>CM042835.1:25238092-26553092 GCA_023653725.1 Bungarus multicinctus | reverse complement strand
TCATCACCAGAGACCATACCGACAGAAAGCTATTTGTTTCGTTGCCTTTTGTTTACATGTGTGTAAGGTTTTTAAACTGATAATTTTTAATTAATAAATAAGGGAGACTAGTATAGATCTATTTCGAGCTAGAATAAAATTATCAGCTTAAAAACCTTACATATATATATATATATATATATATATATATATATATATATACGTATGTATACTTTGTGTTACAACACCCTGTTAAGCCCCAATTAAGGGAGAAAGCATACTGCTTTCTTTTCTGTCTTTCGGTTCATCACCAGAGACCATACCGACAGAAAGCTATTTGTTTCGTTGCCTTTTGTTTACATGTGTGTAAGGTTTTTAAGCTGATAATTTTTTAATTAATAAATAAGGGAGACTAGTATAGATCTATTTCGAGCTAGAATAAAATTATCAGCTTAAAAACCTTACACACATATATATATATATATATATATATATATACTTTGTATTACAACACCCTGTTAAGCCCCAATTAAGGGAGAAAGCATACTGCTTTCTTTTCTGTCTTTCGGCTCATCACCAGAGACCATACTGACAGAAAGCTATTTGTTTCGTTGCCTTTTGTTTACATGTGTGTAAGGTTTTTAAGCTGATAATTTTAAATAATAAATAAGGGAGACTAGTATAGATCTATTTCGAGCTAGTTAGCTCTCTTCAGCTAGCCATACCCTTACTGGGATTCGAACCAGGGAAGTATTACATGTGAGGCAGTTGTAATTGCCTCTCCCTTATTTATTATTTAAAATTATCAGCTTAAAAACCTTACACACATGTAAACAAAAGGCAACGAAACAAATAGCTTTCTGTCAGTATGGTCTCTGGTGATGAGCCGAAAGACAGAAAAGAAAGCAGTATGCTTTCTCCCTTAATTGGGGCTTAACAGGGTGTTGTAATACAAAGTATATACTTATTCCCCTGCCTGAGCTGATAAGGAGAGAGCCAGTGGTGTAGAGGCAATTACAACTGCCTCACATGTAATACTTCCCTGGTTCGAATCCCAGTAAGGGTATGGCTAGCTGAAGAGAGCTAACTAGCTCGAAATAGATCTATACTAGTCTCCCTTATTATTTAAAATTATCAGCTTAAAAACCTTACACACACATATATATATATATATATATATATATATATATATATATATATATATATATATATATATGTATATATATATATACGTATGTATACTTTGTGTTACAACACCCTGTTAAGCCCCAATTAAGGGAGAAAGCATACTGCTTTCTTTTCTGTCTTTCGGCTCATCACCAGAGACCATACCGACAGAAAGCTATTTGTTTCGTTGTCTTTTGTTTACATGTGTATAAGGTTTTTGAGCTGATAATTTTAAATAATAAATAAGGGAGACTAGGATAGATATCCTAGTCTCCCTTATTTATTATTTAAAATTATCAGCTCAAAAACCTTACACATACACACACACACACACACATATATATATATACAGTACATATATGTATATATATATATTTACACATAAAACTTATTACTTTATAGTTTCTCATACATTGTCATTTGACGCCTTTAGTCTTCTCCCTATCCATTCGTACCAGAAATCCCATATCTTACAGTATTCTCCTTCCTCCTTGTTTTTCAATAACATCGTCAATCTGTTCACCTCAGTGCATTCATATATCGTATTAATTAATGCAGTTTCTGGGAGTGTCATAGCCTGTTTTCAATTTTGGGTGAAGGAAATTCCAGCAGTAGTTACAATATGGAACATTAAATATTGATGATTTTATTTAAGTTAGACTCTAACATACCTAGCAGAAAAATTTCTGGTTTGAGTTTTCACATGCTGCATTTTCTATTTACTCAGAGATGAAAGAACTTGTAACACAACCCCCAAAATCCTTTGAAAAGCAAAGATCAATTAACAGGCAATAACACTGCCTATTGCCCCCTCCCCCATCCCTTTGTGGGTAGCTGACTTCTCCCCAGGCAAGAGAGCAGATCCTAAGGAAGTCTTCTTTGTTGATAGGGAATGGGGATGGCAGCCCATATCAGCTCTGGAAGCCATGATAGGGCAGCAAGAATGATCTTTGTGATAAGTCATGTTGAAGGACGCTGACAGGCAAAAGTGCAACTCAGTTGTCAAGCAAATGGTGGGAAGACTCTGCTAGATGAGTCCAGAAGCAGCCCAAGAGCTTGGCTCCATCCGTCGGAATGAAGAAGACTGAAGATTTCTCTTCCTTATCACAGGGAAGAAATGCTAAGCCGCCCCCCCCCCTCCTCCGGGCCCCTGGGCAGCGAGAGCCAGAGCAAGATCATAATATTCCTGTAAGCAAGCAAGGTGGACTTGAAGGTCAAACGTTTCAAGGAGAGCCTTTTAATGGCTTTGCAAGAAACCATCTGAGGCCATTTTACCCTGCATCTTGCATGAAAACAACGTTGCTTCTCAAAAGAAAATGACTCTCAGATTCAAGGCAAGGTTGACTGGAAGTCCTCATCTCATTAGGCAGTTCCCTTTTCCCTCTGAGGCCCTGACCGCATCAATCTGTTAATGTCCATAGGGAGAAAAACACCCACAGGTCAAAGTCAAGCTGCAAAAGGAAAGCCAGCTCAGCCTCAGAATATTTAATAGTTTGGATGGACACATCCAAGTTATGTAAAAACTTTGGAAAATCTTAAATCAAAGGTCCAAAAATCCCGAATTTCATAAATTATGAAAAGGCAAATCAGTAGAAAAGAGTGTAGCTGGAATTCACGATTAGAGGAAACAACCTATGATCTCATGACAGAATTGACAGCTTCATTCCAAAGATTCCCCTTAAGTGGTAGAACAATGGCCTTTTTATTTAACAGACACACAGTGAGGGATGCTGTGTGGGCCTTGAAGTCCATTTGACTGTGGGCATCCAGGACAGGGAAGCCGAAGTACAGCCCAATTTGTACAAAGGGTTGGAAGAGGGACGGGCAAAGGATGGTTTAGACTTTTCATCAAGAAAACTCTTGCAATTTGTCTGCATCTGTAAACCAAATTCAAAGTTGCAATTCAAAGTGAGCAAGCAGCAGACGAGGAAAAAAAAGCATTTAATTTCCAAGAAGGATTGGACTGGACCTTTGAGGGGAATCACGAGGGTGTGATCCAAAGCTTAAAAGCATTTGCAAGGGTGGCTTCTGACTCGAATATTACAGGTGGGCTCTCTCCTGCTGGGTCTCAGCTGGTATTTTAATGTGGGGTGTGTGTGTATTTGGGAGGGGGAGGAACAGAAAAGCCGCAGCAGCAGATTCCTGGATTAAGGGAAAAATTTAATTAGGCTGTGTGTCGCCTCCAAAAAAAAGTACTAAAATTAAATGTGAATTCATAATGGACCGTATTACAGATAATGAGATGCAAATTGGGCTGGGTTACAGCTTTTAGTGTGCAATTTGCTTTCTTCCTAATTGGGAGAAATGGATCTGGCTCCAGAAGCCAGGTACTCAAAATGTAAAACAGCCACGCAGCAGGGAAAAGAAATGGTTCCACTCCAAAATCAAAAATCCAAAGCAGCATTAATATTTCAGTACAACTACAGAGCAAACAATAACACAATTTCAGCTAAACCTTCAGCCAAGCAAAACAGGTTCCCGGCCTGGGGCCAGAGAAGCAGGAGGAAGGCCGCCTGATGGAAGCAGAAGACCTCCAGGGTTCATGGTCTGAGGGGCTTCTCTTTAGGATGGTTCGTCACGCTTGCTTGCTTCCTCATTCAGGATCCCAACTTCTGCACAGGAGCTAAAGGCAGCATGCAAAATGTTCCTCCTCCTATTTTTCCACACAATCACAGAAGATAAGTACCTGCACCGAAGCCAAAAGGTGGTTTTCAGGGCTGAAGGTGGACGTGGCCCTACTCTTCCCACTCTTAGCCTAGCATCTTCCCCCTGCACATGCACACATCCGACTCTTGGACTGAGGCACAAGGACGTGGGAGCTTCCACAGCTGAGAGTCCCACTTTCTTGGTTACTGACATTTTGCTTCACCTGTTTGATCAGTTTTAGAAGGTGTGATGACCCGGAGTGTGGCACAAAGGCAAAACAGTCACATAAGCAAGAAATGTCCCTTTAATACCTCCAACTTTGTCCCCAATGTCCAGTTACCTTCTGCTGGAGAAAAAACTCTCCCAAGAACAGTCTTTAAGTGGAGGAAATTCAGTCCAAAAACAAAGTACATACAAACTATAAATCAAAATCCACACAAACCACACTATAGCAATTAACTTGACAGGGCAGGATAAGGAATTGCAGACTTGAAAGCAAAACACAAACAGTTGGGAAGACTCCAAGAACCCAGATAAGCCTCGACAATTAAAGATAACTCACGATTTGCTTCCAACAAGTTGCTGTGTGTAGATTTCCTTTTTAAACACTTTTAAACACTGTGTTCCCAGCTGCAGCTAATGAAGGGAATCAGGGCCCTTTCCTCCCCTGTAAGCCATGCAACCAGAGGTGGTATTCAGCAGGTTCTGACCAGTTCTGAAGAACCGGTAGTGGAAATTTGGAGTAGTTCGGAGAACTGGCAAATACCCCCTCTGACTGGCCCCGCCCTCATCTATTCTCTGCCTCCTGAGTCCCAGCTGATCAGCTAAGTCTTCTTTGGTTGCCCTGTATAGGAGAAGGGAGCTGGAAAGCAGATTAGTGGGGTGGGGAAGGAATGAGATTTTGCAGTAGTCTTCCCCTACCACGCCCACCAAGCCATGCCCACCAAGTCACGCCCACAGAACCGGTAGTAAAACATTTTGAATCCCATCACTGCATGCAACCCATGTTGCTCTCTTCTCCGTTCCTCCCTGCATGCCCTAGGATGAAGAGGGGGTGGGCCTGGATCTTCCTCTGAATTCCCTCTCCCTTGCTCTACCTCTCCCAGCCAGACTTTGCCCTTCCCCAGTTTCCTCCACAGCCAACGGAGCCACACTCCCACTCCCTGTCAGCTGCTCAGCCTCCCCCTCTGAATCAGATTCCAACAGGGGCAGGACAGAAGGTCTAAAAAGAGTTCCACCCATTAGTCCCTCCCTAATGCTGCATGTCAAGAAAAAAGGCAGATTGGTCATAGAACAATAAAACATCATTAATCTATACATGGCAGCAGCTTGCCCCAATCAAGTCTCCTCAGTCCTATAGGTTCTTATGGCCCTTCAACCAGGACTAAATTGAGTCACCACAAACTGGGAAGTAGCTGGAGCTCAGGAGATCTTCTTGCCCTCTTTCTAGCCCACAGAGAAGGGAAAAGGGACAACACTACAAGAAAACGATGGACTTAGACCAGGGGTCTCCAAACTGGGCAACTTGAAGACTTGTGGAGTTCACAAGTCTTCAAGCTGCCCAGTTTGAAAACCCCTGGCTTAGACAAACGGAAGGATTCTTGTTTCTGGATCTGTCAGAGACATGAAGCCTGACCAAGACTGCTTCACATCAAATTCTTCGGAAGTGGAAAAGAAAAGCCAGTAGCAAGGACCTTGAAGAGTGGGGCTCATTCAAATGAAGTAGCCTCTTCAAACACACAACGATTAACACGGGGCCTCTTAACCATACAGCTAGAAAGTCCATGGCCTTCGTTGTCTCTGTAATAAAACTCAAAAGAGTTCAGGAAATAAACATGATGAGTGAATTTTTAATTTGCAACAGAGAAGCATGTGTATTGGGGAGAATGAGACTGACGGTGTAATGCCAAAATTCCTGATATCTATGGAAGTAAAACATTATCTTGGACTTTAAAAAAAAGCAGATTTGAATCAGCACTCCTAAGCAGGATTTCACAACAGAAGCAAATGGAAAAATAACCTTGAGAAAGGAATGGAAATACTCAAAGTAGAATCAGAAACATTTCAACAACGAAGAAAATGGAGGAAAGCAGAAAAAATAAGAGCAGTAGATTAAAAAAAGCTAGTGATGAACTGAACAAGCGTTTCCAGAAGGTATCATGTGAGGCATAGAGTTAAAGAAGGGCACCCAAAGTACTCCAGACTTAGAGAGAGAAGATCAAGACAGTTACAAC
Organism: Bungarus multicinctus; assembly: GCA_023653725.1. Classification (NCBI taxonomy): domain Eukaryota; kingdom Metazoa; phylum Chordata; class Lepidosauria; order Squamata; family Elapidae; genus Bungarus; species Bungarus multicinctus. The sequence goes on along the minus strand of CM042835.1, from coordinate 26,547,066 downwards.
TGATGTTAAGCAGGGATTCTAGGAACTAGAAGAAAATGTTTCTTCACATACGTCCAAGAATAAAAGGAAAAAACCAGAACAAGCATTCAACTGTTCAGTAACGATGGGAAAAAGCTGACAGATGCACAGAAATTGCTCTCTACCAGGAAATTACAGAGCTGGTAGAGCTGAAAAAGCAGCCTAAGCCTGCATTGGCTTTTTTAGTAGCAGCGGCACATTGCTGAGTCATGCTTAAAAGTAGTCCACCAGGACACCTAGATCCCTCTCTATTACTGTTGCTGAACTAGATACTGCCTCTTTAATACCACTGCTTTTGATTTTTCCTGCCTGCACAGGGCCTTACTTTACTCACCGCTAAACTGAATCTTGTTGGAAAGCCCCGCCCCCATCTCTTCTCTGCCTCCCATCGAGTCCCAGCTGATCTCCTTTGATTGTTTTGCACAGAACTGAGCTGGAAAACAGGTCAGTGGGGTGGGGAGGAAATTGAGCTTTTGCAGTATCCTTTCCCTGGAGTGGGGAGGGAATGGAGAATTTACAGAAGAGGTCTCCAAACTTGGCAACTTTAAGACTTGTGGACTTCAACTCCCAGACTTCTCCAGCCAACTGTGCTGGGAGTTGAAGTCCACAAGTTTTAAAGTTGCCAAGTTTGGTGACCCCTGATTTACAGTATCCTTCCCCTGCCATGCCCACCAAGCCACACCATGCCCACCAAGCCACGCCCACAGAACTGGTAGTAAAAAAATTTGAATCCCACCACTGGATAGGGCCCATGCTCAAGTCTGTCAAGACCCCTTCGAATCTCGAGTCTGTCTTTCAATTATCCCAGCTTGGCATCATCCACAAATTTGATGACTTGTCCTTTTATCAACTCATCTAGATCATTTATGAAGGGTTGAAGAATACTGATCCCCAAAACAGAACCTTGAGCTACCCCACTGAATGTTTCCCTCAATTTAGATGCAGTTCTATTAAGGAGTATTTGTTGAATGACATGTGTTAGACAGTTACAAATCCATCTAGTGGTGATGCCGTCTATCCCACATTAAAAAAAATGTGGAATAAATATCTAACAAATAAATAGATCTAGATATGGGCTATACTGGACTCAGACTTACCTTCTTCCTAAAAAACATACGGAATATCTTTTAACTCTTTTTCACTGGTAGAAGAAATTCAGGTTTCTTTTTATTCCATTTTGCAAACCCACTTTCTGTTAAAAAATATTACCTCCCTTTGCTACTCCACTACTCTACTACTCCACTACTACACTTCTACACTTCTTAGACAATTTCAGTTTGGGAGTTCTTTCCTTTAAAAGAAATAAAAAATTAAAACAGCTATCAACCACTTAAAGAATTTTCTCAAATTACATTAGTAGATAAAAGCAAGAAGGGACGACCAAGCAGTTAATGCGCAATCATTGTCTGTTTTTCTTAAACACAAGAATAATCCGTTTTGGCCTTTGTTTTCCAGTCAAACATCACAAAGCAAAATCAAATACTTGGAGCAGAGCAGGAAGGCTGAGCACTGACAGGATCCATCAAGGAAATAGATCTTGAATAGATCTTTAGGAAGGCCCCTTTGTTGTGGCCCACCAGTGGTTGGCAGAGCTGGCTGCAGAATCAGACAGTGAGGAGGTTGGGGAGGAACATGGGTCAGTCCTGGAGGCTGAGGAAGGCTTGGACGAGGGCTCTGTATCAGAGGCAGAGATGGCAGGCTGGCAGTTATCAGCTGCCTTCAGAATCAGACAGCCGTGAGGCAGAGGAGCAGCTGGAGCCAGTTCCCTGCCCGCATATGTGCAGAGCTGCCAGAAGAAAAGAAGAATTACGAACTAAGGGTCGATGTGGGAGTAAGGCCACAGGTGAATGGTGAATGACCCCTCCCATAGGGATTAAAAGAGGAGCAAAAGGGGAGAGGGCTTTTGCAGGAAACAATTTGTTCATTTGTTGCAGCAATGTGAAGATCTGTGTGTGCATCTCAAAGACTCTGTGCCGAGTCCTTCCTTGTCAGCACTGTGCTTGGAAATATTTACTTGGCAGCTTGCCAGACTAGATAAGGTCTGTGCTCCTAATTAGATCCTTGAAAGACCGTTTGCCAGGCGTTTGGCTGAATGTGGATGCAAGAAATTCACCTTCGTTTAATAAAAGGGGTTTTGCCAGGACAAAAAATCTGCTTAGTGCTTTTTGGGAAAGCCTAATAGGACAGAACATCCTTGTCATGCACAGCGGCAGCCATAGCCAGACCTGGAATCACAGAAGTGGAATCAATAAGCCACTTGGTGGCCAGCCTTTTCTTGAACATCAGGAAGAAAGAGAGCACAATATTTATTTATTTACTTACTTTATTTATTTCCTGCCACATTTCACATGGACTCGTGGCAGTGTAGAATGAAAAATAAACAGTAATACAGAAATGATATAGAAATAATGACTCCTAAAACTGTCAAACCCTTTCATAATTCACCGTAATAAAATAAATTAATAATAGGCATGCATGTAATGTGCCAGGTCTTAAATGAATTCTCCTTCTGGATTGCTCAGGGGCTTCGGTTTTTCTAAAAGTCGGCAGCAGCAGCGGAACCATCATCCGACTGCCTGGTGAGAGGGTGCTCCAGGTGGGGCTGACATGAAGCTCCTTTTGCTTGCCCTAGACCAGGGTTCTCGATTTTATTGAGGGCCGCATCTGGGTTCTGTTTGATCTCGGGGTGGGTGTGGCCAGGACAGGCATGGCCAGCTGGATGTCACTCGTGTCAGGGGGCATCTGTGGTGACCCAGGTGGGGCTGGGGGGATCCTCCTGCAGCCCTCTGCTAACAAAAAAGGGCAGACCATGTGACATTGTGAGGCTGTCCTCCGCAAAGAGCTAGTGGGCCTCTTTGTGCAAGGCAAGAAGCCAGCTCCATCCTGGCAAACCATCTGGGTTACTATTTTGTCCATACACCAAAGGTGGTATTCAGCAAGTTCTGACCAGTTCTGGAACGGAAACTTTGAGTAGTTCAGAGAACTGGCAAATCCTGCCTCTGACTGGCCCCGCCCCCATCTATTCTCTCCCTCCCAAATCTTCTTTGATTGCCCTGCACAGGAGAACAGAGCTGGAAAGTAGGTTAGTGGGGTGGGGAGGGACTGGGATTTTGCAGTATCCTTCCCCTGCCATGCCCACCAAGCCACGCCCACCAAGCCATACCCACAGAACTGGTAGTAAACAAAATTGAATCCCACCACTGCCATACACCATACCATGTCTTTTGGTCTCAGATCCCACCAACAAATCTGATCCAGACATGAGTTTCTCTGACTTCCTCTCTCGATCTTGGGAGTGTGCTAGGGTGGAGGGGGTAAACAGCTGTATGTGCATTATTATACAAATCATTGTGCACAACTTACTCACATCTATTGGGATGCAAGTATGCAATGGCAGCCCTTGTTTAAAGATGCCCGCATGACCATGTCCTTATTTGCCCCGGTCATTGCTGCCACCCGACATCAAGAGAAAGCAGAAGACTGAGAAAGTCATGATCACATGGAGCTGAACCAGGATTACTGTGGCTTCACGTGAACAGATCTTGTGATTGGCTCACCGCATATCCCTTTTGTGTACATGCTTTGGGATTCACCCCCATATCTTCTCTCTCTCTCTAGCCAAATCGCCTCACCTACTTCTTTAGCTAGTTACACGTTTTTGTATTCAAGCCACATTCATCTCTCATCCAGCCAACCTCCTTTCAACCACACAAACAGGCTCAGCTCTCACTTTCATATCTCAAAGCAAGTCAAAAGAGTTCTTACACTATTTTCACTTCTTTTATAACAAGGATGCATTCCTCATAATATATGGACATAAAGATTTCCCTCGACCCACAACCACAACTGAGCCTAAAATTTCCATTGCTAAGCAAGACAGCTGTTAAGCGAGTTTTGCCACAGACGTTAAGTGAATCACTGCCATTGTTAAATTAGTAACGTGGTTGTTAAGTGAATCTGGCTTCCCCATTGAGTTTGTGTCAACTCATAAAACATTTTTGTATACACGTTTTATAGTTGACAACAGAAAGAAGGGGGAAAGTTTCAAAGAGCAGGCAGCAGTGTGGAATCGAAAGTACATTCCATTAATATTTTCTTCAAACACTGATTAGATGACTGAAGCTTCTGCCGTGCAAAAATCTAATTGGAGAGCATGATTGATGACTCTTGGCTGTAGAGGTTTTTTGTTGGATGATACATCCAGAGGGGTGAGGGGAAGAGCAGGGTCAAGGGTGACAGTGGGTTACGTGTCTCAGAGTTGGCTATGTCCAGGTAAATGCCGGACATAGAATGTTATCTTCAAATAAATATTTTTTAGTTTTGAGAATGTGGCTCAAGGCTCATGATTTAATTAGAGTAACTGCCGGAATCCTGACACTTTGTTTATCAGAAGGTTGCAAAAAGAGGACCCATGATTCAAGTCACTGCAACCATCATAAATACATGCCAGTTGCCAAGCACTGAATTTTACTCACATGACCATGGGGAAGCGGCAACAGTGTGAAAAAGGGCACTGTCACTATTTTGCACTATTTTGCCATTGTAACTTCAAACAGACACTAAATGAATGGTTGTAAGTCAAGGATTATATGTAATATCCACTATATTTCTATCAGCATTTGCACATCCATTTTTCCATCTTTATAAAGTACGGAAGCTTGGGAGCCTGTTTTTGGCTAGCAGAGCACTCGGACCACCACAGGCACCCCAACACGAGTGGCGTTGAGCTGGCCATGCCCCCCAGGTCAAACACAACCCAGATGCATCCCTCAATGAAATCAAGTTTGATACCCCTGACATAGGGTCTCCTGCTTCAGCAGGGGATTGAAGTACAAGACTTCCATAGCCCCTTCCAACTTGATTATTTTATGTTCTATGACTCATCTGCTAAGAATTCCATTTATGCTCTATTTCTATCATATCTATTCTTCCTGCTTTCAGCAACTTACTTCTGCTCTGTATTTGCATACCTCTGTTCTAACCCATGCCCTTTTCCAACAAATCGAACACAATCCAAAAGAACAGAAACCTTATAAAGCTTTTACAAAATAATTAGCTGTGATAAGCACAAGTCTTGCCAACTGTGCACTCAGGATACTGGAATGTCTGTAAGGTCTGGAGTTTCAAAATGTCTTTGCCTTCTGCAAAGTACGTTCATTTCACAGATGGCTTTTATCTTCTTGAAGGAGGGGCCGTTACATTGCAGTCTTACTCCCAAGTCACCCATGCTGTTGTAACTGCTCTTTCCCACAAACAATCCTGCACGTACGCGCACTTGACACAGGCTCCTTGGGAACCTCCTCATCACTGCTGCTAGCCTCCACAATCTCTGAAGGCAGCAATCCACTCCCTAATGGTCCTGGCCCCTCATCTGAGTCCTCGCTCTTCTCAGCCGCCCACACCTGCTGCTGGCTAACCACAACAATCTCTTTCAGTAATTCTCTAGGCAGCATGATGGCTCAATGCTTAAGACACTGAGCTTGTTGGTTGGGTTCGAGACCCAAGAATCATACAATAATGTGAGCACCCGTCTTCATCTAGCTCCTGCCCATAGCAGTTTGAAAGCATGCAATGCAAGTAGGTAGATAAGAACCACTTCGATGGGGAGAAAACAGCACTCTGTGATATCATGCTGGCCACCTGACCGCAGAAACATCTTCAGACAACACTGGCTCAGTGCCTTGGAGATGAGCACCATCTCCTAGAGTCGGCAACAACTAGCAGAGAAAAATCCACAGGGACTCCTTTCCCCTTCCATAACTCAAACCTGTTCACTATATCACATGCTTACTCTAAACCTGTGCTACTAGCAGACAGCAGGGAAAGACTTTTCAGAAGCTGACAATAACTAATTGTTGGGAGAAGGACACCACAGGCAATTATATCTGTCATGGACGCAAAGGGGAGTCAGGAAGCAAGCAACAGTGTCAGCAATGAAACAGAAAGAATGCAGGCTGGGAAAATTGCAGTGAATTTGCCCAAGTGCAGACTACAGTTCGAGCAAAGAGCTCTTTGCAGCAGAGAAAATAGCAAAATGCCAGCCTTATGATGGTTTTCGCAATGGAGGGAATTTCCTTCACTAGAAGCCTGGGAGGAGAAGCCAGAACCAATGAAGGCCACAGAGATCCACTGGCCTTATTTTCAGGTAGGCTTCAGAGCAAGATCAGATGAAGTCAATCAATCTTGGCAAGCCCCTTTTCAGCCAGGTGATTTGAACTATGTGGATAAATGAAGGAGAATTCTCCCCCTTCACCCAGTTTTTCCAGCTAATAATCTGGACAAGGCAGAACTGGCCTTGTGGCTAAGAATGCCTCTTATGGCAACAGTTTATTATTTCAAAGATGCAATGTTGAAACATTCACTCAAGAAACTCATCCTGGAGCAGCCTGTGGGAATTATAGGACAATCTGAAATATTAACTCTTGGGTCAGGCAGCCAAGATGCTTGGAATACAGAATCTCTGTTTGCAGGAGTCCCTCAGCTGAATCAAAAGAATGCTGGCTGGATTCAATCAATCACCTGCTGAATGAGAACACATAAGCTAAGATTATGCCCTGCTGCCGCTGGAGCTTCAGGTACTGTAACAGAAAGAAATGGACCTGCATAAGCCTTCCAGGCTCAGCCTTGACTGCTTCAAGTCCAGAACATGGCAAGATATCCTCCATAAGGCTCGTATTCATTTGGGCACAACACACACTTCAGTTCTGTGCTTCTATTTGTAGCCTCTGAAAACTGAGCAACCAGCACTGGTTACCAATTACATTCTGGCCAGGGCTCCCTTCTTACACCCAACTCAGCTGAAACATGGGCTGCTCAGTTCCCTCAAGGAACAAGCTGTTCCTGGACACCTAAGTTGCCACACTGGGAGTTTTGCAGCCACAGATTTGTGAAAGAAAAGGGGGCGTCTGGAAGCAGCAAGATTTCTCGCGCAAGAGGTGCAGCTAATATTGAACGTGGAGGGCATTTAGTCAGAATTTCAGATTTCAGCAGGTGGGGGGAGGGGAACCCAACCTGGGGTTGAGTCTAGCTTCGTGGAGGCTCCCAGGGACCTCCAAGGACTCTCCCTCCAGCGAGCAAAGAATGGGGAGGAATGAGGATCACAGAGAGGGGGAAAACACCTGAATTGGCCCAACCTCTGGCCCTTGCTGAGCCATAAAATTCAGGGGGGGAGGGGGTAGAAGGCAACCTGGAACATTTAGTCCAACCTTCCTCCCAGTGCAGGAATCCCCTAGGGCAGCAGCAGCATCCCTGGCAGATCATCATCCCAAGCCTCCATTTTATCATTTCCAGCAAAGGAGAGTTCTAATATAGTCTATTCCCCTGTAACCTTTTCAAATGTGCAAGCAAATTCTGCTTCCTTGTTCCTTTTTTCTTGGTTTGTCTTCTGGAACAACTGTAAAGAATTCTGCCCTGTCTTCTAGATCAGGGGTCTCTAACGTTGGCAACTTTAAGCCTGGAGAACTCCAACTCCCAGAATTCCTTAGTCAGCAAAAGCTGGCTGGGGAATTCTGGGAGTTGAAGTCCTCCAGGCTTAAAGTTGTCAACATTGGAGACCCCTGTTCTAGATGATAGCCCTTCAGGTCCTGCTATTAGGTCTTCTGTAAGCTAAGCAGAACAACACCTCCAACCATTTACCTTTTTAGTTTCCAGGATCCCCTCGGCTGCTTTCTCACATGTTCAGTGTGTTGAAGCCCTTCCTAAAAAGCAAGGACCCAGAGCTGGTTGCCATATTCTTACGTAGTCTGTGTAACACCCAATAGACAGGGATTCCCATGATTCTCTTTCACATATACAAAATCTTGAGAAAGGGCTGTGGCCACATGTCCTGAAAAAATGTGCTTTGTGTACAGACAATAAGAAAGCAGAAGAAAGTAATATAAGTAGAAAGACAATGTCATTCCCCTGTCGGAATCTGATTCCAAGGGGGTGGCTGAGCAGCTGACAAGGAGTAGGAGTGTGGCTCCGTTGACTGTGGAAGAAACTGGGGAAGGGTAAAGTCCAGGTAGAGCAAGGCAGAGGAAATTCAGAAGAAGACTCAGGGCCACCCCCTCTTCATCCTAGGGCACGCAGGGAGGAACGGAGAAGGGAGCAACGTGGGTTGCGTGGCTTACAGGGGAGGAAAGGGCCCTGGTTCCCTTCATTAGCTGCAGCTGGGAACACAGTGTATAAAAAAAGGCAAGCTGCACACAGCAACTTGTTGGAAGCAAATCATGAGTTATCTGTTATTGCCGAGGCTTATCTGGGTTCCTGGCATCTTCCCAAACTGTGTGTGTTTTGTTGGCCTTTCAAATCTGCAATTCCTTATCCTGCCCTGTCCAGTTAATTGCTGCAGCGTGATTTGTGTGGATTTTTATTTACAGTTTATATGTACTTCGTTTTTGGATTGAATTTCCTCCACTTAAAGGCTGCTCCTGGGAGAGTTTTTTCTCCAGCTGAAGGTAACCTGGACATTGGGGGCAAAGTTGGAGATATTAAAGGGACTCTTCTTGATTATGTGACTGTGTTGCCTTTGTGCCATGCCCCAGGTCATCACAGACCATTTGGATGAGGAGTGAGGCAGGAGGAATTACAAGATGTTTAGTATTGTGGTTGGCAACTCAGCCCTGTAGCCAGAAGCACTTGGGGCCTTTCCCCCATGTTTTTCAAATTGTTTCCCATTTCTTTCACCCTTGGTTTTACAAGATTTTGAACAGTTGCAAAATACAAAGGGAGATCTGTACTGTTTAGAGTGGAAACACAGTTGAAGAAATAAAGTGAATACAATTGCCTAAAAACCGAACCAGTTTCTGCAACAAGAACTGAGAAATGCACATTAGGTGGCAAACAAGCAAAGCCTGGTGCATTTTCTGCCCATCACTGTAAAGAAACAGCAAGTTGGGCCAGTGGCATCCTAGCAAAAAAAGAAGTTGGGCAACAACAGACACACTGCCAAGCCAATGGTCCAGTTTCCAGGCGTTAAGCTTGACTTGAAGGCATCTTGTCTTGAGCTGCCTTTGGGAGTGGGAGGCAGGGTACCAACCCAGGTAGGAGGAGACACTTGATCTTAGCCAAAGGCCAAGAAGCAATGAGCCAACAACAGAGCCATCACTGACACACACCTGCCCTCTACTGACTGTCCACAACTGGAGCAGCTGCCGTGATTCAAAACCTGCCCGGGGCTCTGCAATAGATCAGCTTCATCTCAACTGGCAAACTAGGAGCTGGAGAGGAGTTGCAATCATGTTAAAAGGACAAGAAGGACCATATTTAGCTGTGAGTGGATTTCAGAACTCTCTAAGCCACAATCAAACCAAGGATTTATGACAAACACAAAAACTGGGCTTCACTAGGGGGAAACAATGAAAACTCACTGCCAGCCTCATGAGGTAGATTCTTCTATATAGCACGAAGGATGGGAATGCAGCACTCGTGCAGACATGCACAGAGCTTGACTAGACTAACAGAAATTACCTGGGATTTATGCACAGAAAAGGTTCCAGGCCATGAAATTCAGGATCTAACCTAAGCCAGCCTATTTAGAATGAAGCCGCAGCCATTTGAGGAAGGCAGCTGTTGGGTTTTGGAAAAACAGCAGCGGTTTTTCCACCGCAGCCCTGACTCCATCTCAAAGCCAGCTGCCTCTCCTCCTGAAGGCTGCAAAACTGGGATTGAGTCTCTACAGCCGTTGGCTACCAAGAGGTCCTCTCGAAGCTTTAGCCTGACATTCATTTCACTGCCCAGCATTTCCCCATCTACCTTCATACCAGAATAAGAGCATCTAGAGCGCCTGATCAACGTCTCAAAGCTCAGCTTCAGAAATCTGCTTTCACAATCTCTGTAAAAATACGAAGATCCTTACCTGATCAGAAATCAATTCCCCCAGAGACCCAAACCAAGGCAAGATTAGATCTGCTCACGTTAAGGAGCTGATGAATTTGCTCCTTAGTTCATGCAGATAAAGACAATTTTACTACCTGCCAGGACTTCCCTCTAAATTTATAATCCCCCAAAGGAGCTAGAATGTCAACAGTGAGCAGGACTCTGTGTGAACTTTCCAGGTTCTTCTGAGCTCTTTTATGCTCTTTTAAGGAATGTGTGCAACATGACAACACAGTTCATTATTGCTATGAACTCCATCAGCTTTGTGTTCATACCAGGGAGGGGCTAAGAATTGTGAAAAGGCCTTTGTGAATTCGTTTTCAGATTTGCTCTAATTTGGCAGTTCACCAAAATTGGACTCTTTCGCCTCAGGATTATCACCGGCATCCAGGCAATGCATCAAAATATTGGCAGATACAAAAGAAAGATGGCTCCTTTTATTTCAACAGAGTAAGTGCCGCGGAATCTTCTCCCTAGTTTCTTCCTCCCTAGTTTCTTCCTGTGGGACATCTACATTTATTTCAGCATTTAAAATATTAGGCAATTTCCCCCACATACAAAGATTCTGTTTTTCAACACTATCACCCTTCCGACAGTTAAAAAAAATAAATCACAGGATGTTTTCAGATTCTCCCATTGTTCAAGTAGCCAGAATGTTGCTTCTGTTGGCTACCTTCACTGTGCTGCATTTCAGAAGATCTTTGGGAAGACTTGGAGCTGGAAGGGCAGCTCCCCAAGGTAATATTTCCTAACCCAGAAGATCCGTTCCAGGCCTTGGGTCTCAAGCAGGTTGCCTGGGGCAGGTGGGAGGGTGACCAGCACACTTCCAACTCTCTTCAGGCTATGTCTGCCATAACCTCACACAAACACACACACACACACCCCAACCTGCTGGGCTTCTCTTCTCCCACTTTTCCCTCCCTGAAAGGGCCATGCCTGAGCAGCACACAGAGACAACAGCAGCCCAGAGACACCAAATCGCTGCCTTGCAAGAGGAGAGGAAAGGCCAGCTCCGCATGCATCCGGTTTGGCAAGTTTGGCTCTGAAGTGGAACTGCCCTCCCCGAGAATTATCCTGAGCACCCCAATCTTTTGCAAACATTTCCACGCCAGCTTGACTTCTATAATATTGATTTTCAATTATGTTTCTGCCAAATGGAAGCCGAGTCATTGTTTTTCAAGGCACTGACCCAGGTTTGTAGCAGGACAAACGTTAATGCTGAATTCAACATTGCATGAAAAACAAAAGGAGCCGATCGAGTCCCTTGGCGGGTCCAGATGTGGGAGAAAATCAATCATTTTCAAACTGCTCCCCTTCAGAGATCTGCCTTGACCCCAAAAACCGCAGAGCCGGCATTGCTGTGCTATGGATTTCAGAGCTCAGAGGCACCTTCGGCTTCCTGGTTTATTTTCCTCTGATCTTTCCACTTAAAAGCTGAATTTCGGTGAGTTCTTAATCACAATTTTAGCCTGTGAGACTTATTTCTTTTAATAGCGGATGTTATTAAAACAGCCTTAAACACACTGTTTTCAACAGTGCAATTATTATTAAGGCGTAGGAAAATTTCAGGGAAACAACAAGAGACAAAAAACAAATCCTCCAAACAGAAAAAATACGGAAAAAAATAAGCCCATTTTCAAGGAAATATGAATTGAAATAGATCATGTGTACATCAGTAACGAACGGGGCATTTTATTTCCGCAAACACCCACCTGCCTCTCTGCCTGCATGCCCTGCACGTTACCCAAACAACAGGCAGGGCAATCTCTTTTGCAGCCTGCCCCGTCTCTTCTTCCACCCGGAATGTTTCACAACCGGGGGGCCACTTTCCAGCTGCTGCAGAGGCCCACCGCACAATCCCGTCTCCTTGGGAGCCTGCAGCTGCAGGAGATGCCGCAGCGGCAGGTGCCTCCTCTGCAAGGGGTGACAAGCCCGAGCCCGCTGTGCCGCCCTCCCAGAAGAGAAGAGGGAAGGCTGAGTCTCCCCGAGAGCTCCCAGCCAGGCTCCAGCCCTGCTTCCCACGCCAGTCTGAACCACAAGGCAGAGAAAGGTGGAGACGCCACGGTGGGCGAAGACAAGGGGGCCTGCTGTTGCTGCCGCCGCCGTGACACGGCTCTCGCCAAGGTTACCAGAACCAGGACACGGAGATGGCTCCCTTCCCTGTCTCCCTCCTACCCCTTTCTAGACACCACAAATATCTGACCCATTTTAACAAGGCAAAATTTCAGCCGAAGCTTCCATCTGTTTAATTATAAGCTTCAGCTATCAAAATATCAAATGTGACATTTCAAGGCTTAATATAATTAAAAAAAGGCTCTTGCTATTTCTGTTTGCAAGAGTTTTGCCTTCTTCTGATGGTTTCTGATGTGGAGGAGTGCAAGGAGACAGCCAGTGAGAGAAGCGGCCCCTTTTGTGCTGCTCTCAGAGGGCGCTGAAGTTGGAGTAAAGAGGAAGAGAAGGCGAGAAATTTTCTTCAGGATCCTGACCGGGATCCTGACCGAGCGAGCGAGAGGTTTTATACTCCCCTAAAGAACCAGACAGGGTGATTTCCAAAGCACTCACAAAATACGAGAAGCTTCCTCAGTGACACCAGCTAATAGCACTTAAGTCAATTAGGTTATTCCACTCTGCCATGTGTGGATTTGCAGTCTCCGTACCCGTGACAGCAATTACATTTTCTCCATTAGACATTACAAATGGTACTTAAAAAGGATTACACTCAAAATGACATTTTACAAGAAAACCTAAAAATAAAAACATCTGAGTTGATTCTGTCAGAAAGAACAAGATTTCTTAGAAACAGAACTGAAAAATAGAGGGATGCTTTGTCTTGCAGGAGAAAAGAAAAATATTTTAACAACTAGAAAAATCCACAAACATGTACACCTCTACCATGTTTTCCCCAGAATCAAAGCTCTTAGCCATTTATTTGGCAGCTCAAATCAAACCCAACGAGCTGCTTTTTTTTAAATGCAACTTTTATGATCCTTTTATTTTGAAATGCCCCAGTGTGAAAGAAGGAAACAAATTAAGGACGCAGGATAGAAGAAATTCTTCATTTCTTAGAAAAGGAAAAGTGACAGAAGAGCATCAGAAAGGCTTTGATCTAAATCTGAAACTGCTGCAGTTATTACAAATTCTCCTGTCACTGTTGAGTTTTCTTTTCATTCTGCACTTTGGGGGAAAAAGGATTTTGACAGATTATTAATGATCTTTTAACTAATTTTCTTTTTAATGGAATATCAGCTCCTTGAACCCACTACCACCACCAAGACAGAGCTGGAACCTGACAATGACTGAAAGAATCTTCTTCCCCCCCATATGGATAAAGCTGCCTGGGGCGCACCTGAAAGTCTGCAATGGACCAGCCATACCTGAAAGTGATCCACCTGAACACAATGCCAAACCTCTAGTCACTCAAAGGATCCATTTTTCTTTGTGTAAAACCTCCCTCACTGGACCAAATTCCACCCCAAACTGTCTTAACCTGGACCAGGTGAGATCAAGTCCCCAACTGCCCTTCCTCCGATTCCGCATCTACCGTAGCCTGCATGACTCAAGCTTTCCAGAGCCAGTTTGGTGCCTTGGTAAAGCCACCAGGTGAGAAACACTGAGTTCTAGACCTGCTTCGGGTCACTCTTTCTGGGTCATTTTCTCTTAGCCCTAGGGAGGAGGCAATGGCACCCACTTCTGAAAAACCTTGCTAAGAAAACTGCAGGGGTTTGTCCAGGAAATCTCAGAAAACTGGACACAGCTGAACAGACAGGAAAAGAAAAAAACCTAAGCCCCCCCACCCCACACCAGAGACAGTAAACACCCATCTGCCCCAAAATCAATAAATATTTTCTGCGGCCAAAATCTGGCTCTACTTTTTAGAATAAAGGGCTCTCATCCAAAACCTTTGCAACTGCCGGGTATTCCGCGTGAATCCCTTTACCTGAAGCCGTTAGAATAAAAGAACTACCCCGGCCTTGTGCCCGTCCAGTCCCCCCTGAAATCAAGGCGAGGCAAGTCCCTCCTAGCCCCTCCGCGTGTTCTAGGCGGGCGCCCCACGCAAAGTGCGCCGAGCCAAAGGATTGGGCCCCACTGCAGAGCAAAGCAAAGTCCGTTCGTGATCCACGCACCGTCAACGGCAAAGGCTCAAAAGACCTCGTGGATTTGGGGACTGTCAGAAGAACCGGCCAGTCTGATCCGCGGCTGAAAAAGCCCTTCTCCGCAGCATGTGGACCGCATGGAGTCGGTGGCTTAAGGCAGGGAGGGCTCTCGAACACACCTTGGCGGGGAAAGCCCTTCGCTGGGGGCGCCAGCGCCTTTCGCACAGTCAAGGCCAGCGCCTCACCTGACCCTGAGAAAGAGGAGGACCGACCGCCCCTGCAGGGTCTCCATCCCCAGAGAAAAACACTTCCACGCTCCCTTGGCTTTTGGCAAAAGGGATGTTCTCTCGCCCACCCAACACCCCCCCCCCCTCCGTTTGGCTGGAGGCATTTGAGGTGCCCCGACCCCGCAGAGTGCAAAGGCGACCCGGGCCCTCCTTCCCGGGGGCGGGGGGGGGGCGTTTTCGAGGGGGGGCGGAGGGCTCTGCGGCTCCCGAGGTTCCCGGCCGGCGATCCGCGCCTGGCCCTGGCAGGAGGCTCCGTCGCAGAGTTGGGCCATTCGCTCCCTCTCCGAACTCCACTACACAATGAACTCCGCGCCGGGGGATGCCCCGAGCAGCCGCGCGGACGAAGAGACCCGGAGCAAAGCAGGGAGGCCTTAATTCACTCTCCCGGTCACGCTTTCCCCGACTCCCGGCTTTCCCCTGGCCGCCCTGAAGCCTCCGGCCGACCTTGCGAAGGTTTTCACCTCGCTCGTTTCTCCGTCGGAGAAGGGGGGGCAGAGCCGGCACAGCCTGCCCCCCCCCCCTTGTAGACCGGGCTACTTCATCACCCCCGCCGCCGCGAGAAGGGACGTCGGACCGGGGCAACCCTTCTGGATTTGTCAGCGCCGAGCCCCCTGCCCGCCCCGGCAGCCGCCCCGCCAAACTCCGCTCCGCGCCCCGGCCGGTTCTGCACTCCCCGTCAAGTGCGAGCGGGTGGTCCCAGCCCTGGCCGGTGCGGCGCCGGCCTTCCCAGTCCACACCACGCCGGCTGGACAACAGACGGGAGAGCGGCGGTGCCCGAAGCTGCCCGTGCCAGGAACGTCCCACTAGCCTACGCCCGCCAGGCGCTCCCGCCCGCCCCAGGGACCGCAACTCGGGCGCCCTGCCCACCCCCGTCCCCCGGCTCACCGATGCGGATGACATGGGGCATGCCGCGGCAGGCGTGCAGCCAGAGGACTCCGAGCAGGACGGCGGCGGCGGCGGCGGAGGCGCAGGAGCGGGCCGGCAGCGGGCGCGGGGCAAGGCAGCAGGTCAGCATCCTGGGCAGACGGGCGGCGGGAGAGGCGCGGCCGAGCGTGCCCGGCTCAGGCTCCGGCTGGACCTCCGGCGAGGACGGGGCGGCCGGCGGCAGGGCGCGGTGGCGGCAAGGGCGCGTCCGACTCAGGGCTGGCTACGCCCGACGCAGCGGGGAGCATCGTAGTGGCTGAGGCGCGGGAGGCGGAGAGGACGGAGCGACCGGAGCGCCGCCGCCGCCCCGCCTGCCCTGCCACGCCCGGCTCGGCTTTCTTGTCCGCGGCGCCGCAGGCACCCGCGCTCGCGATCTCCCGGGGCGGCGAGGCTGCGCGGGGCCGCTCAGCGGCGGGAGAGGCTCGGCCGAAAGGTGCCGGGGCTGGAGCCGCAGAGCCAGGCACGCCTTCCGCCCGGGAAGTCCGGCCCCTTCATCCCCGAAGGCCGGCGCGCGGAGAGGGGGGCCAGGCGGGGGGGACGAAGTACTTTGCACATGCTCCACGGCCACTGCCGCCGCCGCCTCCGTCTTGCTCCGAACCTTCTCGGGGTGGGTGGCGGGCTGCCTTCCGAAGAAGAGACCCGCTCGAGGAAAATGCCCCAACTCGGGAAGACGGACTTCCGGGCGTAACCTGCGCACGTGATGCGAGGAGGAACCAAGGGGAGCCGGGTCTCTGAGCACGTGCAGAGCGTCTTCCTTTAGTTCAGAGAGGCGGCCTCCCGGGGAGGGGAGCCACGGGGAATGGACGAGCGGGCAACCCGGGGCGACTCCGCGCTCGGGGCCAGCTGGGACGGGGCGGAAGGGCTGGGTCCTGCGCGGAGGGGCGGGATGCGGGCTCGGCTCGGAGCGTCCCGTTTCCAGGCAGCCGCGAGGGGGGGGGGGGGGGGGCGAGGCTTTGGAGGCGGGGCTCAAGTGGGCGGCGGCCGGGATGCCGGGGTCTCCGCCCCAACTGCTCCAGCAAGGCAGCCGAGCTCCCGGGATTGGAGGCGGCGGCAGCAGCGGCAGAAGGTTGGGGGAAGCAGCAGCGGTTGAGAAGGTCTTCCAAGGAAGAGTTTTTGCCGTCGTTGGCTGCTTCTTCTCCTGGTTTGCGTTCGGTTGGCTTGGAGCGGGCGCCGTCCAAAGTGCCGCCCGCTCGGTTTTCCCCTTCAGATGGGCCGTCCGGGGAGGAAAAGGCAGCGTCACCCGCTCCCAGTGCCGGCCCTGCATCACCACCCCAAACTGGTCCTCGGGACATGGCTGGAAAGGGGGCATGGGAGAGGCTCCCCTACCTAGAGCGACGTTCAGGGCTGGTCGTGCTTTGCTCCATGGCCAGGTTAAACTGACCATGACTAGCAAATGTGCTGGCCGAGGAGACAACTGGATGACCTCTGGGCTTCTCTGCCCTCACTGGTATCACCTCCCAGGGGAAGACCAGCCACCAGCCAGTCTATAAATGCAGGGGGGGGGGGACTTAGAATAGCAGATTTAGTATCTTCCTGGATGTCCATCTTACAGGTGTGACAGGTGCTGCAAAGTGTTGGAGGAACAGGAAGGGCCCTTTCCCCAATGTCTGCCAGGCAGTTTCTGAGCATAGCTAGAGTCATTTTCTGAAAGAGCAAAACTATTTTTGGTGGACAGGTAACAACAGGTGGAGGAGAGCACCAGGTGAAATGGATAGCAAGTGAGCTTCATCCCCAAATCATGCTGTAAAATGGGGGGCCAAAGGCTCCCCCTTCCCTTAGAAGCAGTTAGCTGATGCCCAGGAGAAATAGGTGCGCCACAGCACACTTCTGTAGGTGTACAATGATGATGGAGCATGTGCAGTGGCCTCATCAAGCACTTTCTGGCAAGCGGTTGCTGAGCTGTGCTGATAAATAGGACGACACTTAGCACTTCTGTGCATGTCCTGGGAAATTATAGTAAAAAAGCAAAGAAAATAAAAAACAGCAACATGAGATTTCTTCAAACTGACATTGTGGAAAATGAGAGAAGCATCAACACACACTCCCCAGTAGGATGCTTCCCTTTCCAAGAGAGCACCCAGCCCCAGGCCGAAGGAAGCTGGCTGTCTGGTGTCTTTTGCAGCCATAGCAGCTCCAGAGAAGGGGAAAATCTAGCATCAATTTTGAAAGGATGACATTAGACCCCCCCCCCTCCATGGTTATGGGTTGGAAGGAGACAAGACAATGTCATGAAGAAGAGGGAGCAGGAAAATGGTCAGGGTTTTGCCATGGGGAGCCACAAAAGCAGCCTTCTAGATTTGAATCCCCCGAAGGTGTGACCCCTCTCCCACGCACCCTAACTTCTTCCCCTAACACTGTCCTTCTATCTGGACTAAGATAGTATCTAAAAGAAGCTAATAACGGGAGGGGGTGTTACTCACATTTTTCAAACCATCAGTGACTCTGAGTGGCTTACAAAAATAAAAACCATTAAAAACTATTAAAAACCCTCCATCCTTGTGCTGACAACTATCCAATAAACCACTTGATAGCTCCATCCCAATCTGGGTCCCCAGGCCCTTTGGCAAAACCAGGTCTTCATGGCCTTGGGAAAGTGTCAAAGTGGGGGTCCATCTCATTTCCATGGAGATTATGTTCCATAGGGAAGGAGCCATCACAGAGAAGCCACCACATGTTCCATAGGGAGGGAGCCACCACTTGATCCCATTAAAGCAGGGGTCCCCAAACTTGGCAACTTTAAGACTTGTGGACTTCAACTCCCAGAATTCCTCAGCCAGCGTAGGAATTCTGGAAGTTGAAGTCCACAAGTCTTAAAGTTGCCAGATTTGGAGACCTCTGCACTAAAGGAACCTCTTTAGGACAGGGGGCCTGTAACATTTCCTGCCTCCTCACTCTGGTGGTGGGTCAGGCAGTTCTGACCAGGGAAAGGTGGCCCTTCAAATAACCTGGCCCCAAGCCATGTAGGGCTTTACAAGTGACAACCAATTTCTTGAATTGGACCCCAAAGCAAATTGCCAGTCAATGCAGCTCCCACAGATGACAAGTGTACATCAAGGCCAGCACAAAATCATGCAAGCCACCACATTTGAACCAATTGAATTTTCTAGGTACTTTTCAAGGGCAGTCCCATATAGACTAGCATCTTGCAGTAGTCAAGACAGGAGATGACAGGCATGAGTGACTGAGCAGGGATTCAAAATTCAAAAAAAAAATGAAATAGAAAACAAGAAAGGCCTTGCAAACAGAGTTCACTAATAATCCAAGGCTTGCTGCAAAATATTTTTGGCCTCAAAATCCTCGTCATTCAGTCAAGTCACCTGTGCACAAATCCACTACTACTTCTGTTGTAGGAACTAGTTGGGAGACTATTGTATTTATTTACTCAAACATTATATACCTTTTTTCTCGCAGAGCTCAAGGCAGTCTATAGCACCTCCCCCTCCAAATTTTCCCTTTTGGATTGAGAGAAATGAAGACGCCACTTGGAGCTGGATCGCCATTTGGAGTGCAGCAGCAACTTCATTGTGAAATGTGACGATTGTTTTATTTTTCAACAGTCACAGTGAATCTGATGGGCTGCATGTCATTCTGACACAGGGTGGATCCAGCTCCTTTGCAGATTCCTAGGTTGGGATGAGAAGTGTACTGATTCTTCAGAATCTCTGCCAGGACACACTTGCAGTGGGGGAGCCAGTCATTTTGAGGGGGAGGGAGGCTTACTCACTGCCAAATATGCTCATCCTCCCCACAGACAAAGCAATGCAAACTAACACAAAGCAAACAGCCAAGGAGCCCTGTGGCTCTCAATAACTCTTGCTAGGAAGCAACAGCCCAACCCAATTGAGGGCCCAACTCTTGGCATTTGTGTTTGGTTTCAATGTTCCTGACTCAGAGGTTGCTAATGCTCCTTTCCTACTGCTTAAGTGGGTAAATCATTTCATGTTCTCACAACTGTGAGCGAAAAGGGCAGATTTATAGAGACTCGGGCCTATTAATTTAAGGCCAGTCTTTTTCAAGTACAAAAGGAAACTGCTTACGAGACAGGACAAATGTTGAAACATTTTTATTAATCTCAAGGGAGAAAGGGGTGGATGGGGAATTGCTGAGGGGACAAAAGTATCCAAAGTCCAAATCCAAATAGAGTTTGAAGGATGACCTGTCCAGAAAGAGATTGGACTAAGCAGTTTTTGCCTAGGGGCAGACCAGTTTTTAACACTAATGAAGATGAAAGAAGGGCTTCTGATGATGAAGAGGAATAGGGATAAAATAGTCCTGTGTTGAATTAGCCACAGCTGCCTGCATATTCTTTAAATTTATATGCACATGGTATAACACAAGCACAAACTCTGTGAGCTACGAGGCCCTGTGCACACATTACCAAGCTTCCAAAATGCCACCAGAAAATGTGCCTGAGATCTGGCAAGACCAGATTTCACAGTCTGGAGTGCCCTCTGCTGAAATGCTCCAAAGTTCCCAGGCAGGCTGGAAGCTGCTGGGTGGGCCTTCTGACAGTCTGGGATTTATTGCCTCTCCAAGCAGGCAGATCTCGCATCATTCCCATCACTCACAGATGTACGAGGCTCTTGGGGCCTCCCTTCCAGAGTGACCCAACAGGTCAAGCCAGGAATGATGTTACACGCGTGAAGCCCAACAGAGGGATTCCCTGCAAAAAGCATCAGGCATGCAGGACGAAGGCTTCTGTCCGGTTGATCAAGGCCTGGAAGGAAAGCCGGATCTTCTGTTTCACCACACACACACAAACATAGACACACACACAGACACACACACACACACACACCATCACCACCACAGTTGGAAGTATGTTGTCCTTTCTTCCCTATCACAGAACTACCACTTGCAGTACTGGCACTCCGTACCCTCCACCTCACCATAGCTTTGACTTCTTCCCCGAGGGTGCTCATGCCGGGTTTACCATGGCACAAAGATGCCTTGCTAAGCATCGGGGGAGGGGAGGAATAATGACTTTATTATTTATTTATTATGTATTTTAGATCCTGCCTTTATTATCTTCATAAACATCTCAAAGCAGCAAACATATGTAATACTCCTTTCTTTTCCTATTTTCCCCATAACAACAACTGTGTAAGGTGGAGTGGTCACCCAGTTGGCTTTCATGTCTAAAGCAGGACTAAAACTCACCATCTCCTGGCCATTTGCCCAAAGTCACTCAGCTGGCTGTCATCACTAAGGTGGGACTGGAACTCACTGTCTCCTTGTTTCTAGCCTGGTGCCTTCATCCCTAGACCAAACTGGTGCTCACTGCCATTGCATTCATCTCATCGTCCTAGCCTAGAATCATCTCTATGTGCTCCTGGACAGAAGTGGTGCTTCCCTTCTGTCAGAAAGAGGGTGGTTTTCTAGGATGCTGCAGTGATGAGGCTGAGATGCACCATGAGGGCTGGGATGTGACCATTTCAACTATGGTTGCATACCGTGATGGTGAACCTATGGCACGTATGTCACAGTTGGCATGCAGAGCCACTTGTGCAGGCACACGAGCCCCAGCCAAACTTACCTGCACTGTGCATGCGTGCACCTCCCAGCTGATTTTCAGCCCATTTGAGGCCACCCTGAGGATTGAGGTAAGCCTCTATAGCCTCGGAGAGGCTGAAAAACAGGCCTTCCAGAAATACCAGAAGTGACTAAACAGGCCCATTTTTCGGCCTCCAAAGGCTGCAGAGACTTCCCTGGAGCCTCTGGGAGGCTGAAAAAGGCCTCAACAGGCTGAAAATCAGTTGGGAGGCACGTGCATATGGCAATGCAGGTAAGGGGGTGGGTGGGTGTTGTGTGTGCATGTGCAGGGGGGGCGCATTACTTTCGGCACACCACACACACAAAAAGGTTCGCCATCACTGGTTGCCTAAGTCTGCTGCAAGTGCACCTTTTTCTGCTGGTCAATAGGGTCCTTTTGCCCTGCCTGCCAGAATGTCTGGAGAAGAAGGTACTTTTCAGCCTCCAACCAACAGATTTACAGGTCCATATCCACAGGCACTGTTGTTTTCCAGATGATGGGACGGTGCTTCAGGAGAGAGAATTCCTGATCATCATAATTCCAATTTGAATAGAGAGCGGCTCCTTCAAAAGTGGAATGGGATGGTGAAATCTCAAGTTGCAGACAAGGCTGCTTGCAGGAGAAGCAGTTGCACGATACTCCCAATGCTCTGGATGCTGCAACAGGCTCTAACACAAGGGAAGGCACTTCTCTTGGACTCCCTAGTCTTCTAGGTGCTCAGCCTGAACATCGAGAAAACACTGGTTCCTCGGGATGCTGCTTCTCTCTGCCCTCTGCCAATAATTGGATTTTAAAACCAGCCCACTTCAGGCAAGCACCAAGGCTGAGGCTGCTTCCAAGCAAGGAGCAGAAGAAGCAGCTGCCAAGGCTGCACCTGGGAGTGAGCAGAGGGCTGTGCCTCTCTCAAAGGAAAGCAGCCAGTTGGGTTTTGATAGGAAGTGCTGGAGCTGCTGATCAAGTAGAGCTTGATGAACACAAAGGTCCTCATCAAGGTCTACCTACAGGACTCTGGCAAACTCTGAAATGGTTTCCTCCAGAATTTATGGGTACTCCATCACTGGAGGTGTTTAAGGAGAGATTGGACAGTCACTTGTCTGGAATGGTATAGGGCAAGGCTCTTCAAACTTGGCAAGTGTAAGACTTGTGGACTTCAACTCCCAAAATTCCTGGGCTAACATGACTGGAGGAAAAATTCTGGGAGTTGAAGTCTACAAGTCTTAAAGCTGTCAAGTTTGAAGACCCCTAGTATAGGGTCTCCTGCTTGGGTGTAAGGTCCTCCAGAGTCCCTTCCAACTCTATTAATCTGTCCCATTATTCTTTCTGTGATCGCATGTATCAAGCCCAAAGAAAATTTAGAATGGTATAGAATCTCTTGCCATGGGCAGGGGGTGGACTAGAACAGTGGTCTCCAACCTTACCTTGGCAACTTTAAGACTTGTGGACTTCAACTCCCAGAATTCTCCAGCCAACAAAGCTGGCTGAGGAATTCTGGGAATTGAAATCCACAAGTCTTAAAGTTGTTAAGGTTGGAAACAACTGCACTAGAAGACCTCCATAGTCCCTTCCAACCCTATTCTAAATTCTAGAAGTCAATCAGTAGCTGTGGGACTGTGGCAGACCCTGATTGTGGATTTCTCCAGAGGCCTGAGGACTGAAGGAGGCTGAGCAGAATTGGGCAGATGAATCCATATCTCTTGAGAAGGTTCCTCCCCCACCATCTTTACGTGAGATGTGGCTCCCAGCTGTTTTATTTTGCCTTTCCTAGGTATCTTGCAACTTCCAAGTCCTGCAAAATAAACTAAAAATCCACCATGATATATTCTTTCCAGACTGTTGTCCTTCAAAAAATTTTCACAAGAAACAATCACAACTTTCTTATTCTTTCTTTCTTTTTTTAAAAAAATATTTTTATTGTGCATTTTTTCTTAATATTCTTCACAGTTCCAATTTTACAACATCGATATGTACTAGTTATATCAAGTCCTTTTTTTTACATCGTAGTATACATCCTAATTAAAACTATCATACAGTACGATCTCTTTTGGCTACATAATGTTATACATCATGGTTATAACTATTATTTTTTATTTATGCCATAATATGCTCTTACATTTATCATTTTGTGCATTTTAAATATTCACATACAATCCAATAGTGGTATTGCTTACATTGTTTATTCTTACCTATTTCAATATATCTGTGTTTTTTTCTATTTTGTTAATCTTTCATTGTTATATACTAATCTCTGCATCTATTATTTATCTAATAATACAATACATCCCATGTTAGGTAATATTCCTTTTCCTCTTTGTCCTTAAGTTCAGGGATGGGATTTTACCTGTTCGTACCTATTCGCTAGAACCGGTTGTTAACATTCTAAGCAGTTCAGAGAATTGGTTGTTAGAAGAAATTACTGGCCTAATCCTGTAAGGAAGGCAGGAAGGAAACATTCTGGTGTTGCTTACAGAAACTGCCTCTCTGTTAACCCTTATTACATTCTTGGCAGGCCTAGACTTCCTGTCTCTGGAACTTCTCTGGAGTTTTTTCCCCTCCTTTGCTGGTACTTTGCTTGTGTAGAGTGACCATTCAAAGTTACAATGGCACTGAAAAAAGTGACTTATGACAATTTTTCACACTTACGATTGTTGCAACATCCCCACAGGCCAGGCAAGGAGATGCATGCCTCAATATGAGTGATATTGAGATGGCCACGCTCAGCCAATAACATGACCACCAAGTCATGTCCACCCAGTCACATGAATACCAAGCCATGCCCACCACCTAAGCCATGCCCACAGAACCAGTTGTTAAAAAATTTGAATCCCATCCCTGCTTAAGTTCCATTGTTCGGCACATTCTAGTATTTTTGTCTAATTCGGCACATTCTAGTATTTTTTTAATTACTTCCTCATTTGTGAGTGTACTTTCACTTTTCCAATTTTTTGCCTATATGAATCTAGCTGCAGTTATTATGTGTATGATTAAATATATGCATCTTTTATTATGTTTCCCCAATGTAATCCCTAATAAGAATAGTTCCAGTTTCAGATCTATTTGTTGTTCTGTCATCTCTTCTAGCCAATTCTTTATCTTCAACCAATATTTTTTCACCCCCGGACAGGTCTACCACATATGGTAGTAGGATCCTGACCCCTGTTTGCACTTCCAACATTCTGGTAACATATTTGGAAATATTTTTGCTGATCTTGCTGGTGGCAAGTGCCATCTGTAAAATATTTTGTATAGGTTTTCTTTGTACACTGTTGACAATGTTAATTTACAATTTCTCTCCCACAATTTTTGCCAATTATCTAATTCTATAGTGTACCCAAAAAAATTTGCCCATACAATCATCATTTCTTTTACATATTCTTCCATTTTAAAATGCAATAGTAATTATACATTTTCTGATATAATCCAGTAAGGATTTTGCATTATCTTCCTCTTGGATTGGGTGGATATGAGGATTTTGCATTATAATGCAAGTCCCATTTCTACCCCATTTCAAAATAATGATAATTCAAAATCCTCACTTCCACCCCATTACAGAACACCCACCATTATCTCACTAACCTGCTTTCCAGCTCCCTTCTCCTCTGTGCAGGGCAACAAAAGAAGACCATGTGACTACCAGTTTAAAACTGGTAGTTGTGGCCATAGGAAGCGTGTTGGGGGGAAACCCAGGGTTTATAGTTTTTTAATGGGGTTTTTAAGGGGATTGGGGAAATCCGAACTGGGTTTGGGGATAACCCGCGAGGATCTGGGGGCAGCCAGGCTAGCATGCACGTCTGGGAGGGCTCAGAAGGGTGTGTGTTGGGGGGGCAGACGGAGGGTGGGATGCCGGGGGCCAGTTCTATCGGCACAGTTAGTGGGAGGGGCAGATATGGCGGGGGTAGAGGGCCATATCAGGTTGGGGGATCGCGCTGTCGATGTCTTCAAGCGGTAGCGCGCTCCGACTCTCTTCACCCATCCTGCAGGCCTGGTTGTCCAGAGCCTCGGGCCCTGAGTACCCGGCTGATGCTATGCAATGCCAGGTCCGTTGTGAATAAAGCCCCCCTGATTTGCGATCTTACTCAGGAAGAGAGCGTGGACCTGGTAGGTGTTACCGAAACCTGGTTGGGCCCAGAAGGTGGTGTTCCTCTGAAGGAGATGTGCCCACCAGGTTTCTTAGCATTTCATCAGCCTAGATCTCAGGGAAGGGGTGGTGGGGTGGCGGTGCTTATTAGAGAGGTCTTTCGTCCTAGGGAGGCCACTGTTCCTCAGACGGCTGGTTGTGAGTCTCTCTTTGTGAAGTGGGGACAGGGGGTTCAGATGGGCCTTTTGATAACGTACCTGGCTCCCTGCCATGTGTCATTGGCCCTGCCCGGACTCCTCGAGGTGATAGCCGAGCTGGCGGTTGGGACCCCTAGGCTTTTAGTCATGGGGGATTTCAACCTGCCTTCGCTCGGGGAAACCTCTGGGGTAGCTCGGGAGTTCATGGCTTCCATGACGGCCATGGACCTGACCCAATTAGTTTCTGGCCTCACTGACATGGGGGGACACACGCTGGACCTGATTTTTGTCTCTGGTCAGTGGTTGAATGACTGTAATTTCAGGGACTTAGTTATTAAACCCTTGTCATGGACAGACCATTCTCTTCTTAGACTGGACTTCTGTACCGCCACCCCCCACCGCAGGGAGGCGGAGCCGTGCAGATGGTTCCACCCCAGGCGCCTGATGGACCCTGAGCGGTTCCAGAGGGAGCTTGGGCCATTTCCCGAGACTCTGGCTCACAACTCGCCTGGAGACTTGGTGGCCACCTGGGATAGGTTGGCTGCCGAGGCTCTGGACCGAGTTGTGCCTCTGCGACCTCTGACTCGGCACAGATCCCATCTAGCTCCGTGGTTTACAGAGGAGCTGCGGGAGATGAAGTGCCGGAAAAGACGTCTGGAGAGTGTTTGGAGGGCTAGCCACACTGAGTCTTACCGAACATAGGTGCGGTCCCACATTAGGACCTACCTTGTGGCAATAGAGGCGGCGAAGCGTTTGCATTTCTCCGCCCTTATTGCGTCAGCAGAAAATTGGCCTGCCGCTCTGTTTAGAGTGACCTGCTCCCTGCTGGAGCCGAGAGCGCGGGATGACCGCGGGATGACCGCGCTCTCGGCAGGGTAGGGCAGAAGAGTTTTCCCGATTCCTGCACGACAAAATCGCTCAGATTCGGGGCAGGCTGGACTCCAATTGGGTGGTCCCGGGGAGGTGTCCGGGGCAAGTCTTGTGACTATTATCTGGGAAGAGTTTGACCTTGTGACCGCCGAGGGTGTGGACAGGTTGCTGGGGGGGCTGAATGCCACCACATGTTTGTTGGACCCGTGTCCCTCCTGGTTGGTTTCGACCACCAGGGAGGTGACACGAGGCTGGCTCCAGGGGATTATCAACGCTTCGTTGAGAGAGGGGTCGCTCCCTACTGCCCTGAAGAGGGCAGTGGTGCGGCCCCTCCTCAAGAAGCCTGCCCTGGACCCGACTGTTTTAAATAACTATCGTCCAGTCTCCAACCTTCCTTTTTTAGCGAAGGTTCTTGAGAGTGTGGTGGTACATCAGTACCTGGAGGAAGCGACTTACCTCGATCCATTCCAATCGGGCTTCAGGCCCGGGCATAGTACCGAAACAACATTGGTCGCGTTGGTTGATGATCTCTGGAGGGCCCGTGACAGGGGGTTTTCCTCTGTCCTGGTCCTGTTAGACCTCTCGGCAGCTTTTGATACTATCGACCATAGTATCTTATTGCGGCGGTTGGAGGGGTTGGGGATTGGGGGAACCGTCTTGCGATGGTTCTCCTCCTTCCTCTCTAACCACTCGCAATTTGTGTTGGCGGGGGGGAGAGGTCCACCTCTAGGCCCCTCATTTATGGGGTGCCTCAGGGGTCGGTCCTCTCCCCTCTTCTGTTCAACATTTATGTGAAGCCGCTGGGGGAGATCATCCGTGGTTTTGGGGTGCGGTGTCATCTGTATGCAGATGATACCCAGCTTTACATCTCCACCCCGGGCCACCCCAATGATGCTGTGGAGGCTATGTCCCAGTGCCTGGAGGCCGTGCGGAATTGGATGGGTGGGAACAGGCTCCGGCTCAACCCATCCAAGACCGAGTGGCTGTGGTTTCCGGCGGCCTGATATAGTCAGTTGACTCCATCGCTGGCTATTGGGGGAGAGATTCTGCCCCCCACAGGGAGGGCTCGCAATTTGAGTGTCCTCCTGGATGCACGGCTGTCCTTAGAAGACCATATTATGGCCGTCTCCAGGGGGGCTTTTTATTGGGTTCACCTGATTTACCAGTTGCGGCCCTTTCTCGATCGGGATGCCTTACACACGGTCACTCATGCCCTTTTCACCTCTCGCCTGGACTACTGTAATGGTCTCTACATGGGGCTCCCTGCGGGGAGCACCCGGACACTCCAACTGGTACAAAATGCGGCCGCATGGGTGATTATGGGGGTGTCACGAAGCTCCCATGTGATGCCTCTCCTGCGCGAGCTGCATTGGTTGCCGGTGGTTTTCCGGGTTCGCTTTAAGGTTCTGGTTCTGACCTTTAAAGCGATCCATGGCATTGGACCAGGTTATCTGCAGGACCGCGTTCTGCCGGTGATCTCCAACAGACCTGTGCGTTCCCACAGGGAGGGCCTTCTCCGGGTGCCATCAGCTTCTATGTGCCGTCTGGCGGCCCCCAGGAGTAGAGCCTTCTCTGTGGGGGCCCCCGCCCTCTGGAATGGTCTGCCTCCAGAGATACGCACCAACACGGATCTGAGAGCTTTCAGACGGGCGTTAAAAACTTGGCTCTTTGAGCAGGCTGGCCTAGGCTGATATAGGATTTTTAATTTTGTCTTACATTTTAATTAATTTTAATTTTGAATATTTGGATTTTAATTATCTTACGGGGGAGGGGCAAAATTTTTAAACAGCCTAAATTATTTAATCTGTTTTTAACTTTTGTATAGTGTATTGGGGTCTGTGATTGGCTGTGCACCGCCCTGAGTCCTTCGGGAGAAGGGCGGTATATAAGTATTAGAAATAAATAAATAAATAAATAAATAAATAAATAAATAAATAAATAAATAAATAAATAAATAAATAAATAAATAAATAAATAAAACAGGTTCAGTCAGAACTTCCAAAAAAGAAGTACCAAATTCTTTTTTCTTTTCTGGAAGGTCTCACTGAACCTTTTTTAAATTGGTAGTCATATGGTCTTCTTTTGTTGCCCTGCACGGAGGAGAACAGAGTTGGAAAGCAGGTTAGTGAGAGAATGGTGGTTGATCTGGAATGGGGTGGAAGTGAGGATTTTGCATTATGATTGCTTATAAATAAGTGAGAACCAGTAAAAGAGGAATGGAAAAGTCCCTCTCTGTAGATCAACATTTTTCAGTCTTGGCAAGTTTAAGATGGGCGAACTACGTGCTGCTTTGGGAATCCTGGGAATGGAAGTCCATGCACCTTAAAATTGCCAAAATGGAGAAGCAGGGTCTACACTACAATTTAGGATTCTCCATTCCTGTTTTATTTAGAGTTTGGTGCAATTAAATAAATCAGTTGTGGTTTCCTTAATAAATAGTGATTAAAGCGATATGAACCATTACTGGACTTTTTGTGAGAAACTGAAATTAAAAGTTGATCTGGGCTTTGATGATTAGATATGGGATTATGGAAATAATGTAGACAAATGTTAATCTTAGAGTAAGATTTTGATATGTACCAAAGAAAGTTGGAAGTAATTCTTTTTCAGTTTTCCTTCTTTTCTTCTTTCTTATACTTTCACTCTTTTTCTTTGCTGAGCCTTTTCTTTTTTCAAATCTCTTTTTTATTTGTTTATCCCTTAACTTTGTATTTTTTTATGTATAGAGGATCAAATACTCATGCATTATAATTCTACATTCCTTATTTATAGAAATCAGATCAAAATTTAGAATGAAATCCCCTGGGACCCATCTCATATAGGGCAGGCTTATATAACCAAAAAGTATTTATTGATAGACGAGAATATTTGTAGCTCAGGGTTGAATTGTGGGGTACTTGGTGCTCTCTGAACTTGATGGTTTTCTTACAGATGTTTAGTTTACCAAACTAGGCAACACCATCAGTACTAGAAGGGAGCGGAGTTTGCTCTTATTTTCATATACTAGTGGCTTACTCTGTCAGTGTTGATCAGTTGCTTTACAAAGAGTGTTTTGATTGGTGCCAGGTCTCTACAGCCTCAGGCAGAGAAGGGCTATTCTGCACCCCTCCCTCAAATGTTCTTTAAAACACAGAGTTTTCCAGCATTCCTTTAGGAACCTCCAACATGCAAACTGTGGTTACTCATCCTAAAATGAATCCTCTTTACCTGGAGCTTCAAAATTTGTTATTTGCTGGGAAGATGTGTAGCTAAAAATCGGTCTACATTTAGAGTACATCTGACTTTGGGTTCCAACTTTAGGTGATAATTATGGTTGCTTATTTTGTTTCTACTACTAGTAAAGAAATGAGTGAGAAACAGGGGTGGGTTTCTGTCCACCTCTGTAGAACTGGTAGCTCTGAAGAGCAGCAGACAAAGAACCGGTTCTATGTTTGCTAATGTTTTTGCCCACATGCCCGCCTGGGCTCTTACCTGACCTTTATTTCCTGCTTTTTCAACTTCAGCTGCCATGCAAGGCACAGCTGCAGTTAAAAAAGCAGGAAAAAAGTGCTGTTTCAAAAGCTGCTTCTCTGCACGCAGCATGCTGATGATGACATACAGGCGCGCAAGCACAGTGTGCAGGAAAGCACATCGTAAATCATCGAACCAGTAGTTAATCCTGTCGGATCCCACCCCTGGTGAGAAATCATCATTTGTAAAATTATTCCTGAAGTGGGGAGTGTGTAAAAGGCAGCACTGATCACTGATCATAACAGCACAAGAACAGGCACTAAGCACCAGATCCATAGAAGCAGGGATTTACCACACTAGATAGAACCCAAGGGGTAG
This sequence comes from Bungarus multicinctus, assembly GCA_023653725.1. NCBI lineage: Eukaryota > Metazoa > Chordata > Lepidosauria > Squamata > Elapidae > Bungarus > Bungarus multicinctus. The sequence goes on along the minus strand of CM042835.1, from coordinate 26,517,382 downwards.
ATCAGTGTCTTTCAGCTGAAGGATGTATGGACTTTAACTCCCAGAATTCTCCAGCCAGCCATCAAGAAGTTTTAACAGAAGATTGTGGAGAATAATAGAGCTAAGAATCTGTGGGTTGTTCTGGATCTAGAAGGACACACAGGCATTAGATAATCAACCAGACACTGTAGTAGTAGACAAATTAATAACAAAGACCAGAAGAGCTTGGGAGGCCAGGCAAGTGGGACAAGGCAAGGTGCCCCTAGACGAGAATGATGTGGAGTTGGCCATGCCCACCCAGTCGCATGCCCATCCAGTCACGCCCACAGAACCAGTAATATCAAATATTAAATCCCACCACTGGGCATGACCCAGAATTGGAAACTCCCCAGCGGGCAGTTAAAAGCCATTTTCCACTTGTCTCCTCTGTAATGTGGACCCGGTAATAGGCTTCCCTTAGATTGGTAAATATCTTGCCTTTTGACAAGTGGTTCAGTAAGTCTTTCATTAGGGGTAAGGGGTATGTGTTTTGTATACACACTCCATTGATCTCCCTAAAATCAACACATAATCTGAGCTCCCCATCTTTCTTTTCTTTAAATAGTACAGGGACTGCCACTTTAGGTTTTGCTGTCTTGATGAATCCCCTAGACAAGTTGGTATCAATGTACTTTTTCAGTTTAGTCATTTCAGCAGGTGTACATTTTTGGTCTTGGCAACTTGATCCCTGGTTCTCTTTCGATTACACAGTCAGTGGGCTGATGAGAGGGGAATACTTTGCATTCCTCCTTGCTAAGTACCCCTGCTAAGTCTCTGTACTCTTTAGAGATAGGAGGTTCATCTGGCAGAAAGTCTGAAGCGGCGGCTGCTAGTTTTAGTTGCCAGATCGGATCGACTGGCAGTTTCTTGTGTGGAGGGACTGGGGGCAGTGTGTCATCTCCAATGATGAACTTCTGGTACCCATCTTCCCACTTAATGGTAGGGGCCCATTTGTCTAGTGAAGCAAGACTCAATATAACTGATTCTGACATTTTAGATGCTGCTACAAATCATATAAGTTCGCAATGCTTTCCCATCTATAGATTGATAAGTTCTGTAATTTGGGTGGCTGGGGTCCCACCAATTAAAGTTCCATCCATCTGTTCCAATCTAATTGGGAGTTTTAGAGATCTGGTTTTTATCCCTAATTGTTCAACGATTGGAAGTCCAATTAAGCACTTATATCTATTACCGTTTCTAATTCTCCTTGTTCCCCAGTTTCAGGTACTACCAACTTCACTTTAACTGTAAAAGAGGTGGTGGATTTATTTATTTATTTATTTACATATTTATATACCACCCTTCTCCCGAAGGACTCAGGGCAGTGTACAGCCAACTATAAAACATTCCATATTATAAATGTTAAAAGAAGATGCACTCACCATTGGACATCTTTTTCACCAATATCTCCTGGAGGACTTTATTTGGCCGGAGGTTCCTCGCTCTCTTCAGTGGGGAGGGGAACCTCTATGGCTTGTCTGGCAAAGCGGCTTGCGTCCAGAGGTTTCCATGAAGCCCTTCTGCCTCTGGTAGCTGTCACTGGTCGTGGTTGTGGAATTGGTGCAGGGGCCAGGCACTCAGAAGCTTGACAACCCGTTTGACCACAATGCACTTGATGACTCCAGTAGGTTGAGCAGGAGTTGCTCAGGAGATTTTGTCAGGGGACATCTGGCCAGAGTTCTCCTTCCCGGCTTCTCTGGTGAGGGCTTATGGTTTGGATGGATTTCCCTATCCAAAGTTATAGACATGCTATACCAGTCATGTAACCGTTCTGGTACCCCTCTGACACCACAGGCTTTTCTGACTTCTTGGTCAATCTCTTCTTTAAAATAGTGGAGAAGGATTCTGTCAGGCCAATGGCCAAGGTTCCCCGCGACCCTCCTAAAGTCCCACACAAAGTCCTTTATGGGTCGGTTACCCTGTTTCATTACTTTTATTGTGGCTTTGTTCTCACCAACTCAGTCAGGGTCTTAGAATGTGGCCTGAAGCAGTTCGATGAACCCATCAGCATCATTTAATTCAGGAGCCCACTCATTGTACAGTAGGGCTATCCAGTCAGAAGCATCCCCTTCATTCATGCCATCTGCAATTGCTGATACCAGTTCATGGTCTGAAGGATATTACTCCCCAAATTGGTCTATGTGAGCCCAAACTTGGCTGAGGAAATAAGCTAGCTTCCTAGGGTTTCCATCAAACATTGCCCTAAACCAAGGCCTGGTCAGAGGTGCAGGCTGATCAGCTGGTGGAACCGGCACCATGGCTGGTGGCTGGACAGGGACCTGTTGCTGCGCCTGGTGGGGGGACAGGGACCTGCTGCTGTGCTGCTGTGCTGCTGCTGGCTCTGGGACCATGGCTGGCAGCTGGACAGAGATCTGCTGTGGCACTGCTGCTGGCTGCTAGGCTACAGCTGGCGGTGGGGCCGGGACCTACTGCTGCACTGGTTGTTGAATTGTGGTGGGGTGCTGCTGGAACAGACCCCACTGCTGCACGGAGATCATTGGGGCCAATTGGCCCCATGGCTGTGCCGGGAATGGTGGGGCAAACAATGCTGGCATCCATTGGCACTGTACCCACCCCTAGCTGGGATAGAAGGCCCAGCCAAAAGGGATACACTCATCTGGAGGGAGCATAAAGCCTGGTGCAAGTTGGGGCCACTGGAGGTGGCAGCATCCCCAATGCTGGCAGCATCTGATGTCTCCCTGCGGTGGAGTGGCCCAGAGTTGCTGAGCTAACCCCTCTATCATCTTTGGCTGAGTAGAAAGATGCCAACACTGGTTCCATTACCAGGTCCTGGATCAGGAAAGGCAAATGTTGGTTGTGTTATGCTCCATCTCAGTTGGGAAGGTTGGGTCCACGGGACATAACTCCCCATTTCAAGCTGCTCAAAACGCTCTGGGAGACCTGTCAAAGTTTGGCTCCAAGAGAGAGGCAATTCCGGGAGTTGTTGGACCCTAAGGTTCTCACTTCTTTCCATTCTGGACCGTGGGCTAGTTTCATTGGGTTGGAGGTGTTCAGGTGGCCTTTCCTCCAGTCCTATTGCTGGAACTGGATCAGACTGGCTACTTTTCCAGGAATCCGTCTCCTTTCCGCTTCTGCAGAAGGAAAATACCAGATCTCAATAAGTTCCCCGGTATCCATTCCCATGGCTCCTTCTGCAGTCTCCTCTTTCTCCTCCATCTTCCCTGAGTCTTCGCCCCACCTAGATGTCAGGTCGGTGCTTGGGGCTCAGGACCCTGGACAGCCCCCTAGTTGGGGTGCTGCTTGACAATTTAATGATTTGGGTTAATATCAGCATTCCAGCAAAACCCAACTGCAATCAAAAACTCTGAGACAGGCATTTTCTCAAAGTTCCATTTATTAGAGTTGTCATACTGGCACATCTGGGAAAACCTGAATCTGAGATTTCTGGGTTTTCCCTCAGTAAGTCAAAAAGCCAAATCCACCCCCTGCACCCATCAGTTCATCACATGGTCCAATCACCATGTGCCCAACTCGAGACAGCCCTTAAACCATTCCTCATCCAGGTGCAGGAAGACCATGACCTTGACCGAAAAGAAGAATGCTATTATGTCTAACTACATATGCCCCGTGAAATCCCCCCTCCCAATTTTCCAGGCACTGGAATGTGGCAGCATGGAAGCTTCTGCTGTTAATATGGCTTCCAAAGCTGACATAGAGTAGAATATAGCAATTAATTAATTGCTGGGATCTGGATGCTATGTTGTTCTTAATACATCCCACAGTAAAATTTTGCTTTTTAAGCAGTTGCATCACACTGCTACCAACTGCTGCTTCAGGGCTAAGCAGACCTTTTGATGCCTTCCATTGCTGGCTGGCGACTCCAAGATGAAATGGGGATACCACTTTGGTAGTAATGATGATTGCTGGGACCAATTTTATCTTTAAAGTGCTGTTGGACTTTCGTCTTCTCTGGCTGAAAATATTCAATGATTATGTGACTGAAATCTCTGCAGTTAGCATCAGTACTTTGTGGCTGATAATCCTGGGAATCTGTTAAACTTGCAATGGAACATGTATGCATAAATAAATAAATACTTTTTGCAGTTCATTATTTTGGGCAGCTCTGAATGTTTATGTTCAGAATGTTCATGCTCAGAATATTCAGAAGGATCTTGCCAGATTTAAATATTGGAGGATGCTCAAGACAAGAAGCAATGGATGGAAGCTTGTTAAAGAGAGATCCAACTAGAACTGAGTGGGGTTTTCCTGACAGTAAGAACAATTAACCAGTGAAATGGCTTGCCTTCAGAAGTTGTGGATGGTCCATCACAGGAGGTCTTTAAGAAAAGATTGGACAGTCATTTGTTTGAGATGCAATAGGTTCTCTCCTGCCTTGGGCAGGCAGTTAGACTAGAAGGCCTCTTCTAGCCCTATGATTCTATGATTCCCAGTTCCAAAAGTGGATTCTGCCAAGTGACAGATGAGTAGAAATATGAGGTCAGACCAAATGACTGGGCTGCAGTTCCAGCCTAGTTATTTGCCATCAGTCACGTACCAGTTATGCAGGTGTGAGCCCAGAGAACAAAGGATTACAGCATGTCTCATGTCTTGAAAAAGGGCAGCAGGGCACAAGAGGATAAATAATTCTGTGTCTCTTAATAATTATCTGGGTGGGGCTGCTGCTCCTCTGTTCCAAGGGGGCTTCTTTGGCCTGACATGCTTCCTCCAGACTTCCTTCCAATGTGGGAGAAGGAGTGACCCAATGAGGTCTGTTAATGTGGTGCAGATTCATGGCTGTTCCTTTCCTGTGAATCTGGGAAATTCCCCTTTCACTTTCTTTTCCCTAAAGATATTTAGAACTAGCCTTTGGGACTATTGACTACCTATGATGGAGGGCTTATTTCATCAGCCAAGGGAATGCAAAATCCTAGGTCTGGAGCTGCTAAGTGCTTCTCCTTGGAGTCATCTACTGGCTTTCAGACAAGCTATTTTGTCCTCCAGTTTCACAGAATCCTAGGGCTGGAAGGTCTTCTAGTCCAACCAACTGCCCAAGGCAGGAATCCTTATACTATACTGGACAAATTGTTGTGCAATCATTTTTTGAAAATCTCCAGTGATGGAGCACCCACAGTTCTGGAATGTAAGTTGTTCTATTGATTAATCATTTTTACTGTCAGGAAATTCCACCTCATTTCCAGGTAAAAATCACCATTTCACAATCCATTGCTCCATAGCACCTGCTTCAGGTGCTATGGAGAATAACCCAATGCCCTCTTTCTTATGACAGTCCTACAAGTACTGGAAGATGCTATCATGCCTTCTCTGAGCCTTCTCTTCATCAGACTAAACATATCTGTTCTCTTAGCTGGTCATTATATGATTTAGCTTCCAGACCTCTTATCAACTTTGTTGCTCTTTCTCTGCATTCTTTCTAATGTCTCAGCATCATTTTTAAATCATGGTAACCAGAATTGGTTTCAGTATTTCAAGTGTGGTCTCACCAGTGCAGTAGAAAGCAGTGCTATCACTTCTCATTGTCTTGATTCTATCCCTCTGTTGATGCAGCCTATGACTGAATTGGTATTTTTGGCAGTTAGAGCACACTGCTGGCTCATACTTAAGTGGTGATCCATTAGGACAACTAGATGCCTTTCACAGTTACTACTGTTGAGCCCGGAACCACCTATTCTATGCCTGTACATTTGGTTTTTCCTGCCTAGGTGCAGGACTTTATTTGTCTCACCACTGAACTGCATCTTGTTGGATAGAGCCCAATACTCAAGTCTGTCAAGATCCTTCTGAATCTTTCAGAGATTCAGCAATTCCCCCTACCTTGGTGTCATCTGCAAATTTAATGAATTATCCTTCTACCCTCTCATCTAGATGGAGAATCAGCAAAAGTTCTTATATTTATTATTTATTTGTTCCACTAGCACCTAGCATTTCTTTGAGAACTCATACTGTTTTTCTAGTCTCCATTATTTTCAAACTCATAACAAAGTTCTTAAAAGGAGTTGTCTAGGCTAGTCATCCAAGAGAGCTCCATAGTTGAGGGGAGATTTTATCCTGATTCATCCCCCATGAAGATCATCCCCTTTAGAACTGCCCCATGCCACCACTTTCAGATCTCAGGACCAAGTACAGAAATGATCTTTTCCTTCCACTGCACACATGCCTCAACCTAGTAGAAAGAGGGAAGGGACATTTCTCATCCATTATTGTCCAACAGAAATGCAAATAGTTCCTTCAAATCTATTTTTTCTAAAGAAAAGAAAGTCATAAATGCTTAAGAAAGAAAAAACATGAAGGCTTCAGGGGTTGATCATGAATGTGGAGAAAGGTTAAAATTAGGATGTGCTTTGCTTATAGTGTAGCTACACAACTTATTTAATTGGTCTGCAAAAGCTGCTATACCTGTGGCTGACAATTGAAATGATGCTTTAATTGTTCTTTGGTACAATAGATGGATGAAACCTATCATGTGTATATAGACAAAACAGAGTAAGTTTGGTGTCATGACTAAGGAATCAAACTACAAACAGGGAGAGCCTGAGTTCTAGTCCTGCCTTTAGGCATGAAGCCAGCTGGGGAACTTTAGGCCAATTGCTTCTCTCAGCCCTAGGAAAAAGAAGGCAAGGGCAAACCAAGATAAGTCCAGAAAACTGCAGTTACCAGGAGTCAAGAGTGACTCAAAGGCACAGTCAAAAAATAAATAGTTGCAAAGAATGTAGTCAAAGAGGGAAATAAGTTTTTAAGATTAAAAAAAGCTAGGAAAACATGGAGCAATTTTGATGCAAATAAAAAAATGTCTGGGAAGTGAATGAAGCAAACTAAATAAGGAGCTTTCAGTAGAGTTAACAGAATTTAAATAAAAGGAAGTTAATTATTTGGAATGAAACCAAAGTGAAGGCTGGAAAATGCTGGAAGGAGCATTTTAAAGTTATATATGTGTAAAAGAATAGCATTGAAATGAATGTATGCAGGTTCATGTCACGATTCCAAGTAGCAAATCCAAAGCAATCAAAACTCTGAGATCTCGAATTTCCTCAAAGTATGAATTTATTTGGAATGTCATCTCGGCAGAACTGGTGAAAACCTGACTCTGAAGGACCCCATCCAAATCAAAACCCAAAGTTCTTGCCCCCAGGTCACACGTCCATCACATGGGCCAATCAGGTCACAGTCCCAACTCCAGCTGGCTTCAGTCCATGCTTTTCGAACACCTGATAGAATGTTCTTGGCTCCCACAGGAAGGAATGTTGTTTTGGCGGCACATTCCCAGCTATCTCTATCTCCTCCCTCACATTTTCACAACTCCAACCGGCCTTGCTGTGGCAGCCCTGAAGATTTCTGTTGGTAAAGGGGGAAAATGCTGCCCATGCAAAGGAAGAAGGCTGGACCAAGCCTGAAGGTTGGTGTGTTCTCTTCCTTTTCTTGAAGGACTCGGGATGAACATCTACACAGGGAGGCCAGGAGAAGCTGCTGCACCAAGATTCCCAAGATGACACAAAAGCTAGGCTGGTTCAACACAGCTTGTGAGGCAGAAGGTCTCCCTGGAGATTCACTGCTCTCTGCCACAGGGGATAATACTGACCAAAATATTGGTCACTAATCACACTAGCCAAGGACTAACATGGCATCCAATAATCAAGCAGGTGACGAGATGCTTCCAAGCAAGGTTTTGAGAATTCACAAAACCTTCACAGAGGCACTCTTGACTATCTCAACTTTCAGTTGAAACCCTCTCTCTTTTCTTTCTGCAAAATTCTTTTATAGAGAAAGGTCAAACAGGACACCTTTCTGACTGGTGGTAATCAGGGCAGTGCATTAATCTTGCACTGTGCTCCAGAAAAGCCTTTTTTACATGACAGTTTTGCTTTTCCCTTTAGCTTTTTGCCCAGAAGGTGCTTCATGATGGGATTTCAAAATGTTCCCTTGCTGAGTCTTCCTGTGGTAATATAATAGCGGTGGTAATCTACGTGGTGTAATAACTGAAGCCATGATTTGCAATAAGATTTTAAATACTGTAACGGGACTCAAGTTTTCTGGTTGATGCTAAGCACTCACCCGGCAGCCCTGATCGGAGGAAAATGGGACTTGCCAAGGCCAGGATAGGGGCAGAGGGAGCATCCGGAATGGCCGGGGGATCTGTAGGGACAATGCCCAACAGCAAGCCAAGCAGAAAGACAGGAAATGAGTCAAGAGGAAATCAAGCAAGCATTCGAGGCTAAACTGTGGGCTACTGATTTGTTTCACCCAACACAGCACACAAACTGTTACCTTGTATGCCCCAGGCCAAAGCAAACCAAGAGCAAGATTTGGGGACTGAAAAGGACCTGGCTACAGCATGGAGTAGCAGCTGAGTCTTTGGGCAAAGAGTCTAACGAGCAGGTGCCAGGTTCATTAGAATGAAGGCTAATACGGAGGGTTGTACCACTTCTCCCCCTCATTTATGGGTCTCCCCAAGCATTTTTCAAGGGGAGAAACATCCACAAGAAGAGATCTATCTGCACCAGAAACCTCACTGAAGCTACAACAAGAGAGCACAAGGACTCCCTCAAGGGGTTGGATGAAACCCCACCTCCCCAGCCCAGAGAGGCTTAGACACAGTTGCTTTGTCCGCTGCTTACAGAGAGAAAAGGGTCTGGAGGCCAGAGCTGCTTCTGAGACCTTTTGAGCTTTTCATCTTTATAGGGCTGTGAGAAGATTACAGAGTAAGAGTAAGTTAAGAAAGGGAGAAGGGGAGGGGGATGGGCTGGAGGAGGCATTCCTTTACTTATTGAAAACCAAATTCTCAAACTTCCTAAGAACTGCCTACAAGACTATGGACCTTCTGCTCTGCAGCCTAATTATGTAGCTGTGCAGTTTTCTTCCAGTTGCCACTTATTCTCACCTGGAAAGAAAAATGAATTGTCACCTCAGGCACCCCTGCAGGCAACCTTTTTATCTGCCCATAAAGGGAGGCTTTCTCAGGCCATCCATGCCAAGAAAAAAAGGCACATGTGAAGCTTTACACTTCCAAGGCAAAATGTGCCTGGATAAGTGTCAACACTGATTTGCTTTCTTTCTTGCCTGCATCAATGCCCAGTGCACTTTGCCAGACAGAAATGAATGGGGCAGTGGTGGGATCATCCTAAAGACTAGGTGGGCATGGCTGGGGGGTTCATGTGACTGAGTGGGCATGGCCAATTCGATGTCACTCATGGGAAGGTGGGGTGGCGGAGGCAGGCCGAAGCAGCAGTGGCCGGAGCCTTAGACTTACCATTGTGCAGCAACAGCAATGGTGATTCTCTGACACCTCATCTCTTTCTGGGTCTCACTGCCCAACAATCAGGGTTTTTAAAAAGGTTTTTGCAGCAGGAAATGATGGGTGGCTACTTCCAGCCTTTATTGGTGCAGCTGGACGCATGACCCCACCCCAAGACCCCTGCAGCTGCCACCTCTTTGCCAGTGTGAGAAGCCTCCAGCCACCGGTCTTTTTCGGCATGAGAAGCCTGCAGCTGCCACATCTTTCCCAGCACGAAGGGCCTCTAGCTGCCATCTCTTTGCCAGCTGAAACGGAGCTGGCAGCGGTGGCTGGAGATTCTTGCTCCAGCAAGGCACAGAGATCAGTTGGACCACGTGGTCTGGGCAAGCAAGAGAAGGAGCCAGAGAGCAGTCCAGACACAGGTGTGACTCTAGCTACCAGCCAAGGCGGGCAAGGCGAGATAGGGCAGGGCAGGCAGGGCCAGCCAGTGGTGGGATTTGTTGGTTTGCCAAACTGTGCAGAACCTTAACAACCAGTTTAATCCCACCTCTGGGATGGGGTGGTGGTGGTGGTAAATTCTGAAGGTGAGGGGAAGAGACTATGGAATGCATGACAGCCTTCTGCCACTGGAGAGGAGATACCCACCAAGGCAGAAGACCTGCAGGGCAGCATATTTGGAAAGGTAGTGAAACTGAGGACCCCATAATCCCCTCAGTGTCAACCCTGAAATTAGCTAAACTATGGCCATTTTCTTTTTGTAGCTTTTCTCTAGGGAGTTTTCTCTTCTCACTCCTTCAGGGCCGACACAGCCTGGAGCGAAAGGGCAAAGGAGAGGGGGTGTAGAGATAGCTGGGGTGTTATAGCCAAAATAAAATTATTTCCTTTGGGAATCAAGGATGTTGGTGCAGGTGTTCAAAAGGTGGAGACTGGGGTCACTTAGCAACTGGATCACATGCTGATTGGACCATGTGATTGGTGACCTGGGGGGGGGGAGAATGACAAAGTTTTACTTTTATTTTTTATTAATATAAATCAAAAGAACAACATATTCAAAATCCATATAGACAGTATGTTTTCTGGTTAGAATTCTTTTGGGTAATATTCATTGTGGTAATAATATTCTCTAATAGTAATCTTATAATAGTGCTTTTCCCTCATGATATTGATACATATTGTTAGTACTAATTAAAATTAATTAAAATTAGTAAGTTACAGTGGTCAACCCTAATATTAAAATTAATCTTTCTCCTGTAGTTTTCAAAGTTCTAACTCCTGTTTCTTTCATTTAACCATCGATAAAACCGATCATATATCTCAAAATATTCAGTGTCTTCCTTTTTTTTAAAATTTCAAATGTTAGTTTATTTATTTCTGCACATTCTAAAATTTTTGTTATTATCTTTTCTTCTGTGGGGAGGGGATCTCCCTGCCCTTCCAATGTTGTGCAAACACTATTCTGGCCGCTGTTAATACATGTATTGTTAAATATGCATTCTTTTTTGGGTATTTGTTTGGTTTGATGTTCAACTGAAAAAAATTCCAGTTTTAAATCTATATGTTCCTTTATCATTTTTTTCTAGCCAGGTGTGTATTTTAGTCCATTTTTTTTTTGCTTTTGGACATGTCCACCACATGTGGTAATATGAGCCCAGGGTTTGGTTGCACTTCCAACACTTGGTCAACGTGTTCTTAAATATTCTAGTCAGGGGTGGGCTATTACGGGTTCACCTGGGTTTGGGAGAACCCATAACTAATGTTATGGCCGGTTTGGAGAACCACCAAATCCCACCCCTGGCTAGCTCCTCCCACCCTGCCTTGCCCCTCCCCTCCCACCTCACCCCACTCCTCCCAGGAGTTTTGGATATGAGGTAAGTGCAGGGCCCGCACAGAGGTTCAATTTTATCTGGGCTGCTTGGAACAAAAACAATAACTTTGGTAGTATATTCATTTTAATTGTTGCTATTCTTCCTATTAGTGATAATTGCAAATTTTTCCATTTTTCCAGATCTATCTTTGTTTGCTGTATCAATTTAAAATAACTATCCTCTTTAATTGTTGTCCATCTTGTTGTCAAGTGGATCCCTAGCTACTTGATTGCTTAGTAATCTGAATATCTAAGCTCATTGTTAATTCTTTTTTCTGCTTTTCTGTAATATTTTTCACTAAAATTTTAGGTTTTTTTCCTGTTTATTTTTAATCCTGCCACTTCACCATACTCTTCTATTTTCCCCATTAGTTTGGATCCTTCTTCTAATGGATCTTCTAGAATAAAAACTAAATCATCTGCAAATGCCTGCAATTCATATTTTTCTTTTTTTATTTCCATACCCTTTATCTCTTTGTCTTGTCTAATATTTCTATTTAATACTTCCAAAGTCAGTACAAATAATAGTGACAAGGGGCACCCTTGTCTTGTTCCTTTTTCAATATTAGCTTTTTCTGTCATGTCTCCATTAATCATCACTTTTGTGGTTTGTTTATAATATATCACCTTTATCATCTTAATAAATCTCTCCCCAAAGTTCATCTTCTCCAGTTGTGCTATCATAACTTGCCAGTTCACATTGTCAGACACCTTCTGTGCATCCAAAAATATCAATATCATTTGCTTCTCTGATGCACTTCATAGTATTCCAAAGTGTTCAAAATTATTCTCATGTTATCTTTTATTTGTCTCTTAAGTAAAAAAAAAACATTTTGATCTGGATGTAACCTCTTTGCTATTATTGACGCAAATATTTTGTAGTCCGCATTCAATAAGGATATTGGTCTATAGTTTTTAATCTATTGCAAGTCTGAGTCTTCCTTCTGTATGAGAGTGATATATGCTTCCAACCAAGAATTTGGTACTTTCACCTCAATCAGTAGTTCATTAAATACTTCCAACATGGATCACTTAAAGAGTCCCGTAATGTTTTATACAGATCTGCTGGTAATCCACCCAGGCGTGGTGTTTTGTCATTTTTTTGTCTGTTAATTACTTCTGTTAATTCCATCATTGTTATTCTTTCTTCTAATGTTGCTTTAATTGCTTCTGGTACTGCAGGTAATTCTACTTTTTCTAAATATCTTTCCACTGTTTCTTCTAGAATATCCTCTTGTTTATATAATTTTTCATAATGGTTTTGAATTATTTTCTTTTTATCATCATTTCTATAGTAAACATTTCCTTCCTCATCTGTTAGCTGGTAGATCAATTTCTTTTCTCTCTTTTTTCAGTCTATACACCACCATCTTCCTGGCTTATTTGCATTTTCAAAAAATTTTTGTTTAGCTCTTTTGATTTTTTGTGCTAGTTCTTCTTTGTCTATTAAATTCAACTTGTATTTTTTTAAGTCCATTTGATTTTTTTATACTCTTTTTTAATGGGTTTTTCTGTAATTCAGACTCTAACTTTTCATATTCCTCCTCTAGGTTTTTTTGTGCTTGTCTTTTCTTTTTATTTCTTTTTCCCATGTATTATTATTTATTTATTTATTTTATTAAATTTTTATACCGCCCCCTCTCCTGCAATGGGACTCGGGGTGGTGTACAGCCAAGATAAAAAAAACCCCACAATAAATAGAATTTTAAAAAGGTTTAAAAGAATTAAATTAATGGCTGAGAAAAACAGTAAAAACAAGATAGAAAAGTTAAAATTACCAGAAATTTTTTAAAAAAGTTTTAAAACCCTAATAATTGGTACTAGGCCAGACCGGCCTGTTGGAAGAGATGGGTTTTTAGTGCACGCCGGAAGGTTTGCAAGTCAGTAATGGCTCGCATCTCCGGAGGTAATTCGTTCCAGAGGTAATTCGTCCCGCCCCCACAGAGAAGGCCCGCACCCTCGGGGCTGCCAGCCGGCATCGTCCAGCCGACGGCACCCCGAGGAGGCCCACCCTGTGGGAGTGCACTGGCCTACAGAAGGCTGATGGTAGCAGCAGGTGGTCCCGTAAGTACCCAGGTCCCAAGCCATGAAGCACTTTAAAGGTGACTACCAACACTTTGAATCGCACCCAGAAGGCCACCAGAAGCCAGTGCAGCTCGCGCAGGAGCGGTGTAACACGGGAGCTCCGAGGAGCCCCCAAAATCACCTGCGTGGCCACATTCTGCACCAGCTGAAGCCTCCGGATGCTCTTCAAGGGGAGCCCCATGTAGAGAGCATTGCAGTAGTCTAGGCGGGAGATGACGAGGGCAGAAGTGACGGTGCGAAGAGCACCCCGATCCAGAAAGGGTCGCAACTGGCAGATCCGCCGGACCTGACAAAAGGCCTCCCTGGCAACGGCCGCAAAATGATCTTCTAATGACAGCCGGACACCCAGATTGCGCGCCCTCTCCGTGGGAGTCAAAATCTCTCCCCCCACAGCCAGCAATGGAATGAGCTGGCTGTATCTGGGTGCAGGAAATCACAGCCACTCAGTTTTGTTCGGGTTGAGCCGAAGCCTGTTAAGACCCATCCAACTCCGCACCGCTTCCAGGTACCAGGTCATCACTTCAACAGCTTCGTTGGGGTGGCCTGGGGTAGAGATGTATAGCTGAGTATCATCAGCATACTGATGGAATTCTACCCCAAAACCACGGATGATCTTGCCCAGCGGCTTCACATAAGAGCCTTGGTGGTGCAGGCTATTAATAATCTAGCATTTAGTGCAAGCTGCCTGCAATTAGTGCAGGTTCGAATCCCACCAGGCTCAAGGTTGACTCAGCCTTCCATCCTCTCGGGGTAGGTAAATTGAGGACCCAAGATTGTTGGAGGCAATAAGCTGACTTTGTAAAAATGCCGCTTGGGGGGGCCAAAATGCCCTAGTAATAAGCAGGCATATACAATGGAATGAAGGCTATTGCCGAGCACTTAGCATGGTTGTCTAAAGACTGTAAACTGCCCTGAGTCTCTGGAGAAGGGCGGCATATAAATGTAATTAAAAATAAAAATAAAAAAATAAAAAAAATGTTGAACAGAAGGGGCTAGAGCTCCGACCCCTGAGGCACCCCACAAAACAAGGGCCTCGAGGCCGACCTCTGCCCCCCCGCCAACACAAATTGCGAGTGGTCGGAGAGGAAGGAGGAGAACCATCGTAACACGGTGCCTCCCACTCCCAGCCCCCCCCCCAACCGCCACAATAAGATACTGTGGTCAACAGTATCAAAAGCCACTGAGAGATCTAACAGGTCCAGGACAGAGGAACAACCCCTGTCCCGGGCCTTCCAGAGATCATCCACCAATGCGACCAACGCCGTCTCTGTGCTGTGCCTGGGCCTGAAACCTGATTGGAGAGGATCTAGATATACTGCTTCATCCAGGTGCTGAGGGAGCTGTTGTGCCACCACACTCTCAACAACCTTCGCCATGAAGCGAAGGTTGGAGACCGGACGATAATTCGACAATAGTGTTGGATCCAGGGACAGTTTCTTGAGGAGAGGCCTTACCACCGCCTCTTTCAAGGTGGAGGGTAAAAGCCTCTCTCTCAAGGAAACATTAATCATCCCCTGGAAGCAACCTCGTGTCACCTCCCGTGTGACCAAAACCACAACCCTAACCCTAACCCTCCCATATCAGATCATGAATGAGGGGGGCCTTATTAACTATGGACCTGGCATTACACAACATCAGCTGAAAGCCCAGGACCCGATGACTCGAACCACCCAGGGAACGGGAAATCACTAGGGGGTCGGAGCACGCCACCTCACGCAAACAGTGGGGGTGCACTCCCGGTACCTGATATGGCCCCCTATAACTGCCAAATATGCCTCTCCCGCTTACCGTGCACATGGACTGCATCTCTCCCTCTCGGAAATGACCCTCCTTCCTCAATCTGAACCCCTCTGACCCCAAAACCTCCCCGGCACGCTCAACCCCCGGTCTGGCCTCTGTCTCAGGTGGGTTGTCCCCCAACCATCACCTGGTTACCCTCCCTAACCCCAATAAAATTTTTAATAAAAACAATAGAGTTGGGTGCCACCCCCGAAGCGTTTCCTATGGCCGTGCCACCTCTCGGGATCCCAGGATCCGTCGTTAAGGTAGGCCATTGATAGTCCAGAGGGCCACTGCAGGATATTTCCCAAGGCCCGCAAGTCTGCCGATGAGTATTTAATCAGCCCAGCTGACCACGTCTCGAGTGTCCGATGATGGCGACACAAAGGCCTGGTAGGCTGGGCCCGGTTGATCTGGTCACCACCGCCCCTCGGCCACGACCTCCACCAGCCCCGCCGCCAACACCGTCATCGTCGAGGCCAGAAACGAGGTCGAGCCCGAGGATGCCCGGCCGCCATCTCTGCCACATCAGGCCGCCGTCCCGTCGCCATCATCGCCAGTGAGGCAACCGCGCCATTGCCGCCATCGAGGCCTCTGAGGTCGGGATCACCGCCACCAAAGCTGCCGCCATCGCTGAACCAGGTGACGCCACCTAACCCCGCCATCGCTGTTGCCGATGTCGTCGAGCCCCCGCCGCCGCCACCGATGGGGCCGCCATGTATGTTATAATTAACCCTAATACATGCCTTTGCTGTATCCCATATTGTTTGTAGTGAGATTCCTTCTTTCCTATTCTCTTTTTTTTAAGTCCAATTCTTTTTGCGCAAATTAGGTAAATTCTTTTTCTTTCAATATTAATTCATTCATTGTCCATCTCTGCCTCTTTTTTGTCCCCTCCAAATCACTTTTATCGGATGGTGATGTGCCCAAATACTTGTTTCAATATTTATTTCTTGCATATCAGAGGTTAATTCTGTTGATGTCCACATCATATCTATTCTAGACCAAAACATCTGCCTATTTGAATAGAATGTATATTCACTTTTCTTGGAGTGTGTTTCTCACATGCATCTTGAATACCTAGTTCTTCTGTCATTTAAAAAAAGGTTTTGGCAGCATTTTCCTAGCTTTTTTGTTTGTTTTTCTAGTTTTATAATCCAGTTCCATGTCTACTATCACATTGAAATCTCCAAGTATATATATGTTTTCATATTCTAATTCTATCATTTTCTTGTGAAGTTTTTCATAGAAATCCTCTTGTTTATTATTTAGTGTGTATATTACCACTACAATATTGCCACTGCTTATAGTTCATTGTTATATCCAAAACACTTCCTTCCGCATCTGTGTAGATTAATTCTGCCTTTATTGTCTCTTTAATATTGTCCCTCTCTGACTTTGTTGTGAAAGGGATGTATATAACTTGCCTATTTTAGGATATTCCAGTACTTTACTGTGTTGTTTTTAAATATGTACTTCTTGTAAACAAATTATGTTCTAATTTGCTGAAAGTCCTTTTTCTTTGTATTACTGAATTCAATCCATTTATATCAATTGAAATTAGTTTTGTTTCCTCTTCCTTGTCTTCATTTATAAATAGGTTTTGCTGCTCGAGTCACTCTTATTTCCCTTGCTTCCTTTGGTTCTGCTCCTTCTCTCACTGCTGCTTCTTCCTGGTCTCTTTCTCTTATCATTTCCTCTTGACCTCTAGCTTCTTCTTCCTCTCTCATTTCCTCTTCCTCCTGCAGACCAGTGATCGTAGAACTGCTCTGCTTTCTGTATTGTATCTAGTCTATGTCTTTGTTCTTGCCAGGACACCAATATTCCCTCAGAAATCAGCCATCTGAAGTTCACTCCCTTCTTGATTAATCATTTTGTCAGAAACTGATATTCCTTTCTTAGATCTCTAACTCTTCTTGGAATTTGTTTTAAGACTTTATTTTTTTTTCCTTTATACTTCAAGGGTTCATCTCTCATTCTCTGCAAAATCTCTGCTTTTACTGCTTTCTTGGTGAATCTCAGTTTATTTCTCATCACATATCTTTTTTTTTTTTAATTACATTTATATGTCGCCCTTCTCCGGAGACTCAGGGCGGCTTACAGTCTATGGAGCACCATGCTAAGTGCTCGGCAATAGCCTTCATTCCATTGTATATGCCTGCTTATTACTAGGGCTTTTTGGGGCCCCCCAAGCGGCATTTTTACAAAGTCAGCTTATTGCCCCCAACAATCTTGGGTCCTCAATTTACCTACCCCGAGAGGATGGAAGGCTGAGTCAACCTTGAGCCTGGTGGGATTCGAACCTGCACTAATTGCAGGCAGCTTGCACTAAGTGCTAGATGATTAACAGCCTGCACCACCAAGGCCTATCATATCTAATATGATATCTAATATGCATTCAAAACGTTTCATCAATTTCAAGCTAACATTTTTCTTTTGGCACTTCCAGAGCACTTGCCAGCATTTCTGCCATTATTTCCACCAGCTTTTCTCCTTTTTCTTCTTCAATATTCTGAAATTTCAGATAATAATCTGCACAATCCATTTATAGCGTAATTATAGTTCTTTCATTATTTTGATCTGCTACTATGAATTTATAGTCAAGCTCTCCCACTCTTTTTTCTGTTAGTTCTGCTTTATCTTCTACTTTTTTGTCATCATTTGTTGGAGACCATCTATTTTTTCTTCTATTTTCTCTGCTTTGTCTTCAACTTTCCCTACCTTTCATCTACTTTATCCCTTCCTTCAGATCTTCCATGTCTTCTTGTAGAGCTTGTATCATAGTTTTAATCTCTCTCTGCATCTGATTACTCTTCTCTTGCTGCAAAAGTCCAAGATGTCTGTCCAGCTGGGGTCGATGTAGCAGAGGATGACATAGAAGATGGCACTTCTTTTTCTTTATCTTAAGATATCTTAACCTTTATAATCCACTGAAAGTTCATTTTTTTTGCAGTTTTGTAAAGAGTCTTCTCTTCATGGGAGAATTTATTCCATTTATGTTAATTGATAGTAGGTTTATTTCTTTCATTGTGACACCTTTTTTTCCATTTAGTTGCTCTTGTTTCTCTTTGTTCCTTTGTTCTTACTTCTTCTTGTTCTGCTCGTCTCTTTTGTTCAACTTCTCTTCCTTCTTGTTGCTTAGTCATAGTTTCATCTGTCATTAATTTCTCTTGTCTTCTATTTTCTACTTCCTTACTTCTTGTTTGTTGCTCCTGTGGCTTAAAGTAATAGTCATAAAATTCATATGCACTATCTAGAGAGTCCAATCTTTGTCTTCTATCATTCCAGATAACCAGGATTCCCTCTGGTATTAGCCATCTGAAGTTTACTTGGTGTTTGATTGACTGTCCCATCAGAAATTGATACTGCTTCCACAGGTCTCTAATTCTTCTGGGTACTTGCTTTAGAATCACAATCTCTCTTCCTTTATATTTTAGGGTTTCCTTTTTTATTTTTAAAATAATTTCTGTTCTTGTTGTTTTTGTTCATTAATCTTACATGTACCTCCCTTGGGAGTTTCTTCTTTTTAGTGTAGCTAGTGTGAATTCTGAATACTTCATCTATTTCTGCCCTGATCTCATGTGTTGTTATCTGTAATGTCTGAACCAATAGATCTACCATTAAAACCATGTTCTCTCCCTTCCTCAATATTCTGAAACCTCAAAAAGCATTTGGCCTTTTCCTATTTGCAACTGGATTATAGTTCCACTGAGTTCTTTATTGGCCTGCATTAGTCTCTGATTTATTTTTTCTGTTTCTTCCTACTTGTTCTGATTTTTCTTCAATTATTTTAATCTTTTCCTCATTTTTAGCTAACATTTGTTGAAAAGTCCCCAGTTTTTTATCCATACTTTGCATTTTTCCCTTGATCTCTCTCACCTCAGTCCTCATTTCACCTATCTCAGTCTTTACTTCATTATGGTTCTTGGTTATGGCCTCTTGTAGCAATTGAAACTGTGTTTGCATATCTTTTTGAATTGTATTCATTTTTCCTGTTGGATTAAGTTTTCTATTGACCTTTGGATTGCAGGGCTTGATATTGATGATGATGGGGTGGATGATGGGGCAGATTATGGTGCCAATCCAGTTTTCCCCCTCATTTAGATAAGTTTGAATTTGACATTTTGAACTTTATCAACATATCAGCAGCTTTAGATAAGGTGCCCCACCACCCTTCAAATTTCTCCCAAATTCTTCGTGCCCTTTTAAGTATTAACTGGTAATGCTTTTTCCACCACAATTTTTTTCTTTTTTTCCATCCCTTTTAATCCTCAACTAATTTCACTATCTTTTAACTTTAATTTTAACTCTAAATTTAACTCTAAATTCCACACAAATTGTATCTAAAATGTCCAAGTAATCTCTTCAATATCCCTCTTAATTCACTTATTCTTCTTATAGGAAATGATATTTGTAGTCCGTAAGGCCCACAAAAAAACCCCAATAGTTACACGTCATCTCTATTCAGCAGTTCAAAAAAAAAATCTCCACTTAGCTTTAAATTAAATCCAAATTTCAATTGTCCAACATATTTGTAATCCATCAAGAGTCAAATGTTCTCAATGACAGGTTTCTGTGTCTTCCCCATCTGTTTCTAAGTATCCAGTGTAAGCAGTTTGCAATTAATTCCACAGGACAGCACCCAATTATCAGCTCAGTTCCATTCCAAGGCACCTATGCCTTTTGTATTGCATCAGGTCTTTAAGGTCTTCTCCCTTTTACTTTTAATTGGGTGTAAAACCAAACTTAGAGCTGATTTTCCACCAAGAAAATGCCAGTTTGATATGTCCCAATGAAATGTTCTTTGAGGAATATGCCTGCCTTGGAGTTCTTATTGGATGGGATGTATTACCTAGAACCTTGACATTAAGGAGTCAACATAATCTGAGGAAGCAAGTAGAAGGCAAAGTGACGGGTTGAGTCAGACAAACCAATCGAGTGGAAACTTCCAGCAGCCATCCACAACCCATCAGAGCAACTTGGAGAAAAGTTCAGTGGACTAGAAATCAAAGGAGCTATATCACCGGGTGCTGCAGCAGCAGTGGCTGGGCTGGGGGGATATGGGGGGGATCATTATACACCCTGTCTCTTCCCCTCCTGCAGTTGGTGGTAATGGCACCTGCTGGGACAATTGGGTTCCTGGCACAAGGAGAAGCAGCAGCAAGCTCTACCCTCATGGCCCTGGAGTCTCTCCTCCACCGGTGGCAGCAGCAGCCCTACCAACTGGGCACATTGTGATAAAAGACAAATGGCTACCACCTCCTCTGATGGTCCATTTCACCCAGATGTGGCACCACATGGAGCACTATGGGGGGATGCATCCAGATGATGCAGCCTGGGTTCACACACTGGCATCCAACTGGAAAGTGGTGCTGCTGCCTGGCTAGTGTCCCTGAAAAATAGTAGGCCACCAGAGCTGTATGATTTGGATGCAATTATGCAGCTCCTATGTGGGTGATTCAAAGACCTCATGGCAGCCTGACACACGGAATCCCATATCTGCACCCTTGAGCAGAGGAATTTATGGTCCTGAGATTGGTGTAGTGGAAAAAGTGGAAGCTGACAAAGAGAGGTGGTGGATGCTGAGAAAAGCTGCTAACTAGCAAGAGCTACGGAAAGCATAGAGAGCTGGCAGTGTACCTATGGCTAGGGAAATAAAAGTGGAGACCATAGATACACTAAAAGGAGGCAGTGCATTAGAGGCAGTGCAGGGGGATAGCACGAAGAAGAGACTTAGACTGTCTTAAGTCTAAGGGAAGGAAGGTTAAAAAAACGTATAGGAAGTTCTCAACCTACAACCAACAACTCCAACTAGAATTTCAGTTGCTAAGTAATGCAGTTGTTAAATGAGTAATCACGTGACCAGACCTGATATTACAGCCATTTTACCATGGTTTTTAAACAAATCACTTCAATAGTCATGGTAGCACAGTGGCTAGAATGTAGTATTGCTCACTAACAGCAGTTTGATTCTCACCAGGCTCAAGATTGACTCAGACTTCCATCCTTCCGAGGTCGATAAAATGAGGACCCAAATTGTTGGGTGCAATAGACTGATTCTGTAAACCACTTAGAGAGGGCTGTGAAGCACTGTGAAACGGTATATAAGTCTAAGTCCTATTGCTATCATTAAGTGAGTATGTGATCATTAAGCAAATCTGACTTCCCCAATTGGTCTTTGTCAGGGAATTGCACAGCAGGTATCCAAATGATGTCAGAGATGCTGACACGAACTTGTAGATTTATATAAATAAATATATTTTTCATCTATATATACCTTAAACAAGATAGTCAGGCAAACAGAAGTATCATAGGTAAATCTCAGAGCACATAGAGGAAAACACAGAAGGAATAGGTGAGAGGAAAGGGAAACTCTGTCTCCATACCCACAACAATCAATCACAACACAGATTGCCTTACCCAGGACAGCACTCTTCAACCAATCAACCACAACTGTGTGTTCTGGTTCACTGCACAGCCCTTCAGTGCTCTACCTACTAAATTTAAATATCTTAATAGCCTTGCTTGTTGGAAGCTGCCGGAGAATGTCACAAATCAGGATCATGTGACTCAAGATGTTCCCAACTATTATAAATATGAACTGATTACCAAGTGCCCAAATTGAAACCATATAATTAAAGGGGTTGAACAATGGTTGTAACTCCAAGGATGAGTTGTAAGTCACTTTTCTGAGGCTATTGAAACTTGGAACATTATTAACAGTTCTAAGTTGAGGACTTGCAAGATTCTGTTTACTGGAGGTGATATTCAGCAGGTTCTGAACAGTTTTGGAGAACCGGTAGTGGAAATTTTGAAGTAGTTGCAGAAAACCGGCAAATCCCACCTCTGACTGGAGATTTTACAGAATCCTTCCCTTGCCATGCCCACCAAGCCACTGCCCAAAGAACCGGTAGTAAAAAAAATTGAATCCCACCATTGTGTTACTCTAGTTTAATAATGTATGGTTCTAGTCTTCTGTGAAATTGGTTTCTTAATCTGGTCTACCTCACAGAGAAACATGCATAATCTGGTCCTACAGGATGCCCATATCCTTCTCACAAGAATTACTGTGATCAGGAATCACCCAGGGGTGGGATTCTAACAGTTTGCACTTATTCGCCAGAACTGGTTGTTAACATTCTAAGCAGTTCGGAGAACCGGTTGATAGAAGAAATTACAGGCCTAATCCTGTAAGGAAGGCAGGAAGGAAACATTCTGGTGTTGCTTACAGAAACTGCCTCTCTATTAACCCTTATTACATTCTTGGCAGGACTAGACTTCCTGTCTCAGGAACTTCTCTGGATTTTTTTTCTCCTCCTTTGCTGGTACTTTGCTTGTGTGGAGTGACCATTCAAAGTTACAATGGCACTGAAAAAAGTGACTTATGACCATTTTTCACACTTACGACTGTTGCAGCATCCCCACAGTCATGAGAGGCCAGGCGAGGAGATGCGTGCCTCAATGTGAGTGATATTGAGTTGGCCACACCCAGCCAATAACATGACCACCAAGCCACGCCCACCAACTAAGCTATGCCCACAGAACCAGTTGTTAAAAATTTGAATCCCACCCCTGGAATCACCTAAGTCATGTCACGTGTCTGGAATGATGTAGGGTCTCCTGCTTGAGCAGGTGGTTGGACTGAGAAAACTTTTCACTCTCGTGTTCTATTTCTATGTTCTGGCATGTCCAAATCTCCTACAGGTAGTCCTCCCTTAACAATTTATCATGTAGCAACTATTCAAAGTTACAGTAGACTCAAAAATGTTTGCATATGCAAACATACCTAGATTCACATGACTGCATTTCTGGAACTTGGCAACAAGCTCAGATTTATGGTCAAGTTGAAGCATCTCACAGGTCACCTGACTGCAATGTGCTTCATTTTTCTGCCAATCTCTGGCAAAAAAATGACATTGGGAGCATGGATTTGCTTAACAGTCACATGATTTAACAATTATCTGGTTTGTGTAATGACTGAGCTTTACAGACATTGTAAAAATGGTCAAAAAATTGAGTGAGTCATATAGTGGCCATTGAAGAACCAATATTCCAGGCCCAATTGTGTTGTTAAATGAGGACTACCTATGGTTCGATTTTATTGATTTGAAGATCATTCAGTAACATTTGCCCTTTCCTGCTACTTCTTAAGAGAATAAAGTTGGGATTTTCAGTTATTGGTATCTGTTGTTAAAGTCACTGCCTCTTCATTTTTATAAAAGTTTAATTAATAAATAAATAAATAATAATAAACTTTTACACTAAATACTGAGATTGAAGGCACCAGACAGGCAAACTTTAAAAGAGTGAAATCTCAGAGATGATTACTAAAAGGACATTTAGCTGAAAGAAACTACCCTATTTTTATCCCTCTTCACCATCCTTCCCCCTCCTTATAGCAGGTGATACATAATGCTTTTAAATGTATGCAAATTGCAACTAGGAAGCAGCTATATTTGTAATTTGTGGGCTTAGAAATTGTTATTTCTAAATTAGCATACAGAAAGAACAGCCCTCAAAAGACGCAGACATTCTTTTTTTACTACCATCAGGTTCACTGAACTTCCATTAGGATCTACAGCTGCCTCATCCTGATCCTGATGCCACCTTGGCCAGGGGTCCCAAACTTGACAACTTTAAGTTTTGTGGACTTCAACTCCCAGAATTCCTCAGCTAGCAGGCCAGGAGTCTCCAGCCTTGGCAACTTTAAGACTTGTGGACTTCAACTCCCAGAATCGCCCAGCCATCTGGGGAGTTAAAGTCAACAACTTTTAAAGTTGCCACGTTTGGAGGTGCTTGGTCTAGGCCAAAGTCCCTTGTCATTACCCTCGGCCTACCAGGGCAATTTAGCTTTGTTCCCAGGGCTTCCCTTCTGCAAGGGTTTGAGAGTGCCAATAGAAGAAAGATGCTCCCCCATTGTGCCAGTAGACCAATGAAGACCAAGAACCGGTAATCCACCTACCAAAGCTGAAGCTTTCTGAGGCACATTACTGGCTGACAACTCCCAAGACCCAAACTGAGACCAAAAATGTCTCCCTCAACCAGAATTGGACATAATATACCAAGTGTAGCCTCACTAGTGCAATATAGAGTGATATTATGACTTCTCATAATCTTGATGCTATCTCTCTTTTTGATGTATCTTGGGACCACACACTGTTGGCTCATACTTAAATGGTGATCCACAAGGACAAATAGAACTTTCTCATAGTTGCTACCATGGAGTCAGGTTCCATGAATTCTATACCTGTGCATTTGGCTTTTCTTGCCTAGAGCCAGGGCCTTACTTTTCTTACCACCGAACTGCATCTTTTTGGATAGGGTCCAATGCTCAAGACTATCAAAATCCTTCTGAATTTTGAGTTTATCTTCTAAGTGTTGGCAATTCTCCTGTCCACCAGCTTGGTGTTGTCTATAAACTTGAATTCCTCTTCTATCCCCTCATCTGAATCATGTATGAAGATGTTGAAGAGTATTGGGCACAAGACAGAATCTGTGGTACCCCACCACATGTTTCCGTCCATGTAGTTCCATTAACATGCTGAGTTGTAGAATCCATCTGGTGGTGATGCTGTTTTCCCTGTCTTATCAAGAAGTAGGCTATATCATTGGAGAATCATTTGTCTAGAATGGGCAGAGTCTAAAAGACCTCCAAGTTCTCTTCCAGCCCTATGATTCTATGATTTGAGTGCGGCTTTTCAGTGGTTTGCAAAATTGATAAAAAAAATATTGTAAATCAGATATGGATGGCTGTTAAGGAACTTCAGCTTCAATTTACTGATATATATGTAAATATACTGTACATCTTACATGTTTTTGCTTCTGTGGGTGGGGTTAAGCTTCTTTCCTTCTTTTATAATTTAGCATATTTTCCCTCAAGTTTGTTACTATATTTAGTTAATTAAAAAAACCTCAAATTAAAATTAGTTGCCATCCGTTGCTTCTTATCTGGTGCTTTGGAAAATAGGTTGACCTCTTCTTCTTTGTGGCAGCCCTTCAAATACTGGAAGATTACAATCATATCTCCACTAGTCCTTCTTTTCTTTAGACTAGCCATATCCGTTTCCTGCAGCCGTTCTTCATATGGTTTTGTCTTCAGGCCTTTAATCATCTTAGTTGCTTTTCTATGCATTTTTTCCAAAGTCTCAACATCTTTTTATAAAGTGGTGACCAAAACTGGATGCATTATTCCAAGTGTGGTCTTACTAAGCCTTTATAAAGCAGTTAGTAATACTTCATATGAATTTGATTCTATGCCCCTGTTTATAAACCAAAGATTGTTGTCAGATCCGTGTATCCGTCATTTCTTCAATGGAAGAAGAAAGGGGGCGGGGACTGATAAAGAAATCCTTTTTGATGTAACCTGAATATATTTAATCTTATATCAAATTTGCATAACCTACACATGATACAATGGAGGGACAAAACCCAGACGGCGAGAACCTATCACCTCTGGGAGAGACAGCCAGGGGATGAAGAGACCATAAAAATTCCACAGTGAGATGTGTCCTGGGAAACCATGGAAAAGATCGTTCTAAAAAGGGGATGGGGGGAGAATTAACATGTTGGCTCTTTGTTTTGCTAAATACACATCAAGATAAGGGGAGAGGTTTTAAACTCCCTTATCTATCTCTGCATGTCTGAGAGACCTTAGACGCTGCTTTAAATCCCTACATGAATTGTCTCATCTCAGTAAAGGATTCCTTTTGATATGTTTGGTTTTCAGAAGTTCATTCTTGTTAATTGAATGGGAAAAGTTCTGTAGCCTGACAATTGTATTCACTTTTTTGGCTGCTGCCACCCACTGCTGACTCATGTGTATGTGATAGTCCACTAAGACTCTAAGGTCCCTCTCACAATTACTCTCACAATTGAACCAGGTTTCACCTAATCTATACTTGCAGCTTCATTTTTCCCCACCTAGGTGTAAAATCTTGCTTTTCTCCACATTAAATTTCATTTTGTTGCATAGGGCCTATTGTTCAATCCTGTCAAGATCTTTTTTTGATCCTGAGTTTGTCTTCTGGGGTGTTGGCTATTCCTGCCAGCTTAGTGTCATCTGCAAATTTGATGAGTTCCCCCTTCTATTCCCTCATCTAAATCATTTATGAAGATATTGAAAAGTATTGGGCCTAAGGCAGAATGGTACCCCATTGCTTACTTCCCTCCATGTAGATGTAGTACCATTAAGGACTACCAGTTGAGTACAGTTTGTTAGCCAGTTTCAAATCCATCTAGTGGTGAAGCTGTCTATCCCACATTTTTCTAGCTTACCAAGAAGTAGGTTGTAATCTACTTTGCTGGATGCCTTGCTAAAATCTAAGTATACTATGTCCACAGCATTTCACTGGTCTATAACTTAATCAAGGAATGAAATAAGTATGATCTGTTTTTAACAAAACTGTCCTGGCTACTAGTTATAACTTTATTTGTTTCTAAATGTTCACAGATCTGTTTTTAAAAAAAATATTTTTCAGTATCTTCCCAGGTATTGATGTTAGGTTGATTGCTCTCCACTTTCCTGGGTCTATTTTTTTTTTTCTTCTCTTGAAGATGGGAACCACATCAGCTTTTTTCCAATCCTCTGGTAATTTCCAGGTGCTCCAGGATTTTTTAAAGAATATGGTACAATGGTTCTGAGATAATATTTGCCAACTCTTTCAGAACTGTTAGATATAATCCACCAGGTCACAATGGTTTATATTCATCAAGGTCAGACAGGTGTTCTTTTATCTTTTTCTTGCTTATTTCAGTTTTTATTTCTAGTCTGTTTTTTACAGTTATGATTTTGGTAGGTTGGGCTACAGTTTATTTTTGTGTGAAGACTGATGCAAAGAATGAGTTAAACAGCTCTGCTTTCTCTCTACTACCTGTTACTTCCTTGCCATCTTCTTTCTTTAGTTGACCCACTGTTTCCTTGACTTTTATCTTGTTATTTATATGTTGAAAAAAACTTTTTTCACTATTTTTCACTTTTTTTGCTAGTCTTTGTTCATTCTAAGCCTTTCTTTCCCTGACTTCATCTTCGCAGATTCTGTCTATCTGCTGATATTTTTAGTTGTGTGTCCCTCTTTCCATTTTTTAACTTATCCTTTTTGTCTTTCAGTTTATCAGAGAGATCTTTGTGAAACCATGCTGGTTTCTTCTTAAGTTTCTTTTCTTTTTTTCTTTTATAGTGGTATTGTGTTGGACTGGGTTATTATAATCATATTTTTCATGCTTCTTGAGTTATTTTCCCCTTTAGGATTTTCATCCAGGAAATTTTGCTTAGGCTCTCTCTGAGTTTGTTAAAATCAGCTCTTTTAAAGTTAAAGACACTGGTTGGATTATATTCTGTTGGTTGTGTTTGCATTATATTGAATTCCAGTATGACATGGTCACTCTTGCTCCAAGGTTCCAGCAGCTTCAACTCCTTCTATCAATTCTTCTCTATTAGTAAGCATTAGGTCCAGTATAGTTTTTCCTCTTTTTTTTTTTAATTACATTTATATGCCGCCCTTCTCCAGAGACTCAGGGCGGCTTACAGTCTATGGAGCACCATGTTAAGTGCTCAGCAATAGCCTTCATTCCATTGTATATGCCTGCTTATTAGTAGGGCTTTTTGGCCCCCCCAAGCGGCATTTTTACAAAGTCAGCTTATTGCCCCCAACAATCTTGGGTCCTCAATTTACCTACCCCGAGAGGATGGAAGGCTGAGTCAACTTTGAGCCTGGTGGGATTCGAACCTGCACTAATTGCAGGCAGCTTGCACTAAGTGCTAGATGATTAACAGCCTGCACCACCAAGGCCCTCTTGTTTCCTCTTCTACCTTTTGGATAACAAAATTGTATTTAGGTTGGTTAGGAATATCAGGGTAGTTAAAGTCTCCCATTACTACTCTGGTATGCTTTCAACATACATTTGTTAATTGATTAGCAAACAGTTCATCTATTTCTTCTGCTTGGTTGAGTGGCCTGAATTATATGCCTATAGCAATGTCATTTATTTTCTTTTTATATTGACCTATATGGATTTTAGGAATTCATTGGTTTGTGGATTTCTGTAGAGATGTGATGATTTTTTTATATATAATGCAACTCCACCTCCTTTTTTGTTCGGTCTAGTTTTTTGAATAGTGTGTATCTTTCCATCAGTACATTCTAGTCATGAGTTTCATGCCATCAAGTTTAAGTAATGGCAACTACATCATATCTGCCTTCATTTACTAATGCTTCAAGTTCACTCTGTTTGTTCCCTAAACTTTCAGCATTCATGTATAGGTACTTGTCATGTATGGGTCTTGGGATGTTTCTTTTATCTCCTACTTTGTAACTGGGATTTCTATCCTTTCCATCACTCTCTACTTCATTACGTTTTGCTTTTTTATTTCTTCTTTCTCTTTACTCCATTCCTTCATTGATGATTGGTTATTTGGGTTTTTTTGCTTCAAATTAAGTTCTAAAGATCATGAAGTTTCCCCCCACTTAATTTTAGTTTAAAGCTCTTTTGATAAGATGAGCCAGTCATTTTCTGAATATACTCTTTCCAGTTCTTGTGAAGTGCAATCCACCCCTTGCCAGGAGCCCTTCATGTAAATAATGCAGATTATGGTCTAGGAAGGTGAAGTTCTGTTGACAACACCAGTTTTTAAACCAGTGGTTAAATTCTGGTTCTTCAGGATCTGTAGAAGTAAAAGAAGGCTGTCAACTTCTAACCAAACAGCTGGCAGCAGCTGTTTTTCTGTTCCTCAGTTTCCACACAGAGAGAGAAGGGGGAAAGAAGGTTGGAATGCTTTGCTAGGCACAACAGAGCTCTTTCTCATGAGGCAATGGATAAGGTTAGGGAAGGAGTGCCTGGAGAGCCCACCAATTAACCCAATTGGCCAGTTGGCCTTTGACCCTTAGGGATGGGGTTATTTCCTAGTTTAATCATATTGAGACTGTGGGAAAGATTTAGAATTGCTTTTCCTTTGAAGCTGTGTCAATATGATGTACTCAATAAAGAAGACCTTTGAGAAGGATCCCAGTCTCAGAGTTCTGATTTTCTTGGGTTCATTAATTGGAGCCTTGACCAAAGGCAGCAATTCTTTGCTCTTTGTTCTCAGAGGTGCCAGTTTGACACAAAAGAAAATTGCTGGTCCTCCACAAAGTTCTTGGATAAATTGGGAAGTGAAAATGGTGACGGAAGTCCTTCAAGAATATTTCACTTGCTTTTCACAATTTTGCAACATTCTTTGAACATTTTAGAAAGAAACGCTGCACACATAGAAAACAAGACTTGGAGAGAGGCAGGAGAAACAATACCATGGACTATTGGAACTTTTGTCACCACAAAAGGAAGTAATTGTGTTGGAAGTGCATGATCATTTCATATGGCTCTAATAATTACATTATCATAGCAGTTTTGAAAAGCATAAGCCTCCAATTGTTGTCTTTTCGGCAGGTGGCTGTACTTTATTTATTTAATCAATGGCTAATGGTTTGAAAAGTTTTGGCTCTATCTTAAAGGCATTAATAACTCTTCCATTTGAATGAAGAAATTGATCAACATGCCTCGCCTTTTTCTAAATTATTATTGTAAAAATGTGAGGAATAGTCAATGTTTCAAACCTGCCTGATACCCTCCATGCAGATATGCACCCATGACTGCCAGCACACTGTAAAGCAGAATATTGGCTGGAAAAGATAACAGATCATTCATAACTGCTGCTCAAAATTGCACTGTGGTTATTGAGCATTGCAAATGAACTGTAAGTCAGTTTGTTATTGATTCACTTTTTGTTAGAAACAATGAGTCTGACACACAGAATGGAGCAGAACATGCTGCTATTGATCCTTTTGAGCAACTTCACTGCAAAATGTGAGGTCTGATTTTAATATGGGATTGATGAAGGTGTTGTTTTCTCCTTTATAGGACACTTGTTGATAGTTACAATGCAACAACATTGAAATAAGGCATTCTGAAAGATGGTGTTTTCATAAAAGTTTGCCAGAAACAAAAAGTGAGATCCAAAAAAGTACTGAATGTATTCTTTGAAAATGCAATCATTGATATATTATGGAACCACAGAAATATATGTAAAACAATCTTCACCTACCATTTGATCAGCTGCAGTACAATTGCCATCATTGTAAATGTGTACTTCCATCATTGTAAATGTGTACTTCCATGGTTCAAGAATGGTAGGTGAAGTTCATTTGGACTCCTTTCAAGAGAACATGAGTGACTTTAGTCATGTATTTCTGTCCGTCTTGATATGCGCCAATTCATTGGATAAGTCACAAGACAGTAGGAAACCTGAGTAAGCCTGACAACTTCTGTATTCATAGGATAATAGAAATGTGTAGGGCCTTTGTAGTTATCTAAGCCAGGGGTCTCCAACTTGGCCTCTTTAAGACTTGTGGACTTCAACTCCCAGAATTATTCAGCTAGCCATACTGGCTGAAAGTATTAAAGTAGCCACATTTGGAGACCCCTCATCTAATCCAACCCTCTGCTTAGTGAAAACTCCACCAATGGCATCCAGCCTCTATTTAAAGACATCTCATGAGGGGAAACACAAAGCTTCACATGTCAGTCTTTTTCACTACTTGACAGAACAATAATTTGACATTTCTTCCTCGTAGTTTTAATTGGTTTCGGTTCTGCCCTCTGGGGTAGTGAGTGAGGTCCCCTCCTTCCACCCAAAAATCCTTCAGGTATACAAAGACCCTGAAGTGATCCTTATGTTCACAGGTTGCCTTCATGCCATACAGACTTCCACAGATGCAGTGATGGGATTCACAACTTTTAACAACCAGCTTTCTGCCCTAATGACTGGCTGGTTGGGTGTGGCCAGGTGGGCATGGCTGGGTGGTCATGTGACTGGGTGGGTGTGGCCAACTGAATGTCACTCACGTCAAGGTGTGCCTTGCCCAGCCCCTACCCTCCCAACCATTCCTTGTCACGCCTCGCCTCAACATATCTATAGTTCTGTAAAAATATTGTTCACCTTTTTTCAACTTCATTATATGCATCTACATACTATATTGAAATGAGGAAATGGCTCACATGCTTTGCCCAGGAGTGTGATAGGCAGGTCATAAAACAGGCTTTTGAGGGGCTGCCACAAAGAAGGGGGGGCAATGTATTTCCCAAAGTAGCAGGAGGCAAAACATGAAGCAATGGATGGAAACTGAAAAAAGAGAGAAGCAACCTAAAACTAAGGAGAAAAAAGCAAAGGCCAAACTCCGAAGGAGTCCCAGACCCAAGGAAGTGGCCCCATGGCAGACCCCGCCAGCCGGACCAGCTGTGCAGTTAGAGTTAGAGCTGGCGATGATGGTCCCCAGAGCTCCATGGCCATCAGGACAACCTTAACCAGTGGCCACCTTCGAGTAGAGACCACCAAGACCCCTGGAGACTGGTGAGTTCAGGGAATGGATGCTCCAACCATCGTCATGCAGCCAGTCACTTACCGGGCTACCTGAGAAGTTTGATTTACTGAGTTTGGGACTCACAGTCCAGACCTCCCCACACTTGTTCCAGCCGTGTTGGATTCTAACCAGCTTACATTTGTTTTGGCCCACCAGCAGAGCTGGCAGCAGACTCAGACAGTGAGGAGGTTGGGGAGGAACATGGGCCAGTCCTGGAGTCTGATGAAGGCTCTGATAAGTGCTCTGTGTCAGAGGCACAGATGGGACCAGGGCAGTCCAGTGATTATCAACTGCCTTTGGAATCAGAGATCAGTGGGGCAGAAGAACAGCTGAAGCCTGTTCCCAATGGGCACATGTGCAGATCTGTCAGGAGAAGGGAACAGTTGAGGAACAAGGGTTGGCTCAGGAGTAGAGGGACAGGTGGACAATGAGTGGCCCCTCCCATGGGGAATAAAGAGGATCCCCTCCCCTCTCCACCCACCCCTCCCCGCCCAGTCACTCCTTATCACATGTGCGCCATCCAACTGTGTTGACTGGGTACATATATCTTGTGTTAACAATTATAAATAATAGTTTTCTTACCAGTTATAGCAATAATCACATTTTCTTTATATGCCATTGTCTCTTATATCTCTTATCTTTATGACAATCTTAACTTATTCTCTGTATATTCATCTACTCAATTTTAACTTGTTTGATTATCCAACCATTGATAAAATAAATTCCATACCATATAGTATTCAGTTTTGTCCTTTTCCTTAATTGCGATGATTAATCTATTCATCTCTGTACGTTCTAATATTTTCTCAATCACCTTCCCCTCTACTGGAATCTTTTCACTTTTCCAGTTCTGAACAAATCCAATTCTGGCTGCGATTGGTACATGAATAATCAAATATACCTTTTCTTTGCTGTAACCTTCCAGTATCATCCCTAATAAAAATATTTCAGGGTTCAATATGTTGTTTTAGGCAAGTGGAAAGTCTGGAGCTTCTTGAGGCCTTCAGGGCAGGTCAGATTGTCCAAGGCTTTGCTCCCTGGGAAGGGATCCATTGTGGAAGGTTGTGTGCCCACCAGGAGTTTTGTCTCAGGCCTCGAGAAGCAATAGGAGGCAAAGGGAGAGAAGTGGATTGAGGCTGAGAGAAGCTACTAATAGAACAAAGCAGAATTGAATATTTATTTCAGCCAACATTAAAGCCGTCATTCAGTGTAAACTGTGTGGATCTGCTTTTATTTTATCTGGCAATTTTTCCTTTTCTTCTCTTGGCAACATTGTCTTTCAGTACAATCTCAGGATCTGTCTGGAAACATGTGCTCTGCTCTTTGGTGCAGATCCTGCTTTGCATTGGGAGACGCGCCTCTCTGAGAATTCCATTCCATTCTATACTATTATTATATATTCTGTTCTACTGGTTCTCTAAAAGGCAAAACAAGGAGCAAAAGATGGAAACTAATCAAGGAGAAAAGCAACCTTGAGAGAGGGAGAAATTTCCTGATAGTCAGAACAATTAATCAGTGGAATGGCTTGCTTTGTGGAGTTGTGGGTACTCCCTCACTGGAGGATTTTAAGCAGAGATTGGACAGCCAATTATCTGGAATGGTATAAGAATAGAATATAATTTTATTACGCTCTTAGACCAGCAATGGACATCACTATTTACAATATGTAAAAAAATAGTACTGACACATTATAATAGATTAATAGTGATTAAAGACATCCCTGTTTAAGAAAATACATGTTCTCAAATAATTAGGGTCACTCCCTGGTTTATATGAGTGGAGAACCACTAAGTATGTGTGTGAATATCATTTTCCAAAGATTGTTCTATCTCCAAAAATTGGCACAAATTGGCAGCTATAATTCTGTAACCAATTTTTTTCTTGTAGACATTGCAGCAACACAGAATTTTGCCATTGCACGCATAATAGTCGGGTTTGAGTCCTGGAGGAGAAAGCCTGCATAAGAATGGTCTGCCCTCTCTCGCAATTTCTCTAGTAAGGGGAGAATATACAATGACCTATAAACTCTGTATAACTCGCAGTACAACAAAACATGTGAGATATCTTCAACTTCTCCTTTGCCACATATACATCCCCTTTCTGCTGTTGGTGTTTTCTGATACCTGCCCTGAAGAAGTGCTGATGGGAGAATATTAAATCTGGCTCTGAAGAAAGCTATTCTTTGTTTTGGGAAGGTCAGATCATTTAGATATCTTGCCAATTCCCACACTCCCTGTTTGATTCTGTCCCTGCTGTGGCGAGCCAGCCTATTTAGTTCTTCTTGGAAGTCCATGTCCTTCATTCTATTGATTACTACTTGCTTTGCTTGCTCAAAGCCTAGGGACATTAAGAATACTGGTGAGAGTCCATAGGAGCCCAGCTTGTGGTCTGTTGCCTGTTTCCAGGGGGAGGGGTAGTTATCAGTCAGTACTGGAATGGTATCTTCCTGAATAGGGGTTGGACTAGAAGACCTCCAAAGTCTCTTCCAACTCCGTTATTCTGTTATCTGATTCGGGGCACAGACTGCTGGTTTCTTTGATTCATTCAGAGGCCTTCCTGGTGAGCCCCCTCCCTTTGGAGACTCACAAGTAGATAGTAGTGCTTCACCCATGAAGAGTATCCCCAGCTTGCTTATCTCACCCCCTCCCACCACCCGAGAAGCTTTCAAGACCATATTTCAAGTCTTCTGCAATGCAAAACACAAGAGTCCCCACCCTTCATGGCTCTCACTTCTCATTCTAAATAAAAACAATTCTTTTAAAATTCTTTAGAGTCTCTTGCTAAAAGGGGAGTGAGATGGTATTAGCTAACATCTGGGAGCCATCCAAGCCTCTTGAAGCAGGTGTGACCTCAGGGCTGGGAGGTCGACCAGCAACCATATCCTGCTCACCAGCTGAAAGCAGCCTGGTTAGGGAGATGGAGCAGTCCAGACTGCCTGCTCATGGCATAGATTACCACCCTATCAGGAAGAAAGGAAAAAATGTGGGCGCCTCTAATGGTCCCCATATCTGATCCCAAATGTCTCAAAACATTTTAAAGCCCCACATTCAAATCCAAAATCTCAGCCCATCCAGACCAGATCTCAGTCTTGTGAAAACAATGGTGATTGTCGAAAGAAATGTCAGGTCCTTGAGGCAGACCAGACTTGAACACCAAAGTCAGGAATAGCAAGACTACTTTTACTATAACGTTAGAGTTACAGCACTTTGCAATTTTGAATGGCTCTCCCACTCCCTGCCTTTATCGTAAAGAGAACTAGGGAAGGTCCAGTCTGAGACACTTTCTTCAATTCCATTCCTTCTTTGGACCAGGAGTCTCCAAATTTGGCAACTTTAAGACTTGTCGACTTCAACTCCCGGAATTCCTCAGCTTGCTACAAATCTTAAATTTGCCAGGTTTGGAGATCCCTGCTTTGGACTCAGATTTTCTGATCTGACTGTTGCCTTGGCTGTGTCTCTTCCTCCTGTTCCTCAAGATCATTCTAGCATCCCATTACAGAATCAGAAGGGGCTATTTAGGCCCTCAAATTCCACCCCTGTTCAGTGCATGAATCCGGCATCGTGGACATATAGCTATCCAGCCTCCATTTGCATTCAAGGAAGGGACAAACAGGTTCTACCATCCACTAACTCAGTGGTGCCCAACCTTTCAGGCCTTGTGGACTGGCAGGGGAGGGGAGAGGAAATGTTTCCATGCGAGTGGTGAGTGCAGCTCCATTTGTGTGAGCATTCTCATGCATGCATGAAATTCCATTCGTGCGAGTGGCAGATGGTGCCCACCATTCACCGAAATGCAGCTGCATGCACACACTTGCCTGCCGCTTATGTAGGCCCAGTTCTGAACGGGCCATGGACTGCATGACCAGACTGCAGCCTGGGAGTTTGGGATCCCTTCACTACCTGCTCTTAGTATTTGTTCCTAACATTCCCTCAGAATCTGCCTTGTAGTAATATAAATTCATTCTTGTGCTGTGGTTTAAAAGAGAACAGAATTTGAGTGCTTTTGAGAATTTAAATCCTACAAAAGAGCAGTTGAAGGAACATGATATGTTTAGCTTAAAAGACAGAAGACCAATTTATTTATTTAGCCACCCGACTAAAAAGGCTCTCAGACTCTATAATAGCAGCCTTTCACTGTCTGAAGAGATGTCACGGAGCAGAAGATATGGACTAATTTTCCATAGCACCTGAGGGCAGGACAAGAACTGGGGATGGATGCTACACAGAGAAAGATTGAAATTTGAAATAAATAGGAATTGAGAGCTATTAAGAGTAGAACAGCCTCCCTCCTGAAGTCATGGGGACTTGATCACTGAGGTTTTCAAGAAAAGATTGCACATACATTTGTTTGAAATGGTATGTGGATTCCCACCTTAAGCATGAGGATGTATTAAAAGACCTCCAAGATCCCTTCCATTTTTAGGTTTCTATAAATCACTTTCCCTCAGTGCTCACATATCCCACAGCAGGATCTCATGAGTTTTACTCGCTGTTGATTTCATGCAGATAAGCTGCTGAATGGCTCTCCCAGCACATCCAAAGCAGTAGCTGCTTTTACTAGAGAACTATGCCCAAATACTAAGATGCACCGAGTGGAGACTGAATTGGCCTCACCAGCTACACTGTAATGCTACTTTCCTTATTGCCTTCACCCTCTTACTCTCAGTGACATCACAGGAGCTACATTCATAGCCGGTCACCAGTTCTGGATCCCCACAGTTATCCCGCAGTAGGACATTACAGCAATCTTATGGACAGCTCTGGGGGAAGTGCTCTGCCAGGGGCTTCTGGTGATGACCCAGGGTGTGGCACAAAAGCAACGAAGTCACAAAAATAGGTAAAGTCCCTTTAATACCTCCAACGTGGCCCCCAATGTCCAGTTATCCTCGGCTGGAAATCAAACTCTTCCAAAAACAGTCTACAAAGGGAAGAAATACAGTCCAAACCCAAAGAACAGATCAATTAGAAATAAAAAAAACCAACACAAACCATGCTGAAGTACTTAACATGACAGGCCAGGATAATAAATTGCAGACTTCCAAAAGATAACGAAGCACACACACAGTTGGAAGGATGCCAAAACCCAGATAAGCCTTGACAAAGATAATGTAAGCTTTGCTTCCAGCAAGGTGCTGTGTGCAAACACCCTTCTTATATCCTGTTCTCCCAGCTTCAACTAATGAAAAGGATCAGGGCCTTTTTCTCTCCCGTAAGCCATGTTGCTGCCTTCTCTGTTCCTCCCTGCGTGCATTAGGATGAAGAGGGGGTGGCCCTGGGTCTTCCTCTGAATGCCCAGCTAGACTGTGCCCTTCCCCCGTTTCTTCCACAGCCACCAGAGCCGACTCCCACTTTCTGTCAGCTCCTCAATCTCCCCCTCAGAATCAGTCTCCAACAAGGACATGACAGCCTCTGTGAGACTCACTTTTCCTTCATAGGCCAAAAATAAGGCACAGAGGAGAGCTTCCCAAATCCAAGTCATCCTCCCCCAGTCCCTTCCTGAAACAGCCACCACAGATAATGTCTTGGGATAACATCATATTGCCCATTGTTCTTCCATTCGTGGGCAGTATGGCTTCCCACAGTACTTGTGAGTACTAAGCAACACTGTCCCAAGTCCACTTTTCTGCCAGGGAAGCCAAGATGCCAAGAGTTCCAACAGAGGACAATATGAAGATCACCCAGCATCTGGACAAATATTCATTTACGCAATCATCCACAGAAAAATGGTGATCTGTGTTTCCCACCAGCCTAGGGGCCCCCTCCCAAAGGACATTTTGGAGGGAACCTAAGTCAACTGATCTTTCTGGGAAGTACTCCTGAAAAAGCATGAAAGTCAAGGCAGGGGTGCCTTCCCACTGTGACAGAAAAGGACAATAGCACATGAGCTCAAAATAGAGCGCCGTCTTCTTTTTTCCTCTGATACAAAACTCAGAGCAGCAAATGGCTGATGTTTGGGTCCCCAATGGAGCAATGGAATGAGACAGGAGGAGTGGGGGACACATTTGCAACCAAATGAAAATGGAAATAGAAGAAATGCACATGGAGATAACAGATGGGACTAAGCAACAACAAGTAACTGAGGAAGGATTCTGGAGGCAAGCCAATCCACTGATTGTTCTGTCAGAAAATTTCTCTTTAGGATCTCTCTTTAATGACCTTCTACCCATTATTTCTTGTCCTTCCCTCTGGTGCTCTGGAGAATAGGTTGACCCCCTCTTCTCTTTGACAGCCCCTCAAATACTGGAACACTGCTATCATGTTCTGTCAATTTCATAGCACCTTCTTGTCAGTTTCAAAATGGGGACCGAAAATCCCCAGCATGATTTTCTCTGGTTAGTGAAGTTGAGACACCCCTCTGTTGCAGCCACTCAGAAATAAAAGGGATTGTTTTAAAACTTTGGAAATATTGTCCTCAGCAGCACAAGGAAGGGCCCCTGCCCAGAGGAGCTGTCCTAAAAGCTGCCAAGAGGAAAAGAGGCTTTAGGGAAAAATCACGGCATCAATAAACCTAAAGCACTTTAAAACATTCCACAGTCTTTATACATATGGGAAATCACTAGTTGCTCCAAGTACTCATTCTTCTGATGGTGTGTCCATGTTCCTAAGCAGCAACAATTTGCCATGGAAGAAGCAACTTTAGGATTTCTATCAGCTGTAGGATAATTTATGTTAACAGAATAACAGAGTTGGAAGGAACCTTGGAGATCTTCTAGTTCAACTTCCTGCTTAAACAGGAGACCCTATACCAGTGGTCGCCAACCGGTGAGCTGGGGACCACCGGTGGTCCACGAGAAAATTTTGGTGGCCCACAGAGAAATGTCCCCCCAAAGCATCCCCCCCAAAGCAATTAATCCAGGCTGCACGGGAATACAAGGCTGCACCGTCCACATGGCCTGCCCACCTGCTGGCCCCCACCCTTCGGCCGAGCGCAAACCTTACCTTGAGTAGAGCCATGCAAGCTGGAACTGGAAGGTAAGACCAATGGTAGGGGAGGGAAATCTGCCCCGGGGTGGCTTGCTGACATTGGTGGGAAAGTCGGTCCCTATTCCAGAGCTGCAGGAGTCACAAGACTGGCCCTTTAGTCACCCCGGAACTCCTCTGTCCAGGGCAGGCTGGTGCACCCGGGTGGAGGAGCAGCTGCTCCAGAATAACCAAAGGGCCAGTCCTGTAACTACTGCAGCTCTAGAATAGGGGACCGACTTTCCCACCAACGTCAGCAAACCACTGTCAGTCAAAATTCATATTTGTGGTCCGCGGGATTTAAAATTATGAGTTTGGTGGTCCCTGAGGTCCAAAAGGTGGGCGGCCCCTGCCCTATACCACTTCAAACAAATGGCTGTCCAATCTCTTTTTAAAAGCCTCCAGTGCTGGAGCAGCCACAACTTCTGGAGACAATCCATTCCAATGTTAATTGCTCTCACTGTCAGGAAATTTCTCCTTATTTCTAGGTTGGTTGTCTCCAGTGCTGGGATTCAAATTTTTTTACTACCGGTTCTGTGGGCATGGTGTGGCATGGCTTGGTGGGCATGGCTTGATGGCGGTGGCAGGGGAAGGATACTGTAAAATCCCCATTCTCTCCCACCCCACTAACCTGCTTTCCAACTCTGTTCTCCTTAGCAGGGCAACCTAAGGAGACCCAGCCGATCAGCTGGGACTCAATGGGAGGCAGAGAAGAGATGGGGTTAGCGGGGCCAGTCAGAGGTGGCATTCCAAACTGTCAAAATTTCCGCTACCGGTTCTCCAGAACTGGTCAGGACCTGCTTAATCCCACCTCTGGTTCTCTTAATTAGTTTACATCCATTGCTTCTTGGGAGACAGGACAAGGAGCAATGGATGGTGAGCAAGGCAGTCCCATACTGAGGGGAAATCCCCCTTGCCCCAAAGCTCCCCACATCAGCAAGGGGGATGCTTCTGTCTTCGAATTCTGATTTCAGGTGGAAGCACTAAGCGCTGAGACAAATGGACAGAGCAGCCCTCTCCGAAAGCTGTTTGATAGAAGGGCATTGTTCTGGGCCATCAGCTGCTGCCATTTGGAATCCCTTTCAGGTGCGCTCAAGACTGTCTCTCCAGCAACAAGCTGGGTAATTACGGTGCTTTTCACCAACGTAGCATGGATGCTACAACAGGAGGAATTAAGCTGTCAATAGCGTAGCTAAATCCACAGATATTGTCCATATTTGACACAAAAACACCTGTCCCTTCCTCTGGTAGGGCCGAACCGACAATAAGCGCATAGGAAACAGGGAGGCAGGAATGTTGATGAGAGGATCTACAATTCGTCTCGGAGAAAAAGATAGAGATGAAGATGTTTTCCACTTGATTGTTCAAAAACTTGATTACAGCTGATTTTAACCCTTACTCTGCTGGTTTCCTTGCAACAAGAGGGGACAGGCACAACCGGCTGCTAATGTTTAATCTAGTGAAAAGAAGGACCGGGAGTGACATGATTGCAGTGTTCCAATATCTCAGGGGCTGCCCCAAAGAAGAGAGGTCAAGCTACTCTCCAAAGCCCCTGAGGGCAGGGCAAGAAGCAACGGATGGAAACTAGTCAAGGAAAGAAGCAACCTGGAATTAAGGAGAAACTTCCTGACAGTGAGAACAATTAATCAGTGGAACAGCTTGCCACCAGAAGTTGTGGATGCTCCTTCACTAGAGTTTTTAAAGAAGAGACTGGACAGACATTTGTCTGAAATGGTATAGGCTCTCCTGCTTGGGGGGGGGAGGTTGGGCTGGAGGACCTTTGGGGTCCTTTCCAACTCTATTACTCTGTTTTGTTATTCTGTTATTCTTTCTATGATCCCATCAAGCCCAAAGAAAGTCCAGAACAGAATAGGACCTCCTGCCCTGAGCAAGGAGTTGGACTAGAAGACCTTCAATGTACCCACCAACCTTATTATTTTATGTTCTATGTCTGCCTCATTCTCTCCATGGAAAGGCACCAGACATTCCCTCTGGAAAAGGTGAGGCAGGAACAGAGAGAGATGGAGGAAACAGGTGCATCTAATCTTTGGCTACCATTCTGCATTATACCAGATCTAAACCACCAATCTGATATTTCCATACTTTCCAATCTTCTGCTATCAGAATCTTTCATTTCACCAACCACATCTCTCACCTGGCAGCCAGCCCATCACCCAAACGGGGGTGAAATGCAGACCAGTTTTCCTTTAATGAGTGAGGGCATTTGGCTCTATTTTAATTGGAGGGATTGCCACTTGAGGCAGAAGGTTTTTCAGTCTTGCGTATTGCTTCATCTTACCTAGAGCCCTTCCTGAAAACTGCCACTATGCTGGCCACTTCCCGCATGTCAATTCCCACAGAGTTCAATTTGAGAATTTCCACATCTTTTTACTTGGTGATCAATTACAGGTAGTCCTTGACTTATGTCGACAATTAAGCCCAAAATTTCTGTTGCTGAGCAAGATGTTTGCTAAGTGAGTTTTACCACCTTTGTTGCCACAGCAACTTAATGAATGGCTGCAGTTGTTAAGTTGGTAATGCAGTTGTTAAGTGACTTTCCCATTGACTTGCTTGTCAGAAGGTCGCAAAAGGTGATGAACACAGAACCCAGGGACACTACAACCATGATGAATTTGAGTCTGAATTCTGACCCCATGACTATGGGAATGCTGCAACAGTCGTAAGCATGAAAAATGGTCATGTCACTTTTCTCAGTGCCCTTGTAATGTCAAATGGTCATTAAATGAACTGTTGTAAATCAAGGATTACCTGTATTTCATTCATCCTTAGCTGGGATCAGTGGTGGAATTCAAAAAAAATTGCTACTGGTTATGTGGGCGTGGCAGGGGAAGGATACTATAAAATCTCCATTCTCTCCCCACCCCACTAACCTGCTTTCCAGCTCTGTTCTCCTGTGCAGGGCAATGAAAGGAGATCCAGATGATCAGCTGGGACTCGATGGGAGGCAGAGAATAGATGGGGGCAGGGCCAGCCAGAGGTGGTATTTGCTGGTTCTCCAAACTACTCAAAATTTCCACTACCGGTTCTCCAGAACTGGTCAGAACCTGCTGAATACCACCTCTGCCTGGGATACTGTTAATGCATCCAATGGCAGGGGTAAACTAGGTTCCACAACCTATTACCCTGGAGGTAATTGTCTGGCCATTATCCAAGGGGTGCTTATTCACTGTTTGTGTGACTTGACTTCCCTCCAGCCCCTAGTACTCAGTCTGGTGTGCTGACTGTCAGCATTCCAAACAAACTCTCTGCTCCAAATTCAGCACTCAGAGACAAAGTCCACCCAAGTAAGAAGTAAGTATTAGAGAAGTCATATTGGCACATCTGGGGGGAAACCTGAATCTGAATCCTTGCGTTTCCCCCTGCTACACTAAAGCTCACACCCAGCCCCCTTATGATGACCCTCAAGTCACCCTCTCCAATCCACCTCCATTCTGAACTCCCACCAAGTCCAGTCAGTCCCCTCCAAACTCCAGAGACTTGACCTTGAGCTCTGGCAAAAGAATGTTGTTGTGGCTAGCCTCCCTTCTCACTACTCTCCTGTTCCCACAACTTGCCCATCCCCCCTTGTGGCAGCCCTAAATCTGAATCAAGATGGATCTGGGGCTGACACTGACATTCCGGTAGCCTCCCTCAGGACTGAACAAGTATTGCTCTGCTGGTGGTTTCTCATGAATGAGGCAACCATGCTAGACTGCTCTGCCAGCAGTCCTGGAATTATTTAATTCTGTGGTCCCAGCAAGCTTCATACAAATGAGAAATAGAAAAACAGTGGAATAGTGTTACAGGAAATAGTGGTTTCCTGATGGTCCATGAGAAAATTTTGGTGGTCCATGGAGAAAAGTCACCCGCAAAGCAATTAATCCAGGCTGTGCAGGAACACGAGGCTGCGCCGCCCACATGACCTGTAGGACCTCAAGGCTTACGTCGCTTGCATTGTGCACAGCATGAGGTAGTGAGGGGAGGAGGGAAAGGGCAGAGGGGGGACTTGCCCCATGTGCCCCACGCGCCTTGCCTAGCCACCAGGCTGCTTCTTTCCGTTTCTTTCTTCTTCTGCTTTTGGCTGCACATAAGAAAAGCAGCCAAAGTCTTTCTTTCTCTCCCCCAAACTCCACCAGAAACGAGTCTTTGGAACCCTGCAAGGCCTCTTGCTCCAAGAGGCTGCGCTGGCATGACAAGTCTCACAAAGACTCATTTCTGGTGGAGTTTGGGGGAGAGAAAGAAAGACTTCTGCTGCTTCTGCTGCTTTCATTGCATGAAGCTAAAAGTCTCCCCCCCCCCCCCCGCCCCCAGAACAGAATTGGAGACGGTATCCTACGATTCCAAAAAAAAATGATTGATCGGTAGGAAAATGGGATGGAGAATTTTCCTGCAGACTTTTTTCCTGCAGCCATCATCAGTCAAAATTCATATTAGTGGTCCGCAGGATTTAAAATTATGAGTTTGATGGTCCCTGAGGTCCAAAAGGTTGGCAATCCCTGCTGTAAAATGTCCAGTCACTCCCCACTCCAGGGGAAGGTTACTGGAAAATCCCATTCCCTCCCCACCTCATTAACCTGCTTTCCAGCTCCGTTCTTCTGTGCAGGCCAACAAAGGAAGACCCAGCTGGGGCTCAGGAGGCAGAGAACAGGAGAGAGGTGGGGCCAGTCAGAGGTGGTATTTGCTGGTTCTCCGAACTAATCAAAATTTCTGCTACCAGTTCTTCAGAACTGGTCAGAACCTGCTGAATCCCACATCTGCTTCCTATCCAGGACTTTTAGTTCAGCCTGAATACAGACCACTATTCCAACTGTGTATTAATGACTGGAATTACTTAAGTGTTCATTGCTTTGATGGTATTTCCTCCACTGAATTTGCTTTTTATGATCTTTTTCACTCTTATGATGCATTCATCTGTAATATTCTTCTTGACTTCAGTATGCTTGATGTTGTCATCTTGATGATACTCAAGTATTTTTAGTGATATGGAGTTGTCATGCAGAGTCTTGATGTTAGGGAATCACAGGCAATCTTCCATAGGGAATCTTGATTCCTTGAGTTGTCACTATTTCTCCTTCAGTGATGGTAAGGGTAAGGATGGTAAAGACTGGACATTTGTCCAATGACAGTGGAGATTCATTTTCTAAATGTATGGATTGGTTTCTGAACATTTCATTATCAGGCTAGTTAACAACTTCATCAGAATTTAGGGAATGTCAGTGTTGGTGTTCTTCTGCTTGTGATGGGGGGATCATGTCAGGTGAGGGTCTAGTGATCGGTCTTGTGGGGAGTCAAGTGTGGGTCACATCAGGTGAAGGTCTGACATCCCCTAAATTCTGATGAAGATGTTATCTAGCCTGATAACAAAACATTCAAAAACCAACCCACAAGCTCAGAGAATGAACCTCCACACTCATCCTACACCTG
This sequence comes from Bungarus multicinctus, assembly GCA_023653725.1. Lineage (NCBI taxonomy): Eukaryota > Metazoa > Chordata > Lepidosauria > Squamata > Elapidae > Bungarus > Bungarus multicinctus. Next base: position 26,473,654 of record CM042835.1, on the reverse strand, counting down.
AGCTATAGATATTCACTACCATTACAATATCTTGCCTGTTTCAGATAAGTTATGGCAATCACTCTTGCATGTTGTCCTGTAGAACTGGTGAATCTGGCAGTTCTTCAGGCCTCAGGCTTCCTGCAGGAAAAGCAGCTGGATCTGGCAAGGAAGCATACAAGCCAGCCTAGAGAAGACAGTAAAATTAATGAAAGGGATTGAGTGGGGCTTCCTGCAAAGGCATTGTCTTCTGCCTGACCCTTTAAGAAGCTAGAATCAAAGCTTATTAAGCCCCTTCCTAATCGTTAAGCTAATAAGCCCTTTATTTGCAATTTTTGCCCTTGCCGGCATCAGTGAAGGTGAATTTATTTTCTATAACTCATTGTTGTACAGGATGCCGTCTCCACTGAGCTCCCACAGATTCTGGACTAGAGCAGCTCTTATATCCCACTATCTTGGGGGATGAGAGGGAAGAGTATGAAGCGTCTGGGCTTCAGATAGAAGAGAAATATTTAGAATATTTGATTTAGTAGAAGATCTATCCAGAGTCAGAGAGATTGTGCAAAACTGCCACTGACTTGTACTGCACCCAGTGTCATCTAATGTCCAGGTAAACCCTTTTCTCATGAACTGCCATCATTACAAGAGACCTAATTAGAATGGGCCAGGATTTTCCAGAGTGAAGTGGGTCATGGTACAGACAGGGACCCAGTGGGGAGAAGGAACAATTTCCCCAGCTCCATCTACTTTGAGGCTTCAAGATTGGTGGGTGGGCTGCAAGAAGAGCCAGAAAGGGAGAGTGAAATAATAAACAGAACAAAAGGAAGGAGATAATGAGTAGGAGTACCTGCTCATGATACATCTGTTTTTAAGGACTTCTCCAGTGATCCTATGGAGTTGCCAGCCTAAGTGGAGAGCAGTGACTCTACAGCTGATTCCCATAACCCTGGCTCTGCATTTTCTGGGCATACATGGGGAAGGGGGAAGCTGAGATTAGTGGGGGAGGCAAGGATAATCTTAGTGAAGGTATGCAAGGGCAAAAGGGGATGAGGCTTAAGTCTGAAACAGCTAGATAACATGAATCAACCAAGAAGTCTGATGTTTATAACAAACACATTTTATTGGTGTCAGCCCCATATCCATCTTGATTCAGATTTGGGGCTACCACAAGGGAGGATGGGTAGCTGTAGGAATGAGAGAGTAGTGAGAACGGAGGATAGCCACAACAACATTCTTTCCTGAGCTCAAGGTCAAGTTGCTGGAATTTGGAGGGGACTGACTGGACTTGGAGGGAGTTCAGAATTAAGGTGGATTGGAGAGGGTGACTTGAGAGTTATCATAAGGGGGCTGGGTGTGAGTTTTAGTGTAGCAGGGGAAAATGCGGGAATTCAGATTCGGATTTTCCCCAGATGTGCCAATAGGACTCCTCTAATAAACTCTTACTTGAATGGACTTTGAGTGCTAAATTTGGGGTGGAGAATTTGGTGGAACACTGACAATTGTTCTTCTGTCTGTTGTTTGTAGAATCCAGACAGGTATTGATGGCAGATGATGACATATCTTGCATCAACAGAATAACCTGTGAAAGCATGTCTAATCTTGTGTGCATGTTTTTTGTGGCCTGTAATGGTGATGTTTGATGTAAATATGGCAGCAAAGTAGTCATCTGGGTGTATTGCAGGGTCTGGTTCCAGGTTTGCACTGAGAGGTATTGAGGTATTGCTGTTGCAGAAGGACAGACTGTCTGAGGCGATTCAAAACACTTGAGGGGGCAGTTTCCTTCTTCTCCCTTCTAGTCAGGATGACCCAGCCAGGCAGCTGCACTGAGGAGAAAGGAGGAAAAGACGGCCGCTGGAGAGCTCTACTAACTCCCAGGGCTTCTTGAAGCAGAGGCTGAACCCACAGAGCTGGGGTCCAGGAGTCCAGAAGGAGCAGATTTGAGAAAGATGCAGAAGAAAAGCAGCAACGAAAAGCATCACTGGAAAGGAACTTCCAAGCAGGAAAGGTGAAGGAAAGTCCAAGCTTTGACTTAAAACAGAAAACAGGAAGTAGAAAAAACTGAATGACAAACTGAGTGCAGCTCTATAGAGCAGGGGTCACCAACTTTTTGGACCTCAGGGACCACCAAACTCATTATTTTAAATTCCACAGACCACTAATGTGAATTTTGACTGACATGGCTTGCTGATGTTGGTGGGAGGGAGAGAGAGAGAGATCTGATCTAACCTCAGAGGGCTGGTGATGTTCTCTCTCTCTCTCTCTCTCTCTCACACACACACACACACACACAGAGAGAGAGAGAGAGAGAGAGAGAGAGAGAGAGAAAGAGAGAAACAGAGACAGAGACAGAGAGACGGAGAGGGAGAGAGATCCCTCACACACCCCACCCCCTCCAAGGCAGCCACATTCCTAACTTGCTTTTGAGCTCCATTCTCAGAGGGAGATCCGATCTAATCACGAGGGCTGGTGATTTTCTTTCTCTTTCTCTCTCACTCACCACCCGCCAAGGCAGCCACATTTCCAGCCTGCTTTTGAGCTCCGTTCTCATGCTTCATGCAATGGAAGCAGCAGAAGTCTTTCTTTCTCTCCCCCCAAATTCCACCAGAATTTGAGTCTTTGCCAGCTCAGCCTCTTGGAACAGAATGCCTTGCAGGGTCCAAAAGACTCATTTCTGGTGGGAGTTTGGGGGAGAGAAAGACTTTTGCTGCTTTCCTTGCATGCAGCCAAAAGCACAAGAAGAAAGAAGTGGCCAGGCAAGTTCCCCCCTCCACCCTTTCCCCCCTCCCCTCACTACCTCATATTGTTTGCACTGCAAACGATGCAAGCCTTGTATTCCCACGGGCCATGTGGGCAGCGCAGCCTTGTGTTCCCCCACAGCCTGGATTAATTGCTTTGGGAGGGTGCTCTGGGGGTGACATTTCTCTGCAGACCACCAAAATTTTCTCATGGACCACAAGTGGGCCGCGGCCCACCGGTTGGCGACCACTGCTATAGAGAATGGCCACAGAGATACACTGGAATTAAGGCAATAGAAACACACTTGGCAATCATCAAGTTTTTTTCTTTTTAGTACAGAACAGGTAGAACAGAATGATATTGGACATTGAAGAACATAATGCCTGCTTTTGACAGTGGGCTTTTCTTCTGTTGTAAAATAAAAGTTTCCCACTGTCACTGTAGGGAAATACAAAACACCAACCAACTGCCTGTGTTTCCAATGCTTCGTCTCTTCATTGAGGCTGGGTCAACCTGATTATCTAAGTTTGGGGGGCGGGGGGACTATGACAAACACAAAGGGATTTTTTGTAGTGTCAAGAATGGACCTTAGGGAACATGGACATGGAAATAAAGGAGATAATTAAAGAAATTAGAAGGAAATGAGAATGTATTGTAGCTCCTTTATATGCTAGGATTAGAAAATTGATTACTCTCTCAGTAAAATGAATGCAGAGAAGAGGTAAGAAAAAAGGATGTGAAGTTGCTTGGAGCAGAGTGAAAAGAATTATGTTACAGCACAACAAAAGTGTATAAAATTACCCTAATAATGGGAACTATGAAAAAAGATGCTTTGTGCAATGATAACATAAAAGGAGATTAGAGAGAGCAAGAGTGAGAGTGAGAGAGAAGGAGAGAGAAAGAGAGAGAAACAGAGATTTCTTTTTCACTCCTATGGGTGGTCTGTGTTTTCCTCATTCTCAGGTCTTCTTCCAGAGGGAGCTTGAGGGTTCTCATCTGTTCTTTAATCCTGCAATCTTTTGGGCAGAGCGCTCTAATGTCATTCCTGAGATCTGTTGGAGTCACCTTCCCGGCTTAGGAGTCATAGCCTCAAGTGCCCCTACTCAAATCCTACTACTACCACTGAGGCCACTTTGACCTTGACTTTCCATCCTCTCTAATTCCTCCTTCAGGCCCTGGAATGCCTATCACTTGGCACCACTACATCTGCTATCTTCTGCTTTGTTCTATTACTACAATGCCTGGTAGATTGGCCAGAAATTGCCTATCTGTCTGGATGTGGAAGTCCCACAGGATCTTGGTCCTCTTACTCTCCATGGCCTTCTGTGGAGTCTCCCATTTGGACTTCGGGCCCATACACTGCAAAGATGTTCCTATACACAATGCCAGCTATTTGGTTATGCCATTCAGTGTATGGAGTTCCTGCCTGCATCTTATACCCTGAAACTATGTGTTAGACTGTCTCTGAGGCCTCTCTGCAACAGTCTGCACTTCACGTCCTGTCTATTGTGGAAGATCCCTACTTATCTGATGCTTAGTGCCTGAGTGTACTGCTATGATCAGTGCTGTCTTTTAGTCCAATCTTTTCCAGCCACTGGCAGGATTCCACAGCGTCTCCCATTTCGGTCATCTGCTGATGGTACATTCCATGCAAGGTCTTGTCTTGCCATGGTCCTTCCTCTGCTTAAACTTCTTCCCACTTTTGCTGCTGCCTCAAGTATTCTCTCAGCAGCTCATCTTCGGGTGCCATCTTAGTGATATGCTTCTAGGATGCTCTGGGTTTCTTCCAGGACAGTGGCTTTGAAACACCCCCTCCCCAATCCACCCTATTTCTGGCTGATGTATGGTCTCTGAATATTTGACTTGGGGTGGAAACCTCTATACTTTTGTGAGGAGCTTCACATCAGCAGCCTCCATATCCTCTTTTCATCAGTTCTCTGTACTGATAAGATATCCAATGATTGGCAGGGCATATTTGTGGATGGCATGGATCTTGTTCTTCTCTTTGAACTGACTCTTCAGGACCTCTCTTATCCTTTGTTGGTTCTTGGATGTAGGTGTCTTCATTGACTCCTCTTCGAGGTTCCTATTTGATTGTGGGATAGAAAGTAATGGTAGCTGATCTGTACATTTGCTATGTGGCCCAGTAGAAGTTTCATTCCATCAATCTTAACTACTTCTTACTATTATCTGGCCATCCCAGTGTCTTCACTGTAGAACTCTGTCAGATGGATCAGCAAGTCAATGTCTTGTTCACTCTTAACATACAACTTCTACATCCAGGTAGATGCCAGAATGGCAATTCTACTTTTGCGCTTGCATCCATAGCTGGTCCTTGTCATTATTTGGCTGAGAGAGTTCAAGCCTCTGCAGAACAGCAGCAGAAACAGCACATCACCTTGGCATATGCCATACTTTGATGGCCACTTCTGTCACTGACTTCCAGAATAGGTCCTTAGTAGGTCCTCTTAACTTTGTAGAGCGGCAGGCATTCACAGATTCATGACTAAGACCACACTTGGCACTGGTCTGCCTAGAACTTGAGTCTTGGATGACTGTTCTATCTATCAGCAACTAGTATTTTGAGTATGTCTCTGCCTGTCTATGGAACTGGGAGTTGGGTACATCAGTAGAAACATAAAATCAAATTGAATTAGGAAGGAAGTTATTTAAGAAATGTAATTACTGATGAAGAAATAGGGTCAAGAAGGAGAGGAGTGAATGTGAATTGAATTAAAAGGTAAGTAGTGACATTGGTCCTATAGAGAGACTAAATGAACATCAGACTGCAAAAGAAATATATATGTGATGATCCTGAGTGTAACACAAACGTAACAAAATCCAAAAAATAAATAAATGTCCTTTAATGCCTCCAACTTGGCCCCACTGTTCAATAATTCTCAGTTGGAGATAAAACATACTCAAAAATAGTCTTCAAAAGAAAGCAATACAGTCCAAACTTAATGAGCAGATAGAGGTGAAATAAAAAAAAAACCCGAACAAACTATAACGATGAAATTTCCACAATGGACCAGGATAAGTAATTAACCAAATTCAAGGAGATAACATGGCACCATCTGTTGGAAGGATGCCAGCCAAGATAACTTCAGCCCAAAATAACACAAGCTTTGTTTCCAGCACTCACTCATATGCATGTCCATCCTCTTATTCAGTTGTCACAGCTGCAGTCCATGAAGAGGATCAAGGCCCTCTCCACTCAAGTAGACCACATCTCTCCCTTATCCTCTCCTCCCTGCATGCCCTAGGATGGAGAGGGGATGGGCCTGTGTCTTCCTCTGACTGCCCAGCCGGCCTCTGCCTTCCCCAGCCTTCTGCACAAGCCTCCGGAGCCACACTTCCACTCCCTGTCGGCTGTTCCTCCTCTCCCTCTGAGTCAGTCTCCACCAGGAACATGACAATATAAAAGGTCAAAAGGAAGAAGAAGATAAAAGAAGACAGATGGAGTTAATGAGGTTCTCAAGAAGAAAAGTAAAAATGAAAAAAATAACTGTATAGACATAGTGGAAGCAGGCAGTGGTGGGATTCAGCCAGTTCACATCACTTCGGGAGAACCGGTTGTTAACTATCTGAGCAGTTTGGTGAACTGGTTGTTGGAAGAAATTTTTAGGGCAGAGAATCAGTTGTTAAATTATTTGAATCCCACCACTGGAAGTAGAGATTTGCAAGATAGAATGCATAGTATTTAGAGATAAACCAAATTTAGTTATAATTTCCTCTTTTTCAAATGCCATGTGTTTTATTTCTTTGGTTTATTACTTTTGCATCTGTTCTTTGTATAATGTTACTTACTCTATAAAGAAATAGTATGGTTATCATGTATGTCTCTCCTCCTCCTCCTTTCTTATCATATATTCAAGTTTTTAAAAATCTACTTTATTGAAGTCCTAAGCATTTGACTAAGTTTTAATTTTCCTTAAGACGTGCACCTCTCCCTGATAGTCTTACTATTTCCAGTTCCTTGAGTAAATTCCTGGTATTACCAAGTCAAAGATGGAAAGATTTTCCTTGTTCTTTTTTCTACCCTCTGAAGTGGAAAATTAATAGTAAGACAAATCCATTATTTTCTGGAAGGGCCATGTTTAGCCAGATTTGTCTTCCAGCAGATGTTGGGGTAAATAGGGCAATCACTGCTACTTTGCGATTCTGAGATCTGCAATTTGCTTTTCGAAGGCATCATCCCGCTCATTCCTTGTATAGGAATTAATAGACAAAACTGCTTTTATTAATGCTTCTTGCATTCTCAAAGGCTTTCTACATTCTCACCAGCTTCTTTCTGTTGAACGTTTATATCTATGAAGTCCTATTTATCTTTCTCTAATAAGAGTTCAAGCACATCCTGTTTATTTCTCATAGTATGAATAGTACAAACATAAAAGACTATGACTTTTATCCCAGATTTTTCATTGTTTAATATTGTAAACTGCCTAGAGTTTACCTTGTGATAAGATGGGCAGTCAAATAGATAGATAGATAGATAGATAGATAGATAGATAGATAGATAGATAGATAGATAGATAGATAGGTATGTACTCAGGAGGCTACATCACAAAACCTCAGGATGTTGAAACACAGCCAATGACCCAGGAGATTACAATACAAGACCCAGGATGTCACAAGATTGGAACTCAGAAGGTCATCGCACAGCCCATTACCCAGGTCATTACGACCCAGGAGATTACAGCACAAGACCTAGGATGTCAAAACAATAGAACTCAGAAGGTCATCACACAGCCCATTACCCAAGTCGTTACAACACAGGAGGCTGATAGTCACACAGCCAATACCTCAGCCACACACGTTCTTAAGAAAAAGCCAGCCAATCTGCAAACATCAACTCCATCAACTAATCAAGAAATGACAACACAGCCAACCTCCCCACCAATATATATAGGGAGACAGCAGCACAGATCACGCTTTGCTCACACAAGCACAAAGCCGAAAGCACCAGCCTGAAGATGGTGAGTGAGATCTCGTTGAAACGTTGCCCAGATAGTCTCGATCTTACACAGGAAAAGACCCGAACACGCCAAGACCTGCATATATATATATATGCACACAACATACATACACACAGAGAGAGAAGAGAGAGAGGTGTCCCATGGGTCTCATTGCATCAATCATCCCATGTCTGTCTATAATGGGCAAGTCTTTCAATAAGGTACCTTCTTCAAAATTTTCATCTCCATACACAAGGGGTTCCACTGCATGTCAAACTCAAGGCCCATGGGCCAGATCTGGCCTGCACAGTCATCTTGGAAATGGTAAGAAGCCCAGCCCACACCATCCTGGCAAGCATGTCTGCACACAGAAGGCTCCAGACAGTATTTATTGCTGCTTTATGCTTGATTGCTGCTGGGGATGGGAGAGCTCAGAGATTGGTGCCTTCTTTCTCTCTTGAACATACCAATTGGCGGGGCAAAATGCATTGGGTGTGTGAGGGGAATGTACTCCATGTGCAGGCCAAGGGCAAGACCCACACGGGGCTGAGGAGATGACCTGCTCTGCAGCCACAAGCCAAAATAGACAGTGGATAGAGTAAGCGTGTCCAGCAGTCCACATGGACAGCCAGCTCAGTGATGGCAGCAGGCTCCGGACCTGCAGCATGCACCAGCTAAGGGGCCAGCAGGCTGTGGCTACAACTGGAAATCACCAGCCCCAGCACACAAAGGGTGGTGAGTGAGTGGTGGCCAATGGTTTCCATCTGTACCTGCCCTGTCCCTTGCCTTGCTTCCCCTCATCCCATGGTATATGCCTACTGCCCCCACCCCACCCACTGGAGATCCCTGGATTCCTTCCCCAAACCCGCCTAGTCCCCACAGGCACCAGCCACACGAGTAATGTCAAACTGGCCATACTCCCGGGCCATGCCCAGTCAACTGCCCTGACCAGACCCTCCCCCCAGACCCTGGAGGACAACTACAATGCCAATCCAGCCCTCAATTAAATCAAGCTTGACACCCCTGGTCTATGACAATTCACCATGGTCAACTCGCCATGGGACAACTTGCTGCAGAACAAAAGTTACACAAGTATCAAACAAATGGTGGAATAGAATCATTAAAGGAAGGATGCAAAAGGAGGGACAGAATGAAATGTAAATGACAAAAATTAAAATACTTTTTATTTATTTTGAGTAATTAAATTGAATGGTTAAATTGTCCCACAGTGAGTTGTCTGGTGGCAAGTTGGCCATGGCAAGTTGTCCCATTCCATTAGAAGCTCTACTGACTAAATGATAGACTGCTGGCCTCATATGGACTAATTAAGATGTGTTTGAATAATGTTTCATTCAAATATATTGTCAGCTTACACAAATGTGTACGCTGATATGTATCTTGACCAGTCCATATGAGAGACAATGTGCTTTAGGCCAGCAGTCTGTCATTTACAGCTAGTCTCCCATATTTTTAGGCTTTAGAACATGTTAGTCAAAAATAACATTTCCTGCACTTCTCATCAAAAGACAAACTCTGATAATGGAACTTCCCCCCACGCTTAATGTCTCAGAGAACCCAAACAACTTATTGAAAAGATGTAGTTGAAGTATGCAAACTTAACATTTCAAAAAATAAAAGAAACTTCTTACTCAGACAAATTAGCACTTTGATCTGAAAATAAAACCCTGTGAGCAAAGATTAAAGGAACTGGTTATGTTTAGCCTGCAGATAAAATATCTGGGATGTGTTTTTAAGGGGCAGCCATCGCTGAAAGGAAAGACAGACAATAACACAGCTGGATTGAGACAAAAGAAAAAGAACACTCATAATCTCTGAAGGATTTTGTTTTGCTGTGCGAGTTGTTGTTCTCTCTGTACAACTGAGTGTGTGAGTGAGTTCCCAACAGGAACACATATTTCATAGAGTGCATTTAAAAAATCACAGCTTTGCAAATCTACCAACTATATTCATTGTTCCTTTAATTTACACAAGATTAAAAAAAACTTAATGTAATTCCTTTTGAACTGTACCCTACTTAATTTTTAATGAAAACTGTCAGAAGCAATTTGCATCAGTTGCCACCACCTTTGAGAAGCTTGACTACTGAATGAATGTTAAACCAATTGAGACAGTTTGCAACACTAATTCCATTTAAAGATGAACAAGCCACTGTGTGTAAGGTGGGGGAGTGCGGGTGGGGTGGGGGTTGTAAAGTATTCATGCTCTTTCAGAGAGGCAGGCAGGTGGGTGGGTGGGCTTTTCCCCCAGAAGAGTCTTTTCCCTGATCTAGGAGTGCTTGACACAAAGAGGCAGTGAGACCCTCCTGGCAAGGAGCACCAAGGCACTCCACATACCCAAATAGGTTGGAAACTGTGAGACAATAGAGCTTTAGGAAAGAGAAAGCAGAGAGCGGTTTTCAGGAAGATGACAAGCGCATCACTGTGGCTGAAATTGTAGTGAGGGTGTGCTTCCTACCCCCACACCATCTGAAAGCACCCCTTCAAAGCCTGCCAAAGATCTGCCTGTTTTCTGTTTGGCATTTCCTACAGCTGATGGGTGCTCATAAATCACGACTTCAGAGAGACGAACTAAAAGGAGGGCACATTATTTGAAAAAATTACCTAGAGATGAATATAGTCTAGTCTATCTTCTTGGCCAAGGGGAAACCCCACAAACCACAAAGAAGACCTGTGCTGCCTCTCTTCGTCAGTGAATCCACCTGACAATTGTTTTAAGCTGATTTTCTTTTACTGGCTTCAAGGGCTGCAAGGAAAACCACAGCTATGGAAAGGGGCCATTTTAGGTCATAATGTCTGATCTCTTGTTCAATGCAAGAATCGACAGCAGAATCTCTAGAAGAGGCTGCACTCGTCTAACCTCTCTGTGGATATGCCCAGTAAAAGGGACTCCACCATTTCTTTAGTTAATAGATTCCACTTTCAAACTGCTGTTAGGTTTCTGTAATATTTGTTCAGATTCTGCCTTTCTGTATCTTGAATCTATTCCTATACTCTGGGGTCAAAACAATCTTGACTTGCTTCTGCATGAGATTATTTGAGTTCATATTATAAAGATTCTCATTATTCTCAGACTTCCTTAATTCCACTGGTACAATTTATAATCATAGAATCCTAGGGCTGGAAGGGACCTCAGAGCCCTCCTTGTCCAACCCACTGCTCAAGGCAAGAGCCTTATACTATCCCAGTCAAATGGTTGACCAGTCTCTTCTTGAAAGCCTTCAGTGATGGAGCACCCAGAAGTCCAGGAGGCAAGCTGTTCCATTAAGGGTTCCATTAATTAACTGTTCCCACTGTCAGGAAATCTCTCTTTAGTTCTAGGTTGGATCACTCTTTAGGAAGCTTCCACCCATTACATTTTGTCCTGCCTTCTGGTGCCTTGGAGAATAAGTCAATCCCTTCCCTTCTTCTTCTTTTTTGTGACAGCCTCTCAAGTACTGGACAACAGGTATCAGGTTCCCCCTAATCCTTTTCCTCAATAGACTAGACATACTCACATCCAGTGATGGTATTCTACTGGTTCAGCCCGGTTCTGCCGAGCCAGTAGCAGCGATGAGCAGTGGAGACTGAACTGGTTCTCTCTGCCGCTCTGTTGTTGGGCCCACCTGCCTGCCCAGGCTCTCATACTCACCTTTATCCTCTGAATTTGAAGTGCAGCTGCTTTGTGCGGCACAGCAGAATGCCATGCAGCAGCAGCTGAAGTGACCAGGAGAGTGCAGGCTTGCAGGACGTTAGAATGCCTCTGCACCTGTGCAAAGTGCGTGCAAAATGCACCCACCAAGCCACACCCACCAAACTGGTGGTAAAAATATTTGAATCCCACCACTGCCCACATCCCTCAATTGTTTGTCATATTAAAAGTTAGGCATACCAAATTCCCATAATTGATTATTGTGTGGTTTAGTCTCAAGATCATCCCATAATCATCTTTGTTGCTCTTCTCTGCACTCTTTCTAGGTGCTCAGTATCTTTTTTGTATCATGGTGACAAGAAATGGATTCAATATTCCAAATATGGCCTCATTAGTGCAGTATAGAGTGATACTATCATTTCTTTTGATCTTGATACTATCCCTCTGTTGATGCAGCTTAGGACTGCATTGATTTGTTTGGCAATTGCAGCATGCTGCTGACTCATATTTAAGTGGTGGTCCACTAGGACAGCTAGATCCTTCTCACAGTTAATGCTGTTGAGCCAGGTACCTCCTATTCTCTACCTGTACATTAGGTTTTTCTTGCCTTAAGGTAAAACCTTACTTTTCACACCAAGGGTATCTTGATGGATAGGGCCCATATTTAAGTCTGTCAAGATCCTTCTGAAGCTTGAATTTATCTTCCAAAATATTGGCTATTCCCGCCCCCCCCCCCCCCCCCCCCCCAGCTTGATGTCATCTGCAAATTTGGCAAGGTTCCCTTCTACCCCCTTGTCTAAATCATTTATGAAAATGCTGAAGAGTACTGGTACCAAGAGAACCTTGAATTACCCCACTGCATGCTTCCTTCCATATAGATGTACAACAATTCCATTGAGGACATTGAATGTAGCTGGTCAGGCAATTATGAATCTATCTGGTGATGATGCTTTCTATCCTACAGTTTATTTGTTTTTTGTTTTTTATCTTACCAAGGAATAGGTTGTGGTCTATTTTGTCAAATGTCTTACTGAAGTCTGGATGGATGGATGGGTGGAGTCTGAAGTCTTGACAAAATTTAAGATCTTTGAAATAGAGAGCAATTCAGGTGTCTCTTTTAAGTTTAAATTGATTTAAACTTCAATTTTATTTAAATTGTTTTATTCTACATGCTTCTCTGTTCATTGTATATACATATTTTGACTATAGCAAGAAATTAAACTATATTACAAATAATGGCTCTGATGCATTCTAAAATTTTAACAATCTGTACATTTCCTGGTATTTCTTTACCTTATAAGATTTCTTTCTGTGTCAAATACTATGACTGATATATTATAAAGTCTCTTCGTTTTATTTGTTTTTATGTTTAGAGATAGAAATAAATTGTTGCAAAGCTGCCTGGGAAACCTGTGGTTCAGCTCTGAATTAGTTTGCCCCCCAAAAAACTCTGCTGGAGAAGATTTTTCTTTATATCTCAGCATGTTTCCCTAGACACAGATCCTCTTCTAGTTACTTTCTGTCCAGTCAATTCAGGGGAACTGTGACCAGAAAAAGGGAAGGGAGAAGGAAAAAAACGTATATGTTAGGATCAGTGAAGAAAGTTTTCTGAGGACCTATAAGTCTGTATTCCTCTACACCCAGCATCACTTTGTATGTCCCACAAAATGCTTCTTCTTTAATGATACCATAGAAGGATTTGGAAAGTGCAAGATGGACATAGCTGATGATAGTCCAGGAGCTGCATAAATTCTTCCCTCGTTGCTATCTCTTTGCTAAGCCATGGTGGCATTAATAAGAAGTGTCACAAGCAATGAATTTTATTGCAGCAATATTTATTACTCATGATATATAGAAAGATGGGTTGATGCAGTCTATCCCACAGATTATGCACCTCACAAAGAGTCAATCTCGCAATCTAATTGGAAACAAATTGTGCACAAGCCCTTCAAAGGGGTTCAGCATTTGCACCGGGGTTGAATATTATCTGCCAAAGCAAGATTGAGCATGAAGGAAAGATGAAGCAAAATGCACAGATGGAAGGGGAAAGTCAACAGGCTCTTCCAGTCATCACACACACAACTTCTAAAAAGCCTATTTCAGCTTCAATAAGGGGGGGGGGGGGTGAGCTATAGATTTAAGCAATCAATACAACTTTCTGCTAAAGAAATGGACAAAATGAAGATAATTGCTATTTTGCAGTTGCTATGGGAACCATAATTTTAAGATTCCAGATTTTTTATGAACTGAAAATCTGCTGCTGAGAGCTACTTTGATGTTCTACTTTGAGGTTTTGTTAGCACAAAACATGTAGTTAATAACAGCTCACTTGGAAATGTGTGTGTGTGTGTGTGTATGTCTGTATAAAACAGAGAGGGAGGGAGAGAGGGAGTATTTTCTTCTTGCCTCCTCCCAAAACAATTCCACTGGTCAACAATATTTTATTTATTTATTTAAATTTATATAATGCTCCCTCTCCCAAAGGGACTTGGGGCGGTGAACAGCCAGAATAAAATACACATATAAACACATATACAATATTTAAAAATTAAAAGAATTAAATATATTGGCTCTTACAAAGATTAAAAATAAAGGGATTAAGAAAGATTAAAACCAGATTAAAAAATTTAAAAACCCCTAGGCCAGACCGGCTTGCTGAAATAAATAAGTTTTCAACGCAGGGCGGAAGGTCATGAGATCAGGGATGATCCTCATCTCCGGGGTAATTCGTTCCAGAGAAGGGGTGCCCCCAATGAGAAGGCCCGCATCCTCGGGGTCGCCAGCTGTCCAGCCGGCGGCACCCCAAGGAGTGTATCGTTCGGCGGGAGGCCGATAATGGCAGGAAGCGGTCTCGCAGGTATCCCGGTCCCGAACCATGGAGCGCTTTAAAGATAATAACCAAGACTTTGAAGTGCACCCGGAGGACCACCGGGAGCCAATGCAGCTCATGCAGAAGTGGCGTAACATGGGAGCCCCGAGGAGCCCCCAGTACCACCCTCGCAGCTGCATTCTGCACCAGCTGGAGCCTCCGGATGCTCTTCAAAGGCAGCCCCATGTAGAGAGCATTGGCATAGTCTAGGCGGGAGGTTACCAGGGCGGAAGTGACTGTGCAAAGCGCATCCCAATCCAGAAAGGGCCGCAACTGGTAGATCCTATGGACCTGGCCAAAAGCCCCCCTGGCGACGGCCGCCACATGGTCTTCCAATGACAATATCCCCCACCCCCACCCCAGGAGTCCTTCAATTGTTGTAAACCATCCTGAGTTGCCTGGGTGACTATATAAATTTGTTTAATAAATAAAGAATACCCACCAATTTCAGCTGTGGTCAACATATGCCGTGGAATACTTTTCACTTTAAAAGAAAAACTAAGATGCTGAAAATCACATTGTGAACACAATAAGATGAACAAGGCTTTATCTGACATGATGGCGTCATCATAGGCCAGAAAAATAAAATCACCTGGTTTTAGAAAGCCAATCTGATAGGGTGAATTGTGGCAACGGAGCTTCCTTTGCAGGAGCAATTTAATGAAAGATTTTGAGAGTCTTCCTGAAAACAATTTATGGAAATAAAATATGTAATTGCAACTTTTTAATTAGGATTGACATCCAACAAACTGGAGAGTTTTGAAAAGTATAAATAGGCAATCTGAGACTCATGGACAGCATCTAGAGCTCTTGAACCCAATGTCATAGTGCCAAGTCCCTTTGGCAAGCCAACTTGTTTTGTATTTATTTGGTTTTGTTTTACCCATGAAGAACAGAGCATTTGCTACTGGCAGTTATGGTTGTGGAAACAATGCCCAGATCAAAGAAGGACATGGGGGAAGTTTTTTCCTGTTCTCCCAAAAATAATTGGCATCAGCTCTAGGTTGGCTAGCAAGACAATTGAGAGGGTTATCCATATTGCTTTCCCTATTCCAATTATCAGCCACTTCAGGGTGTTTAGGAAAGAGAGGATCTGGGCTCCCACCCCACTTCCTATCAATCTCATTCAAAATCAGGGTTGTCATAGGAGAAGATTGAAGTCTGTGTTGTAAGAAATCCAGGAGATACATTGGCTTGAAAAGCTAATTCAACCCATTCAAAATCTCATTCAGTTTGGTCTAGTGCAGGGTCTCCAAAGTTCCAAATTTGGAGGTGCCTGGTCTGGTGGCAAAGGCACCAGGCTACATAACCTGAGATTGTATGTTCTAATCCTGCTTTCGTCAGTGAAAAATGGCTTGATGGCTTTGGGCCAGTTACTCTCTCTCCCAGCCCAACACACTTCATCTCAAGGTTATTTTAGGAAAATAAAAGTTTTCTATCTTATTTATAAAAAATAATAAAAGTGGGTTTTAAAAAAATAACAAAACTTAGCCCTGTTTTCAATCATTGTTAAAATCTTGCAGGGCCAAGAAGTAAATGGATTGGCTATCTCAAAGTGGTTTTTTCTTCATGCTATTCTCAAGTATTTGCAACTCTAATAGCTATTTCAATTTAATAATTCACTCTGTCAAGCTACACTAAGTAAATCAAGCTTTGTAATCTCGTCTTTTTGAGATCAGATGTACAGATGTTTACAGCAGCTCATGCCAGTAATGAAAATATACATTTTTCCACAACTCATTAAAAGCTTTCAATTAAGGATTCCATGCTCTCTTATACATTACACTAGAATGCAATTGTCCTTAATACATACAGTTTTATATCCTATTCAGATTTAAATGTATCTCACCCAGTCCGTCCATACCATCTTTGGCTTTCACTTTCTTTCCCCCGTCTATTTTTTTAATGGCAAATATTAAAACAGGCATAGGAATGTGGTATGAGTTGACATTCGGCTCCTCTCACTTCTTGAAGGTGACCTGTATAAAGCAAAAACAAATTGAGTGCAGATGTAGAATTTAGGGTTGCGAACCTCCCCCCAGGCTTGGTTGGATTTTCTGCATGGAATCTTGCTATAAGGCGATCGGCCTGGACAGTTCCTACTCTTTACCCAAGATGCCTCTGATAAATGTGAATTCCACAAATTGACTACCTGGGATATAGGATCTCCCACGAGGGCATAGAAATGGACCCAGGGAAAGTGCAAGCAGTTTATGGGCTCTGCCGCTCTACCCCACCCACCACCCCACAAACAACTATAAAGCTTCCTGGGGTTTGCAAACTTTTACTGACAATTTATCCCAGCATTTGCACAAACCAAAACCAAAGCAGCCCATAAACTGGACCATGGAATGCCAAGTAGCATTCAATAGACGGAAACAATTGTTCTCAGCCAAACCAGTCCTAAAACAGCCAGACCCAGAACAGCCATTCATCATGCCAGTGACGTAGCAGTCAGAACCATCCTACTCCAAGAAGACCAGCAGAGCCAACTACAGCCCTGTGCAAACACATCTAAAAAACTAACTGACAGTGAGCAGAGATGGGCTATCTGGGAGAAGGAGGCTTTTGCAATACGGTGGGCTCTCCTAACTTGGAGGCATTTTCTAGAGGAGAATAAAATCTCTTTCAAAGTCTGGACTTGATCATAAAAACCTAGAGGACCTAAAAACTCCACAGAAACTCTCCCCAAAACAATTTCACTGGGCTCAATACTTCAAACATTTCAATTTCAACCTAAAATACTTCCCTGGGGGGAAAAACGTTTAGCAGACCCACTGCCCAGAAAGCCTCAGTTTAATAGTGGAAAACCTGAAGTGATCAAACCCCTGGTCCCAGCCTCTCAACTGGCAACCAAAATGATAACCAGGGTGCAAGCTAAACAAAAACCACGAACGGACAATGCTACCACTCAGGCATTAAAAAAACAAACCGATGACTGGTTCCTAGCCATAAAAACGCCTGTTTAATTAAAGATGGCTTAGCTTGGGTGGGAGGAAAATTATACGTTCCAGCTACTCCGAGAATTCCTCTCATGCAAACATGCCACGACTCCAAACTGGCTGGTCACTTTGGTTTCGTGAAAACCCTACACCTTATCAAAAGGGAATTCTGGTGGCCATCTCTGAAGAAAGACATTGAAAGCTATGTAGCCGGTTGCCCTGTTTGTGCAGCAGCGAAGAGGAGACAAGGAAAACCTCCCGCTCTTTTACAGACAGTAGCTGAGCCTTCAGCATCCTGGAGAGAGATCTCTATGGATTTTATTGTAGAGTTACCTGAAGTGGGAGGAATACTGTTATCTGGGTTGCAACAGACCTTTTCTCCAAGCAGGTCCAGTTTCATTCCCTGCCAAAAAATCGCCACTGCTAGGGCACTAACCTAACTGTTCCTGCAGCATATCTATCGGCTACATGGAGCCCTACTGATCAGTGGGTCCAATTCACTTCAAAGTTTTGGAAGGCCTTTTTGGACCTTCTTGGAACTGACCAAGGCCTAAGTTCTAGTCATAATCCTCAAACTAAGAGTTCGACAGAGAGACTGATCTTGGTTCTGGAACAATATTTAAGATGCTTTATTAACTATCAACAAGATAACTAGACCGACCTCCTGCCTTTTGCAGAAGTTGCCTATAATAACTCTCTAGCACTGGATTCACCCCATTTCAAGTTGCCACTGGCCAAGACTTCATCCCAATGCCAGAACTACCAGTAGAAGAACCAATCATACCCTCCCTTTAAGGAGTGGATACAATAACTACAGAACACCTGGCCAGTAGTTAGACTAGCCCCGAAGGAGGCTAGTGCCACTTTTAAAGCTCAAGCTGAGAAAAGGAGAGTTTAAAATAGGTGATAAGGTTTACCTGTCCACAAAATTCCTACAATTCCTATTTACAACCCTCAAAGAAATTGGGACCCATAATCACAGGGCCTTTCCCAATCACTAGAATCATCAACCCAGTAAAAGTAGAATTACTACTCTCTGAGACACTTAGACAGTCCACCCAGTTTTTCACTGCAGCCTCTTGAAACCTGAAATTACATTCCCTTTGAGACCCAAGCAGAAACTCCTTCATTCCTATTATGGTTGAAGGAGAACAACACTTTGAAATCAAAGAAATCCTTGACTCCCACACCCACCGTGGTTCAACTCAATATCTGGTCTCCTGGAAACACTTACCCACCTCACAAAATGAGTGGGTAGCTAAGAAACATATTAGGGCCCCTACATCGCTGAAAAAGTTTCACTTGAAATATCCTAACAAACCGAACGAACTCTATGATATTCATGTTTCTGTTTTCTTTTACTGGCAATCCCCTTGTTTTTTTGAAGGGGGGTGGGGGCAGCATGTCAGATCTCTATCGTGATACTGCCATTCATGTGGGGAGAGAGCCCTGGATTCTTTTACTCATTTATTGCTCTCATCCAGTTTCCTATGTATCCTGTAATTTCCGCAGTTTATAACTTTTACCCATCACCTATTCTGCCCTGTGCTTTGATTTACCTTGGGGAATGTACAAGGAGGGAGGGCCATCTGTTTTCTTTCAGTTTGGAAGCCTCACAGAAGAAGTGCATGGGATTGACTCCTTATCTCTTTCCACAACATCTTCACACCTGTGGATTAGCTCATTCAACATCAAACTGAGGGGAGGGGTTTCTAACCACTTTATCCTAGTGGAATTACCTGGGGGAGATTCAGACCCTGCTTTGCATTGTCCTGCATTTGCTTCCTTTCAATAAAAGTTTTCTTTTGCAATACTAAAGTTTCAAGAGTCCATGCTTTCTTGAACAGAAAGGTGAGGCAGGACCTTACAAACAGCAGCCTTGATTTTGCTGTGGGTGACAAAATGATGAACACCATACCAGACCAAAAAGGATTGTGGAAGGATTCTCTAGTAGCATCTGCTTGTTATTTTCAGATTCATCTCCTATTTGGAAGTTGTTTGGAAGACAGCAGATAAAGGAAAAGCTCAGACATATAGCACCTCAGTTAAGGAGACCAATAATAAACAGTCTGGTCCAGAGTTATTAGATAAAACTATCAGCCTCCAAAGATAAGAAAATGAGAGAAAGCAATCTAGGAATGCTAGTGGGCCACCACTTAAGTGTGAGCCACAGATGAACTGCAGTTGCCAAGAGAGCCAATGTAGTCCTAAACTGCACTGAAGGAGGGATAGCATCAAGTCAAGAGAAGTGATGATACTGCTCTAATAAGACCATTCTTGGAATACAGCATCCAGTTATGGTCACCACACACACACAAAGAGAAAAATATGTTAAGACCCTAGAAAAAGTGCAGAACAGAACAGCAAAGATGATAAAGGGTATGGAGGCTTAATTGGATGATGAATGGCTGAGGGAGCTAGGGGTGTTAAGATGAATTCAGTCATTTGAATTTGAAAATTCTTTGTCCACTCTAAGAAAGACCAACCCTTTAATCAGGTCTTCCCAAATTTATGGAATCCTGACAGTGGATTCCTGACAGTGGACTCCTGCATTGCCACATACAATGTGAACTTTAAACTATATACAGTTTGTGGTCCATTATTTTATTAGCCTAATAAAATTCAAGCGTGAAAATGTATTCTCCAATGTAATGGGAGAAAGGACAGTAATCTATTAAAGTGGGGGAGCAAAAGACTTAAGAAAGCCAGACCACCTCTTCAGACTTTTCCTAGGCATTTTAGGCAGAAACAGGTGAGAAATGGGAGGAGAATATAATTGCTTGTTTATTCATCCAATCGTTTTCATTCAAGGCTTTTTTCAGTAGGAAAAACAATAAAAATAGCAATTCAAATATTCTATCTACAGTAATTTGTTGCTCAGAAAATGTGTTATATAAAATTACTAACTTACAATATGCTTTTCCTCTTCTATATATCTAAATGAGAAAAATATATATATAGATGACAAGAATGGGAAAAATAGTAACCTGCAAAGCAACCTCCAGAAATTCTATTTTTCCCGTGGCAGTTTTTCTTCAAAACAGGGCAGAGAGAACATGTATAGCCAATTTGAAGATTTAGAAATATTCATGTATGTTTCAGACAGTTTTACTGTAAAGTCATCTACATGAAAAAAAAAATAATGGAATGTGTGAATAATCTCAGAAGATGGAGAGAAGAGTGACTGTCTAGAGAACAATCAGATAAAAGGGAGAGGAGGCCACATCTGTTACAAGCAGAGAAAGAAATTTAGAAATAATCTACCTTAATTTATTAGGGCAGTAAAAAGAGACTTTCAGATTTGGAAGAATTTTTTTAACATAACCTTACAACCTCTAAAGCAGAATTACCTCAGCTGGTCATGTTTCATGTCTGATCTGCCATAGAAGTGAAGTATGGAACTTATAAAAATCCTCTTTATAGAAAAGCTTTGAGTTAGGCAGCAGGCAATAGAAAAAGAAAGGCAAAAACCTTGTCCACCGATAGATTAAAAAATGAGGAAAATCAAGGATATATTACCTTCAAAGTTGCCATAAAAATAGCATTGCAATGGAAATAGAAATGGACAGGACATATTATTACATTTGCCTCATAATAGATGAACACAAAAAGAGGGTTTTTTTAAAGATATATTGATTAGATTCGTTTTTTCAGAAAAACAGATAATCACTGAGAAAATATAACAATTAAACTAAAAAAAATAAAAGGTGAAGAATGAAAAAGAAATACAAAGAAATGACTTCCAATTTTCCTTTACAGTGAGTATAAAATTACATTAAACTCTGAATCTTAGTGCACAACATAGCATTCATTTATTAAATTATCTACTGCTTTTCTAATAATCAAATTCAAAAGTCATAATTTCAATTTTTTTTTCTGATTCATGCAAAAAGTCCACAAGGGGTTCCTAATCAGCCTTAAAAATTAATCAATGTATTTTATCTAATCAAGGCTGTCAGTTTCCTCAACTTAGCCTGTCCCATCAATTTCATCATTCATGGTGAATCTTTGCACCATCGTGCATTTAAATGTCTCTTTGCTATTGTCATATATGTAAAAAAAGTTCTATGCATATTCTTCCAATTATTTGTCCATCAGTCCCAGAAGGAATATCTCTGGTTTCAATTATACATTAGTCTTTAAGATCTTCTAAATTAATGTATATATTGTATACAGTGAAACTTTGGAGGAACAAGTGAAACTCCTGAGACAAGTGTTGAAAAAACTTCTAGCTGCAAAGCTCTATGCAAAGTTGTCAAAATGCGAGTTTCAAATAACTTCTCTGGACTACTTAGGCTACCGAGTGTCAACCTAGGGCAGAGGTCTGCAACCTTAAACACTCAAAGAACCATTTGGACATGTTTCCCCACAGAACAGTAAACACCGGGAGCCAATAATTTAACAACTGATGTGACTTGGGCGTGGCCAACTCAATGTCACTCACTCCCACCCAGTCACCTCCTGCTCTGGAATATGAAGCGAGTCTCCATCCCCTGCCATCACCCTTACCTTCTCAGGCCAGGCGAGGAGAGACGGAAAGGCGTGGGGCTAGCCGCTAGTGGGATCAACCAACAGGGAGCCACAGCAGAGGGCCAAAAGAGCCACATGTGACTCTGGAGCTGCAGGTTGCAGACCCCTGTTTCTAGGCAATTGAAATGGATCCTGAAAAAGTGAAAGCTGTGTTGGACTGGCAACCCCCTAAGACGTGCAAACAGTTGCAAAGTTTCTTGGGGTTCACAAACTTTTATAAGCAATTGATTCCTTCATTTGCAGAGGTAGCCCTCCCTCTAATTGAACTGCTAAAAACCAGCCCTTCTCCTTCTAAGCCAAAACCTAACCAATGGACTATGCTTGGACTATGGACTGTCAAAAATCTTTCGAGAAACTTAAGTGGTTGTTTGCAGAGGAATCCCTCCTTCAGCATCCTGATCCAAACAAGCCATTTACAGTCCAAGTTGATGAAAGTGATGTGGCCGTGACCATGCTTCTCCTTCAAAGAGGCCCCCATGACCAATTATTGCCCTGTGCCTATATTTCTCAGAAACTGACTGATACAGAGCATACTATAGGTGGGCAGTCTTGTCCTGGAGGCATTTTTTGGAAGGAGCTAAGGAGCCATTCGAGGTGTGGACTGATCACAAAAACCTCGAAGCTCTAAAAACTCCTCAAAATCTTTCCCCCAAGCAAGTTCACTTGGCTCAATACTTTATGAGATTCAATTTTAAACTGAAGCATATTCCAGGAGGGGAAATCTATTGTCCGATACCTTGTTTAGAAAACCCCAATTTGACAGTCACCAAGAGGAAAGAGTGCATGCATTGATTTCAGAAGCTCAACCTGCCACCCAAGCAACCACCAGAGCCCAAGTCAAGCACTATTCTGAACTCTCTGAGGATAAATGAATGGCTGATTTGAAAGCAGCACTTTTAAATGATCCATGGTTTGCTGAGAATCAAACTGATTTGACAATGAGGGAAGGATTGGCTTGGAAAGGAAACAAGAGTTATGTACCCAGTATCCTAAGATTGATGGTATTAAAACATAGTCATGACTGGTATCCTATTGCGGCGGTTGGAGGGGTTGGGGGTGGGGGGCACCATGTTGTGGTGGTTCACCTCCTTCCTCTCCGACCGTTCGCAATTTGTGTTGACGGGGGGGGCAGAGATCGGCCCCGAGGCCCCTAATATGTGGGGTCCCTCAGGGGTCGGTGCTCTCGCCCCTGCTGTTCAACATTTATGTAAAGGTGAGGTCATCCATGGCTTCGGGGTGGAGTTCCATCAGTACGCTGATGATACTCAGCTGTACATCTCCACCCCGGGCCACCCCAACGAAGCCGTCGAAGTGATGTCCCGGTGCCTGGTGGCCGTGCGGAGTTGGATGGGTCGTAACAGGCTTCGTCTCAATCCGACCAAAACCGAGTGGCTGTGGTTTCCTGCGCCCAGATACAGCCAGCTGGTTCCTTCGCTGGCCGTGAGGGGAGAGGTTTTGACCCCCGTGGAAAGGGCGCGCAACTTGGGTGTCCTCCTGGACATACGGCTGTCTTTAGAAGAACACATAGCAGCCGTCGCCAGGGGGGCTTTTTATCAGATTCGTCTGATCTACCAGTTGCGGTCCTTTCTGGATCTGGGCGCACTTCGCACAGTCACTTCCGCCCTCGTTATCTCCCGCCTGGATTATTGCAATGCTCTCTACATGGGGCTCCCCTTGAAGAGTCTCCGGAGGTTGTAGTTGGTCCAGAATGCAGCCGCACGGGTGATCGTGGGTGCCCCTCGGAGCTCCCACGTTATACCGCTTCTCCGCAGGCTGCACTGGCTTCCTGTGGCCTTCCGGATTCGATTCAAGGTGGTACTGATGGTATTTAAAGTGCTCCATGGCTCGGGACCTGGGTACTTACGGGACCGCCTACTGCCATCGTCAACCTCCCGCCGCCCAGTATGCTCCCACAGGGTTGCCCTTCTTGGGGTACCGCCGCCTGGCCGTTGTCGGCTGACGGCCCCGAGAGTTCGGGCTTTCTCTGTGGGAGCTCCCTCCCTATGGAATGATCTCACCCCGGAGATACGTGCCATGACAGATATCCTCTCCTTCCGGCGCGCAGTTAAGACCCTATTTTTTAGACAGGCTGGCCTGGCCCAGTAATCAGGTTTCGGTTTTTAAACTTAATTCGGTTTTAATAATAAATTTTTAATTTTTATTCAGATCCCTGACTTTATATTTCTAAATTTAATTTTGATGGGACACAGCCGGACCAATCGCGTTTAATATATTTTTAATTGTATTTATAGTGTATTTTTTATGTGTTTTTAGTAGGCTGTACACCGCCCCGAGTCCCTTTTTGGGAGAAGGAGCGGTATAAAAATATGATAAATAAATAAATAAATAAATGACTCTCGATTGTGGGGGGGCACTTTGGGTTTTTTAAAACCTTACATTTGGTCAGAAGACAATTTTGGTGGCCAAAAATAAAAACTAATATTGAGGACTATGTAAAAAGCTGCTCAATTTGTGCCACCATGAAACATTCCTGGAAGTCCAGGAAACCCCCTGGACTTCTCCAACAAGTAGCTGAATCAACGAAGCCATGGCAAGAAATAGCAATGGACTTTATTGTTGAATTACCAGAAAGTGAAGGAAATATGGTAATTTGGACCGTCATCAACTTGTTCTCTGTGAAAGCTGACAGGTTGATGAAGAAGTTCCACGAAAACTACCCTCACAATCCTAAGGGACCATCTGGTAGGGAAGGGGAGGTTGAAGGTGACATGGTTTAACCTCCCTTAATATTCTTTTGCAGGAGGTACTCCTCAATTGAGGGGGGCAGCCTGTCAGCCCTGAAGCCATTTTGAGCTGAAACCATTTTGGAAGCATCTTCAGGGCTGCCACAGCAAGAAAGCTGTGAGAAAATAAGGGGGGGGGGTAGATAGAGATAGCTGGGGATGTATAGCCAAAACATTTTTCCCATGGGAGCCAAGGACGCTCTACTAGATGTTGGAGAGGTATGGACCAAAGCCAGTCAGGATGGAGGATGCCACCTGGTTGGACCATGTTTTGATTCCATTGGATGTGTTAACTGGAATCCTGACAGATTAACAGAGTTGGAAGGGACCTTGTAGGTCATCTATTCCAACCCCCACCCAAGCAGGAGACCCTACACCAGGGGTCGCCAACTTTTTGGACCTCAGGGACCACCAAACTCATAATTTTAAATCTCGGGGACTACTAATATGAATTTTGACTGGCTGTGGTTTGCTGATGTTGGTGGGAGAGAGGGAGAGAGATCTGATCTAATCTCTCTCTTTCCCTCTCTCTCTCTCTCTCTCTGTCTCTCTCTCTCTCTCACACACACACACACACAGAGAGACACAGAGGCAGGGGTGGGATCCAAATTTCTTAACAACTGGTTCTGTGGGCATGGCCTAATTTGTGGGTGTGGCTTGGTGGTCATGTGACTGCCAGAGCATGGCTTGTATGTAAATATTATAAATATTTATACAAATATTAATGTTTTTATAAAAAGAGCAACTTTTACCCAAAATCAGGCAGAGCAGGCAGGCAGATTGAGTTGCTCACAGAGTCACAGACTCATTCAGAGATCTATATTTCTGCCATCAGTTACCTGAGTCTGTCACATAAAATTTGCTAGCAAGCAAACTCACAAAATTAACTCACAATACACCATGTATGTAAATATTGATTTTTTTACTAAAAAAGAGCAACTTTTATCCAATATCAGGCAAAGCAAGCAGGCAGATTGAGTTGCTCACACAATCACAGATTCACTTAGAGATCTGTGTTTCTGCCATCGGCTAGCTGAGTCTGCACTGCTTCAGTCCTAAGAAAGGTTCGGCTCTGCTTAAAGCAGAGCCAAAGATCTAAAGATTAGCTAGAAAACAAAAAATCCAACATTTTCCTGCTTTCTAGCTAATCTAAATCTCCCGGCACAGCAGAACAGCTGATGGTCAGAAAAAGGAAAAATAGCAACTTAGCAGGCAAGTTTTCCAGATAAGAAGTAAGTGGGCGGGGAGAGTTCCCATGGGCCATGTGGGCAGGGCAGACTTGTGTTCCTGCACAGCCTGGATTAATTGCTTTGGGGGGGGTGTTCTGGGGGTGACATTTCTGTGCATCCCACCAAAATTTTCTAGCAGATCACCAGTGGGCCATGGCCCACCGGTTGGCAATCACTGCTCTACATCATTTCTGACAGATGGCAGTCTAGTCTCTCTTGAAAGCTTCAAGTGATGAAGTTCCCACAATTTCTGAAGGCCAGCTGTTCCATTGGTTGATTGTTCTCACTGTCAGAACATTTCTTCTTATTTGCAGGTTGAACCTCTCCAGTTTCCATCCATTATTCCTTGTCTGGCCTTCAGGTGCTTTGCAAAATAGCTTGAACCCCTCCTCTCTGTGGCAGCCCCTCAAATATTGGAAGACTGCTATCATATCTCTCCTGGTGCACCTCTCTTTGTTAGACTAGCTATGCCAAGTTCCTGCAACCATTCTTCATATTTTTTAGCCTCCAGTTTTCTAATCATCCTGGTTGCTCTTCTCTGTATTTTTTCTAGTCTCAACATCTTTTTTATAGCGTGGTGACCA
The DNA here is from genome assembly GCA_023653725.1 of Bungarus multicinctus. Taxonomy (NCBI): domain Eukaryota; kingdom Metazoa; phylum Chordata; class Lepidosauria; order Squamata; family Elapidae; genus Bungarus; species Bungarus multicinctus. Next base: position 26,447,435 of record CM042835.1, on the reverse strand, counting down.
AAACTGGATTCAATATTCTAGGTCTTACTAAGTATTAGTACTTCTTTGGATCTTGATTGTATTCCTCTGTTAATGCAATTTAGGATTGCATTGGCTTCTTTGGCTATTGCTACACACTGTTGGCTCATATTTAATTGGTTGTCCACTAAGACTCCAAGATCCCTTCTTGTAATGATATCCATACAAGTTTTTTTGAACACAATCTTATATCAGTTCCATACTTTGAATATGACATGTTCAACAACGTGATTTTTGAAATCTAAATTAGCCTTAGCTTTATTATACCATAAGAAACAGTGCCACACAAATCTCAAATCATGCTCTAGTTCCAATAATCTTTTATTTTTCAGTGTCACCTACTCTTTTATCCAAACTAAACAACCAGCTGAAAAATACAACTTCAAATAAGGCAAAATTAAACCTTCTCTCTCTTTAGTAACACCTTATACTTTAGTCATGATGTTTTACCTTGCCACATGTGTCTTTCAGCCATTATTTCAAAACTACAGCAATTGTCATTTGCAAAGACTTTCAACTTCTAAGTCTCTTTTTTGACTTTTATACTCATTAACCTCTCATCTTACCTTATATCTCTATTCAAAACTTCAAGAACCAAAATAAACAAAAGAGGGGGGATAATGAGCAGCCTTTTGTATCTCACAAGGTCTCTTTAAATCTCCATTAATAATAACTTGTCCTTTCTGTGAAGTATATACTGATTTTACCTATTTTATAAAATTTTCTCCAAAGATCATAACCCCTACAATTTTAAACAGAAAGGGCCAATTTAAATTGTCAAAGACTTTTTCTGCATCTAAAAAAATTAACACTAATTGCTTTTCATTTTGCTGTTCCAAGAATGTCAGAATGGTATGTCCAATACCATTCTGACATTATCTCCTAATTGTCTTTTAACTAAAAGTTCACATTGGTCTTCCTGAATAAATTATTGTAAAACTATTTTCATTATGTTTGCTAAACGTTTTAAATTATTTATATGCAGTAATGATATGGGTTTACAGGTGTTTTTTTTTTTTTTTTGCTTAAGTTAAATTTTGTTCCTCTTTAGATATTAATGCTATGCTAGCCTTTTCCCAAGATCCTGGCATTGTTGTTCCTTATAAGAGAGAGTTCATCACATTTCACAAGTTTATCCTCAAAGCATTTGTAATAAGAGCCTGTTAACCCATCTGATTCTAGTTCTATTCCTGGTTTAATGTTCTTAATAATAATGGGTGTTTATGTATGTGTGTAATATTTTGCATGTATGTGATTGTGTATTTCAGAAACAGCTCTTATAACTATAGGTCTTTGGTTCTGTATAAGCCTTAGTAAATGTTGGGTTTTTTTTTAAATAGTCATCTAGTTTTTCTAAGGGACTATCATTTCTTTGTAGAAGTTAAAACAGTACTGAAGAAAATGTATTTGTATAGTCATTAATTCAATGTCTCCTTCTTGAAATTTCAAAATCATCTTCTTTTCCTTCTGATTTCTTAATTTATAAGCTAACCATTTCCCTGGCTTATTTTCAAATTCAGAGCTCTTTTGCTTAGCATAATCCATCTTGCTGTTAACATAGACAAGAGGAGGGTGACCAATCTTTAGGATCTCCAGGACCTAATTCCAGGGGTGGGATTCTACCAGTTCGCACCTATTCACTAGAACCGGTTGTTAACATTGGAATTGGTCATGCTGATCATACTGGATGGGATTTTTGCCAATCCAGAATTAAGATCCTGCCAGCACCAATCAGAACAGGTTTTTTTCAACCTTGACCCACCCACTATCTAGCTGCGGGTTATGCTGGGTTATGTCTCTGGCCATTCTGACTATTCCCTCTCTTGGCAGCATCTCTTGGCCCAGTCTCCCAAGGTTTCCCCCAGATACCATTACATGCAGGGGTGGGATTCTACCAGTTCCCACCTATTCGCTGGAACTGGTTAAAATTCTAAGCAGTTTGGAGAACCGGTTGTTAGAAGAAATTACTGGCCTAATCCTGTATAGAAGGCAGGAAGGAAACATTCTGGTGTTGCTTACAGAAACTGCCTCTCCGTTAACCCTTATTACATTCTTGGCAGAACTAGACTTCCTGTCTCAGGAATTTCTCTGGAGTTTTTTTCCCCTCCTTTGCCTCAATGTGAGTGATGTTGAGTTGGCCACACCCAGACAGTAACATGACCACCAAGCCATGTCCACCCAGTCACATGACCACCAAGCCACGCCCACCAACTAAGCCATGCCCACAGAGCCAGTTATTAAAAAATTTGAATCCCACCCCTGCCTAATTCCAAGCAAAAACCCCTAGAAAGCAAGTCAAATAATGAAGTAAGGAGGGATGGGAAGGAAGACAAACACCGAATAGGAGACATAAGGAAGCATATGCAGAGTCAGACATAAAGATCTCAAGTGCCTATATAGATAAATATTGCTGTAAAAGTCTAATTTGATATAAAACATCAAAATAAGGGTGGGAGTCAATTTTCACAACCTTTAGAACTAATTCCAAGCAAAAACTACTAGAATTACATAAGGAGGTAGGGAATAAAGAGAAAGAAGAAATAAAAAAAGAAAAATATAACGAAGTAGAAAGTGATGGAAAGGATGGAAATCCCAGTTACAAAGCAGGAGATACAAGAAACATACCCAAGACCATAAAGGACTCAAATGCCTATACACAAATGCTCAAAGTTTATGGAACGATCAGGGTGAACTTGAAGTATTAGAACATGAAAGCAGATATGATATTGTTGCTATTACTAAAACCTGGTGGGATGAAGCTCATGACTGGAACGTACTAATAGGATACAAACTATTCAAAAGAAACAGACCTAACAAAAGAGGAGGTAGAGTTACATTATATTTAAAAGATCACTGCATCTTTACAGAAATTCAGTAACTGTGAGAGGGACCTTGGCATCCTAGTGGACAATCACTTAAACATAAGTCAGCAATATGCAGCAGCAGCTAAAAAATAATACAATTCCTGGTTGTATAAACAGGCATAGAATCAAAATCATGTGAAATATAAGTGCCACTTTATAAAGCCTCAGTAAAACCACATCTGGAATATTGCATCCAGTTTTGATCACCACGTTACAAAAAAAACGTTGAGACTTTAGGAAAAGTGCAAAGAAGAGCAATTAAGATGATTAAAAGACTGGATACAAAAACATATGAAGAATGGTTGTAGGAAATGGATATGGCCAGTCTAGAGAAAAGAAGGATTAAGGGTGATACGATGGCAGTATTTGAGGGGCTGTCACAAAGAAGAGGTGGTCAACTTATTTTCCAAAACACTAGACGGTAAGATCAGAAACAGTGATGGCAAGGCTGGATCTGAATATTCTTGTGGAAAGTCTACCCTTTTCCCCTTTTCCCAAGCTCTCCACCCTTGACCAGTGCATAGTGTCCAATAGTATTCAAAGTTGGTGTTTTGGTAACAGCTTTGAGGTTTGGCACATCTTTGGTTGGGTTTTGTATTCCATTCTCACACTTTATGTCCTTGGATCCATCAGTCTGTTCTGGATTGGCACCTCTGATTCCTGTCATCCCTCCCCACTTCATTCCCATTCTGCCCCCTTCCTACATTTTATGGCAGGATGTCAATGAAGCAAAGTAGGCTGAAATGTTTATGATGGCAGACCTGACATCCATCTAATATTACATATTAGATATTTATAATCTATAGTTAGGCTCAGAAAAGCTCAATGCCTGTAAAATTTAATAGAATTATCTTTTTCACAAACCTTTTGCTTCTGTTTTGGTTTCAAAGCAGTCTTCTTTACAATCTCCCTTTATTCTTCTAATCTTTCTTCTAAATTTTTCCAAAAATTCTCTGAACTTTTGAGCAGAAATAAGCCAGAATCTCTTCTGTTGGAAAGTAAAAAAGTAACTCTTCTAATGTTTCCCAATGAAATGAAATCTTCTGCTTTAATTATCTCAGTCAAATTATTTCTTTCTTTTGCACAAAACTCCAATATGAATTTCTTTGCAGATAATTATGCCTATATTATCAATCTTTCATTTTATACTAAAATGTTGTTGCAAAACTTGTCTTTTTCCTCACAAAATTAATTAAAATATCCTTTAGGATATTTCTTGTTCTTGCAAAATGCAGATTTATGTGATGCACTTTATCAATTTTATTCTTGATATTTATCAAATATCGGATTCAATATTATCTGAATTTTCTAGAATGGCTCTAAACCTCAAACAGAATTCCTTCTCTCTAAATTTTAGCAAGGCCAAATTATCAATTCATCTTTCTAATCCTATATCCCTAAATTCTGATGATTCTGTGTGATTTTCATTCTGTCATTGTATCTCCAGGTATTTGTTTTTTATCTGATATTTGTTTTACAGAATTAACTATCTTATCCAACCTTTATCTATCATCCCCCCACCCAAGAGTCATAAATGACTGAGCTAATTTTGACCCCAATTCATCAGACATTGATTGAAGTAATCTGAAAGAGGTTGTTGTTCTGAAGAGCCTGTTTCCATTCTGGCCTTGCATATTGCTTTTTTTTCAAAGTGGGAGTGTAAAGCCAAAGGGGAAAAATCACACACTTCACTCACTCCAGCATCTTTCAAGTTGCAATTACAGGAATTGCAAAGAGAAAAAAAGGAAGAAAGAGAAAAGATATATAAAGAAATGACTTCTTGATCAAGACAAGTACAATTTCAGTAATGTGTCTTCTCTAACATTTCAACCAAAAATCTCTTCATCAACTGTCTTATCTTTTATCTATTAGCAAATAATAAAACCTCAATTAAGTCAATTAAGATTTATCAGAAATAGCTATGTATTTATCTTAAAATTTAAGCAAGTAAATTCATTTCATATCCTTTACAGAGTAACTTGTCATTTTCACAGTAACAACAAATCTCTTCTCATATCTTATCTCATATCTAAAAAAAATATTTAAGGCCTTGTCATTCAATCAAGAAAAATTCCATTAAAAGCTACCAGAAAAAAAATATTGAACAACTTGAACTTTAATCCCTTCAAATAGTGTTCCACAAACTATTTTTTTATCATTTTCTCTTTGTCTTCTCTCAGAAAGTCCTTCACAAGTTTAACAATTTCCTTCAAGTTTAACACCATGGCCTATCACTTTAAAAATATAAGAAGAAAAATCTCTTCTATGTTTTATCTATAAATAAATCTCAAAAACTTTGCCATTCAGTCTTAGTCAAGAAAAACCCTTTAAAATCCTGTCATATATATTTTAACCTTGATCAAATAAGCCAATTTAATTTTCCTTTCTTTTAGTTTAAAGAGTCTTGGGTTAGGGTTAGTGTACTGTCCATCCAGGTATAGTTAGTTAGGAATTGGGAGCTGTCCCCTTAAGGGAATGCATCATGGTAAATATAGTTAAGGTATCCTGGGAAATGTAGTTGATGTCAATGTGGCCACATCTGTAATCTTGATTGGTCACTAAATTGACCCTTGGTGGGTTGGGGGAGGTTTCTTCACTCTTGCTTGGACCCTAGCTTCGTGGTAGCACTTCTCCTTTGGCTCTACTACTATGAGATGAAATAGGGAAAAAGATTACTATCATTTTACACTATGATTTCAGCTATGCAAAGAATTGGACATTAGATGTATCTCAACATAACTGTGAGTTACCTTGAGGATATCTAATATAATCCAATAAAAGAAACTTTGTATGGAAGAATTTGTAGAGTTATCTCTGGTTAGAGTTAGGGTTAGGGTTGAGTTCCACCTGATCTTTCTTGCAGTACTGTGCTAGGGCTCTCAGTGGTCTTTTAAGGACAACAACTGTTCTTGAAAGTAGTGTTATACTGTCTGCATTGAATAAAAGACAAATACATCTACCAGCAGGTTTTGGGAAGTGAACGTACATGTTTGGAGATGGATCATCATGGAATTGATATAGAAACTGAATAAGAGTGGGACCAATATGCAGCTTTGCTTGACACCTTTCTTAGTTTTAGTGGCACTGGTGAGATACTCCTGGGGGTTACATCTTATTTTGAGTAAAGTCCCTTCATGTAGAATACATATTAAATGAAGTAGATGTCAGTCAATCAAGGAAGCCTCCAGTTTTTCCCACAGTTTAGCTCAGAATATGAAATCAAATGCACCTTTGAAATCTATGAAAGTGGCATAAAGAGAAGTTATATTGTGGGAAGAACACTTTTCAATGAGATGATGGAGTGCTGGGCTCTGTTCAATCTTCCCTAAATCCAACTTGCTCCTCTGCACTATGTTTTCTTGTTCTAGCCCATCATGGAATTTCAATTGTAGGTATTTTGGGTAAAGTGTGCTAACTGTGTTGAGGAGGTCTCTAATTTAACAGAATCATCCTTTCCCCCTTTCTTATGTATAGGACAATGATTGCAAGCCCTCAATCCTTAGAGACTCAGCCATAGGTGTTGATGCAGGTAAAGAGGGAGGCCAGTGGGAGCCCAGAAATCCAATTTCAATCAAAATAGTTGCAGGGTGCAATCTAGGTCAATCACCAGGACCACTGATTTTGTCTTCCGAGCTTTCCGACTCGTGCTGGAGCCCATCTTCAGGAAACTTCTCTCCAGCAGAATGTGTGCTGTTCTCTGAATGGTATTTTTAGTTCCTGTTATATGTGACTATTTGGATGTTTATTGGGGCATGTTGATGTTGAGTGCTATTGACTATGTGATTGTCTCCAGAGACTTTCTTCCTTATGCTAAAGCCCTAGAAGTTATACTCATGTTTGACGGTGATCATTTGCCAATTCTGTTCCAATCCTGTTCAAGAAACATACTGAGAACTAAGTGGATTCTCCATTGCCCACAAACAAAATTATAATTGAACTATTGGTCTTGGATTACTTATAATGCCTTCAATCTGCCCTGAGATCAGCTGAATCTCCTAATGCATTCTCAGAGAATGATAATATTCTTACCAGAACTCCAACAGTATCTAACTCAAATAACAGTATGCCCATGAGGAAACAATAGCACCATTCCAAGCCATGGTTTGAAAAGGATCGTGTTAATACCAAAAAAGCTCTTGCTACCATTTATCAGACTGATGTATCCCATTCATACCAACAATTGCATTGGACTTCCTCCAGCAGAAGAGATACTATACACAACTGCTGACATGCAAGAAAAAAAGGAAGTCATGAAACAGAACTAGACATGATTCATTTAGGCAGTAAAACCCAATGACACAGCCTCATTCTGGCATATCACATCAAGCTCCCAAAGCAATGTTCCATCCATGGTGGATTGTCACATCCCCCACAGGAATATAGGAAGCATACTTTCAAGATCTCTACATGGATACTCTATAGAACATGAACATCTTAGCTAATATATAGAAAATCTGCCAATGTGGGCACAAGTGGCAGTGACAATGATCAAGAGCTTTATGGTTCAACTGAATCCAGAGAACGCTCTAGGAGAAGATTTAATCCCTTCAGACAACTTAACAACAAATCAACTTTTGTTCACCATATTACAAAAAAGATGTTGAGAGTTTAGAAAAAGTGCAAAGAAGAGCAACTAAAGGCCTGGAGACTAAAACATATGAAGAACGATTGCAGGATTTGGATATGGCTAGTCCAGAGAAAAGAAGGATTAATGGTTACATGATAGCAGTATTCCAGCATTTGAGGGGCTGCCATGAAGAAGGGGTCCACCTATTCTCCAAAGCACCAGAAGATAAGAGAAGACACAGTGGATGGAAACTAATCAAAGAGAGAAGCAACTTAGAACTAAGAAGAAATTTCCTGACAATGAGAACGATTAATCAGCGGAACAGGTTACATTCAGAAATTGTCCAGTCTCCTTTTAACAACCTCCTTGAGGTTGTTAAAAGGAGACTGGACAATCCCTTGTCTGAAATGGTCCAGGCTCTCCTGTTTGAGCAGGGGATTGGACTAGAAGACCTCCAAGGTTCCTTCCAGCACTATTTGATTATGAATGAAGGTGAATATACTTGTCCCAGGATAACGGTGCAGGACCCCATCTGGGTCAGTCACTGGGACCAGAGGTTTTGTCTTCTGAGCTTTTGGACTTGTGCTGAAGCCCATCTTTGGGGAATTTCTCTCTAGTAGAGTGTATGCTGTTCTGATGGCAACAGATGTTTCCAGTTTAGCTCCCAAGGCTTTGATCTGGAGTTTCTGGTTCATTGGGGGCATATAAGCCCTAGTGACCTACAGGACACAGTGGTTGAAGTGGATTAACACTACCATGGCCTGTGACTTGAATGGGGAGAGGCCTTGGTGTGACGTGTAGAGTAGTGGAGACTAGGATTCCAGATCCCCTTTTTGTTCATCTGAACTTTTACTCTTGGTTCTGCCCAATTAAGAATGAATGGAATCCATTTAGTAGCAATTTGCCAGCAGCCCACATTGGCAACAACCAATTTAAAATTTAAAATATGTGCATTCACTGTCCTCTGTCCCTGCTTCAGCTTCTGGGTTTCTTCTTCTTTGCATGGGATTCCCAATGTATCCTTTGAGTTTGTATGTGAAGTCTTGATAGTTTGTCTGGTACTGATTGTTTCCTCCATGATTTCCCACTTGGCTGCTGCTTCCTTCAACAAGCTCAGCACAAAAGTCACTTTCATGCAGTCAGTGGGAAACTCCGCCATCCGGCCTGTCACAAACATTTCATGTTGAGTAGTGAATGCTGGAATTGATCCTGGTCCCCTCTGAACGTCTCCAGCAATCTCCCATGGGGACACAGGAGCAATGGCTGAGACACCATCTGTTTTGCTGCTGTGAGTTGAGGCAAATTCTGCCCCAGCTGTTCCATTAGTTGTAGCATGGCTTTCTGCAAGTTGGTCATCTGTGCCTCCATGTGCTGCTGTTGTTGCAACAATGCTGCTGCCAGATGCTCAGCTGATGACAGAGGTCCTTGAGGATCGGAGGCTGTTTCTAACATTCCTCTCTTTGGAAGAGAATAGGAGGTTGGTAAAATTTAAAATCAGCCTTACAAAGGAGACTAGATAGGAAACAGGACCATATAAGCTGATTTTTTTTATTGCAAAGCAACATGAATAGAATCTTGCAGTCTAAAAGTAAAATTCTCCCGGCATCATCTTTACAATCCAAAACCTTAGGAAGGATCCCTTTTGAACTTTTTTCTCTGCCACTATGCAGCTGTGATCTATGCCTTCTCTTATCTCGCTGTTAGATAAGTGCTATTGTATATTTCTCTTATTAGTCTAAACCACAAGAGAAAAATGAAAATGCATCCATATATCCAAACACAACACTGCTTACTCTTCCTTTCACAGATTTGTGGCTCTGTAAACAAAACTACTATACCTGGAAAATACCAGAATCTTTGCTTCAATATGCCAAATATTATTTTTACTTTGGATAGTAGCAACTTTTGAATCACATACCATTCTGAGCACTTTAAAAAGATAAATTATTAGATGCACACTATTATATTTTCTATGATCACAGCAAGGATATTTGGGATATTGGATCACAATTACAACTTCATAATTCAGCTCACACTGTCCATTTTCCAGAAACAGCAGTGAGAAACATCAAATGATGTGAGGTCCTTTTCAGAAAAAAGGGGTTTAGCATCTGGGTGTGCATGTCTGTGTCTTTTGTTGGAGACTAGAATTTGACTGAAGCTTCTCCAAAATTTAACCTGATGCACCTACCTCTTCATTGCACATTAGAACTAAAGACTGGTCTGACTATGGATCGTCATGTCTGACCATCGGCCACTCTATGGATCAGCACTGTCCATGTTGATCTATTGATCCCACTATTGATAGAATAGAATTCTTTATTGGCCAAGTGTGATTGGACATACAAGGAATTTGTCTTGGTGCAAATTGTGATAGCCTCTGATAATTAAAACCAATACATATTTTAGAGCAGGGTGGATTTGATTTTAAATCAAGTCAATTTAAATCATGATTTAAATCACCAGTAAAAAAGCTTGGTTTAAATCAGCTCGATTTAATTCATGATTTCTAAAGAGCAATTGTCATCTTTGTCCCTCAGCGGCTCCTCCTCTGACCCACTGTCGACCTCACTTTAATGGGACTGGTGATGCAGCAATGACACAACAAGGTGAGGATGTAGCAGGCAGCAGGTGAATGGATGCCCACTAACAGGCACTGCCATGAAGGATCTGAAATGACAGGTGCTCTTTATATGTAAGGACTCATTCTTGCTGATAGTTAGAATCTTTAATATTATTATTTGCAAAAAAAATGAAGATTTCCTATTTAAAATAACAAGCTGTCAGGTTAGTAAAACAGTGATATCAGAACCGATTTTAGGTTAACCACAGTACTCAAATTCTTTTATTTAATTAAAACAATAACATTATTGTTAACCCTTAAGTGAACTTGGCTGAGGCTATCTTGTAGGCATCAGGGTTGCCACACAACAGAAGGAGGGGGGAAATAGTTAGATGGAGTCTCAAATTCTTTGAGGAATTTGCCTGCCTTGGAGTTCTGCTTTCATAAACTGTTTCAACTCCTACCGGACGCTATAGAGCACTGTACACCAGAACAACTAGACACAAGGACAGTTTTTCCCCGAAAGCCATCGGGGAGGGCGTGGTAAATTCGGGCTTGAAAAAATTTTAATGGGATTTTTTAAGGGGGAAAAGTCCAGGGCGGGCGGGGGAGACAGCCCGCATGGAATTGGGGGCAGCCGGGCCGGCGAGCGCGCCTGTGGGGCCTCGGGGGTCCCCGTGTCGGGGTGGCAGACAGGGGATGGGCAGCCGGGGGCCAATTTTATTGGCACGGTGACTGGGAGAGGTAGGTATGCTAGGGGTGGAGGGCCATATCCGGTTAGGGGATCGCGCTCCCGATGTTTACAAGCGGTAGCGCGCTCCGACCCTCCCTACCCATCCTGCAGTCCTGGTTGTCCGGAATCTCAGGCCCTGAATACCCGGCTGCTGTTGTGCAATGCCAGGTCTGTGGTTAATAAGGCTCCCCTGATCTGGGAGTTGGCTCAGGAGGAGGCCGCGGACCTGGTAGGTGTCACCGAAACCTGGTTGGGCCCAGAGGGAGGTGTCCCTCTGGTTGAGATGTGCCCACCAGGTTTCCTTGCATTTCACCAGCCTAGGGCTCAGGGAAGGGGCGGTGGGGTGGCGGTGCTTATAAAGGAAGTCCTTTGTCCTAGGGAGGCCACTGTCCCTCAGACGGCTGGCTGTGAATCTCTTTTTGTGAAGTGGGGGCAAGGGGTTCAGATGGGTCTTTTGTTGACGTACCTGGCTCCCTGCCACGTCTCATCGGCCCTACCCGGACTCCTAGAGGTAATAGCCGGGCTGGCGGTTGAGACCCCAAGGCTCTTAGTCATGGGGGATTTCAACCTGCCATCGCTCGGTGAAACCTCGGGGTTGGTCCGGGAGTTCTTGGCTTCCATGACGGCCATGGACCTGACCCAGTTAGTTTCTGCCCCCACTCACATGGGAGGTCACATGCTGGACCTGATTTTTGTCTCTGGGCAGTGGTTGAATGACTGTAATTGGGGGGATTTAGTTATTACGCCCTTGTCATGGACAGATCATTCCCTCCTTAGGCTGGATTTCTGTTCCGCTACCCCCCACCGCAGGGAGGCGGAGCCACTTAGATGGTTCCGCCCCAGGCGCCTAATGGATCCGGATCGGTTCCAGAGGGAGCTTGGGCCATTTCCTGAATCTCTGGCTCTCAGCTCGCCTGGAGACCTGGTGGCCACCTGGGAGGGGTCGGCCGCCGGGGCCCTAGAGCGAGTTGTGCCTATGCGACCTCTGACTCGGCACAGATCCCATTTGGCTCCGTGGTATACGGAGGAGCTACGGGAGATGAAGTGCCGAAAAAGACGTCTTGAGGGCATTTGGAGGGCGAGCCGTTCTGAGTCTGACCGAACACAGGTGAGATCTCATATTAAGACTTACCTTGTGGCGATAGGGGCGGCGAAATCTTCGTATTTCTCCGCCCTTATTGCATCAGCAGAAAATCGGCCTGCCGCCCTGTTTAGAGTGACCCGCTCTCTACTTGAACCGAGAGCGCGGGATGACCTCTTGCAGGGTAGAGCGGAGGAGTTTTCCCGATTTCTGCATGATAAAATCGCTCAGATTCGGGAAGGGCTCGACTCCAATTGGGTGGTCCCGGGGGAGGTGTCCAGGGCAGGTCTTGAGAGTGTTATCTGGGGGGAGTTCGATCCTGTGACCGCTGAGGGTGTGGACAGGTTGCTGGGGGGTCTGAATGCCACCACCTGTTTATTGGACCCGTGTCCTTCCTGGTTGGTTTCGGCCGCCAGGGAGATGACACGAGGCTGGCTCCAGGGGATTGTCAACGCTTCTTTGAGAGAGGGGTTGCTCCCTACCGCCCTGAAGGCGGCGGTGGTGCGCCCCCTCCTCAAGAAGCCTTCCCTGGACCCAGCTATTTTAAACAACTATCGTCCAGTCTCCAACCTTCCCTTCGTGGCGAAGGTTGTTGAGAGTGTGGTGGCACGTCAGCTCCCCCAGTACCTGGAGGAAGCAACTTACCTCGATCCGTTCCAATCGGGCTTCAGGCCTGGACATAGCACTGAGACGGCATTGGTCGCGTTGGTTGATGATCTCTGGAGGGCTCGTGACAGAGGGTTCTCCTCTGTCCTGGTCCTATTAGATCTCTCGGCGGCTTTTGATACTATCGACCATAGTATCTTATTGCGACGGTTGGAGGGGTTGGGGATTGGTGGAACCGTCCTCCGATGGTTCTCCTCCTTCCTCTCTGACCGTTCGCAATTCGTGTTGGCGGGGGGGGAGAGGTCCACCTCTAGGCCCCTGGTTTGTGGGGTGCCTCAGGGGTCGGTCCTTTCTCCCCTCCTGTTCAACATTTATATGAAGCCGCTGGGCGAGATCATCCGTGGTCTTGGAGTGAGGTGTCATCTGTACGCAGATGACACCCAGCTGTACATCTCCACTCCGGACCACCCCAACGATGCTGTGGGGACTATGTCTAGGTGCCTGGAGGCCGTGCGGGACTGGATGGGCGGGAACAGGCTTCGGCTCAACCCATCCAAGACCGAGTGGCTGTGGTTTCCGGCGCCCCGATATAGCCAGCTGACACCTTCGCTGGCTATTGGGGGGGAGGTTCTGCCCCCCACAGAGAGGGCTCGCAACCTGGGAGTCCTCCTGGATGTACGGCTGTCGCTTGAACATCACATCGCGGCCGTCTCCAGGGGGGCGTTTCATCAGATCCGTCGGATCTACCGGTTGCGGCCCTTCCTGGATCGGGACGCCTTGCGCACGGTCACTCAGGCCCTTGTCACCTCTCGCCTGGACTATTGTAATGCCCTCTACATGGGGCTCCCTGCGGGGAGCATCCGGAGACTCCAGTTGGTGCAAAATGCAGCCGCGAGGGTGATTATGGGGGTGTCGCGTAGCGCCCATGTGACGCCTCTCCTGCGCGAGCTGCATTGGTTGCCGATGGCTCTCCGGGTTCGCTTTAAGGTTCTAGTTTTGACCTTTAGGGCGACCCATGGCATGGGACCAGGTTACCTTCAGGACCGCATTCTACCAACGTTCTCCAACAGGCCGGTGCGTTCCCACAGGGAGGGTCTGCTCCGGGTGCCGTCGGCCGCTATGTGTCGTCTGGCGGCGCCAAGGGGTAGGGCCTTCTCTGTGGGTGCCCCCGCCCTCTGGAATACTCTGCCACCGGAACTTCGTACCGGCACGGACCTGAGGGCCTTCAGGCGCGCGTTAAAGACTTGGCTCTTTGAGCAGGCCGGCCTGGGCTGAGATAATGATTTTAAATTTGATCTCCATTTTTAACTTTAAATTGGGTTTTAAGGGTAGGGGGGGGGTTTCCTAATTTTAGTCTGCAGCTGATTCAAATATTTAATTACTTTTTAACTTTTGTATTTGTGGGGTTTTTAGACGAGCTGTTCACCGCCCTGAGTCCCTAGGGAGAAGGGCGGTATATAAATGTAATTAATAATAAATAAATAAAATAAATTCTGCTAGACAAATAATTCTCTCAACCCTGTCCAACTATTTACAATTAATCTTAATTGAACTATTAATCTTCTCATCACTCCTTATCACCCATCCCTTCCCACTTGTGACTGTAGGACTATAACTTTGTGGCTTGTATCCTTATGATTTATATTGACTGTTTCCTAGTATGATTTGATTGCTGATTGTACACTATGACTATTATTGTTGTACCTTGTGATTCTTGATTCTTGACGAATGTATTTGTTTTATATACCCTGAGAGCATTTGCACCAAGACAAATTCCTTGTGTGTCCAATGACACTTGTCCAATTCTATTCTATTCTATCTATTTCTATGGGTGCATTACTTGGAACGCTGACAATTATATTACATATTCTTATATTTTCTTAAACATCAATGTTTAGTAACTGAAGTGCATAAACAAAATATCTTTGAAAAAACAAACAAAAGAATTGAAACTGAATATATCAGCTGGATCCATATTTTAAAAAAACCTTCACGGTCTTCTGCAGCTCATTCATTTTCATCTTTGTTCTCTTGTTTGTTCATGATCTGGAAAGAAAAACAAGCTTTCCTGCTTTATCAGGCCCCAGGCGATTTCTCAATTTAGAGTGAACAAGTCCAAAGGAAGAGAATATTCGTTCAACACCAGCAGAAGAGGCCACTGTGGTTAAAAGTGAAATCATTACTTCAACACTTTCTGAATCCAAGTGCTTAAGTGACTTCTAGCAGTTCACTGGTGAAATTTTCAGTGGTGGGATTCAAATTTTTTTACTACCGGTTCTGTGGCGTGGCTTGGTGGGCCTGGCAGGGGAAGGAGACTGCAAGATCTCCAGTCAGAGGTGAGATTTGCCGGTTCTCCAAACTACTCAAAATTTCCGCTACTGGTTCAGAATCTGCTAAATACCACCTCTAGAAACTTTCTTTAAAACCTCATCAACAAACATATATTTCTTGAATGGTCCCCCACTTTGCTCTGAAGTTCATTATCATTGGCACTGGAGATGCACTTAAGGTTTGAGCCTGGTACCAGATATTGACAATGTTTGAGAGAAAATGAGCAGGAGACAGTGTTTGTCCCATTTGTGTTTTTAAATCTTGCAATTTCTGCTTGTTAGTGTGCAGTTCTGTTTTTAAGTGCTCAGTTCCTTCCGAATTTCAACAGCATCAGCAACAAAACAACTATTTTTCTGGAATTAGTTTAAAGCTTCAGAAACAGGTTTCAGGATGCTCACCATATGTTCAACAGTTCTCTTAAGCCCAATGTTGAGGATTTTGGCTGTGATAATGCCATCTATTTTTTCTCAATTTTGCTCACAAACAGTCATTAGAATGGGGCAGGTTTTTTTTTAATATTGTTTAAAATAGTCCACTACAGAGTTTCATCTAACATCTTGTGGGAGTATTAGTTTGGTTCCACTGATTATTTTCAGAGCTGATGCTGCAAAATGATTGTTACGGAAGTACTTAGCAATTTCAACAACATTACTCTTTATTTCTTGGACACATAAATCTTTGGCTAGGAGGTGCATCAAATTAACCCAAGCTTAACACTTGGGTGTTAAGCTTGAGCTATCTGGGTTATAGATAGTAAAGCAAAATTTGTAAGCATCATCTTTGGTCCAGAAATTCTGCTCATTGGAAAGAGGACTCTTGTTCTTTCTGTGTCCTAGAAATAACAATATTTTTTAAAGGAACGTAGTGTCAGCCTTGGAAGCCATGTTTATTTAGAAGCTTTGAGGCTGCCATATTTTAGTGCCTGGGAATTTGGAAGGGAGGATTTTGTAGAGACGAAGAAGATTAGATTCAACAGCATTCTTCTCAAAAGTCAAGGACAGGTCACCCTGCACCTGGAGAGGAATGTTTGCAGAAATGTCTCCAGTTGGAATGAGGGTTGATTGGATCATGTGATGGACTGGTGGGTGCAGGCAGGGTGTGGGTTTTGATTTTCAATTGGGAAGGGAAAATCTGGAACTCTCAGATTCGGGTTTTCCTAGATGTGCCAATATGACTTCTTCAATAAATTCTTACTTGGATGAATTTTTTTTCTGAGTGCTGAATGAAATGTGGAGTTTCATTGGAACGCTGACACATAGCCATGTCCATCTTGGACAGTTGCCTTTCTAGAAGAGAAGATGAATGACTGGAGGCAAAATTGTCCATCTTCCAAATTATCCAGGAGGTTAGAAATTTCCTGGATTAAACACATAAAGCAGGTATGGAAGGAAAACAGCTGCTCCTAGAAGACAGAAGAAAGTTGAGTGGAAAAGATAAAGAAATGGAGGATTCTGACACCATTACTTCATTATGAACTTTTTAATAAAGATATTAGCATTTTAGCAGGGCATCCATGCCTCTTTTCGAAATTCAGAAAACTATGGTTTTTTTAAAAAAACAAAGCCATTTCTTCTTTTGATATGTGAGAACTAGCCTTTTTGGTAACTGAACTGTAAGGAACATATTGTCAGATCTGCCCCTTAGGAAAGAAAGACCCTTTTCAGTGACATGATAGGTTTCTTTTTACTAAAGATTACTGACTGCAGTAAAGTCAGGCTAGAACTAAGATTCCAGTGCTAAAAGAAAGCAAAATGTTTCCCCTCATCCCAGCACAAACATCCCATGGCCAGTTCGTCTTCAGCCAATGGAAAGCTGCATAGGTGTTTTGAGAATTGTTGAGATGTTTGAGGCAATCCAGAGGTGGTATTCAGCAGGTTCTGACCGGTTCTTGAAAACTGGTAGTGGAAATTTTGAATAGTTCAGAGAACTGGCAAATACCATCTCTGACTGGCCCCACTCCCATCTATTCTCTGCCTCCCAAGTCCCAACTGATTGGCTGGGTCTTCTTTGATTTCCCTGCACAGGAGAACGGAGCTGGAAATCAGGATAGTGGGGTGGGGAGAGAATGGAAATTTTGCAATATCCTTCCCCTACCACACCCACCAAGCAGTGGTGGGATTCATTTTTTTTTACTACCAGTTCTGTGGGCATGGCTTGGTGGGCGTGGCAGGGGAAGGATACTGTAAAATCTCCAATCAGAGGTGGTATTTACCAGTTATCCGAACTACTCAAAAGTTCCGCTACCGGTTCTCTAGAACTGGTGAGAACCTGCCACCAAGCCATGCCCACCAAGCCACACCCACAGAACCAGTAGTAAAAAATGTTTGAATCCCACCACTGGAGCAATCCACATTTCATTCTTAAGGTGCATGGCCTTGAAGACTGGCACAAACTGGATCTGCACCTCTCTGGCCTTTGCCTCTGGCCCTCCCTGTTTCCCATCACTTCCTCACACAATTTTACTGCCTATAAGCAGTTCTTATCAGCTCCCACACCAACTTAGGTGCCTGAGTTTTGAAGGCCACAGCACAAAGGCCTGCCAAGAAATGCTCGTCTACTCCGGAGCTTTAGAAAAGACTACAAGACTTCCCCTTTGATTCTGTTTATGGGTCCTTGGAAGAAAAGTATCACCCCAAACTTTGGGGCCTGAAGAAGAAGACCTCAGAGGAGGTGCCAGGGCAGGGTCCCTGCCTTGCCCTGGAAGAGGGAAAGCAAGAGTGGCCTAGGGTTGGCAAGTCATCACTGAGAGGAACTACAGTCAGATCTATGGATTGAACAGCCTGCTGAGGGAAGGGCACTGATTATGGGGACTCATACTTCCAAGCTCTTTCAGTCCACTGCTTCAGTGCAGGAGATTTTGCTGCACAGAAGGAGGAAGAATCTTGGGCGCTGGCTGTGTTTTCTTTACTCCTCTTCTCGTAGGACCTGCCCAAGAGAAGACAAAAGAACAACTGGCTACACAGATGGTACAAAAAAGACTGGTTGGGATTCTTTGATAACAAGACATGTGTTAGAGATTCTATTTTTATACTGCAAACTAAAAAAAACTAAAACTGGTTCACAGCCATTTAATAAAACAACACCCAATTAAAAATCCACAGTAAACATCATTAAAATCAAAATTGTAAACAACATAGAATAAATAAATAAACTAAAATACAAGACAAACATGGACTATGAGAGTTAAATTGAAATTAAAAATGAACTTTTTTTCCATAACTTTTTTTCCTTAACTATCTTATTTTTTTGTAAATGCTGCAATAAATGTTCCCAGTAATTCCAATGCAGTGACCCTTCTTTCTTGTAAAATTTAGTTTAATGCAAGGATTTTATTTTTAACAATCTTTCTCAGTTCGCACTTATTATGCAAGCATGTAGAAAACTGGAAAATTTATTAAAATAGTAAGAATTGCAGATTCTCAACTGCTCTCAGTAGTAGGGCCTTCCTTTTTAAAAAACAGTATTTCTATTTTTGGGCAATTTGTTAGCCTTTGGAATCTTTCTTATTTTTAAAATGTTTAAAAATCTTAAAGTTATAGAAATGTAAACATTTATTTTTTATTTTAAAAGTATAATTTAAAATGTTAAAATAAGATTCCTCTTCTTTTTTTTACAAAATTAGAATTATAAAAATTATGTTTAAAATTTAATATATATATAAAATTAAAATTGTAACATTCAAAACCTTAATGTTTTCATTTAAAAGTTTAATTAAAATTATAATTAAAAATAAACTTAAATTATATTATAATAATGATCACCAGCACCCAAAGTTTCTACCATTTTAATATATTTTCAACATAAGTGGAAATGAGGAAATTGTGGCCATCTCAATTAAAAAAAAATATCTATCATCTGAAGTAACTTAAGTCACTGAAATACTACCATTACAACTATCTCGTTTTTTGAAGTTTCAATTATCAGGTTTAATAAACTTCACCTATTCAATTAGTTTATTAACTTGATTTGAATTAGTTTTGAATCTAGCATACTTTCAAATGTTGAACTATAAATTAATCCAATCTTTAGTAAAGTGGCTCCTTTTGATATGCAAAATACACTCCTGCTCAAATTCACCCAGAACTAAATCAGGAGTCAGAAGAGTGAAAAAAAAGCTGTTGAATGGAATAGATAGAATAGAATAGAATAGAAATCAGAAACCTTGGAGGTCTTCTGATCCAACCTCCTGTTCAGGCAAAGAATCCTATAGCATTTCAGACAAATGTTTGTCTAATACCTTCTTAAAAGCTTCTAGTGTTTGAGCAATCACAACTTCTGATTAATTGTTGGATAGATAGATAGATAGATAGATAGATAGATAGATAGATAGATAGATAGATAGATAGATAGATAGATAGATAGATAGATAGAGACACACAAGGAATTTGTCTTGGCGTAAATGCTCTCAGTATACATAAAGAAAAGATACATTCATCAAGAGTCGAGAATCATAAGGTACGACACTTAAAGATAGTCATAGGGTATAATAAGCAATCAAATCATACTAGAAAACAATCAGTATAAACCGTAAGGATACAAGCAACAAAGTTACAGTCACAAGTGGGAGTGGATGAATGATAGGAGTGATGAGAAGATTAATAATAATAGTAGTGCAGACTTTGTAAATAGTTAGACAGACTTACTTGGACAGTGTTGAGGGAATTATTTGTTTAAAAGAGTGATGGCATTTGGGAAAAAGCTGTTCTTGTGCAGTCATTTTGAGGGTAGGAGTTGAAACAGTTTATTTCCGGGATGTGAGGGGTCTGTAAATATTTTCACACCCTCTTTTTGACTTGTGCAGTATACAGGTCCTCAATTGAAGGCAGGTGGGTAGTAATTGTTTTTTCTGCAGTCCTAATTATCCTCTGAAGTCTGTGTCTGTCCTGTTGGGTTGCAGAACCAAACCAGACAGTTATAGAGGTGCAGATGACAGACTCAATAATTCCTCTGTAGAACTGGATCAGTAGCTCCTTGGGCAGTTTGAGCTTCCTAAATTGGCACAGAAAGAATATTTTTGTTGTGCTTTTTATGATATTTTTGATGTTGGATGTCCATTTTAAGTCCAGAACTGGAATCAGACTGAGGTCTTTCTGTTGGAGATATAGCAATAACAAACTTAGAAGGGACCTCTGGAGTCATCTAATCCAACCCCTGCTCAAGCAGGAGGCCCTACATCATTACAGAGAAGTGGCTGTCCAGTCTCTTCTTAAAAGCCTTCAGTGATGGAGCACTCACAACTTCTGAAGGCAAGCAGTTCCCCTTGTTGACTGCTCTCATCACTAGGAAATTTCTCCTAAGTTCTAGGTTGCTTCTCTCTTTCATTAATTTTCATCCATTGCTTCTTGTCTAGCCTTCAGATGCTTTGGAGAATAGGTGGACCCTCCTCTTCTTTGTGGCAGTCCCTCAAACATTGGAACACTGCTAACCTGTCACCCTTAGACTTTTGTTTCACTAGACATACCCAATTCCTTCAACCATTCTTCATATATTTTAGCCTCCGGATCCCTAATCTAATATACAGATTAAACGTCTCTATGGCAGCCCCTTAAATACTGCAACACTGCTATCATATCTCCCCTTGGCCCTTCTCTTCACCAGACTAGCCATACTGAGTACCTGCAACCATTCATCGTATAGCCTCCAGTCATCTAATCATCTTGGTTGCTCTTCTCTGCACTTTTTCTAAAGTCTCTAATATAGATCAGCAAATACACAGTGTATAGATTGTGAAGGTAACCATCCCTAAATTGCTATTGTTTCTTCTGAACTTGGAAGAAGGATGTAAAAGTGAGCACCATTGCATAGCTATGGAGCCCACAGAATCCAAGATATGTCTTCTGGACTCCTTTCTTCTTTCCATCTTCTTAGTTCAGTTAGTGGCCCGTGTGTGACAATAGACTCAAAGGGAAGGAGGCAGAAAATGCTCACTTTCCTTTTCTTCCAGTGACACCTCTGGCAACAAAAATAAAGTTATAGAGCAAAGATCTCCTTCAGAATATAAGTTTCATTGAAACCCTCTCCTTCCTGTTTCTCCTTAGAATGCTGAGCTTATAGCTGTCTTTGTTTGCATGACAGGATTGACCTTTAGATGTTAAACAATGGCAAACCTCAGCTTCCATTTAAACCCAGTTATTATCTTTGCATTTGAATAAAACTAACTTAAAAGCTGAACTTAAAAAGCTTTCAGGTCAAGCATTGAGGAGGGGTGAGCAAAAGGTTAGTTCTAGGAATTAGCTATCTTCCTCTCATGAGACCCACTGGAGCTGCTTCTGCCCCTCCCTGATGGATGGCTCTGTGGAACTGAGGCTGCCAGAAAAGTCTGCATGATACTGTTTGGGACCCTTTGCACTGAGCAATCCGGGCAGCTTTTCCATCTGTTTCTAATCACTGAACAAATGTACATAATTAGAAAATTGTAATATGGGGCCCATAATAGTCATGCTTGTTATGATTAAAGGTCACTGGTGAATGTACTGCCTTTCTGGAGAACATGGTGATTATCACCTCTCCTTAGATAGAGTTGTTGAACTCTTCTTGTGCAAAGATGTACTCAAGAGTCTAACTCTGCAGCTTGTTCTTCTTTCAAAAAATAGATGCCATACATTTACTAAGCCTGGACTCTGTGCTGCCAAGGGGGATAATTGCTGCTGGAATGATCTGCACCATAGTGGAGGAACCAACATGGTCAGAACCTGCAATGCATTCCTCATCTGTGACAAGGTTTTCTTTCCCACTGGCACTTCTTGCTGATCAATAGAATAAGAGTAGAATTCTTTATTGACCAAGTGTGATTGGACACACAAGGAATTTGTCTTTGGTGTATATGCTCTCAGTGTACATTAAAGAAATACATTCCTCAAGAACCATAAAATACAACACTTAGTGATAGTCATAGGATACTAAATAAGCAATCAAATCATACTAGGAAACTATATAAAACAATATTAATTGCAAAGATACAAGCAACAAGGTTATAGTCATAAGTGGAAAGAGATAGGTAATAGGAAGGCTGAGAAGAATAATAGTAATTCAATCTTAGTAAATAGTTTAACAATGTTGTGGGAATTAATTGTTTAGCAGAGTGATGGCATTCGAGGAAAAAACAGTGGTAGGATTCAGCCAGTTCTAACCAGTTTGGGCGAACTGGTAGGAATAATTCTGGCTAGCCCTGCCCCCACCCACCCCACCCCTTCCAGGAGTTCCCACTGCCCCATTTTGGCTCCTAGGTAAGTGCAGGGAGGTCCACTAGGCCCAAAATGGGGCATGGGGGTGCGTCCCCCCATGCCCCGTTCTTGCTCCCAGGGGACTGCAAAGAGGCCTATTAGGCTGCATGACTGAGAGCCATGATGATCAGCTTGGAGGCGGCAATGGACCAGCAGCCCCATCAGCTGGGAGACTAACCAGGCTGTTCAGTCAGACCTTACAACTTCAGGAGATCTTTTTTCCTCTGAGAAGTTGGAAGTCTGACTGAATTTTTTTAAAACTGGTAGTCACATGGCCTTCTTTTGTTGCCTTGCACGGAGGAGAACAGAGCTGGAAAGCAGGTTAGTGAGGAAATGGTGGGTGTTCTGGAATGGGGTGGAAATGAGGATTTTGCATTATCATTATTTTGAAATGGGATAGAAATGAGACCAATCACTGTTGTATCATCTGCAAACTTCAGTATTTTAACAGAGGGATGGTTTGAGATGCAGTCATTGGTATATAGGGAGAAGAGAAGTGGAGATAGCACACAGCCTTGGGGGGGCCCTGTGCTGATTGTACAGGTATCTGATGTGATTTTGCCTAGCTTCACCTGCTGCTTCCTGTCTGTTAGGAAGCTTATGATCCACTTACAAGTGTGATCAGGTTCAGCTAGCGGATTTAGTTTAGTTAGAAGAATATCTGGAATGATGGTATTGAATGCCGAGCTGAAGTCTACAAAGAAGATCCTTGCATAGGTCTTTGGAGATTCAAGGTGTTGTGGGATGAAGTTCAGAGCCATATTAACAGCATCATGTCAGTCTATTTGCTCGGTAGGCAAATTGCAAAGGGTCCAACCGTGGATCCATGATGGGTGGGCCAGCACTAGCCTTTCAAGGGTTTTCATAACTACAGATGTTACAATAACCGGTTTGAAGTCATTCAGTTCCTTGATGGAGGATTTCTTCAGCACTGGGATGATAGTAGAGCACTTGAAGCAAGAAGGAACATAGCACATCTCTAGTGGTTTATTAAAGATGCAGATGAAGATGAGGGCCAGTTGGTCAGCACAAGCTTTTAAGCAAGAAGGAGTTATCTTGTCCGGTGATTTTCCTGGCTTTTGTCTGTGAAATAGATCTTGCACTTCTTTTCTGTGATCACTCAATTCAATTCAAAACTTTATAGTCAGAGTACAACATAGTGTACAATGAGATTGGCTGAGTCTCCCTTTGTGCACCCCCCAACACAATTAACAGCGAAGACAAAAAACCCCTAACCTAGTAAATCCTACTAACAAACACACAATCCTATTACACCATGTGAACTTATTGCACGTCACGCCAGCCCTGCAAGTCACTTATACGATGTTGTTGTAAGCAGGGGTAGGATTCAAATTTTTTAACAATCGGTTCTGTGGGCGTGGCTAGGTGGGCATGGCCATGTGACTGGTGGGCGTGGCTGCTTCTTTTTTTTTTTCAGCAACCCCCCCACGCCCATTTTTTTTACCCCCTGGGCCTCAGGGAAGCCTCCTGGGGGGGAGTTTTTGCTCCCAGAAGGCTTCCCTGGGGCCCAGGAAAGCAAAAAATGGAACAGGGGGGCACAGCTCCAACCCCCATGCCACCCCCCACATGCCCCTTTTTGCCTCTTGGGCCTCAGGGAAGCCTCCTGGTGAAGCAGTAAGACAGCGAGGGGGATCCCGGCACAGCTGATCATCAGAACAGCTGATTGTCGGGAGGGGGAAAAAAGGAAATATATTAAGGAGTGACCGGGCAGGGGAGAATGCAGTCAGCGATGTCAGGCGTGCGCGATAAGGACTGACTGGGAGGGGAGGGGCAGGCAGAGAGGGGTGGGGCCAGCCAGGGGCACAATTTGCTGCTTCTCCGAACTGCGCAGAATCATAACAATCAGTTCTATAGAACCAGTCCAAACTGATAGAATCCTACCTCTAGTTGTAAGGTTAATTTCCTTCAGCATGGGAAGGTGGTTTACTGTAACCAGTGATATTTTTAAGAGTTTTCCACATGTTTGTTGGTTCATTTGTTGAGAAACTGATTCCTTAGCTTTTCAGAGTAGCTTCTTTTTGCTGCTCTGATCTTGCTTGTTAATACATTTCTGGCCTGATTATACAGCATTCTATCACCTTTTCTGTAGGCTTCCTCTTTGGAACGATGTAGCTGCTTAAGTTTAGCTGTGCCTGTTATCCTCTGTAAGCAATCAATCATGAATGAGTCACATTTTTTTCTACAATTACTCGAAGCACAATGTGGAGATTTTGTATCATCTGATATTATTACTATTATTACTATTATTATTTACTTTATTCATTAAACATGAAACTCAGTCAACTGAACATTCAAAAATGCATCACAAATACTATTGATGAATATTATTGTTGTTGTTGTGAGGGAAACAAGTCGTGTGCCCCTGAATCTCTCTAATCAACTCCCTTGAGTCACAATGCTCATTAGATGGAGCTGTCCCTCAGCTTCCTCTGAGTTTCTTTGGGAGATAAAATAGAGATTTTCAGAAGATGCTGTAGAAAATGCTGAAGGAGTATTTCATTTTGACAAAGCTTTGACCAGATCTCTCCATCAAATGCAGCAAATTAAATCATATTTTGCAGGCTTGGAAAGCACTCTACAGATCTAATGGCTTTTCAATTGCATCTAGTTTGACACAAGTGTTGCAAGTTCTATAGAGGGAGAATTATGGGCTTTCTACAGTGGTGGGATTCAAAAGTTTTTACTACCGGTTCTGTGGGCGTGGCTAGGGAGGCTGGCCATGTGACTAGGTGGGCGTGGGTTTTTTTTTTGCTTTGCTTTTTGCAGCAAACCCCTCCCCCCATTTTTGGGCCTTCTGAGCCTCAGGGAAGCCTCCTGGGAGGGTGTTTTTGCTCCCAGAAGGCTTCTCTGAGGTTCAGGAAGGAAAAAATGGAGCATGGGAGGACACGGCATCCGCACACACTTCATTCTGGGGCCTCCCTGGGGCCCAGGAAGGCAAAAAATTGAGAGGTGTTTTTTTTTTTTTTTGCCTTCCTGGGCCTCAGGGAAGCCTCCTGGATGAAGCAGTAAGGAAGCAAGGGGAATCCCAGCACAGCTGATTGTAGGAACAGCTGATGGTCAGGAAGGAGGAAGAAAGAAATACCTTAAGGAGTAACTAGGGGGGTGAGCATCAGGTGGGTGGGGCAAGCGAGCGAGCGGCGACCGGACAATCGGATCGGGGGCGTGGCCAGCCAGAAGTTACTATCAGTTCAGCGACCCATGCCAAATCCTTGCTATCGGTTCATGTGAACCGATATGAACCGGCTGAATACAACCACTCGTTTTCTAATACTGAGTAGCTGGCCAATGAGATCTATCAATTTTGTACCTCTCAGAGCTGTTTTGGGGTGTCCACATTAATACCATGTTTCTTACAAAATAAGGCAGGGCCTTATTTTTTTTTGAGCCCCGAAAAAAACAGCTAGGCCATCTTTTCAGGGGTGAATTAATTTCTCTCCCCCCCCATCTGTGGGTGGGCAGCAGCGGTGTTCCCGCCGGCACAACAACAGCAGCAGCGCCGGCGGGAACACGGAAGCTTCCGCACACACCCAAGCAGCGGCAGAAATGCTTCTGCGTTCCCGCCGGCGCTGCTGCTGTTCTCGTGCCGGCAGGAACTGTGGAAACCATGGAGGCAGCTCCCCCACCCGAGAAGCAGCAGAAATGCTTCTACACTTCCTGCTGGTGCAAGAACAGCAGCAGCACTGCGCAGGGCACTGTTAAAGGCAAGTTTCCCCCCCCTCCCCCCCAGCATGTTTTAACCCCCGGCCTCTCCCCCCAGCATGTTTTAAACTAGGCCTAAATTTGGGGGGAGGGGCTTAATTTCATTTCATGCCTAGAAAACATGCTGGGTCTTCCTATTGGTGGAGGCCGTATTGTTGGAGAAACACGGTATTTTCATTCACTTTCCCAGGTTGCTTTCTCATCTCCCTCTCCCAAAGACTTCCTATTCTAAGACCAGCACCCAAGTCTTCCAGCACCTGGAAGAACACCACATGGAAAAAGGTTTTCCAACATTCTAGAAGTCTCAATCAGCCAGGCCAGGGTTGTCCCCAAAGTGCTTTTTTGAAAGACAACTGGAATTTCTTGGTTTTTTTCCTTGAAAATGTTTTACTTCTCATCCAAGAAGCTTCTTCAGCTCTGAATTTCACTTAGATGAGAAGTGAAACATTTTCAAGGAAAAAAAAACAAACAAGAAAGTCAAGTTGTCTCTGGGAAAAGCACTATTTATTACTTTAAATAGAGATGCACATTATTACATCATTATCCCCTCAACATAAGAAGTATTACTGACAGTTGGAGAACATTTCTGTTCCTCATACTTGCTTTGAGTACATCTGATTGTCTCCTGTAGCAACCTTTAAAGTAACTTCCTCCGGAAATGTTTCATTTTCCTGCTTCCTGGATTATTATTTTTTCACCATTAAGCCTGGTTGTGCTCCATCAATTTGATCTTCCCATTTTTTCTTCCTTTATTCTTCACTTATGTATCTCTGAGTCTGTTTCTCCAAATGCCAGCCAACCACTTTATCCCCAGCTCATCCATTATAGTTGTTTCACTGTTTCCCCTGATTTTTGGCTGCATCCTTCCAGCCATGCTTAGCTGCTCTTCTGTCCCTGACAAGGTATTCAGTGCCTTATTAGAGAAAGGAAAATAAATTGATCACCAAGAATAGCTGCTTTGTGAGGAGTCTACTGGGAGCCAACAGAAGCACAACAAGCTTTTGTTTTCCTGTTTTAATTTGCTCAGGCAAAAAGGAAAGATTGTTCAATTTGCTATGTTGTTCAAAGGCAATTTGCAATATAGAACTTCATAATTAGCCTGGATAATTGTCCCTATCTTCATGGATGCCCACTCTCATAAACAAAAGACACATGCTTTGAGGGAATAGGCCTGTCTACATATTATCCTTATCCTAGCACAACAGCCACTAAGTGTTTCTCAATAGCAGAAATGCACATCAGGTTCAACCCGCCTCATGCCCACTTCATGAACAACCCTGCCTCTGTTTCTTGCTCTGAGTCAAAAACAGTGCTTCTCAGACTTCACTCCTCAACCCTAACCCTAACCTCTCAACAGTAGAAAATTCTTTATGTTTAACTAAAGTCTACTTTTTTTGTCATTTAAGCACAGAATAGAATAGAATTCTTTATTGACCAAGTATGATTGGACACACAAGGAAGTTGTCTTGATGCAAATGCTCTCATTGTACATAAAGAAAAGATACATACATGCTCTTTCTTATCCAATCTTCTGGAGGATCTCTAAACAATTATGCCCTATCACCATACCACCGTCCTTCAGGTCCTTGAAGACAAGTTTCACCCTCAACACCTGTTCCTCAGTGTTGTCTTCCTTCACGACTTTCTTCAAATGTGTGATGCTCAGAGATGGATGCGCTGTTGTAGGTGACCATGGGGATTTCCTGTTTGTGTTGTCCTAAGTGAACAGAGAGCAAAGAGATAGTAATCATTTGTAAGCGACCTTGGAGGTCTTCTTATCTAGCTCTCTGTTCAAGCAACAGCCCCAATAGCAGTGGTGGCTAAAGTTTTTAGGCTCCCATGCCGAAAATTGTACGTGCACTCATGTGCCAGCACCCAGAAGGCAATGGTCACACCCCCATTTATTTATTTATTTATTTATTGATTGATTGATTGATTGATTGATTGATTGATTGTTCAATTTTATATACTGCTCCCCTCTCCCAACGGGACTTGGGGTGGTTTACAGCCAAATAAAATACAATCAAATACAATATTTAAAATGCAATTAAAAAGATTAAATAAGTGGCTGAAGAATAAAACAGACTATGGAGTTAAAAAGTTAAAACCATTTAAAATCAATTAAAAACCCTACCAGGAACTCTAGGTCAGACCGGCTTGATGGAAAGGTGGGTCTTCAGCGCGCGCCGGAAAGCTAACAGGTCAGGAATGGTCCTCATCTCCAGGGGTAATTTGTTCCAGAGGGAGGGTGCTCCCATAGAGAAGGCCCGCACCCTTGGGGTCACTAGCCGGCACCGTCCAGCCGGCGGTACCCCGAGGAGGCCTGCTCTATGGGAGCACACTGGCCGATGGGAGGCCGATGGTGGCAGTAGGCGGTCCCATAAGTACCCAGGTCCCAAGCCATGGAGAGCTTTAAAGATAACCATTAACACCTTGAATCACGCAGAAGTGGTGTAACATGGGAGCTCCGAGGAACCCCTAAAACCACCCGTGCGGCTGCATTCTGCACCAACTGGAGCCTTCGGATATTCTTCAAGGGGAACCCTGTGTAGAGAGCATTGCAATAGTCTAGACGATGACAAAGGCGGATGTGACCGTGCGAAGTGCATCCCCATCCAGAAAGGGCTGCAACTGGTAGATCCTATGGACCTGACAAAAAGCCCCCCTGACTATATGCTTTTCTAGCGACAGCCGTACGTCCAGGAGGACACCCAGATTGTGCGCCCTCTCTGTTCGGGCAAGAATTTTTCCCCCCACAGCCAGTGATGGAGCTAACTGGCTAAATCGGGACACCAGAAAGCACAGCCACTCGGTTTTGGCCGGGTTGAGCTGAAGCCTATTTCGCCCCATCCAACCCCGCACAGCTTCCAGGCACCGGGTCATCACTTCCACAGCTTCGTCGGGGTGGCCTGGGGTAGAAATGTACAGCTGCGTATCATCAGCATACTGATGGAATTCTACCCCAAAGCCACGGATGATCTCACCCAGCGGCTTTACATAAAAGTTGAACAGCAGGGGCGAGAGCACAGACCCCTGAGGTACCCCACAAGTCAGGGGCCTTGGGGCCGATCTCTGCCCCCCTGCCAACACAAATTGCGAACGGTCAGAGAGGAAGGAGAACCACCATAATACGGTGCCTCCCACTCCCAACCCCCCCAGCCGCCGCAATAGGATACTGTGGTCGACAGTATCAAAAGCCGCCGAGGACCAGGACAGAGGAACAACCCCTGTCATGGGCCCTCCAGAGATCATCCACCAACGCGACCAATGCCGTCTCTGTGCTGTACCCGGGCCTGAAACCTGATTGGCGTGGATCCAAATAGACAGCTTCATCCAGGTGCCACGGGAGCTGTCGTGCCACCACACTCTCAACAGCCTTCGCCACAAAGCGAAGGTTGGAGACCGGACGATAATTAGATAATAAAGTTGGGTCCAGGGACGGTTTCTTGAGGAGGGGTCTCACTACCGCCTCTTTCAAGGAGGCAGGCAGAAATCCCTCACTCAAGGAAGCGTTAATAATACCCTGGAACCAACCTCGTGTCACCTCCCGAGTAGCCAATACCAGCCAGGAGGGACATGGATCCAGTAAACATGTGGTGGCATTAAGCCCACCCAGCATCCTGTCCACGTCGTTGAGGATCACAGGATCAAACTCTCCCCAAATTATCTCCCCGAACTCCGCCCCTGCCTCCCCCCCCTGTCCAGAGTTGCCCAGTCAGAGTCCAACCCATCCTGGATCTGAGTGATTTTGTCCTGTAGAAAATTCAAAAAGTCCTCAGCCCGCCCTTGCAAAGGATCCTCCCGCACTCCCATGTCTAAAAGGGAGCGGGTCACTCTGAAAAGGGCGGCTGGGCAATTTTCTGCAGACGCAATAAGGCCAGAAAAGTGAGAATGCTTTGCCACCTTTATCGCCATTAAATAGGTCCTAATGTGGGACTGTAATAGTGTTCGATCAGATTCGGAGCGGGTGGCCCTCCAACCATTCTCTAGGCATCTTTTCCAGCGCTTCATCTCCCTCAGCTTCTCCGAAAACCATGGAGCCGATTTGGATCGACACCAGGTCAGAGGCCACAAGGGCTTTAGCCGCCACCCTATCCCAGGTGGCCACCAGGTCCCCAACCGAGCCATGTGTGCGACCACCGGGAAATGACCTAAGCTCCATCAGGAACCTGTTCAGGTCCATCAGGCGCCTGGGGCAGAACCATCGTGTCAGTCCCGCCTCCCTGCGATGAGGAGGAGCGGCATGGAAGTCCAGCCTAAGGAGCGAATGATCAGACCATGACAGGGGCTCTACAACAACATCCCCTATACCTAGATCATCCTGCCATTGTCCAGACGCAAAAACCAGATCCAAGATGTGACCCCCAACATGAGTGGGGTCCCTAATTAATTGGGTCAGGCCCAAGGCTGTCATGGAAGCCAAGAACTCCTGAGCAATCCCGGAGGTCCACCAGCCGAAGGCAGGTTGAAATCCCCCATGACCATAACCCTGGGGGTCTCAACCGCCAGACTGGCTATGACCTCCAGGAGCTCAGGCAGGGCCGATGTCACATAGCAGGGAGCCAGGTATGTGATCAATAGGCCCATCTGAACCCTGGAACCACACTTAATGAAGAGGGATTCACATCCAGTCGTCTGAGGGACAATGGATTCCCTAGGACATAGATCTTCCCTAATAATCACTGCAACCCCTCCCCCCCATCCCTCCCCTGGGCGCTCGGCTGATGAAAAACCCGAAACCTGGCTGAGCACATCTCCACCAGGGGAACACCCCCCCTGGCCCAACCAGGTCTCGGTGACACCCGCCAGGTCCGCTCCCCCCTCCAAAATCAGATCACAAATGAGGGGGGCTTTATTAACTATGGACCTGGCGTTACACAACATCAACTGAAGGCCCAGGGTCCGATGATTCAGACAATCCAGGGAATGGGAAATGATCAGAGCGCGCCACTGCACACAACCAGTGGGGGCGGGCTCCCAAAACATAATATGGCCCTCTGTCAACGCCATATCTGCCTCTCCCGTTGACCGTGCCAATCACCATCCTCTCTTCCTCCCAGACACAAACCCCCATCCTCGATCTAACCACCTCCGACCCCAGAACCTCCCGGTCATGTTTAACCCCCGGTCTGGCCCTTGTCTCAGATGGGTTGTCCCCCAAACCCGACCTGGTCACCCTCCCTAACCCCGCTAAAAATTTAAAAATAAACAAATATAACCGGGTATAACCCTTATAGCGCATCCCTTGACTATGCCACTTCTCAGGATCCCAGGATCCGTCCTTGAGGTAGGCCATAGAAAGGCCGGGGGGGGCACATCAAAGAAAGGGGGACATTTCTGAGGGCCCACAAGTCCGCCAACGAGTAGGTAATCGGCCCAGTTCCACAGTAACTGGCCGGCCATGTCTCCAATGTCCAGGGTTGGGATCTAGGGCGGGGGGATCCATGGAATCAGAACAAACCCGCCCAGATGCCACAGTCAGCTGGTCGCGACTCTGTCCTCGCCGACGCCATCACTGCCGTCGACAAGGGTGAGATCGTGGTCGAGATGGCCCAGACTTCAGCGCTACTGCTGAAACCACCACCGAGCCAGGCGCTGCCTGCCGATGAACCAGATGACGCCAGGCAATGTTGCCACCACCACCGCCGTCGCCGCCGTTGCCGAGGCCTCCGGACCACCGTTGCCACCACCTACCCCAGCAGGGCCACTCAGGCTGAAGCCGCTACCACCACCGCCATCGAAGACCCTGCCATCGGAGCTGCCATCATCGCCAGACCAGGCTACTGCCCCTGCCGCCCGGAATGTCATCGAGACCGCCGAGGTCTCCAGGTCCTCCTCGACAATGATGCCATCATCACCGGAACCGCTGATGGAACCATCCAGGCTGGGGGAACGACCCCCGAAGCCAACAGTTCTGATGTATTGGACAGCGTCGCCATCGTCGGCCCCGGCTGCCACCACCATCACCACCGCAGCCCAGGCCAATAAAGCCTAGGCTGAGGGTCCAGTCGGAACCAGGACTGGGCTTCCATACTGCCCTCAAATCACCGCAGCCCCCAACTGGGGCCACCGAGGCCGGAGATACTGGCCCCACCCAGTCGGGCAGTGCTGGCGCTAGCGCCAGTGCCACCTCCGACAACGCCGGGGGAGCCAAATCAATTTATTGCCCTCACAAAAACCGAGGTGAGGAGGGGTAGGGTGGTACGAAGTCCACGCTATATCGAGGAGGTGCCACCAGGGATCTGAGCTGGCACTGAGCCAAACCGAAGACCCAGCCGCGGTGTAAAGCTCATAACGAGGTGCAACGGGAGGAGGCGAGGTGGAAAACGCCATCAACCCCGAACTGCCGTCTGGACCACCTACACGGCCGCCCGGGCAACCGAGCCACACGCTCCCACACCCGTTCAGCCTCATCAACTCCCTCCCCCGGGGCCCCCCAGTCACCTTACCAGAGGGCCCCAGGGGAGGTGAAAAGCTCAGCCTGGGGTGCGGAGCGGTCGAAGGAGCTCAAGAGCTAGTGTCTGGCTGCCATCTTGGCACATGCGCCCCATACGCCCCCTGCACATGCGAACCCCCTGTGCCATGCACCTCTGCACATGTGCATGCAGATCCCCCACGTGCCATGCATCTCTGTGCATGTGCGCACATCTCCTGCACTCCCCCGCCCCCATGCACCAGATACCCGACAATCAGCTGTTTGGCATGTGCAATGGGCTCTTCTGAGTGACCTCTCAGATGCCAGAAGAAATGGCTCTGTGTGCCATTTCATGGCCCTATAGCATTTAGACAAAGGGTTGTCCAATCTCTTCTTGAAAACCTCCAGTGATGGAGCCCCCACAACTTCTGGAGACAAGGTGTTCCACTGTTTCATCACTTTCAAGAAATTTCTCCCTAATTCTAAGTTGAATCTCCTCTTAATAAATTTCCCTTTGTTACTTCTTTCCTTTGCTGTCTCAGGTGCTTTGGAGAAGAAGTCAACCCCGCTCTTTTCTTGACAATCTCTTAAGCATTGTGAGAGAGCTATCATGTCATCTCTAATCCTTCTCTTTGCTAAGCTACACATACCTGGTTCCCTGAAACATTCATCAGGCAGTTAGCATTAGTCCCCTTTGTTGCTTTCCTGTGCATTCTTTCTACAGTCTCAACACCTCTTTTGTGTCATTGTGACCAGAAACGGGATGCAGTATTCCATGTGTGGTCTCAACAGGGCAATGTCAGGCAGTGGCCCCCAACCTTGTGGGCACCAATGGCCTGGTTCCATAGAGAGCAGTTTTCCCACGGACAAGGTGAGGGTTTCGTGATTCCACATGTGGATGGATGGGGCTTTGCTTGTTTGAGTGGACCAGTTCCTGGCAGGCTGTGGACTAGTGCTGGTCTATGGACTGGGGGTTATGGAGCCCTAGTATAAGACCACATTTGGTGTATTGTGTCCAGTTCTGGTCACAACTAATCATTTCAACATACATATTAATTTTAGTTTTAAAAAACTAAACATACATGTTGCAAAGAGGATCAAAAGCAATAAGAACTGCATGTTTGAGAAATGACTGATGATGGAGATTAATCATACTTTTGATAAGGTTGATTCTTTTCAGAACAATTTTTATACTAATCCAAGTGATGTGATGATGAAATATGAGCCAGCAATGTGCAGTAGTAACCAAAATGCCAATGCAATCCTAGGCTGCATTAATATAGGATAGAATCAAGATCACATGAAGTTCTAGTACTGTTTTATAAGGCCTTGGTAAGTCCACACTTAAATATTGCATCCAGTTCTGGTCACCACAAGACAAAAAACGATGTTGAGACTGTCAAAAGATAGGGTTGTAACACCACCAGTTTTGAGAAACTGGTGCAAAGAAAACCCACAAGAACGAATAGGGGGTTGGAAGCTAAAGCAAACAAATAATGGTTACAGGAATTGGGTATGTCTAGTCTAATGAAAAGAAGAACTAAGGGAGACATGATATTTGAGGGGCTCCTACAAAGACAAGGGGGTCAATCTATTTTTCAAAGCACCAAGAGGCAAGACAAGAACAATGGATGGAAACTATTCAAGGAGAGAAGCAACCTAGAAATAAGGAGTGATTTCCTCGAAGTGAGAGTAATCAACCAATAGAATAGCTTGCCTTCAGAAGTTGTGGGTGCTCCATCACTGGAGGCTTTCAGAAAGAGACTGGGCAACCATTTATTGCCTGAAATGGTATGGGGTCTCCTGCTCAAACAGAAGGTTGGGCTAGAAGACCTCCAAGGTCCCTTCCAACTATATTATTCTATGTTCTAATTTGGCAAAAGCTCCACTAAGAAACTCAGAATCTCCAAGGAACTGGATAGCCTCTCACAAGCTTGAAAAGAAGGCATTTCCAACCATTTAAAAAGGCCACTTGCTGCATTCATTTCATCTGCAAATAAAAGATTACTTGTTGCGATTGGGAAAACTGCGTCCTTAACGCTGAGGGAAATCTATGCCTTACTGAAGAAACGAAGAGGCTGAAACAGAGTGAATGCCTAATCGCCTCCTTTTTTTTCTATGTGGAATTAAAGCTGCTTTACACAGAAGGTATTGGCACCTCTTCTCTCTAATTGCCTTTCCTTTCCTCATATTTTGTTTATTTATTGTTTTCACTGTTTCATTTCGCCATTCAAACTCACAATATCTGCTACTTTTGATTATACAGACTTTTCAGGAGGGAACAATAACAAGCATTTATGTTCTTTCTTGCTTCATATGAAAAGACCAGAGTGATCATGACTAAGCAAAAGAATTCAGAAGTCAGAAAATAAAATATTCAACTGAACCTACTTGATTCCACTCAATGAAACATTTACTTGGTTTAAAAGAACGCTATATAGAAATGGAAGAAGGTTAAAGTTAGCAATAACCTACGATGCAGCAATAATGCAAAATCAAAATCATTATCTACTAAACAAGTCATCACTTATATTTACTATTTTACATAGCAGGGTATTTTCGCCTCTTTTACCAGCTGGGAGGTGACTTTGGAGTCCAGTTACACAGAGAGAGAGGGTGGGGGGGAGGGAGAGAGAGAGAGAGAGAGAGAGAGATCATTACAAATTTCACTGCTAATGAATGAGCCAGCCACTAGCTCTCATTGTCTTTCCTTCTTCTTATGAACCTGATCCCTTGATAGTCCTATCCTAAATTCTTTTTACAGCACATGTACACGCTCATGCCAGAGTGAGTCTGCTGGTCCAAGAGCCACAAGGTAGTGGCAGAACCTAATAAGGTGCTTGTAGACTTTACCTGGAATGAGAGCGGATTGTCACATCAAAAGGGGGGCATCCAAATTGCACTCTGGTGTAAACTGCAGGGGGCTGCAAACTACACACCATTCTGTCTCTTCCACCAATCCTCTCTGTTACAGCTGTGGCCCACAATCCCTACGCCGTGGGCCAGGACCACTCCAAAGCCTGTTAGGAACCAGGCCATGCAAGTGAGCAAAGCTTCAGCTGTGCATGCACAGGATCTGAATAGCATGTGAAACAATCCCTCCTCACCTCATCCATGGAAAAATGGCTTTCCACAAACCAGTCCCTGGTGCCAAAAGGATTGGGGGAATCACTGTGTTTCAATATATTATTAATAATAGCTGTGTGCAGTTTTGTCCCATTGAATGAATCAATCTGATCATTGCTTAATTTGAATCATTGATTTGATTTGGAAAAATTGTCGAATTAATTTGAGGTTTAATTCAATCTGGAACCCAATCAAACCAATTTCAAATCAGATCTAGGAATCAAAGCTCTGCACGGTTCTAAAAACAAATGCTTGTTAGGTTTACTTTGATGGTGAAACATATGGAATGGGGCTACAGTTTCTGTCCTTATGTAAAAGGTTTGCAGAGTGTCTGATAGCTATAACACTCACTACTTCAGGTTTATAGTCTGATCATTCTCACACAAAAGAAAAGCACAATTTCTTTATGTTACCCAACTTGTTCTAATGACCAGGAGCACAGAGCTGGAGTGGATCTATCATCTATTTTCTATCTGTCTGTCTATCTGACTGTTATCTATCCATCCTTCTGCTACTACTGCCATCAGGTCCTATGCTGCTTTCATTATGTTTTCACTGGCTTATATTTAGCACATAACAAACAAACAAAAGATAATACAGTATGAGCATATGTTGATGAGGGAAATTGTATGAAGAGCCTGCACAGAAATAATCATAACTAAACCATAATTCAGATAATGAGGAAAGCAATAGTGAAGAAGGGGCTCACAAGTTCAGTTCATGAGATACAGGAAATAAAATCATGGACAACTATAAAGGACTCAAATGCCTATAAACCAATGCTCATAATATGGAAACAAATGGAGAGTTTGAAACTGAGGTGGAATTCAGCAGGTTCTGACCAGTTCTGGAGAATCAGTACCAGAAATTTTGAGTAATTCAGAGAAATCCCACTTCTGACTGGCCCTTCTTATCTGCCTCCCAAGTCTCAACTGATTGGCTGAGTCTTCTTTGGTAGCCCTGCACAGGAGAACAGAGCTGGAAAACAGGTGAATGGCGTGGGGAGGAAAATTTTGAAGTATCCTTCCTCTGCCACACCTACCAAGCCATGCCCACCAAGCCACACCCACAGAACCGGTAGTAAAAAAAATTTGAATCCCACCACTAGTCTGAAATTCCTGTATATGAGGGAAAGTATGATATTGTAGTTATCAATGTGTGTTTCTATGTGTGTCTGTGTGTACTGAGATCCTAGAAAAACTGCAAAGAAGAGCAACGAAGAGGATTAGTTGTCTGGCAGCTAAATCATATGAAGAATGGTTGCAGGAACTGGATATGCCTAGTCTACAAGGGGAAGGATTAGGGTGACATGATAGCAGTGTTCCAATATTTGAGAGCTTTCACAAATGGGATCAACTTATTCTGCAAAGCACCTGAAAACAGGACAAGAAGCAACGGATATAAACCTATCAAGGAGAGAACAGAGAAGCAACCTAGAACTAAAGAGAAATTTCCTGACAGTGAGAACAATTAATCTGTGGAATAAATTAACTCCAGAAGTTGTGAGTCTCCATCACTGGAGGTTTTTAAGAAGAGGCTGGCCAATCATTTGTCCAGAATGGCAAATTGGACTACAAGACTTCTATGATCAATTCCAACTCTATTATTCTGTTATACTGAAACTTGGTGGAATGGAACCCAATGGAACACACAACTAGAAGGATATAAATTGTTCAAAAGACCTAACAAAGACCAAACAAATGAGGGATGTGTGTGTGTGTTGCACTGTACATAAGTAATTATTACATCTCCACAGAGATACACAGTACTGGAGATCAAAGTCTTCTTGAAACTATTTGAATAAATATTCAAGGAAAAAGAGATGATTTTGGTATAGGTGTGTATTACGGGCCACCAAACCAGCCAGAGGAAATAGATGAACTCTTTGCTGATGTGCATAGGAAACACACCACTTTAACTGCCCTCACATCAACCGGGAAACAAACTCTGCAGCGAGTGAGAGATAAATCTGATGTGCCTAGCAGGCAATTTTGTCATACAAAAAGTGGAGGAAGGAACTGGGGGACAGCTACGATAGACTTAATTCTTACTAATTGGATGAAATGGTTGAGGAGGTAGAAGTTATAAGAACTTTGTGGGAGAGCAGCCATATTAAAATTCACAATAATGCAACCACAGTAAATCAACTCAGACTAGTAGACTTTAGGACAGCTGACTTCAAAAAATTAAGACAGAAACTAGGAAGGATTCCCAGGATGGATGCCCTAAAAGGAAAAAAGTTCAAGATGCCTGGGAAACCCTGAAAAATGAGATAATGAAGGCCCAAGTAAAAATAATACCATACTGAAAGAAAACTGAATGAGAGCAGACCAGAGAAGCATGGTTCCATAAAGAGCTCCTTGAAAAATTGAGGGACAACAAGGTCAAATATAAAAAATGGAAACAGATATATAAGTGTAGGAAGTTAGCACCCACCCCTCTCCTAGAAAAATTCAAATAGCCTAGGAAATATTTAAAGGGCAGAATATTATATCTCCCTGGATGAGAAAAGGAGAAATATGTTTTAAAGACAAAGCAGTTTCCTGCAGCTCCCTGCCCCCACTTCAGCTCCAGGGTGATGGGATTAAGGATGGCCCTCAGGAAATGATAGGATTACCTATCTCATCACATGTTCTGGGAAGATTGCATTAGCCAGCACTCAGGTGAAGCCATGTGGTCCAGACCAAGTCTACAGAGTTGCCCCTGGGAGTCTGACAGCCAATGGGATTCATTTCTTGCACAGGAACAGGAAACACTAAGGTGGGGCCCAACAGAGATTATATAAGGGTCTCTCAGCATCTTGGTCGGCCCCTCTTCACTTCTTTTCTCACCTTGAGGCATGTGATCATCTTTCCTTCTCACTCTGGAGCTCCAGGCCATGTGGCCCTGTACACCATTAAACCTTCCAAGCAGCCTCCATGTTTCCAGTGTCTTTTTCCCCACTTGGAACTGAACCCAGAAGGATATTTCTTTCAACATAAGTAAAGCCCAAATCTGCAAGGAGAGAGACAGGAAAGTTAAGGCTCAGAATGAGCTACGATTAGCAATCAATGCCATAAATAATTTTAAAAGTTTCTGTCACTATGTAAGAAACAAGAAGAAAGTCAAGAAAATGATTGGTCCACTAATGGGAACAGATGGTAAGGAGGAACAAGCAGCAGGGAGAAAGTGGAGCTGCTTAATTCCTTCTTTCAATTGTTTTTATGCAAAAGGAAGAAACAGCTTAATGTCTCAAAAGCAGCACAACAAGATGGAAGAGTATACAAGCCATAATAGTCAAGGAATTAGTAAAAAATATCTATCCACCCTGGACAAATCACTCTTTCTAGAGTCTCAACATATTTTTACAGTGTGGTGACCAAAACTGGATACAGTACTCTAGGTGTGGTTTTACTAAGACTTTATAGAGTGGTATTAGTACCTTCCTTGATCTAGATTGTATCCCTCTGTTAATGCAATTTAGGATTGCATTGGCTTTTTTTGGCTACTGCCAGACACGGTTGGCTCATATTTAATTAGTTGTCCACTAAGACTCCAAAATCCCTCTCACAATTACTGCTATTAAGCCTGGTTTCACCCAGTTTATATGTGTGCTTTTGGTTTTTCTTGCCAAATGTAAGACCTTACTTTTCTCTACATTGAATTTCATTTTGTTAGATAGGGCCCAGTGTTCCAGTCTGTCGATCCATATAGATCTTGAGCCTATCTTCCTGGGTGTTTGCTATTCCTGCCAGTTTAGTATCATCTGCAAATTTAGTAAGTTCTCCTTCTATTCCCTCATCTAAGTCATTTATGAAGCTATTAAAGAGTACTGGGACTAAGATGGAATCTTGTGGTGCCCCACTGCTTACTTCTCTCCATGTAGATGTAGTACTATTAAGGATTACTCGTTCAGTATGGTGCATCAGCCAGTTACAAATCCATCTGGTGATGGTGCTATCTATCCCACTTTTTTCTAGCTTACCAAGAAGGAGGTTGTGGTTTACTTTATTGAATGCCTTGCTGAAGTATAAGTACTGTATATTATGCCCACAGAATTTCACTAGTCTATTAATTTAGTCACTATGTTGAAGAATGAAATAAGATTGGTTTGGTATGATCTGTTTTAACAAACCCGTGCTGACTTCTAGTTATTACTTTACTCATTTCTAAATGTTGGCAGATCTGTTTTTTTATGAACTTTTCTAGTATCTTCCCAGGTATTGATGTTAAGCTGATTGGCCTGTAGTTTCCTGGATCTGTTTTTTTCCTCTTTTTTGAAGATGGGAACTATATCAGCTCTTTTCCAGTCCTCCTGTCCCTTAAGAAGTGGATAAACAACTTACAAACCACTTGGCCAGTGGTTAGACTAGCCCTACAAGAGGCTAGAGCAGCTTTTAAAGCTCAAGCTGACAAAAAATGTTGTGAATCCAAACCGTTCAAAGTTGGGGATCATGTATATTTATCTACAAAATTCCTATAATCATTACAACCTTCTAAGAAACTGGGGCCAAAATTCATTAGTCCATTTCCCATCACCAGAATCATCAACCCTATCACTGTAGAACTCTTACTCCCTAAGACACTTAGACAGGTTCATCCAGTATTTCACTGCAGCCTACTCAAACCAGAAATCACTTCAAAGATCAGACCTCCTCTTCCCACACCTCCAACCCCCATTATGGTGGAAGGGGAACAACATTTTGAAATTAAAGATATCCTTGACTCATGCACTCACCATGGCTCTATACAATACTTAGTAGCATGGAAACACTCCTCCCAAAATGAATGGATAGCCAAAAAACATGTAAAAGCCCACACATTGTTAGGGAAATACCCTTACAAACTATCCTAACTTTTAATATAATATATGCTTTATGTCTTCCAGGTGGATTTTCCATTTTTTTAGGAGTCCAATATGTCAGATCCATGTATCTGCCATTCTTCGATGGAAGAAAGGGGGGTTGGATTTGAATTTTTTTCCTCTCTGTGTAGCCTAAGTATCCTATTTTTTACCCTGTCTTTTGTATAACCTTTTACACAATTTATAACCATTGCCTGGTGCCCCAGATGCCTGAAAAATTCTCACCTCTTGAGGAGATACAATGGCCATGTAGATTGCAGCACCGAAAAATAGCCCTGGGAAACTTTCCTTATCTGCTTTCTCAGAGACGCTGGTATAATAACACCTGTGCATTGGTGGGATCCACATTGGACTGTTGGGTGGGGTTTCTAATTCCCTTTATCCCAGTTGCATGCCCTGAGGGATCTCAGATCCTGCTTTGAATGTTGACTTGCTTTTACCCCTCTTCAATAAAAAGAGTCCTTTTGAAATACAAAGTTTTCATGAGTCTATACTTATTTTTTGAAGTGGGGAAAGGCTGGTCCTTACATCATCCACTCCCCTACTCATTGTAGAATACCTTATGCCACCAATTCTAGACCTAGAAAACCTTGAATTACGCCGTCTTCGGTCTGATCTAAGTATGGTATATAAAATCATACATTGCAATGAATGTCAATGAATACTTCAGCTTCAACCATAACAACACAAGAGCACACAATAGATACAAACTCCAAACTTGATTGCAGGAAATACGACTTCAGCAACAGAGTGGTCAATGTCTAGAATATTCTACCTGACTCTTTGGTTTCTTCCCCAAACCCCCAAAACTCTAACCTTAGACTGTCTACTATTGACCTCACCCCTTTCCTAAGAGGTCTGCAGGGGGCATGCATAAGTGCACCAATGTGCTTACCATCCCTGTCCTATTGTTTCTTTTATTTTTCTTATATGTACCCAGTTCATGTATTCATAACTATGTATATACTTATACCTATTATCTTGTAAGCGATTGACAAATCAAATAAATAAAAAATTAAAATAAAATAAAATAAATCATCTCTTTCTTTCTTCTGCTTGATTGGGTGGCCTGTAGAAGACACCATCGCATTTCTCCCCCTTTTATATTGACCCATATGAATTCTAGGATATTTTCATCCTTAGTTTTGTGGATTTCTACAGAGATGTAGTGACAATGTAACTCCACCTCCTCTTTTGTTAGGTCTGTTTCTTTTGAATAGTTTGTATCTTTCTATTAGTACATTCCAGTCATGATTTCATCCCACCAAGTTTTGGTAATGGCAACTATATCATATCTGCCTTCATGTAGTATTACTTCAAGTTCACCTCATTTGTTCCCTAAACTTTGAGCATTCATGTATAGGCATTTGAGTCCTTCATGCTTCTTATATCTTCTACTTTGTAACTGGATTTCCATCCTTTCTATCACTCTTTACTTGATTATGTTTTTCTTTTTCTTTTCTTTTCTCTTTATTCACTATCTCCTTATGTGGTTGATTATCTAGTGGTTTTTTGCTTTGAATTAGGTTCTAAAGGTTGTGAAGATTGGCACCCCTCAATTTTAGTTTACAGCTCTTTTGATAAGATAAGCCAGTTGTTTTCCAAATATGGCTAACATTTTAGACTATAGACTTAAGATTCAGAAGGATCTTGATATATTTTGAGCATTTGGGCCCTATCCAACAAGATGCAATTCAGTGGTGATAAAAGTAAGGTTTAACACTTAGGCAAGAAAAACCAAAATGTGTATAGAATATGTATACAATATGTGGTACCTGGCTCAACATCAGTAACAGTGAGAGGGACCTAGGTTTCCTAGTGGATCATCATTTAAGTATGTCAGCAGGTGCTACAGTTGCCAAAAAAAAAAGCCAATTTAATTCCAAAAAAAAAGCCAATTTAATTCCCAATTAAACAAAGGGATAACATCAAGATTATAAGTAGTGATAATACTATTTTATACTGCACTAGTGAGGCCATACCTATCCTGTTCCGATCATCACAATATAAAAAACAGTGCAGAGTAAAGCAACAAAGATGATAAGGGATCTGGAGGCTAACTCATATAATGAATAGTTGAGGGAGCTAGGTATTATGCCCCTGGTGGAAACTGACTCTGAGGGAGAGGAGGAACAGTGACAGCGAGTGGAAGTGTGGCTCCGGAGGTTGTGGAGTAGGTTGAGGAAGGGCACAGGCCATCTGGGCAGTCAGAGGAGGACCCAGGCCCATCCTGTCTCCATCCTAGGGCACGCAGAGATGTGGTCTACTTGGGAGGAGAGGGCCTTGATCCTCTTCATGAGCTGCAGCTGTGATAACTGGATAAGAGGACGGACATGCGTACGGGCAAACGCTGGAAACAAAGCATGGAAATATCTCTAGTTTATGGTTCCTCTCTGAGCTTAGTGTCCTTCTCAGTGTGTGTTCTGATCTGTGGACGTCCTCCAGCCCTTATCTTGCCTGGTTTGTGTTGTTTTTTTTTTTACTTTTTATAATTTAAATGACATTGTCCTCCTTCTGGTAACTGCTCCTGTGGGAGTTTTTTGTCTCCAGTCAAGGATATTTGGAGCTTGAAGCCCAAGGAATAAAAGGGGCTTCACACTAGGTATGGCTAGCCTATTGAAGAGAAGGATTAGGGGGGACATGATAACTGTCTTCCAGGATTTGAATGGCAGACACAGGGAGGAGAGGGTCAACTTATTGTGCAAAGCACCTGAGGGCAGGACAAGAAGTAATGGGTGGAAGCTGGTTAAAGAAACATCCAACTTGAAATAAGGAAGAATTTCCTAACAGTGAGAACAATTAATCAGTGGAATAGCTTGTCTTCTGGGGTTGCGAATGTTCCATTGCTGAAAGTTTTCAAGAAAGGATTGGACAACCATTGACCAAGAGGTCAAGGTCTCTTAGCTTGAGCAAGGAGTTGGACTGAGGTCCTTTCCAGCCCTATGATTCTATGTTCTATGTTTTCTCTTAGAACAGGAAGATAGGAACTCACAGCAGCAGATGGAAGATTTGGAGGAGATAACTTGCAGAGTCTTGCCCAAATATCTTTGTCCAGACAGGATTTTCTTATTATTTTTTAAACTGCTTCAGAGTGAAGATGGCTTGAGTTCAGGATAATAGCAGCTTAGATGGTAACTGCAGCTATGCTCCCTTAGTCAACTTGCAGTTAAGCTTGGTTCATTGATACAGTTTTGTGTACTTTGATGTATTAATG
The DNA here is from genome assembly GCA_023653725.1 of Bungarus multicinctus. Taxonomy (NCBI): domain Eukaryota; kingdom Metazoa; phylum Chordata; class Lepidosauria; order Squamata; family Elapidae; genus Bungarus; species Bungarus multicinctus. The sequence continues at coordinate 26,404,131 of CM042835.1, read as the reverse complement.
TAACCTTGTTTTTTTTTTGGGGGGGGGGAACTGGCTGACAGCTGGTTTAATTCCACCTTCTGCTTTGGACCTGATATTTGGCACCCGGTCCAATGTGGTCCATTTGCAGCTGAGCCCTGGGAAAGAAATGTAGCCTTGTGCTTGGGCTGGGTGGATCTAAAATGTCAAGAAGAAAGAGAATTAACTGCAAATTTATCAAGGCCCTGCTGGTCCTGGAAATCTTTTGGATGCTCTTTCATAAGGCTTGCCTGGTGGCCTTTTGCAGTTCTGTCACTTTCATGAAGTATCTAAAGAAGGTGGATTAAGTTCATTTTGGTCACATTCCACCAGAGGAAAAGTTGCATAAATTAAAAATGTGCTGAGTTCTTCTATACTGCATTTGAATTCTAAGTTGCTATACATCTAAATGGCTCAGTCTTCTCCTCCGCAGGATTTCAATGGCCAGAAACAAAAGGATAGGCAAGGGCCCAGTGATAGGATTCAATATTTTTTTTACTACCAGTTCTGTGGGCATGGCTTGATGGGTGTGGCAGGGGAAGGATACAGTAAAATCTCTAGTCAGAGGTGGGATTTACTGGTTCTCCAAACTACTCAAAATTTCAGCTACTGGTTCTCCAGAACTGGTCAGGACTTGCTGAATACTACCTCTGCAAGAGCCTGAAGAAAGATTCTAATGAGTTAAATTGTGCATTCTGAATTGATCCCACTAGATTTCAAAGTGATAGGTTTCATATTGGACATTCTAGAATGGGCTGACTTTCAGAAACAGTTTGTGGATCTAGAATAATATTGTGGCTCTTTGTAGGGGCACAGACACCTTGCTCTTTCTCTAGGCTTCGTGAACACAACCACATGAAGATTTGACTGACAAGTATCCAATATTATTCTCCACAGCATTAGCAGAATAATGGAGTTGGAAGGGACCTTGGAGGTCTTCTAGTCCAACCCCCTGCTCAAGCAGGAGACCCTGGACCATTTCAGACAAGTGATTGTCCAATCTCTTCTTGAAAACCTCCAGTGCTGGAGCACCCACAACTTCTGAAGGCCAGCTGTTCCACTGATGAATTGTTTTCACTGTCAGAAACTTTCTCCTTAGTTCTAGGTTGCTTCTCTCCTTGATTAGTTTCCATCCATTGTTTCTTGCCTTGCCTTCTGATGCTTTGCAAAATAGGATGGCCCCCTCTTCTTTGGGGCAGCTTCTTAAGTATTGCAACATTGCTATCATATATCCCCATGTCCTTTGCATTAGACTAGCCATGCCCAATCCCTGCAACCATTCTTCATATATTTTAGCCTCCAGACCCCTAATCATCCTTGTTGTTCCTCTTCTCTGCACTTTTTCCAAAGTCTCATCATCCTTTTTTATATTGTGGTGATCAAAACCGGATGCAGTATTCCAAGTGTCATCTTACTGAGGCTTTATAAAGGCTTCAATTGATCTTGATTATATCCCTCTGTTAATGCAATCTAGGATTGAGTTGGCTTTTTTGGCTGCTGCCATACACTGCTGGTTCTCCACTAGGATCCCAAGGTCCCTCTCACAATTACTGCTATTGAGCCATGTTTCAAGTCATCTGCATTTGTATAGTTGCTGTTGTTGTTGTTGTTGTTTGTCTAAATGGAAAGCCTCTACATTGAATTTCATTTTGTTGAATAGGGTCCAGTGTCCAAACCTGTCGAGATCCATCTAGATCTTGAGCCTATATTTGGGGCCATTGGCTATTACTGCCAGTTTAGTGTCATCTGCAAATTTGATGAGTTCCCCTTCTATCCCCTCATCTAAATCATTTATGAAGATGTTGATGGGTACTTGGCAGATTTCACCTGACAGGTGAAGTGGGATGGGGCTCCACCCAAATAAAGCCTGATTGGCAAATCTGTAATATCACAATGGCCAGGCTATAAATGTTTGGATTAGATTTACCCTTTCCATTTGTCATTGTAGTTTACAGAATTGATAACTTTCCCATTTAAATCAAAGCTCCTTGCTAATCCTCCCCTTTCTGTGCAACCAGAGGCTTCACCAGCAGCTGCAGGGATGACCTTCCACTGATGCTTTAGGGACATCCTAAAATCTTCCGGCAGCTCAAACAGAAATCAAAACCTTGGTCTCCTGTCCTTTCTGACCTTCTCCTGGCCATCTCTTAGAAAGAAGAAGATAGAAGGGCTGTAGGTGAAGCCTTTCTTAGGGTTAATATCAGGGTATCTCTACAACTCTGGCATTTTATCTGTGAAAAATCATGCCGGCTGCAGGATTTGAGATTTGAGCAAATGTCACCTTTAGAGGGAGATAAGAAGAAACTATAAGCTTAGGAAATCAGTGTATGAACTGAGAAGTTTTCACATGCAGTCCAACCGTTGCAGTACAGAGCAAACTATCACTTCTTGTAATCTAAACACGCCATCTCTGATACTACAGGCCAGATTGGCTCTTTTGATTATTGCAGCAATTATTGCAAATAATTGGGTCGTGCTTAGTTTATAGTCCATTAAGGACCTCATGGTTGTTCAATCACCCACAAATCTGTCTGGTCATGGAATCATCCATCCCAATTATTTCATATCATCAAGATTTTGCTCTCACATTCTCCAGACCTCATTTTTGTCCTGCCCCACCTCCATTTGTGGTTGGGTCATTTTTTTCCCTTTGCAAAATACGAATTTAAGCAGTTGATCTTTCTCCAGGATGCTTGTCACTATAACATTATTTGTATCTTTTTAAATCTTCGCTCCCTCTGATGTTTAGGTTTGCTGGTAGAGATCCTACGGTTTCTGAAGAATCCCTTGAATTCTTTGTCTATGTTCCCCTCCTTTTATTTCCTGTCCCTTTTTCTCTTCTGCATTCTATGTTCTATGAATTTAGGAAAGCTTGGCAGATATCCAGGCTCTTCTTCCTAGTTTCCTTTTGCAGGGATTTATTGCAACTGTGCCTTCAGTATCGGGTAAGAGCTGCTACTAAGGCCTACCTTGTGGCAATTCATGCAGCAAAGTGAAAATACTTCTCCACACTAATTGCATCTGCAGATAATCGCCCAGTGACCCTCTTTAAGGTGAGCCGTCCTCCTTTTAGGGAAGGAGGAGATTGAGGTCCACCTGAAGGGGAACGCTAGGAATTTGCAGATTTTCTGGAAGACAAAATTGCTCAACTTCGTTCCCAGTTAGATGCCGGCATGGTTGCTGATCTGGTGGAAGCTTCTGAGGCAGGTTCTTGCCCTGTTATCTGGGAACGGTTTGACCCTGTTGTTCCTGAGGAAGTGGACAGGATCCTAGGGAGTATGCACGTGAGCACCTGTATTTCAGACCCATGTCCCTCCTGGCTTGTGAAAGCTTCCCAGGAGGTGACAGGCGAGTGGTCCCTGGCAGTGATTAATGTTTTTCTACAGGAGGGGACGGTGCCCCAGCACTTTAAGGAGGCTGTGGTCCACCCTCTTCTTAAGAAGCCATCACTGGACTCCACCCGGATGGATAATTTCCGTCCTGTCTCCAATTTTCCCTTTTTGAGGAAGATTGTTGAGAAGATGGTTGCACAACAGCTCCAGAGGTTTCTGGATGAAACAGATTATCTCAATCCCTACCAGTCAGGATTCAGGTCTGGATTTGGGACAGAAATGGCATTGGTCGCACTTTTGGATGATCTCTAGCAGGAGGGCAGGAGGGTAGTGCATCCATCCTTGCTCTACTTGACCTCTTAGTGGCTTTTGATACCATTGACCATGGGATTCTCCTTGGGCAACTTTGGGGGATGGGAGTAGGAGGCTTTGTGATGTCTTGGTTCACTTCCTTCCTCTGCGGCTGCTCTCAGTCAATGTTGATAGGAGGGGAGAGATCTAGTTCTCACCCACTGCTTTATGGGGTTCCACAGGGCATGGTACTCTCTCAACTCCTGTTCAACATTTATATAAAGCCACTGGGTGAGATCATCCATCACCATGGACTGAGGTATCACCAATATGCTCTCGCAGTGCTTGGAAGCTGTTAGGGGCTGGATGGGGAACAATGGGTGGAAACTAAACCCTTGTAAGACCAAGTGGCTCTGGGTTTGGGGTTCACTGGCTCAGGGATAATTGCCACCTTTGGTCTTAGATGGGGTGGCACTACCCCAAACAGACCCTGTGCATAATCTAGGGGTTTTCCTGGACTTACGACTTCTGCTTAAAGAGCAGGTGGCGGTTGTGGCCAGGAGGGCCTTTGCGCAACTGTGGGTTGTGCATTAGTTACGCCCTTTCTTGGACCAACGATCCCTACTCACAGTCACTCATGCCCTAATCACTTCCCATCTTGATTATTGCAACACGCTCTACATGGGCTGCCCTTGAACAACATCTAGAAGCTACAGTTGGTGCAATGTGCAGCAGCCTGCATGGTTTTGTGCAGACCGCAGTGTCCACATGTTTCATCTCTCCTACAGGAGCTGCATCGGCTGCTGATTCGCTTCCGGGTGCAATTCAAGGAGCTGGTTATCACCTTTAAAGCCCTTCATGGCTTGGGACCAGGCTATCTGAGGGACCGTCTCTTGTCGGTCACATTTACCTGACCTATTAGTGTGGGGAGGCAGGGAATGCTGCAGGTCCCATCCCTGAGGGAGATACACCTGGTGGGATGCAGAAGAAGGGCCTACTCCCTGGTGGCTCCCTCTCCCTGGAATATCATTCCCCCCCAGAGATTAGAATGGCCCCCACTCTAATACTCTTCTGGAAGGCACTGAAGGAGACCTGGTTCTGCCAGTGGGCCTGGGGAATCCAGAGCAGGATGGAGCTCATCAAATGGCTTGTGTGATCTGCTGTCATTGGGGCAGGGAGAGAGGGGGGGATTTTTTTCCAGGTTTTTGTACTATTGTACTTTATTAATTTATTTGATTCTTTTTGTTAGTTTTTATGGCATTTTTGTTTTAAATATGGTTTTACATTTTGTAAGCCGCCTCAAGTCACCATGGACAAATAGGCGGCAGTAAATAAATAATAGATAAATAAATAAATATCGCCCTCTTGCAGACATTGTCCTTTGTCTGGTTTCTCTCTTTTTCCTTGAGGATCTGACCATTGGATCTGATTCACCCAGCAAAATCAAAAATTAATATGCAGGTGGAAGATTGAGTGAGAGAGCATGACAGGACCAGAGTAGGAAGGAGGAAGAAGATGGTGTGGGTGGGAGGGAGGGAGGGAGAGAGGGAGAGAGAGAGTTCGGAATCTGGCTAGGCACCTCTCTGCTATCATTAGCTCCCTTTGCTACCACTCACCAATGAGTTTCTGAGAGATTACATTTCATCTTGACCAGGAAAATAGAGTCCCTCTCTGAGGAAGATCAGTGATTCAAAAAATGTGATAGATGATAGATAGATAGATAGATAGATAGATAGATAGATAGATAGATAGATAGATAGATAGATAGACAGACGAAAGAGACAGACAGAGAGAGAGAGAAAGCAAGCCTAGATTGTCCTTCTTTGATTTTGAGGTTGGTAAGCATTCCCTGTTATTAGAAATGAGGCAACCTATTTCTCTGTCAGGCTTTGACACCCATAACCTTTCATTTCAAAGTGAACCATCTGCATCTGACAGATCCACAGCGACAGCTGGAGGCCAATTCATTTTGCATGCACTTTCTTTTTTCATGCTCTCTTTTTATAGAGAGGGAAGTACAAAAATACATTACCACATCTCTCGTTATCTGTATCAGCCTCAAACCATTAGCTTATGGCGCTCCCCAAAGTCTCACTTTTCTCTTGACGTGCTTTAACAAGAGACCAGCACTCTTTACTCTTAATGACAGGATATATCACAGGCTTTGTGATTAGTTCCCTCCTTAGTAAAGGAAATTTAGGACTTGGTGCATATGGAGGTCAAAGAGGCTGGCAGGGGGGTGGGACTGTCAGCTCACTCTGCCCCTGGGAAGGCACCTGTAGGGAGCCTAGAGCAGGGGGTCTTCAACCTTGGCCACTTTAAGCCTGGGGGACTTCAACTCCCAGAATTCCCCAGCCAGTTTTGCTGGAAGTTGAAGTCCCTCAGGCTTAAAGTGGCCAAGGTTGGAGACCCCTGACCTAGAAGATTCCCACTGGAAGAGAGGCCAAGCAGGAATTGTTTCCCTCCAGAAGGAAGGGTACCAAGAGAGACAATTTAAAGCAATATTCTTTCCTGTAACAACAACTATAAAATGGGGGATGCAGAATGCCAAGAGAAATTTTGGGTTTTTTTTCTCTGTGGAACATTTCTGAGCATCTGTAGAAAAGGGGAAAGGAAAGGTTTCCCCTGTCCAGTGGTGTCCAATTCTAGGGGGCTGGGACTCACCTCTGTTTCTTAGCCAAGGGAGCCAGTGTTGTCAAAGACACTTTTGGTGTTCATGACATGTGGCCAGCATGACTATATGCCAAGGTGCACAGAATACTGTTACCTTTCCACCAAAGTAGAAGGGCTGATCAAATTTTCTACTATGCATCTTTCTTTGTGAATTGCATTGATGAGAACCGTTCCATTAAATTAGATGAACCACATCTGCCTGGGTGGGGAAACCTCAATTTCTTGTTGAAATTCAGTGGTCCTTTGTTGTTTAAGCAGACCGTACTTCTGTTCTAGTGCCAGAGGAATGCTTTCCATTGTTTTGGTTTGAAAATTAGAGCCATAGGACTGGAAAGTACCTTGAATATCTTCTAGTCTATCTTCTGCTCAGAAATGAGAATCTTCAAACGAATAGAATAGAGTAGAGTAAAATAGAATAGAATGCAGAATAGAATAGAGAATAGAATAGAATAGAGAATAGAGAATGGAGAATGGAGAATAGAGAATGGAGAATAGCGTAGCGTAGCGTAGCGTAGCGTAGATTAGAGTAGAGTAGAGTAGAGTAGAGTAGAGTAGAATGCAGGATAGAATAGAGAATAGAGAATAGAACAAGGAAAGAATAGAATAGGAGAGGAGAGGAGAGGAGAGGAGAGGAGAGGAGAGGAGAGGAGAGGAGAGGAGAATAGAATAGAATAGAATAGAATAGAATAGAATAGAATAGAATAGAATAGAATAGAATAGAATAGAATTCTTTATTGGCCAAGTGTGATTGGACACACAAGGAATTTGTCTTGGTGCACATGCTCGCAATGAAAAATGTTCAACCCTTGTTTGGGAGGTATGATGTGATGGAATATCCATGATTCCAAGATATAGGTAGTTTGACTGCTTCATAGCCCTCGTGGTTAGTAAATCCCTCCTTAATTAGAGTTTGATTCTCCATCTATAAAACTTTCCCTCATTGGTTCTTGTCCTACACTTCAGAAAACAAATCCCCATGAGAAGACTGTTATCATGTCTCAGCTTTTTCTTTTTTAAGAACAATACATACAATTTGTGTAACCTCATAGGATTTAGCCTCCAAGCCACTCATCATCACTTTCTCTGCATCTTTCGTTGTCCTCAGCAACTTTCTTGAGTTGTGATAACCAGATCAGGATAAAGTATCCCAAGTACAATCTGACCGATCCAGTACAGAGCAGAAATGGTTGATTCAAAAGGTTGTTTACCAAACGGTGACTTCATTTAGTATTGAAATTATTCATGCCAATCATTCCAATTTATCAAATGTGTTATTGAAGTACCGGTATATGTTCATTACATCCACAACATTTTATTCATCTAGTAAGCTAGTCACTTTGTCAAAAAGAGCAATAAAATGTGCCTGGCATCACCCATTTTTAGCAAACTCATGCATGCTGGCTTCTTCTAATCATCTTTCTTTTTAAATATTTTTTCTAAGATTTTCTCCAGATATTTTTGTTTTTCTGAGATGCAGTCCATCTCTCAACAAAAGCTCTTCTTATCTTGGCTTGCAACAGTTCATTTAGTGACTGTCAAAGTTACAACAACACACAAAAAAGTGACTTATGACCATTTTTCAGAGTTACAAATTTTGCAGCATTCCTATGGTCATGTGATCAAAAATCAAATTTTATTTATTTGTTTATTTATTTATTTATTTGTCAAGCAAGTATTAGATAACAGGTATAAGTATAAGCATGGTTATGAATACATGAAATGGATACGAATAAAAAATAAACAATAGGACAGGGACGATAGGCACATTGGTACGCTTATGCACGCCCCCTACAGACCTCTTAGGAAAGGGGTGAGGTCAATAGCAGACAGTCTAAGGTTAAAGTTTTGGGGTTTGGGGAAGAAACCACAGAGTCAGGTAGAGTATTCCAGACATTGACAACTCTGTTGCTAAAGTTGTGTTTCGTGCAATCAAGTTTGGTGTGGTTTACCTTGAGTTTGTATCTATTGTGTGCTCTTGTGTTGTTGTTGAAGCTGAAGCATTCATTGACAGGAAGGACATTGCAGTAGATAATTTAATGTACTATACTTAGATTGGACCGAAGGCAGAGTAGTTCTAGGTTGTCTAGGTCTAAAATTTCAAGTCTGGTGGCATAGTGTATTGTGCTACAAGTAGAGGAGTGGAGAACTCTTCTCGTGAAATATTTCTGGACTTTCCCAACTGTTTTAATATCAGATACATAATGCGGATTCCAGACTGATGAGCTGTATTCAAGTATTGGTCTAGCAAATGTTTTGTATGCTCTAGTTCAGCGGTCGCGAACCAGTGGGCCATGGCACACCACGGCCCACTGGTGGGCCATGAGAAAATGTTGGTGGGCCACAGAGAAATCTCACCCCCAGAGCACACCCCTAAAGCAATTAATCTAGGCTGCGCAGAAACATAAGGCTGCCCAGCCCACATGGCCCACAGGAACCCTCCCCGCCCACTCACTCCTTACCCGGCAAACTTGTCTGCTAAATTGCTATTTTTCCTTTTTCCAACCATCATCTGTTCTGCTGCCCCGGGAGATTTAGATTAGCTAGGAAGCAGGAAATGGTTGGATTTCGTGCTTTCTAGCTAAGCACAGCCAAACCTCCCTTAGGATTGAAGATTTGTTTGCAAGCAAATTCAATGCAGAGTCACAGAAAACAAATCTGAGAGACTGAGCTAGCCGATGATAGATAGATAGATCACTGAATGATTCTGTGAGCAACTCAATCTGCCTGCTTTGCCTGATTTTGGATAAAAGTTGCTTGTTTAAAATAAAAAAATCAATATTTACATACATGGTGTGTTGTGAGTTAATTTTGTGAGTTTGCTAGCTAGCAAATTTTATGAGTTTGCTTGCAAGCAAATTTTATGTGGCAGACTAAGCTAGCCAATGGCAGATAGATTTCTGAATGAATCTGTGATTCTGTGAGCAACTCAATCTGCCTGCCTGCTTTGCCTGATTTTTTATAAAAAATTCAATATTTATATAATTATTTATATTTACATACAAGCCATGCCCAGCCAGTCACATGACCACCAAGCCACACCCACAAATTAGGCCATGCCCACAGAACCAGTTAGTGGTCCCTGGGATCTAAAATTATGAGCTTGGTGGTCCCTGAGGTCCAAAAGGTTGGCGACCCCTGCTCTAGTTAGTAGTGTGATATTACTGGAAAAGAAGCTATGCAGGATTAGGTTAACAACTCTTAATGCCTTTTTGGTTATGTAGTTACAGTGGGCTCTAGCACTTAGGTCATTAAAGATGAATATTCCAAGGTCCTTGACAGAGTTTGGATCATCAACAAGGTCTTGACTATTCAGCCTGTATTTTATTTTCTGATTTTTTTTACTGATATGTAAGACAGAGCATTTACTTGTTGAGATCTGAAGCTGCCATTTGTTTGACCATTCTGATACATAGTCGAGGTCATTTTGAAGGGTAGCAGTATTGTCTGTGGTGTTGAATAGCTTTACATCATCGGTGAACAGAACGCAGTTGCTCTTAATATTTATGACCATTGCTGTGTCCCAAGGACATATGATCCTGTTTTGCACAAGCAAAGTCAGTGGGGAAGCCAGATTCACTTAACAACTGGGGTACTAACTTATTAACTTACAGTGATTCACTTAACAGCTATAGCAAGAAAGGTCATAAAATGTCTCACTTAACAACATAAATTTTGGGCTCCATTGTGATTGTTAAGTTGAGGACAACCTGTATAAACCATGATCCAGGAATCCAGAATTACCTGTACAACCACCCATTGAGCCAAACTTCACTTCCAGAATCTCTGTTCCTTTCTTTGTCTGTGACCTTCACATCATTCATGCTCCAAGTTGTTTCGCCCTACTGCCTCTCTCCTTGCAGCCCTTTAATGTTTTTTTCCAGAGTTTTTCTGGCAATGTCATTTGTTCCAACAAAAGAAAGGAACGGTGGTCATATTATTCTCTGTCTTTGAACCTGGAAGACAACATACTTCCTTTGATATTACTTCATTTCATTCCTCTCAAGAGTGGCTCGTTGCCATATGTCTTTGGGACAATCATTGGATTCCTTGTCTCCAAGGAAGCCTGGGTTTCTCTCCCTCCCATCCTTGGAACGTTGGGCAAGGACCATTCTCCAGATATCTGCGAGGGGAGAACCTGCAATTGACTGCACAGGGCAGCCTCTTTGTTCTCTACTTAATGCTGCCATCCCTCCTCTTCCAAAGCTATTTTTTATGTAACAGTCCCTCCCTGTGTTCATCTTGTAAACATCCTTCTGCCCTTGTCCAAATAATCCGCATTTTACTCAGTGCAATGAGATGCACCTCCAGATTCACCTTTGCACTTGGTCTACAAAATAGCTGGAATCTTCCTCAGGCAAGAAAACAGTAATATTTTAAATTATACTAACATAATGAGTTCTAACCCTAAACCTGAAGACTCCAATATCACTGCCTTCCTAAATATTGGAGGGAATATGCTATACAACACTATCAAAGCTGACATCAGGGGAGTAAAAACTCAAGGTCCGCAGGCCTGTGACGTGGTTGGATCCAGCCCATGGGGCCGTCCTGGTCTACCCAATGTGAAGAGGAAAGATTGGGCCAGTGTGGTTTCAGCTAAATCTACCCAATGCGAAGAAGAAAGATCAGGTCAGTGTGATGTCAGCCTGGTCTACTCAATGTGAAGAGGAAAAATCAGGCCTAGCATTACTTTGGCCAGTCTACCCAATGTGAAGAGGAAACATGCCAGCAGTTTGGGAAGTGGTGTCAAACTAGACATGCCCACCAAGTTGGCCACACCCACCCAGTCACCGCCACCCCACCCCCGAGGTCAACCACATCCTGATGTGGTTGTCAATGAAATTGAGTTTCCCATGAGCATAGAACAACTGAAAGAAGAAGTGAAAGATCAGAAGATGTTGAGAGACTGGCTGATAGAATTCCCAACAGTTGGAACAAATGAATGGATAATGTCACCATCATCATGCTACACAGATATCTGGGCAAAGGCAGTTTCAGAGAAACAGGCATAACAGAGAAGCATAGACTTTAGGCTTCTCTCCTTAATCTCTTGCAGAGGGAAAAGCATCCCTGCTTCAGATGGGCAAGCAGAAGGTCCTGCAGGGGTCTATGAGTCAAACAAGCAGAAATTCTAACTTCTCTATCCAATTCCTCTTTGCATAAAGGCACACACACTCCAGCGAGGGCTCCGTTTCACCTCAACCCGATTGTGATGTTTATCATTACTCTTCTTGCCTGCCACGTTGATGTGACTGGTGCTGGACCCCAAACCAGGAGGGCAATTTTTAAAGAGGGCAGGATCATTGCTCTCTCCTGCCCAGATTCAATAATACACACGAGGTTCATGTGTTCACTTGTGATCAAATCATGGAGAAACATGGTCTTAAAATGGACTTGACTTTCAGCCAAAAATCCTTTGAGACCAAGGCCATTGGAATTCTGGTCAGCCAAAACTGGATTGAGGTGAAGCCACACTTCATGATGAACAGACCTACATCTTGCCTCCTTAGTCCTATCACTTTCTTTCAAGCGTCCTCTGCTCCCCACACAGGTGAGTTGGGCTGGCAATCTGGCAAGCAGTCCAATCTAACCACTCAGACTACCCTCAATTGGTACAAGCCATCCGGCTGATGATACACTGGCTAACTGAGTCAGTAGAGATTCTCAGTCATCCAGGTCATGGTTGTCCCAAAGATGCTATTTGGGGAGGAAACTGGACTTTCTTGTTTTTTCTTTGAAGATGTTTCACTTCTCATCCAAGAAGCTTCTTCAGCTCTTCCATTCCCCACCATTCTGTCAGAGCTGAAGAACTTTCTTGGATGAGAAGCAAAACATCTTCAAAGAAAAAACAAGAAAGTCCAGTTGTCTCCCAAAAAAGCATCTTTGGTACTGGCTAACCAACAAACCAGAATAAAAGAACTCTGGTTCCCAGCCAGAATTCTGCCAGCACCTTCCTTGCAATGCAGGAAGCCTCCTCCAGTTTTCTTCTCAAAAGTCAGCTGCCAGCTTTCTTCGGGGTGGAATCAGTCTTCCTACACACAAAGAGGAGTGTCTTTTCTTTGTGGGAGATTTTCCTGGAGGGACACAAGGGTTTCCAGCAGGCATCACACCTAATAGGTACTACAATCTCCACACACACACACACACACACCCAATTTCTTCTGAGAGTTTTGAATTTAGCAGCTGCTGTGTAGTAAATTGCTAGTGGTGATGGCAGTGGTCCCTCCCATGCAGCCTCGTTAATTGAGCTTGAATGGCCTCTTTGCTAATAACAGCAGCAGCCGTCTTCCCTTCCCCTCTCACACCACCCTTCCTTTCCCACTGACGGCGAAGAGGCAGAAGCTGGCTGCTGCCCACAATTTCCTTGCCTCACATGTCCAATTTAGTTCTCCACTGCAGCCAACTTCTCCAACCTCCTAGCAAAAGGTCACCTCTCTTGTCTCTTTAGAGAGCCTGAAAAGGTGGGGGAAGAAAAGAGAAAGCAGCCATGTAGATAAGGATAGGGCGATCCTGAAAGGAAGGGGGGGGGTCTGTGCATATGGCAGCAGAAAGAGTTACAACCCCCCCCCCCCCAGTGTCCTCCTGACTTGGCATGAGGACGTTGGCTAATCTCTCCTGAAGCCCCCCCCCCCCACACACACACACACACGCACACTCACAAACCAGGCTCTTTGCACCCTTTCCAGTCGGCCCTGTAGCAGAGGCTGAGTTGTGCTCAGGGCAAGCCGTGCTGGAGGCGTTCTGGTGCTATCTCTGGTTAGGCTCATCTTCCAGTTTTGAAATTTAGGAATTTCTTTCTTTGAGATTTTGTACCATTTTCTGCCCTGCTTGGACTTTTTTGTTTCCTTTTCATGGACGCTTTCACTCTATTTACACTGTGAAATTATATTTAATCTCTGAGCAGGTGTGTTGGCTCACAGAATGCACTATTACTGCTTTTAGCTTTTTTTAATGGTGTTTTTTAGAAGTCTTTTCAATTTCGATTGATTACATGCCATCAAGTTGTTTTTGACTCCTAGTGACAGCATACATAGCTTTTCTCTGTGATGACCTATCCCTAACCTCTTCTTTCAAGTTTCTCCCATGGCTTCCCCCCCTCCATAAAAGAGCCCCTCCACCACCTAGTTGTTCTCTTTTCCTTCCATGTTTCCCAGCATCAAAGCTTTTCCAGAGAGCTGGGTCTTTGTGTAACAGCATCCCCTCAAATAGGGTGCTCCCTAGGCCAGCAGCTACTTGGCCTCAGCTTGGAGCTGGTCCTGCTGAAGAAAGAGCCTCCCAGCATCTCTCAGATGCCCTGGGCTGAAGGGTTTCCTACCCCCCACCTCAGGGGCTTGCCCAAAATGGGAGCAGCCAAGAGAACAAGAGGGGAAGTCACTTTAAGGACAAGCTTTATTACCAGATTTTGCATGTAGCACATTTATTTATTTATTTATTTATTATTTAACTTTTATACCGCCCCCTCTCCCAAATAGGGACTCGTGGTGGTAAACAGCCATAATAAAACAATACAGTCCATAAAAATTTAAAATAGAATTAAAAATTATTAAATTAGTGGCTGAATTTGAGAATAAAAACCAATAAAAACCCGATAAAAGTTTACAATTTAGAAAATTAAAACCCTTCTAATGGCACTAGGCCAGACCGGCCTGCTGAAAAAGGTGGGTCTTCAGCGCGCGCCGGAAGACTCATAGGTCAGTGATGGCTCGTATCTCCGTAGGTAGCTCATTCCAGAGGGAGGGTGGCCCCGCAGAGAAGGCCCGCACCCTCGGAGCCACCAACCGGCATTGCCCAGCCGGCAGCACCCCAAGGAGGCCCACCCTGTGGGAGCGCACTGGCCGGCGGGAGGCCGATGGTGGCAGCCACATGGGCAATTGTATGGATGACTTTCTAGCCACTTCAATTGGCCATATCATCCCCTTCTGGCACACAGGACAAAAACTCTCCTGCAGTGAGTAGCACCTAAGCAAGCAGGCTGGGCATGTTTTTCAAGCATGGCTGCTGACTTACTGAATGCAGAAGGCAGGCTGGGCTGAAGGAAAGAGTCCCCTGTCTCAACTAATGCTGCCCACACACACAATACACATGACAGCTGATAGGTCAGCAGATAGCACCAGGGACTGGGAAAGGGAGGGGACAAATAAGATTATGTTCTACCTTTCAACCAGCCATTAAGCAAGACAAAAATAAGGAGGAACTGAGTATGTCTAGTCTAAGGAAGAGAAGGACTAGGAGATAGCAGTCTTCTAATATTTCAGAGGCTGCCCCAGAGAAGAGGGGAACAATAAGAAGCAATGGATGGAAGCTAAGCAAGGAGAGATCCAACCTAGAACAAGGCGACATTTCCTAATAGTGAGAACCATTAATCAGTAGAACAGCTTCCCTCCAGACATTGTGAGTGCTCTATCACTGGAAGCTTTTAAGAAGAGATTGGACAACTGTTTGTCCAGACTGGTATAGGGCCTCTTGGTTGAGCAGGGGGTTGGACTAGAAGACCTCCAAGGTTCCTTCCAACCCTATGATTCTATGAGATATGAAGGGGGAGCTGTTTTACAACTTACCCTGGAATAGGGGTAGATGGGGGTTCCTCGTAAAGGAAGCCTGAAAATTTCCACTCAAGTCAGCTTCTGCAGAAAGCTGGACCTGTTGCTCCAGATCTTGACTTGCCTGTCAGTCAATTGCTGGGACAGCCAGATTCCTGGCAATAGGGATGGAGTGTGGAGATGCTGCCCCAGGACAGGAGGAGGACAGCCTTTGATGCAGGAAGAGGGGCAAACTGTTCTGTTCCTAATCAATTAGACCACAGGGGTGGGGTGGGGAGCTGGCAGCTGCTCTGGAATGGGAACAAGTGAAACAGCTGTGAAGAGAAGGCTTGGGGCAGGAGGAGCAATTGTGAACAATTGCCAGAGAAGAACACTTGTGAAATAACCAGTGTGTTTCAGTGCTCCTGAAACAAGTTATTCCATGGGCTCCTGGGAAGGAAGGAAGGAAGGAAGGAAAGATATCATTTATTTGTAGCCTAATTAAATAGTATGAGTTTGCAACAAATTAAGGAAAAATAAACATTAAAATCCACTATTGTGTGAAATTTAGAACTGCTGCAGTGGAGACAATTTAATACCAACATTGCAAAATAAAAGATGAGATCATCAGGGTGCACTTAGTATTGAATGGAGGATATTCTATCCTTAATACTTGTTTTATATTTAGTCCAGTACTTCTCCACAATGTGAAATCATTTTGGCTAAAATTAGCATGGTTCCTATTTTTTTGTTATTACTCTATCAGCATTTTATTCTTTTTTGTGCTAAACTTCAAAGCCTTTCGAGGCTATAAAAACAGCCATGGCACCAATAAGCATTACAGCTTTCTTTGTCTTCTTTAATAAGCACTTGGTAGTAGTGAAACCAGGAGGAACCTAAATGCATGTTTTCAGCTGGCAAAAGGTAATTGCAATGTTTAATTTTTCCAACACAATTTTAAGGATTAATTATATGGAAGTCTCTTAACAATTGCACTTCTTTCTGCCACTGTGTTTACACATTGTTTTAAAATAGTTTCAGCATTTAGAGATCTCTTCAGAAAAGAAAGGGAACTATTTATCCAAGTCATTTTTAAATGCTAACAATTGAAACACAACCAGAAGTAGCCATGTACAATGGGAATGGCCTTGGGAGACAGGAGGAAACAGCTACAGCCAAGGCAATGGTTGAATGAATGAAATTTGAACCTGGACAGGAGAATGGAGAAATCATCCTCAGAAGGGCTCTTCCCATAGTTTTCAAGAGTAAAGTGACACCACTAAGAGTTTCTTCAGTCTTGCAAAATTCTTTTAATGTAACCTTATAATAAAGTTAATATTCAGTCTTGTCTTCTAGTATGGACTCTCTCCCAAACTAAAACTAGAGGTAAAAAAGTTGCATTCCAACTGTCTAGCCCTGGTATCAAGAGCGGGATTAGATGGGGCAACTTGGGTTGCCAAGTCCAGCCTCCAATCAGCCTACTGCTCCAATCAGAAAATCAAACCACAACCAATGATCTCTCACCTGCACACATCCAGTAAAGGGAAGATCATCCCCTCTCAACCCATCATTCCTGCGACGAATAATATCTCAGGCTTCCCTAGGGGAAAAAAAGGCAAATGAATACTGGTGATAGAAGATTAAATTCTTTGGGAAACAGAAACTATAGTTTTCAGACCAAACAGTCAATCTAGGGAGGTATGTCATTTCCCTGGAGCAAAAATCAAAGATCATATTGAGAACCTAACTAAAATAATCAATCCCACGGGTTACTACCAGAGGTGGTATTCAGCAGGTTCTGACCAGTTCTGAAGAACCGATAGTGAAAATTTTGAGTAGTTCAGAGAACTGGCCAATACCACCTCTGACTGGAGGTTTTACAGTATCCTTCCCCTGCCACGCCCACCAAGAACCGGTAGTAAAAAAAAATTGAATCCCACCACTGGTTACTACCCCTTTCTTCTTCTACCTGTGTGGACCAATGACACAACAATGAATGTAAAAACAATAACAAGAGATTACGAACAGCTAGGAAAGAAAATTAGGAGCACAAGTAGTGTTTTCATTTATACTTCCAACAAAAAGCCAATATCCAATGAGGGAGCAAGGGAGTTTAGAAACGAAACGCTGGCTTAAAAATTGGTTTTGTCAGGAGAACTTTGGTTTCTTAGACCATGGTCTGCTTTACCTACCTGAAGGGCTGCTGGCAAGGGATGAAGTGAACCTCACAAGAACTGGAAAGAATCTATTTGGAAAATGACTGGCTCATCTTATCAGAAGGGTTTAAACTAAAATTGAGGGGAGAGTGGCCAATCTTCATGACCTATAGAACCTAATTTCAAGCAAAAACCACTAGATAACCAATCATATAAGGAGATAGGGAATAAAGGAAAGAAGAAGAAAAACAAAAAAACACAATAAAGCTGAGAGTGATGGAAAGAATGGAAAATCCATTTACAAAATAGGAGATATAACAAATATACCTCAAAATATAAGAAATATACCCAAGATTTGGTTTGTGGGGTGCCTCAGGGGTCGGTCCTCTCTCCCCTCTTGTTCAACATTTACATGAAGCCGCTGGGCGAGATCATCCGTGGTCTTGGAGTGAGATGTCATCTGTATGCAGATGACACCCAGCTGTACATCTCCACTCCGGACCACCCCAACGATGCTGTGGGGGCTATGTCTAGGTGCCTGGAGGCCGTGCGGGACTGGATGGGCGGGAACAGGCTTCGGCTCAACCCATCCAAGACCGAGTGGCTGTGGTTTCCGGCGCCCCGATATAGCCAGCTGACACCTTCACTGGCTATTGGGGGGGAAGTTCTGCCCCCCCACAGAGAGGGCTCGCAACCTGGGTGTCCTCCTGGATGTACGGCTGTCACTTGAACATCACATTGCGGCCGTCTCCAGGGGGGCGTTTCATCAGATCCGTCGGATCTACCGGTTGCGGCCCTTCCTAGATCGGGACGCCTTGCGCACGGTCACTCAGGCCCTTGTCACCTCTCGCCTGGACTATTGTAATGCCCTCTACATGGGGCTCCCTGCGGGGAGCATCCAGAGACTCCAGTTGGTGCAAAATGCAGCCGCGCGGGTGATCATGGGGGCGTCACGTAGCGCCCATGTGACGCCTCTCCTGCGCGAGCTGCATTGGTTGCCGGTGGCTCTCCGGGTTCGCTTCAAGGTTCTAGTTTTGACCTTTAGGGCGACCCATGGCATGGGACCAGGTTACCTTCAGGACCGCATTCTGCCAACGTTCTCCAACAGGCCGGTGCGTTCCCACAGGGAGGGTCTGCTCTGGGTGCCGTCGGCCGCTATGTGTCGTCTGGCGGCGCCAAGGAGTAGGGCCTTCTCTGTGGGTGCCCCCGCCCTCTGGAATATTCTGCCACCGGAACTTCGTACCGGCACAGACCTGAGGGCCTTCAGGCGCGCGTTGAAGACCTGGCTCTTTGAGCAGGCCAGCCTGGGCTGAGAAAATGATTTTAAATTTGGTCTCCATTTTTAATTCTAAATTGGGTTTTAAGGGTGGGGGGGGGTTTCTTAGTCTTATTACGCAGCCGATTTAAATTTAATATTTTTTAACTTTTGTATTCTCTGTGGGGTTTTTAGATGAGCTGTTCACCGCCCTGAGTCCCTTGGGAGAAGGGCGGTATATAAATGGAATAAATAAATAAATAAATAAATAAATAAATAAGATGCACAAGTGTCTTAAATGCCTATACACAAATGCTCAAAGTTTAGGTAACAAACTTGAAGTAATAGTACATGAAGGTAGAAATTATACAGTTGCCATTACTGAAACTTGGTGGAATGAAACTCATGACTAGAATGTACTGATGGAAGAATACTGTAAGGATTGAAGAGTATGAAATGTATTCAAAAAACAACCAGAAAGTCCAGTTGCCTCTTGAAAAAGTACATGTTAGGCCTGCCTCTGTTCAAATCTCAAGAAATAAAACCCCCAACTTCATTGGATTAGAGAAGAGGCACTTTAACTAAGTTTGAAGTGATAGCAGTGAAAGCATGGCAAGATCTGATTCAAAATGCACAAAAGTTACCCATTGAAAGTCACCCCAAATCCCTCCCATCAGGGTCCAGCACTGAGAGTCCAGCCAACATCCAGCTTCAAGTTCTTGTCAATAAAGGCATGCAGCTCATCTAACTCACATAGAGTCATTGATTTTAAGCTTGGGGAGTTTTGCCCCAGGGAACATTTCTATTCTGCATTCTATAGGGCAATGGAGCAGGCGTGCATTAGAGCCCCACTCACTGAATTCCTCCCTTAAGTCCCAGTATTCTCTCCTTCTATTCGCTACTGCACTGCAGCCCCTAATTCCCTTGTAACCCTGTTCTTTTGACACTTGGTGGAGGTTTCTCTCCCTCTCTACCTACTGGCTGAGACTGGGTTCTTAGGAGCCCAGGTTCCATTTGTGGAACCAGATTAATCCAAGCAAGAGGGGCCTCTCCATTCCTGGTGCTACAACAAAAGCCTTTTTGTGGCTCCCCATCCTCGTTTCCACAGGCTTGGTTATAAAATGAGCTCCCTCCCTCCCGCCACTGACCCAGAGGTGGGATCCAGCAGGTTCTGACCAGTTCTGGAGAACCAGTAGGGGGAATTTTGAGTAGTTCAAAGAACCGACTAATACCACTTCTGACTGGAGATTTTACAGTCTCCTTCCCCTACCACACCCACCAAGCAACGCCCATATAACTGGTAGTAAATAAATTGAATCCCACCACTGCACTGACCCATCCAGTTGGCAGAAGGCTATGGGTACCCTCAGTCTCTTCAGTCTCAGTCCTAATTTCTCTACCACCTCAGAGCTAATTACACATCTGATGCACCCTGAGTCCAAAAGGGCCAACATCTTTCCATGGGTCCTGACAATGGCACCTTTTGTTCCTCCAGGATGGTCCCAGGGATCACATGTCAACTTACCAGGGGGGTTGTTGTTAGACTCAGTCTCATTCTCCTCCAACGGAGTCCAAGTTCCCAATTTTGTTGCTGAACAAATGTATTACACTATTGTAGGAGATGATCAGGCTGAGCCTGAGGGAGGAGTCAAGTATATCATCAGTCTTGAGTCTCTTTGCATCCATGACAGATCTAAGACCAGCTCAATCTGAACAACTTTCTTTCTTATCCCATGCATTTCCCTTGACTCTAGTTGGTCAAATTCTTGTAGAGAGAGCATGGTAAAGGTAAATGTTTCCGTCGCACATATGTGCTACTCAACTCTGGCTCTAGGGGGCAGTGCTCATCTCCATTACAAAGCCGAAGAGCCAGCGCTGTCCGAAGATGTCTCTGTGGTCATGTGGCCGGCATGACTAAATTCCGGCGCATGAAATGCTGTTCCCTTACCACCAAAGGGGTCCCTATTTTTCTACTTGTATTTTTACATGCTTTCGAACTGATAGGTTGGCAGAAGCTGGGAACGTAATGGGAGCTCACTCTGTTATGCGACGCTAGAGATTCTAACCCCCAAACTGCCGACCTTTCTGATCGACAACCTCAGCATCTTAGCCACTGAGCCACCACGTCCCTCCAGAGATAGCATAAGTTTGCAATAAACCTTTATATTCATTTGAACTGCCTGGACTTCCTGATTTTCCCATGCTTGACAGCTATTTGCTCTTTTCGTCTCTTGTTGTAAGCTGCCATAAGCCTGTAAAGATTTGGCAACATAGGAAACAAATGGCCTCTGCAGTCACATAGTCCAGAACACGCATCTTAAATTAGCATCTTCTGCATACCCATTTATATGTAGAAAATTTGAGCAGAAAACTGCTAAGGACAATTTACCCTGGTGCCTCAAGGATGAGTTCGAGATGAGTTAATGTAGCATCTGAAGGACACAGAGGTCACTGAGAAAAGTTGCTATGGCAGCTCCATGCAAGAGAAGAAAGGCTGGAGATTCTGTGATTTTTGAGTGGGGAAAGGGACCTTGTCTGTCCTCAACTTTATTATATTCATGGTACAAAAAACATAGAGTTATGCATAGCAATGGAGAAGAAGCATAGAACTATACAAAAAATCTAGAGCTATACAAAAAACATAGATCTATTAAAAATACTGAGCAAAACACTGAGACTGTTTAATTAAGTGCAGCTCTAGAAATTTAAGCAGAAGTTAAACAGACAAAGTGGACAATAAGCACCTTGCCTCTTTTTATTGTTGCTCTGTGCCACCACAGTAAACCTAAAACACTCCACTGCCAAACTCTCACCCCAAAAGAAGGCAATCTCTACTGATGATCCACAGGACTTCTGCATATGCTTCATCTGTATAGAAGCCTTCAAAGAGAATGAGAATACCATGAAGTGCTTACTTTGCAACATGTATTCTCACAACAAGTGCTTGGGTTTAAACAAAACCTTAGATCAATTCCTACAATCAACTTCACTAAAAACCTCCAAATTTGAGTTTCCATTTCTCTGCACATCATGCAGACCCAGACTGCACAAATTTATTATCCTACTTGAAAGGGTAGACACTACTGAAGAGAGATTTGAAGTGAAATTAGCATCTCTTGAAAAAAAGTATATAACTCAGAAAAGTGATGCTCCAACCCAAATTATTATCCCAACTCAACAACCACAACTGCAGAAAACCACCAATCCTGCAAGTAACAACTTCAACCTCGTCAAAGACAACAACCCTGCGAGTAAATCTCCATCCTCATAAAAGATGTGATTGAACATGAACAGAAGCATCCCAATGCCATTTTATTTGGGCTTGAGGACACCAATGAATCAGACAACATCACAAAGTTCCGCAATACTATTAGCAACTTTCAAACATTGACCATCATTCCTGATGAAATCATCAATGTTACCTGAGATGGCCCAGAGTTCAAGAACAGCGACGGCTTGGTGATCCCATACTTCTGCAGAATCATTTGCAAGAGTAAAACCAGCCAACGCAAATTCATCTACACAATAAACTCACTCAGAAAAAGCAGTACTAACCATAAGAAACTTCGCTCACAGCCCGACCTGTCAATACTACAACATGCCCACGCTCGCCATCACTGCTCAGAACTTAAAAGATGCCAGGACCAAGGTGAGACCGACCTATAGATCGATTACCGTGCTGACTGTATCAAACGCAAGACCAGCATCACATGTCTCAACAGCCACCCCCTCAACAAACTAAACTAGGCACACACGCCCCCAACTTCTTTCAGGTCCACCACAACAGACCTACTAAAACTAAAACTACTAAACAAAGAAGCCTTGCAAATAAAATGCCTGAATTCCTCCTTCTTACTAAATGCGGCCCTTTTTGATCTAATCTTTGTCTGCAAGACATGGTTGAATGTATCCTTTCCAGACTCCATTACCACAGTACATGATTATCATGTTTTCTGATCTGACCATGAAAGCTGTAGAGGGGGTGGTGTTGCCATTTTCTATAAAAAGTCCCTAGGTCTGAAAAAGATTCAAGTTACACAGGAGCTTGATCTTCCTGAAACCATCATCTGTGATCTGTCCATAAATACCAAACTTCACTTCTTTCTATGTTACAGAACCCCTGATTTTGATCTCAATCATGCAAACAAGCTAACTGCACTACTAACATGGGCAACCTCCTGCTCACACCCTATTATCTTTCTTGGTGACCTCAATTTACCTCTAATTAATTGAACCCTAAATAAATGTACAAATGAACCTATACATGCAACCCTTGCAACCAATCTTTCTCTGACTTCTATGCAACTATGTGATATGTTTGTTAAGATCTGTACCTTCCCTAATTTAACTGAGATTTGTGGTAGGAATGACCAGGGTGTGTAAACCTGAGAATTCTGTTTTTTTTCCTCTTATTTTCTCTTTGTCCTTGTCAGGGTAATTGTAACTGTAAAATGTCTCCAATACAAAAAAGACAAGAATTTTAAATTGTTCAAAGAAAGAAAGGAGTAAACTGACAGAAATTGCCTTCCCTCTGTTTTGTTGGGCCCACAAAACAGAGTGAAGAAAAAAGAATAAAAATCTTTGTTAAAATTCTTCCTTCCCTCTCTGTACCTTAAAGTAACAACCCAAGGTTATGAGGGAATGTTTTAAGTTCATTTACAGAAAAAATTCAGTCTTGCACTTATTGTATGTGTTTAAATGATTTTATGTGTTCATCTTTTTCCTAAAGCATGTGAATCCAGCTCCCTTTTCTCACCTTTGATATTCCCATATTATTACCAGTCTATCTGTTTAGTAACTGCAGTATTGATATGCTGTTGTTGCTTTCTCAAATCCTGCCTGCAAGCTCTCTACCCCTCCCACTCCACCATCACCCATCTCTTATCTTGCAAACAATGCCTTTCCTGGGAGGATTACTCACGAAGGGGGGATGGAACCTTGTTCTTATGTCTTTCAGCCCTGCAACATGTGGAAACAGATGCTGCCCCCAGAGGAGACATTCCATCCATTGGAGCCAGTAATTGGGTTTGGATCCAGCCTCTACTAAAAGTCATCACAGCAACCAGAGTGGAGCAGACCTTCCCAAGCCTGACTGACCACCCTTACCACCAAGCCAAGCCTAATGCCACCCAGCAGACATGAAAGAAAGGACCCTGAGATGGACTAGTAAAAGACTAGAAGACTCTTTTCAATCCCCAGAAGACAGCTAGAAAGACAATGGGGGAGGGTGGAAATTCATTGTAAAGTTTTCTTCCTTGTCTCGTTTATGTTGTATTCGGTTAAATTGACTCTGGGGGATTGTATTTGAGAGTGGTTGCCACAACAAGTTCTGAACACCTTGGACTTCTGTTTGATGGTAGGTAAATTGGTCCAGCATGTTTGTATTGTCTATATTGTATTACTGCATACACATGCACACAGAGAGAGATACACACCATTCAGAATTAGACAGGGGTTATCCTCTTCACTTACCTCCACACAAAGCTCCTCCTAGGTTGATTCTTGCTCTGTGGCACCAAGGCCCAAGCAGACATATCTTTTTCCTAATTCCATGGGGGAGGGGCATTGCCCTCGGGCAATTCCCTCATTTGACGAGATAGCAGAAAAGAGATCTCCAAATCCCAAACTCTGACTGTGACTCACAAATGATGCTGCCCAATAAAGCAGGATATGTTGCACTGGTAATCTCACGAGTAGCTGTCCCTGGGCTCATGGTATATAATTCTCAAAAAATACTAAATAGCCTGGATTGCACAATGGCTAATTTCAATTTGGCCTCACAAAACTAAGAGCTAAGGCAACTTCAAGAAACAACTCTTGAAATGGCAGCCTGCAGTTATTTAAAGGAAAACCATGGCTGTAGAGAATTTTAAGACTTGTGCTTGCTTGAAACCTGACTGTAAGCTCACAGAAAATGCATCAAACCTCTGAAAATAATTGGCATAGAAAATGGGATACTTTTAAATTTCTTTCCAGAACTTTCCACCTGGTTGCTAGACCTTCATGGTTAAAAGCTCCCCTTTTGGAAGCTGAAAGGAACTGAAAGGATCCTTTTCTGCTGCCTCTTATCAATGCCTTCACCTTTGCATCAGAAAAATTAAAAGCACCCATCAAGTCTCCCTGATCAGTAAAGAGAATGTACATTTGATTATTCATGTATTAACTGCAGGTAGAATTGTATTTGCACAAAATTGGAAAAGTAAAGAGATTCCTACTGATGAGAGCGTGATTAGGAAAATATCAAAATGTACAGAAATGAATAGGTTAACACTTGCAATTAAAGAGAAGGAACAAACTGAATATTATATGATAATCATTTGATAATCATTTTATCAATGGTTAGAGAATAAATATGAAAGTTAGAAATAAAAGAAGACTAACGAAATATAGGAAATATGTTAATAGAAGTAAATAAATCAAGATGAGGATTGTTATAATAATTAGATATATTATGTATATCAGTAATAAGCTAAGAATAGAGAATTAATGCTAAAGTAAATGGTTATGGCTGGAAATTTAGTTATTGCACAGGGTATTTGTACCCAGATGGATTGTTTGTATTAAAAATAAAATATACATTTTTTAAAAAAATCTCCCTGATCAGATTAATTTTTATTTTTTTGCCAGAAAATGTTTTGGCTAAAAAAAGAGGGGGATTGTAGGAAATTAAACCCCATCCGTTGCCTAGAAAAATGAAATATTTTAGGAAATATTAAAAGAGCAGAATATTTCCCCTAAAAGGGAGGCAGAAACTCAGCCCCCCCCCCCACCTTTGTTAATGGGCCATTAAGGCTTGGGCTAGTCTATTCTACATAACAAAGATCTACCTCCATCAGGCAGAGCCATTTAATTGCCCTTCATTGCACCATGCAGCAAGATTCAACCAAACTTAGCTCACAGGCAACCTACAGAGCTAGCTATGACCTCTGACAGCAACCAATCAGGATACTTTTCCTGTGCTCCAGGAAATTCAAAGCCCAAAGAGGGCATAAAACCCAGGGACGCTCAGCATTTCTTCCCTTTTTTTTCACCCAAGATCTCCAAGGCATGTGATCCTGTTCATCAATAAACCTTCTTTCCAAGCAACTTCCATGAATCCACTTGGAACTGAACCCAGAAGGATATTTCTTCCAGCATAGCTTTATAAGTTCTCTGTATTGTTATAGTTTTGCTTCTGACTTATTTACAATGTGTTCATTGTTTTTCTCACCAAATACATCATTGCAGACCCACTCAGAACACAAAGCAGTCTCAGGACAGAAGATATAAAATGAAGTTGTTTGAACCAAAATCACAGATCCAAGGAAGGCCCCGAGTCAGAAAGTTCTGCAGAAGGACATGAGAAAGCTGGTCTAGAAAATTGGGCACTTGGATTCAAAGCCCTTGTGGATAGTCCTTCAGAACAGTCTGGCTGTTCCAGATTCACATAATCAGCCTTTTTCCTTAATAAGCAGTAATTACTCCTTTACATTAAAGTCCTGCTGCACACTGGAGTGCTTCTGATTTTCTGGCTTTCGGGGCTCCCTGTACAAAAGAAGATAAATTGGATATTGAATTAATTGCATTTCTGTCCTTTAAAAGAGAAATCTCTTTTTAGAATTTCATAATTTGAGCTGGCTCTCATCCCAGAACCAATGAGAGGACTCAGCACTGGGTTGAACAATTAATGTACTGAGTGTTGCTTCTCACTGAGCAGGAAAGCCAAGAAAGCCACTTCTGAGCAGACCAGACCTCCATCATTCACTGCACAAAAGGTGATATTTTTTCTATAATATGCTAGAGATGATGCCATTTTGCATCATCTGGCCAGTTTTGGAGTTGGCACAGTGGTTAGAATGCAGTATTGCAATATACATACTTTTTATTTATTTATCAAACATTATTTTTATTAAGCAATTTTCCTCATTTTTATAACACCATTTTCATTCTTTGTAACTTTTTGGTATTGGTATAAATATACTTTACATACATTTTAATTATATATACCACAAGTGGCACGCAGAGCTATTTGTGGCACGCGAGCCGCAGGTAAACTTATCTCACTGCGCATGTGTGCGCCTTACAGCTGATTTTTCAGCTGGTTTGAGACCTTTCTTGGCCTCCCAGAGGCTTGGAAAAAGCCTCTGGAAGGCTTTTCAGGACGAATTATAGGCCCGTTTCATCACTTCCTGTAATGCCATTCTTTGCTCAGCCCCCACAGTAGAATTTATCTCTGGGTTGGCTGATAAAGCAGATCTTGCTTAATGTCAGACGTGCCTCTGTTCAAAACCCAAGAAAGAAAACCCTCAACTCCATTTTTGTAGAGAAGAAGTACTTTTGCTAAGTTTGAAATGATAGCAATGAAAGAAAAGCAAGATCTGAAGCAAAGGGCGCGTAAGTTACATAATGAACGTTTTCCCAAATCCCTCCCCACAGGGACCCACACTGGATAACCAATCCCCATTTCCTATGGTGTCAGTTGTTTTTCACCCATCTGGTATGCCAAGATGGTTGACCTTGACTGGGTATAAACACGTCCATTCAGCTGTGCAGTAGATCATCATGAGAGCATCTGTCCCTTTTGGTTCACAAACAGGCCGTCTTCTCTCCTCACTTCCCCACCCAAATGCCAAACTCCACATTACTATGTCAGCCGATAGCAAGCAAGCATCAAAGAGGCTGACCTACCTGGGCATTTGGTTATTCCTGCCCAAGTGCAGGACCTTCCTTTCTCACCACTGAACGGATTCTTTTTGGATAGAATCCAATGTTTCCTTGTTTTATTCCAAGAGAAGATTTATAATTGTGATGAATTTTTTCTTTACTATATTCTTTTATCTCTACCATATATTTTTTTCTTTTCTATTTTTCTTTTATTTTTAATCTGTATTTTTACTCTTTTCAAATATAATTTAAAAATGCTATAAAAACTGGAAGTTTTGGCAAAGAAATAAAAAGCAATAATAATGAAATCCACACTGAAAACTATTTCAATGTGGATTTTAAATGTGGATTAAAATACTACATGAATAATTGGACATTATATAGATCATGTGGTATTAATCTATTCATATAGTAATTGTACATATTCTAATACATTAAAAAGAGAAGTGACATTATACTGTAACATGTGCAGACTTTATCAAAAAACATATCATTGGGATGTTAAGGCGGAGAGATAAAAACAATGATACTGTTCTTTGCTTTTTCTTCCCTTAGCATCTAGAATTTAAGTAAATGAGGCATTGTTTTAAATAGTTGTAATACAAATTTCACAACTTATATTTAGACATCTTTATCTAACAGAAGGCATCAAACATAGAATTTACCTAAGAAATCACTTAAGCACCAATAAAGAGCTTCTAGTTTCTCTATAGAAATTGTGAATAAATTGTTAAGCTACAAAATCATAGAAATAAATAAAATGCATTGAATGAAAACTAATATTTAATCTATGTAAGCTACCCAGAATTGCTGATAAGTAAGTGACGTAAGAATTTTAAATTATAAATTTTTAAATTAAAAGGATGTGCAATGAAATATGCAAACCAAAATAATTTGTCAGATCAAATGTTTATGGATCCTTGGATTCAGTTATTAAATCTTAATATTTCTGGGTTTCTCATTGAGAATTTGATAAGTAAATAACAAGATGTAGTAGTCCCTGTGTGTGAGTTGGCTAGCTACATAATTTTAATTAATAAATGTAATGGTAAAAATATCCTCTACTGCAGTGAATTACAATTTCCTGTGTGATTATCTCTCCCCTCCACCCTACAATTATTTTAATGAAATTAATACAATAGAAAAAAATATTTGTTTCTTAGCATTCCATTTAATGTACTGCAGGACAGAAGTAATCCTCAGAGTGAGTCCTGTGTTACATTGATGCAATGATCCTAATGGCTATCATCACTTAAGTATGAGCTAGCTTAAGTGTGCATCAGCTGCCAAAAAAGTCAGTAGGGCAAGACAAGAAGTAATGGATAGAAGCTCATTAAAGAGAGACTCAGCCTAGAACTAAGGAGAAAATCCTGATAGCGACAACAATTAATCAGTGGAACGGCTCACCTCCAGAAGTGGGTGTTCATCACTGGACCTTTTCAAGAAGAAATTGGGCAGCCATTTGTCTGGAATGGTATAGGATCTCCTGCCATGGGAAATGGGTTGGACTAAGGTCTCCAAGATCCCATCCCATGCTATTGTTCTGTTTTATATTGTAATGAAGATGCTGGACTGGGGATGGAGAGCTCCTTTGTGGAGTTTGGGCCAGTTTGTCCCTCAACCCAGGGAAGTTGCTGCACTATGGAAAGAGATCCTGTCTGGCCCTTAGATGAAAGAATATGCTAAAGAAATATACTAAGTATCCCAACATAATTCCTCCAAGGGAAATATATCTTCTCAGTATTCTAATTTTACAGAAAGTATTATGATTTTCCCACCTACTACTTTTCCCATAGCATTTGTCACAGTTCTTTTATGTCAAAGCTTAATCCATCCTCATCACACATACACACACACATGTCCCACACTTCTCCTAACAAAGATGATATGTGATGCTTTTGCCTCTGGGATCAGAATGTTTTTTTATAACCCGATGAAGTCATTGCGGGACACATTAAAAACAGCTGGAGATCAAAGGCCAATGAGGAGGCAGCTTGTTTTTAGGCATGAATGATCCTTTTTTAAAAAGTCAGGAAAATTGGGAAAAGAATGAGCAGTCATTAATCACAGAATCGACCAACCTGAAGCACCTTGCTACTCAATATAAGCTCAGCTGGGATATTGCCACAAAGAGAAAGGAGCCAGCAATTGCCTGAAAAATCAACACAGAGTGTAGTGCTAACCTGTGGAATTAGAAGTCACCAGATTGAGCAGAAGACATATTAGGTCACTCCAAGAAATGCAGCTTCAAAAGATCTGCAAGAATTAAACCCTACCAAGTTTGGTTTTACAGTAAGCTGATAGATTGCCAAGGGTTTTGGTCTAGCTCCGTGTGTCCAAGTTAAATGTGTTCCACAGTTGAAGGGGTGAACTTAGCCATGAGCTTAAGTGCACCTCTGAGAGAAAAAAATGTGTGAATGAAGGCCAAAGAGTCAGAACAACAGAATAACAGAGTTGGAAGGGATCTTGGAGGTTTTCAAATCCAATTCCCTGCTCAAGTAGGAGACCTCAACAATTGCAGACAAATGGCTGTCCGGTGTCTTCTTAAAAGCCTCTAGTGATAGAGCATCCACTATTTCTGGAGGCAAACAGCTCCACTGATTAACTGTTCTCGTTGTCAGAAGATTTTTCCTTAGTTCTAGGTTGCTTCTCTCATTCATTAGTTTCCATCCATTGCTTCTGGTCTTACCTTCTGGTGCTTTGAAATATAAGTTGACCCCTCTTCTTTGTGGCAGCTCCTCAAATAATGGAACAATGTTCGGTCCTCTCCTATTCCCTCCAGAGAGAGAAGTGCGGGGACATTCTATGTTGGGCAGAAGCTGAATTTTTGTCCCTTTTTCTATTCCATCATTGTTTATTTGCCAATTGATGTCAAAGGACACATTGGAAAAATTTCAATGGAAGAGAATGCCAGGCATGATCCATCAAAAGTGTTAGTAACCCTTTGGAGGGCTTTTCCAAAATTTTTGTATTTATTTATTTATGTTTTATTTTTTAACTGTCCATCTCCCTCAGAAAGGGACTCTGGGTGGTGTACAATATTGTCAATAAAATTAAACATTAAAATCAGAATGATTTATGATTAAAAGTTTTAAAATTATAAAAACATTATAAACATTTTGGAAGGTTTGCTGGAAAAATAAGGAAACAAATATTAAGATTCGTAGGCTGATGAAAAACTAATAAAAATGGGGTAGTTTTTATATTAACAGACTTTGAAATCATTCCAGCCACTTTACAAGATAACAATCAATCAAAACCTAATTTGAGATGATTAATGAGTATTGGGAGGAGATTTACATTCAAAGCTGATGTGAAATTTTGCAGCATCTCAGTTCAAAAGAATGAAATTCAGCATTGCTGGGGGGAAACTCTTAGCAGGAGACCAGGTGATGATTTGACCATGAAGGATGAATTTCATAACACAAATCACAAAAGGTTGCAAAAGGTAAAATAAAAAACCCAATTCAAAAAGTGTATGGAATAGAGAGAAAAAGCAAGTAGCTGATCTGGCACATGGAAGAATAGCTTGGTCAGAGAGAGGTATCACTTCTGGGGTACTGCTTCGAGTGTAGTTTATTTAGCAATTGCATAAGATTGTGCAAAAGTAGTTGGTAAAAAAATATAGAGGGTCCTGTCTTTGGATATAGAGAAAATATAGAGGGCTGCTGAAGGGACCTTTGGGACACCAGCAGCATCAGCTGCAAAGTCATGGATGCAGTGAAGTACAGAAACAGAATTCTTCTGGCTGTGATGGAGACACCATCCACTGACCAGGACCTTGAATACAAAAGCTTCTACCCATCACAAATTGCACAGTATTCTGGGAAAAAATGTATCAGATAATGAAGCACAGGTGGGCAATCTGTGATGACCTATAGACTTCAACTCCCAGAATTTCTGAGCCAGCATGAAGTCCATCAAGGAGTCATAACTGTCTATCCCTGTAATAGCGGAAGATAGAAACTTATTGAAGCTTACTTGTTTTTTCCTGTTTGCCAGATTTACAGTCCAATTCCCACGAATTGTTTTTATGGTCCAGGGGTGGGATTCTACTGATTCGAACCGGTTCGGGAGAACCGGTTGTTATGATTCTGTGCAGTTCGGAGAACTGACAAATCGTCCCACTTGCTGGCCCTGCCCCTCTCCGCCAACCCTCTCCGTCTGCCCTTCCCCTCCCTGCCCAGTCAGTCCCCATCACTGCCTGCATTCTCCCGCCCACCATCACTTCCTGCAGAAGCCAGCTAGCCAGCCAGCCAGCCAGTACTGCCTGCCTTCTGCCGCCTGTGGCCCTGCCTGCCTGATCTGATCTCTGGGTGAGTGATGCTCTGCAAGCCCTGGTCACTGCCACCAGCAGCCCCAGTTGAGTGCCAACTCCTGGACTGCCCAGCCACACTCGCCGATGCTGCCTGCCTCGCCCGGCCACCATCTTTGCCCACCTGCAAGCTGCTGTTGCTGCCTGGCCTTCCACCACTGATAGGTGAGTGAGGAGGCAAGCAGCAAGCCCTGCCAGTCACCTACCTCCTCCTGCCGCTACCGTTGCCAGCCTCGGTCAAGTGCTGATTCCTGGGCCACCCTTTCTGATGCTGCCTGCCTCACCCAGCCACCATCTTCGCTCACCCACCATTGCTGAAGACACAGATAAGTGAGTGCGACTCCAAGCAAGCCTACCTGCCACCCCCCCCCATGCTCCATTTTTTGCCTTTGTGGGCCTCAAAGCCTTCTGGGAGCAAAAACACCCCCTAGGAGGCTTCCCTGAGGCCCAGGAGGCCCAAAAATGGAGCACAGGGGAGGAGGGTGCTACCAAAACAAAAAAACCACAGCCACCCAGTCACATGTCCATGCCCACCTAGCCATGCCCATAGAACCAGTTGTTTAAAAATTTGAATCCCACCCCTGGCTCCATCTGGAATCTAGCAGCCAGATGAGAGGAAAGTTTTTGTAATCATCACCTGATTCATTTTAGAACATGGAACATAGAATCATAGGGTTGAAAGGGATGTTGGAAGTTTTCTAATCCAATCCCCTGCTCAAGCAGGAGACCCTATACCATTCCATACAAATAGTTATCCAGTCTCTCCTTGAAAACCTTCAGTGATGAAGCACCACAACTTCTGGAAGAAAGCCGTTCCACTGATTACGGTAATTCTTCTCACTGTCAGGAAATTTCTCCTTAGTTCTAGGTTGGATCTTCCTTTAATAACCTTCCACCCACTATTTTCATCTTGCCTCTCCTCCCTGCTACTTTTAGAATATTTCAAAGTAAAATAAATCTTTGAAATGTACATCTGAAGAAGTCTCTGTGCCCTCTGCAATCCAGTTATGGCTACAGGATGTTTTATCTGAGAGTCTGACTCTCCGAGGTCAAAAGAAAAAGGTTTCCAAAGAATGCATTAGCTGGAGAGGCTTAGAGACAGCAGGCAAAGTATCACAACTGCAAATGGAGGTTGCTGCGTGAGGTGCAAATCTTAGTTTTTTGTCCATGGAACACTGACATTTGACATCTGTATGATTGGCATTGCAGATCAGTTTGAATAGTGACTCTTTCCTGAATATTTTCTTTTGTATTTTGTTGTTTTGCATTATAAGTGAGTCAGCCAGATGTTTAGACTCAATTTGATTGGTCCGTAGTTTCCTGGGTCTGGGGTTTTTATTCCCTTTTTTGAAGATGGAAACCACATCAGCTCTTTTCCAATCCTCAGGTAATACACTGGTGTTCCAGGATTTTTGAAGGATATGGTACAATGGTTCTGAGATAACATATGCCAGCTTCTTCAGAACTCTGGGATGTAATCCATCAGGTCCTGGTTTATATTTATATTATTTATATTTATATTATCAAAATCAGATAGTTGTTCTGTAACCATTTTCTTGCTTATTTTAATATTTATTTCTAGTCTGTCTTTTACGATTAAGTTTTTGGTACATTGGGCTATAGTTTCTTTTTCGGTGAAGACTGATGCAAAAAATGAGTTAAGTAGTTCTGCTTTATCTCTGCTGCCTTTTACTTCCTTGCCATCTTCTCTTTTAAATGGGCCTACTGTTTTCTTGACTTTTTTCTTGTTATTTATATGTTGAGAGAAACTTTTACTATTATCTTTGACTTTTTTTGCAAGTCTTTGTTGATTCTGAGCCTTTGCTTTCCTGACTTCATTTTTACAGATTCAGGCTATCTGCTGATATTCTGCCTTAATTATTTGTCCCTCTTTCCATTTTGTCTTTGTCCTTTTTGTCTTTCAGTTTAACAGAGAGATCTTTGTGCAACCAGGCTGGTTTCTTCTTGGATTTCTTGTTTTTCTTTTTTAATGGTATTGTGTTGGACTGGACTTTTACTGTCTTATCATATTTTTCAGAGTTTACCACATCTTGAATTGCTTTCCCCTTTAGGATTTTCATCTATGGAATTTTTCTTAGGGCCTCTTTGAGTTTGTCAAAATCAACTCTTTTGGAGTTTAAGACACTTTTTGTTCTATTGCTTTTATTTGCATTATATTGAATTCCAATATGACATGGTCACTCTTGCCCAAAGTTCTGCAACTTCAACTCCCTCTGTCACTTCTTCGCTGTTAGTAAGAATTAAATCCAGTACAGCTTTTCCTCTAGTTCCCTCCTCTACCTTTTGGAGGACAAAGTTGTGAGTTAGGTTGGTTAAGAATCTGTTTGATCATCTTACTGCAGAATTTGTCTCCCAGTTGATATCTGGGTAGTTATGTCATTGTAGGTAGGTTTTGCCAGATGTTCTGTGATGGGTAAATGACTTTTCTTCCACTAATCTTGCAGCTGCTGACCGTGATTGCTCAGCCAACAGTCTGGAATCCTGTAGCCTATATGTCCAGGTAGTGCGACATCTAGCATGGCTCTAGTTGACCTGAGCAACCAACTATCCTTTATGGATTTCTGTAAATTATATCTCCTCATATTGTTTGTGGGAGACCAACCTTCCCCTCATCAAACCTTCTAGCATTAAATATTGCAATTGGCTGCAAGAATGACCTTAGAAGACAGGAAAAGGAATTGCAGTTAGAAACAGTTAAGCAAAAAATATTTCAGCCCATAAAAGGAATAGGGGTAAAAAAAAGAAATTCAGAAGGGACCCTCCCTAGTTTGCTGAAACATAAAGGCAGACAGGGAGGGAGTAAGTATTTTCAGACTAGCAGGATTCTGTTTCTATAACTTTACAATATGTAAAGGTAGTGTTAGTACTCATGATTTATCTGAGCTACCTTGAAGGGTTGGCAAATACATGAAATATATAAATATAAAATGGCAGCCAAGCGATATAAAAAGGGGACTCTCACCGACCTGTTTCATAAAGCCAGGAGGAAGAGCTAACTCTTAATTGCTTTACTAAAGACAAATAGAGTTGAGTTCTGTCATCTGTCAGGAGGAAGGTTATTCTAGAGCTGGGGCAATCACCAAAAAGCTATCCCCTAAGATGTCAATATTTAAAGAAAGGCATCTGGAGCATTGAAGGGAGAATTGTGCATAGGTTGGTTTTCACAAGTCCTTTATTCTAATTGTGGTTAACTTTTTTCTGTCTTGCAAAATACTAATAATAATAAACTGTTAATAATAATGTCAGTGTTCTGGAAAAAAACAAGCTCCAACACCAAAACTCCGAGGCAGGCATTTTCTCAAGGTTCCGTTTTATTAGAGTAGTCATACTGGCACATCTGAGAAAAGACGAATCTGAGAGTTCTGGGTTTTCCCACAGCAACTCAAAGCACAAATCCATCCCCTGCACCCACCAGTCCACCCCATTGTCCAATCACCATCCGTCCCAACTGGAGACAACCCCTAACCACTCCTCATCCAGGTGTGGGAAAGATATGACTGCAAGGAAAAATGCTATTATGTCTAACTACATACACTCTACAAAATCCCCCCTCCCGATTTCCCAGGCACAGGAATGTGGCAGTGTGGAAACTTATGGTGCTAATATGGCTTCCAAAGCTGACAAATAAACTGTAATAAACTGACTATCTTGCTATGTTGCAGTTTTAAAAAGCTTGCATCTGAACAATTTTGGAATGTATTATTTTTAATTTTGAATAGGACACTATATTGCTTCAGCATCATTTCTGAAGTGTCTTTGATCAATAATCTAGAGGCAACTGTGATGTTCTTGCTTGAGTCCTGCCATCTCTACCTTAAAAACAAGTACAGATAGATTTCAAAACTTCACTATGACAAAGCCCTTGAAAATGTCCAGTTGAAAGCTGATGCAATTAATAATCTAATATCTGTTTTCTTTTCTACCAAAAGTGCAGCACCTACCAGCATTTTTGTGCTCTCAATTATAGCTTTTGGGTAAATGTTTTTTCCAAATCAAACCTTGAATTTTTTTAGTAGTAATTTTATTAAAATGTACAATTGAAAAGATCAAAACCATTACAAAAGTGTTGGTACCTCAATAAAAAAATAAAAACAGAAAGTGTAAAAATAGAAAAGAAAGAAAAAAATAAGAATATAGTAAAGAAAAAGGAATTGTACTTCAACTTAATAGGTGTGATGTACGAGGATGGTTGTGAATCCTTATTAGAAAATGTGTGTGCATGTTTGTCCATATGCATATATGTGCAATAGTAAGCCGAGCTTCAGAATTCTTCAAGTGAATATAAATAACTATGATTATGAGTAGCATAAATGAAAAACAATAATCTTTGGGTGTGGTAATTAATACAAGAGCTGTTCATGTATATTTTCTAATTATGAGAATCATTAATTGAATTCTTTTGTACCTTTTTTCTTGGGCCAAAATTCTATTGAAACAAGATGTTATCTATTAATACATTTAAGCTTAATGTACCCTAAGGGGGTGGGGGGATAACTCCAAAACACCAGAGGGCAGGACAAGAAGTAATGGATGGAAATTTATCAAGAGGTAATCCAACCTAGAATTAAGGAGAAATTTACTGACAGTGAGAACAATTAACCAGTGAAATGACTTGTCTCCAGGAGTTGTGGATGCTTCATCATTGGAGGTTTTCAAGAAGAGTAGGAGAGCCATTTGTGTGAAATGGTGTAGGATCTCCTGCTTGAGCAGGGGGTTGGACTAGAAGGTCTCCTTCGAATTCTGTTATTCTGAACTCCATACAATATTAATGTGATGAAAGGGTTCAGTAGTTTCAGTAATCCAGAGAGAATTGCTGACAGAATTCTGAGTCCTGATAAGGTCATTGTTTCTAGTAAATTCAGATGGGAAGCAATCTATAAAAGGATGAAGGTGAATGTGAAGGAAGCTACAAGTTACAAGAAGATTAAAAATTAAACCAGAAGAAAGCAGGGCAAAGCCCTTGTATTGCTGCCAAGAAAATCTTATGGACTTGGCCAAAACTTTTAGACACTAAAATGCCAAATAATACCCCAGGACCCCCTGCAAATCAGAAAGCACTCTTCTAGTCCTCCAAAAGGGCATAGAGCTTCCATGAGTAAGTGCAGAGATGATTATATTGTCAGACCAATGGTATAAAGAGCTCTGGTAACTTAATAGTATTGGGAAAACTTCTAACTTTACAAGGACAAACTCATCAAAATATGGAATGTGAGATACATGAGCCAAGGAAAACTTGAAATTGTTAAAGTGAAAATGAAGCAATGTCATTTCTTTAGATTTTTAGGAAATACCTGTGTCAATCTGACATTAAACAGAAAGTTAACAACAACCAGCATACAGCACATTCTGATCAGTTCTGGAGAATTAGTAGCGGAAATTTTGAGTAATTTGGAGAACCAGCAAATATGACCTCTGATTGGAGATTTTACAGTATCCTTCCTGTCAACCTTCAAGATTTTCTTCCTTTGCTTTGCATCTTTCGGCTCTCATAAGTAATGGGGGAGGAAGTGGGCCATGGTTATGGGAAGCGAGCTGGAGGTGTTACAAAACAGAACTGTATAAGTTGGGGGGAGGAGATTCTTGCTTAGGCTTCTATCCTATGCTATGCGCAGCCACAACTCTTTATCAAAATATTCCAAGGTCAACGGACAGAGGCCTCATCACCACCTGAAGATGCCCACATGATGCTATACACAACTTTTAATTGGTTGAGCCAATTGAACTTTTGGGGGTGGGGACATTGCCATCACTTTGTATATGTGATTTACGTGCTCATTTTCTCAGATTCAGAATTCTTTTGTTGCTACCACTTGATTTCCAGTAAAAGATATCTTTTCTCTAACAAATGGAGTCTAAGTATTTCTTTCTTGGATTTTGAATGGAGCACCAGCTGACACTTCCCCTGCCACACTCACCAAGTCATGCCCACAGAACTGATAATAAATGTAAATGTAAATAATAAATAAATAAATAAAAATTGAATCCCACCACTGATACAATACTAACTAAATTCATAGTTGAAAGTGAAGGTGGTAGTTTTTCTTTGATTCAATCATAAAGTCAGATGCTGAACTACATTAGATAGCAGTAGCAGTAGCATTTAGATTTATATACCACTTCACAGTGCTTTACAGCCCTCTCTAAGCAGTTTACAGAGTCAGCATATTGCCCTCAACAATCTGGGTCTTCATTTTACTAATCTCGGAAGGATGATGAGGTGCAGGGCTTTTACAAACCAAAAGTGTCCTGCTATTTTGGAGGCATGGCAGCGTTTCATGAGTTCCATTCTCTGGCTAGCAGGGACATAAAGCTTGTTTTCTACCCAAGCCAGTCCATCTTTGAGTAAGCAACTGTTTCTGTTAGCCTGGAACCAATCATCCTTAAGTAGTGCTTCCTTAATATTGACACCATTGTGTCTTCAGTCAGGGATGATTTTTTTTTTCTCTTGTACCCAGGTGATTACCTTGGCTGCTAGTTGGGTTGGTTGGATCATCAGTTTTATAACCTCAATCTTTTTGCTGTTGTATTGGGGTTTCCTGGACAGTGCATCTGCTAAGAAATTCTTTCTCCCAGGAAAATATTTGAGAATGAAATTAAAAAGTTCAAAATATTGAGCCCACCTTGCTTGTTTTTCGGAGAGTTTCTGTGGATTTCTCAGGGCTTCCAGATTTTTGTGATCAGTCCATACTTCAAAGGAGATTTGGTTTCCTTCCAGGAAATGTCTCCATGTAAGTATTGCCCACCGCACAGCATATGCCTCTTTCTCCTATATGGCCCATCTTTGCTCGGTTTCCGTCAGTTTCTTGGATGTATAAGCGCATGGTTGTAATTATCCACTTCCATTCTTTTGGAGGACTGCCCAACTGCAACATCACTGGCGTCTGTTTGGATGACAAAAGGTTGTTCGGGATCTGGGTGCTTAAGGACCGGTCCTGCTGAGAATAGATGTTTGAGTTTCTCAAATGCCGCTTGGCATTCCATTGTCCAGATGAGGGGTTGCCTAGGTTTGGGTTTCTCCCCCCACCCCCTTCATTTTTAGCAAGTTTGTGATAGGGAGGGTGATGTTTGCAAAAGCTGGAATGAATTGGCGATAAAAATTTGCAAACCCCAGGAAGCTTTGCAATTGTTTGCGTGTGTGGGGTGGATCCCAGTCCAATACAGCTTTCACTTTCTGTGGGTCCATCTCTATTCCCTCATGGGATATTCTATACCCCAAATAGTCAATTTTCTCTTGGTGGAACTCACATTTGGAGAGTTTTGCATATCGTTTAGCGTCTAAGAGTTTTGTGAGGACTGCACGGAGTAGCTTGATGTGTTCTTTCATCGTTTCCGTGTAGATTAAAATATCATCAAGATACACTAAAACCCCTTTAAATAAAAATTCATGGTTTCATTGATCAATTGCATAAACACTGCAGGCGCTCCTTGCAGTCCAAAAGGGAGCACTTTAAATTGGTAGCATCCCAATGGTGTGTTAAAAGCTGTCTTCCACTCATCCCCTTCCTTTATTCTGATGCGGTAATATGCCTCCCATAGGTCTAACTTTGAAAAAAAATTTCCCTTTCGAGAGGTGGGCTAATATGTCCTTCATGAGGAGGAGTGGATACATATTCTCTATGCAAATCGTGTTTAATTTTTGATAGTTCACACACAGACGCATGGAGCCATCTTTCTTTTCACGGAATAACACTGGGGCAGCTATTTTTGGTTGGGCGGGTTCAATGAAACCCCTTTTTAAGTTTTTATCGATAAATGCTCTGAGTTCTTTCAGTTCTCTGGGAGACATGCAGTACATTTGTGGTTTGGGGAGTTTAGCCCCTGGTAGGATTTCGATAGCGCAGTCTGTGGCTCGATGTGGTGGGAGTTCATCACAAGCTTCCTCACTAAATGCTTGGCCAGATCCTGGTACTCATTGGGGATGTTAATGGGTTCAGCCGACTGTCCGGTCATGGCTGATTCTCTGTTCTCTTTCCCTTTCTTTATCCTTTCCTTTGAGCTTTTTGTAAATATTACGTCTCTCTGGAATTGTATGGTTCCTGTCCTCCAATTTATTTTTAGATTCCATTGCCATAGCCATGTGAGACCTAGGACTAGTGGCTCTTCCATTCCTGGAGCTACAATGAATGTGAGCATCTCTCTGTGGTTTCCTAGTCTTATTTTCAATGGTTCTGTGGCTGGCTCCCCCCCTTGCTATAGTTCCATCTAATTGGCAGAAAGTGATGGGATTTTCCATTTCTTTTAGTTGGATTCCCAATTTATCTGCAAGGGAGGGTTTGATTAGGCATCGGGTGCATCCCAAGTCCAGCAACACTGCAACTTCCTCCCACTTCCCTTGGCTGGGGATAAACAGTCTCAGGGGTAGGGTGATTGGTTCAATTGGATTGCTTATTAGCGGGTCATCTTCTGGATCGCTTTCAGACTGGCTCAGGTCCCCTCGGAGTGTTTGGGATTCTTTCAGGGTTGGGGGGGATCGGAATCCCACATCTACTCGGCCTCTCAGGCCAGTCTCCTTCCCTCGAGGGCTGGATGTTGTGGGTTTCCTCCCTGATGGGTGGTCTAGCTTTCTGGCAGGAGTCTTCGAGTGGCATTCTGCTGCGCGGTGTCCCTCCTTTCCACACTTAAAGCAACCAGACATTTTTGGAGTCATGGTGGATTGGGGTTTGAAAACTTCCCGTTTCCCCAGGGGTGGGGATCTTTTCCAAAACTTACTGGCGTGGTACCGGTTTCGAGTCATGTCTATCTCTGCCTCCTCTGCCATCATGTACCATTCATGCAAGAAGTTTGGGGCCCCACGGGCCAGGCAGGCAGCGTATAGATTATCATTTAGTCCATCTTTGAACCAACAGACTAGGATATCCTCTGGCCAATCTACCTGGCCCGCTACGTCATGAAATTCCTCAGTGTATTCTGCTACTGGGCGACGGCCTTGTTTCACGACTCTGATGCGGTCGTGGGCTTTTCTATCGAACAAGCGGGTCCTCGAAACGGTGGCGTAGGGCCATCATAAAGTGATCTAGGTTTCTTAATTCTGGGGCATTGACGTTGTGGAGCGTTACCATCCATCTGGCTGCTGCCCCTTCAAGAGCCAGGGTGACAATTCGTACTCGGGACGCTTGGGTTGGGAAATCCTGCCCATATTCTTGCATGTAGGTGAGCAGTTGCTCCAGGAAAAATCCCAATTTCCAACATCAAGAAAGGATTTCTTTATCAGTTCCCCCCCCCCCTTTCTTCTTCCTCTGAAGAAATGACAGATACACGGATCTGACATCCTTTCTTGATGTAACCTGAATATATTTAACCTTATATCGAATTTGCACACCCACACATGATACAATGGAGGGAGGGAATCCAGATGGCCAGAATCTAACACCTCTGAGAGGCACAGTTAGGAGATGAGAAGACCATAAAACTCCACAGTGAAGTGCTCTGGGCAATCTCCAAAAAACAGTCCGTTCTGAAAATGGGGGGGGGGGGGAAATTAGGTACGTCTTGGGAAATGTACGTGAGAAAGAACCTTCCAAAAGGGGAAGGATCCCCTCCCAGAGGGGCTGGGAGGGGAATTAACATATTGGCTTTTGTTTCCCTAAACAAACATTGAGATGGGAGGGGTTCTAAACTCCCTTACCTATCCCTGTATGCCAGAGGGACCTCAGACGCTGCTTTGAACTCGTACATGAACTATCTCATCTCAATAAAGGATTCCTTTTGATACGTTTGGTTCTCAGAAGTTCATTCTTATTGATTGAATGGGAAAAAGTTCCGTAGCCTGACAGATGGAAGGCTGAGTCAACCTTGAACCATTCAGAATCAAATTCCTGGAGTGAGCAGTGAGTTACCCCTGCAGTACTGCACTCTAACCACTGCACCTCCACGGCTCTTATAATTAATAATTAATTATATTAATCCCAGGAAGGAAGTATTAGATGAGAGATCTTTAAAAAATAAAGATATTTTAATGTCAATAAAGATCAGAATGGCTAAAATACTTTTCCAGTAGCAAGATTTAGCTATGAAAGCTGGACAGAAAGAATGTCAGAAAGAGGGCAGACACCTACAGATTTGAAGGTTGACAAGGTTACAAGTAAGTCTTGAACCAAATGAAGGCTGTTCCCTTGAGATGATTAATTGCCCACTGAAACATATTTTGGGTGTACGATGTGAACAGATGATGGACTGAAATGTATGAAACTATTATACTTGGCAAAATGGACAAAAATAGGAGTACATAATGACAAGGTGGATGGATAGAATCAACTAGAGCAGTATTTCTCAAACTTGGCAATTTTAAGATGCGTGTATCAGATCCATCACCTTCAGTTTGGGGCCTCACTGGCATTCTACCATCAACTGAGGAAAGAAGCAGGAAACAAATGAGCAATGCAGCTGTATACCTGTCAGATCCGTGTATCTGTCATTTCTTCAATGGAAGAAGAAAAGGGGGGGGGGGGAGACTGATAAAAGATATCCTTCTTGATGTAACCTGAATATATTTAATCTTAAATCAAATTTGTATAACCTACACATGATACAATGGAGAGATGAAACCCAGATGGCAGGAACATATCACCTCTGAGAGAGAGCCAGGAGATGAAGAGACCATGAAAATTCCACAGTGAGATGTGTCCTGGAAAACTCAGAAAAAGATCTTTTTAGAAAGATCTAGAAAGGGGGTGGGGGGGAATTAACATGTTGGCTCTT
This sequence comes from Bungarus multicinctus, assembly GCA_023653725.1. NCBI lineage: Eukaryota > Metazoa > Chordata > Lepidosauria > Squamata > Elapidae > Bungarus > Bungarus multicinctus. Next base: position 26,362,231 of record CM042835.1, on the reverse strand, counting down.
TGTTTTACTAAATACACATCAGGATAAGGGAAGGGGTTTTAAGCTCCCTTATCTATCTCTGCATGCTTGAGAGACCTTAGATGCTGCTTTTGACCCCTACATGAATTGTCTCATCTCAATAAAGGATTCCTTTTGATACGTTTTCAGAAGTTCATTCTAGTTGATTGAATGGGAAAAGTTCTGTAGCCTGACAAAACCTTTATGATGGGAAACTGGGAGAGGGGATTGACATTGAGGAAGAGCAGTGTGTTGTGGAATCCAGTCCATGCCAGCATCTTCAAGGTGTACACTGAGAATGGAATTTCACCAGCCTAAACACTTCAGTGCTTCTCAAAACATCTTGGTGGTGCCGCATTAGGCACACATGGATGGACTATGCAGGGAGGGCTGATGTGCAGGAACTTCAGGTTCCACTTGACATTACTGCAATCAGCATGTCTTAGTAAAAGTGCCTTTTCAATCACATGGAGTTAAGAGTTTTGCTTTCCTAGGATATCAGACTGGGGCAGACTAGGGCAATTGGTTAGAAATTCTGGGAGTTGAAGTGCATGTATCTTAAAGTTGTCAAAGTTGAGAAACACTGAACTAAACTACTGGAATGTTCTTGAAAGAAATTATTACTAAAGACTGGACAAGATGAATTATCCATATAGTCAGCAGCAACTGAAATGTCTCAATGGCACATAGCATAAATTCATCAATTATATTAATTATTCTTTAATTAAGGAGAACAAACTTACGACTAGCTTGATCTTAGAAGAGGCTGAAATCTATGGTCTATGTGGACACCTAGGAGGCAGGAGTTATATTTTATGTGCCGTCTAAATCAGTCAGATTAATCAGAACAAAACCTTCCTGACTAATTTCTCCTTTCCTTTCTGATTTCTTTTTTTCTTTCCTTTGATTTCTGCCCTGTGTTTCCATCTACAGGGGAGCTCTATTTTAATGGATGTGTTTAAAAATAGAAATCCGCTTCCAGCTCAGATCCTTTAATGACCTTCCTTCTTCTATGATTACTTCTAACAGAAAGAGACAATTTCCAAGCCAACTTCATTAGGAACCATATGAAGATGCTGCTGTGCCCTGTATTTTGGATTCTCATTTGACTAATTAGGGTTTTTTTTTCAGGATAGTATCAACTGAAAGAGCAGAAAAAAACTGTCGGATGGATTAATCAGCATCTTTTGAGAGTTCTAAAATAGAGAATGTATTTGGATTTCTTCATCATTAGTGAAATAATAGTTGACAAATGAGCACACATAATATAAATTAGCTTCCTTAACTAGATGAAAAAACAATGATGTGTAAATAAGAAAAATTCAAGTATTGATGAGCTAATCATCAGGCTCTGCCCTCTTGGTCATCTTGAATTCAAACCAGGCAGCTACTCTGAGGACCGATGTAGCAGGAATCATTGTTTAAAAATAAGCTGTATCATGATTTCATGATCTAGCAGTTCTTTAAGTCAGGGTGGCTCAAGTGATTCAATATTTCCTATCCCTTTAGACCAGAGGAAACACCGTCTCTTGAGGATACACCGTCTCTTGGTTTTATATGCAAGCACCTTAATGACTACACCAAACTGGGTTATCTTAAATCTGCATCTGGTTTTTCCTACCTGAGTGCTGAATCTTACATTTCCCATCCTTGAATGGCATTTTCTTGGCCCAATTTATAAGATCCTTTTGAAGCTTGAGCTGTTTTGAGCTATTATTATGGAGCCTCGGTGGCACAGTGGTTACAGTGCAGTACTGCAAGCTACTCCTACTGCAATTTGGCAAATCGAATCCCACCAGGCTCAAGGTTGACTCAGCCTTCCATCCTTCCGAAGTGGGTAAAATGAGGACCCAAATTGTTGAGGGCAATATGCTGACTCTGTAAACTGCTTTAAGGGGGCTGTAAAGCACTGTAAAGCAGTACATAAGTCTAAATGTTATTGCTATTAGCAATCCTCATCATCATCTTTGTGGTGCAGATGTGATGGGCATTTCTTCTGTTCCTTCATCTGACTCATCCATGTAGATGTTGAAGAGTACTGGCCTGAAGAACCCTGAAATAATCTACTGCGTACCTCCCGCCATGTGAGCACAATCAGGACCACACATCGGTGATGGATGTTCAGCCAATTGCAAATCCATCTAACAGATAATCAGAGTTGGAAGAGATCAACTCCCCACCCAAGCGGGGGACCCTACGCCACTTCTGACAGATGGGAGTCCAACCTCTTCTTGAAAGTCTCTAAGTGATGGCGCTCCCACAACTTCCAAGGGTAACTTCTGTTCCATAGGTTGATTGTTCTCACTGTCAGAAAGTTTCTCCTTATTCCCAGATTAAATCTCTCCTCTTTCAGTTTCCATCCATTATTCCTTGTCTGGCCTACAAGCGCTTTAGAAAATAGATTGACCCCTTCCTTTCTGTAGCAGCTCCTCAGATATTGGAAGACTGTTATCATGTCTCCTCTGGTCCTTTTCTTCACTAGACTAGCCAAGCCCAGTTCCTGTAACCGTTTTTCATATATTTTAATCTCCAGTCCCCTAATCATCCTGGTTGCTCTTCTCTGTACTTTTTCTAGAGTCTCAATATCTTTTTTATAGCGTGGTGACCAAAACTGGATGCAGTACTCTAGGTGTGGTCTTACTAAGGCTTTATAGAGTGGTATTAGTACCTCTCTTGATCTTGATTTCATCCCTCTCTGTTAATGCAATTTAGGATTGCATTGGCTTTTTTGGCTGCCAATGCACACTGTTGACTCATATGTAATTGGCTGTCCACTAAGACGCCCCCTAAGAACCCTCTCACAATTACTGCTATTAAGCCTGGTGTCACCCAGTCTATATGTGTCCTTTTGGTTTTTCTTGCCTAAGTGTAGGACTTTACTTTTCTCTATATTGAATTACATTTTGTTAAATATGGCCCAATGTTCCAGTCTGTGAAGATCCATATGGATCTTGAGCCTATCATCTAGGCGTGTTGGCTATTCCTGCCAGTTTAGTATCATCCACAAATTTAGTAAGTTCTCCTCCTATTCCCTAATCTAAGTGATTTATGAAGATATTGAAGAGTACTGGGTCTAGGACAGAACCTTGTGGTACCCCACTGCTTATTTACTTCCATGTAGATGTAGTACCATTAAGGACTGCTCATTGAGTATGGTTTATCAGCCAGTTACAAATCCATCTGATGGTGATGCTATCTATCCCATTTTTTTCTAGCTTACTAAGAAGTAGGTTGTGGTCTACTCTGTCAAGTGCCTTGCTGAAGTCTAAATATATTATGTCCACAGTATTTCGCTGGTCTACTAATTTAGTCATTATGTTGAAGAATGAAATAAGATTGGTTTGGCATTATCTGTTTTTAAAAAACCCATGCTGACTGCTAGTTATTACTTTATTCATTTCTAGATATTGGCAGATCTGTTTTTTTATTATCTTTTTCAGTATCTTCCTGGGTCTTGATGTTAGGCTGATTGGTCTGCAGTTTCCTGGGTCTATTTCTCCCCCACCCCACCCCCCTTTTTTTTTTTTGAAGATGGGAACCACATCATCTCTTTTCTAATCCTCTTGTAGTTCTCTGGTGCTCCACAATTTTTGAAAGATGTAGTGCAGTGATTCTGAGATGACCTCTGCCAGCTCCTTTAGAACTCTGGGATGTAATCCATCAGGCCCCGGTGACTTGTGTTCTTCAAGATCAGACAAGTGTTCTCTTACTTTTTTTTCTTTTTTGCTTATTTTAACTTTTATTTCTAGTCTGTCTTTTATAGTTATGTTTTTGGTAGGTTGGACTATTGTTTCTTTTTGCGTGAAGACTGATGCAAAGAATGAGTTAAGCAGCTCTGCTTTCTTTCTGTTGCCTGTTATTTCCTTGCAGCCTTCTCTCTTTAGTGGTCTTTCAATTTGACAGAAAGATCTTTGTGGAGCCATGCTGGTTTCTTCTTGGATTTCTTGTTTTTCTTTTTCAGTGGTATTGTGCTTTTTTGATCATATGTTTTCAGGGTTTCTCATGCTTCTTGAGTTTTTTTCCCCTTTAGGATTTTCATCCAAGTAATCTTTCCTAAGTTCTCTCTCAGCTTGTTAAAATCAGCTCTTTTAAAGTCTAGGACTCTGGTATCGTTATGTTTTATTGCTTGTGTTTGTGTTGTGTTGAATTCTAGTATGACATGGTCACTTTCACCCAAGTTTCCTGCAGTTTCAACTCCCTCTATCACTTCTTCTCTGTAAGAATTCAGTCAAGTATGGCTGACCCTCTAGTTCCGTCCTCTATCTTTTGGACAAAGAAGTTGTCAGCTAGGTTGGTTAGGAAGCTATTTGATTTCTCACTTGGTGCAGCTCTTCCAATTTATGTCAGGATAATTGAACCCCCCCATTACCATGGTAGTATGTTTCCTACATATATTTTTTAGTTGGTTAGCAAAAAGGACATCTAGTTTTTCTGCTTGATTAGGTGGCCTTTTGTATACACCTATGGCCATGTCATTCTTGTTTTTTCTTTTGTATTGACCCTTATGCATTCTAGGAAGTTTTTGTCTTTGGTTTCATGCATTTCTGTAGCAATATAGTTGTCCATTACATACAATGCAACTCCACCTCTTTTATGGATTCTGGTTTTTTTTTTTTTTGAACAGTTTGTATCCTTCTATCAGTATGTTCCAGTCATGGGTTTCATCCCACCAAGTTTCTGTTATTCCAACTATATCACAGCTACCTTCATGTATTAATAGTTCAAGTTCACCCTGTTTGTTCCTCAGACTTTGTGCATTTGTGTATAGGCACTTGAGATCTTTATGTCTGACTCTGGGTATGCTTCCTATGTCTCCTATTTGGTGTTTGAGTTTGTGCTCCTTCCCATCCCTCCTTACTTCATTATTTGACTTGCTTTCTAGGGTTTTTTGTTTGGAATTAGGTCCTGGAGATCCTTGATAAGTATTTAGCAGAGTTTCCTTGTCTATCAAGGAGTATGCAACAAACGGAAGTAATGTGCAAAATTGTAGCAGTAAATATAGAATCACACAGGCACAGAAGTTGTTTTATATACAGGGGTATAAGCACAATCCAAAATGCAGTCCAATGTTCATGCACAATTCATCTTTCAATAGAATATATAACTAACCATCATAGTCAGCAGGCATACCAGCAATACAGCAGCTTCAATACATCAATGCAGCAATGGAGAAATGTAGTTGCAAAGTGATGAAGATACTTGCTGAGTAGCCTAGTAGAAGAAGCAGCATAGTAGCAAAGAAGCATCCAGTAGCAGCCACAGTAACCACAAGCAACAGCAGCAGTAGCCACAATATGCTCTCTGGCTTCTTGCTATATAGTAATCCTGCTTCCTGTAGCCAATCAATATCCTGGCTTCAGTTAAAGTGCTTAGACATTATGACTTGCAGCCATATATAGTAAACCAATATAGTTCAGGTTCTTAAAGAAAACCTGACAATCCTAAAGATTGGTTACCCTCCTCCCTCAATTTTAGTTTAAAGCCCTCCTGATAAGTTGAGCCGGTCATTTTCTGAAAACATTCTTCACAGTCTTTGTGAGGTGCAGCCCATCCCTTGCCAGAAGACTATCATGGAGATAGTACAGACCATGGTCCTGGAATCCAAAGATTTTTGGGGGACACCAATTCTTTAGCCAGTGGTTCACTTCTAGAATTCTTTGTTCTCTTATCAGATGTTGTCCTTTTTTTGGCAGTACAAATGAAAAAACTATTTGTGCACCCAAGTCCTTGATTTTCTTGCCTAGCTGCTCATAAACACTCAATATTGTTTTCAAATCCTTTTTTGTGTCATTCATCCCTGTGTGTAGTAGTAGGAAAGGGTAATAGTCTGTGGGCCAAATTATTTTGGTTAGCTTCTCAGCCACATCCTTGATTTTTGCTCCAGGAAGACAACATACCTCCCTAGATTGCATGGCTGGTCTGCAGATGGCTGGTTCTGTTCCTTTGAGAATAGAATCTCCTATCACCATCATTCACTTCCTTTCTAAGGGGGTGCAGTCTGGGGTGCTTTTCTGTTTATCCCAAATGAGTTTGTTGGTGTGGCTTTTTAGGGATATTGGATGGTGTCTCTTTTCTAAGTGTTTACATGTTTTCTTTGAGTGGGAGGTTGTGGGTCTGAGTATTTTCAACTAGGGCAAGAAATTGGTTCTCAGTTTTAATGGGACTGCTTCAGCAAGGGTGTGTTAAATGTGTGCTGCTCCTTTCTTTGATTATTATGTTTCCTTCCATGTGTGATATACCTCCATTTGTCTTCTCCAAGGATTTATCAGCAGGATCAAATTCTCTGGGAGTTATTTTTTAATTATTTGGTCCAATTTGGGCATAGCTTTCTTGCAAAGATTGGAATTTGATTAGAGCTGCCTCTAGATCCCTTACTTTTTCTTCTAGTAGTTTCCATAACTTACATTTAATAAGGGTAATTTGGGTATTCTTTGGGCATAAGCATATATATGGAACATATATTGTATATTGCAATAGTATCAATCAACTGTTCCATGAGTTTGATTCTTTTTGCTGGTTCCTTTAAGGGTAAAAAGTTTTGTATCTTTTTTTCTATCCTTTTTTCTGCCTTTTTGTACTTGTTTTTATACCTAGTTATTTATTTTACTTGCTTATTATTATGTTAGTTTTATTTATCAATTTCTTCCCTATTTTTAAAAAGTTTTTGAGCTCCAGTTCCCCCCTAATCTTATTATTTAAGATTTTCCTTATTTATCTGATTGATCTTCATTAATCCTATTCCTTGATTTCTAGTTGACCTTGACCTTATTCTAGCTGACTCTTGACCTTATTATTTGCCTATTTATTTATCTTTTATTTTCTGTTCTGTGTTTATTTTTATTCTCTACGGGGTCTTCCCTCCCAGCCTACTGGAACTTCAGGCTTAATTTGTTACCTTCACTCCCTTCGTTTGCTGCTCTGGCCTTTTGTTGTTTTCTCTGTCAGCTCCTGTCTTTTCAGCCTCATCCTTGCTCTGGTCAGCTCTCTCGGCCTGCCATGCAGCCTTCCGGTCAGCTCAACTCCACTGTATGGTCTTCTCTGCTCAGCACGCCACTCAGCTCTGCCGTTGCTTTCCCGGTTGTTCTCTGCAGAGCTCTCAGGCTATAGCTCACATATTGCCCCGTGCTGCTGCTGGCTCTCTCTCCTCCCTGCTGCTTTTTGTTCTGGAGCCACATAGCTCCCGTTTGCTGCCTGTCACGCTGGGGACACAGGACTAGTAGCAGGACCTTCCATCTCACTATCAGCTTTGGAAGCCATATTGACACCAGATGCTTCCACACTGCCACATTCTTGAGCCTGGGAAAATGGGAGGGGGGAATTTCTCGGAGTGAATGTGGTTAGACATAATAGCATTCTTCTTCTAAGTCAAGGTCATGTTATCTCTGCACCTGGGTGAGGGGATGTCTCAAGTTGGGACGGATAGTGATTGGGGCATGTGATGCGATGATGGCTGCAGGGGGTAGATTTGGAGTTTTTTTACTTATTGCACGGAAGCCCGGAACTTGTAGATTCAGGATTCCCCATATGTGTTAGTTTACTATCCAAATAAAACAGAATTTTTGAGAAGATGTTTGTCTCGGAGTTATTTGTTGGAGTGGAGGTTTTCTGGAACGCTGACACATTATTCCAGATTGACCAGAAGGAGGCAGATGATCAAATATAGGTAAGACAATTACAAACTGTCCAGGCCTAGGATCTTTGAAGCCTAAAATGACTTAAATGTAGTGAATTTGCTCTTCATGACCTTGACCCATAATGCCCTCCTCAGGGCATTACCATTCACCAGCCTTTTGTGTGACAACAACAGGGAGCAACTCGCAACAGAGGTTTTGTTATTTGTCTATGCTGCTGGTCTCCCATGAGTTCATGTTAAATACAGTGGTGGGATTCAGATATTTTTACTACTGGTTCTGTGGGCATAGCTTAGTGGGCGTGGTGTGGCTTGGTGGGTGTGACTTGGTGGGTGTGGTAGGGAAAGGATACTGTAAACTCCCCATTCCTTCCCCACTCCTGAGGGAAGGATACTGCAAAATCCCCATTCCATCCCCACCCCACTAACCTGCTTTCCAGCTCTGTTCTCCTGTGCAGGGTAACAAAAGAAGATGCAGCCAATCAGCTAGGACTCAATGGGAGGCAGGGAATAGATGGGGTTGGCGGGGCCAATCAGAGGTGGTATCAGTTCTCCGAACTACTCAAAATTTCCGCTACTGGTTCTCCAGAACTGGTCAGAATCTGCTGAATACCACCTTTGATTCAATATCTTTGAAAAAGCAAATTTACACAAGGACCATCCATAATCTGGGATCTCATCATCAGATTTGCTACCCCAGCCTTGTAACAGTGGTCACACATTCTCCATCTTCATTTTCAGAAAATACACAGATGAAGGTAAGAAATCATTGGTAGATCAAGTGTATTTTTATTCCTCTAATAGAGAAAAGCAGTAATTTGTACCTTAGCTACAAGACTGGTAATATAATCCTGGTAACATATTACCAGTATTTGAATTAATGAAGTTGATAATCTGCTGTGGCTCAAACTACCACCATTCAATTGAGCATTAAAGTAGATAGATGGGGTGGTGGATACAATATGCTTAATTTGTAAAGGTTCAGCAAGCAAATGTAAAAGTTGCTGGAAATTATTTCCGCCATCACTCCTGCAATGAAGTTAACAGTTCAGTGAACTCAAATACATCAATTCTACAAACTTATGCAGCATTTTCATGTTGCAATCTAGTTATGTATTTCTAGATGACCAAACATGCTAAAATTGCTACTAACTACAATCCTATCACTTGGTTCACTGGGCAGAAAGGCAATATATTACTATTTTAATGGAGGGTAGAATAGACGGAACTTGAAGGAACATAAGTTTGGGTTTGCTACTGAGAGAAAGGAGATGTTCAGCCCCCATGACTGCTGCATTGCAGAGCACTTGTCATCTGCATATTAGCACAGAAAATAACCTGGGATGTATATTTTCATAGTTGCGCTTCCAGTCTGGAGTCAGAGAGAATCAACTTCTCAGTAGGGCAAACAGGTTCTGTAGAAGGCAGCCAGGGCAGCGCCCATAGCATTTAGGTAAGTCTTCCAACATTCCTTGACTCCAGTTGCTCTCTTTGCTCCTGTAATATATTAGCTATTCCCAATTGTGTGACTCATTGGAACGACTACTAGCTCAATAGCAGTAACTGTGAGAGGGATATTGGAGGCCTAGTGGACAATCACTTAAATATGAGCCAGCAGGGTGTGGCAGCAGCCAAAAAGTTCAGTGCAATCCGAGGCTGCATTAACAGAGGGATAGAATCAAAATCACGTGAAGTGTCAGTACCACTATAGGCCTTGATGAGACCTTGATGAGGCCCCACTTGGAATACTGTAATCAATTTTGATTTCCACATTATTTTTAAAAATGTTAAGACTCTAGAAATGGTGAAGAGAAAAGCAACAAAGATTATTAGGGAATTGGAGGCAAAAACATATAAAGAACGATTGCAGGAGTTGGATATGTCCAGTCCAATGTTTGAGGCGCTGCCATAAGAAGAGCGGGGGGTTCGACTTATTTTCCAAAGTACCAGAAGGCAAGGCAAGAAGTAATGGATGGAAGAGAGAGATCAAGGAGAGAAGCAACCTAGAACTAGGGAGACATTTCCTAATGGTGAGAAAAATTAACCAGTGGAACGACTTGCTTCCAGAACTTGCGGGTGCTCCATCACTGGAGGTTTTTAAGAAGAGGTTGGACAGCCATTTGTCTGAAATGGTATTGGGTCTCCTGCTTGAGCAAAGGGTTGGACTAGAAAACCTCCAAGGTCTTTTCCAACTCTGTTATACCGTTGTTCTGACTCTTGGTATCTAACAATCTGCTGACCACAAAGAGTGCAAGGGGAATTAAGGAAATCCTTAACTACTATGCTGCCTCTTTAACTATTATGCTGTCTATCACTTTTCTAGTCTATGGGATTCCTATTTCTTTTTATTATTTATTCACTTTTTTTTTCAATTTAACATGTTGAGTTATAGGATATTGTAAAATACAAAACACAAAAGTAAAGCAGTGGGGAGAAACAGGGGAGGAGCCATGAGGAAGGATAAGAAAAAGAAAAGAAAAATAAACATTGACTTCCGAATCTCTCTGTTGCTGTAAAATAAGGCATTAACATCAAATCACAGCTTTTTGCTTTTTCATAATAAATTGAACAAGCCATTTCTGTAAAGATCCATCAATCCGCTTGATAAAACCCAAAATCAGAGTTTCATTCTTTTCCATTTCAAGACCGAAGTTCAGAAGCAGTCTCCAAGTGGAAACTATGTTGTTTTCTTTAATCGAAGTAGTCAGTTTTGCCATTTCAGCCAACTTCTGCAACTTCTGCAACGATTCATCCATTATGGGATTCCTAATTTCATGGCTGTTTCCTTTCTTTGTTCCTAGGCAGTGCTGTGGTTCGCCGGCAGCAGGTGTGGATGGCTGAGGGCAAGGAGAGCGAGGACTCGGATGAGGGGCCTGCGTGAGATGCAGGGATGGGGCCAGGACCATCAGGGAGTGGAGGGCTGCCTTCAGAGATTGTGGAGGCTGGCAGCAGTGAGGAAGAGGCCCCTGAGGAGCTCGTGCCCAGTGCGCGTGCCCGCAGGGCTGCTCGAAGGAAAGAGCAGCTGTTGCAGCAATGGCAACTCGGGAGTAAGGCTGCAAGGTAATGGCCCTTCCCTGAGAAGATAAAAGCCAGCTGAGAAACCACAGTTCTTTGCAGAAGGCAAAGAAGTTTTACACTTGAGCCTGGTGGACATTAGGAATATCTGAGTTGGTGTTTGGAGACTCTTTGTGTTTGAGTTATTGCTTAGTAACTTTATCTGGTGTTTTTGGCAGCCTTGCAAAACCTTGGCAAGGCTCTTTCTTATCGGAGCTAATTGAAGCAGCCTTTTTACCCATGAAGGAATGGGATTTGTAAAGAAACATTGAAAGGTTGTGCTGTTAGCTTTGTCTCGTGTTTGCTTCATCGGAACCAGGTTTGGGTCAGAACAGCCAAGCATTTCTGGAATTTTTATTCTTCTATTGATTGGTGGCTGTTGGGTGCGTGTTGGCCTTTTCCTAGCTCTACTACCTTACATACATATTTTTCTTATGGTTCTAAGGATTTCACTAATCATTGCTAGGTTAGATTCCCACTCCCAGGGATGCTCATATGCACCCACAAAGGTCTTCCCATCAACAACATAGGCTCAGAGCAAGGCAACTATATTTCATAATTTTAAGATTTCAAAAGAGGGAGAGAAAGAGTGAAATATGTTCAGCACCTGAGGGAAAATTCAGGAAAGCAAAAATGAACAAGAAAGTTTTGGCCGCTGAGAAGCTGTAAAAGGCCAGTATGCTCCTTTTGAAATCTCAAGGGATCATCTTTGTGGAGAGGCATATTAGACATCTAAAAGCAAGAGACGATCAAAGAGTCCAAGATGCTGCAAATGGCATAGAAACTGGTGTGGTCAGCCTGGTGGGCAGAGGCCTGAAATCTCTGCATCGACAGTGGTTAGGATCAAGCCAAATAAATTTGAAAACCCTCTCAAATACAAATCTTCACTTCTCTCTTCTTTCTCTCTTCTCTCTTGAAGCTTTGAAACATATCTGTGCTGTTTAGCCAGTATATGGGAATTGGATAGTTAGGTAGTAATTGTGAGCTGTCCCCTTAAGGGAATGCATCGTGGTAAATGTAGTTAAAGGTATCCTGGGAAATGTAGTTCATATCACATGACCACATCTGTAATCCTGATTGGTCGCTAAATTGACCCACGATGGGTTGGAGGAGGTTTTCCTCTCTCTTGCCTGAACACAGCCTCGTGGTGGCAGTTCTATCCCCTACCTCTATAACTATGGGATAGAAAAATTAATATCATGCAGCCATTTCAACCATCATGGGGTTGAGGCTTTATCATGTTTTTACTTACAAGACAGATAAAAAGAGGATTGGTCATTAAAGAAGAACTTCATCACAAATGTGAGTTATGAGGATACCTGATGAACCAATAAATGTACTTTGTTATGGACATCTTGTTGAGTTTATCTGCATCTGCAAAGCTTACAAATCCACTACTGTGCAGAATACAGAAAAGTAAAAGATGGTTATATATCAGTAAGAGAGAAAAGTCACATGAGGTCAAATGAGGGAGAGAAAACATGCCAATTCCAAACCAGCTACTTCCCTACTCAAAAGAGGCTGTGGACACTTATGCAACCGTGTTATTGGGGTTTTTTTTTAATTTCATTTGTCCCCCTGCAAGATTTCAGTTTGTTTTTCAATTGAATTGTACCACTTATGTATTATATTAAAGATAATTAAAAATGTGAGGTGATTTGATCTTGGTCTGATTTTTTACATCTCAAAAATCTGGCATTTTAACAGAGGTGTCCAGTTTTTCTATACCCACTGTAGATATGTTGTTTAAATAGCCAGTCTATGGTGAATAAAAGAGGAAGAGGAAGCAAGGATTAATCTGACAATAAATAGCAGGCAAGGATTTAATCGGCATAACTCAACAGCTCTAGATTAAGAATGTGCTTGTAAGGATAGGAGAAAAGAAAGGAAATGCTTCATTCCCAATAAAGAAGGTCCTCACCTGAGTATTGCCCTGTTTAGCAACCGTCTAAAGTTATGGCAGTGTTGAAAAAGTAACTTTGTGACTGATACTCATATTTACAACTATCGCGAGAAAGAGACTCAAAGACCCAGTTGACTTTTTCCATTCTTTATTTTCTTCCAGGACTGAACAGTGGAGAAACCGCGGCAGCCTTTCTTATAGCCGGCTGCTTGCGGCTCGTGGCCAGTGACGGCTCTTCAAATCTCCCGCCACCACGGACAAACCAATCCTAGGTAAGTATGAAAATATATAACACCCTTCCCCATATGGTCCAGTCTAACCAATCCGTGCCCCGCCTACATTACGTAGTCACGTAGGTAGGCGGGGCTCTTATGGGTTCTACTGGACCTGCGCAACTCAGTTGTGAGTTTGCCTCTGGCCTGTTCAGACGGGGAGCTATTTCTCCCATCTGTCTCTGTGGAACCTCCTGGAAGGTTGAGTCAGCCATGCCACTCCCGCCAGGCCTTTCCTGGCTGGTTGAGTCAGCTTGGCCACTCCCACCAGGAGTGACTTCCCGATGGTTCTTCGAAGCCTGTTCCAGTCTCCCAGAGTTGTCTTCTTCTACGGTCTCAGGTACGTGTTTGCGAATTCCGACTGGGACTAGTGTTAGTAATGGTTGTTGCATAGTTGTTAGGGTTTGTTTTGTTAATTCTTTTGTTTGAGGAGGGTCTCCCCCTCCCATTCTGCTTGTGTTTGAGGGGTCTCTCCCCTCTTTTCTGGTTGGATTGTTTTTGCTTTAGGGGTCTCCCCTTCTTCCCCGTGTTTGTTTGTATTTCTCTGTGTGGCCCTAGATCTGAGTTGGTCTATGTGCCTCCTCCAGTTCCTCCCGTCCTTGGTGTCTACCCTGTATGACCAGGGCCGAGTTATTTGGGTCACTGTTGCCAGTATCCACAATGGTTCCCCCGTGAGATTTTTTGCATATACTGAGTCCCCTGTTTTGAATGTGCGGCAATTACTGGAGGAGTCTGCTGGCTTTTCTGGGCTATATGTGGGGTGTAGTCTGTCTAGGTGTGATCTTAGTTTCCTCCCCATTAATAATTCTGCTGGGCTTTTATTTGTTGTGGTACTGGGTGTCATGTGTTGTATGCTTAGTAGTTTGTCTATCTTTTCTTGTATATCCCCAGGTCCCAATTTGTGTAGTGTTTCCTTTGTATAATGGACTATTCGTTCTGCCCGTCCGTTTGTGGCCGGATGTCCCAGCGCTGTTAGTGTATGCCTTATCTCTTGTTCTGCTAGGAATGTTGTTGCCATGAATTGTGGTCCATTGTTGGATATAATTAAATCCAGCAATCCATGTGTTGCAAAAAGTTTCATGAGTTGTCTAATTACAGCTTCTGTTGTGGTTGAGTGCATGATGCTTACCTCTAGCCAATTTGAGTAAGCATCTACGACTATCAAGAATGTGTGTCCTTTAGTTGGTCCTGCAAAATTAATGTGTATCCTAGACCATGGTCCCCTAGGTGTTTCCCATTCGTGTATAGGTGCAGATGGGGGTGTAGGTCTAGATTCCTGATAGCGTTTGCACCTTGCTACCCAGTCCCCTCTGTCTTTATCCATCCCTGGCCACCATACATAACTCCTAGCCAGGGATTTCATTCTGACAGTACCCGGGTGACCCTTGTGTAAAATTCAAGTATTTGTTTCCTTAAATTGTTCGATATGACTACCCTATCCCCCCATAGTATACATCGTTTTAAAATCGATAGTTCTGTTTGTCTATTTCGAAATGGTTTGACAGTCTCGTCACTTGCAGTCTCTGGCCATCCTTTACGTACCCAATTTAAAATCCATGCCAGGTTTCTGTCTCTTGTGGTTTCCTTAGCAAGGTCTGTTGCCGTTATGGGCAGGTTAGCCAGAGTCTTCATTTGAAGGGTTGATGTGGTTGGTGCAGGATCATCGTCTATGTCGGGTAGGGAGCAACGGCTCAGAGCATCAACATGGGTTATGTTCTTTCCTGGTCAGTAGATTAAGTTGTAGTTATAGGCAGCTAGGAATTTGGACCATCTCGTCATTTGCGGTGACAGTATGTTAGGTGTAGCTTTGTTTCCTGCGAGGATTCCTAGAAGTAGTTTATGGTCTGTGACAAATGAAAAAGTTCTGCCATGGATATACTCATGGAAGCATTTTATTCCTGTTATTGCGACCAATGCTTCTTTGTCTAGTTGGCTATAATTCCACTCTGGTTTAGATAGAGTTTTAGAGTAGAATGTGATGGGTGCTTCTCTTGCTCGTGGCTCACAGCCAGTGATGGCTCTTCAAATCTCCCGCCACCACGGACCAACCAATCATAGGTAAGTATGCAAATATATAACAGGAGTAACCGACAGTCACACCACAACCAGCTTCCAATAAGCAAAGTCAATGGAGAAGTCCTGGTCACATGATGTCTCACTTAATAGTTTACTCACTGAAGAGAAAGTGGCCCATAAATCCATTATATTTATACAATATCTTGACTGCATTGCTTAGCAAGGGAGTTGCCAGTTCCAATTGAGATTGCTAAGTGAGGACTACCTGTAATGCAGGTCTATTGCAAGTGCTTTTTCAAAGGCAAATAAAGGCCTGCAAAACTATTATTTCAGATATATTCTCAAGTCAACTTAGAAAACAGAAGAAGAGATGGTATCAATTTTGATTCTGGGGCAACTTCCAGTTTTATCAAAGAACAGGAGATAGTTATTTTACTTATAATATAACTTAGTATAATACAGAAATCTACCATAAATTAAAAGTAAATTTTATAAAACAAATGGATAAAAACTAACCATTTGAGAGATGTTTTCTTCTATAAAGGAAAGCTATTGAAGGAGAGTTTAAGAACGAATTGTGCCAGATGTGTCCCAGATCTGGAGTAAAGTTTGTTTTCAGTAACATTGATCATACAGAAAATATGCAAAATCAAATGTAAAGATAATCATTATGATGTGGCTGAAAATAGAGAAGTGGTTATGAAGGCAATTATGGAAAATTATAAAAACTGATAATTTTTTTAACATTGTATAAAACCAGAATGGCCAAAGCTTGCTGATTAAGGGCAGAAAAATAACATTACTAGAAAGAGAAATTGAGACAAAGGCCATTAGTGCATAGCATCATGCTTGAGCCAATGGAAGCCTCATCAATAAGTAAAAAGAAATCTATTGTATATATTACTAAAACACTCAGGTGTTCATGCTTCTCTATTTGTACCCTTAAGCTAGTTCCAACAGTGCATTATACTGCAATGATTTTTTATTCAAGATATCTAATGTGTAAAAAAGATCCGGGATCCATTATTTCTTGGAATTTAAATTTCCGTGATGTTCAGGCCAAGCATATTCAAATAGTTGTGGCCATTGCAGTGTTTCTGTAGCTTTTACATGCTCTAGTTAATAAAAAAAAAGATGTTGAGACTCTGGAGAGAATGCAGAGAAGAACAACAATGATTAGAGGGCAGGAGGCTAAAACATACGAAGAAAACATACAAACATTACATCTGTTAATAGCAGCCATAATTGTATTTGTACAACATTGGAATGGTGATCGCTACAGAAGATAATTTAAAAAAAACTAGAATGTGCAGAAATGGACAGATTAATTGATAGATTCATATGGAATATTTTGAAATATGGGATTCGTTTTATCAATGGTTAATTAACAGAAACAGAAGTTAAAATATTTAAAATTATAAGAGAAGGATTAATTTTACCATGAGGGTTCATTATGATATGTTTATTATCAATACAATTTAGTAATAACAAGTATTAATATTATGTGGAGAAAATATTATTGTATGATCACAATCAAAGAACATATTTTTATTATTATGACTATTGCTCAGATTAACTGTAACCAGACAACACACTGTTTATATAGACATTGAAACTGTTGCTGTTTCTTTATATAGTAAAAATAAAAAATCTATTTTTAAAGAAAGGAAATTGTGGGTGTTCCATCACTAGAGACTTTCAAAAAGAGACTGATCAACAATTTATCTGAAATGGTCCAGGGTCTCCTGCTTGAGTGGGGGTTGGACTAGAAGACCTCCAAGGTCCCTTCCAACTCTGTTATTCTGTTATTTCTGGTCACATGAAATAACATTATTTCTGATACTCTTTACTAGCTTCCCACAACAAAACCTAGTGGAGAAATCACAAGAAGTTGAAAGTCATTCCTGCTCCCACTGCATTTTTCTCACCCTTGGTCATTCTGTTGATCTAGTTAGGTAAAGAAATATTGACTGTTCATTTGCAACTACAATTATCTCTTTATTTATAATACATATTCTTAGATGATTGTGGAGAACATAGAGCATTGAGATAAGAAAATATGGTCATTTTAAAAATGTCTGTGATCAGAATGAACAGACTTTCTTTCAAAGGGGGATCCAATGGGTCACAGGATTAAGTAGAATGTTGATACACAGGTTTTTCTCTTTACTATTTGCTCAGGAAATAAAATCAATCACCACAGAAATTCAAATATTCTGTGGATTTACTAAGCAATACATTTTCAAGGAAGCCTCCAGTGCTTTGCACAGATAGTGGGGAACATACCTGTTAGGCTCCATTTCAAAATAGCAGGGAATTGCACATGAAAATACTGTGACCCCCAAAACAGAATCATAGGGGTCTCATGGAGAAAAAAAACATTCCCTAGTTGAGATGACTGAGTGTAGTAAACCTCGAGAGTCCTCTTGACCTAAGGCCCTAAGAATGACCTTCTCAAGTTAGGAATTGCATGGTAAGCTCATCTTGGCACGACACGTAGGCAAATAGTTACAGAAACTAGCTGACTACACAAATCTTGTTAATAGATAATCACGCTATCTTAGCACACAACAGTGGTCGCATCTTGCCATGGCGCCATTAGAATTATACTTCCTTGCTCCTCTTTACATATGTCTCGCTCCCCCCACCCTGAGAAAACTGCAAAATAAAAGAGGGTGGTGCGTTGCAATCGGGGGATTTTTTCATCTACCCCGGGCACAACGTGCTCTCTCACCTTGAGAAACTATGGTGTCTGTGTCAATTATTGATTCTAGTACTTAAGTACTCACCCTCGCGAGGGTCCCTCTAAATTTCACCCCTGCGGGGGCTCTACGGGCTGATCAGAGAACCTAAGGACAACGAGCAAACCGCGACAACGCGACAACTGGGGGCTCGTCCGGGATCTCTCCCTTCTTCAGCTCCACGGCGTGACTTCTGTCTAGAGGTGCGCTGCCTTCACTCCCGTTGCTACGCACCTGGCAAAGGCTCTGTACAATCGTAAGTAATGGGCTCCTCACTCTCCAAAGTTTCGTCAGTTCATAGGGACGAACTTTCCCAATTAGTGAAGAAGGCTAATTATTTGCAGAAAATTAACGGCACCACTGTATATACCTTGTCTAGAAAATCTATCACCTCCTTCTTGCTTTACGTGGAACAGCACTGTCCTGCTTATCCGGCTGAGGGCACGCTGCATCGCACTTCGTGGGAACGCTTGGGAAAATATCTGTATGATGTTCCCAGAGCTCCACCAGACATTCTTATGTCCTGGCGTGCGATAATGGCTGCGCTCAATACTATTTACCCCTCCACCACTCTCCCTGAGTCTTTATCTCTTGCCTCTAAAACTGCTAAATCTCCTGCTGTTCACTTTGATTCTTCTCCCCCACCTTACCAATCTGTTGCCTCTTCGGATGATATTCCTCAGCTTGCCTCTGCCCCTCCTTTTCACTCTGACACTCCGCACAATCGTCTGCAGCCTTCCTCTCCTTCTGTCTCTCCCATTCCTACTGATTCTCCGTCTCCACATCCATTGGGGGGAAATATTACTGCTATCCTGGCTTCTCCTTCCTTCACCTTAGAAACTTGTGATATACCTTCTGCTTACCCTATGACTCTTGTTCCGGGAGCCCCTGGCGCTCCTGTTCATAACAACATAGAGTTAAGAGTGTTGAAAAATTTAAAAGAGGCTGTAAATATGTATGGACTGCAATCCACTTACACTCGTGGCATGCTTGATTCTCTCGTGTCTGCTAACACTGTAATGCTGTTATATGATTGGAAGATGTTGTTTTCTATGCTTATGACTCCTGCCCAGTATGTTGTTTGGCAGTCTGAATATGAAAAATTAGTAGATGCTGAAATAAGACGAGGCCTCCCTAATCTGGTCATTGCTGATCACTTAAAGGGAACTGGATTATACTCCACCCTGATTCAGCAACAAACTTGCCCTCGCCGTGCCTTTGCAATCATTCATCTTTGTGCGATGAATGCCCTGAAACGTGTGGATGACTCAGACTCTAAATCCACACACACCTTTTTGAAGGTAGTGCAGGAGGTTGACGAGTCTTACTCTTCATTCGTTAACCGTTTGCAAACCGCTCTGGAACGCCAAATTGACAATGAGGCAGCCAGACAAGAACTTCTTATTAAACTGGCTTACACCAATGCGAATGAAGATTGTCAAAAAATACTTCAACCTGTTGCTAATAAACCTGGTGTAACCTTGGCTGAGTTCCTGCAGCTTTGTAGGATTGTGGGAACTACTTCTCACAAAATGAGCGTCCTTGCTGCTGCCATCTCTACCTCCATTTCTGCATCCCTCCCCACCTCCCCTCCGTCATCTGACGCCCTTGCCGTGTCTCGCTCTGGCAATTGTTTTAATTGTGGGAAGCCTGGCCATTTTAAAAATCAGTGTAGAATGCCGGGTGGGGGGGGAACGCCTCGTGGCCAGTCTCGGGGTACTGCACCCTATGCTGCCAAGCCAAAAACTGTTTGCCCTCGTTGCAGAAAAGGTTTTCATTGGGCTTCCCAATGTCGTTCTAACCCTCCTCCTGCTCAGCAATCGGAAAACTAGGCATGGGGTCTTCAGCTAACCCCGCTACAAAGGCTGAAGCTTCTCTTTCCTCTTCTCTTTCCTTTTTACAACCTACTTCTTTCCCTGTACAGCTGACAGAGGACATCGTTTATGATGATCCTGGTTCGGTCTTCACTCTCCCTCTTTCTATCACTGTTCTGAAGCCACTTCCGCCTTCCTTGCCTGTTTTGCTCATACCTAACTCCTCCCTTACCATTGAAGGCGTAGTCGCTGCACCCTTTTTGTACGACTCCTCTTCTCTGAAAAATCTCTCTCTCGCTGCCATTGGTGACCGGTGCTTTTCCCTGAAAGCGGGAACGATTGTGGCTACTCTCATTCTTCTTCCGTCTCCTGAACCCCCTTCTTTGTTTGCTCTACAGCAATCTGTTCAAGCCTCCAAACCTATGTTAACCATATTGCTGAATGGCCAATCTTTTGCTGGCCTGATTGACACCGGAGCTGACGTCTCTGTCATTCGATCCTCTGAGTGGCCATCCTCTTGGCCCCTTGCTGAAACAACTTCAGTACAAGGCGTCGGTGGAGCGCAGGCAGCAAAGGTTAGCTCACTTTGGCTTACTGCCTCTACGCCTCATTCCTCTGTGACTGCTTATCTTAAACCCTTTGTCCTTCCATTACATTGCAATTTGTGGGGCCGTGACCTGCTATCTCAACTCCACACTTCTCTCTACATACCTTGAATTATGGCTATTTCTCCTCTTTTTCTCACTCTTAAATCAAATATTCCTGTTTGGATTGATCAATGGTCTCTTACAAAAGAAAAATTAAACGCACTTCACACTCTCGTTCAACAACAATTGGCAGAAGGTCATATTGAACCATCTACCAGCCCATATAACACACCAGTGTTTGTAATTAAAAAGAAAAGTGGCGCCTCCTACAGGATCTTCGTGTTCTGAACGCTATATTGCAACCTATGGGCCCATTGCAATGCGGCCTTCCTAATCCAAATTTAATTCCTGTAAAATTTGATCTCATAATCATTGACCTCAAAGATTGTTTTTTCTCCATCCCGCTGATACCAGAGGACAGGATACTATTTGCCTTCACCGTTCCTGAGTTTAATAATTCTAAACCTACAGCTAGATATCAATGGAAAGTTCTTCCCCAAGGAATGCTCAATTCTCCTACGATGTGTCAATATTTTGTAAATAAAGCTTTACAACCCTATCGGGACAAATTTCCTGAATTTTTAGTGTATCATTACATGGATGACATCCTGATTGCAGCTGATGGTCCTAAAGGTACAGTATGTAAAACTTTTCCATGTCTTCTCTCTCTCCTTGCTCTTGCAGGACTGCATGTAGCACCAGAAAAGGTGCAGTCTCATTATCCGTTACAATATTTAGGACACAAGGTTTTAGCCTCCACAGCTTCACCTCACCTTCCTGTTCTCACACTCCCTCAACCTGCAACCTTGGTTCAGTTACAGCAATGCCTGGGCACGCTCAATTGGGCACGCCCATATCTTTCCATTTCAACTCATACTCTCTCGCCATTATTTCAAGCATTGGTCGGTCTTAAGCATCCAGCAGATCTCATTTGGCTGAATGAGCAACAGCTTAATGCTCTTAAAGAAATCAACAGCGCCTTGCATACCCATTGGGTGGACCGCTCATTACACAATCATGCACTCTCATTGGCGCTTCTTCCCACACCCACACTCCTTACAGCAATCATCGTTCAAATCTCGACTTCAAAGAAGTTACACATTTTAGAGTGGATTCACCTTCCTCATACCCCAAAAGCATCAATCACCACAAGAGCTGCACAAATGGCTCTTCTTATAGAACGGGGGAGGAAAAGAGCTAGAGCCTTGATGGGTGTGGATATCTGCACGCTTTACACTCCCTGCAGACTAACACAATGGGAACCACTCTTCCAAAATTCTGATGCGTTACAAGATGCGTTGGAAGGGTGGCAAGGGAATGTCTCCTGCCATCTACCACCAGACCCACGCATACAAGTGCTGAAAACAATTCCGCTCACTCTAGCGACTCCTTTAGTACAACAACCAGTGAAAGATTGTCTTACTGTATTCACTGATGGTTCTAAAACCATCGGGGCTTGTGTGTGGCAAACTGACAATCAATGGCATAAAAAACTTACCACACCACAACCTTCTGCTCAACAGGCTGAACTGTCTGCCTTCAATATGGCACTCACACTTTTTCCCAACCAGCCAATTAATGTAATATCTGATAGTCTGTATGTGGCACAATTGGCCTTGAATATATTTGATGCCTACATTTCTCCTGCAACCCCTTCTCCTTTAATGATGTTTTTTTTACAGTTACAAGACCTATTGAAGGAAAGGAAAGAATCTCTGTTTGTGGCCCACATCAGAAGCCATCAGCATCTGCCCGGATTTCTTTCAGAAGGCAATCACATGGCAGATGAGGCCTGCAAGTTGCATTTGTTACCAATCCTGCAGAATAACACCTTAACAGCAGGAGAAAGTCATGCTTATTTTCATCAAAATAGAAAGGCTCTGGTGAGACAATTTGGAATTACTCATCAAGAAGCCGCGGCAATTGTTCAACAATGTCCTACATGTAGTCTGCAGGCACGAAGTGTCCCAGAAGGAGTAAATCCTAGAGGCACCGAGGCCTGTGACACATGGCAAATGGACGTTACTCAGTATCCATCCTTTGCGCCCTGGAAGTATATTCACGTGTCTGTAGACACTTACTCTGGGTTCATCGTGGCCACACTGCAAAGGGGGGAGACTACTAAAAACACTATCAATCATTGCATTCGGACCTTTGTAACACTGGGATGTCCAAAAATTTTAAAAACAGACAATGGTCCTGCATACACGAGCTCCTCTTTCTCGGAGTTCTGTCATCATTGGTCCATTGTACACAAATTTGGAATTCCATTTAATAGCCAAGGCCAAGCTATTGTGGAAAGAGCAAATTTAACACTCAAAACGGCCCTTGATCGATACATGGGGAAAAAAGGCGTACGCCCCCCGAACCTCCCAGCGTTACAGAATGTGTTAAATGTATGTTTATATACCTTGAACTTTCTGAATCTTACTGGCTCTCCTTCTTCTACGGCTGCTTCTCGTCACTTTACCACACCTCCTGTCCCTACCTCCAGACCTCTTGTTTATTTCAGGCAACTTCCAGATCCGAAGTGGAAGGGACCTGTGCAACTGATCACTTGGGGCAAAGGATACGCTGCTGTTCAACTTCCTGATCGTGTTCTTTGGGTGCCTGCGCGCTGTGTTCGACCTTATCATGGGGAGGCTAAGGACAAGTGTTCCTCTCCTAGCCCTTCTGATTCTGATATCTCCTGTCTTTTCTCAGTTTCGGGCTGATCCTGCTGTTATCTTCGCCCCTCCGTTCACACGCGTTACCTTTACCTTTAAAGACATCTCTCTTTCCGCCTGTAATTATGCCTTTCAAAATCAAGGCCGTGCCTTGCGTCCCTCACCTCACGTCTCTCTTCTGTATGGCTACCAACCCTGTCGGGTCTACCTACATGTCTATGTCACCGCGAATACGGTGGGACCTTATTCCTGCTTAGGCTTTCTTGCTTCCCGTCAATCCTTCAATCATACAGTTTATCTCTTTTCCATTTTCTCTGTAACTCGCCCCCCACTACCCTCTATGTTTCTTTCTTGGCTCCTTTTGTCTCAATCTTCTCCTCAATCTTTTTCCCATACCCTGGTGCGCCACTTCTCCTGCTGCCAACCTCCCTGTGATACCACCAGCTGCCTATGGGATACACCTGGCTCCCATCTCCCTGACTGCTATCCTGGTTCCTGGTCACCGCTCCACGGACAACGAATTCGTAGACAGCTTCTTGAGTCCTCTCCACATCCTAAATTCAACTCCTTGATTCACACGCACCGTTACAACAATGAGGGAGCACTACATCTTCGCTCTCAGGCCCTCTCCTGTTACCAGAGGTCTCCAATCAAGAAAAAGGGAATCATCTGGCGCTGGTTTTTCAACAATACCATACATCTACAAGACTCACCCAAATATACCATCAATTATCATTTTAGAGCAACTCATCTTTCAGTAACTGATCTGACCCTCTCAGACTTTGGTCTATACCAATGTGAAATTACAAAAATGGTACGAGACTTCTTCTCGGCTGACATTATCCCTACAACAAAAGTTTATCCCCCCCCAACGGAGGACACGAAGTGCACTCACCTCCCAAGATGCCAAACATTGCACCCCCTGCTTGCAAAAAACTCAACAGGGGCAGACCATCAGAACTACATTAATCTATCACACTCATTTTATTTGCACCAAACCATCCACGCACACCTGTGTGTGGAATAGCACGACGTATAGTATTTGTGAAGATAACAACAAACAAACCTGTTATGACCCCACAGGCCCCACTCATCGCTACAACATCCTCATCACTGTCGGAGCCGGCTCATCAAAAAAGACACTGGTCAATCATGACTTTTATAATCCGAAGGTATCCCAATCGGTCACTTTTGATGCCTGCGAAGCCATGGACTATGGCACAAACGAATGCGGCTCACTTGTCTGGCGACGGACATATTCCAGCAACGAAAAGTACATCTGTGCCAGAACTTCAAATCAACACGACCCCTGTGGCAAAGGCACCTACTGCAATGAATGGAAATGTGTGGACTTTCAATCCAGAGGGCTCACAGTGCAACCTGACACCATACCCAAGAGGGATAACCTTAAAAAACTCTATATCACCCGTCTTAGAGTTCCCGATTCCAACTGTATGCAACATCAGTGCAATCCCATCAATCTCACGTTTGCAGTACCGGAAAATTGGCTTTCCTTCCAAACATGGAAAGGTACTGACAATGACTATGGCTTGGGTATTGATGGGACAGGAACCAACCCTTCAGTAGCCATCAAAATAATAGTAAGCAAAATTTCCATCGACTCAACCAGACACTCCTTATTTCATTCTGTTTATTCGGAATTGGCAAAATTGACTCACCTGACCGTACCACATGAGGTGCGCAACACCTTTGTACACCTTGCAGAGACTATTGCTAAATCATTGCAAGTTAAAAATTGCTTTGTGTATGGGGGAACTACGATGGGGGAACAATGGCCGTGGCAGGCCCAGGAAATTAACATCACCCATGTCATAACTAATTGGTCCAACTTTGCTACCCTGTTTATTACCTATCTTTATTTCAATGATCAAACGTAGTTTAAATGCTATTGCCGAAGCTAAAGCTGCTGCGCAACTTAATCTCTTAATGCAAAATCATGTATATATGGCAATTCCAACTGAGGAGTGCAAAGCTCCGCTTTTGCACTTATGTTCCGATGACGACACTGATAACCTGCCCTTGAACGAGGTTGTGCAATCGGATCGGGATGTCCCGGAGGGTATGTCCTTATCCAAGCACTATGATACTCCAAAGGAGAAAGGCTTATATTTTGAATCGGATATAGCGGCACCTTAAAAACAAAGAAAAGAGGACTTGTAGTAAACCTCGAGAGTCCTCTTGACCTAAGGCCCTAAGAATGACCTTCTCAAGTTAGGAATTGCATGGTAAGCTCATCTTGGCACGACACGTAGGCAAATAGTTACAGAAACTAGCTGACTACACAAATCTTGTTAATAGATAATCACGCTATCTTAGCACACAACAGTGGTCGCATCTTGCCATGGCGCCATTAGAATTATACTTCCTTGCTCCTCTTTACATATGTCTCGCTCCCCCCACCCTGAGAAAACTGCAAAATAAAAGAGGGTGGTGCGTTGCAATCGGGGGATTTTTTCATCTACCCCGGGCACAACGTGCTCTCTCACCTTGAGAAACTATGGTGTCTGTGTCAATTATTGATTCTAGTACTTAAGTACTCACCCTCGCGAGGGTCCCTCTAAATTTCACCCCTGCGGGGGCTCTACGGGCTGATCAGAGAACCTAAGGACAACGAGCAAACCGCGACAACGCGACAACTGAGTATAAGCTACAAGATCCAGATCTAACAAGCAAATACTAGAGACATTGCTGACACAAAAACTACCTGAAAAATAGGGTCCCAAAAATGTCCCAATGCAACACTATATAATATAATATAAAAGAAATTCATATAGGGCATCTACAATTATTCAATTCTAAAATTTATGACATTATTATCAGTTGTTTGTTTAAATTTATTGGCCACCCACCCACCTCCAGTGGACTTCAGGTAGCTCAGAAAACTAAGAAAAACATATAGCTAAAAATATTACATCAACAGACAGATGAACTAATATGCTCTAGTAACAAAATCCACAAAACAAAACAGGATCCATTGAACAGATCATAAACACCAACCCTAGGCCTGGAACGAGAGTAGGTTTTCAAAGCTTTTTGGAACCCCAGGTTGCTTTCCTGGTCTCTGGAAGGATGCTGGTTCAGCAGGTAGGGGATGTGGCAAAGACAGACTTCCTAACTCCCATAAAATTACCACATTTAATAAGGGGGACTTGAAGCTTGCACCCTCTGCCAGAAGGTATTGGGCAAGTGAAAATTATTGAAGACAAGCAGTCTCTCCACCCCTCTGCCATATAGGGCTTCATAGGTAATATCACACCTTGAATTGTACTCAAAGCCCACTGGCAGGCAATTCAATTTGTATAGCAGTGATGACACATAGGCACACCAGGAGGTATCCATTATTGTTTGGGCTACTGAAGTTTAAACCAGCTGTAGCTTCCAGGTAGTCTTCAAGGCAGTCCAGTCTACAGACCATTGCAGTAATCCAGTTGTGATGTGATCAGGGCATGAGTGAAGAAGGAAAGGTCTAGTGACAAGATGAAACTCTGCAAAGGTCCTCCTATTTTTCCTTCCCCCCCCCCATGATCAGCTGTTCTGGCTATCAGCTCTGCCATGTGATTTAGATTAGCTAGAAAGCAAGAAATCGTCTGATTTTTCACATTCTAGTAATCTAAATTGCTGTTGTACTGCTTTGCCTTCGCCCAGGAGGCTTCCATGAGGCCCAATCAGGAGTGGTATTCAGGGGGTTGGGGTGGGAGAAGTGGCTTGAGAGCAAAGCTGAACCTTCCTTAGGACTGAAGCTTCTATTTTTCAGTGCAGACTCAGGCAGCAAATTGCAGAAAGGTAGATCTGCGAGTGACTTTGTGATTCTGCAAGCAACTCAATCTGCCTGCCTGCTTTGCCTGATTTTGGGTAAAAGTTGCTCTTTTTTAAATAAAAAATGCAATATTTACAATATTTACACACAAGCCACACCCAGTCAGCAAGCCACACCCACCCAGTCATATGGCCACCAAGCCACATCCACAAATTAGGCCAGACCC
This sequence comes from Bungarus multicinctus, assembly GCA_023653725.1. Classification (NCBI taxonomy): domain Eukaryota; kingdom Metazoa; phylum Chordata; class Lepidosauria; order Squamata; family Elapidae; genus Bungarus; species Bungarus multicinctus. The sequence continues at coordinate 26,335,487 of CM042835.1, read as the reverse complement.
ATGGCACCAGTTGTTAAGAAATTTGAATCCCACTCCTGTCTCATTACATTAAAGAGAGAAGCAGAAGGAATGCTGGCAGATGCTTTGGGTGTGTTCTCACCCAGAGTTGAACACACCTGAAATTAATAGTCACAGTTACTTTGAATAAGTCATATTTGTAGACCAATGAACAGTAAGTATTTCAAATATAACCAATCCAGAACACCCCTCCCTCCTTGGTCCAGTCTGACCAATCAGGAGCCGCGCCTATGTTACGTAATCACGTAGATAGGCGGGGCTCCTGTGGGTCCGACTGGACCTGCGCGGCTCAGTTGCGTCGTTGCTATCGGCTGGTGCGGAAAGACCTGTTGCTCCTCTCGCCTCCGGCCCTGGAAACTTCGAGCAGGTCAAGCCGGCTGCGTCACTACCAACGGGCCTAGCTAGGCTAGTTGATGTGGCCATGCCGCTCCCTGCCCGGCCTGGATTATCGTCGGTCCTGTCAGATGTTTCAGCGGGACGTTCTCCAGGATCAGGTGCGTCGCAGCGAGACCCGACCGGAGCTAGATTTGAGGGTGTGTGTGTGTGAGTTAGGGCGTCATTGTTTGTTAGTGGGCTTTCCTTATCTTGACTGCTTGGTGGTTGCTCCCCTTCCCCCCCAGGAAAATCGCAAGGTCTGGGAAGGGTGCGAGTTCTAAGTTGGTCGATGTGTCGCTTCCAGCTTTTGCCATCAGAAGTGGTAAGCCGGTAAGAACGTGGTCCGGTTAGATGTGTGGTGGTGGCTGGCACCCATAAGGGGTGCCCTACCAGGTTTTTAGCGTAAACTAAATCCCCAATTCGGAATGTTCGGACTCTGGTTGAAGAATCTAGAGGCTTGTCTGTAGAGTATGTAGGGTGTAGTCTATCTAGAGGGGAACGTAATTTCCTCCCCATAAGTAATTCAGCAGGAGTTTTGTTAGTAGTGCTACTAGGTGTAGTGTGTTGGATAAATAATAATTTGTCGATGCGTGCTTGTATAGGGCCCTGGTCTAACTTAAGAAGGGTCTCCTTTGTAAACCGGACCATGCGTTCGGCCCGTCCATTCGCTGCCGGATGTGCCGGCGCGGTTAGGGCATGGCGTATGCCCAAGCTTGCTAAATAACCCTCAAATTCTGTAGCCGTGAATTGAGGGCCGTTGTCAGATACCAGGACGTCTGGTAATCCGTGGGTGGCAAACCATTGACTGAGCTGTCGTATGACAGCCTCGCAAGAGGTTGATTTCATTAGGCTTACTTCTAGCCAGTTTGAATAAGCGTCTACCAGAATCAAGAAGGTATGCCCCTTAGTCGGACCCGCAAAATCTATGTGGATTCTAGACCAAGGGCCCCTAGGTAGATCCCACTCAGTGGCTGGCGCCTTTGGGGGTGAGGGCCGGGATGTCTGGCAAGGCTGGCAACCCGCGACCCAGTCGGTAACATCCTTGTCTAACCCAGGCCACCATACATAACTCCTGGCTAAACTTTTCATTTTCACCACCCCGGGGTGTCCCTCATGCAATAGTCTCAATATGGGATTTCGAAGTTTTAGTGGAATGACCACTCGATCCCCCCATAGTACACAACCCTTTAGCACGGAAAGTTCCATTTGTCTCTGTTTAAATGGTTTGTAATGTTCTTGTAAATCAGAGTCTGGCCATCCCTTTATGATCCACCTACTCACGGTATGCAGTAGGTGGTCGTTAGAGGTTTCGTGCGCGATGTCTGCTGCTGTCATCGGGAGGTCGGGCAGGGTTTCAATCAAAAATGTTGAGGTGCTGGGGTTTGGTTCAGGATCAGTGTCTGGTAACGGGCAACGACTTAAAGCATCTGCGTGCGTGATGGACGGACCCGGACGGTAAGACAAGGTGTAATTGTAAGCGGCAAGGAACTCTGACCATCTTGTCATTCTGGGTGATAAAATGTGAGGAGTTGGTTTGTCTCCCGCCAGAATACCTAGTAGGGGTTTGTGGTCGGTGATAATAGAAAATGGTCGGCCATACAGGTATTCATGGAAACGTTTAATACCAGAAATTATGGCTAGTGCCTCCTTGTCCAGTTGACTGTAATTTCTTTGGCTTTTAGACAGGGTTTTTGAATAGAAGGCAATCGGAGCCTCCCTGCCGTTAGGTAGAAGGTGGCTCAGGACAGCTCCGATCCCAAAAGGCGAGGCATCACAAGTTAATAACAATGGCAAAGTTTCGTTATATTGTATTAGTACCTTTGCTGAAGTGATCATGTCTTTAATTTTGTTAAATGCTGTTTCTTCCCGATTTCCCCACTTCCACAACGTGTCTTTGTCCAAAAGTCTATGCAATGGTTCCGCCACCGTGGCTTTCTGGGGCAGAAAGACATGATAAAAGTTTATTAACCCTAGGAAGGTCAGCTTTGTTAGTTGGGGTGGGGGCATTTTTGATGGCACGGGTTTTTCCTGCTGTTGGGTGGATGCCGTTGCCATCGATTTGGTATCGCAAGAATTCTATTTTGTCTGTGATTAGGGTGCATTTGTCTTTTTTGACTTTTAAACCAGCCTCAGTAAATTTGGTAAGCACTTTTCTTAGGCGGTCTTGCAGTTGCAATTTGTGTTTAGCTGCAATCAGGACGTCATCGAAATATGGGATGACCCCTGGAATTCCTTGAAGGAGGCGTTCCATAAGAGATTGAAAAATGCCAGGTGCCACGCTAACGCCAAATTGGAGGCGATTACATTTAAAGGCGCCCCGGTGTGTCACAATAGTTTGGGCTTCAGCTGTTTTTTCGTCAACGGGCAGTTGCTGGTAAGCCTGAGCCAAATCGAGTTTAGCGAAAATTTTTCCGCCTTTGATAGAATGTAACAAGTGTTGTACGACAGGCACGGGGTATGCGCTCTGTTGTAATGCATGGTTAAGGGTCGCCTTATAGTCCCCACAAATACGAACCGACCCGTCCGCTTTTATAGGGGTCACTATAGGGGTCTCCCATTTAGCGTGGTCAACTGGTTCGAGGACCCCTTGCTTGACTAATTTATCCAGTTGTTCTTCTATTTTTGGCTTTAAAGCAAAAGGTACCTGTCTTGCCTTTAGTCTAATTGGGGCTACCTTAGGGTCTATGTTAAAAGATATCGGGTTACCCCGGTACTTGCCTAATTCTTCGCTGAACAGGTCCTGGAATTCTTGAATGAGGTCTGCCTCCCAGTCAGCGTCTGTAATATGATTGATACCGGTCATCCCTATTCCAAGCGGTTCGAACCATTCCAGTCCTAAAAGGCTTGGTCTGTTCCGGTCCACAATTGTTAGGGGAAGAATCTCGGTGTGGTTTTTGAAGGTTACCTGGAAATGTCCAATCCCTACTACCGGAATTTTGTTTCCCTGGTAGTCTTTAAGCGTTAAGTTCTGTTTGTCTAGTTCGCTTCGCCGTATGTCTGGGATCAAGTCTTTGATAGTGTCCCACGAGACCATGGAAAGGAATGATCCCGAGTCCACTTCCATTTCACAATTTTTTCCTTCAATTCTTACTTGAACGTGGACTTTTTTAACGTTTTTTGTATTAGAGTGTCCAATTATTACTGTTTGGTGAGTTTCTTCTTTCTTGTAAGATGACTCTTTAAATTTTCTATTCCTTCCTTCCTGGCTCCAACGGTTGCTTGTTTTCTTTTCTCTCTCTCTTGGAGGAGGACTTTCTCTCTGCCTGGGGCTGTAGCTTGATCTGGCTCTGCATACTCTTGCGATGTGCCCTTTCTTTTCACACTTTCTGCATATTGCGTCTACGAAACGGCACTCTGATCTGGGGTGGTTTCCACCACAACGGTTGCATTCAAAATCAAACCGCCTGTTTGCCCGCTCTTTTTTCCCTCTCGTGGCTTTTAGGTGGCAAACCTCGTCTTCTTCACTACTGGTCTCAGTTTCCAGATCCTCGTAGTGTGTTGAGGTTTTTCCCCGTTCATCTTCAGTTTTGGTGGCCTCTTTGGGATTGTGGTGTGCAGCTTGATTAATCTGTTTCATTCTTGCCGCCGATTTGTGAGCAGCTTCGGCTGCGGTGGCTTCTTCAATGGCCTCTGTGGCTGTTATCTTGGGTCGGTTTAGTAACTTACTCTGCAATATTGGATCTTTTAAGCCTAATACTATCCGGTCTCTCAGAGCCTCGTTGAAATCCGAGAATTCGCACTCCCCTCCTATTTCTCTTAAATCTGCCACGAAATCAGCGATAGGTTCACCTTCTTTTTGATTCCGGAGGTAAAACTCATGGCGCTTAATCAGGCAGGAGACTGTGGGAGCGTAGTGTTTTCGCAGGATCTTTTCTAGCTCGGGCCAGGTTAGCGTTTTGACATCGATTGGAGACGCTAACGCCTTTGCCATCCGAAAAACGGCTTGGCCGCAGTGGGTCAAGAAAACCGCTCTCTTCCGATGATCCGACACTCCGCTCAGATCGCTACTCTCCAAAAACATGAGGAAGCGGTCCACATACATCTGCCATTCCTCCTTTGCCGGATTGAATTTCTCTGGCGGGGCGTTGCTTCCGGACATGATGCCGCTCGCTCTCCGCCGCTATTCACTCTCTAAACGTGTTGCCTCGATCCCACCTTCGTCGCCAGTGTTTTGTATCGGCAATAACGAGGCACACACGGTTAGTGATTCAGTCTTTTTGTTTATTTACAGGAACACCGACTGACTCGGCGGCGCGGCAGCCCTTCTTTTAAAGGGCTCCCGCGCCTAAGTCAGCCAATGACGGGGCGAGGATCTCCCGCCGGAATGTAGACCAATGAACAGTAAGTATTTCAAATATAACCAATCCAGAACAATATTCTTTCATCCCAAACTATTTCATAGCACTACTATGTACTTTTGAAGAAAGGGTGCTATTTCTGGTGCCTAGAACCCCTGAGGAACAAAATGTGGAATGTAACTGCAACAAAAATTAAAATACAATAAATGTGGTCTAGGAGATACTTTTTTCAAAGAATCAGGCAACTGGGGCAGTCAATTTAAAAAATATACTGCAGTGACCAAGCACACATCCCATAGAAATGAATCAGATCCCTTTATTCTAGAGTACAACACAGAATGCTTTGACCAAAGAGCATAGAAGTCATTTCGGCAAGTCATAGGATTAGGAAGCCTTTTGGTCACAATTCAATATGCAGTGAACATCCATTTGTCTGAAATGATACAGGGTCTCCTGCTTAAGCCAGGGTGTTGGACTACACCTCCAAAATCCCTCCCCACTCTATGATTCTGTTCTGTTATTCTGAAGAGCAGGTGCTAAAGATCTCCCGTCTGTCTTAAAGATCCATGCATCGGATTAATTTTTGACTTAAACACACTCTGATGCTCAAATTTTTCTCCAGCTCCAACCTTAACCCTGTGGCTCATTTACATTTGTTTATTGTGGGGCCATTTGTTTATTCTGTTTTTTATTTTATTTATATACTACCATAATCCCATGACTCTCAATAGTTTACATGATATGCAAAGAAAAAATTGAAACATTCACAGTATGATTAAAAGAAAAATCGACTTAGTAATAAAATTAACCACCACATGTGTTTTCCCCATCTCACATGTCCTTAGGGAAGATTGGAAGCTAGCGGGTGCTTTCCTTTTAATTATAGCCCAATAATTCTTGCCAAATTGACATCTCCTTTTAATTTTGTTTGCAATATATCTGTGGCAGTAAATGATAAATGTAATAGCACAATGATCATTCACAAGACAGTTGCTTACTCCAAATATTGCCCCTGCTTAACATGTGCAGCTTGATTGGTTTATTGACTTACTAACCCAACCTTTGCTTGCATTTTAGAGTAATTAAAACAATCTGCATAGAGCAGTCAGTAAATTATTATGTCAGCAAATCATTAAGGTAGGGCTGGGCAGTGAAGTTCAGAATCAAGATGCAGGAGGCAACAGTTGAATAATATTTTCCTGCACTTGGGAAAAGAACCATTTACTTATGGGAGTTTCAGAGCCTAATTCACACCCAGCAGGTGGGAAATAGGGAGCCAGTGGTGGAATTCAAAAAAATTTTACTACCTATTCTGTGGGCATGGCTTGGCGGGTGTGATAGAAGGATACTGCAAAATCTCCATTCCACCTCACTTCTGAGGGAAGGTTACTGCAAAATTCCCATTCCGTCCCATAAACCTGCTTTCCAGCTCTGTTCTCCTGTGCAGGGCAACCAAAGAAGATCCAGCCGATCAGCTGGGACTCAACGGGAGGCAGAGAAGAGATGAGGTTGGCGGGGCCAGTCAGAGGTGGGATTTGCCGGTTCTCCAAATGACTCAAAACTTCCACTACTGGTTCTCCAGAACTGGTCAGAACCTGCTGAATACCACCTTGGAAATAGTACAGAGTTTTGCTCCACGAGTATCTCTTACTTGCACAGCACTTCTGGAATATAGTGTGTCTCTTTCCAGATGGGATCTCACTGTTTCAAGGCACTGGAAAAATTAACCCCACCTAAGAGAATGCTTCTGATGTTTGTGACACCTCTTCTTGGCAGAGGTTTCAAGGATATTCAGTAAGATCTTATGCCAAAATATCTAATCATATATGCATACATAATACTGTAATACTCAAGACCTGTAGCATAAAACAAGCAAGCACTGCTACAATACTTTGCATGATTTTTTAAGATTTGGGAGTCCACAGGCTTTAAAGCTAGAGGTAGCCACAGGTTCTGAAAGAGATTAAGCTGCTCGTCATAAGCTGATAATTGGCACTTTCTGACCCTTCTTAGAACACACCAAATCCAGGGACCAGATTATAAATATTATTCCTCCTTGTAACTTATAAGTGGTTTAAGTTATTTTCTGAAATCCTGACAAATTCTCAAGCTTGTTCTTAGTGCATGCAGATTTATGGAATCATAGAATACAGTGATTGGAAGACACACTTGAGATCACCTTCTACGTATACCACTAAACCACAAATTTAGCACACCAGCATCCTTAATAGATGGTCATCCAACCTAGGAATGTCCACGTCAGCTTTGGAAGCCATATTAGCATCAGATGCTTCCACACTGCCACCTCTTGGGCCTGGGAAAATGAGAGGGGGAATTTCTTGGAGTGGATGTGGTTAGAGTTAGGGTTTGGATTTGTAATTTTTTACTTATTGAAGGGAAACCCGTAACTTTCAGATTCAGGATTCCCCAGATATACCAGTTTACTATCTAAATAAAACAGAACTTTTGAGAGTATGTCTGTCTCGGAGTTATTGTTTGGAGTGGAGGTTTTCTGGAACGCTGACAGAAACTTTTTCTAATATCTAGATAAAAAATCTGCTTCTTTAATTCATTGCTGAAATGGAACAAAATCCTGGTGCTGCAATTGACAAGCAGAGTCCGAGCTGGCCTGTTCCAACTGCTCTCTTCTCCTCCCTCTCTCTTCCCCTCCCTATGCCAGAGTTCCAAGCTTTATGTGACTACTATAACACTGCCATCCAAGGAGAAGCAACTATCACTTGCAGGTCTCTCTGAGAATATATGGTATGTAGCTCAGAGTTGGACTGCAGAGTCCTTGGTGCTCTCTAAGCTTGGCTGTTTGCTTGAAGACATTTCATTACCCAACTAGGTAATATTATCAGTACTACTGAGTGTGGGATTTGCTCCCTGTTTAATAACATGCTCTTCCAATGTTGATGGGGTTGGGCTTTCTCCTTGGAAGTTCCCCGTTTATTGTTTTTTGCTTGATTGTGTGGTGTTAACAATTATACAACGTGCAGCACTTTTGCCCTTTTTGGTGCTGGGTGGTGAGTTAGGGGTCACCCTGGTCCTAGCATCGTTCTGAGGCAACCCTGGTCTTTAGCTGCCTAGAAGCTGGATTGGTCGAGAAGGACTGAGAAACCACAGCAAGGACAAACAAGGAGGCAGTTTCCAGGACTGTGAAAATGTTTCTCTCATTGGTGCCCTAGAGACCTTTCTGAAGGATTATGCTTGTTGTTTAGGAGTTCGTGTTGGCTCTAAAATAAATCTGTACATAAAAATGCCTTGCCCTGGGTGAGAAGGAGAGAAAAGAAATATATTCTGGGATGTCTAGGCATGACAGTATAGCAGTGAAAACATCCTTCTAATTTCAAACATCATAAAGCACTGACATATAAACAGCAACTATTAAATACTTCTCAAGCTCAAAGGTTTTCACAAGCATCCAAAAAAAGCCATCGGTGTAGAGAGGGAAAGTTGAAAACCAGACTCAGAGAAATGCATCTGGCAGGCCAAATAAGTGTGGCATAAACACCCCCAGCTCCCATAACTGCCAGATGATCACTGAGAGCCTACCTGGCAGGGCTGTTTTAGGAATTATTGAGAGTCCCCTTTCTCTTCAGATACACAGTGTTCGCCTGACAGTCAATTAAAATATATATTTTTAAAATAACAGTTCTTCAAATTTTTGCAATTAGACCCTAAAAATAAAACCATCAGAGCAAGTGGTGATACTGATTCTTTGACATAACTTTACTCATCTCAGACCAGACAGACAGTGCAGATACTCTGTTCTCATTCCATCAGAGAGGAGCCTTTTGGTTCGCCCTGCTAGCCATTTACCATCCATGAAATCCTTTAAGAAAAACTAAGCTTTTTAGCCAATTCACCCACATTTTAATATTAGTCACACTCACACACACAATGATTGTCATCAGCCTTAATGCCTTTTAAATATCTCACTAATATTCTTTCGGAGTCTCTGGTTTCAACCCAGATTTTGATTTTCAGCCTTGCCAATAACCATTCAATAATATTTCAGAAGTGGGAAGCCCCATAATAAAAATATTATATTGGAATTCCAAAGTAATATATACACTACAAAGCCTTTCCAGCAAATACAAAGTTAAGAAACAGTTTTTGCCATCTGAGTTAATGAAATGGATAAAATATGAAATAAAAATAATAATGTAGGGAGTAAAAACAGGCTGGGATTCTTCCAAGCCATGATGGCCCTGATAGAAATTCCCACCGTCTGCTTCATCAGGAATGAGTAGTTGTGTGCAAAGGGACACTTTTCATGCCCTGCATCTCTTCCATTTGGTTCAGCCGGCATTAGGATAAAGCTTCCGCCTTCTTTGCAGCCCACGCAACCTTTCTCTCTGCACTGCTCCAGCATTGGGAGTTAAGCAACTGCATTTATCTACGTAAGCCACCCCATATCTAGCCCCCACCCACATCCCTACTCATGCTCTATGACATTCACAAATGATCCCCAGACACTTTCTCTCCGGAACCACTGCTGATTAGCTGTCAATCATTTGTTAATGTCTTAATATGTGACCGTCGTGTAGCATGACAATTATGCACATCCAATTAAGCAAACCTTTCACACTCTCTTAAGTGGGTGATGGAGGAACTTCAATCAGCATAATTAGTTCAATCAGAAAAGAACTTTATCAAGAGGAGCAGCAGAGGGGGAATCATATTAAGCCACCATGAGAGGCTGGGCTGAAGCCTCAGCCTTGCACAAAGGATGCTGCCAGCCCTCTTCCCCTGGACAGGTTGGGACCCGCTTCTCTAAGCCCAGCTGAAATGGGGTGCAGAAGGGATGCCCCTCCCTGCTTTGCAGTTTCCTGTGATCTATGGATAGCTGTCCCTGCTCAGTGGGGCATAAAGGCAGTCCTCGACTTCCAACAGTTCATTTAGTGACTGTTTGAAGTGACAAAAGCACTGAAAAGTGACTTATGACCATTTTTTACATTTAAGACCATTGCAGCATCCCTATGGCCATGTGTCATGCCCCTGCCAGAGTCTGAATCCGAAGAAGATGAACAGCTGACACAGGGAGTGGGAGTGTGGCTCAGTTGGCTGTGGAGGAAACTGAGGAAGGGCAAAGTCCAGCTGGGCAGAGCCAGGAAAAGGTAAAGCAAGGCAGAAGGAATTCAGAGGAAAACCCAGGCCTATCCCCTCTTCATCCTAGGGCACATAGGGAGGAATGGAGAAGAGACAACGTGGGTTGAGTGGCTTATAGGGGAGGAAAGGGCCCTGATTCCCTTCATTAGCCATACCTGGGAATGAGAGTTTAAAAGAGATGCAAGCTGAGTGTGGTGTCTGCTAGGAACAAACGTGAGTTTATCTTGTGTTGACTTTGGTTATCTGTGTTCCTGGAATTTTCCCAATTGGGTTGATTTATTGCCATTCCTTCATGTCTGGAATTCCTTCTCTTGCACTGCCAGATTAATTACCTCATCTTGACCTGATTGGACTTATAGTTACAGTTTTTGTTGACCACGTTTTGGATGTGTTTCTCTGCAGCCAAAGGCTGTTCCTGGGAGAGTTGTTCGCCAGCCAGAAGGGAACCAGGACATTGGGGACAAAGTCGAGCTAATAAAGGGACTCCTACTGATTATCTGACTGTGTTGCAGAGATGGTATTCAACCGGTTTGCACTGGCTCGGGCGAACCGGTAGTGGTGATTTGTCATGGGACGCCAAAGCGGTGGTGACCCCTGGCTGGCCACGCCCCCAACCGGTCACCCACTTGTCCTGGTCACTCTCCTAGCTTTCTCTACCATGTGGTGGCTGTGGCATAGCTTGGGCAGATGTCCCAGGGCTGCTGCACATGTGCCCTGCTTGAAAGAAAGAAAGAAAGAAAGAAAGAAAGAAAGAAAGAAAGAAAGAAAGAAAGAAAGAAAGAAAGAAAGAAAGAAGAAAGAAAGGAAGAAAGAAAAAAGTAAGGAAGGAAAGAAAGAAGAAAGAAAGAAAGAAAGAAAGAAAGAAAGAAAGAAAGAAAGAAAGAAAGAAAGACAGCAAGGAAAGGAATAGAAAGAAAAAGAAAGAAAGAAAAAGAAAGAAAGAAAAAGAAAGAAAGAAAGAAAGAAAGAAAGAAGAAAGGAAAAAAGAAAGAAAGAAGAAAGAAGAAAGAAAGAAAGAAAGAAAGAAAGAAAGAAAGAAAGAAAGAAAGAAAGAGAAGAAAGAAAGAAAGAAGAAAAAAGAAAGAAAGAAAGAAAGAAAGAAAGAAAGAAAGAAAGAAAGAAAGAAAGAAAGAAAGAAAGAAGAAAGAAGAAAGAAAGAAAGAAAGAGGGATGGAGGGAGAGAGGAAAAAATGAATGAGATATATGGATAGATAGATAAATACCTGGAAGGAGGGAGTGAGAGAGAAAAAAAAGGAGAGGAAGGAAGGACACAAACCCTGGCTTCAGAAGACTCTTTGAAGCAGCACAACAATCTAGGGCTGGCCTGCAAAGCATCTCGGAGGTCATCTAGTTCAACCCCTTCCTCCAGCAGGAGATCCTTACAGAATCATAGAATAGCAGGATTAGAAGTGTGTGTGTGTGTGTATAATTGTCAAAACTCCAAAAATGGGTCAAGTAGCTCTGGGGAGATCAGTCATAAATTAGAACACTTGCTAAGCAACTGGCCATTAAGTGAGGACCACTTGTATTTGGTTTGCCAGTCACACAGTCACCTGGCCACACCCACCCAGTCACGTGATCACAAAGCCACAACCATCTGATCACGTGACCAAGCCACACCCACCCAGTCACATGACCATCAAGCCACACCCACGAATTAAGCCACGCCCACAGAACCGGTAGTAAAAGAAATTGAATCCCACCACTGCTGTGTTGCCTTTGTGCCATGCCACGGGTCATCACAGTCATTGTTATCAAAATCCAGACACTTGGCAACTGGCTCTTATTTATGTGTCATGCCCCTGGTGGAGACTGACTCTGAGGGAGAGGAGGAACAGCCGACAGGGAGCGGAAGTGTGGCTCCGGATGTTGTGGAGGAGGCTGGGGAAGGGCAGAGGCCTGCTGAGCAGTCAGTGGAGGACCCAGGCCCATCCCTTCTGAATCCTAGGACATGCAGGGAGGAGAGGATAAGGGAGAGACGTGGTCTCCTCGGGAGGAGAGGGCCTTGATCCTCTTCATGGGCTGCAGCTGTGACAACTGCATAAGAGTTTGGACCTGCGTACTGGCAAACGCTGGAAACAAAGCGTGTTTTATTTTGGTCTGAAGTTATCTTGCTTGGCATCCTTCCAACAGACTGTGCCTTGTTATCTCCTTGAATTTGGTAAATACTTTTTGAAATTTTGTCATTGTAGTTTGTTTGGTTTTTTATTTCACCTCTATCTGCTCATTAAGTTCGGACTGTTTTGCTTTCTTTTGAAGACTATTTTTGAGTACGTTTTATCTCCAACTGAGAATTATTGAACAATGGGGCCAAGTTGGAGGCATTAAAGGACATTTATTTACGTTTTGGATTTTGTTACATTTGTATCCCACCCTGGGTCATCACATTATGAGAGTTGCAATGTCCCGGGGTTCTATGATTCCTTTGTGATCTTCTGACAAGCAAAGTCAATGGGGAAGCCAGATTCACTTATCAACCATGTTATTAATTTAACAACTGCAGTTGTCCACTTAACCATGGCAAGAAAGGCTGTAAAATGGGGTAAAATTCACTTAGCAATTGCCTTGCTTAGCAACAGAAATTTTGGGCTCAACTATGGTCTTATGTCAAGGGCAGAAATGTTGGCAGGGCCTAAGAATGACCGGGGCCATTCTGCACCAGAGTGGCTCAATCATTCCTGGGGTTTGCATCCGCAAGGTGCAGCAACCTGCTTTGAAGCAACTAGGCCAAGAGAAAGAAAAGATGTTTGACCTCCACACGAGATGACCCGCTGACAGCACGCTCTTCCTATTGTTTCCTGTCACTCAGATTGACATTTGGACTGAAATCCATCTTTCCTGGCAATTATTTGTTTATTTATTTAAGGACTCACGAGGCTGCTCAACTATGGCTCTAGGGGGCATACAAAATAAATACACAATCCAAAAGAAGGAAAAAAACATGGAAAACTATCTAGTAACAAACAAACAATATATAAATTCAGATTCTAAATATAAAAGACAAAATGGTGACCAAACCACATAACATGGAGACTCTCATCTTCCCCTGGACAGAGCCAGGTCTTAATGGCTTTCCTAAGGCTGAGAAGAGTTGGAGGTCTGTCTAACCCTAACCCTTCCCTCACAACGATGCTATAAAGCACTGCACACCAGAACAACTAGGCACAAGGACAATTTTTTCCCAAAAGCCATAATTCTCTCAACACTGTCCAACTATTTACAAAATCTGCACTACTATCACTATTAATCTTCTCATCACTCCTCCCACTTGTGACTGTATGACTGTAACTTTTTTGCTTGTATCCTTTATGATTTATATTGACTGTTTCCTATTATGGCTTGATTGCTTATTTTATCCTGTAACTATTATTAAGTGTTGTACCTGATGATTCTCGACTCTTGGTGAATGTATCTTTTCTTTTATGTATACTGAGAGCATTTGCACCAAGACTTGTGTGTCCAATCACGCTTGGCCAATAAAAGAATTCTAATTCTAATATTTGGGGTTTATTATTCTAAAGACCAGGGGAGCCACAGAAGAGACATGTTTCCTGCGGTCTCATAAGATTTAAAAGAAGGAATCTGGAAATCCCTACCTGTGGACACTTGTGAAGTGGGCAGATGTTGCTGGGGGAAGCTGATCCCATGCCAAGTGGGACTTTAATGCTGAGGACTAGCACCTTGAATCACAACCAGAAGCCTCTCTATAGGTCATGGAGAAGTGATGCTTCGAGGACATTTTTCTTAATACATTTGGGGGGGAAATGTTTTTTAAAAATAACATCAAGTTTTAAATTAATCTGATAATGATAACATTATCAATCTTTGATCAATTGTAGTTTAGGTAACAGACTTTCATCTCCACATTCTTTTCAGGTCACCTGATTGGCAAGTCTCTCTCGCTGGAGCAGCACTGCTTGGCTCCCAACCCTCCCCCCACCATGTCCCCTTGCATTCCGTTCTCCTCCCCTTGCAAAAAATATCAGGCTAGGTGCCTGCAAAGCAACGCTAGCAGAATGACGGCATGATAACAGCTTTTATTCTTTAATCCAGGGGTCTCCAAAATTGGCAATTTTAAGACTTCTGGGCTTCCACAGCCAGGAATTCTGAGAATTTAAGCCAGGAATTCTGGGAGGTGAAGTCCACAAGTCTTCAAGTTGCCAACTGTGGAGATTCCTGCTTTAATGCATTTCTCTGAGTGGTTTCAATGTACAATGCTAGTGTTTGGGCCAAACTTCCCTTTCTTCTCTTCCTTTCAGCAAACTGCAGCCAACAGTGAGAAATGTCCTTCCAGAAGGAATTCTTCACAGCAGCTGATAAATACTTTCTAAAAGCTTGTCCTTCTGGCTATAGCAAGCAACAGGAGAAGACACCTTAGAAGATGGATCTAATATCCAGAATCCAGTCTGTAAGCAGAAATGAATTGGATTTCCAGATTAGATTTCAAGTAGTTTCAAGCAGTTCAGAATGAGAGCTATATTCATGATGGGAGCTTGGCTCTAGTTAACAGCTGCACAGAGAACTAAGAATGCTCTTCTCTACTATCGGTGTCCAAAAGAGAAGATTTGCAAGTGAAAAATGTTAGATCTTGCGATCTCGGGTAAGAATGGAGGCAAAACCGAAGGGTAACAGAGACATGGATCTTGTTGGCTCTGGGGACACTGACGGTGCCTGGAGATTTGGAAGAGAAGTGGTTAGTTTAGAGATATTTAATAATAATATTTATTTTTAATAAACATTTATATGACATACATTTAAAACAGACAAATCAACACACACGCACACACACACACACACACACACAGAGACAGACAGACAGACAGACAGACAGACAGACAGACAGATAGATAGATAGATCTTTGGTTCTTCGGGTTTTCTCCTGCGTAGAATTGGAAGTTTCTAGACGACGTTTCGATGAAGTCTCATTCATCATCTTCAGGCTTGTGTCTTCGGCCTTGTGGTTCTCGAAGTAATGTGAGCTTGCAGCTGCTTCTTCCTTTTAACTGCTAGTGGGGGTGTGACTTGATTGGGTGGGGGTGTGTTCTCATTGGTTGGGGGTTTGGCTGTGTTCTGATTGGCTGGGGGGGTGTTCTGTTCCAGTGGGGGTTTGGTTGTACTCAGGTTATGAATGAGACTTCATCGAAACGTCGCCTAGAAACTTCCAATTCTACGCGGGAGAAAACCCGAAGAACCAAAGATCCACATACAAATACCCGCGAAAACCTCCGAAAACATATATATATGTGTGTGTGTGTGTGTTTAGGTTTTTGAGCTGATAAATAATTAAATAAGGGAGACTAGTATAGATCTATTTCGAGCTACTTAGCTCTTGTCAGCTAGCCATACCCTTACTGGGATTCGAACCTGGGAAGTATTACATGTGAGGCAGTTGTAATTGCCATTAGGCCACAGGTTCTCATCCAGATATATATTTATACATATATAAATTTTACAGCATATGTTGAGCAATGGTTTCTCTTTTCTTTATCATTATCATTGATGTGATCTACCTTGTTAAAGTAATCCTTCGTTCTTTTGATATTACATTTTTTCTTCATCTTTTTTAATTAAACGCATCATTTACTATCATTTCAATAGTTTATCCAAGTATCCAATATTACCTTTTTCTTAACCACTCATACCAAATATTCCATATTTCATAGTATACACTATTTTGTTTGTTTTTCAGCAATTTAGTTAAGCTATCCATCTCAGCACATTCATATATTTTTTTAATTACCATATCAACTGAGGGGGTGAGGGATGTCTTCCAATTTTGTGCATACATTATTCTAGCCGCAGTTATAATATATAAAATTAAATATTGATATTTTTTCTCCATGTTTGTATCTATCATGCTTAGTAGAAAGATTTCGGGTTCAAATTTTAATTTTTGTTTTGTTATATCTAAAATCTATTTTCTAATGTTTTTGCAAAATTTCTGAGCATATGAGCAGGTCCACCACATGTGGAAGTATGTTCCTTGTACGTGATTACATTTCCAACAATTGGGTGGTAGATTAGGAAACATCTTAGGCAGTCTCGCCGGAGGTAGATGCCAACGATAAACCATTTTATATAGATTTTCTTTATACGAGACTGACATAGTTAATTTATAATTTGTTTGCCAGATGTGTTCCCATTTATCTAAATCAATACTATAGCCTAAATTTTTGGACCAAATTGTTATAGATTCTGTAATTGTTTCTTCTTTAAGTTTATAATCCAACAAGCATTTGTATAATTTGCTGATTGCTTTCTTTTCCTCTCCAAACCATATTTTATCTAATTCTTGTGGAATCATGTTAAAGCCAAATGGTTTTCTATCTCTTTTATAGTGGGTTTGTATTTGTACAAAAGGCCACCATGCTATTTCTTTTCCTTGAATTTGTATTTGGTGTTTGTTTTTGAGGTCTCCAGTATCATACAGTAAATCTTTATACCTTATAATATTTTCATAGTCCAGTACATTTGGGTGAGTAACTGCTTCCAATGTGGATAACCACAGTGGAACCTTTGAGTAGTGATTCTTTTTAATCTTTTCCCAGATCTTAAACAGTACATTTCTTATTATGTTTAATAGTTTAGAGATATTTAAATAGACTGTGCACTGGTTTGGCTAGAACTGAAGATCACACGGAAAAATGAGGACAAGAATATTTACTGTAAATTTGGCACTATTCAAACAACTGTCCATCTTTTACAGTGCCCCTGAGGACTGACATGCACACAGCATGACTTGCTGCTTGGAAATATCCCTGCCATCAATGTGGCCTGATACTGGGCTAGAATTATATACATTTATGTTTTATTAAAGTTTTTAATCTTTTTAAATTTAAATTAATAATGTTCCCCTTTCTGGTTCCTGCATGAGACAAGGCAAGGCAAGGCAAGTGGAGGAGAACTGGAGCTGTCTTCTGCCAGGGATAAGCCAGAATTCTTCAGAGCTCAGTGAAGCTTATATCACTTGATATGGGAAGCAGCTTTTGACAGTTGAGTTTCTCACTTCTCCTCCCCTTATAAGCTGGATTCTTCTTGCTAATGACTCTGGTTTGTGAGGAGAAGACCCAGCCCACATGCAATACTAAACACTAAACAAACTGCTGGGGTTCTGCAAGAAGAACCACAGGGGAGCAATCAAGCAACATTCATCTGCATGGCAACTCATTCCTGGGTTGACACTTGTGTAGGGATGCCAGCATTGAGCATGTGATGATTCTTTTTCCACAGGCAAACAAGAGTGAGTGAAAATTCAGCTCTCACTTCAATAGCATTATTTTATTTATGCACTCATGATTTTGTTGTCTCAAAATGAAAGAAGCTTTAAAGGCTGCTAATGCATGTGTTTGCCACATGGAGATGCCCAAAAGAAGTTTTCCTGGGAATCAAATGAAGTCCTGCTCCAAAAAGGCAGGAGGCAGAATTGCCTATTGTCCATTGGTTAATTTGGTTGTCTGAGCAAATCAGACCAGGCTTAGATTGGAAACTACCCAGAATTATAATGTCCATTTTTAAAAGAAATTATAGATACATAGAGATATGCTGATAATGACTAGACTGATGCTGCTCTCCAAAAAATTACTGCATTACCATACTAGAGAACAAAACCAGAAGGAATAATTTAGCTGAATCTATTGTGAGGTCAATAGATACACAAATGGAGCAGCCATTCTCTCATTTCAGGGGGAACTATGTGATCAAATTAAGTGAACCCTGCAATGCACAAAGAATCCCTCCTCCAGGCTGTTTATTGAAGACTGATAATAGCTTTCTGTTCACTTCACTGGGGACATGAAGATGGCAGCAGTAAAAGAGATGGTGGAACCAGTAGAAGATGTCAATGGAAAACCTAAATGGAACAAACAGGGAAAACTTAGAACATAGAACAATAGGGTTGGAAGGGACCCAGTTCCCCTGCAGGAGAACCTATACCATTTCAGGCAAATGATTGCCCAGTTTCTTTTTGAAAACCTCCATTGACAGAGCACCCACAGCTTCTGGATGTGAGCAGTTCTACTGATTGATTGTGCTCACTGTCAGGAAATGTCTCCTTAGATCTAGTCTTCCACCAAATTCTTTTTATCCTGCCCTCAGATGCTTTGGAGAATAGGTTGACCCTTTCATTTCTGGGGCAACCCTTCAAATATTGGAAGAGTGCCATCATATCAGCCTGATTCTTTCTCATTGCATTAGATAACAGTACCTATGAATTGATGTGGCCACTCACAAAACAATTTGATCAACTTTTCTATTGCTGGTGATTAAATATGTTGTATAATCAAACCATTCTTTGTTTAATACAAGTGAAATTATATGAACTGCTAGGTGAATTGTAGGCTAAAATATTTTGCATCAGGTCAGTGATACATTCTATCCACCTTGATAGAAGATTTCCCATCAGAACTTGATCGTTTTCAAGTGTCATGTTGGCCCCCATCAACTTTATACTTCATGAAGTCATTGGCTGGAGATCCAATGTAAACATTCCACGGTCTTTATATATAGGGGAAATTACTATTTGCTCCTAGTTCTGATGGTGAATCCTTGTTCCTAAGCTGCAACATG
The DNA here is from genome assembly GCA_023653725.1 of Bungarus multicinctus. NCBI lineage: Eukaryota > Metazoa > Chordata > Lepidosauria > Squamata > Elapidae > Bungarus > Bungarus multicinctus. The sequence goes on along the minus strand of CM042835.1, from coordinate 26,317,116 downwards.
TTGCCATAGAACAAGCAACTTTAGGATTTATATCAACTGCAGGATAATTTATATTAACAGAATAAGAGAGTTGGAAGGGAGCATGGCGATCTTGTAGTCCAACCTCCTGTTTAAACAGGAGACCCTATACCATTTCAAACAAATGGCTGTCCAATCTCTTTTTAAAAGCCACCAGTGCTGGAGCATCCACAACTTCTGGAGGCAAATTGTTCCACTGATTAATTGTACTAATTGTCAGGAAATTTCTCCTTAGTTCTTGGTTGTTTCTCTCCTTGATAAGTTTCCACTCACTGTTTCTTGTCCTGCCTTCAGGTGCTTTGGCAGATAGGTTGAGCCCCTCTTCTTTATGGCAGTCTCTCAAATATTGGAACACTGCTATCATATTACCCCTGGTCTTTTGTTTCATTAAATAGATATTAGATCGATATTAGATATTAGATAAACTAAATATGAATAGAATAGAAATAGAATAGAACAGAATAGAATTCTTTATTAGCCAAGTGTGATTAGGCACATCAGGAATTTGTCTCCGGTGCATAAGCTCTCAGTGTATATAAAATAATAGTGATAGAGCATTATCATAGTCATTGTAAAAATACATTCATCATAAAACATTAGATACAACACTTAGTGATATTCATGGATACTAAATAAACAATCAACATAAATCATACTAGGATACTAAGTAAATAAATCATAAGATATAAGCAACAAAGTTATAGTCATAAGAAAATAATTAGAACTCTAATGTTATTATGTGTGAGTAATCTATAATTAGATTCACAGTCCAAGACTGGTGGAAACTTAACCCTTCAAGTCCTAACCAAGGACCTAAGAATTTTTAGGTAGCGTCCAAGAATATAGGCAGTTCTAAACAGAATGGGTTGTGGAAGTTTCTTTAGATATTACTCTGAGGGCTCCAATCACAATTAATTTAACAACAGATTTCTTTTTCCATATGCATTTAATTCCTATCTGTCCCAGTATTTCATAATTTTTCCAACTTTTTTATGAACCAGACTGTCAGATCTTCCTCAGTCTGCTCTCTAAGAAAATAAGACTTGTTTGATTAAAGCAGAGAAAATTTTATTGAAAAAAACTGGTTGCAAAGACAAAATACAAAGCTATTCTTTCCAACTCCCAATCCCTCCCCTCATGACCAAACCCGCAGCCAGCCAATCAGATGCTATTATGATATTTTGAGAAACTCTGAGGTGTCAAACTGGTAACATTCCATTCTCAAGGCAAATGGCCTTGAAGAACCTGGAACAAGCTGGCTTGGTGATCTGGTCTTCTTCTGTTGTCACTTCCCCCTCCTTATTTTCCACATTTGAAGTTAGGTGTCAGGGTTCCAGAAAAACCCAACTCCAATTAAAAACTCAGAGACAGTCATTTTCTCAAAGTTTCCTTTTATTAGAAAAGATATACTGGCCCATCTGGGAAACCCCAAATCTGAGAATTCCAGATTTTCCCTTAGTAATTCAAAAGTCAAAACCCAACCCCTGTACCCATCAGTCCATCACATGATCCAATCACCAACTGTCCCAACTTGAGATATCCCTTCAACCACTCCTCTTCCAGGTGCAAGAATAACTTTGACCAAAAAGAAGAATATTATTATGTCTAATGACCAACACTCTAAAATTTCCCCTCCTACTTTCCCAGACAAAGGAATGTGGCAGCGTGGAAGCTTCTGGTTCTAATATGGCTTCCAGAGCTGACAGATGGATTAATTACTTCAGAAACCTTCAAAAATATAAATTGTGTACAAAACCATCAATTTGTGGGACTTCCTCAGCAAAGGCTTTTGGAAAGCATTGTAACTAATTTGAAGAAAAGATTGATGGATTGCAAATATTTAAAAACAGGTAGCCAATTTAAAGACACTGATAAATTAAAATTTCTCAATTTTTTGGAACCAGATTACTGGAACATTGAAGAAGTGGTGGTTCCATGGAAAGCAGCTGAAGAACAATTGGTTGCATTTGGTGAAATTTTCTATTATGAAATTAATATTAATGATTATCTAGATTTTATAGAAAATGTGTTAAAAGATTCAGAGTAATATGAAATTTCTGACAGGATTTAAAAAGCTAAAGATATTGTCAGGACAATTATAGTAAGTTCAGCAGAAGCAGAAAGGGGTTTTTCACAAATGAACATAATATGTTCAGAGAGCAGAAATTGCCTAACAGTTTCCAATGTAACTAACCTATCATTCATCTAATTGCCCTACCTCTACAAGAATGGGATTCTGTTCCTATAGTAAAAAAAATGTTTGTGAACACATCACACAGCTGATGATGCTCGTGTAAAACAAAAGAAAACTACAAGTGAGAATGCCAATGAGAAAGCAATTTGGCAATACTTTAAATAACAGTTTTATTGTTTTTTGTAAAATATTATGGAATAGTTTTTGATTAATATTTTAAAACTTTGTTGAAACAAATCTAGTTTTGTGTATTTTTTATTATTTAAGGATTAAAGGCATGAAATAATAAACTACCTTTCATTTTGGTATATCTTTTTTTATACTTAAAACAGTCATTAGGGCAAAGAAGTGATGTTGAGTTGGCCATAGCCCACCCGGTCACATGACATCAAGTCAAGTCCACCCGGTCACATGACCACCAAGCCACACTCACAAATTAAGCAGTGCCCACAGAACCAGTTGTTAAGAAATTTGAATCCCACCCCTGCCAGCATCCTTCCCCTCCGTTGCTCTCGTTTTTCTCTTTCTTTGCCCATCTTCCTGCAGACCCTTCCCCCAGGCATATGCAGCAATAAACAAGGATACTTCACTCTCCTAGGGGTGCCAAAAGCATCTGGAAGTTCCTCTCTCAATCACTAAGATCCCACTCTCTTTTTGCTTCTTTGACATCTCTGGACCACTAGACTTATAATATCTGCCTACAGCAAAACTACAATACTACACAAAAAAGAGCTTGATTCTTTTGGAGACGTATCTGTATATTATGCTGTCTGGAAGAACACAGAGGACCATTTAAAATTCTGCTTCAAAACAAACACACACACCACCCAGAGTCACACAGCACAAGAGATTCTGGCTAGCAACTCGGAGCAGCATTTGTCTGACTAATGTGACAGACGATTCAGGCGAGAGAATTATCACTCCGTATGATCATGAATTAACAGTCCTGCCCTGGCTGTGCTCAGCTCCTTGGGGAACAGATGGACCTCACAGAGCAGGAGCACCCTGGGACAGGCCAGCCATCTTCTCCTCAATTAATCACTTCCCACTTGAGGCCATTAAAATTCTGCTTGTTTTCTGACCTCACCGAAGATCTGGAAGAGACAGGCTGAGGTGTAGATGCCGGCAGGAAACACAGGGTGCATTTTAGTGTGGTGGCATCTCCTGACATGCGAATTGTTTTGTCATCTTCCAGAGGGCGCCTTCAGGATGCCTTTTGCTCTCTGCTCAGATCTGCCAGGAGGAAATGAAGAGAAAGGGGACACATGCTTCACTGAGGAAGGGTTGGTGCTCTATTTCACCTACCCTACCCCATCAAAGGGAGGACTTGCAATACAATGGGGATTTGGGAGGTTGTTCTGGAAGGCAATGTATTTTTTATTATAATCCTGAATAGTATTGCATTTTCAAGAACCGTTTAACTGCTCCAGGAAAACTCTTTGATTTCCAGGGCTTGCACTATTCAATACCTTCAACAAAGTCTGGGGAACGAATAGGGTGAACTTGAACTATTAATACATGAAGGGGGATATGATATAGTTGGAATAACAGAAACTTGATGGGATGCAACCCATGATTGAAACATACTGATAGAAGGATACAAACTGTTCAAAAAAACTCAGAACCCATAAAAGAGGAGGTGGAGTTGCACTGTATGTAAAGGACCACTATATTGCTACAGAAATGTATGAAACCAAAGACAAAAACCTCCTAGAATATATAAGGGTCAATATAAAAGAAAAAAAAGAATGACATGGCCATAGGTGTATACAATAGGCCACCCAATCAAGCAGAAAAAATAGATGTCCTTTTTGCTAACCAACTAAAAAATATGTGTAGGAAACATACTACAATGGTAATGGGGGACTTCAATTATCTGACATCAATTGGAAGACTGCACCAAAGTGAGAAATCAAATAGGTTCCTAACCAACCTAGCTGACAACTTTGTTGTCCAAAAGGTAGAGGAGGGAATTAGATTTAATGGCAAATGGCAACTTCAAATCTCAACAAATAAATGCTCTGTCCTACATATTGGCAAAAAAAATCAGAAAATAAAATACAGGCTGAATAGTCAAGACCTTGTTGATGATCCAAACTCTGTCAAGGATCTTGGAGTACTCATCTCTAATGATCTAAGTGCTAGAACCCACTGTAATTACATAGCCAAAAAGATGTAAAGATTTGTTAACCTAATCTTACGTAGCTTTTTCTCTGGTAATATTACACTAATTACACTAATAACTAGAGCATACAAAACATTTGCTAGACCAATACTCAAATACAGATCATCAGTCTGGAACCCACATTACGTATCTGATATTAACACAGTTGAGAAAGTCCAGAAATATTTTACAAGAAGAGTTCTTCACTTCTCTACTCATTGCAGAATACCTTATGCCACCAGACTTGAAATTCTAGACCTAGAAAACCTAGAACTACGCCGCTATACTATACTTAGATCGGACCGAAGGCGGCGTAGTTCCAGGTTTTCTAGGTCTAGAATTTTGAGTCTGGTGGCATAAGGTATTCTGCAATGAGTAGAAGAGTGGAGAACACTTCTTGTGAAATATTTCTGGACTTTCTCAACTGTGTTAATATCAGAGACGTAATGTGTACCACTGAATCAAAGGCTTTACAGAATTCTATGTAGATTGCGTCTATTGCTTTGCCCTGATCGAGTTGTGTAGTCCATATAGTTTTGGCAAGGAGCTGGTCCTGAAAGATTGTTCAAAGATTACCGTATTTTCCGGCGTATAAGACGACTTTTGAAACGAAAAAAAGTCAACCGAAAATCGGGGGTCGTCTTATACGCCGAGTATATTCCGAAAAACGTTTCGATATGCCGCTAAACGAAAATCGTCTGGATATTGCCACGAAACGAATTTTCCAACTCGATCCTGCACCAATCACTGCAAGGCTGCTCAGACCGCCTCTCTAACTCAGCCAATCCAAGCAGGCTTTTTATGCATGCAAATTATACAATGTTCATGGCATTGCCATTTGTGAAGAGACCTTCCATTTATCGTATCAATGTACGGTATGTTACGGTATGTTCATTAAAAATTTAATTAAAAAAGAACTGGTGTTGCCTCGGAAGTGGGGAGGTAGTCTTATACAGCGAATATAGGCCTAAACCTATGTTTTAACTATAAAATTAGGGGTCGTCTTATACGCCCAGTCGTCTTATATGCCGGAAAATACGGTATGCTTAGAGGTTCAGCTATGGCAGTGGATAGCTTTTTGGTATATGGAATATGTGGTAGGCACATATTCTGCCCAGTCCAACAGATAGAGTGGTTTTAATTATTGGGCTTTGACATGAATAACAGTGTTGGTAAACTTTTCAGACATAAAGTTCCCAAAGACTGAAGTCCTTCCAAAGAGGTTGAGATGAGATGCCCATGGTGCTCTCTGAGCTTAGCTGTTTTCATGCAGACCTTTCATGACCCAACTAGGTATCATCAGTGCTAAAAGGGAGTGGGCTTTGTGGAGAGGAGGAAGAAGACTGGGGGTCCTTGGTGCTTTCTGAGCTTGGTTGTTTTCTTGCAGATGTTTCATCACCCAAACTAGTAATATTATTGGTGCAAGCCTAGTTTGCTAGTCTATCCTAGTTTGGGTAACGAAACCTTTGCAAGAAAACAACCAAGCCTACAGAGCATTAAGGACCCTCCATTTCAACCCTGAGCTACAAATATTCTCCTTTATTGCTACAGGCAGAGATATGCAGGTGAAGGTATAACCCTAGTTGCTCCCCAGAAGTGGAGCATTGATGCCAAAGCAAATGTAATTAGTACAGCATTTATTCATAAGGAAGCAGTAGGGATGTGAAAAGTTTAAAAAGAGTGAGATTAGGTCAAATCAACTTCAGTTATTTTTTCTATTAGTTTGACAATTTGGATCTCAACTTCCAGCCACTGAGCTTGAACTGATTTGAACTGGGCCAAAGACACAGTTTGAATGTCTGATTCAAGTTGGACCCCCATATTTCTAAATGTCACCTCTGCAAAAACAATTAATCTTCCCATTGCCCAATTTAGGAGCCACTTTCCGGATATGCAGATATGTTGCCAAAATTGCAATGGTCATTGTAGTGCCTGCCAAATTCAGGATGCTGCTAAGAGATTTGTTTTTGTCTCAGATGACTCTTCTGTAATTGTTGGCACCGTGACATTGTGAATTACCCACTGAAGGCTGAAATTGATGGGAGTGAAAAGTGCTGGTTTTCGGTGCCCTTTATCAACAAAATATGGTGTAAAAACTCTTTTCTTAGATATACGTGATTGTCTGTGGGACTACTATTATCGGTTTGAGAAAAGTGCCAAAAGAAAAATCTTCTCTGACATTTCATTTCGTAGAGCAGTTAGAAAGATCCTCTTGCTTCAGCTCAGGACTTAAATATGAAAAGATCCTAAATAATTGGAATCATCTTCAGTGTAATCCTTCTGTTCACAGAATCTGTTCCATCCAAAGGCCACAAAATCCCACAAAACAAATTAATCACCTAGGGAGTAGCCTGGTGATTATATTAAAAATCTGTTTTATAAATTTCAGATAATGTTTTCATTTTTCTTTGATTCAGGAAGTTTAATAGGAAGACAGTCTTTTCTCAAGAAAAGTCCAGCACAGAACTGGCTGAACTATCAGTTCAGGAAAACAGAAGGATACGTACTACTGAACATTTTGTTAGATGCAAAATATAAATTGCCAGTGAAGTATCTGAACAAGTTAAAGACTGAATGCAAAATTTGCACATGGTTACAGAGATTTAACAGTGATGTTTTCAAAGGAAGAGAAACAAATTTATTTTAAGCATCAAACTTGGGATTGACAAGATGCTCTATGACACATTATATCTGCTTTGATAGCTAAGATGAAGAATTCTTTTCCAGAAAACTGCTGGAAATAACGAACAGGTTAGATACTGTTTTCACCTTTGGTGGTAATGTTGCAATACCCAAGAATATTGATTTGTAGAAGATGGGAGCAGGTTTGGGAAGGCTTTCATTCCATTAATTCCATTTTACCAAACCATATGCAGGTTGTCCTCAACTTACAACAGTTCGGTTAGTGACAGTTTGAAGTTACAGTGGCATTGAAAAAGTGACTTATAAATATTTTTCACAATTATGACCATTGCAGTATCTCCATAGCCATGTGATTTACATTTGGATGCCTTTTTTTACAATACTTTTTAATTAAGTGATAAAGTATTATAAAATACAAAAGCAAATAAGACGACAGTGAGGGAAAAGGGAAAAGAGGAAAGAAATGTGAGGAAGGATGGGGAAGAAAAAGAAAAAGTAACATTGACTTCCAACTTTCTCTGTTACAATAAAATAAGGCATTAACAACAAATCACAACTTTTGTTTTAACATAGTAGTATGAACCAGTTATTTCTATAAAGATCTATGAATCTAATGTGTAAAACCAAAATCAAAGTTTCATTCTTTTCCACATCAAGCACGAAGCAGTTTCCATGTGGAAACAAAAGTACTTGCATTCTTTTCTTTAAACAAAGTAGTAAATTTTGCCATTTCAGCCAAATCCATCAGTTTCTTCAACCATTCTTCCATAGTAAGAATTGAAGTTCCATTTCAGTCATCTTATCCAGTCCTTTACTTATTACATCCTGCTAACATTGCTTTAACTTCTCTGTGCAAATGTTGTGAGCTTTAGATAAGAAATGCTCTTTCAATTCTTTTCTAAGAGCTGCTTGCTGCACCTCTTTATTCTTCTCTGATGGCTCAGTTTGGAAATTTTTCCATTCCTTTGCTACGTGAACAATTTTTCTTCTGTTGAAACCTCAAATCTTTTGCAATACTTGCAACATAACTTTTTCTGGGAAACTTCCAGTCCATCATATTTCTCCTTAACATTGTACTGCTGCAATGTCCAGCAGTCAGGAAGGATTATTTCATTGTCCAACTCAGTTCTTTCAGTACTTGATGTGCTGCTGCTTTCCCCAAATTGCTGTGTAGAAGATGTGCTGCTGCTTTCCCCAAGTTGCAGTGTAGTTGATGCGCTGCTTTCCCCATACTCCAAAGGTGTGTTTGTTACTCTTTTCGATCTCCTTTTGTTTTCTTACTGAAGAAAGCAGCCAAACTCATTTGCCTTTTCATCCTGGTAAGGTACTGCAAAAAAAAGACAACAATGTAGTGGTTTGGACTCGATTGTTGTTTGGACTCAATTTATGAGTGGTGAAGGCAGTGGCAAGCGACTGAAAGCAAACAAGGACAGAGATCAGTAATATTTAGTTACTTTTAAGAGTATCTGACACTATAGTTAGTTAGTGTTTAAAATATGCTATGGAAGAGGAACAAGTTTCAGCAGACAAGACTGAGAAAGAGCTGAAAGTGGATTTGAAAATGACAAATAAAAAAGATGTTACACTGTGTATATAAAAGAATGGCTGATATTTTCATAATTATAATTACTTAATTGAAAAATAAACACTTAAAATGGAAATACAATTAACAAAACAAAGGAGTTTGTTATTTTGTGCCAGTAGTGGCACAAAAATCTTTCCTAGCCAAGACTACTTACCTGGACCAACAGTCCCTAATGGAATGCTCTCTCTATAGCAGAGAGAGAGAAGCCAGGGGAAGCCATGTTTGGTGGCCTAACCTTTTTAGACTTTGCATCTTAAAAATGTACTGAAGCTTTTTACAACCTTATGCACATATGCATAGTACAAAAAAAGATATAGTACAAAATCATCTAAGAAGTTAGATTAAGAATGAAATTCATAGGCACATTCACAGAGCAATACTGAATTCTTTTTCTTTAAAAAACTGGAATATATGAATTAGGTTCAGTATTGGGCTCTGCTTATACACAACTCAAGTAGCTATTCAAGACAAAATATGTAGTGTCAAGGTTAGAAAAAATGATAAAGCAATATAGAGATTTAAATTTTAAAACCAGAAATATGTTTGTTGGTACCCACATCAATAAAGGGAATACAATACATATTTAATTTTACACATGTTAACAGTGGCTAGAATTATGTTTGCACAACAATGGAAAAATGAAGAGATCCCTATAGATGAAAATGTAATTTAAAAAATATTTAAATTAAATATTACAATGTGCAGAAATGGATAGATAGAGATAAGTCTAATACCATTCTATAAAGCCTTAGTAAGACCACACCTAGAGTACTGCATCCAGTTTTGGTCACCACACTATAAAAAATATGTTGAGACTCTAGAAAAAGTGCAGAGAAGAGCAACCAGGATGATTAGGGGACTGGAGGCTAAAACATACAACGAACGGTTGCAGGAACTGGGCTTGGCTAGTCTAGTAAAGAGAAGGACCAGGGGAGACATGATGGCAGTCTTCCAATATTTGAGGGGCTGCACTGAGAAAAAGGGGTTGAGCTATTTTCTAAAGCACCCGAAGGTCAGACAAGAAATAATGGATGGAAACTGAACAAGGAGAGATTCAACCTAGAATTAAGAAACTTTCTGACAGTGAGAACAATCAACCACTTGGACAGAAATTGCCTTTGGAAGTTGTGGGAGCATCATTACTGGAGGCTTTCAAGAAGAGGCTGGACTGCCATTTGTCAGGGTGTAGGACAAGGGTCCTCAAAATACGGCCCACAAGCCGCATATGGCACACCAAAGTCATTAATTCGGCCTGTGCAGGACCACGAGGTTGCCCCACACACCCGCGGACCCCCACCCTTCGGCCAAGTGCAGGACTTAGCTTTGCGAGCCCCATGGGCTGGAACTGGAAAGTAAGGCCAACAATTTTGGCCTGCAGAGACATTCTGGAGGCAGGGAAGACAAAAAATGGGTCATTTTAGCCTATTTTTGGCCTGCAATGATGTTCTGGAGGTGGGGAGGTGAAAAACAGGGCGGAGAGAGACAGACAAACAGACAGACAGAGATAGAGAGAGATTTGTTGATTGTAAACTCCTTGGGACTGAGAAGAATTGCTGCAAAAACTGAGATTCCTGAAGTGGATCACTAGACTCCTAAACAACTGAAAAAATGATCTAGTTAAAAAAAACTCAACCGAAAGAGCAACATGCAAACAAAAGCAAATAAAACACCCCCAGGAGCAAAACAAATTAAAGTTTAATTTGTGTGCATTATTTAATGGATTGTTAAATTGGCCCCGCCCACCCAATCACATGACCAACCACATCCATGCAGTCACATGACCACCTAGCCATGCCCACCCAACCTGTCTGGTCCCCCCCAACAGTCTGAGGGACCATGAATTGGCCCCTGTTTAAAAAGTTTGAGGATCCCTGGACTAGATGACCTACAAGGTACCTTCCATCTCTGTTGATCTGTAAATCTGTAAATAAATGGCTTTAAAAGGTCTATTATATCTCCTGGTAGCTTCCCTGTCTTCTTTCTCGTGGACATCCTGGATGTAGGGTAATAACATTTAAACTTTTTAAAATTATAAATTACACATTTGTAGGTTGAAACCAATATTTCAGTGGGTTTAATAGGACTAAGAATATTCTTTAAGCCAAGTCAGCAGTATCATGGACCTTTGGCTCCCTCATGTGGTGAATCAGCACTATTATTTAAAAGTACCTCAAACAGAAAAAAGAAGCTCAGATCAAGGTTTATTGCATGTGACCACTATCCAATCAGGAGTTGTTGAAAATGAAACTATTCTCCCCCCTCACAGCAGACTTCAAACAAAAAGAAAAGCAAAGGAAAAAATTCCTTATTGAGATTCCAAAAGCCAGGTCTGTTGAGTCAGCTAGATGCAAAGTTCACTAGGAAGCTTAAACCAGCATTTACAAAAGGAAGTCCAGAGATAGATTCCACAAGCCTGGTTTCGGATTATCTCAAGCTTCTTGTTCCAGCCCAGCTGTCTCAGCCCCTCCCTCTCGCCATCTTAACTCTCCAAGTCTCAAAAATGATGGAAAGTCCACAAAAATAGAAAACCACAGGCTGCCACAAGAGAGAGATGAGCCTCTTCCAACATGAAAGGTAAATATGCAAACAAAAACCAAGACAAAGTGCCTCATTAAGCCAAGACGGCAATAAACCTCCTCCCATTACACTGACGGAGACCATGTTGCCTGTTTTCCTTCACAAGCCACTAACCACGATTAAACCATGTCACACAAACTCTCTGGCTCTGGTGCAAATTCTCACTGGGTTTCTCTTCTCTCTAGGCTCTCTAGTCACTCTGGCCTTCTTTCTATACTGGGCCCATAACTTGTCAGAGTGTTGTCAGCACAGCCAAGGAATACAACTCAGCACACAGAGGCTTTGTCTTTTAACAGTGGTTTATATACAAGACAGCTATATACTTACATATACATGTTAGGCACATACCAGGCAAGCAAGCAATCTTCGTTAGTCTGCACGGAGAACTAAAATGGAGATAGAACACGAGAAGAGAGAGAGAGAAGCCCTCTCATGGCCTCCCTTATATAGACAGTCTTAAAGTGGCAATAACCCTGCTGATTCATCCTCATTGCATCAGTATTTACAACAGCCTTATAGCAGCTGGTCAGCTATTAAATCTTCAATACCAGAGGTGGCATTCAGCAGGTTCTGACCAGTTCTGGAGAACCGGTAGCAAAAATTTTGAGTAGTTCAGAGAACTGGCAAATCCCACCTCTGATTGGAGATTTTACAGTATCCTTCCCCTGACAAGCCCACCAGGCCATGCCTACAGAACCAGTACTTAAAAAAATTGAATCCCACCACTGTTCAATACCTTAACATCTGGCTCAGCTGTCTCAGCCCCTCTCTCTCACCATCTTCACTCTCAAAGTCTCAAAAATAATGTAAAGTCCACAAAAAAAGGATACCACAGGCTGCCACAAGAGAGAGAGAGCCTCTTCCAACATGAAAGGTAAATATGCAAACAAACAAAAAATGCATAAGAAGCAGTTTATTGTCCATTAGAACGGCTGAATCTTCCACAGAGAACTTGCTATTGCCCTACCCCTACCAGGGACTCTCCCGATTGCTTCTTTTTCTTCAAGAAGCAGTCTTGAGAGCACCCAGCTTCCCCAGGGAGCAAAAGTCTATTTCAAAAACCTCCCCCTATCCCAGGGGGGTTTCTTCTGGCTTAGAAAACACTCTCAGCCTTAAACTGTGGAGAGTCTGCAGGGGAGCTGAAGTTTCCCCTTGCTTCAAGGGTGGGATTTCCACCGGAAGTCATAGCTAAGATGAAGTAAATCTTTTCCAGAAAATTGCTGGAAATAACAAACAGGTTAGATACTTTTTTCATATGTGGTGCCAATGTTGCAATGCTCAAGTATTGATTCGTAGAAGATGGGAACAGGTTTGGAAAGGCTTTATTAATTCCATTAATTATATTTTACCAAACCATATTGAGGTAGTCCTCAACTTACAACAGTTCGGTTAGTGACCGTCTGAAGTTACAGTGGCATTGAAAAAGTGACTTATAAACATTTTTCACACTTATGACCTTTGCAGCATCCCCATGGTCATGTGACATCTCTTTGCGACCTGATAAGCAAAGCCAATGGGGAAATCAATTTCACTTAATAACCCTGTTACTAACTTAACACCTGCAATGATTCACTTAACAAGTAGGGCAGTGGTGGTATTCAACCGGTTCAGTCCGGTTCTGGCAAGCCAGTAGGAACAATGAGCAGTGGAGACCAAACCAGTTCTCTCTGCCACTTGGGCCCACCTGCCAGCCCGGGCTCCCATACTCACCTTTATCCTCTGAATTTGAAATGCAGCTGCTTTGCGTGGCACAGAAGAGTGCTGCACGACAGTTGCTGAAGTGACCAGGATCGTGCAGGCTTGCAGGAGGTGAGTTAAAATGCCTCTGCGCCTGTGCAAAATGTGTGTTTGGCATGCGCATGCACATAAAGTCTGTGCACGTGCGCAAAGCGCATCCACCAAACTACACCCACCAAACCGGTGGCAAAAATATTTGAATCCACTGAAGTGGGGCAAGAAAAGTCATACAATGGGGCAACACTCACTTAACAAATTTCTCACTTAGCAACATAACTTTTGGGCTCAATTGTGCTTGTAAATTGAGGACTACCTGTATTCCTACAAAGCTAATATTGTATATGCTTATAGATGCAAGGATTTGAATACTTTCTATTAGGAGTGACCTATTTCTTCTTTGCAAGAATGGCTTCACTGATGTGAGGAATAACTTCCATACAAAAAGAAATCTGATGGAGAAATCCATTCTAATTTGAAACAATTATTGGATTCTAATAAGGAGTTTGCCATATTGGAAGTTTGAGTTTTCATCTAAATAATTGTTACTTGACTTGAATTTCATTTTCAGTATTGGTATAATGCAATGTTTCTCAACCTTGGTGACTTCCAGATGGTTGGAGTTAAACTCCCAGAATTCCCCAGTCAGTTTTGCCAGCATATTTAATTTAAATGAGATGGCACTTTTGCACCAGCAAAATTAGCTAAGATGTTCAAAGATAAATCAGCCAAATGCTAGAAAATCTCATCAAACACCAGGAATATATTGTACCATATGAGATGGTCTTGTATAGAAGCTAAAAATATTAGACAAAAATACACACGTTTGGAAAAAATGATTAAATAATATATAGACTTGAAACCTGAAATATTTTTTATTTGGAATGGTACCTGAAGGTTACAGCAAAGAAAAAAAACATATTTAATAATACATGTGTTAACAGCAGCTAGAACTGCATTTTCTGAGAACTGGAAAAGTGATAAGATACCAACAGAAGATAAAATAATTGAGAAAATATTTGAATGTGCAGAAATGAATAGATTAACACTGGTAATCAAAGAAAAAGAAGGAACAGAATATTATATGGTATGGGATTTATTTTATCAATGGTTAGAAAATAAAGCAATATGACTTAGATGTGTATATATAAAGCAATAAGATAACAGATATATTAGATAATATTCATAAGAAAATGTGATTATTGTGATATTGGTAAGGAAAGTTTTAATTATTATTGTAAGCACAAGAACTATGCACCTAGTCGACACACGATTAAAATGGAATGGAATTATTGTATATACAAAAAAAAAATTAAAAATTTGAAGAAAAAAATTTAAATGAGGATAAACAAGGAGCATGATCTGCACCATATTTTCTTATGGGTCACATCATTCTGTCTTATACATTTTTCATTATGCTTGCAAAATGCTAAATAAAACTTTTTAAAAATGAGAAACAGACGAGTCTAATAATAAGAGAGAAATCCTGGGATTTCGCTGCAAAGAAATGAAAAAGGAACCAGCTGAAAGCTGAAACAGGACTCCACGTACTGGAATAAGGAAGCACACGGGGGCTGGAAGGGAAATGTAAATCAGGATTCCCATTCTAGTATAGTAAAACTATTAACCCAATTTGATGGGTTGAAGCAGAAGAGTATTACATGATGCCCGAAGAGAAATTCCCATTCAACCAGGAGAGGGGATTAGAGTTTACAGTCCATTTATTGAGAAAATATCCATGTCAATGCTGTGTTGTTAATTTCCAGCCAGAGAAAAGCAGAGAAAAGCATAAAGAGAAGAACTGAAACTAGATGTTAACTGGGGTCATGTGGTTTCCTTTTGTGACCTTCTGACAAGCATGTCAATGGAGGAGCCAGTTTCATTTAACAACCATGTTATTAACTTAACTACAGTGATACACTTCACATCTGTGGCAAGAAAGGTCGTAAAATGGGTCAAAACTCACTTAACAACTGTTTTACTTAACAACAGAAAGTTTGGGCTCAATTGTGATCTTAAGTTGGGCACTACCTGTATATCAAATATTTTCTTAAGAATAATTATTGTTTTTACTCTTTTACTTACCTTTTATTTATTTGTATATGTTTTATATAAATAAGTAAATGCAAAAAAAAGTAAAGACAGATGGAGGGAGCTTAAAAACACCCCCCAAAAACATGCAATGCATATATTTTACACAGAAACATATATCAATAAATTACAGCCATCCATAGCTGATCTATAAAAGACTGTAAAGATCTAAACATATTAAATATCAGAATTAATGCACAACAAGCAAGCATGGAAGCGAAACCACGCACAATCACGGATTCCGCTCCGACGCGACAGGAGCACAACCAGAAGTTTGGTCCTCACACATTTCTGAAGGGCCTAGGGGTCTAACCTCATCTTGTGGGGGAGGGAATGTTCCACAGGATAGGGGTGACCATGCTTGACCAGGTAGGATGCACTGATGTAATGAGGCAGCCATTTGTCCGAAATGGTATAGGGTCTCCTGCTTGGACAGGAGGTTGGACTAGAACAGGGGTCACCAACCTTTTGGACCTCAGGGACCACCAAACTCATAATTTTAAATCCCAGGGACCACTAACCGGTTCTGTGGGCATGGCCTAATTTGTGGGTGTGGCTTGGTGGTCACATGACTGGCTAGGCATGGCTTGTATGTAAATATTATAAATATTTATATAAATATTGAATATTTTCTAAAAAAAAGAACGCCTTTTACCCAAAAGCAGGCAAAGCAGGCAGGCAGATTGAGTTGCTCACAGAATCACAGATTCATTCAGAGATCTATCTATCTGCCATTGGGTAGCTCAATCTGTCACGTAAAATTTGCTTGCAAGCAAACTCATAAAATTTGCTAGCAAGCAAACTCACAAAATTAATTCACAACACACCATGTATGTAAATATTGAATTTTTTTTATTAAAAAAGAGCAACTTTTACCCAAAATCAGGCAAAGCAGGCAGGCAGATTGAGTTGCTTACAGAGTCATTCAGTGATCTATCTATCTGCCATCAGCTACCTGAGTCTGTCACATAAAATTTGCTTGCCGTGAGTCTGCGCTGAATAATGGACCCTTCGGTCCTAAGGGAGGCAGCGGCCCACCAGTTGGCGACTGCTGGATTAGAAGACCACAAGGTCCCTTCCTATTTTGTTACACTGTATTAGTGCCTACAATTTTGAAGGGAAAAAAAACAGATGGTTCTGAAAGAGACATTATTCTGTAGCTAATCTATAGCACATCTACATGATATTTTGGTAAATTCCCATCCTTATATTCTTGCTCAAAAGCAAAAATATATAAAGCTGGTTCTTTATATATGTTGAAATACATGTAAACCTTCACATATTATGTGAATATAAACATTTAGAGTTTGCTTCTAAGGGAGCCTAAATGTTTCCAAACACTGCAAATTAGCTGAAGCACAAATAGTCCCCCCCCCTCTTTTTTGTCTTTTCCTTTCTTTTTCCTTTCCTTCTTGTGTATTTTTACTTTTCTCAGTATGCACAGAATATAATGGAGACCTTAATATTAAAAATTCAGTTTAAGACAGAAACCTCTATTATAGAATAAATATTTTGATGTAATTTGCAGTTGTTTATTAATGCTACGTTTAGCTTTGCATGTAAAATTTAAATTTTAAACAGTTTTATGGTTATTAGCCCTGACATTTCAAATTAGAGTCAACATTGGTTATAAACCATTTTTCCTATGTTTAAAGGACTAAGATATCTGAACACTAAAGATTAATAATATCTAATCGATACCCTATAAATACCTTGCGTGGAAGCCACTTCAAGAACGGTGTGATGTGTAAAAGGCTCCCCTCTGCATCAGTTAGATGCTCTTTCGTTAAGGCGATCTTTGGGAGACATAAATGGATCCAGGCTGTGGGACCCAGGGAAGCTATTCAAGGGGTGCCTTGGAGGGTGTGGGAGGCCCTGGGAGGCCTGGCATAGGCTATATCAGGCTTCCCAGGACCTTTCCCACCCTTGAGGCACCATGCGCTCTGCTTAGTGGCCCACGCAGTCACTTAAAACTGCAAGAGGATGTGGTGACCCAAGGTGGGATACAAAAACAACACAGGCACAAAAACAGGTGAAGCCCCTTTAATTCCTTCAACTTGGCTTCAAAGCTCCAAATATCCTTGACTAGAGACAAAAAAACTCCCTTACAAACAGTTGCAAAAAGGAGGAAATGCTGTTTAAACTAAAAATACCTATAAATTATAAATAGAAAAAAACAACACAAACCACATTGAAGCAAATAAGGGAACCAGGCAAGATAAGGGCTTGAAGACATCCACAGATATTGGAATACACACTGGGAAGGACGCCAAACTCAGGTAAGAATGGACAGACTAGAAATATTTTCATGCTTTGTTTCCAGCACTGGCTCATGCGCAGTCCGTCCTTTTAACCAGTTCTCACAGCTGCAGCCCATGAAGGGGATCGAGGCCCTTTCCTCCCCTGTAGACCATGCCATTCACGTTTCTCCCTTATCCTCTCCTCCCTACGTACCCTAGGATGAAGAGGGGATGGGCCTGGGTCCTCCTCTGACTGCCCAGCCGGCCTCTGCCCTTCCCCAGCTTCCTCCACAACCTCTGGAGCTACACTTCCACTCCCTGTCGGCTGTTCCTCTTCTCCCTCAGAGTCAGTCTCCAACAAGGGCATGATAGAGGGAGAGCCAGGATTATGGTTGTTAAGCAAGATGATGATGTGGGTACGTAGCTTAATGACCACAATGTCAGCCGTGGGTTTTCCAGCATGGGTTTCTGCAGCATGCTTGCTATCGGCTGCCATAGAAACAGTAAGAGGGGGGCTTGGGCATTTAGATTGGAGAAGTGAGCTGCTGTGTAGCAATCCCATGAGAACTGGGAGAGAGATCTGTACTCTGCTGAGTGGAGTTGTTTATACCCCGTCAAGGCCAACCATCCAGAGACTCCAGATGCATTTAGGCACAGGCCCTTGGCCACGCCTCCTTCACCCCCAGCCACTCACCTCAGCCCTTTCCTCCTCCTCTGGCCCTGCCCCAGCCATTCTCCTTGGCCAATGGGCCCCTGGCCTCCTCCCCTCGGTCTTCATCCCTGTCCATTCACCCAGACACTGTTTGACCTGGGCCTTTGGCTGCTTGGGACAAATAGCCCCCAGCCAACTGGGTGGCAAGCAGAAGCAATGGTGCTGAGAGGGCAGCATGCAATGCGACATTTTTTTTAAATGTACTGCAGCTGCTCCGCACGTTTTTGCTGGGGAGGCAGAGAGGCGGTCTCAAAGGGCCTTCACAAAGACGGCTTGCCAGTCAGTCAGCTCCAATGAAAGAGGAGAGTATTGCCCATCGCCAATCACACGCTGCCCCCCTTTCTTCTGCTTGCCCCCCGATTGGCTGGGGGCTATTGTCCCATGCAGCCAAAGGCCCAGGTCAGACAGTGTCTGAGTGGAATGGCAGGGACAAAGGGTGAGGGACCCATTGGCCCGGGGAAGGTCAGCGGAGGAGAAAAGCTGGCTGTAAATGGGCTGAGGAGGGTGGCTGGGAGCAAAGGAGACACGGCCAAGGGGTCAGCCCAAATATCCTCATCCCCTGCTGCTGTAGCTCCTGCTTCATGGAATATTCTCCCCTCAGAGATTAGAATGGCCACAAACCTGTTATCTTTTCACAAAGCTTTAAAAAATTAGCTGTGTATTCAGGCTTAGGGCTCAATGTGTGAAAGGCCCTGTCATTATTAGTGGATTAATTATCATGGCTGCTGTTTGTGCTTATTTATTTTGTGGATATTTTTATTGTGATAATTATTTTTAAATGTTTTATAATTTTAGAATTGTAAGCCACCCAGAGTCACTGGGTTAAGTCGGGTTGCTATACAGTGGTGAGGTTCAAATTTTTTTACTTCCGGTTCTGTGGGTGTGGCTTGGTGGGTGTGGCAGGGGAAGGATACTGTAAAATCTCCAGGCAGAGGTGGAATGTGCTGGTTCTCTGAACTACTCAAAATTTCCACTACCGGTTCTTCAGAACTGGTCAAAACCGGCTGAATACCACTCTGCTGCTATAGAAATCAAATAAATAAATATCTAATCTGAAACAAAGGTGAGCTCATGATGAAAGAAGAGGCAGATAGCACAAACTATAGAAAGGAAAACTTAACACTTTTCTGTGTGATCTCTGAGGAATTCTAAACTACAGATCAAGTAGAAAAAAAGCCGATGTCCCTACCTTTAAAAGGGGGAAATGAAACATCTATAGCAAAACTATAGAATAGTCAGACATTGACTCCTGGGAAGCTTCTAGAGGAGATTCTAAAAAACAGATCTGCAAATACCATAAAAACCTTGCAATAAATAAATCGCACCCAACCTTGTCCTTAGGTGAGATTCTGCACTCCTTTCACGGCATCGATATGATCTCAGGGAAGACAAGATGAGATTCCATTTTAATGTCAATCAGGAGCTTTGCTGGCTCATAGTTGCCACATTCATTTGGATTATATGTTAGTTGTCAAGGGAACATCTGTAATTGCTGCAGTTTCAAGCTGAATCATCTAAGGAGGCTTCAGTCCTGGCCAAATAAAATGCCAGAGGAACTGAGGTGCATTGAAAAGAGCTGCAGCTGGCCTAAAGGAAGAGACTCTCCAGTCACCCCCCCTTGCACCTGGTGGCTTGTTTGCCTGTCAAGCCTCTAGGAAGAGGGGATTAAAGTGGAGGAGGAGGAAGAACCGCACTTTGAGGAGGAACCTTCTTGCCAACCGTGCATTTAATTTTCAGCCCTTGAAGGGCCATCTGAATGCTTAATGCCAGCATTCTGTTGCCGGGGGGGGGGGGGGGGGGGGGGGGGGACGGGACACGACACCCCTCTGGGCTGACTTTTCTCTTCCATTTGTTAACCTTCATTCCTTTGTTCTTTGAGGAAATTGTTTGAGTTGACTTTTCTACAATACATGCCCTCCTTCCATGGTGGGTGCATTATTTGTATAAAAGATATTTAGAATTGATATTTGTTTTTCTTCAGCAGATCCTTTTGTCAGAAGAAACACATTGAGGATTGCAAAACAACTTGGCCCCGTCTGTCAACTTCAGCCTTCCATGGCTGTGGCTTCTGTTAATTTAAACGGATTTGCTTTGGAGTGGGTTTAGCTGACTTTTATTTTATTTTAGAGAGTTGCCCTTTACTGTCAGAGAAAAATGAAATCAGCCTTATTGCTTGAATTCCTACTGTTTAAGTTTCTGTTCAACTCTGCCATTGAAGGAGCTTTGATTTCATAGTAATGAAATAAAGACCAAGAGAATTCTCAGAATAATTGCCAATGGAATGAAAAAGAAGAGTTAATATTTCATTCAGATGAGGGACTTCCTCTTCTTCTACCTCCTTAAAAGATGGGTGGATTGGGGTAGTTTAAGAGGATCCATCTGGCACCCTCTCATTTGAGGGTGAGTGTCCTTTCCAAGCAAGCCATTAGCAGGTCTGAGAAAGGTAGGCTGGAGCAGGTATGGTGGTATTGCTATATTACTGAAATGCTTCAGGATAAGAGAACAACTGGACCAGGGGTGGGATTCAGCAGGTTCTGATCAGTTCTGGATAATGGCAGAAATTTTGAATAATTCAAAGAACCGGCAAATCCCACCTCTGACTGGAGGTTTTACAGTATCCTTCCCCTGCCACGCCCACCAAGCCATGCCCACAGAATCGGTAGTAAAAAAAATTCAATCCCACCACTGAACTGGATCAGAAGCATTCTTTATTGCCATGGAAATGGGCAGATAATATAGGAGAGAAGATCCCAGCCATTTTCATTCCTTTCCAAAAGAGAGCGAGACTTGTAATGTGTCATCATTGTTTGCTATATAGACAAAGGCTGAGAAAAGTCAAGACATTTCAACAAATTTTTTTGTAAGTTGACAGCAATTTTTTTGTAAGTTGACAGCAGAAAAATAGTCTGTTGTTTCTTCACAGCAATTTCTGTTTTGAGAAAGTCATCATGGAATTTGCATCCAGTTTTGATCACCACAATATAAAAAAGATATTGAGTCTCTGGAGTGAAGAGAAAAGTAGCTGGAAGCTAAAGCATATAAAGAATGGTTGCTGGAATTGGGTATGTCTAGTTTAATGAAAAGAAGAAATAAGAGTGACATGATAGCAATATTCCTATATTTGAGGGGTTGCCCCAAAGAAGAGGGAGTCGAGCTATTTTCCAAAGCATCAAAGGCAGGACAAGAAGCAACGGATGGAAACTAATCAAGGAGGGAAGCAACCTGGAATTAAGGAGACATTTCCTGACAGTTAAAACAGTTTAATCAGTTAAATGGCTTCAGAATTTGTGGGTGCTCCATCATCACTGCAGGCTTTTAAAAAGAGACTGGACAGCCATTTCTCTGGGATGGTATAGATCTCCTACTTGGGCAGAAGTTGGACTGGAGGACCTCTGGGCTCCCTTCCAACTCCGTTATTCTGCTCTGTTATTCTTTCTATGATCTGATCAAGCCCAAAGAAAAGTCCAGAATACTGTAGGGTTTCCTGCCAGGTGCAGGGATGTTGGTCTAAGTTATTCTATGTTCTATATCTTTTGCTCAGAAGCCTCTGCTTGCCACAGAGATGCCTTTCAGGAAACCCCCTCAAAACCCCTCCCAGCTCGTCCAGGCCCATTGTGCCATTGTTGATTAGGCTTAGGCTTTCCAGAGGTCACAAATCAAACCATAATTAATAGCCAGTCAATATAATTTATTACATAATAGTTGATGCTAATAAAGCAATCAAAATATGAAGCAGTTAGTAATTGGTAAGAATCTGACACATTATTCAGTTCAATGAGAAAGAAAGAACTTTTGAGAATATCTTTCAAGTCCACGAACCAGGCAGGAGTTAAGAGAATGAGAGAGAATGGGGGAGATTTTGAGAAGTGATCCATGCTACACAGCCTTCAGGTGGAAAAGGAGAAGACAGAGAAAAATAAAGGGGTTTTTTTGCCATAATAAACAGCCACAATTGTGGAGGTCTCAAGTCACTGCAAAATAGAAGAGAATTTTACAAGGTGTAATATTCAGGTATATATTCTTTTGCTTTAGTTGGCAATGGACAATGAACAGAATATTTCTAGATGGAAGAGGGGGGAAAGCAGCTTTCCTTTGTCAGGCTGGACCATGTTAGGAGAACTCTAGACCAGGGCTTGCCAACCTTTTGGACCTCAGGGATCACCAAACTCATAATTTTAAATCCTGTGGACCAGAGACCCTGGGAAAATCCCAAAAAAAGTCTGCAGGAAAATTCCCCATCTCAACATCATTCTTTATTTGGGATCGCAGGATACCATCTCCAGCTCTGTTCTCAGAGAGAGAGACTTTTGGCTTCATGCAAGGAAAGCAGCAGAAGCAGCAGAAGTCTTTCTTTCTCTCAAACTCTGCCAGAAATGAGTCTTTGCTGGTGCAGCCTCTTGGAGCAGGATGCCTTGCAGGGTCCCAAAGATTCATTTCTGGCACAGTTTGGGGGAGAGAAAGAAAGACTTTTGCTGTTTTCCTTGCATGCAGCCAAAAGCAGAAGAAGAAAGAAGCGGAAAGAAGCAGCCTGGTGTCCAGGCCAGGAGCATGGGCTTAGTGGGGCAAGTTCCCCCCCTCTGCCCTTTCCCCCCTCCCCTCACTACCTTGATTGTTCGCAATGCAAGCAATGCAAGCCTTGTGTTCCCACAAGCCATGTGGGTGGCACAGTCTTGTGTTCCTGTGTAGCCTGGATTAATTGCTTTGGGGGGGGGCATTTCTCTGTGGACCACCAAAATTTTCTCACGGACCACCAGTGGTCCCCAGCCCACTGGTTGGCGATCACTAAAGTAGAGGACCTGCTGTGACCCAGAAAGCTTCCAAAGCCCAACAGGCCAAATACTGGACAGGATTTGAACCTCCCACCCCCCGCCCAACCATCAGAAACTCCTGGATCAGTAGTGGTATGCTACCGGTTTGGACTGGTTTTGCCGAGCAGCAGAGACTGAACCAGTTCTCTCCGACACTCTGCTGTTGGGCCCACCTGCCTGCCTGGGCTCCCATACTAACCTTTATTTCCTGTTTTTGGAGTGC
This sequence comes from Bungarus multicinctus, assembly GCA_023653725.1. Classification (NCBI taxonomy): domain Eukaryota; kingdom Metazoa; phylum Chordata; class Lepidosauria; order Squamata; family Elapidae; genus Bungarus; species Bungarus multicinctus. Next base: position 26,294,127 of record CM042835.1, on the reverse strand, counting down.
AGCTTATGTAAAGCACTGGACTTTTTCCCTTCAACTGAAAAGAATGAACTTCTGAAGGCTAGATATTTCAAAAGGAATCCTTTATTGAAAGGGAGTGAATCCCAGCACTAGTCAAAGCAGAGTTTAAGATGTTTCCAGGCATACATAAAGGAAGTTAGAATCCCTCCCCTTATTTAAATGTAGATTTAGTCAAACAAAGAATCAACATGTTAATCCCCTCCCTTCTCTGGGAATGTATCTTAGGAAAGTTCCCAGCGGTATTTTCCAGAGCTGGAATTTTTATGGTCCCTTCTCATCTTGTTATCTCTTCAAGAGGTGACAAGTTTCTAGATATCTGGTTCCAATCCTCCAGCTGTGTATCATGTGCAAGTTATACAGAATCAATATAAGATTTAATATATTCAGGTTACATCAAAAAGGATTACTTGTACCAACTTCCCCTCTCACTTCTTCTTCCATTGAAGAATGGCAGATACAGTGGGGCAAAAAAGTATTTAGTCAGCCACCAATTCTGCAAGTTCTCCCACTTAAAAAGATGAGAGAGGCCTGTAATTGTCATCATAGATATACCTCACCTATGAGAGACAAAATGTGAAAACAAATCCAGACGATCACATTGTCTGATTTGGAAAGAATTTATTTACAAATTATGGTGGAAAATAAGTATTTGGTCAATATCAAAAGTTCATCTCAATACTTTGTTATATATCCTTTGTTGGCAATGACAGAGGTCAAACGTTTTCTGTAAGTCTTCACAAGGTTGTCACATACTGTTGCTGGTATGTTGGCCCATTCCTCCATGCAGATCTCCTCTAGAGCAGTGATGTTTTGGGGCTGTCGCTGGGCAACACGGACTTTCAACTCCCTCCAAAGGTTTTCTATGGGGTTGAGATCTGGAGACTGGCTAGGCCACTCCAGGACCTTGAAATGCTTCTTACGAAGCCACTCCTTCGTTGCCTGGGCGATGTGTTTGGGATCATTGCCAAGCTGAAAGACCCAGCCACGTTTCATCTTCAATGCCCTTGCTGATGGAAGGGGGTTTGCACTCAACATCTCACGATACATGGCCCCATTCATTCTTTCCTGTACACAGATCAGTCGTCCTGTTCCCTTTGCAGAGAAACAGCCCCAAAGCATGATGTTGCCACCCCCATGCTTCACAGTAGGTATGGTGTTCTTCGGTTGCAACTCAGCATTCTCTCTCCTCCAAACACGATGAGTTGTGTTTCTACTAAACAGTTCTACTTTGGTTTCATCTGACCATATGACATTCTCCCAATCCTTTTCTGGATCATCCAAATCCTCTCTAGCAAACTTCAGACGGGCCCAGACATGTACTGGCTTAAGCAGGGGGATACGTCTGACACTGCAGGATCTGAGTCCCTGGCGGCATAGTCTGTTACTGAGGGTAGCCTTTGTTACATTGGTCCCAGCTCCCTGCAGGTCATTCACTAGGTTTCCCCGTGTAGTTCTGGGATTTTTGCTCACCATTCTTGTGATCATTTTGACCCCACAGGGTGAGATCTTGTATGGACCCCAGATCGAGGAAGTTTATCAGTGGTCTTCTTTGTCTTCCATTTTCTAATTATTGCTCCCACAGTTGATTTCTTCACATCAAGCTGCTTGCCTATGGCAGATTCAATCTTCCTAGCCTGGTGCACGTCTCCAATTTTGTTTCTGGTGTCCTTCAACAGCTCTTTGGTCTTCACCATAGTGGAGTTTGGAGTGTGACTGTTTGAGGTTGTGGACAGGTGTCTTTTATACTGATAACAAGTTCAAACAGGTGCCATTAATACAGGTAATGAGTGGAGGACAGAGGAGCCTCTTAAAGAAGAAGTTACAGGTCTGTGAGAGCCAGCAATCTTGCTTGTATGTAGGTGACCAAATACTTATTTTCCACCATAATTTGCAAATAAATTCTTTCCAAATCAGTCCGGATTTGTTTTCACATTTTGTCTCTCATAGGTAAGGTATACCTATGATGACAATTACAGGCCTCTCTCATCTTTTTAAGTGGGAGAACTTGCACAATTGGTGGCTGACTAAATACTTCTTTGCCCCACTGTACATAGATCTGACAGCTACTTTGCATGGCACAACAGATTGCTGTGTGGCAGCTGCTGAAGTGACAGGAGAGTGCAGGATTGCAGGAGGTGAGTCGGAAAGCCTCTGCACATGTGCAAAGTGGGTGTTTGGCATGTTCATGTGTACAAAGTGTGTGCGCATGCACAAAGCATGCCTGCCAAGCCACCTTCATCAAACCAGTGGTAAAAAAAATTTGAAACACACCACTGCCCTGGATTCTTTGCCCAACTCTGCCTGGTCCCCACAGGTACCATCCCTGCGAGTGATATCAGGCTGGCCATGCCTGCCCACTCAGTCACCCAACCATGCCCCTCCCCCCCGGCCCCAGGAGGACAACTGCAATGCTGATCCAGTCCTCAATGAAATCAAGTTTGACACCCCTTCTCTAAAACATTTTTTATGTGTTCCTCAAGCAAAAGATTACTTTTTTGAAAAATGTCATCCAACTATAACACTATATATATGCCCAAAGAATTAGGGGAAAAATAATTTTTAGCCCATTCTTGATGAGAAGAAGCTTCTTGGAGGAGAAGCGAAATGTTTTCAAAGAAAAAAACAAGAAAGTCCAGTTGCCTTTTGGAAAAGCACCTTTGGGACAAATTGATAGTACAATCACCAGTCCAGGGAGGAGACAAGGGTGCTGCTTCCTCTTTCTCCAAAACCCCAGCCAGCCCTTTTCTGGTAAGGAAGGAGATTTAGAGAGCAGTGCAGGAGAAAGAGGAGGAAAAGGGTGAGATGCCAAGAAATGGCTCTGATGTCACTTTTGAGATGGGAAAGGTTCCTAGTGGATTATGACTTTGCAGCCAGTACCTGTCCTATGCTATGGAGACCTGAAGGGGAAATGTGACATAGAGCGGTAATCATTCTGCATGCTCCATTATTTTCAGTCACAGAGGAATTGTAAGATGCAAAACAGGATCACTTTGAAGTGATTCTGCATTAGCCATTTGAAAATATGAAAAATTCTCTAATAACAGTGGGTAATCCAAACTGATTCACTCGACTACACAACTGTGAAATTAATTGTTGTGCCCCAATCTAAAAGAATGCAAGTGGCGTCTCTACATTTGATAGAGTGCAAGGAGTTACAAGGATCATAAAATGCACTTGACAGTCTTAAGTGCTTGAGAACCATTCTGCTTAGCATCCTTGGAATATGGGCTGAATGAACATATCCATTTGCTAAGCAACACAGTCTTCTTTGGCTACCTGGAAAAGGGTCTGTAGGAGGTTGTTCTGATCAAGGCTTCCTGAGACTATAATTAAGCACACTCTTAGTCCAAACAACTCTTATTTCAACGCTGGGAATTATGTTCATTCCCAGCCCGTAATGAGTTCCAAACAGTCCCTCAAGATAAGCACCCACCTTTCTGTCCTTTGAATTGCTGCCAACAACTAAAGTGCCAAATTAATTGTAAAAAAACCAATTGAAGTACACAACACAGCAGAGGGAAGATGCAAGAAGGCCTCCACTAGGGGGCACCAGGATGCTTTAACTCTAAAAACAGTTTTTCCAAAAGTCTATGCAAGTAACAAAAACAGAGGGTCATTTTGGTAATGTGCAATCCCCAACATAAATACAGGATAGTCCTTGATTTGTGATCATGATCATGCCTGTTACTAAGTGAGATATTTGTTAAGTGAGTTTGGCTCTACTTTATGACCTTTCTTGCCACAGTTGTTAAGTGAATGACTGCAGTTGTTCAGTTAGTAACATGGTGGTTAAGTGATTCTGATTTGCCCATTGTTTTTGCTTGTCTGAAGGTCACATGACCTTCAGACCTTTATCACATGACCCCAGGACACTGCAACCATCAGAGATGAGTCAGTTGTGTCTTAATTTTAATCACAGAGCCATGGGGACGGTGCATCGGTCATAAGTGTGAAAATGGTCATCAGTTACTTTTTTTCCTGTGTCATTATACATTTGAATGGTCACTGAACGGACTGTTGCATATTGAGGACTACCTTTAAGAGTCTGAATTCTCACTATACATGTAAACAGATCAGCTGAAAACCAAGTATGCTCTGGATCTGAGCTCTAAATGCTCGGAAGGCTGACAAAGTGCCAATCAGAGGCCTAGGAAAAAATGGCTGTGCAGGGCAGCCAACCGGAATCCAAGCGAAGGATCTTTTCTGCCACACAGCCAACTCCACCAGTAGCAGCAGAGGAAACTGCCCACAACACAATATAAGCTTCCAGACAAGCACCTCGTCTTTGCTTCCATTATCAGAAAACAATCCTTCTCCATTTGTTGGAGGGCTGGGGGTGGAGGGGAATGAGGAACATGCTCTCCTGCCCTCCAGAAGTGGTGTGTGGCCCATGCTCACTCTGGAGAAAGCAGGAAATGCAGTGTTTGGGCTGTGTTTTTTTTTGCTTAAGATAGCATCAAACAGTGAGCAGCTTCCCCTTTCAGATTCTATGCCTCTTTGTTGTTTGGCTGATGCTATTTTATAGAGAGAAGAAATGTGAATATAGGAACTGAATTATAGAGTTGGAAGGAACCTTGGGGTCCTTTTAGTCCAACCCCTTGGTCAAGGAGGAGACCCTTTATCATTTCAGATAGTTGTCCAATTTCTTCCTTGGTATCTGGGGATCAGAGGTGGTATTCAGCAGGTTCTCACCAGTTCTGGAGAACCTATAGCAGAAATTTTGAGTAGTTCGGAGAACTGGCAAATACCACCTCTGGCTGGCCCTGGCCCCATCTATTTTCTGCCTCCCAATGAATCCCAGCTGATCGGCTGGGTCTTCTTTGGTTGCCCTGCACAGGAGAACGGAGCTGGAAAGCAGATTAGTGGGGTGAGGAGGGAAGGGAGATTTTGCAGTATCCTTCCCCTGCCACGCCCACCAAGCCATGCCGACCAAGCCACACCACACCCACCAAGCCACGCCCACAGAACCGGTAGTAAAAATTTTTGAATCCCACCACTGCTTGGGTTACCTCACTGCTTACTTCCATCAAGACGTAGTTTGTAGTTCCATTAAATATTATATATTGAGTGCGTTTGTTAGTCAGTTACAAATCCATCTGGTGGTGATGACTAACCCAGATTTTTTTTACTTTACCAAGTAGGTTGTGATCTATTTTGTCAAATGCCTTATTGAAGATGTATACTATTTCCACAGCATTCTGAACGTCCACTAATTTAGGCACTTTGTTAAAGAATGAAATAAGATTTGTTTGGCATGATCTGTTTTAGACAAACCCTTGTTGGTTATAACTTCTGGTTATAACTTTGCTTGCTCTTAGGTGTTCACAGATCTGTTGTTTGATTATCTTTTCCAGTATCTTCCCTGGTATTGATGTCAGGCTGATTGGTCTGTAGTTTCCTGGATCTGTTTATTTTTTATTTTTTTGAAGATTGGAAACATATCAGCTCTTTTCCAGTCTTCTGCTAGTTCTCCAGTGCTCCAGGATCTTTGGAAGATGTGATTCAATGGTTCCGAGATCACATCTTCCACCTCCTTCAAAATTCTGGGATGTCATCAGGGCCTAGTAATTTAAACTTGTCTAGAGCATGGACAGATGTTCTCTTACCATTTTCTTGCCTAGTTTAATTTTAACTCCTAGACTGTCTTTTACACTTGTTTTTAGTAGGCCTCTGTGTGTGTGTGTGTGTGTGTGTGTGTATCTGTATTTGTCTGAAGACAGATGCAAAGAAAGAATTAAGCAGCTCTGCTTTCTCCCTGCTGCCTATCACTTCTTGCTTCCATTAGTGGACCAATTGTTTCTTTGATTTTTTTCCCATTTTTTTATATGTTGAAAGAAACTTTGTTTGACATTTGTTGCAAGTCTTACTTCATTCTGATCCTTAGCTTTCCTGACTTCATCTTTGCAGATTTAGGCTTTATTTATGTTAGCATTCTGCTTAGTTATGTTACCCTTTCCATTTTTTTATACTTATCCTTTTTATCTTTCAGGTTATGAGAGTTTTTTGTGCATCCATGCAGGTTTCTTGAATTTTTTTTCTTTTTCAAAGGTATTGAGCTTGACTGGGCTTTTATAATCATATTTTTCCCAGGCTTCTTGAACTATTTTCTCCTTTAAGATTTTCATCCAAGGAATCCTTCCCAAGCTCTATCTAGGTTTCTCAAAATCAGTTTTTTTAAAGTCTAAGACACTGGTTGTATTATGTTCTGTTGCTTGCATCTGTATTACATTGAATTCCAATATGACATGGTCAATCTCCCACAAAGTTCCTGCAACTTCAACTCTTCTATCACTTCTATATTAGTAAGAATTAGGTTTAGTATAGCTTTTCTTCTAGTTTCCTCCTCTACCTTTTGGATGACAAAGTTGTCAACTAAAATTGGTTAGAAACCTGTTCAATCTCCTACTTGCTGCAGATTTTCTCTCCCAGTTGATGTCAGGGTAGGTAAAATCCCCATTAACATGGTGGAAATCCCCCCCTCCCAGAGAATGAAATATTTTGAGGAATATTAAGAGGCAGATTATTATATTTCCCCAAAGGAGAAATGGAGACAAATCTTAAAGAAGGCAGAAAACAGCCTCAAGTCTTTAGAGATGGATATTTTGTACCCATTAAGCAGTCCATCCTATTGATAAATAAAATGCCTTCAACTACAGCTATATACAAAACCCCACCTATCTCAACCCCATTTTGTCAGCAACCCCAGAAACAAGCTGCCATCACTGAAGTTTCTGGAAAATCAAATCAGCAGATACCTTCCTTTCCTCACAGCAAGCCTCCATTTTATTTCCAGCTTGAAATCAGACCCGGTTTTTCTTCCAATACTATTGTGGTGCTTTTCCTATATACATTAGTTCTGCTTGGTTGTGTGGCCTGAAGTATAAATCTATGGGAAAGTGAATTCTTTTTTTCCCCTTTTATATTGATCTGTATGGATTCCAAGTTTTCATCCTTGATTTTGTGTATTTCTCTAGAGATTAGTGATCTTTTGTATATAACGCCAACTCCATTTCCTCCTTTGTTAGGCCTGTTTCTTTTAAAGAGTTTATATTCTTCCACCAGTACATTTCAGTCATGAGTTCCAACCCAACTTTCAGTAATGGCAACCACATCGTATCTGCCTTCATGTACGAATATTTCAAGTTCACCCTGTTCCCCAGACTTTGAAGGTTGGTGTATAGGTGTTTGAGTCCTTTTTGGCTGACCCCTGGGGCCGCTGCCTATGTTTCCTGCTTTGTATGAGATTTTTCTTCCTTCCTTCCTTCCCTTCCTCTACCTCTTTCTTTGAGTGATTGTCTGGGAATTTCTGCTTGGATTGTTGTCCCCAATTTTTGTCTGAGCCCGGTGCCAAAGCCAATGATGGACACCAGACACGAGGTGCAGATTTTCTGATTGCTTTTTATTGGAGTACCCCAAGGAAAAGGGGTCCTGGTCAAAATGCCAAGAGCCCAGCACAAAGGATTGAGTAGGTTTTATACATTTTCACTAAAGGAGAAGGTGGGACAAAGTGAGATAATAAGAAATTTACATCTAATAAACATTTTAGTAATAATGCTACAATTTGTTCTATTGGTCTCTAGCTGCCCCTATTCCTAAGTCTTGGCTAATAATGAATGCCCTAAGAGTTATCTAATACACATTTGATTTGCTGCAGGCCATCTCTATTCCTAACTTTTAGCTGAGGTTTGCAAGGTGCCTAACTTGTATTAGTTTCATCAGCTTTCTAATTAGCCAGGGCTGTTACAAGATTTACACATGCATATTTCCTGTGGATAAGCATTCTTCGTTCTTGCCAGGCAGACTCCACAATTGCAGGCTTCCTGATTTACTTTTTTTAAAAAAATAAACTTTATTAGTCTTTTATGTCTTTTAAAAACAAAGAGATAATCATTACATTAACAGTTCTGTGACATCAATCTCATACATTTCTATCTTTTGTGCATATTTACAAACATATATAATTTGTGCAAATATATACATTTAATCTATAAATTGCGTATTTTAAATTCCTTCATTTTCCATCTGTCTTAATTCAATCCAATTATACCATTTTTCCCAGATTTTGTACTATTCAGACCAGTGATGGGATTCAAAAATTTTTACTACCCGTTTTAGCATGTCATAATTTTTTGAATAATCAATTCATCTGGGGGAATACAGTTGTGCTTCCAGCATTGAGCGAAAGCTATTCTGGCAGCTGTTAAAATATGTAATACAATATATTTTATGTTTTTTCCATATTTCTTTTTAAATATCCCTAACAAGAACAATTCTGGTTCCAATTCTATTTGATCCTTAAGAATTTCTTGCAGCCAATATTTAATTTTAAGCCACTATTTCTAGGCCTCAGGACAAGACCACCACATATGATAGAAAGTACCCTCTTTCTACATTTCCAACATGCCGGACTCATGTTGGGGTATATCTTTGCCAATCTCGCTGGGGGCAGATACCATCTATAGAACATCTTATAAATATTCTCTTTGTATGACGCCGATTTTGTTAATTTGTAGTTTTGGTTCCAAATACTTTCCCATTCTGTCAAATTTATATTATGTCCTATGTTTTGAGCCCAAGCTATCATACAACCCTTAATAACTTCTTCTAATTCTACCTCTAACAAAAGTTTATAAATTTTTGTAATATTTTTTCATCTGGGCCTAAAAATTTTTTATCCAATTGTTGTAATTCTGAATATATTCCAAAATCTTTTATATCTTTTTATCTATTTTATAACTGGAGATATGCCCACCCTGATTTACTTTCAAGTGTGCGTATGACCTGGCTTTATTTTAGCAGGCACTCCATCAGGTTTAGGTTCTAGTTGTATTCTACTCACTGCAGAACACCTTATGCCACCAGACTTGAAATTCTAGAGCTAGAAAACTTCAAACTACGTCACCTTCGGTCCGATCTAAGTATAGTATATAAAATCATACATTGCAATGTCCTACCTGTCAATGAATACTTCAGCTTCAACCATAACAACACAAGAGCAAACAATAGATACAAACTCAAGGTTAATAGCACCAAACTTGATCGCAGGAAATACGACTTCAGCAACAGAGTGGTCAATGTCTGGAATATGCTATCCCCAAACCCCAAAACTTTAACCTTAGACTGTCTACTATTGACCTCAACCCTCTCCTAAGAGATCTGTAGGGGGCGTGCGTAAGCGCACCAACGTGCCTACCGTCCCTGTCCTATTGTTTCTTTTATTTTTCTTATATGTACCCATTTCATGTATTCATAACTATGTATATACTTATACCTATTATCTTGTAAGCAATTGACAAATAAAAATAAATAAATAAATAAATAAATAAATAAATAAATAAATAAATAAATAAATAAATAAATAAATAAATAAATAAATAAATAAATAAATAAATAAATAAATAAATAAATAAATAAATAAATAAATAGGTCCTAAACATCTTAAAGGCCGCCTCACCCCCCCAACCCATTTTTGGTTTTCCTCCAGGGAAACTCCACACAGGTTGCCTGACAGCCAAAGGCCCGAGCGCAAACGCTCCAGCGAAACCAGGAAGCGGGCGCTGCTGCCTTTCCCCGGGGAGCCCCTTTCCGGTCCGGGAGGCAAATCTTGCTGATCCTCGAGCGGCCTGCTTTGCATACAAGAGGCCGGGTGTCCTCGGAGGAGTCCCGCCCGCGCGCACCCCGCCTTCTCGGGCGGCTGCGCTGCCGGATGGTGGAGCAGCCGAGACATGGTGGGCGGAGGCCGGAATGCATCGCTACCAACGTCCCCCACCCTAGAACAGGGGCCTCCAACCTTGGCCGCTTGAAGCCTGGAGGATTTCAACTCCCAGAATTCCCCAGCCACCTTGGGAGTTGAAATCCTCCAGGCTTCAAACGGCCAAGGTCGGAGGCCCCTGCCCTAGAAAGAGAGCGAGGAAGGCGAGGCCGGAGAGCCCATCTGCTTCCAGCACTGAAGCAACGCCTGGCTCCGCTCCCCTGCAGCCGGCAGCATAAGCAGGCCACCCCAGGACAAAAGCTGCTCCAGCTGCCCTCAAAGGCCGCGTCCATAAGCGGCCTTGCCCTGGTCCTGCAGGCAGAGCTCCTTTCGCCGGTTGCTAAGTCGCAGCGGCCACCCAGGGGCAGAATTTCCCCGACGACGCGGCCCTTCACCGGGGCTGCTCGGCGGGGAGAGAGACCGAGGCCGCCCTGCCCTGCCCCGCCAGGCAGCAGCTTCGGGGCGCTGCCCGGGCGACTCAGCTCCTTCAGGCGGGAGTCCCCGTGGGTGCAGCCCCTTCCCCGGACTGAGGATTGTAGGCAAACTCCCCCGCCGTTCCCAGCGCCGTTGCGGGAGGCCGGCGAGGGCGAGGCGAGAGAAGGCGCTCCAGACCCCGCATCCCTCGCCCTCCAAACAATCCTGTGGAGCCGGCCGGCCGGCCCTTCCCAGCCAACCGCCGCCCCGTCTCTTCCGCGGAAACCTTCCCCGACGGAGCCCCGGAGGAGGAGGAGGAGGAGGCGGTGCAGGGGGCGGCGGCGGAGGCTCCACCCGGAGCGTCCTCGCCGCTCTATAAAGAGGCGCCCCGCGCGCGGACGGGGACACTTCGGCCCCCATGGAGGCGCCCGGTAAGCGGCGGGGCGGCTCGGGGGGCAGCGGGGCTTCCCTCCGGCCGAGCGGGGCGAGTCGGCAAGGCCCACTTCCCGCGGAAAGGCCCTCTTCCTCCAGCCTTGGCGCCGCGTGCTGGGTCGGGTAGCGGGCGGGGAAGCGCCGCGCCCTCCCCTGCTTCCTGCTGAGCCTGCTGGCGGAGCGCCACTCTGGGCCGGCCGGTCCCCCTCTTCGGAGGGCGGGACGCGCCTCTGGCCGGCTCCTTGGAGGGAGGAGCCGGCCCGTCCCGTCCTCGGGATGGCTTTGCCCGACCCGCGGGCGCGCCTGCTTCCCCGGCTCGGCCGCCGTCCTAGTTGCGCGCTTCTCTCGGCAGGCCCGGCGTGAGCGAGGGAGGAGCGCCGCCGCGAGAAGCAGCCATGGACCTGGACCGACTACCGCCGAGCGCCCTGCGCTTCCCCGGCTGGAGCGAGCCCCCGCTGCCCTCAGCCCGCGGCCGGGCAGAGCCTCCGGAAAGCGGCTACCCGAGCCTGTGCGGCTACAGTCTGGAGAGCGGCGGAGAGTCCGGCGGGGCCGCCGAGTCCGGCCCGTGGAGCCCCCCAGAGCGGGGCCGAGCGGAGAGGCGGAGGAAAGTGGAGTTCTTCCGCAAGCTAGGCTACTCCTCGCAAGAGGTGCTGGGCGCCCTGCGGAAGCACGGCCCGGAGGCGGACACCAACACCATCCTCGGGGAGCTGGTGAAGCACGGGGCGGCCCCGGGCGAGAGGGAGAAGGAGCCCGCCCAGGCCGTCCCGGAGGTCTCCGAGCCGCCGCCGCCGCCGCTTCCGAGCAGCCTACCAGCCCAGCCGGACGAGCAGGAGGGGGACCATCTGCGGCCGGTTGTGATCGACGGGAGCAACGTGGCCATGAGGTATGGCAAGGCGGGCGCCTCTTAGCGTTGGGGCGCAGTTGGGGGGGAGGCTTGGCGGGGCTGGGGGAGGCTGGCCACAAGGACCCTCGTGAAGGTTGACCTCTGCCTCTTTCTCTCCTGGTTCTCGGGACTTCGCTAGAGCTGGTGCCCTTCTGTGCCCTGCCGCTTGCGTGGTCGCGGATTCACACGCGTCGGGTTCAAGCAAAGGCCCCGTCACAGTGCTCGATACTGTAGGGCAGGGATCTCCAAACTTGGCCACTTTAAGACTTGTGAACTTCAACTCCCAGAATTCTCCAGCCAGCTATGACTTGAATCCACCAGTCTTAAAGTGGCCAAGTTTGTGGACCCCTGGTCTAGGGTTCCTGGCTTGAACAGAGGTTGGACTAGAGGACCTCCAAGGTCCCTTCCAACCCTATGATCGGGCACGATAGCTATGCTGGCTGGAGAATTCTGGGAGTTGAAGTCCACCAGTCTTAAAGTGGCCAAGTTTGGGAAGCCCTGGCTGTAGGAACTTGAGGAGAAAGGGGCAGGCTGTGCCCAGAGAGGGAGCCTTGGCCTTGGGAGGTGAACTAGTTTGGAGTGAGCTGCTTCCAGGCACAGGCTTGGTAGACCCGGTGAGAGCGGCCCCCAGAAAACAGAGATCTTGGGATCTGGTTCTGATCTGGAGTGGGAAACAATGGAGAAGTAGAGACTGAAACCCCTGTAATGCCTCCTTGGCTTGCCTTGGCTTTGGCTTCCTTCTTTCTTAACCCTACGGGTGGCAATAAGTAATTTTATCTTCTTGGGAATTTAGTAATGGTTGATTGCTGGATTTTGATCATACTGTAAAGCAATGTGATGAGACTTGACAAATGGGTTTTGAGCATGGCGTATCCAGACTCTCCCCCAGCCCCTTCAGACGAGAAGAATGAACTTTTGAAAACTGGTTATTTCAAAAGGAATTCTTTACTGAAAAGGAAGATAGCCAGATGATGTTCAAATCAGGGTCTGATGTTCTTCCAGGCATGCAGCTTAGATAAAGGGAGTTAGAACCCCTCCCCTTTGTTTACTTTACTTCATTGTCATTGCACCTCGTACAACAAAATCAAACCCCACCTTCAGTGCATATCATGACCATGAAAATAAACACAAACACACATCCTTCACCCTTCACACATTGATCCAGAAACCCCCGGCACCACACCAACACTGTGAACATCCTCTTGACTGGTAACCAGTCTTGTGTTTCAGGCAGCTCTGCCTTGACTCTTTTCGGGGAAAACATTCTTATCTAAACAGGAAGGAAGCCAGCACAGGTTAAAGGCACACGTGACTCAAGCGCACCAAGTGCCTGGAGGAGCATTTCTCTCATCCTGCGGAGGTGCCTCCCGCTACCCCCACCGATCGGCCTCTCAGAGGGAACTGAAAAGGTTGAGGCTCCAACCGAGCTGCACTGGGCGAGAGGAAGCAAGCTCTGGCCACAACCAGGTGTCCCCTTTAGGACGGACTGGGAGCTTGTTCCTTTCAGAATTGGAAAGTGGGCCCCGGTTGAAAGCAGAACGAAGCTCTGCCTGTCCTGGGTGACAGGGGGCGAGCTCAAGGAGGGAACTCGCATTGCTCCCCTGTCCACGGGGGAAACATTTTGGGTTTTAGGTGAAAGCTCTGCTTCCTACATTCCTAGATTCATCTCCCAGGATTCTAGACAGGTTGGAAATATAGTAGTCCTCAATTTATGAGCATAGCTGAGCCCAAAACTTATGCTCTAAGTGAGATAGTTGATAAGTGAGTTTTGCCCCATTTTACGACCTTTCTTGCCACAGTTGTTAAGTGAGTCACTGCAGTTGTTAAGTGAGTAACCCAGTTGTTAAATGAATCTGACTTCTCCCATTGACTTTGCTTGTCAGAAGGCTGCACTTGACCCAGAGACCCTGTAACCGTCATAAACACGAGTCAGTTGGCAAGGGTCCGAATTTTGATCATGGAACCAGAGGGATGCTGCAATAATCATAAGTATGATAAATGATCCTAGGCCACTTTTTTCAGTGCTGTTGTAAGTTTGGCCACTAAATGGATTGTTGAAAGTCGAGGACTTCCTGTACATGAAAGGGCAAGGATTCATGAACCTTTAGCCTGAGCTATAGCTGCTTAAGTGGTGGGTTTGCACTTAGGACGCTGGAAGATTTTGTACCCTCTCCCTAGCGCCACCAGCTGGGTTAAGCACTGAACCGACAACCCTCCTGGCAAGCATCCTCCCATCACCAACTGATCCCATGAGGCTGGGGAGGGGAGGCGGGGGGGGGGCTGCAGAAATCTGGACCACCACCCAATAGCAGGAAAAAGACAAGCAAGCCCCAATTCTGCTCTTGGCACCCAGAGCTGGTAGCCTGCCCAGTGGGGAGAGGCCAGCCGGCATTATGACTTCTGCCCTTTCCTTGCTGTGTTTAAGATAAGCCAAATTGCTCTCCAGCTGTAAATGCCGGCCAGAGGGCACTTTCTGTCGAAAGGAGGCGGGGGCGAGTGGAGGTTCAGAGCGGTGCCTGGAGCAACAGAGACGGAGTTTCTGAACAATCTCCTTTCAAGGGGGAGGGGGGAAACCAAGGGGAATTTTTACAGGCTGCTTCCTGCATGAGTGGAGTGACAACACAGTTCCTCACCGATTCACCCTTGCTTAGATAACGCTCGTGGCAGGTTTATGCAAATCTCGGAGGGGTGTGTAGAGCAGAATTGTCCCCGACTTCCTCCTACAGGAATTTCTCATGTCTGTTGCCACATCAGATGAACTACTTGGACCTTTTTCTCTTCAGCTGAGAATGGGGAAACGTGGGAGACGATCTGTTTCTGGTATTCCTTGCTCATCCTGCATGGCACTTTCAGGGCATTGGGGTGGTGGGGCAGAAGGGCCTGGGTTGCTAGGGAGCTTTGTGGAGGGGGTTACTTTTCAGAAGAAGTAATAACAGGAGTTGTAGTCTCCCCTTCCTCCATTGCTGCTTTTTCTAATGTTGGACCCAGGAACTAATAGAATAACAGAGAGTTGGAAGGGACCTTGGAGGTCTTCTAGTCCAACCCGCCTGCCCAAGCAGGAGACCCTATGCCATTCCAGACAAGTGGCTGTCCAGTCTCCTTTTTTAACAGCCTCCAGTGATGGAGCAACCACGACTTCCGACTAAATGAGAGGGGCAACCTTCATAACAGCCCACCTTTCTTTCACTTGATCTATGTGAACTGTATGTTAAATTGGGTGCTGCTAGGATTAAACTGGCATTAAACATTCACCCAGGGGCAAGGGGTATTCTCTTGCTTGCTGTAAGCCAGGGGTGTCAAACTCAAGGCCCGTGGCCCGGATCAGCCTGCAATGTGGTCGGATCTGGCCTGCGCGGCTGTCCTGGAAATGTCTCTCCGGCCCACCCGTCCCGGTGGGCGCATAGGAGGCAGCAGGCGCACAGGCCCAGCCCACACCATCCCAGTGCATGCGCGCCATGGGGGGGCGTATAAGCTCACAGACACGGCCCATGCCATTCCAGCTACAAGTGTTTTCTATTACGTCTGCGTATGATGAAGGATTGAGGGAACTGGGTATGTGTGGGCGACTGAAAGGAAGGATTAGGGGTGACATGACAGCTGTCTTCCAGTACTTGAGGAGCTGCTATAAAAGCATATCAGACCCTTCCCACCAGGCATTCACTGGCCATGCCCAGCCCCCGATTCAACCCCTCCCAGTCCGATGTTTAAGGAAGAGCCAAGTTTTTACAGCCTTCCAGAAAACTAAAAGGATAAGGCCCATCTCGATAGGAGGTTATTCCAAAAGTCCAGGCAGCTACCAAGAAAGTGCACCTCTAATGTTCCAGCAGATAATAGTGTTTGAGGAAAGGGACCTGGGGCATGCTAACCCTGGCAGGTATACTCTGGGGGAGGGGATGACCAGCACCTTGAATCATGCAGGAGCCAGGGCAATTCATGCAAGAGTGAGGGCAATGTGGGCAAACTGTGAAGTGCCCAGCACTGTGCATAGGTGATTTTCAAAGGCTAGTCTGCAGCGTAGTAGTCCAACTAAGAAGTGACTGCTGGCAAAACCTTGTGGTTTTGCTGTAGGGGTTTTCTTTAGGAATTAGGAGCTTTGTGTTGTGCGAGGAAAGGATGGTGGGGCATGTGACAGGAAGGAGTTCTTCGTTTGGATGAAGCTGAAAGGAATTTCGAATGAGACCATGATGGGCCTTTGACTGGAAGAACCGCCATGAGGATTGGTGATGTGCAAGGTTTGGTCTCATCAAAGGAGCTGCTTTAATGAGAAGGGAGCCATTCCACCCATTCAGAGAAAGCCCTTCCGGTTCCCTGGTTCCCTTAGGGGGTTGGAGACCAAAACATATGAAGAATGGTTACAGGAACTGGGCCTGGCTAGTCTAGTGAAGAGAAGGACCAGGGCAGACAGGGTAGCAGTCTTCCAGTATTTGGGGGGCTGCCCCAGAGAGGAGGAGAGGGTCAAGCTATTTTCTAAGGCCAGACAAGGAGCAATGGATGGAAACTGATCCAGGAGAGATTCAACCTAGAATTAAGAAATTTCCTGACAGTGAGAACAAGCAACCCATGGAACAGAAGTTGCCTTCGGAAGTTGCGGGAGCTTCATCACTTGAAACTTTTAAGAAGAGATTGGACTCCCATCTCTCAGAAATGGCGTAGAGCAAGGGAGGGGGGTTGGACTAGATGACCTACAAGGTCCCTTCCAACTCTGATTATCTGTGATCTGGTTTTAAATGGACTTGCAGAGCTGGTTCTGTGTGAATCTAGCTAGCCCTGAGGCTTAGTTCTTGTGCCAGGTCTTCCAGATGGCAGCCCTTCTCTCTGCTGTTCAGGGCTTTCCTTGCTCTATCGCTTTGGCCATCTTATTGATGCTGACACGGAACATTAACTTTCCAGAGCGGGGTTTGAGTAGGGAGAGCAGCAGGGATGGGCAGAAGAGTTGGGTACGCGGGGGTCACTTTTGGAGGCAGTTCAGGGAAGGACCTGTTGCAGCCACACCCAGCCCTGTCAAACTTCATAACAAACTGCTTGTATCTTCCGGTAAACTCTCAT
This sequence comes from Bungarus multicinctus, assembly GCA_023653725.1. Lineage (NCBI taxonomy): Eukaryota > Metazoa > Chordata > Lepidosauria > Squamata > Elapidae > Bungarus > Bungarus multicinctus. The sequence goes on along the minus strand of CM042835.1, from coordinate 26,277,583 downwards.
TTCAGAACAGCTCTTGGTTTTTTAAATTGCAGTGCCATTGTTTTCTGTCAGTTGTCAAAGAGATAGGAGAGCCAGTTGTTGATTAGGAGGGCCATTTGTGTTTCACTGCTGAGAGTAAAACTGCACAAATGCGAAGGGCTTGCACTGTCATGCTGAAGTGGATAGAAACTATGGGATGGCTTTGGAGTTCCGTTCTCTTTGCCGGAGGGGGACAAGGCATCTCTATGGCAGTAGAGAGTCTTCGGGTAACCATGGAGCATTGGGAGGTCTTCAACCCTTTCCCCAAGTATTTAGTAGATACGTTGTCAGAAATGAAGCTGCATTTGCCTGGAGAAAAGGTCTTTTGGAGTAAGTAACATGGTGCAAAAAAGTGGGTGAAAAAGAAGTGAGCAAGGGCAGTTAAAAGCAGGAGATAAAGAGAAACAAGGAAGGAAACCAAAATGCTCCATGTCAACACCATCTGCTGATGCTTTCCCATTTTTTTCTAGTTTGCCAATAGACCCCCTTGGGCGTGTTGTCTTTTGCACCTCAAACTTCTCATTCTCCTTAAGAATCTCACCAAACTCCCTTTTCTCAGGATCTTGACTCAAATATTTGTTTTCAAGTTCCATCTTTATTCATTCTTTCAATGAGAACATTGTAATAAGGGCATCAAATTTCTATTCACATTTACCTCTCTAACATACTCAGGCTCTCAGCCTAGAAAAAATATATCCACAGCTAACACACCTCAGAGCCACCCCAAGCACACCGTTCACATTTTCCAAATGCAAAGACCCCCTTGTCTCCCTCTCTGCCAGTGCTGAGCCACTTCTCTTCAATCTCAGCCATGCTTTGTGGTTCTTACTGCATTCCACAGACAAGCCCTGCCTCCATATTCCCCTAAACCATCCCATAACGCCAGCCTATTCACAACATTTTGCTGCTCTGAATCATAAATAATTGAAAGTACTTCCTTATATTCATATATTTCTCATGACCAGCTAAAAGGCAAATGGGTGCTTCCCACACCCTAGCAAAAAGTTTGCAGTGTGCTCCCTCATCAGCCTGGCCTCCCACAGGATTTAGCAGGGGCCCCCAGGAGAGAGGGCTAGTCCCTCTGGAACCAAGAGAAGGCCTTGGCTCCTGGGAAGAGAGGCAGAAAGCTGCAGAAGAAAGGGATGGGGAAGGCGGTGAGTGTGCCTCCCAAGCATCTTGAGGGAGGGTCAGCAGAACAGCCCCTCCAAGTTGAAGAGGAGGGGAAGAGGTAAAACAGGTAAGGTATAGGTGAGAAGACCACTGTGGTTTTCAAGAATACAGTAGTTTTCCCTGTAGGTTTATCACTCATCTAAGACAATTAGAATTAGGTGTGCCTAGTCTAGTGAAAAGGAGCGCAAGGGGGGATGTGATAGCAGTGTATTCGGGGGCTGCCACAAAGAATAGGATTGAATAAGGAATAGGATTAGGATCAGGAATAGAATAAGGAATAGGATAGGACAGGACAAGATAGGATAGGATAGGGAATAGGGATAGAATAAGGACTAGACTAGAACAGAACAGAATAACAGAGTTGGAAAGGACCTTGGAGGTCCTCTAGTCCAACCCCCTGCTTAGGCAGGAAACCCTATGCCATTTCAGACAAGTGGTTATCCAATCTCTTGCTAAGTGTTGGAGCATTCACAACTTCTGAAGGCCAGTTGTTCCACTGATTCATTGTTTTAAGTGTCAGGAAATTTCTTCTTAGTTCTAGGTTGCTTTTCTTCTTGATTAGTTTCCACCTGTTGCTTCTTGTCCTGCCCTCAGGTGCTTTGGAGAATAGCTTGACTCCCTCTTCTTTGGGGCAGCCCCTGAGATACCGGAAGACTGCTATCATGTCTCCTCTAGTCCTTCTTTTCATTAGACTAGACATTCCTAATTCCCGCAACCATTCTTCATGTTTTTAGCCTCGAGCCCCTAATCCTCTTCGTTGCTCTTTGCACTCTTTCTAGAGTCTCAACATCATTTTTACATCATGATGATCAAAACTGAATGCAGTATTCTAGGTGTGGCCTTACCAAGATATTATAAAGTGATCTTGATTCTATCCCTCTATTAATGCAGCCTAGAATTGTGTTGGCTGCAGCATTTGACTGGCTCATATTTAAATGGTTGTCCACTAGGACTCCGAGATCCCTCTCACAGCTACTACTATTGAGCAAGGTACCTCATATACTGTACCTGTGCATTTGATTTTTCTTGCCTAAATGTGGAACCTTACTTTTTTCACCATTGAATTTCATTTTGTTAGATAGCGCCCAATGTTCAAGTCTGTCAAGATCCTTCTGTATCTTAAGCCTACCTTCTGGAGTGTTGGCTATTCCTGCTAGCTTGGTGTCATCTGCAAATTTGATGAGTTCTCTCTATATCCCCTCATCCAAATCATTGATGAAGATGTTGAAGAGTACTGGGTCTAAAGCAGAGCTTTGGGGTACCCCATTGCATACTTCCTTCGATATAGATAGATGCAGTTCCATTGAGGATTACATTTATTTATTTATTTATTTATTAATTACATTTATATACCGCCCTTCTCCCAAGGGACTCAGGGCGGTGAACAGCTCATCTAAAAACCCCACAAAAATACAAAAGTTAAAAATAATTAAATATTTAAATCAGCTGCTGACTAAAATTAGGAAACCCTCCCCCCACCCTTAAAAACCCAAATTTAAATTTAAAAATGGAGATCAAATTTAAAATCATTATCTCAGCCCAGGCCGGCCTGCTCAAAGAGCCAGGTCTTTAACGCGCGCCTGAAGGCCCTCAGGTCCGTGCCGGTACGGAGTTCCGGTGGCAGAGTATTCCAGAGGGCGGGGGCACCCACAGAGAAGGCCCTACTCCTTGGCGCCGCCAGACGACACATAGCGGCCGACGGCACCCGGAGCAGACCCTCCCTGTGGGAACGCACCGGCCTGTTGGAGAGCGTTGGCAGAATGCGGTCCTGAAGGTAACCTGGTCCCATGCCATGGGTCGCCCTAAAGGTCAAAACTAGAACCTTAAAGCGAACCCGGAGAGCCATCGGCAACCAATGCAGCTCGCGCAGGAGAGGCGTCACATGGGCGCTACGCGACGCCCCCATAATCACCCTCGCGGCTGCATTTTGCACCAACTGGAGTCTCCGGATGCTCCCCGCAGGGAGCCCCATGTAGAGGGCGTTACAATAGTCCAGGCGAGAGGTGACAAGGGCCTGAGTGACCGTGCGCAAGGCGTCCCGATCCAGGAAGGGCCGCAACCGGTAGATCCGACGGATCTGATGAAATGCCCCCCTGGAGACGGCCGCGATGTGATGTTCAAGCGACAGCCGTACATCCAGGAGGACTCCCAGGTTGCGAGCCCTCTCTGTGGGGGCAGAACTTCCCCCCCAATAGCCAGCGAAGGTATCAACTGGCCATATCGGGGCGCCGGAAACCACAGCCACTCGGTCTTGGATGGGTTGAGCCGAAGCCTGTTCCCGCCCATCCAGTCCCGCACGGCCTCCAGGCACCTAGACATAGCCCCCACAGCATCGTTGGGGTGGTCCGGAGTGGAGATGTACAACTGGGTGTCATCTGCATACAGATGACACCCACTCCAAGACCACGGATGATCTCGCCCAGCGGCTTCATGTAAATGTTGAACAGGAGGGGAGAAAGGACCGACCCCTGAGGCACCCCACAAACCAGGGGCCTAGAGGTGGACCTCTCCCCCCCCGCCAACACGAATTGCGAACGGTCAGAGAGGAAGGAGGAGAACCATCGAAGGACGGTTCCACCAATCCCCAACCCCTCCAATAAGATACTAAGTCGCAATAAGATACTATGGTCGATAGTATCAAAAGCCGCCGAGAGATCTAATAGGACCAGGACAGAGGAGAACCCTCTGTCACGAGCCCTCCAGAGATCATCAACCAACGCGACCAATGCCGTCTCAGTGCTATGTCCAGGCCTGAAGCCCGATTGGAACGGATCGAGGTAAGTTGCTTCCTCCAGGTACCGGGGGAGCTGACGTGCCACCACACTCTCAACAACCTTCGCCACGAAGGGAAGGTTGGAGACTGGACGATAGTTGTTTAAAATAGCTGGGTCCAGGGAAGGCTTCTTGAGGAGGGGGCGCACCACCGCCGCCTTCAGGGCGGTAGGGAGCACCCCCTCTCTCAAGGAAGCGTTGACAATCCCCTGGAGCCAGCCTCGTGTCGTCTCCCTGGCGGCCGAAACCAACCAGGAAGGACACGGGTCCAATAAACAGGTGGTGGCATTCAGACCCCCCAGCAACCTGTCCACACCCTCAGCGGTCACAGGATCGAACTCCCCCCAGATAACATTCTCAAGACCTGCCCCGGACACCTCCCCCGGGACCACCCAATTGGAGTCGAGCCCCTCCCGAATCTGAGCGATTTTATCATGCAGAAATCGGGAAAACTCCTCTGCTCTACCCTGCAAGAGGTCATCCCGCGCTCTCGGTTCAAGTAGAGAGCGGGTCACTCTAAACAGGGCGGCAGGCCGATTTTCTGCTGATGCAATAAGGGCGGAGAAATACGAAGATTTCGCCGCCCCTATCGCCACAAGGTAAGTCTTAATATGAGATCTCACCTGTGTTCGGTCAGACTCAGAACGACTCGCCCTCCAAATGCCCTCTAGACGTCTTTTCCGGCACTTCATCTCCCGCAGCTCCTCCGTATACCACGGAGCCAAGCGGGATCTGTGCCGGGTCAGAGGTCGCAGGGGCACAACTCGATCTAGAGCCCCGGCGGCCAACCCATCCCAGGTGGCCACCAGGTCACCAGGCGAGCTGTGAGCCAGAGACTCAGGAAATGGCCCAAGCTCCCTCTGGAACCGTTCCGGGTCCATCAGGCGCCTGGGGCGGAACAATCTAAGTGGCTCCGCCTCCCTGCGGTGGGGGGTGGCGGAACGGAAGTCCAACCTGAGGAGGGAATGATCTGTCCATGACAGGGGTGTGATGACTAAATCCCCAAGAATACAGTCATTCAACCACTGCCCAGAGACAAAAATCAGGTCCAGCATGTGTCCTCCAATGTGAGTGGGGGCAGAAACTAACTGGGTCAGGTCCATGGCCGTCATGGAAGCCAAGAACTCCCGAACCAACCCCGAGGTTTCACCGGATGATGGCAGGTTGAAATCCCCCATGACCAAAAGCCTAGGGGTCTCAACCGCCAGCCCGGCTATCACCTCGAGGAGTCCGGGCAGGGCCGATGAGACGTGGCAGGGAGCCAGGTACGCCATCAAAAGACCCATCTGAACCCCTTGCCCCCACTTCACAAATAGAGATTCACAGCCAGCCGTCTGAGGGACAGTGGCCTCCCTAGGATAAAGGGCCTCCTTTATAAGCACCGCCACCCCTCCACCCCTTCCCTGAGCCCTAGGCTGGTGAAATGCAAGGAAACCTGGTGGGCACATCTCAACCAGAGGAACACCGCCCTCTGGGCCCAACCAGGTTTCGGTAACACCTACCAGGTCCGCGGCCTCCTCCTGAGCCAAATCATGGATCAGGGGAGCCTTGTTAACCACGGACCTGGCATTGCACAACAGCAGCCGGGTATTCAGGGCCTGAGAATCCAGACAACCAGGGCTGCAGGATGGGTATGGAGGGTCGGAGCGCGCTACCGCTTGCAAACATCGGGAGCGCGATCCCCTTACTGGATATGGCCCTCTACCCCCAGCATACCTGCCTCTCCCAGTCACCGTGCTAATAAAATTTGCCCCCGGCAGCCCACCCCCAGGCTGCCACCCCGACACGGAAACCCCCGAGGCCCCCCAGGCGCGTGGGCCGGCCCGGCTGCCCCCAACTCCATGTGGGCTGTCTCCCTTGCCCACCCTGGAACCTTTCAACCCATTAAAAAATCCCATTAAAAATTACCAATCCCGGGTTTCCCGCGCTTCCTCCCATTCCTCCGGCTTCCACGGCCCCACCATCGCTCCGGATCCCAGGATCCCTCATAGCGGAAGGTCTTTGAGAGTTTAGAGGGCCACTTAAGGGAGAGGGGGACATCCCTCAAGGCCCAAAGCTCCGCCATGGAGTACCTCCGTGGCCCCGGCCACCCCGCCCCGACGGTCCCGCAGCGTCCGAAGTCTTTGTGTTGGAGAAGTCCCGGCAGACTGGGGTAACCCCCTCCCCCCGGCCGCCCCACCCCTGCCACCGGTGGGGCCCCCGGGGGAAAAGGGGTCATAGGCAAGGTCACTCCCCCCCTCCCCGGGCCCACCACCCCTGCCACAGGTGGGGGCCCCAAGGAGGGGAGGGGAACGGTCACAACACCATCCAACCCCCAGTCTCCGTATTGTCCCCACAGCCATAGGGGCGGCCCCGAAACCAGTCCAGGCCCGCCATGTCCACAGCGGGGCCACTCCCGCACTGGTCGGGGTCCCCCGAAATCGCCGCGGCCCGAGCGAGGCCGCCGAGCCTGCCACACCGTCATGCCTCGCTGGGGGTACCAAGACCTCTTCATAACCCCTCGGAACTCCGGGGTTTCCGCGGTAGCTGTTCCAGGGCCTCTGCGATCTCAACAATGCCGCAGAGGCCAGTCCAGGGCCCCCCAGGCGGCTCCCCCAGGTCCGCGCTGCCCCAGAAAATCCAGGGCCATTGCTCCCCCAAGGGGGCCGCCGGGGCCACACCGCGGTGATCTCCCCATCCCGGAGGCCGCTGGGTCCACTGGCGTCCATGTTGCCATAATGACTCCGGAGGACGCCGCCGCAATCGAGGCCTCCGCCGCCGCCATTGCCATCCAGGTCGCCGCCGCCGCGACCACCGCCGAGGCCGCCACCGCCGCGACCACCGCCGCCGCCGCGACCACCGGGGCCGCCTCCACCTCCGCCGCGGCCACCGAGGCCGCCACCGCCGCCGCAGCCGCCGCCAAGGCCGCCATCGTTGTCGCGACCATCGCCGCGACCTCCGCCGACGCCGCCGAAGCATGTTGAGTATGCTTGGTCAGCCAGTTACAAATCCATCTGGTGGTGATGCTGTCTAACCCACATTTCTATCTTATCAAGTAGTAGGTTATGGTGTATCACATGCCTTACTGAAGTCCAAGTAAATTATATTGACAGCATTCCTCCGGTCCACTAATTTTGTCACTTTGTCAAGTAATATGGTAAGATTTGTCTGGCATGATCTCTTTTTGACAACCTATATTGGCTTTTGGTTATTACTTTGTCTGCTTCTAGGAGTTTGCTGATTTGTTTCTTGATTATCTTTTCCTGGTATTGAGGTCAGGCTGATAGGTCTGTAGTTCCCTGGATCCATTTTTATTCCTTTTTTGAAGATGGGAACTACATCAGCTCTTTTCCAGTCCTCTGGCAGTTTCCCAGTGCTCCAGGATCTTTGAAAGATATAGTTCAGTGGTTCTGAGATCTCGTCTGCCAGTTCCTTCAGAACCTTGGGGTGTAATCCATCCGGTCCTGGCGATTTGAACTCGTCTAGGGTAGACAGGTGTTCACTTACCATTTTCTTCCCTATTTTAACTTGTATTCCTATACTGTTTTTTGTGGTGCTGTTTTTGGTAGGTTGGACTGTTTTTTCTCTTTATGTAAAGACAGATGCAAAAAACGAGTTAAGTGCTGCTTTCTCCCTGTTGCTTGTCACCGTCCTGCCACTTTCTCTCAGCAATGGGCCAATTGTTTCCTTGACTTTTTCTTTGTTTTTAACATGTTAGAAGAAACTTTTTTTATTACTTTTTACTTTTGTCACAAGCCTTTGTTCATTATGAGCCTTGGCTTTCTTCACTTCATCTTTGCAGGCTCCAGCTATTTGCTGATATTCTGCCTTAGTTATGTGGCTCTCTTTCCACTTTTAATACTTGTCCTCTTTGTCTTTCAATTTATCAGAGTTCTCTTTATGCAGCCATGCTGGTTTCCTCTGAGAGCTGTTATTTTTCTTCTTCGTTGGTATTATGCTAGACTGGGAGTTTATAATCTCACTTTTCAAAATTTCCCAAGCTTCTTGTTTTTCCTTCAGGATTCTCATCCATGGAATCTTTCCCAAGCTCTCTCTAAGTTAGAGAGAGAATCAATCTATTATCCAAAGCACCAGAGGGCAAGGCTTGCCTTGGATGGAAACTAAACAAGGAGAGAAGAAACCTAGAACAAAGGAGAAATTTCATGACAGTGAGAACAATTAACTAGTGGAACGGCTTGCCTTCAGAGGTTGTGGGTGCCCCATCGCTGGAGGATTTTAGGAAGAGATTGGCCAGCCATTTGTCTGATATGGTACAGGGTCTCCTGCTTGAGCAGGAGGTTGGATTAGAGGATCTCTAAGGTCCCTTCCAACCCTGTTACTTTGTTATTCTGTTACAATCAGAGTCCATCTTCTGGCATGGTTGAACGAATTTGGGCTCAGATTTCTCTCCATCCATGAGTCAACTTGGCTTGATTGTGAATAGCAGAAGGGCGGTAGTGAAGCATAACCAGTGAGACCCTTTGGAAGGGCTACCCCTCATCTATGGCTGCGCAGGGCCTGCATACGAGGTTATCAGGGAAGCATTCTGAACCTGCAACTCTCTTCCATTTGCAGCCATGGAGACAAAGACAGCTTCTCCTGCCGAGGCATCCAGCTGGCTGTGACTTGGTTTCTGGATCGTGGACACAAGGATGTCACGGTCTTCGTCCCATCTTGGAGAAAAGAGCATCCACGCTCTGATGTCGCCATTACAGGTAACAAGGTGGCCTTGGGCAGCTGCCCATCCTGCATTGATGCAGGCTAGTGGTGGGCCTCCCTGCGCTTCTCTCTTAAGATGGGGAGGCACTTGACTGAGATATGGGACATGCCGCTTCTTATCCCTCTGGTGGGACTTTTGCTTCTCATTGGCTTTAAGAGGCCACTCCCCAAATTCTGCTGCTGGCCAAAGCATCAGGGAAGACTGGGGGCACCATTCAGGTAGACAGCCCCGTTTCCAGAAGTCTATCTGGAATCACCTGAACCACTTGACAGCTTCTAATGGCAAAAGTCGTGTTTGCAGATTAAAAAAAAAAAAAAGCATTTTTAGGGGATTGACTTGTATTCTTGACCTTCTAAAGCAGGGTCTTCAACCTTGGCAACTTTAAGACTGGTGAACTTCAACTCCCAGAACTCCTCAGCCAGCTATTCTGAGAGTTGAAGTCTACAAGTATTAAAAGTTGCCAAGGTTGCAGCCCTTGCTCTAAAGCAGAGGTCTCTAACCTTGGCAACTTTAAGACTTGTGGACTTCAACTCCCAGAATTCTCCAGCCAGCTGGCTGGAGAATTCTGGGACTTGAAGTTCATAAGTCTTAAAGTTGCCAAGGTTGGAGACCTCTGCTCTAAAGCATAGTCTTGTTTAGACATTTAAATTAAGGGCAAAGCTATGGGAAGCAGCGGCTGGAAGAAAACATGGAGGAGGAGGAGGAGGAGGAGGGACATATAGGCAAACAAGAAAGACTAGAACAGAGATGGCGAACTTTTCTGTCGTGTGCCAAAAGCGCATGCATGTACCAATACCCACAATGCAATGTGTCCCCCCGTGCATGCAGATGCAACATCCCTGCCTTGCCCCCTTACCTGCACTGCGCATTCGCATGCCTCCCAGCTGATTTCTGTCCCGTTTGAGGCTGTTTTCGCCCTCCTAGGGACTTGAGGGAAGCCTCTGCAGCCTCAGGAGGCTGAAAACAGGCCCATTTCAGCACATCTGGTATTTCCGGAAGACCCGTTTTTCAGCCTCCCGAAGCTGCAGAGGCTTGCCATGAGCCTCTGGGAAGGCGAAAATGGCCTCAATTGAGCTGTAAATCATCTGGGAGATGCGCACATGCGCAGTGCAGGTAAGTTTGGCTGGGGCTCGCATGCCCTAGGTTCGCCATTACGGGACTAGGAGAGAGGGAGGAAACGATTTGGCAAGCCACACCTTGAGATCAGCCCAGGGCTTCTTCCTGCCAAGGGGCTATTTGGAGCACCCCCAGCTTGGCCACCTGATCTTTCCTCTGTAAGAAGCTTCAGTGGGGATGACTTCACCCCCTCTTCCTGCAGACCAGCACATCCTCCACGACCTGGAGAAGAAGAACATCCTCGTGTTCACTCCTTCCCGGCGAGTGGCAGGCAAGCGAGTGGTCTGCTACGATGACCGCTTCATTGTGAAGCTGGCCTGGGAGTCAGATGGCATTGTGGTCTCCAACGATGTCTACCGGGACCTGCAAGCAGAACGGCCAGAGTGGAAGAAGTTCATTGAAGAACGCTTGCTGATGTACTCCTTTGTCAATGACAAGTAAGTCCTTGGTGTTGGGGAAGGCTGGAGGAGGGCCATGAGGCTGGCCAGGGTTCTGTGTGTGTGTGTGTGTGAAGAGTAGCCCCCAAGGCTATGCCTGAGAATTCTGAAGTTCCTGGCTTTCCTAGCACCCTTCTAATTTGCAGCCTGCCTGCTTCTTCAGCTTGAGCTGACACCATGCCTATTCAGAGTTTTGCAGTGTTAATTCAGCACCAGAAAAATAAACACAGATGGCTGATGTTTGTCTTTATAAACATAATAAGTAGATTTTACAAACCAGTTGTAGACTTCTCCAACATGCAGCAAACTCAGGTAGAAACATGTTGCAAGTAAGTTCAGCAGCTCAGAAACAGACATCAGTTTCGCTTTAGTTCAGCAGGCAAGCAAGAGGGGAGAAGCAGTTTCATTTTCAACAGACAGACTCAGTGCTCAACGTAGCTTCAGAGCTGCAGAGCTTAATATAGAGTCACACCTAGGCTACTTCTAGTTTCAGTTTCCAAACAGTCCTCATTGGCTGACTTAGTTGCTATGCCTATTCATTGGCTGACCTTGTTACCGTGCTCTATTCCAGCTCATGAATATACTCTGACAATGCCCAGCAGCGTCTCCTGAATCTCTGCCTGAGCTTCCCAGGCCCACTAGGTTGCTCCCTTCTGGCCAGCCTTTCAGGAGGCGGTGGAGTTGGTGGGACTCCCGGCATAATGGCACACACCATTGCCCTGGCAGGTTAGGAAGGGCTAGGCCTGGCCTCAGGACCTGCGGCTCCTGATGGATGTGGTTCTTCTGCTCCCCAGGTTCATGCCTCCCTGATGACCCCTTGGGACGCCATGGGCCCAGCCTGGATAATTTCCTGAGGAAGACCCCAGCAGTGCCCGAGCACAAGAAGCAGCAATGCCCATACGGTGAGGCCATGCTCCTCTGCTTGTGGCAGAGCAGCTTGGGGGGTTTGGGGCGGTGGGCACTGGTCACACAGCTCCCCCCTTCTCTTTGCAGGCAAGAAGTGCACCTACGGCATCAAGTGCAAGTTCTACCACCCTGAGCGGCCACACCAACTGCAGCGCTCTGTTGCCGATGAGCTCCGGGCCAATGCCGGGCTCTCCCCCACCAGGGCCACGCCAGCCCCCAAGGAGGAGCGGAGGAGCTGGAGGCCTCCCCACGGGGAATTCTGGGCCTCAGCCCCTGCGGAGGGTGAGAAAGTTCCCCCGCAGAAGGCCTTGGCTGAGAAGATGAGCTCTGCCCATCACGTTAGGCATGGCGACGTGTCACCCCTCTTCCTCAGCACCCACGGCATCCCAGCCCGGAAGAGCCACAGCTACAGGAGTTCGGATCAGTACCAGCTGCCTCCCAGGGACTCCCTTCCCCATGTCTCCCAAGACCACCTTGACTCGGGCCTTGGCTCCCTTGAGAGCCAGCTCTCCGAAATGTGGCCTGGCTCTGTCAAGTGGGCCCAGCAGGAGCTGCCTGGGGGGAGCAGCTGCAGGGGGCAGGGACCTGCCTACCGGGTCCCTCTCAACCCAGAATCCAGGAGGTACAGCCAGTACCCACCTCAAAGCTTCCTGTCTTCCCCATCTGGCCAGGTTGCTCCGCACTCCTTTCCCGGCTATGAGGTGGCCACCAGTGGTTCTCCGGGCCCCGGGCGCGAGTACTGGTCTGAGCCGTACCACCCAGGGCCTGCTATGCGCCAAGACCTGCCGAGGGCTCCCTGCCTGGCCTACGAGGACTCCTCACGCCACTGGGCCACCCCGGACAGCTTTGCAGAAGAGCGTGCGAAGGTGCATGTCAAGCTTTGTGGGATCTTCCATCCTCACCTGGTGGACACGGTCATGAGCCGCTTCCCACACCTTTTGGACCCTCAGCAGCTGGCTGCCGAAATCCTCACGTACAAGACCCAGCACCCTGCGGTGTGACACGGCTGGAGGGGGGAAGCCCAACTCTGGGGGTGGGGCTGGGGCAAAACGTCCTTTGCTGCCTGCAGTTAAGGCCACCATCCAGCGGCCACTCATTGAGGGCAGGCACCAGGCTTGTTGTTGGCTCAGGTGGGATGAAAAGGCCTGCCCAAGCAATCCAAGAAAGTGGCCCAGGAGCCACAATGCTGAGCCATTTCCTCTTGATGCATGAAGGCTGTCTGTCTGGCTTGTGCCAGGCAGAATGCAGGCAGCGAGGCCTTGCTGGCAGTGAGGGTGTCTTTTGCTCCTGACAGTGGCTGCTCGGAAGCGGTTGATATTAGAAAGGAACATGGAGCAAGCCCCAAGCTTTCTGGCCAGGCGCAGCCAGAATTGGAGCGAAGAAGGTATTATAATTTACAACCATAGCCATTCCCCAAATGGCTACCAGGGGGCATAGCTGGTCAAAAAGAAATCAGAGGGAGAAAAGAGTTCCAGGTACTGTGGGGAATGAACTGAATCTGACCTGCATCCTATCTGCCCTGTTTACAGGTGGCCAGGAAATGCTTCCTTCTTCAGCCCAAGGCAGACAGCAGCCCAATGGGTATAGTGGTGGTCTCTCCTCACTGCAGAATTGGGAAACAATTCTGGGGTCCATTACTCAGGTTTGGGGTGATTGTCCAGTGGTCTCCTTTCCCTTAGTTCAGAATCTTCTTGGGTTGTGAAGCAAAACCTTTGTTTCAAGCCAAAATTCAGCTGTAATTTCTGTTCCCCAAAGTTCTGTATTGCTCTTCTAGGCCTCCATGTTATTTCTTCTCTCCCGGAACAAGATATGGGGCGCTCTGCACCCCAGTCCTCTTCCAGTCCTGCATGCAGGGCACGTGATACTCTCTTTGGAGGGTTGTGGCTTCTGCCGGGAGATGGAGCAGTGGTGCTGAAAATGCATCTTAGCAATGTTAGCATTATAAACAAGTTTATATCTTAAGCTCAGGTGTCACAAATCCCAAGGCTAAATGCAAAATGCATTAATGGGAAACCAGGAGGGTCTCCAGAAAAGGGGCTTGTTTTAATAAACTGTTGGGGAACTTCTTTAGTGTCAGCTGTTTTGGGCAATTTGCTTGCCTGCTGATAGAAGACAACACCACTTTCTCAGTGGTTATAGAAAGGCCCCCTGGAAACTTGGGGGTGGGATGGGGGTGGGGGAGTGTTTAGCTTATCCTTTTCTATCAGCTCAGTCTTGAGGATTGGTAAGTCCAATACGGGCAGTTACAGATCCTTCGGTAATGAATTTGCAACAATTGTTCCTGGCCCTGCCCTTTTTAAAAATAAGTGATTCACTTGCAGGCCGGGCTCAGTTGATCGGTTGATGCACATTGCATCGGTCTCTCAAGTGGTTCTTTGGAGTAGTTGGTGCTGAAGTCATCCCAGGAGCTGCTGCTTGGGGGAGAAGCAGGGCAGCAGAAGTCCCTGTGGGCAGCTGCAACGCCACCAGGCCCTGCAGCTCTCCCTGCCAAGCGCCCTGAAGATCGTCAGCCATGCCAGCACTATGTGCTGATGAGGCCACATGGCCAAAGAATCCCTGTTTTATCTGGTTAATTATGATCCATCACAGAATTGTGGTGCTTCGCATTAGTAAGCAAAATGCTTTTTAGTAATCATGTATAATCTTACAACTTTGCACACTTGTAAATTACAAGAGTCATAGTTGTTAATGAAATGCTTTTTAAGCCGAGGCTGCTTTGGTGATGGTTGGTCTCCCTTTATTCTGCCCTAGGCAGAGTTGCAGTTGAGTAAAAATAAATAAACCAACCTTGAACCTCGGAATGGCTGTCTCTTTTCTTCAATGGCAAAGTCTCTTTCCAAAGCACAAATCAAAGCTTTGGATGCTAAAACTGCTCTTGGCTGTTGTCCTTCAGCTGCTATAAACCTTCTCAAGGAGGGTGGGGTGCAAGTGCCCTCTGCCATGCCCCAGAGGCTTCGGGAGGAGACCGTGGGATGCTGGGAAGGCCACGGGAACATGTCTCCCCTTCAGGATAGCTGAGGTCAAACCCATCTCCCAGTAACTCAACCCAGTAACCGAGTGGGCCTGCATCCAGAGGAAGAGGAAGTGAGGAAGAGCTGCTTTACGACCTGAAGCTTTGAACATTTCCTCTCCTATGGCCACCCTAAGATAGGAACAGGCAATCCAGCTTGTGCTAGATGATTTGCAAAGCAGTTCACACGTTATTTTGCTGCACGTGGAACAGTGATAGTATTCAGCCAGTTCTCACTGGTTCAGGCGAACCGGTAGTGATAATTTGGCATGGATCGCCAAATCGGTAGTGACTTTTGGCTGGCCACGCCCCCACCCAGTCACCACTCACTCGCCCCGCCCTCCAATGTTAGCCTTGCCCAGTCACTCCTCATCTATGTGGCACACTGGATTCTTGTGGCTTGCCTTTAATCTGCCTTCCCATGTGGTGCCTGCGCCCCAACTGAGCAGCCCTGATCTGCCTGCTCACGGGTAAGCCTGCGAGTCACACTAGCCCCCCACCGTCCCTGGAGCTTGCCAAGGACCCCCCTCCTCACTGTCCCTGGGTTCAGCTGGCTGGCTTCCACGTTGTGGCCCCATCCCAGGCTCTGGCTGCGGCCTAGCTAGCTGCCTTTCCCTGCTGTCCCTGGGCTCGGCTGGCTAAGCCACCACACGGAGCTCTCCCATGTGGCGGCTACGGCACAGCTCTCTGGGAGGGAGGGCGGATGTCCCGGGGCTGCCTCCTGCAGCAGCAACTGCTCACTTCCTTTCATCCCCCAGGAGAAGCGAGTGGCAGCGGAGGTGCTCCGATCAGGAGAGCAGGCAGATCTGGGGCTGCTCGCTCTCCTGCTGCTCTGGAGCTCGCAAGATCAGTCCATCTCAGACTAGGTCTGTGTGTGAGAGAGAGACAAAGAGAAAGAAGGAAAAATAGGAAGGGAGAGTAGTATGCATGAGAGAGAGACAGAAAGAGAAGAAAAGAAAGCAAGAAAAGGAAAAGACGAAGGAAGAGAAGAAATAGGAAGGAAAGGGAAGAATGCGTAGTGTGTGTGAGAGGGGGAGGAAAAAGCAAGAAAGAAAGGAAAAGTGTGAGAGAGAAAGCAGAAAAAGCAAGAAAAGAGGAAGAAAAAAAATAGGAAGGGAGAAGAAGTGTGGTGCGTATGTGAGAAGGAAGAAAGAAAAAAGAAATAGGAAGAGAGAGAAAATTCTGCTATTATTTTTAATTGTTCTATTATTTATCATATATTAATATTTTGCTCTGTCCCTACACTTAGAGTGATTTTACTGCCTTTCTTTTGTCCAGGTATTTTTCAGGGTTTACAATACGTGCATTCGATGTCTATAGTCCAGAGCATAAACACACATGTGTTTAACAGAGTCGAAAGGGACTATGGAGGTCTTCTAGTCCAACCCCCTGCTCAGGCAGGAAAACTGAGGATGCCAAACTTTTGAGTAGAGGTCCTGGGAAAGGTGTCAGGATAATAGAATAACACTTAGAAGGGACCTTGGGGGGGACCCTATACCATTTAAGAGAAACAGCTGTTCAATTTTTTCTTTAAAACTTCCAGTGATTGAGCACCCAGAACTTCTGGTGGCAAGCAGTTCCACTGATTAATTGTTCTCACTGTCAGGAAGTTTCTCCTTAGTTTTAGATTGATTCTCTCTGAACAAGTTTCTGTCCACTGCTTCTTGTTTGCCTTCTGGTGCTTTGGAAAATACACTGCCCTCCCCCTCTTTCTGGCAGCCCCTTAAAAGCCTGTTGCTACACTCTTGGGCAAAGCATGTGAGCTATTTTAGTGGTCCATGAAAGGATATCTATAGTACGTAGGTAATAAAGTCGAAAAAAGGTGAACAACATTTTTACAGAATTATAGATACATTGAGGTTGGGTGTGACAAGGAATGGCTGGGAGGGGAGGAGCCAGGCGATGTACCCCTTGACATGAGTGACATTGAGCTGGCCACGACCACCCAGTCACATGACCACCAAGCTACACCCACCCAGTCACATGATCACCAAGCATACCCACCAAATAAGCCACCCCCACAGAACCGGTAGTAAAAAAAATTGAATCCCATCACTGGTCCCCTCCATTTTTAATAGCTTAGTGATGGGCAGGGCAACTTCAATAAAGAAGGGGATGAATTGCCTGTAGAAGTTAGCAAATCCCAAGAAGCTCTGAAGCTGTTCTTGAGTGAGCGGGTTGCCAATCTAAGTCCACTTTAAATTTAACTGGGTCCATTTCTACTCCCTTGTTTGACACTCGGTAGCCCAGGTAGTCCAGGCTAGTCTTGTGGAATTTGCATTTTGACAGCTTTGCATGTAGCTTAGTCATGAGTTTTTTCAGGACTTGGTGCACCAGTTTAACGTGCTCTTCTAGGGTTTCAGTGAAAATGAGAATGTTGTTCAAGTACACGAAGACTCCATTATAAGGTGCTCATGTAGCACCTCATTTATTAATTGCATAAAGATCGCAGAGGCTCCTTGTAATCCGAAAGGCATCATTTTGAATTGAAAGCTGCCTTAAAGGACAGTTAAAGGCAGTTTTCCAGTTGTTGCCCTCCTTTATTTGCCCTCGGTAGTATGTCTCCCACAGGTCTAGTTTGGTGAACACCTTCTCTTTCGCTAAATGAACTAGCTAGCATGTCCTTGGGGGGCAGTGGATAGATGTTTTGCAGGCATACTGCATTAATTCCTCTAAAATCCACACTTATTATAATGACCCATCTGTATGAATACTTGGGCCAAGTTAGTGTTGATGTAATCCCTTAATTCTATCATCTCTCTTGGGGTCATGGAGTACATCTTTGGCTTGGGCAGTTTGGCTCCTAGCACAAATTCTATGGCACAGTCTGTGGGGTGGTGAGGTGGTAGGGCATTGCATTCCTCTTCACTAAACACTTCAGCCCAAGTCACAGTATTCTCTGGGAATCTGGGGGCTTCCCGGCTGTGACTCTAAGCTGGCAGCTACTTTTTTGCCCTCTAGCTGACTACCTGAACTTTCCCCTGCAGGGCTAGGAGGAGGGAGAGGCTCTAGTGCCAGTTTTATTTTCCGGTAACCATCTTCCCACAAAATGGTAGGATCCCATTTGTCCAGCCATGCCAGTCCCAGGATGACCATTTCAGTAATTTTTGATGCTACCAAGAACCAGATAAGCTCCCAGTGGCAGTCTATCTCTAACTGCACAGGCTCAGTGACAAGGGTGGCAGGGGCTCTCCGATTAATGACCCATTGACTTGTTTAAAGTGTATGGGGTTGGTTAGGGGCCTCGTTTGGTTGCCTAGCTCCTGACGGGGTAGCTGATTAGGCACCAGGTGCAACCCATGTTTATAATAGGCTCTACTTCGCCCTGGGCTCCCATCTTGGGCACCACTACTCTCGACATAGTAGCGAACGGACGGATGGCTTTATTTACCATAGGTTCATTCTCACTGTCATTATTGCTGCCACCTGCTGCCAGCAGTGGGGCTTCCTGAACCTAAGTTCCCTCCTTCCTTTCAGGGAGAGGTGAAACCTCAACGCCTTGGCGGATAAATTTCCCCTTTTCTGTGGGTGTCTGCAGTGGTTTCTTAGGCTTGGTCGATGCAGGGGTCTTTGCTTGAGGGACAGGGGCCAGTGCCAGGCATTCTGATGCTCAATACTATTGGCCACATCAGAAACATTTGATTGATATCATTGATGTTCTCCTGGACAGCTCTTCTAATTGGTGGGAAACAAGCCAAGCTGCCTCTTGGGCTTTTTCTCTGGTGTCTCTTTAGGATGCCAGTGGAGCTCAATGTCCATGGCCACCGCCATCTGGTACCATCATGGATGCGATCCGGGAGGCCATGGCAGACAAAGGTATTGCATAGCTCCTTATCCAGACCCTCCGTGCACTAGGAGACATTTGGGCCAGTACCGCAGTTTCCCTACAAGCCTCTGAAACTCTCAGACGTATTTTTAGCTGGGTAGCCCCTCTACTTGATCACCTTAATCTGTGCCTCTGCTTCCTGGTCCTGGCCGTGTCCTCAAACCTTTTCCTCAGTTCATGCAGGAACTCATCGACATTCCCTGGCTCAGGGGCGCCCTCATTGTGCAGATGGGTCACTTACTCCGCAGCCTTCTGCTTCCAGGTTTTTGGTGATGGTTGTGATTATCTCCTGGTCGCTAAGGTTGTTGTCTCCATAGCGGTCGATGTGAGCCAACATCCGGTTCAGATAGAAGGCCAGCTTAGCCGGGCTCCCATCAAAAGCAGCTCTTAAGCATGGTGGGCAGAGCCAGAGGAGGCAGCGGTGCTGGGGCCACGGCAACTACTCATTGGGTTTGAACTCAGCCTTGCCAGGTGGCACCTGCCAGACCAGTTGGCAGCTGGATTGTCCTAGGATGAGCCAGAGGTGGTGGCAGTGGGCTAGCCGCCCGGATCACAGCAGTGGTAGATCAGTGCCAACTGGGAAGACTCAGCTGTGAGCTAAACTGTGCTGATGGGAGTGGTGGAGTCATGGGCCAAGTAAATAGGTCTCCCAAGGGGAGAAACATCAAAAGTTGGCAGATTCAGGTCTAGTCTGTCAGTTTGATGTGCATGGCGATGCCCCCAAGGCTCAGCTGGCCAAATCTCTCCAGCAGCAATCCCAGGGTTTGGTGGTGGGCTGCGGTCTGGTATCTCCAATCCCTGGATTCACTACAGGATATGTTGACAGTCCCAAAGAGATTGTCAACCTCTGCTCGAAGATCATCTTTCTGGTCTCCCACGTCGAGGTAATTGGACGCTCTCTTACCAGCCTCTGGAATGTGGCCTGGCTGCCAATGTTCTCTGCCCAGTAGAACTCCTGGTTGACCAGCCATTCGGAACAGACTTTGGGCCCGGTGCCCACCTGGCACACAATTTCCATCATCGCTTCCTCCACCCATTGAACCTCCAAGGGGATTAATAGGCTTTTCTAGGGCTCCTCCACAAGCCCACAGACTGCCTGCAGCCTCTCCAATCTTCTCTTCCATCTTCCCCGGGTCTTCCTGCTGCCTGGAGAGACCAGGTGAGCAGCTGGGGCTCAGGATCCCAGATAGCAACTCTGGTTGGAGTTTGGAATTTTAGAGTCGGTTTAATGTCAGGGTTCCAAGTCATAGACCCATAGCAAGCAAAACTCTGAGGCAGGTATTCCTCAAACAACAGCTTTATTGGACATATCATATTGGCACAGATCTGGTAAAAATCAACTCTGAAGGTTCCCGCAGTTCTCACCTAATTAAAAGTGTCACTTTCTCAAAACAATCGGTCACATGGTTCAATCATGGTGGTCTGGTTGCCTGGTGACATCACTCCGCCTTCCTCGGACCAGGTGTGAGAATGTCCTTGGTTCCCAAGAGAAAGTATTGTTTTTTGCCTACAAAATCCTAGCTATCTCAAATCCCCGCTTCCTATTTCTCAGCTCCAGTGTGGTAACACTGAAGCTTTCAAGATGGCTTCTGTCAGGTCAGCTTCAGGGTTGACATTTGAGCATTGGGCCCTATCCAACAAAAAAACATTTCAGTGGTGAGAAAACTAAGGTCTTGCATCTGGGCAGAAAAATTAAATGCACAGGTATTGAATAGGTGGCACCTGGCTCAACAGCAATAACTGCAAGAGGGATCTTGTTTGTATCAGTTGTTTAGACAGAGCAGACTCTGTATTCCCCATACAAGTCTAACCAGATAACACATCAGAGGCACAGAAGGGCTGCTGAGCAGGGGAGGATTGTTATTCTGAGGAACATCTTTCCAGAAGTTGAAACTCACTGACAGGGATCCCAATCGATGCCTCTGGAAATCTGTGGCAGAGCAAGAGGTCCTCCCCTCAAAGGAAACTCCAGAAAGCTCCCAAAAGGCCATTTCTGCCCCAACCAACCACCTTCTCCATGGGTGGCTGAGAAGACAGAGCAGAGGCAGGCTCCAGAATCTGACTCCTTGGCCCGACTTTCTCTGCAAATCTGAATTCACACAGCACCCAAGGCCAAGGGAAGTTGTACCTTTCTGTATTGCAACTCAAGCCATTATGGTTCATAAACAGACTGTATTTATTAGATTTTTATCCCATTACCCTTTATAATTTAAGGCAACAAACATACCTGGTATTCCTTCCTCCTCCTATTTTTCCCACAACAACATTGGGAGATGGATTGAGCTGAGGCAGCACTAGAACTTGAGTCCCCAGTTTCTAGCTTGGTGCCCTCACCACTAGACCAGACTATGCTTAATACTTACGCATCAGCACAATTTAGGATATCCCCTAATTTTGGTTTACTCAACCACCAGTGGTTATTCCTCTCAGTGATATGAGTGCAGCCAGAAAACAATCTAATGTGAATGTAAATTTTGTTGCTTTATTTACAATAAGGAGACATACGTATTAAAAAGGAGACTGCTTGCCCCACACATCCATGTTTCCCTCAAATTGTTAGCAGGTGTTTCAGAGTAAAATGAAATCATCTTTCCCAGTTTGAAAAAAAACTATTTGGGCTCTGAAGAATAAAAGCATCTAGCAGACAATCTGTCTTAATCTTTAACAAATGGAAAATTAAATAAAGTTTATTTTTTTTAAAAAAAGAGCCAAATACATAAGACAAAACAATTCAACCAGAAGATGGCAGCAAGTAGAGAGGACTTGACTTCATGGATTTTATGCATGATGAATTGGCAGCAGCCGTTTTGGCCAGCAGTGCCGCTGGTGTGCAGGTTGCTGCAAGAAAGAGCTGGCCTTGTGCTTATTCAGTCTCTTGGGAAGGGAGGAAGGAAAGAGAAAAGTTCCTGGAAGATTCATCCTGGAGGACCACTAGTAGTCCTGTGGGCAGAAGGGCAGAGTGAACATCACTGGGGATGCCAGCACCAACCGTAGACGCACCGCTTCCCACCCAAAGGAGCTGAGAGGGACTAGCACCACAAGGTGCCTGCTGGAGTACAGCAGGACCAACCCTGGAAAACCCTGGCGCAAATTCCGATCACACCCCCCCCCCACACACACACACACAATGCTGTTCTTCAACCATCCAAAGCAGAGGCTTCAAGAAAGACATTCTTCACCTCAACCCTACCCAGAACTGTGCAGTAACTGAAAGGTGGCAGGACATTGGGAAGAAAAAGAGGAGGGATACTTACAGCTCGTGGTTTTTTGTTCAACTTGAGATCAATCCTGCAACGGGAGGAAGGAAGAAGTGAGTGTGGGTCTACTGATGGATAAAAGGCAGTCCCTGTGTGCAGCAAGGGGTCTGATATGAACAGGCCATGGTAGCATTTCCAACCCAACTCCCAATGGCCCCGAAAAGCAGATTCCACCCAACAATCAGAAGAAACACATTAAAGGGTTAGGCAGCATCCAAAGAACATGGGAACATAGCATCTGCTGGGTTAACATGTTAAAGATAGAACTTAGAAGAAGAGGCGGAGGCAGAGGAGGAGGAAATGGTAGCCAGAGTATTTAGTGGCACCAGTAAGAATCAATTTCTGTTTTCTGCATTTGGGAAACTGCCTTAACTATAGGCCTCAGAAAGCAAAGCAATAAAAATCAATTTTCAGAGTTCAGTAGAAGTTTATCTGCTTTTCAAAATGACATAAAGAAGCAAAGAGGGTAGCCGAATGGTTTTTTTTTAGCCAAGATTATTAAATAAAAAGTTACCTCCATTGTGCTTTTGTCTGTATTTTTAAAAACTTGCCAGCCTAACCTAATATACATACCTACAATTAAACAGATAAACTATGGATTAGAATAGTTTTGAAAGCGCACGTGGGGACGTTGAAGGAGGGTGGCGAAGGGAAAAAGAAAAGTCTACACATTGACATCACAGCACAAAAACTAAGTCAAATCAAGTCAAACTTACTCAAAGTCATAATCAAACATGCCAGACGGGCTGAGGGGCAGCATTCGAAAAGAAGAAAGCAATAGAAATTAATATACTAAGGAATTAAATCAATTAGTTGATTAGCCACCCTAGCGAAGTTCAAAAATAAAAAAGAGCAAGTAATCTTCTTCAGTAATCTTGAAATGTAAAATCCACCCAAGACCGCCCCACTCCCCCAGAAGTCTGCCACCCCAAATAATCCTATAACGCTGCCGGGACAAATATCAGCAACCTTGGAAAGGAAAGCTTGAAAGGAGGACAGCAAACAGCCAAATCGGGCTGGACTTCCTGGGCAGAATGGAAAGAAATGGAAATGGAAGAGACTTTCCCCTGCTGCCTGGCTTAGTGCCCAGCCTTGAGAAGGCAGAATTGGGGAGAATGCTGGGCCAGGGGCATCAGCCAAGAGGGGGACTTTATTTTACTTTCCAGGGGTAGCTCTGGGTGCTGAGAAGACTCTATTCCTCAAGTCCAGCCCAACCTACGTCTCCACAGCTTGGTACTTTCCTGCCTTGAAGAAGGCCAATATCCATTAATTGGAAGATTTCCAATTCTCAATAAGGAACGTCTCATTACACAAAAAGGGCTATCATCAGACACTTGCAACTTAAACAAAATACTTAGAACAACAGTCCCATTTCTCCTCTTTGTACCTTCACTTTCATTCCCTTCTCTACTGTCATTTTCAAGATTACATGAGCCACTCCCTTGCAATAAGCATAGAGTGGACTGCATACAGAGGCAGTTCTTGGCTTTAGCAGTAAAATGTCATTTCTGGGTTATCCTGCCAATCTACATTGGCTATGTCTTTCTTGAGGATAGAGTCCCTGGAAAACTGCTGCTGGTTTATGAATCTCCTTGGGGCAGAAGACCATGACGGGTCTCTGAGGCTTTTCCATCCGAACCCCAAGACAATCTCTAAGCTGGGGATCAGCTGCCAGATTCAAAGGCCCACTTGGCCACTGAACTCATCAGGTGGCCCTCGTGGCCCTTGTCTGTGGGGCAACAAGACAGGAATGTTAAACTGGGACTGTTCAAGAGAACCATGTCAGGGAGACCCTTCCTTCTCCAAAGGTTCAGGAGGGTCTCCAGTCTCACCTGTGCCGGTTTTTATTCTTCCGCTTTTTGTGGCTACTGTGGTGGCTCCCTGAGGTGGAAGAGGCCGCTTTCTGGGGCTTCACCCCCTGAACGGACCCGTCCAGCTCTTCCACCTCTTCCTGGCTTGGCTCGTTCTCTTGGTTGTGGAAATCTGGGGACGTGTCACTCTCGGTGCCGCTGCCGGGCTCGCCTGGAGGGAGAAAGGCGGGACGCCCAAGCTCGGCTACCCAGAGCCCGGGAAAGGGCCAAGGGGCGCTGGGAGGGAGGGAGGGAGGGGCAGGGGACTTACGCTTCTCAATCAGCTGGTCCTGAACTCCAGCCAGGGCGCTGACTGCCTGGGGAGCAGAAGAGAGAGGCAGCCCAGTTTAGTTTACCCTACTTTTACTGTATTGCCATTGCACCTCGTGCAACGAAATCAAGCACCGCCGCCTTCAGTGTACATTAGGACTATGGAAATAAAGCACAAGGCGGCGATGGAAGTGAGGAGCCCTGAGGTGGCATTCGCATTGCCCCTATAGAGGGTGGAACTGAGGAGAGCCCCTGCTCCCCCCCACCCCACCCCACCTGAGCGAGTCCCCCAACTTACGGCCGCCGAGGTGACCGAGGACTTGCTGAAGAGCCGCTCCGCCTCCTTGAACTTCCGGTTCCGACGGTCGTTCTTGCTGTTGGAGTTTCTGCGGGGGGAGGAGGGGGGAGAAGGGCGGGCAGAAATGGGGCCGGGGGCGCCCCCCGCTCCCCCCTCCCCCCGGCCGCCCCCCCGCTCACTTCTGGTTGGTCAGGTAGCGGTCCCAGCCGCGGATGATGTTCCCGTACATCTGCGTGTCCTCCAGGTAGCTGCCCTCGAAGGCGTAGATCTGCCGCTCCAGGTTGGCCAGCGTCTCCTGCGGCGGAAGGACCGGCCGGGCTAGCGGGACTGGACGGGATGGGACGGTCCTCCGCCGCCGCCCGCCCGCCCCCTCCCTCCCCGGCGCCCCCCCCGCCCGCCCGCCATGCGGCTCACCGCCAGCTCCTGCTTGCGCTTGACCAGCTCGGCCAGCTCGCGGCGGGTGTCCGGGATCTGCGGCGGGGCGCCGGCCTTGGCACCCGCCCCGTGCAGCGCCGCCATGGCCCGACCGCCAGCGCGGAGCAGCAGCCCGACCACGACCAGGCCGCCCGAGGAGGAGGAGGCGAGAGGCGGGAGGGCGGGGCGGAGCGTGGCTCGGCGCGGCGGCAGGAGGAGGAGGAGCCGCGGCCTGGAGCGCCCTCGGCCGGTCGGACGCCCGCCTTAGCCGGGGGCCGCCGCGCCCTTCATGCGCCCGGGAGCGAGCGGGCCGCGCTGCAGAGAGAGGGAGGGCCGGCCCGGGGAAGTCCCCTCAGGCGTGCTGCAAGGCCGGGCGGGGAAGCGAAGGCGGCAGGCCGGGATTAGCGCCCGGGGAGGCCCAACCGCGGGCGAGCTCGGCTCCTCCCCTTCCCGGAGAGGGACCCCCGTCGCCTTCTTTACCCCCCGGGCGACCTCTGGTGGGGCTGCGGGGGGCGATGGGCGCGGGGAGATGCGCGAAGAAGAACACAACACACACGGAGGCCTCGGTGTTCTCTTAACCAAGAAGCATCTATTTTTAAACAAACTGCACAAGGAATAAAAAAGGAAAAAGGAGCGGAAGGGCTTGTGAACCGTAAATGGCTGCCCTGCATGTTCAGGGTGGCGACCACTTGAGGGAGGCTTTCTCATGGAACATGCACTGGAAAAAATGCATCGGATGCCGCGGAAGCATCGAACTTTAAAAAACGTCACCCCGAGGCAAAAAACGGGGCTTCCTGGCCTAGGACCCTATCTAGCCACCTCCACCCGAGGAACCTCCAGGTGTTAAGGCAGGGAGGGCACCCAGAGCTTCGAGGCTCCAATGTCCACCAGGTGGATCCCAGGGGATCCAGGTTCACTCGCTGTCAGCACGACAGGTGGATTCTTCCTCCTCCTCCTCCTCTTCTGTCTTCTGGTCATCCTCTGTGGCATCAGAGGACTCGTGGAGGAGGACGTATTCCCTGCTGCTGAAGCCGAATTTCAGCACATCCTTCTCTCTCAGTTCATAGTAGCGCTGAGGTTCGATGCGCTGGTTGTTCAGGAAGGTGCCATTGCCTGAGCCGAGATCAATGATGTATGGTTTCACCTTCCGGCCTGCTGTGCCATCAGGACGGGTATACTGCACAAGCCTTGCAAAAGAAAAAAGAAACCCATGCCAGTTAATGCCCAAAGATCCAGGAATACAATTTGCTTCATACGGACTTCTGAATTTGGATTCCTTCAGCCTCTCGCATTGCTCTAGAGAGAGAGGGATCAAATACATCAGATCCCTTTTCATTCCATAGCTGGAGGTGTTTATGCCCAGATAATTGTGAGAAGGCAGTTTATGTGCCTAGATTGAGTGGCTGCCCGACTCCCAGCAACTGGGTAGCTTACAGTGAAATGAAAGAAAAAAGGCACATGTACCAGGAACAAACTACATAAGATATCCAAGACAAGTAAGAGGCTTGTCAGCTCCCTCAAGGCCAGGCTTTTAGAGATTTGTAGAAGAAGGGGTGAGACCGAACTCTATTGAAGATGACATTCCTCAAATGGCAGCTCCTGGTCTCCCAGCCTGGAGCTTCTTCATTACCCTGGTGGAGAAGAATCACTAGAACTCCTAACACTAATCCTTGATGGGCCCTGCCTTCCTCTCTTATCAAAATAGCATCCACTTCTCCATCTCAGGAAGAGGTGAACTATCTTGCACTGGATGCTCTAGATAGCCTGGCCATGGGTGAGGGATGGTAGCAATGAGGCTTAACAAAGTCAACAACCCGATTCCCCACAAGGCCTTGTTTTCAATTCCTTTTGGAAGCCAAGGGAGTGGCCTCCTGCTGATGCTCCTCCCCACCCATTTCTCTTCCCAAAGTCAGGCTCACAAAACCAATGAATTTTCACTTCTACTTCTCAGATAACAGATAATCAGAGTTGGAAGGGACCTTGTAGGTCATCTAGTCCAACCCCCTGCCCAACAGGAGACCTACACCATTTCTGACAAATGGCGGTCCAATCTCTTCTTGAAAGTCTCAAGTGATGGCGCTCCCACAACTTCCGAGGGCAAAGCTGTTCCATTGGTTGATTGTTCTCACTGTCAGAAAGTTTCTCCTCATTTCCAGGTTGAATTTCTCCTTGTTCAGTTTCCATCCATTATTCCTTGTCTAGCCTACAGGCGCTTTAGAAAATAGCTTGACCCCTTCCTCCCTGTGGCAGCCCCTCAAATATTGGAAGACCGCTATCATGTCTCCTCTGGTCCTTCTCTTTACTAGCAATGGTTTTCTCCTCTCTCCAAAAGCTACCCCTTTTTTCCACAGGTAGTCCTTGATATATGATTGGGCCCAAAATCTGGTCATAAGTTATTGCAGTTATAAAGAAACCATGTTTTTCTGGGTTTTTGAAAATATATTTTTCATGGCGATTGTTAAGTAAATCACCAGGGATTGTTAAGCAAACTCTATTTCCACAAATTGTGGTCATGTGACTATGGGAACCATAACTGATAGTAAATGCAAGCTGTTTGCCAAGCATCCAAGGCCAAGGTAACTCCAAATGATTGGAAAATGACTGCTGATAAATCTAGGGTTATCTGTACCTATCTCTGACTCTTCTTCTAGCTGCTTTTTAGGCAAGCAGTTTATTCAGATAACACCTAAGCACCATCTTCTGCAGTCGAGCCTCCAAGTCCCCTCCTCAATTCTCTCCACAGTGTAACATTTGCTCCCTTTGATAGCAGTTAGTCTCTTCGGCTTGATTTGTTTCTTTTCTCGGGTCACTAATCTTTTCCTGACATTTTTTCCTGGCGACTGTTAAACACATTACCAGGGTTGTGATTTTTCCAAAAATTGTGGCCAAAAGTAGCACCTGCTGCAGTGTCCCATATCACTAAATCTTAAAGAAGGTCAGGAAACAAAAAGGGTCAGGTCATGAAGGAAGAGTACAGTAGGCAGTTAGAATTATAAAGAATAGGTCAGGAAAGAATTTATTTGGACAAGGAATCCTACCAGGTTCTTTGGAAGAATGCACAATGAAGCCAGCAAAACGCCAACAGGTAGCCAGTTTACCTGGGGATCAGTTTTCTCCAGCAAGACAACAGTAAACTGGCTGAGGCCCCGGAGCACAGATGGAAACCGACAAATATAGTCAAGATGCATTTAGTTACTTAACTCAGAGCTATAAGGACATTGACAACAATGGGATGGTTATCCAAAGTCAACACCTCAAGAGCAAATTTGCTAGGGTAACTTTATCTCACATTTTGATCAAATAATCAGTGCTAGATATGTGGAAGCCCTTTGGCAAAAAGCATCTTAATCTCAGCAACACATCTGATAAAATGCCCCATGACAGGCTGCTTTGCAAGTCAGCTAAGTGTAGCATGAGAGTGAAATGGATACCACGGCTGACTTGCAAATCATAGTCCAAGAGTCCTTGTCAATCATTCTGTCGCACTAAAAGATAAAGTGGGCAGCTCAGAAGTGCTTCACCTCTATCCTCTATTCATAAATGTTTTTCTTAATTGGGAAAAAAAGCGGTAGGAATTCTTATCAATTTGTAGAGTATATAAAATTGGATAAATAGCTAATACCTAGAAGACAAGAATAACAATGTTGAAAGGCTGGAGAAACAGGCCAAAAGTATCATGACATTCAACAGAGACAAATGCATGGGTACAGATTGGGAGATATCTACCTTAATAGCAATAGTTGTGGCAATGAAATGGCACAATTGCTGCCAAAACAGAGCCCTCGGTTCTTTTCCAATGGAAGGGAGGAAGAAAGTATAGCAGGCTGGGTGGGAAAATACAAGGGGTAGCAAGCAGCAGGCTCTAGAGGTCAGAGTCAGTGTGGAATAGAGGCGGCGGCTGCTGCTTTTGTTGCTAGCACAAGAAACTAAATAGGGAAGAAAGTAGAATAGGCAGCCAGCTTGTCCAGAGAAAGTCTGCAGAGGGCTGACTTTGCCTATGCAAGCTATGTTTTTGTAGGTCAAATTCACTCAAAACCTCCCAGGGAGTTGTGGCCCACAGCTTGAGAAATCTTGCCACAAGCAGCTAATCCCATTCCCCACTTCACCTCACCCCCCTGGATTCAGAACTTACCGGTACTGAAAAACAGCATGTTGCTTAGAGCATGAGGGATGGTCAATAGGGATGTCAGCAATGCGTCTGTGCCTTCCCAACAGATAAGCACTCTGCCGGTGAATATACATAACAGGAAGAACCTCATCATTCTTGAAGGGATATAAACGCCATCGCTTTTTGGGAATGCGTGCTTCTGGGGGTTCAGAATATTTGATTACAACGCCACGAAAAGTATTGGAATCTTCCAAAAGGGCACCAGATAGTTCAAAGCTTGGTTTTTCCTTCTTGCTAGCCTCCTTGTCCGTATTCTTGTTGCTGGGCCCTCTTCCCTCACTATTTTCCTCATCTCCACTCCCTTCCATTTGTTGACGATGTTGCCGCCGCCTCTCATTATAGAATTCCCTTTCCGCCTCTTGATCCAGGAGATGGTGGGCATCCTGTTCCCTTCCACGGCTCTCAGCCTGCTCTTTAGTCAGCTTCCTTCGGGCTGAATGGTCCCGGTGCCTCTCTCTATTGCTTTTTCGTTGCCTACGTTCAACCTCAGAGCGGTCTTGATTCTGCCGCTCCTCATGTCCCCTCCGAGAATGATCCTCTGGCTCCTAGAAACAGTGGAGGAATAAATAGGTAGCTACAAGTGGAATTCAGGGACAAAGATAAATAAATCATTATTGGATTCCCATCTGTATTTTGTTAAGAGTTCGCTATTATTCCAGTAATGGTTGAAACACATGGCTGCAAAGCATGGCTAACATTTGAACTACGGAATGATCGAATGTAACTGAATGGTAAGCCCAGGTCTCCACACTTGGCTACTTTAAGGCTTGTGGAATTCAACTCCCAGAATTCCTCAGATAGCATAGCTGTCTGAGGAATTCTGGGAATTGAAGTCCACAAGTCTTAAAAGGGGCCAAGTTTGGAGACCTCTGGGTCAGCCTAATGGCTAAGGGCAGCGGGGCAACAGAAGTGCGAGGGCTGCTGACCTCCAGAAGCGCCTAAGCTGGAAACCTGGCCCTGAGAGGCTGGGCTGGCGGCTGCGAGGCCCAGAACCAAGACT
The DNA here is from genome assembly GCA_023653725.1 of Bungarus multicinctus. Classification (NCBI taxonomy): domain Eukaryota; kingdom Metazoa; phylum Chordata; class Lepidosauria; order Squamata; family Elapidae; genus Bungarus; species Bungarus multicinctus. The sequence goes on along the minus strand of CM042835.1, from coordinate 26,248,372 downwards.
AGCCGCCTCAACTCGCCGGGAACTCGCTGGACGCAGACCGAGAACATCCGAAATGGCGCCTAGAGAGTTGCCGACACGCCAAAGGCGAACCGACCTGCCGTTCACTCGGCCCGCGGCCTCCTCCCTCCCGGGCACCGCGCGCCGGCTGCTTCAGCCGCGTACCTGCTTCATCCTGACGCCGGCGTGTCGCGGGCTCCGGCTCCGCTTTTCCCGGGGCAGCGGCGACCTGCTCCTCTTGCCCGAGGACCGGCGCCTCTTCCTCGACTGCGACCTTCCAACGACACACACAAACCCCGTCAGGCCCCAAGGCCCGGCCCGCCACGGTCTGCCTCCCCACCCCGCTCCGGATGGCCCCTGCCCTCGGGGCTCACCTGCCGGCCTCCCGGGGGCTTCCCCGCGGGCTGCGCTTCCGGTGCTTCCGCCGCCGCTCCGACTCCTCCATCGCGCCTCACCGGCTCCCAGTTCCTCGTTTCCTCCTCTAGGCCACCACCGCCCTCCGCACAGCCCGGAAGCGCTCGACCAAGTGCTTCCGCCCTCAGTGGCGTGACTTGCGTCCCATGAGCGCGACGCTGCCGCCCGTGATTGGGCGAGGCCAGCGGGCGGGTTTCTTGCGTGACGGCGGGCCGGAGGGACTTGGTGCGCCTGCGCGCGCTCCCGCCCCCCACCCCCGCCGGCGTCCCCGTGGCCGTGGCAACGGCGGCGCAACTGGTTGGGCGCCGGTCGGGCCTGGAGGAGCCGCCATGATCCCCCCCGCGGACTCCCTCCTGCGCTACGAGACGCCGGTGCTGGTCAGCCGCAACACCGAGAAGCGCTCACCCAAGGTAGGCGGGGGGCGGAAGGAAGGGGCCGGAGGACGGCAGGTATTCACCGCTGCACCGCTCCGCAGGCCCGGCCGCTGAAGGGAACCCCGCAGCTGACGGTGCCCGCGGGGCCCGTCTCGCCGCCCAAGGGCAAGGCGCCCTCGCCCTCGGTGGACCCCAGCAAGCAGGCCGAGGAGATCCTCAACGCCATCCTGCCGCCGCGGTGAGGCACGCGGGGGGGCACGCGGGGCGGGGGCGCCCGAGGCGGGGGGGCCGCTCTCACCTGCGCTTCCCCTGCAGAGAATGGACGGAGGAGAACCAGCTCTGGGTGCAGCAGGTCTCCAGCACGCCCAGCACGCGCATGGACGTGGTGCACCTGCAGGAGCAGCTGGACCTCAAGCTGCAGCAGCGCCAGGCGCGCGAGACCGGCATCTGCCCGGTGCGGCGCGAGCTCTACTCCCAGTGCTTCGGTGAGAGACGGGCGGGGGGGAGGAGGGGGAGAGAAAAATTATAACTTAGTCTTTTATAATAGGATTCATATAATTCGACTCTTTTGCTCTTTCTGATGCTTCTTGTTAACTTCCTCTTTGCTCTTTCTCTGCATAAACCCCCACCCTATAACCTAAAATGTAAATGAGACGGGGGGAGGAGGAGGGGCTGCCGGCAGAGGCTGACTTCCCCCCCCCACACTGTTTGTCCCCCCCAGACGAGCTCATCCGGCAGGTGACCATCAACTGCGCCGAGCGCGGGCTGCTGCTGCTGCGCGTGCGGGACGAGATCCGGATGACCATCGCGGCCTACCAGACGCTCTACGAGAGCAGCGTGGCTTTTGGCATGAGGAAGGCCTTGCAAGCGGAGCAGGGCAAATCCGACATGGAAAAAAAGGTAGTCAGCTGGAGCTCCCTGGCGCCCGCTTGGCCCAGGCAGAGGGGGAGGCTTTCCTCCTGGGCTGCCCCGGTGGAGCAAGCCAGAGCAAAGGGTGGCTCGGAAACGGCAGCCGGCCTTTCCCTGACTGGCATCTTCCCTGCCTCAAGATTGCAGAGTTAGAGGACGAGAAACGGGACTTGGAGAGGCAGGTGAACGAACAGAAGGCCAAGTGTGAAGCCATTGAAAAGAGAGAACTGGAAAGGCGGCAGGTTGAAGAAAAGAAGCACACGGAGGAGGTCCAGTTCCTGAAACGGACCAATCAGCAGCTCAAGGTTAGAGACACAAACTGAGCATTCTGGTTTTAATTGGCTACACCTGTAGTCAGGGATGGGATCCTGCTGGCATGACAACCGGTTCAGGAAGTGCACGCATGCATACCAAACGTGCACTGCACACTCATGCACGCTACAGGTTCCGGCAAGCATTTGTCTTCTCCAGCTGACAAGCAGCACTCAGCAGTGCCACGCAAAGCAGCTGAGGAGGTAAAAGCATAGGATAAAGGACAGCCTAGAGCCCAGGCCAGCAGGTGGGCCAAATAGATGAACCAGGCTGAACCAGTAGCATCCCACCTCTGCCTGTAGTCACATTACTCTGCCTTCCCTGCACAATACTAGTCCTTGACTAATGACCATAACTGAGCCCACAATTATGCTGGTTAAGCAGGTTACTGCCTGAGCTGATTTTAATTTTTGCATTGTAATTAAGTGAGTCTGTTTTGTCCAGTTTTTTGCCATGTGTTCATATCACTGTAAGATGCTGCAAAGGTGAGCCAGTTGCCAAGTGCCCAAAATGTGATTGTCAGGATTCCGGCAGTTACCCCAATTAAATCATGAGTCTCAAGCCAAACTTCCGAAACTTCAAAAGGATTTATTGGGAGTGAACATGTCCGGCATTGGCTGGGTGTAGCCAACTCTGAGACACATCATTCATTGTCACCCTTGACCCTGGTTTTCTCCCACCCCCTGGGTGTATCATAATTAATATTCTCCAATGGGACACCTCCATAGCCCAGAGTCATCCATCAGGCTCTCCAAGTTAGAATTTTGCCCAGCGGAAACTTATCACCTAGTTATTATCTTTGAAAACTATTTATGGAATGCACTTTTGCTTTCCAAGCTGCTGCACTGCTCCCCCCTCCCTTTCTGTTGACAACTCTAAAAAGACTATAGAAATATTTTATGAGTTGACAGTTGGATCATGTGACAGGGTGCTGCTGCCATCATAACTTTCAAATCAAGTCATAATTTGTAACTTAAAACAATCACTAAGCAACTGGTTATTAAGTCAAGGACTACCTGGACTTGTTTTGTGCCTTAGGCTGAGTTGGACCTGGGCAATTTACACTGCTGGTGATGTTGAAGTCTTTAAAAAAAAGCCCGCTTAGGATTCTGTTTTTCAAATTTAATAATTATGCTTTAATTTCTAAGCCAACCATATGCTGTTGCAGAATGGTTCGTTCATGGCTAAAATATTTGATGCAGTGTCTCTCCTTTGTGTCCAGCAACACCACTGTCTCTCAGGGAGGACTTTTGTATCTTTTGGCATAAGGCAGTGGTCCTCACTAATTAACTGCTTTGTCTGCATTTTAGGCACAGCTCGAAGGCATCATTGCACCGAAGAAATAAGCTTTGTCAGCCCAATACAAAAAGTGCCTTGAGGGGAGAAAAGGAGAACACGGCTATAGATAATTTTTCCGGAAACAGTCCAGAATTTACGTGTATCTAAACTGTTCCACCTCATCTGAATCAACATAAATTCAAATACTGTTCAAATGTCTCTTGCACATTTAAAAAGAATCTCAACTGGCTTGGGATTTGTCTTTTCAATTAATATTTACTGGAGGTAAATAATAGAAGGTGCTTTAAAAAAACCCAGTATTTTAGTTCTATGCAGGAATCTGCCCAACTGTAAAATGAAGGGCTATACAAAATGCATTAAAATTAATCCTGATTCCTGAAATGTGACGTTGGTGTTCACACATCCCGATTAACTTCTCTTTTACCATCCATGTAAGCCAAAGGTAGTAAGAAATCTTACTCTTTCTGCTGTTTTTGATTGTTTTCACATCGATGGTGCCTTTTGTAAGGATCCCAAATGATAGCCAACAGTTTTCATGTGATAAATGTTTGCTATATTTATAAAGATAACAATTTCAAGATGTATCTTTATTTATCTTGGGTTGTAAATCTCTGGGCTTCAGTATCAATTTTCCTCTTGTTCCTGTTTCTATTTTTGACATTATGAGTATCATAATATCGAACACCAACTTTCTTTGAGTGCTGCCGCCGTTCTGCTCTTCTCTTCTGCAAAGGCAAAACAGTGGTTTTGGAAAAATCCAAGACAATGAACAATGTAATAGCTGTAATTTACTAACCCAAAAGGGGGGGGAAATCCCATATGTAAGCGCTACTACAATTCTACTTTTAAATTCCACACTACATGACAACTATGCCGCATCAAACGAACAGGTTTCCCTTGGGCTGCACCTTATGAAAACCACAAAGGACAACTGATTTACATTCTACCTCGAGTTTCTGTGTAACTCAAGGTGACCTACATAATGCTCCCACCTCCTGTTTCCATGAGATGGTTTGGGCTAAGGAAAAGTGACAGTCCCAAAGCCACTGAGCCAGACTTCACTGCTGATACCTACCTCCTTTGAATTTGGTTTCTTGCAGATGCAGGAACTCTGCTCTTCCTCTCCCTCTGAAATCTTCCTTTTTCTTTCTTTCCGTTTTCCTAAAAATAGCATGTCGAGAATAGTAAGAGACAAAGCTCTTTCTGAAGAGCCAAACATTGTGAGCAAGAAAGAGTTTTCCAGTAAAGGACAAAACTGTTTTGGAATGGGATGGTTGTACTCCCCTTCCACATAAAATGACAGCTTCCTGATCTCCCTTTTCTCTGATGCATACCTTAAATATATCCAACAAATACAAGAAGCAAAGTAGATCACAACAGCTTGAGGAAAAGTGCTCTCCAGAATAGGTGTGGGCCTTTCTACTGCAGCTTCCTAGGCTATACAGATGCATTTGGGAAGTTCTCCAAAGTGAACGAGGGCAACTGCACTTTTTCAGAGTCACTCCCTAACAATCAGTACTCAGTGCATACTATTAGTGATTTAGATGTTAGTCAAAATCCATGCAGGTTAGTAACAGTTTATAGTTTTGAAAATAATATTTGTGGAGGACTGGACTATCTGCACTGCAACACAGAATTCTGTGGCTTAATTATGTCATGTGGAATCAAGCCAGTGTTGTCCCTTTATAAGAATAAAACTATGAAACGTGCATAGGGTGCAGATACCGCTGAAGGAGCCACCATACCTGTAGTCTTCTGAGTTTCAACAGCCACTGAATCCAACTCTGATTTTGCAAGTATTTTTTCATTCAGCCCCTTAGGGATTCTAGGCAGGAGAGCAAACAAACAATTACACTACCTAAACCTGATTCCCCATTACTCTAGCAGTTGTATAGCTCAAGTTTCATAGGACAGCCCAATTCTCCTAATCCTCTACTATGATAAGTTAAAAAAATACAATGTACTTTAGAATATATATTTTACAAATAAGCAGCTGTGGACACAATCAAAATCAGCAAACGGATCACTGAAATCAACCCAGTGTTGTCACTGTACAAATTGCGTGCGTCAAGACCTGACTGGAGAAGGCTATCTAGGCAGTCCTTGCTTAACAATGCTTAGTTTAGCAACAGTTCAGAGTTACAACAGCACTGAAAAAGTAACTTTACTATAAGTCACAGCACTTGTGACTGTTGCAGCATCGCTGTGGTTACATGATTGAAATGTGGATGCTTTCACAATCAATATACTTATGACTGTTGCATGTCCAGCAATTAGATGCTCACCATTTGCCTGATTTACAGCTGGCTTCAAAAAAAGCCCATGGAGAAACTGGCAGTAAAATTGCAAGTCATGTGACGTCTCAGTTAACGACTGCAATGGGAGTGACATTAATCTGGTGTCCGGTCACATGTGTTGCTTAGTAACAGAGTTGCCAATCCAACTGTGGTCATTAAGTGAGGACTACCTACAATGCTGGGGAAGGAAAGAGGAAGAGGATGACCAACAGCCAGGTGCATGGATTCCGTTACAGTGGCAATGAGTGCACATTGGAAAACCTGAAAGATCAGGTAAGGATAAATCTCTCTGGTTCCTCACAGTTAACCCTGACTTGATGTAAATGAGGAGAAAGCTGCTTTGAATATAGAATAATACCATTTTAGGATTATAATGGGGGAAAAATAATGCTTTACTTGTCATGCCTTTGGGAAAAATTTATACAAGGCAAAAATGGTAATGCCACTTCTTCTCATAAGCTCCCACTTCCCAAGCTGCAGTTTCCCACCAACCCAACCACCACCAAGTTTTCGAGGGCTTCCTTCTGCAAAAACGGGCATAATATGGAGGTGTTCCAGAGTCTTTTATTCAAACCATCACCTATAGGTGAATGACAGCCATCATGTAGGTGAGTTTTTTATCCCAATTGTGCATCATTAGATGTTGGAGAACTGTTTAGCATTGGAAGGGTATGAGATGGGACCTTCAATGACAGAAAATCAAGGAAAGAAAAACCTATTTGTCCATTCCATCCCAATCATAGGGGTTGCTTAATTTCTGACACATAAATTTGCTGACTGCTATAATTATTGGCAGGCCTTACTATTTTTGCTGGACATGATTGGGAATTCCTACATGTGGCAGAAGAAACTGAGAAACTTATTTTATGGCATATTCCCACAGCTGCAGCACTCCATGTGTCTTGAGTATAAGTTCTAAAGCATGCATCTAAGAAGTTCCAAGTAGAAAATGGCTGCTCAAGACTAAGCTTACAGCTAAAGTGGGCAAGCCTGATTTTTTGGAGAAGGATGGATAGGAAAGATACGGGGTATGCAAACTGACTGGCTGTGCAGGAACAACTTTGAGGAGAGAGCAATGTCCAGGTTATTCTCTTTTCCTCCATAGTCCCCGCCTGGTTTTGGGCCCTATTCTCCCACTTGCCCAACTATTCCTGCCAGCACTGTCCCGTTTCAGTCCCTTTTGTTTCATTCAGTGGGCCAGGGAACCCCAAATGTGCATCTTTCAAGCCACCTGAAGACCACTGAAGATCCGTGCACAGAACATATTGTGCCTGGAATTTTTGTTTAAGTATGAATTGGGTGCTGCAACCAATGTTGGGAAGGAAGGGGACTGGGGATCGGTCAGCCTTGAGTTACAAGGTGAGTGGGTGTGTTTAGGGCCTTCTTTTTGACCAATCAGATGCATCAAGGAAACTCAGGTGCCCTACCTTATAGCTGAGAATCTCCTGGCCTTTGCCTTCTCCAAGAATCTCTTGTACTTGGCAATCTTCTCATCCAGGGACCTAAGTACCACCTTTGGATCTTCTCTGGGGTTAGCCTCACAGGTTGGCCTCCCATGTGGGGAACTCGGCTCCTCCTGTTCTTCCTCTGTACCACTGTCTGTTTCACTGATAGCCAGTATATTCACAGGGACCAGATCCTCTTCCAAGAATTGAGAGGTCACCGTGATCTTTTCATAGTTTTGTGACACTTGGGGCAAAGGCCATTTTGGTGCTGCACTGGAGCATTCATCACTCCCAGCCTGTCCTTCACGTTGTTCTTTCATCCCTGGGTTCTCGCTTTGACTGAGGCCTCTAGTCATATCTGAGGCAGCTTCTGTGGGCTGAGAGATTAAGCAATGGAGGTTAGTCTGCAAGCCAGGTTACTTGTCCATCCCCCTCCTTCACTTTGCCATTGGATTGCTCAACTCCAAACAATTTTGGGAGAATTTTCTACTTGTGAAGGTCTTCAATAAGACTTGCCAGGATCCCGACCTGACTTGTGTCTGTCAGATTCATGAGAAAGGACAATCAAGCACATCACTCCCTTTGTGCAGATGCATCACCACCAAGCAACCATCCAATCCTCCAATCTTCCTGAAAAGAAGAGAAGGATTCCAGACAGAAGCGATGGCGCAGTTTCCTTTTTTTTTCTGACAATAGAACATTAAGGAGAAGGAAGATAATTACAGGTCGTCCTCTGCTTATGATCACAACTGAGCTCAAAATGTCCGAGACGGTTAAATGAGTTTTGACCCATTTTATGGCCTTTCTTGCCAACGTTGTTAAGCTGAATCACTGCAATTGTTAAGTTAGTCACGCCAATGTTAAATGAATCTGGCTTCCCCACTAATTTTGTTTCTGAGGTCACAAGCAGGGATACTGCAACTGTCATAAATATGAGTCAGTTGCCAAGCGCCAATTTTGATCATGTGACTCTGCGAATCCTGCAATGATCACGTGACAAACTGCCTTTTTTTCAGTGCCGTTGTTAATTTCAAATGGTCACTAGTGAATGGTTGTAAGTTGAGGACCACCTACTACACTAAAGTTAGTTGTTTCAAACTACTCCCGTGAGCAGTTTACAACTATGACAAGAGTGCAAAAACATTTAAGTATGTGTGATTTCTATTTGAGTAAGGTGGGCCTTCCTCACCTTGCGTGAAGACGGACATCCAAAGGCACAGAAAAGGCACATCAGTTTGTCTGCCTACGGTGCCCAGACAGACACTATGGATATTCATAGGGACCCAGGAAGACGGATCATTACAAGGGAAGGAACATTTCTATTATTTCAAGTTCTTGCTTGGAAGCCAGCACATCATCAGTTCCGCTTAAATACAGCCCTATTGGCCCTTTTATGTGTTTTCAGGAGTTACTCCCCTTTTTTTCTTTTTGCAAAGAAACACTCAAGCTATTCTGGCAGCCCTTACCTGGGACTCTTGTTCCACATTGGGAGGCTTCACAAAGAACGGGATGCGGCCTCTTTGCCAGTCATTCAGCACCATCCGACTGACCGTGTGCAGATCAGGCTCTCCTCCCTGGAAAGGCAGAAAGGCCAGCAGTCACAACTGAAGAAGGGAAGAGAGGAGATCAAAGAGGACAGCCTGATGGTGAAGAGGTCTGGGACCATGACTTCAGGCAGGGTGTTGAGAGGGGCGGGGGAGGCACTTATGGGCTCGACTCATACCGAACTTCCTCAAAATGTTTCATTGTGTACTTCGATGGCCTGATTCACCCAACATGCAAAGACAAAGGGACGCTCCCCAAATCACCATGAACCCCATTCCAGCCTCCTAGAACACGCCATGAGCAACCACACTAAGCTATCGTCTCCTTGTTCCATAATCATCTTTTCTCTCTTATCCCTTCCAGCTGCTCCCCGAAGGTTCCTCAAGAGCACAGAAAACATCCCACTCGTTGAACAAACATCCGCATTAAGGGCTCCAAATTCCTTTCTCTATTCAGCACCCTTAAGACCAGATTCACCTTTAGTAACTTCCCAGTCTGGAGTGCTAGCTTCTTCAGAAAATCCTCTGCATTTTCCCAGGACTCTATTTTATATGTCTTCCTGATGTATTCAGGCTTGGCTCTGTCCAGCACTGTAGCAATGTGATCTTCTGGACTCTTGATTTTTTCCACCTGAACCTGGAAATTACAGAACAGTTCAAACTCCCAGCTTATACCAAAGAGAGATTTCCACACATACATCTCCAATGACCACCAAGAAAATACAGCTGGAAAAGACGTTGGAGGTCTTTTAGCCCAATCCTTAAACCATTCCGGACAAATCAGGTTTTTCTTGAAATGGAGCATCCACAGCAATGGAGCATCCACAGAGGAAGCCCATTCCGTTAATTCTTTTCACCATGAGGAAATTTCTCTATAGTTCTAGGCTGGATCTCTTTAATGAGCTTCCATCCATTAGTTCTTTTCCTGCCTCAGGTGCTTTGGAGAATAAGTCAATTGTAGCAGCCCCTTATGTACTGGAAGACTAGTAACATGTCAGCCCTAATCCTTTTCTTAGGCTAGACCTACCCAGTTCCTGGAACCGTTCATCACACGCTTTAGCCTCCAGTCCCAATTTTTGTTGCTCTTCTCTGCACTCTTTCTAGTCTCAACATCTTTTTGTATCATGGTGACTGAAACTGGGTGCAGTGCAATATGAAGTTATATTAGCCCTTCATGTGATTTAGATACTATCCCTCTGTTGAAGCAGCCTAGGACTGCATTGACCTTTTTGACAGTTGCTAGCTCATTGTGAAGTGGTGGTCTACTAGGTCACCAAGATCCCTCTCAGTTACTACTGTTAAGCCAACTGCCACTATTCTGTCTCTATGCATTTTCTTGTCCCAGTGTAAGATGTTAATTTTCTCACCACTGAATGCCAGGGTTCCAAGTAACATACCCGTAGCAAACAAGACTCTGAGGCAGGTAGATTCCTCAAAGAATTGGATATGTCATAGTGGCACAGGCTGATGAAAACCGGCGCCGAGTACTCCCATGGTTTTCACCCAATTAAAACTAAATGTTCTTCACTTTCTCAAAGCAATCAGTCACATGGTCCAATCAGGATATTGTCCCGTTGCTAGGTGATTTCAGTCCCCTCCTTCTGACAATCTGCAGGAATGTCCTTGGTTCCCAAGAGAAAGTATTTTGTTTTGGTTACAACACCCCAACTATCTCTATTCCCTGCTCCTTTTCCCTCTTCTCCAGTGTGTCAGCGCTGACGTCTCAAAATGGCCTCAGTCAGGCCAGCTTCAGGGTTGACACTGAACTGCATGCTGTTGGATAGGACCCAGTGTTCAAATCTATCAAGGTCCTTCTTGATCTTTTAAACCAGGGGTGTCAAATTGGCGACCCACGGGCCGGAAGCATCACGTGCAGGCCACACCCACCCCGGCTCCAAAAGGCAAAAAATGTAGATACATTGCGTGATGCGATTGAGTTTGACACCCGTGTTCTAAAGTGTTGGCCATTCTTTCTAGTTTTGTGTCATCTGAAAATTGTATGAGTTCCCCTTCTATTCCCTCATCTAAATCGTTCATGAAAATGTTGAAGAGCACTGGGCCTAAGACAGAACCCTGGTGCATCCCACTGCATGCTTCCCTTCATGTAGATGTGGTTCCATTGAGAACTAGATGTTGAGTGCAGTTTGTCAGCCTGCTGACTGGAATACATCTGGATAGTGGTACTGTCTATTCCACATTTTTCTATCTCTGTCTATTCCACATTTTTCTATCTTACTAAGAAGTAGGCTGTAATCTACTTTGTCAAACACCTTACTGACATTTTAAGTACACTAATATCTTGTGATTATTTAAGCACCTGCATCTTGGCAACGTTTCAATAATAAATAAGACTGGTAAGTCAGACTAAGGCAGAAAAAAACTTTGTCTCCCTTGAGACTTACCACTCCTTTCAGTACAATATCTGTTTCCGAGTCTCCTGAGGGATACACCACACCTGGGCAATCAATAAGGAAGATACGGCGCATTAAAGTGATGTACTGCCATACCTATAGGGGAAAAAAATAAGGCCAGGCTGTCTTTTATTTTAGAAGGAACAAAACACACGGCAGCAGCTCTTGATACTATTCAAGGATCTAAACATCAAGAATTTCTTGGCCAGGAAACATGTGAGGAGCCCTTTAATGCCATTACCTCATCTGCTATTACTTTGGAAAGTCTATTTAGCAAGCATGATAGAGTGCAGAGCATATAATAAATCCAAGCCTGTTTTTCTTCTCTATAAAGATCGCTTTTTTAGTGTTCATACAGCAAAAACTCAAAACCATGTTTATGTGGCAAGGGTTGGTTTTTTTGGTACTGACATTTAAGTGACATTCTGTACCTGGCTAATCAGCTGGGCATATTGACATAAAGTTTCTCACTCTACATGCTATAGTTCCAACATGGCCATTTTGAGGACTTTCAGCCATCTGATAAAAGTTTTGTTCAGCAACCATCTCCAAGGGATAGTGACAAGTTGTCAAGTATTTGTCATATCTGCAGAAATAAAACCTGAAGTACAGAGAACTATAAACTACACACTGGACAGCCCTGCAATTCTGCAATTTTACTCCAGCCCTGCAATTCTGCAATCCTAGATATGAGAACATGCTTCACACTGGCACAAAAGACCTTGCCTTCAGACAGAAGAAGTCCTGTTAATCACAATGGCTACATTATAATCCTGAATCTGTGTGGAAGCTTACCTTGGTTTCACCAGCAATGGGAGCCACATTGCAGACTTTCTTGGAGCGGAGAGTGTTGATTATAGAGCTCTTCCCCACATTGGGGTATCCAATGAAGCCCACGCTGATCTGCTTCTTATCTATATGCAGCTGTTAGGGACAACACACACAGAATATTTATTTATTTATCAAATTTATATTGATAAATATAAATTCACCCATGGCGACTCAAGGCGGCTTACAGAATATAAAAGCACATTTAAAATTAAAAAATAAAAACAAACAAAAATAATCAAATAAATTAATAAAGTACAATAGAACAAAATCTGGGGTGGGTGGGGAAATCACCCCCCAACTCCCACCCACACCCACCCCGACAACAGCAGATCACACGAGCCATATGATGGGCTCCATCCCACTTTGGGTTCCCTAGGCCAGAATAACACACAAACTTCCCAAGAATTAGAGAAAGAAGCTTTGGACCAGCAATTCAACTTTTGGAGAGCCATGTGCAAGGTAGTTGATTGACTAAAAAAAGTCACCCAAACTGGCCACCTCTTTTCCATCTACAGCTTGTTGGTTTAAGCTTTCAAATGGGCTTATAAAATAAGCTTATAAAATGGGCATTCATCAGTAGAAACTTTAAGCAACCAGGTTCTATGGAAGACTGGCAAAGGCTTCCGCTGATGGGGGAACTTAGTTAGACAGGGAATTTATTTCTTTGTTTGGAAAGTGAAGGGTTAACCATTTCTGCTTTCCCTTGAAAAGCACTGGAGACTGCAAGGGCTATTCAAAATATAATCTCGGAATCCCCTGGCCATTCAAGTGATCTCCTCTACAAGCCCATGCCAATGTGATCATGTCCCATGGAGGACACGGATAGCTCATTAGGAAGCAAACATCCAGTTTTGCTCTTTCTTTCCCCATGTGGGTGATGCTGATCCCGCTCCAGACTACGCCACTTCTTGGCCAGTCAGAAGTCCTTTGGAAGATAAATAAAATGAAAGCAGTTCAGGTGACCTGATATCATCATGACATTTTGAACCCTCTCTCAAGTAACCATTAGACTAGAGACCTCCAAACTTGGCAACTTTAAGACTCGTGGACTTCAACTACCAGAATTCTCCAGCCAGCATAGCTTACTCTCTCGTAATCCCTTCATCTGCAATCTCTCCACTTTAGGAGGTTAAGGAGAATTCTGGGAGTTGAAGTCCACGAGTCTTAAAGTTGCCAAGTTTGGAGACCCCTGCATTAGAGTGTCTACAGCAGGGGTGTCAAACTGGTGGCCCATGGGGCCAGATGCATCATGCGCAGGCCATCCCCACCCCCAGCTCCACAAAGGGGAAAAAAACACAAATTGTCATGTTGACAGCATGATGCCACAAGTTTGACACCTGTGGTCTACAGAATAACATGATCTCTGGGAGAACAAGTCTTTCAGACATCCAGCAGCTGACTCAAGTCTCTGCTAATTATGACAAATCACTACTCCTATCTGTGCTGCCATCAACCAAGCAACAGAATCTCCAAGAAGAGCGGCTTCTTTTTTAGTTGAAGCTTCAAGGCACCTCTGGACCGCTTAATTCTCTTGGAACTTGTACTTACATCTTCCCACCCCCAAAACCCACCCCCAACGTTCCAAATTAGTCCCTGCATCTCAGAAAGATGTTTTGGGGAAGAGGGGGTCAACCTATTCTCCATTCTGAGATGCGGGGACTAATTAGAAAATAGGATGACTTCTTTGTGACAGCCCTTCAAGCACTGGAAGACAGCTATCGTGTCACCCCTTTGCTGGACTCAACATAACTCAGTTCCCACAACTGTTCATCGCACAATTTGGCTTCCAGTCTCCTAATTATTCTCTGCATAATTTCCAGGGCCTCAGCATCTTTTTCCTATCATGGTGACCAGAACTGGATGCAGTATTCCAAGTGTGCTCTTACAAGTGCAGGTTTTTATTTTTATTTTTTGCAGCTGCAGCCCACTGCTGGCTCATACTGAACTGGTGGGCCACTTAACACAGTATTCTTCAGTACACTCAAGGCAAGCACAACGATTTACTATACCTTTCCAAACTGCCGCAAGAGCTGAATGAAGGCGCCTTTTCCAAAAGAGTTTGTGAGGCTGGCATGAAAGGCCAAGGTTGGATACTCCTGAGACAGCACTGCCACCCAGCGCCTCTGGAAGAAACAAGCCAAGTCTCCATGCTCAGCAGCCCCTCCATCCCAGGCAAGCCAACAGCTTAAGGAGGAAATTGCCGGCCGACAGGTTCTGGACCTACCCCCGCCCAAGACCCTTCCAAGGTACAGTAGGGAAAGCACCCATTCAAGCAGTTGCAAGAAGTCATTTCTGACTGAAACCTCTGCAAGCTCTATTCCTGACATTTCCCAAGCTCATGTGCAAAATGGACTCTCTGCCCTGGAGACAAGCAACCAGTAGCTTCTTCTTGTGTGGCTCCTCATTTCCCAAGAGACCTACCGTCACCCATGTGGGCACAAGATCACATTTGTTCAAGACAAAAATGAGGTGCTTCCAGGGCTTCTCCTTCTTCAGGTAGGCCTCCACGTGCGGGGAACGGGTGCCCATGGGATCTCTGGCATCCAACACTTGCACAAGGACATCTGATGAATCCATCACCTGGCAGTCCAGAGACAGGGCGAGAGATTTCGTGAACTGGGGAAGCATCTAGGAGGATTTCCAAGCTTTAACTCTTCATAACAATCAAGTTCAGGCATTTCAAACTACGCAGGTCAGCAATTCTGTCGAGACTGAGATGAGAAATCTAGAATTGAACACGTCAAACTCCAGGCCTGCTTTAACTTTATCTTGGAAGAATCTCAGTGCTTTTGGTCTACAGGTTAGGGAATCAGGCTAGAAACTAGGAGACGGTGAGTCCCAGTTCCACCTTAAGCATGAATGCCAGCTGGGTGATTTTGGGCCAGTCAAACTCTTTCAGCCCAATCCCACCTCACAAGGAAAGATAGGAGGAAGAACAAGTATTAGGTATTCTTGCCACCTTGAGTTATTTATAGCAATAATAGTGATAAAAATAATAAAATAAAAAGACAAGCAAGCTAGCTCAGGACAGCTTGGCAGGAACAGCTTTCCCGTGCCTTAGTCAAAAAGATTTGTGAGAACACAATAACGCAGCCACATTCACCACCCTTTCAGATACCTTGTAAAGTTCTCCCCAGATCCGCTTAGATTGTCCTTTTTTGTAGATTTCTTCTTGCACCTCCACCCTGAAAAAGGGAACAAGATTCAGCAGCACAAAAGCACAACCATGCTATACGTCAGCAGATGACTAGATAGCAGATTCCTTTTCCCCTGGGAGAAGGAATTGCCTCTCTGTCAGATCCGTGTATCTGTCATTTCTTCAGAGGAAGAAGATAAGGGGGGGGGGGGACTGATAAAGAAATCCTTTCTTGATGTAACCTGAATATATTTTAACCTTATATCGAATATGCACACCCATACATGATACAATGGGGGGGGGGAGAAGCCAGATGGCCAGAACCTAACACCTCAGAGTGGCACAGCCAGGAGATGAGGGGTCCATAAAACTCCACGATGAAGTGCTCTGGGAAATCTCCAAAAACAGTCCTTTCTAAAAAGGGGGTGGGGGAGGAAGTTAGGTACGTCTTGGGAAAGCTACGTGAGGAAAAACCTTCCTAAAGGGGAAGGATCCCCTCCCAGAGGGGCTGGGAGGGGAATTAACATATTGGCTTTTGTTTCCCTAAATAAACATTGGGATGGGGGGGGGGATTCTAAACTCCCTTATCTATCACTGTATGCCTGAGGGATCTCAGACGCTGCTTTGAATTCCTACTGGACTGTCTCATCTCAATAAAGGATTCCTTTTGATAAGTTTGGTTCTCAGAAGTTCATTCTTATTGTTTGAATGGGAAGAAGTTCCATAGCCTGACACTCTCCTTACAGTAGATTTGGGCACCCAACATAGTCTCTTCTCACAGGACACTCTTCCCTCAGCTGAACCATCCATGCAGGTGCTGCTGTGATGGCTCCTCTCTCATGCCCTATTTATCTTTTTCATGAATAAAAGGGCATTCATTTATTTGAAAGTTTTATTAATTTTAAGTGCCAAGTCTCAAGAGGAGACACGTTGCAGGTGCCCCTTCTGTTGGGTCTATGTCAAAATCATTCAGCTGTAATCAAGTAAAACAAGGATTTGCAGACTATAGCAAAGCTCTCTGGTACATGAAATATCACTGCACCTGGAAGGGCAGAGAATACGGCAAGTCTCATGGTCAGAATGGGAAGAAATCAAGTTGAGTGGAAGCAGAATTATGATAGTATCCACACAGAACAGAAAAGCTTGAAACTCCAGCCAAAGAAGTCACAGTTGTCAATGAGATGCCTTTAACGCAAGCCTCCCACATCCAAAAAAAAAATCATCAGGTGCTCCCAATCACTTAATGTAGCTGGAGCAACTAGTGATTAGGGATACAGGTGGACACTGCTGGCTTAGGGAATGATTGAGCAACCGAGACCCCATAAGGCACCTGTACACCAAACCATATTTCTAGGTGCCAGTTTCAACAGTATACCTCACTCCAGTTTCCTCTGTCACCAGATCCCGGTCCTTGTCTTGGCTGTAGTTGCTGGCCTCAGCTACGGCATTTTCCATCAGAGACTGCATATCACTTGCCAGGAGATTTGGTCGTTTCCGCTGTGATTTTGGACCAAAGGTTGTTCCAAAGGTTTCTGTATCAAGAATGTGGACTTTGGAATTCTAAAAGAAGAAAAAGACACTGTCTACATCATCCTAATTCAGAACAAGGTGCACCAGCTCAGCTCAATTTCCCCCATTTGAGCTTTCCCAGAGAAGAGCTACAGGGCCACAGTGACACCACTCCTGGCCCAAAGAGGGCTATGCTAGCCAGAGTGTAAACTTTGTGGCTTGGCATCCCTTCCTTCCTCTCTGATTGAAATTACAAGGATGAAGACACTGCTGTTCTTCGCTGACTGCTGTGTTTCAGCCACAGAGCATTCATTCTGCCAAAATTCAGAACTGTTTTCCTCACAACTGCATTTCTGCTTTGGGAAGGCCAGCTCCTTCTTTGGAACCCACTTTCTCTAGCTAATAAGAACCACTAGAGGACCCTAGTCAGAGTTTACAATGTTCATTTTATTAGAGACATATGGGAACTGCTGGAAAAAAAGCTGTTCAGAAGAAAATCAAGCTATGCAGGAAAATAAGAAACATGGCTCTTTAAACCAGATCAAAAAACAAAACAAAACATTTTTGGACTTGAGATCAAGGTATTGGGATCTGGCAAACTGACAGGTAGACCTCAGCAGTAGCTTGAAAGCAGCTTGCAGCACCATCCCACTGAGAACTCTCAGCCCCTGAACAGCATTACTTTGTATAGGCAAATCTTTTCTCAACAGAGGGCAATTTGGGACCAGAATTTTGCTGGGCACCTTCTGACAGACGAAAAGAAGTGGAACAATCATGCCACATTATATATATTTTGAGTATATCCCACTTCACTCTTCCTCTTCTCTTTATATGAGAACTGCAGTCCATGAAATACCTAACGCAAACTTGGCAGGCAGAAGGGGTCCCTACAGAAGAGCCTTGAAGCTGCCCATGTGGGTGAATCACCCAGTTAGCACTTCATGTCAATGAGCACATGAGTGGGGAGAACCTCCCACCTGAGCCTCCTCTTGGTTGGCCTTTTGCACTGAATCACCTTTTAATCAAAGCCTTAAATCCTGTCTTTTTATTCTCTCTCTTTTATTCTAGTTAGCTGGAGTAAAGTTAATTCGCCTCCCGCAATGCACCAAGGATAAGTGTGCAACCACTAACCAGAAAGAACCAGCAATCTAGGCATTGTGTCTAGCATTTGTAAATTTCCTTGATATTGTATGCCATATACTAAATAAATAAATTTGTTCCCTCTCCCTCCCTCTCCCTCTCTCTGGCTATAGATAACTATGAACAAATGTGAACAAAGATGAACACAACTATTAAATATAAATGATGCACCTCCACTAGGTTTTCCTATGGCATTCTTATACTTTGTAATTGGCAGAGGATGTCTCATTCTGTGAGACGCAAATGAGGGAAGGGAGGCAGAGAATGCAGCTAGAATCTTCCCCAGAGTCCAACCCTCTCAACCTCCATCCACACACAATGGTAATAACCTGGGTCAACAGGACAAGCATATCACTCACATGAGGTTTAATCCTGTCATGGAGCAGAGAGAGGGGCAACTTGCTTTGTTTCATGACCACTCGATAAGGATCCTTCATCACCGTCTTCATCTCCTCCTGGAATCTCTGGAGACAGGACTGTTTGATCACACGTGTGTTTCCTACATAAAGAGGATATTCCAGTTGTTGGTTCCTGATATAGCTCACATTGACAAGATGAGGGAGCAACACAGTGCTTGTATCAGCAGCCCTCTGATTCAACTTTGAGATTAATCAAATCCAAGCACAGAAACTCCCCTGCTCCCAACTGTCCAATCAAAGCAAGCTTACCAAACCATTTGATGTTGGGCTCCACGCGGGCTATGGTGCCTGGCGCCACCGTGGACTGGAACTCAAGCGGTCGGACCAGTTTCCCATAATTATTCCTGTATAAAGTAAAGCAACATGGGAGCCCTTATAGTAATTGGCGTGCTTATAATATACAGCTTAAACCTGTAGTTCTGTGACAGAGCCCCCTTCAGATGAAAAAAATCCTGGCCCTCTCTAGGTAAGCTGATGCACCAGCAAAGGTATTATGAAGCAGATGGCCCAATCCTCTAGCTTGTATTCTCTGTGTGCTAAGAAGATGAATGCCTTTAAAATTGTATGCATTTTCAAAATGGGTGGATTACAAAAAGATTAAATAAATTAAATCCCATCCCTTAAGAAGACAAGTTGGACCATCTCCCTCCACTCTTCTTGTTTACAGGAAAGGGCAAATAAATTCTCCTTGGTCAGCAATCAGGTGGGTTGCAGAAATGGAGGCCTCCCTGTGCAATGCTGATACTTTTCCACAGGTTGAGCCAAGTGATGGAGCATAGTCTCTGAGAAACACATTGCTAAGAGATTTCCATAAGCAAGATGCTTCCATTTAGCACCTGCTTGTGGATGCTCTACACAGGAGGGTGCACAACTGAGCACAAAATTGACTGGTTTCCATATGGAGGAAAGAAGTTCCAATATTGGGAAAAATATTCATATAGCTGAGGAAAAACAAGCTAGCTGTACCTCAAACTAATGCCTTCCTGGAAAACCATCACTCTGCCACATAACAACATCCATGTAAAGATTTGCTAACTTTTGCTAACCATGTCCAGGAAGCCAAAGAACTAAAGCTTATGCAGTACCAAATCAATAAGGGGGTGATTGTGTAAGTCCCCCCCCCCTAAAAATTTTTGATCTGTGATGGATGGTGCCTACAAAGGGGGAGCAGGTGGGATGGACTACAGTGAAACTGTAGTTTCTCAGGAAGGAAGGAGCATATTGCAAAGGGGGGGGGGGGTTGGAGAGAAGAAGCAACACAGCCCAGAACTGGATAGGAGACAGAGGAAGAGAATCATTGCCACTCCCTAGAATCAACCATCAGGTGGGGATCGTAAAAGTTTAGTCTGGCAAATGGTGTGAGCAAATAAAGCACTAGACTTTGGCTGGATTATTGTTCTTGAGCTGGGCCGGACATGGTCAGAAGGCTGGAAAATGAACGCTTTTGATGTGACTCGGAATCCTGTGCAAAGAAGTCTTACGCGACTGTGAAGAAAAAAAAGGCTGCAAGGAACTGGCCTCTGAAACTGCTTTCCAAGGTTTCAGGGGAAATGGGCAGAAGACTAGTTCCTTTCAAGATCTTCCCAGAAACTGATATGACCATGTCCAGAGCCAGTTCCTGATTTATCTAGTTCAGGTTGGTGACCCAGGTAAAGCTACAAGAGAATATTTCTCAGCAAAGAAACAGAATAAAAATAATACAAACAATGCAGAAAAGGTCACCAGAGTCATTGGAACAATTTGGATGGAATTCTGATGGTACATACATATCCTGAAGAACTGACTCATCCCAATAGGACCGGTTTGCCCCTCACTCACTCCACAGAAGGGGAATGCTGCAGATCCTATCAGCCAAGAAATTCCAGCTCTTGGGGTCCAGAAGAGCCTTTTCTGTCATGGGTCCTGCCCTTTGGAAACATTGTGTCCCTCAATTTGAGGCCTGTACCCACCCTTTTGGCCTTCCGAAAGGGCCTGAAGACCTGGCTCTGATGGTTCCTCTATGGCCCTAAGGGGACATTCCATATTGGAAGTTATTAATGGACTCGGAAGGAAATCCCACCTGCACCCCGTTGCATTCTAACATTTAATTTCTACTAATTTTAATATTTAATGTATTAATGTTTCTATCTTTGCTTTTATGTTGTAAGCCACCCAGATTCAATAAATATTCATCAGTAAAGGTAGTCGACAACTCATGGCCGCAATAGGATCTGGAATTTTGATCACTAAGCAAATCAGTCATAAAGAAAGGAATTGTTTAGTGACTACAATCCTAGCATCCTAGCTGTCACTTCTAGCATGTGCTGCTTCAGGGGCTTGGGCCATGCACAAGTTGGGGAGTGCTGCTGCAGTACACGCAGAGCCGCCTCTGAGAGACTCCAGTGTTCCCAGCCTGGCCCAGCAGCATAGTGCCAGGCTGCCACACTCTGGGAAGTTCCAACTGCCCACCCAGCCAGCAGCATTTATGACTGCAAGGACACTGCAGAGTGGCTGTAGGTACCTGGACCCTCCAGACACGTTCCATCTTTAGTTCAGGATGGGGTTGTACCAGTGCACAGCCTGACAGTCCTCCTGCTTGAAGAGCAGGTGGCAACTGTGGCTAGGACAACCCTTGAACACTTCAGAACGATGCACCAGTTGCACCCATTTTTGGAGTGAAAGGCCCTGCTCACAATAACTTATGCCCTTGTAACCTCCCTACAGACTACTGCAACTTGGTCTATATGGAGTTATCCCCGAAGAGCATTTGGAAACTTCAACTAGTACACAATGCAACTACCTGGATAGTAAAGGGTACCAGTTATACAGCAAACATAACACCATTGCTGCATGAGCTGCATTGGTTACTAGTGTGCAAGATGCTGGTTGTCACCTTTAAAAACCCTACATGGCTTGGGACCGGGCAAGCTGGCTGGAGAATTCTGGGATTTGAAGTCCACCAGTCTTAAAGGGGCCGAGTTTAGGGACACCTGGTATAGGGTCCATAGCTTGACTAGAGGACCTCCAAGGTCCATTCTAACTTTTTGATCGTATACTCTTTATATCAGCTATGCTGGCTGGAGAATTCTGGGAGTTGAAATCTACCAGTGTTAAAAATTGCCGAGTTTGGGGGAACCCCTGATTTAAAGAACCATGTCACTAATTTAACAACGGCAGTGATTCACTCAACTGTGGTAAGGAAGATCACAAAATGGGGGCAGCGTTCACTTAGGTGTTTTACTCGGCAACAGAAACCTAAGTAAGAGGCCGTAAGTTGAGGACTATCTGTAATTTGTTGGGTTATGAGCCTGTCCGCCCATTTATGCGGTGCAGGTGCGGTGGGCGAGGTGTCTCTGGGCCAGCTGCGCAGAAAGAAGGCAGGGGTCTCTGATCCGATCTGACCCCAGATAAGGCCCAGCCACGATCGATTGTGCAAAGTCTGTTTTCCCAGAGAAGGCAAACTAAGCCGGGGCTCCAGCCAGGAGGGTCGTCGGGGGGCCTCAGGCCGGCTTCTGCTCAACCCAACAAGGAGACGGGCAGGAGGCCTAGATTAGGGTCAGATTAGGTTAATCTTCAGCCCTTATTCTTAACGCTGGTACACCACAGGGTTGCATGTTAAGTCCCTTACTCTTTTATGTGCATGACTGCAATCCCACTCAGTGCTAGTAATACTATTGCTAAATTTGCAGATGATACAACAGTGGTGGGACTCATCTCCGGGAAGGGATGAGTCTGCCTACCGAGATGAGGTAGATCAAGGGTTGCTTTCGTGGTATGGAGACGATAACTTGGTCCTTAATACCAATAAGACCAAGTAGCTTATAGTGGACTATAGAAGGAATAGATCAGACATCCAGCCCTTGCTTCTCAATGGGGACCAGTGGAACAAGTGGCCAGTTTTAAGTTTCTGGGTGTTACCCTAAAGGAGGACCTGACCTGGGGTGCTCACATTGCAGCCCTGGTCAAAAGGGCCCAGCAGAGATTATACTACCTGAGACTTCTCAGAAAACAACAATTGAATGAAAAACTGCTGGTGACCTTCTATCGCTCCACCACAGAGAGTATATTAACTTACTGCACCTCTGTATGGTTTGCCAATTGCACAAGGGCAGATAGGAAAGCACTCCAGAGGGTTAAGGTCATTGCCCAGAGGATCATGGGTTGCCCTCTCCCCTCTTTGGAAGAGCTTTAGAACTCCCGCTGCCTTAAGAAAGCTCAAAACATCCTCAAAGATCCATCTCATCCTGGGAACCCTTTTTCTGAACTATTACCATCTGGCAGACGGTATAGGATGATAAAAACAAGGACAAATAGGCTGAAAAACAGCTTCTATCCCAGGGCAGTAGCTCTTTGGAATTCTGCTGTATAGTGCAGTGTTGATGTGGTGTCAGGGGTTTCCCGTTCAATGTGTGAAGGGTGAAGGATGTATGTTTGTGTTTATTTTCATGGTCATGATATGCACTGAAGGTGGTGTTTGATTTCGTTGTACGAGGTGCAATGACAATAAAGTCAACTAAACAGAGGCGGCCCGGTCTTTCCACTCACCGGCGCTCCCGCTGTCGATACATATTAAGGCGCCGGATGGTGGCGCGGTCCCTCATGTTGTGGCCTCCCGCGCCGGCCGGCCGATCTACGGGGATAAAGCAGAGGTTCAGCTCCCGCCGCCCGGACAAACCCCCCGCCCACCCGCCCGCCTAACTGCGGCTCCGCTTACCCGGGTTGGTGCTGGCGCGCGACGGGTTGAGGCTGGCGCTGGGGCGGCGGCCCTGGAAACGCGGCTTCCCCATGGCGGCGGGTGAGGCAGCTGTGGCTCAGGAGCGTGAGGACGGCCGGCAACAACTTCCGGAAGAGCCCAGGCGCGCTTCCGGCTGACAGGAGCCACGCCCCTTCCGGTCGCATGAAATCACGCCGTGTCACGCAATGGGGCTGTTACTTAGGCCGGGGGGGGTCTCCAGCTTGTCCACTTTAAGACTTGCGGACTTCAACTCCCAGAGTTCCTCAGCCGCTGGCTGAGGAACTCTGGGAGTTGAAGTCCGCAAGTCTTAAAAGAGGACAAGGTTGGAGACCCCTGACTTAGGCGGTTGAGAAGCAGCGGCTGCAGATCAAAAAAGTTGAAAAATTTGTCCCAACAGATTAGGTAGACCTCTTCCTCCGCCCCCCCCCTCCATTCCTGAATCCAATCCTTCTCGAATTCCTTGCCTGCCTTTTTGCTTTGGACGCTCCGTTGCAGATCTTCGGAAAGGGGGAATCTGACAGGCAAGTGAGCGTAGCCCTTAATCCAGGGGTCCCCAAACTTGGCCCCTTTAAGACTGGTGGACTTCAACCCCCAGAATTCTCCAGCCAGCATAGCTAATAAAGAGTATATGATCATAGGGTTGGAAGGGACCTTGGAGGTCCTCTAGTCCAACCCCTGTTCAAGCCAGGGACCCTATACCGGGGGTCTCCAAACTTGGCAACTTTAAGACTTGTGGAGTTCAACTCCCAGAATTCTCCAGCCAGAGTTGAAGTCCACCAGTCTTAAAGGGGCCGAGTTTAGGGACCTCCTGGTCTAGGGTCTCTGGCTTGAACAGGGGTTGGACTAGAGGACCTCCAAGGTCCCTTCCAACCCTATGATCATATACTCTTTATTAGCTATGCTGACTGGAGAATTCTGGAAGTTGAAGTCCACCAGGCTTAAAAGGGCCCCTGCCTTAATCTAACCTGTTTAGGAAATGTCAGCTCGAGCACAGGGTTTGCCCGCTCCACCATTATCGCAAGAAAGGACGAACCTCCCTGCACACTTCGCATTCGCCTCTGCACGGAAGGGAATCCCTCCTTGGGGTGTGCAAATGGAGCTAGGCGTTCTTTAAAGTCGTCTTCCCTACACGTGTATGTCCGTGCATGTCCCGTGTCGCACATGCACACCTTTTGCACAGTGCTTTTGACCGGGCATGTTATAAAACAAAAGAGGCACAAATTCCTGCAAAAAATTAGCAGAAACTGGCAGGTAAAAGAAAAAAAATAAAATAAACCGCACCTCACCACCATTTTTTAAAAAATGTTTTCCTAATTTTGTTGTATTGTACTTTATTAATTTACTTGATTCTTTTTGTTAGTTTTTATTGTTTTTTTATTTTTATTTTTTTGTTTTAAATATGGTTTTACATTGGGTAAGCCGCCTCGAGTCGCCATGGGTGAATAGGCGGCAATATAGAATGAATGAATGAATGGATGGATGGATAAATAAAATAAATAAACAAATAAACAAACAAATAAATAAATAAAGCAGCTCTAAGGTCACCTTGCACGGGGCGATGATTTCCTTAAACTATGGTTTACGGGATAAAGTGTAAATTTGCAAGCAATCCTGTCCAGGCCTGCAGGGCACGTTATTCCCGAGACTCAGCCTCTGGGTGGGATGCAGCGCAGGTTGCCTTCCTCCCTCCCAGCTCTGGGCTCGAACGGACCCGTCTGAAGGCGGAGAAACGGGCTGACTTTTTCGGCCATGGCTCTGGGTTTGGCGACGGAGTCTCGGAGTCGGTCTTGGAGCGCCTACAGCCTTTTCCTGGACTCCGGGCGGGCGAGGGGGCGGGGAAGCGCGTGGCCCCGGGGAGCGTGGGCGGCGGAGATGCTCGATCGAGGGGGTAGCGCCCAGATCAAGCCATTCGGAGCTTTCCGTTGTCCGGAGATTGACCTGGCACTTGCGCTGCAGCTGCCCGTTTAGCAAGCCCGTAAGTCTCCAGCGTAATCTCTTGGAGAAGAAACCCTTGGCGCAACGGAGTAACTGGGAGACACTCTCTCACTGTTGGCCGGAGCTGGTGGAGCCCCAAAAAGCAAAGCAAAAGTGACCCAGGTTTCTTCTCCGTAAATTGCTATAACTTTCAAACGCTCCTCAAAAGTGTAGTTTAAAAAGGCAACACGATTCTGCATAACTTAAATTGTGGGAATGAACCCCATAATTCTTTGGTTTTGTAAGTGTCATGGGCGCGGTTGAACCGCGAATCGCTTCAGCTTTGCAAAATGTACTTTTTCTCATGTCCCTGATAGGAAATGAGGCAAAACATTTGCGCATTTCATCATTTATGCGCTCGTTCTCTTTCCTTGATATCTGAAACTTTATTTTGCATGGAACATTTTCCTTGCACTTTAAAGAGCTTCTATGACCAAAGAGCTTTTGCAATTAGAACAGCAAAAAGGGCAATCCGTTCTGCATTTGGAAAGGAAAAAAGAAAAAGTTGAGATGGAATCTATATTAAAAGAAATAATTTATACAAGCAACAGCAAAGGAAATGAATTTTTCTTCGAAAAAAATAAATAAGAAAGAAGAGACATCACTGCAAAATGTATGGGACACAGCTAAAGCATATATTAGGGGATTAGCTATAATTTATATAGCAAAAAAGAATAAGAAAGAAAAACAGCATCAAATGACATTAAGGGAAGAATTTAAAAAAAACTTGAATTGGAATTACAAAGAGATCCACAAAAGAATGCATTTGCAGTCAAGACTAAGAGAGGCCATTGGAAACCTTTAATTCTCCCTCTAATGCCCAGAACTAGTCCTTGTACAGGTGGTCCTCGGCTTATGACCATAATTGAGCCCAAAATTTCTGTTGAGTGAGTCCTTTGTTAAGTGGGTTTTGCCCCATTTTACAACCTTTCTTGCCACCATTGTTAAGTGAATCACTGAGGTGGTTAAGTTAGGAACACGGTTATTAAGTGAATCTGGATGCCCCATTGACTTTGCTTGTCAGAAGTTCGGAAAAAGCTGATCACATGACCTTGGGTCAGAGCAACGGTCCTAAGTATGAACCCGTTGCCAAGCATCTGAATTTTGATCACATGATCATGAGGACGCGACAAAGGTGGTAAGTGTGAGAAACGGTCATGAGTTACTTTTTTCAGTGCTGTTGTAACTTCTGAACTAAATGAACTGTCGTAAGTCAAGGACTACCTGTACTAAAGATGGAACCTGACCAAGGCAGAATGAAGTAGAAAGAGCAAGATACCCTTGAGGCAGGCAAAATGGCTGGACTGGATTGTTGGCTAAAGCCGAATGCATTTTCCATGCTGGGCGTATTGTCCAGGGAAATGCATTTGCAAACAAGAAACATGGGATTCATCCACCTACTTAGTCTTTATTTCAACTGCTTTCCTCTTGGCCCTGGAGCCTCCAGCCAGCCACTTCGGAAGCCACCTCTGATTTTCTCTGATCCTCTGGTTTTAGGACTGAACCCACATGACCCAATGCAGATATTCTTTCCACTGGTAGAAGAAGGATGGGCTTAGTCGCTTAATCCCTACAACAGCAAGTTTTGACCTATATTTGTCCAAATATCTATGGAGATTCTCAATCATCCAGAAGATCATGATTGTCCCAAAGGTGCTTTTTTTTCCTTGTAAAAGCAACTGGACTTTCTTGAAGATATTTCATTTCTCATCCAATAAGCTTCTTCAGTTCTAAGTGGTTGACTCTAAAGACTATTACATATCTTCCATTCCCCACAAGTTAATAAAATAGAGTAGAATAACAAAGTTGGAAGGGACCTTAGAGGTCTTCTAGTCTAACCCCCTGCTTAGGCAAGAAACCCTACACCACTTCAGTTAAATGGTTGTCCAATCTCTTCTTAAAAACTTCCAGTGTTGGAGCATTCACAACCTCTGGAGGCAAGTTGTTCCTCTGATTAATTGTTCTCACTGTCAGGAAATTTCTCCTTAGTTCTAGGTTGCTTGCCTCCTTGATTAGTTTCCATCCATTGCTTCTTGTCCTACTCTCTACCTACCTAATATAATTAGATATATATAAATAGAATTAGATACCTAATAGAACTTACCCTACCTCAGTGGTGGCTAACCTTTTTGGGCTCCTGTGCCAAAAATTGCTCATATGCCAGCAACCAGAAGGCAATGTATGCCCCCCTGCACATGCACTCGCAATCCCCCCGCCACCACCACCTTACCTGCACCGCACCTCACAGCTGATTTTCGGCTAGTTTCAGGCCTTTTTCGGCCTCTCAGAGATTTGAAAAAAGCCTCTGCTAGCCAAATATATATTGTTTTTGTTTTTAGTTGGCTGTGCACCGCCCCGAGTCCCTTTTTTGGGAGAGGGGGCAGTATAGAAATTTAATAAATAATAATAATAATAATAATAAATAGGCCTGTTAATACCAGAAGTGATGAAATGGGCCTATTCGGCCTGCAGAGGCTTTTTTCAAGCCTCCGGGAGGCCGAAAAAGGCCTCAAACCAGCCGAAAATCAGCTGTGAGGCACGCACATGCATAAAGTTTGCTTGCGGCTGTTGTGCCGGCACAAATGGCTCTGCATGCCACCTGTAGCACGTGTGCCATAGGTTTGCCCTACCTAATAGAATTGAAGCTTTAAGAAGCAATTTAAAAAAACAAAAGAATATTGACGATAGAAGGACATGATTTACAATTGGGGTGACACGCATTGATATGGTACGGGAAAAATAAATCACACAGATACTTCCAAAGGCATTACATTAGAAACACTCTGTTGTCAGTATAAGAAAAAATCAAACAGAACCACGATATGAAAATCCTGATCTGGTTATTCATGATAGAAGCATTAATATGTTTTAGATCCCAATAAGATTGTAAGGTACAAAGACATGCTTAATGAACAGGAGGGTCTGAAATCTAAACAGGAATTTTTTAAAAAGGGAATTAATTTGGACTGCTGGCCACTTATCCAAATGCAAACAAGTTCCAAGTAGGATTTAGAAATGTATGGATTCTATAAGGAACCCCAAGAACTGGACAAAATAGTTTTAGGAACAGATGAAAAACTAATAAAAGAAAATGTATAATTACCTATTAAATTTTAAAATGGAAGAAGAATATGTAAAAGAAACGATGATTGTATGGGCAAAAAAAAATTGGGTATACTATAGAATGAGATAATTGGCAAAAATTGTGGGAGAGAAATTACAAATTAACATTATCAACAGTGTACAAAGAAAACCTATGCAAAATGTTTTATAGATGGCACTTGCCACCAGCAAGATTGGCAAAAATGTTTCCAAATACGTCACCAGAATGTTGGAAGTGCAAACGGGTCGGGATCCTGCTACCATATATGGTGGACCTGTCCGAGGGCGAAAAAATATTGGCTGAAGATAAAGAATTGGCTAGAAGAGATGACAGAACAACAAATAGAAACTATTCTTATTAGGAATAACATTGGGGAAACATAATAAAAGATTCATATATTTAATCATACACATAATAACTGCAGCTAGAATCATATACACACAAAATTAGAAAAGTGAAAGTACACCCACAGATGAGGAAGTAATAAAAAAAAATACTAGAATGTGCCGAATTGGACAGACTAACCATGGAACCTAAGGACAAAGGAAAAATAATATTTCCTAACATGGGATGTATTGTATAATTGGATAAATAATAAATTCAGAGTTTAGTATCTTTTAACTCATTTAACAATGAAAGAAGATTAACAAAACAAGCAAATACAGATATATTGAAGTAAGTAAGAATAAACAACGTAAGCAATACCACTATTGGATTGTATGTGAATATAGTTTAAAATATACAAATGATAAATGTAATAGTGTATTGTGGCATAAATAAGAAAATAATAGTTATAATCACAATGTATTATATAGTTAAAAGAGATTATATTATATGATAATTAGGATATATACCATGATATAAAAAAAGGATGATATAACCAATACATATCGACATTGTAAAATTGGAACTGTGATGAATATTAAGGAAAAATGCACAATACAAATATTTAAAAAATAATTGAAGAAGCTTCTTGGATGGAAAGTAAAACATCTTCAAGAAAAATTAAGAATCTAGTTGTCTTTAGAGGGAAAAAAACACCTTTGTCCGCATTCTAAAACAATGGTTTTCATATATTTGATTGGTTCTCCCAGAAATGCAGACATGACCTTTGACATTCTTCCTGTTCCTTTCACAATTACAGCACAATGCATTGATATCTGCATATTGATTGAATGTGGTGATGCATGGTAACATATCCAACCTGCAGAATTGTGTTTGTCTGCAGAGTGAATTTCAGCACTTGTGTGACCACAGAAATGAACGGGATCCCCTTTGTATTTCCACTGAGGAGGCTGCTAGAGATTCTGCTAATCTGTGCATCCTCCCAATGTAGAGGAGGAGGAGTTGGAGGAGGAGTATACTTTATCCATCAGTCAGTTGAACATATTAAAGAAGGAGCATCAGCCACCATCGTTTTGATTTTTTGAAATCTCATTATTAGACAGTATAGCCACCCACTCCAGTAGACTCGGCCTGTTTTGCTGTTAGTCACAGCAGTTGAATTGTGCTAGCATTCTGATAAATATTGTGCATCCCCACAAAGTCTCATATCTAATGTGCAGAGAATGGTAATTGCTGCAAAAATATGAAAAGAATATTAATAAAAAATTCTGCTAGGTATTCTTAATTTGTCATTTCCTTGATAAGAAATATCAGAAAAAAGGATTCTTCCAACTTTATTGATAAGTATTTCTTAGATATTGTTTTTAAATATATTTTGTGAGAAGATACAGAGTTACAATTATTGTAATTTATTTAATGGACACATACAATGTTTTACAACAACTGCCATCTTATGTTGATTCAAAATCTATGATACTGATTAAAAATTGAGGTGACAAACTCAAAAGAGAAACATGACAATAATTTCCCTCTGTTATAGAACTCTTCTCTACTTGAAGACACTTACATATACAGCAAAATCCAGCCTAGAACTGAAGTTCTTCATTGAAAAAGAAATTGGACCACTGAAGATCTCCTGGTCCTCATGCATTCCAATAGCTGTTTTACCCCTCTGTTCTCCTTTACTGGCCCTGCTGTGAAGAGACTATTGGGCTGGAAGCAAGGAGATAAGGAGGAAAAGTGGGCTGAAATGGCAGTGGATTCCTTGGTGAAGAAGCTGATGAAGAAAAGGGGAGCCTTGCAGGAACTGGAGAGAGCCCTCGGCTGTCCTGGGCAGCCCAGCAAGTGTGTAACCATCCCCCACTCCTTGGACGGAAGGATGCAGGTTTTCCACCGCAAAGGATACCCGCATGTCATCTACTGCCGTGTATGGCGCTGGCCTAACCTGCAGTCCCAGCATGAATTGAAACCTCTCGCCTGCTGTGAATTCCCCTTTGGTTCTAAGCAAAAGGACGTTTGCATCAACCCTTACCATTATCAAAGGGTGGAAGCCCCAGGTGATTCAGCCAGCTGCATGTTTAGGAAAGGACAGCCCTGTCTTGGTTGCATATGCTATCTGCAAAAAAGGAAGCTACACAGAAGCTTTGATTGGAAGAAAGAGGTCAAAGATCCAACAGGCAATCTTTTAGTTAGGGTTAGGTCACCAAGACCCAGAGAAGAAAAGACAGAAGGGATTCATTCCTTATTAATAGGAATGGGCATGTCTTGACAACAGGGTTGCAATTCACTCCTGGGACAGTTCATTGTTACTGCAAGTACATCAGCAATGTGCTGGCAATGGTAATAACTCGGCCCCAATAATCCCAAGTTAGATTGTCTTTCTCTCCTGTTTAGCTGCTGTGATTTGACTTTTTATACGCTATTTATTTTAATATTTTATGACAGTGAGTTTTCAGTATCATGGATGAAATGGCAGAAAATACTGCAGCAATAATAAGTAATATATTGATATTAAAATTAATGTCTCCTTAGACAATGGATTATTTACCCTCAATCAGATAATTTTGCAAAGCATTTTTTTAATAACTGCAGGTCAATTTTAATGATGCAAACAAGAATTTGTTCAACATATTGTTCAACTGCAGCTTAGCCCAAGTGAATTCTACCATATTTAACCTGCTTGTTTGATCATGTAAATTGGCCTGCTATCTGCCAGGTATGAAAGTTAAAAAACAAAAAGTTGTGTGCTTTTTAAAACCCATTATGCCACACTCTGACCATTGTGAACTAGCAAAGCAGATACTGAAAATCTTGTAATTGTGTGCCCTTGGCTGGTGCCTCTCTCTGTGTTTTATGGTTGTCCAAGGTGCTTGAAATAGTAAACTTCCTTTCGCTACCTTCTTAGGATGCACTGAATGTTATGCAGGAAAAATACAATTGCCATCACCAACAGAGAACTCTAGATTAGATGATAGAGCAATAATTCAGCACTATTTGATCCTTAACTTTATTGCTTTTGGCAGTTAAGTCATTCTTGATTTAGGATGAATGCTTGGGCAAGTCCCTGCAGATTCTTTAACTCTTTACCTTGTCACCATTTGTCCACATTATACAGTATATATATGCCTGCCTGCCTATCATCTATCTGTCCATCCATCATCCATCCATCATCTGTCATTGTCATCGATCATGTTTATCTCTCTATATCTCTCTATCTCACCTATCTATTCTATCATCTACTATCTCAATCATCAATCTTTTTATCACCTAATTAACAATCCATCCATCTTTTCCTGCCCTTCCCCCTCTCTCCATATATATATGTATGTATGTATGATAGACATGATGCATATACATACACACATGCATCATTTCATCTATCTAATCAATATTTAATCTGTCTCTCATCTCCGCCATTTCTATTTATCAAGCACTGTAATCTCTCTCTTGCTCTCATCTATCTTCTAACTTATATATCTATAATCTATCTATATCTAATCTATAAGTATACCTGACTCCAAAGAGTTTTTTTTCTACTTTCAAAACTTCTGTTGTAGTGTTGCCTCCAGTAATGGTTCCAAGACAGAGTGAATTCAACCCACAATTCAGCCTGCTTACCACATTCCAAAATGTGTCTCTTGAGAGTCAGCAACAGATGTCCCACAGTGCAACTCTTCCTGATCCTCACCCTGCAAAGCAGCCTCCCTGCACCCCTTTCCCAGCATCCTACAATATGTACACTCCATCAACAAGCAGCATGGGCTATTCAGTGACCGCAGGTGCAATTGCCCCAAAAAGGCTTTCTGAGCTCACAGGTATGCAAAATGGTACCTGAACACTCAGTGGGACTGAATCTATTGCAACTCTCTTTAGAAAATGCAGAGTTTGGCACCATTAAACTGCAAGAACCAACATGATGAGCCATGATGGCACAGTGGTTAGAATGCAGTATTGCAGGCTTCTTCTGCTGACTGCCACCTGACTGCAATTTGGCAGTTCAAATCTTACCAGGCTCAAGGTTGACAGCCTTCCATCCTTCCGAGGTTGTAAAATGAGGACCCAGATTGTTGGGGGCAATAGGCTGATACTCTAAACCACTTAGAGACTGTTGTAAAGTACTGTGAAGCAGTATATAAGTCTCAATGCTATTGCTATTCAGTGCTACCTACAAGTTCATGCAATTCTGGTAGTAGCAGCTGTATTTTGAGAATTTGGGTTGGAGAATGTGATGTCTCCTGTGGATGATGGCTCATCCACGTCTTCCTCGAAGAATGAGAGCATTCCTGGAACATCTGGTATTGCTGACCCTGAGCTGCTGGCCTTGGTGGATGCTAGAGTGCAAGCAGGGCAGAGAGGTGGCGATCTACCAGATTGATTGGCCCTGCTGGGCTTACTGGGCTGCACTGGGAGGGGCTATTTAGTACAGCAGGTAGAGGGAGACATTGCTGGAAGCAAAGTGTGGGTCGTGGCCAGATGGTTGTTTGTGTTTCTGGGACTCTGCAACTTGTGGATGTAATTCAGTTGCAGAGAGCGTTTATATTTGTGTTGGGTGTAGCTGGTGATCTGTCGGGTGGACTAATTGGCCATTGCCTAGAAAGTTAATCTGGGGCTTTGCTGAAAACAGCCCCTGAATTCCTGGCTCGGACAATTCCTGTGACTTCTCCTTGCAAACCCTAAAACCGGACCACTGGACTTGTTGACAAACCTCAGCGGAGGCCCTGGACCCCTGAGGGGATTTTGGCTGTTTATTTTTGGAACCTGCTCAGGCAAAACCTTTATTTCTTTGTTTATGGTTTTGCTTTTGGTTATCTACTTGGTCGCGAGCCAATTACTGTGCTAAGCTTGCAGCTTTGCTTAGCTGAGCTAAGCTTGCAACTGAAAATCTGAAGTAGAACTATAGAACAGACTGAATAAAGCTCTCCACACCAAGCCTGACGTGTGGGTGAGTGGGGGTCAGCACAGAGAATGGCATATTATTTATTTATATTACAATTTTTTAATAGCTCAATCAGCTTTGAAGCTTCTGGTCAGGTTGCAACACATTAGCATTATAGAAGCAACAATAGCAAAAAGGAATAATTGATGAAAGTGTTAAACCAGAGCAAGCAGATGGGTTCAGCTTTCTTAGGCACAGAAGTGCTGGTTGATTTTTGGCCACTTGCTCAGCCCAATCTTAACTCACAGGATTATTTTGGTGGTACAAAAAAATAATATGTGTGCTTTCCTGAACTCTTGTTGCAAAATCGGGATATACATTAAATTGATTTATTCATACAGTCAAGGCAAACATTGATACAATGTTGTTCTTGGAAATTTAAAAAAAAAAACAATAGAGAATCTGGTCTCTTTGGGCTTTGTATGAATGACAAGTCATTGGCAAGCATCTGATTGAATGCAATTTGTTTACTAAATATCTATGGTCTCTGAGATCATTTCTTTTTATTTATATAAGCTGGCTATGAAATAACTTTCTCTTTTCAGCTGCCAAATCTGTTCCTCCTCCTAATGTCAAAGAGATGCCACAAAAGCCCAATGAATGCCCTGCACAGAAACTCCCAGGCACTTTATCAACACCGCCATTGCCCAGTGGAGGCAAAGCCAGAGAAGCTGGAGGTATGTCAAGACTTGTATTTTTCCCCTAGAGAAAGATCTGCTAGTGAGCCCATGAATGGTTGAATTTTCCTCCAAAAAGACTCTTAGCCAAAATAGTTCTACTTAATAGACTGAAACCAGAATAGGCTTAATTTGGTTTGATTATTGTTAGTGCTGTTGAAAATAGTGGCTTCATTTGATAACAAGAAAGGCCATCATTCTGAATTTAGTCACACCCTAGATTGAAATAGGAACATTATAGGATGAGGAAGGAGTTTTAGATAGGTTCACTGCCTTCAGTTACTTATAAAAGTAGGATAAAAGTAAACAAAATAATAAAAAAATATATTTGATTGCTATGATGAAATTCACTTTTTAAAGTAACACACTCAGTTAATTACACTAATTGACACAACTCACTAATTTTTATTGCATTATTTTTCATTGTCCTTTCTAGTTGTTCTCAACTTACGACCATTCATTTAACAACTGAAAAAAATATTTTATGACTGGTCCATGCACTTATGACCATTGTAGCATCCCCATGGTCCCATATTAGAATTTGGGCACTTGTTACCAGCATGTATCTATGACAGTTGCACCATCCAGGGGTCATGTGATCACCATTTGCAACTTTCCTAGGGGGCTTCTGACAAAATAAGGGAAGCCAGATTTGCTTAACAACTGAGTGGTTCACTCAACAACTTGAGTGATTTGCTTAACAAATCACTGGGAGGGGGTGGGGGGAAAGGTTATAAATCTTGAGTTAGGTGTGATTCATTAATGACCATATTGCTTAGCAATGAAACTTTCAGTCCCAATTATGCTCATAAATCAAGGACTACCTGTATATCTCTTTTCTGTTCTGGCAATGCCAGCTCTATAAATGTGTATGTGAAGAAAGTATTTGGATATGAAATGAATCACATTGTTATTATTGTTTTTCTATCTACATACACCTGTGAAACCTGCTTCCAGATGCCCAACCTGTGAGCTATGAGGAACCAGTTCAGTGGTGCTCAATTGCCTATTACGAACTCAATAAGAGAGTAGGAGAGACTTTTCAAGCCTTTTCTCAAAGTATACTAATAGATGGCTTTACAGATCCTTCAAGCAAGGACCGCTTCTGCCTTGGATTGCTCTCTAATATTAACAGGAATTCTTCCATAGAAAACACCCGGAACCACATCAGAAAAGGTAATTGCAGAGAAACACTGCTGGGAAAATAGCTCAGTTCAAAACTTGACATTAATACCTGGGAAAATCCTGGAAAAGATAATCAAGCAGTGGATTTATAAATATCTAGAAAAGAATAAGGCAATCACTAGAAGCCAGCATATGGTTTTTAAAAACAGATCATGCCAAACAAGCCTTATGGCTGCCTCTGATAAAGTGAATGAATCAGTCACTGTCTTTGTGGGCTGGGTGGTTTTGCATTCCTTAGCGTGACCTTGGAACAGCCAGCGGCTATTCTGATGCTTCGTTTCAATTCTTCTCATGCTAAACACCCCCACTCCCACCCTGAAGCATGACAGGCTGAAAGTAGGCAATGCATAGTATAGCAGGAATCCTGAAAAGACTGCCACACAGCAAAAATGGTGTCTTTAGCATTGGAACTGCCGAGTCTGCTTGTATTGCCAGCTGGTTCTGTCCATCATGCAACAATACCCCAATCGTAATGTATCATGAAGTAGTTTAGAACACGAGTCTTTTTGCTTTGATCTGTGTTGAAGATGACACCCTTCTTGGTCCCTCTTCTCTCCTGAAGGTGTCCACCTGTATTATGTGGGGGGAGAGGTCTTTGTCGAGTGTTTAAGCGACTGCAGCATTTTTGTCCAGAGTTTGAATGCCAATCATGAGTGCGGCTTCCACCCAAGCACCGTCTGTAAAATCCCGAGTGGGTACAGCCTGAAGGTTTTCAACAACCTGCTCTTTGCACAACTGCTTTCCCAGGCAATTAACTATGGTTTTGAGGCAGTCTCTGAGCTCACCAAGATGTGCTTTATCCAGATGAGCTTTGTTAAAGTAAGAACTTTCTTTGTCTTGGATTATAAAGCTGAAAAAGTGGGATTGATCTCTTTGTTACATTTTAAAAGGATGAGAGGCCCCAAGTTTTCTCCATATTTTGCCATAAACAAGTAAGAAGTGAAAAATTATCATAATTCTGTGAAATTTGTGGCACTGTCTTACCGCTAGTGACTTCAATTATGATTGATTTCTAACAAGAAGGAATAAAAATTTCTTTAAATTTAAATTTATGTCCGAGATTATTCCAAATGAACCATACATGCCCTGGAGAACCTGGGCTGCTCCCCCGGCCAGCCTTCCAGTTCCAGTAATGGTAATTGTCAGCTGACCTTTCATTGGTCTTGTTGGCCACAGAATAGGAGTTTTACCTTTCTCAGGCCCTTCTCAAGAGCGCTCTTCCAACTGTCTTAGTTACGACTATGCTTTATTTCTATATTATCCAATATTTCTTCAAGATGGCATGCAAAATTAGAACAGGCCTAAGTCTAAAATCCCTATCCATGCTCCTTAAACTTCTTGGGATTCTCAGAATTAGACCTGAGCTAAAATCATTTCTAAAGGCTACAGTTCTGCACCTCATTTCTTGGGAGTGAGACCTGCTAAGCTCAGAAAACTTTTCTCCAAATAATCAAGGTTAGGAATGATGGTTTCATTGATGTTATAAATGATTACCATATTTTTGGTCTGGACCATAAGAGACACATTACCTTTAGAGGAGGAAAGCAAGAAAAGAAAAATCTGCCTCTGCCTCCCCGCATCCATCCGGTATTCATCTGGCTAGCGTCCTTGCAGAAAACAGCCTGGTCAGCTTCAGCATGTTATTGCAGCCCCGGCACATGGCTCATCAGGGCTCTGCTCCATCGCACCCACAGAAGCCAACTGGGGCTGAGCTACTGCTGCTGGGGCCCATTTGCCAAGGCCTGTTCTCCGCCCATTGGCAGCAAACGGGGCATAGTGATCGATGGCAGTGAATGGGCTGCGGCAAACGGTGATCAGACGGTGGCAAATGGGCCACGACGAATGGCTGAGCAGCGAGCAGGCCACGACAAACCACTATATAACGAGACTTCACTTACATAATCACTACATCTTCAAAAAGTGCCATAATTTAAACAACAGCATTGTGTAGATCTGTGCAGGAAAAGAATGAATGATAATCAAGCCTACACGAGAGGGAGATGAAAAATCATGTAATGAACTGAAAGTCTGCCAGATGTAACTCTACATTAAGATTCAGCTTGCTTAATTCTTCTTTGTGTAAGAATGCTGTATGAGGTGTTAAAGTAATACTTATGCAATTTGCTCCAAGTCCACATATTTTTATTAGATGCCCTGTCCACAATTTTACGACTTCTCAGTACTTCAAAATGCAAAGGAAAGGCAATGGGTATATTTGACTAAAATCAAAAAAGGCTTTTTGAATAGAATGAAGAATGCAGCCCAGTCATCTCATCCTTTGCCATTTGTTGGTCTCTTCTATAGGGCTGGGGAGCAGGATACCATCGCCAGGCAGTCACCAGCACCCCGTGTTGGGTAGAGATCCATCTTCATGGAGCTTTGAAATGGCTGGATAAGGTGCTGAGGGAAATGGGCTCTCCGGAGGCCCCCATCTCTTCCATTTCGTAAGAATCATCTCCAATATCTGGAGGACAAACATGGCTTCAAATATATGCAGGGTGTTTGGGATATTTCTTCCTCCCTCTGTATACACTTGTATATTGTCAGTGTTTTTAGTGCTGTTTTAACATTTAAGATGGTAGACTGTTGTGTTCTATTGATGACTTTATTCCTCCTGTTTATCCTAATTATTGATAATCATGAGTGAGGGTAATTGTCATCTGCAATGATCCTGAGTGAAAGGTAGTTAATATATTGTTAATGTGTTCTAACCTTTGCTTCGGTTTATAGCAATAAATAAATAACCTGTTAGGTTAATGTTAAATAGTTACATCTTTTTTCTGTTAAAAATGTACGTCAACATTATTTCTTTTTAAAAAGGTAGAGGGTCCATCTCCAAATATTATTTATTTATTTATAACATTTATATAGCTGCCCATCTTTCAGCAAACTTTTATAAAAACTAGAAAATACAAGCAGTTAAAACATTAAAAGCAAATCACCTGGTGGCAATCCATGCTAACGTGCCATCAGGTGATTGTCTCCCAGGGCTTAAGGGGAAAGCCAGGTCTTTAGGGCCTTACAGAAGGCTAAACAGAGGGAGGCCTGCTAAACTTCAGTGCACAGACTGTTTCCTGAGCTAGGGACTGCCATGGAAAAGGCATGCTTCCTAACTCCCCAGGTGACAATATTTGGGGAATGGACCAGGAGCGTGCTTGCCCTCTCTGACCTGGTGGGATAATAGTTGTCCTTCAGATCCTACCGAGAGCCTGGCCCTGTGCCATATGGGGCTTTGGAGGTGAGGACCAGTACTTTGAATTGCTGGAAACTGGAAGCCAGTGCAGCTCGTTCAACAGACGTCACCTTTCTCACTGATCAGCCTTGTAGGGAACACCGCCCGCCCCCCTCCACTCCAGTCTCTCATCAAGACTGGCAAGAAACCTCAGCCCCGCTCTGCACATTCCCCAAACAGCCCGCCCACAAGGGGGTCCTGGCCACTCCAGATCTTTCCCACCAGGGAATCCAATTTGCTTTGGGGTCTCCACTCCACTGCAGGCACCAGGGGGCCACAGTCTAAGATCTCAGGTGAAGAGAAAAGGAGGCTCCAAGACAGAGGTGGAATTCAACCGGTTTGGACCGCTTCACGTGAACCAGTTGTTAAAATTCTGCCCAGTTTGGCAAACCGGCTAATCCCACCACTGGCTGATCTTGCCCCCAGCCGTTTTTCCAGGTGGAAAATGACCAAAAATGGCCTGAAAAACACTGGATAACTGGGCTGAAAAACGACCAAAAATGGCCCGGAAAATGGCCTGTAAATGGCGGGAAACAGCCCAAAATTAGGCCAGAAAAAGGCCAAAAAACAGGCCGAAAGAAGGAAGGAAGGAAGGAAGGAAGGAAGGAAGGAAGGAAGGTGTTAATTCAGCTTTAGCTTGGTCTCTTTCAGAATTACCTGCACAGAAGTATTGTCAATCCTTTTCCTTCTGTTTATTAATTTTGGAGTGCAAATGGGCTTAAATTGTAAATTGCTTCTGAGGAATCAATTGAATTTATTGCCTCTGCCCCCTCAGGTGTGAAATGTTGGCTGTTATGACACAATATATTGCTTTTTTAATAAGCTCAGCCTCCAGTGTCTTACTTTCCTCGGTGATGGGAGCTGAATGCTTTGCTGGTCTCTCCCCATCCCTTCACTGGGGAGCGGGAGGGGGGCGGGGGGATATTTGCACTGGAGGTGTTGCGTATAGGCCCAAGGCCTGGGGAAAGGGAGAGTGGCCAGGAGGTGGTGCTGATGGTGATGTTGAGTTGGCCACGTCCACCCAGTCACATGACCACCCGGCCATGTCTACCTAGCCAATCATTAGGGAAGTGAACTGGTAGTTAAATTATTTGAATCCCACCACTGCTCCAAGATGGCTACTTTGTCATATAGCCGGTCAAGCAGCAGCCTCCAGATATAAGCTGGGCTTTCCACCATGCCTGCTTGCCCCTTCTCTCACTGCTCCTTCTCTCCCCTTGCCAAGGCACCATTCCCATGAATCAGCAGTTCTTCTGTCCATCCTCCCCTTTCAAGGCAGTCCAATATAGAGAGCAGAGCCATCTTCCTTCTTGAGCACAAATTAGCATCACATTAAATTACATATCGTAATGAATGACTTATTGCACTTTCATTCTCTCTCTCCCTTATTTTGTGTAGATTTTATAGCATATCCAGAATACATTTAATAAGTTAAATTATAACATCAGTATGGCCATGATAGAAAACCAATAATGTGCATCTTCTTTTCCCTCCCAACTTTACTTGCTAATTTTTTCTAATATCAATCAAAATGTCAAGCTACAGATACATTTGCTATAAATAAATGCCTTTAAATAACCATTTTATTATCCTGGCACCGTAGCCGTAGAAAGTTGGGGATGAGAACTTCCGTCAAGAGGGTTTATGGGCTATCAAATCAATGCAGCCAGCCTCGAACAAGACCAAAGCCTTGGCCTGAGATCTGCCCAGTGAGTGGTTCACTTGCACTGAATTAACTCAGAAGAATTGTCAAGCCAGATTATTCTAGACTCTTCTCATTTATTGTCAAATACATTTTTTCAGACACAGAAGTTATTTAAAGATCAAAGCTTTTGCTTGGATGTTCTTTCAAATCCGCCTGCACTTCAAGAATATCTTTTGGCTTCAAACTTGAAATCAAGAGAAACAAGAAAATGGCGAGACTAGCTTCTCCTCCTGTGTACTTCCTGCTCCAGCTAAATCATGGTTTATAAATGTAAACCAACCAAATATAATTTTGGTCAGAAATCAGAAATGGTGTCTGATATAACTTTAGATGGCCTTTCACCAATCTTGCTGGTTTATTTTATTTCTTTATTAGGTTTATGTGCTGCCCACCTTACCTAGCTCTGGGCAGTCTACAAACATTAATCTCAAAAAATCAGCACAAAACTTGTATATGTTGCTCTGTAGAGTGATGGCAATAAAGTTACCGCCCTGCAGGACTTCATCCAAAGAATCTTCTTACACCACCATACCTCAGCACCTGGCAGAGGCTCTTGAAGCTGGAGATAGAAGTGTTCATCTGCCTTTCACACTTCACATGCAAGCAAGCTTCAACGAGAAGGGCTGCTCTGTCCATTGGTAAAGGAAGAAGAAGCTTCTTTAATGGGCAATCAAGCAGGAGAGCTCATGCCCAGGGATAGTCAAGCACCATAGGTTTGGAGGGTCCTCTCGGTAGAGCAAAATTTGCTTCTCTGGGTTGACCATTTTGCAGATATTGCTTTCTGTAAGGATTACCTCTCCTCCTAACTTAAGAGAGTGAAGACTCTTGAAGTGAAGTAGTTCAAAAGGAATCTTTTATTAAGCAGAAGTGAAAGCAATACATTCAAAGCAACGTCTGAATACCCTTAGGCAAGACAAGCAGAAGTAAAGCATTAGAAACCCCTCTCTTTAGCCAGATGCGGATTCAGCCAATCCACAGGTGTGAAGATGTTATTGTACTGGCCACTCTGAGAAACAGGTAAGTCTACAATCCCATGGCCATCTCCTGCTGGCTTTCAAAGTGAAACAAGCCACATGGCCCTCCCCCCTAACGCATTCTCCAAGAGTGAGAATATCTCAGGGTGCTTCGGCACCAGGATACAAGTTATAAAATACCAGTGGTCACAGACAACAGTAATGAATCGAATTCAAGGGTCCCCCTTCTCCCAATTGAATAGCACCATCACTTTTAGGGATCTGACAGGAATTTTGAGAGTTTAAGTCCAC
This sequence comes from Bungarus multicinctus, assembly GCA_023653725.1. Classification (NCBI taxonomy): domain Eukaryota; kingdom Metazoa; phylum Chordata; class Lepidosauria; order Squamata; family Elapidae; genus Bungarus; species Bungarus multicinctus. Next base: position 26,207,199 of record CM042835.1, on the reverse strand, counting down.
ACATTATCGAGTTGCCAAGATTGAGAAACATTGGACTAGAGAAGCAGGAACTCTGTAATGACAGAATCATAAGGGATTCTGAAGCCTAACTTAGATTTCCAAAACTGTATTTCTGGGTACCAGTTTAGTGTGAGCCATGTAAACAGTACTTTATGCCAATTGTAGAGTTTTCTGTGCCAAAAAGTATTGCTTCATCCTTCACACACACACTCTTAGATGGTAGCAATTGATCCTGCTCTTAAATCAGACCTATCTGGGCAATTCCTTATCACTTTTGAGATCTTTCTGTATCCACTTAAAGGCTCCTGATCTTGCTGCTTCCATTAAAGCAATCTCAGGGTCCTCAACATTTCTGGCTAATAGGAACATCAAGACAAGATCTAGTGACACTTTGGAATCCAAGTGCATGAAGGAGTGATTGCCAGGCTATGAAAAACCATGCTCTCTCTAACATGGAGCCAGGGGTTGTTTACTCCGTGCTGCAACTCTTGAGAGTGGTATAAGCAGTTGCATAGATAAGAATGGTTTTCCACAGAATTTCCCCTCTTCCTTGGAGACCTCATGGATGTTTGTGCACAGATGAAGCTATGCAGATGGAAATGCCCAAGACTGTCAAGAGCATCCCCAGAACGGCCCCTACAGAAGGGAAAAAGCAGGAATCAACCAAAGCTGCAATTTTTATAGGAACATGGACTATTCAATTCAACCAATGGTGGGATTCAGTTGGTTTGCACCGGTTGGCCTGAACTGATAGCTAAAATTTTCTGCAGTTCAGCGAACCTTCTGATTCTCACCACTAGCTAGCCCTGTCCCTCCCCTCCCCTCCCCTCCCAGTCATTCCAGTGGTGAGATTCAAATTTTTTTACTACGGGTTCTGTGGGTGTGCTTGGTGGGTGTGACATGGCTTGGTGGGCGTGGCATGGCTTGGTGGGTGTGGCAGGGGAAGGTTACTGCAAAATCCCCCTTCCCTCCCCACCCCACTAATCTGCTTTCCAGCTCCATTCTCCTGTGTAGGGCAACCAAAGAAAACCCAGCCAATCAGCTGGGAGTCAATGGAGGCAGAGAATAGATGGGGTTGGTGGGGCCAGTCAGGTGGGATTTGCTGGTTCTCCGAACCACTCAAAATTTCCACTACTGGTTCTCCAGAACTGGTCAGAATCTGCTGAATACCATCTCTGAGCCATTCCTATCCTGGCCTGAGAAGGTAAGGCCGACAGCGGAGTAGGGAGACCTGTTCTGGGCCCATTGTGCTCAGCTGAAAGGCCGCTTAGGAGGGGGGTGGACATGGCAAGGCCCAGTTGCCTTTCGGGCCCTACTCTGGGTTGGGCAGTGGTCTGACACGACTCCCGATCCCTGCCTGCCCTTCTCCTATTGCTGATGGCAGAGAGGAAGGCGAGCCAGGGCTGAGCTGCTGCCACTGGCCCCCCCCCCCCCCCCCCCCCCCCCCCCCCCCCCCCCCCCCCAGTTCACATCCTGCCCCCTGCCCGGACTCACTGGCTGATCTGGGAATCCTAGTGGGCAACCTCTTAAGTAGGAGTCATAGGTATGCTGCAACTGCTGAAAAAGTCAATGCAGTCCTTGATTGTATCAACAGAGGAATAATATCAGGATCTACAGATTAACAGAGTTGGAAGGCACCTTGTAGGTCATCTAGTCCAACCCCCCTCCCAAGTAAGAGACCCTACACCATTTCTGACAAATGGCAGCCCAGTCTCTTCTTGAAAGTCTCAAGTGATAGTGCTCCCACAACTTCCAAGGGAAACTTCTGTTCCATTGGTTGATTGCTCTCACTGTCAGAAAGTTTCTCCTTATTTCTAGGTTGAATCTGTCCTTGTTCAGTTTCCATCCATTATTCCTTGTCTGGCCTTCAGACACTGCTATTGTGTCTCCCCTGATCTTTCTCTTCACTAGACTAGCCAATTCCTGTAACTGTTTATCGTATGTTTTAGCCTCCAGTCCCCTAATAATTTTGGTTGCTCCTCTTTGCACTCTTTCTGGAGTCTCAACATCTTTTTATAGTTTGGTATCCAAAACTGGATGAAGTACTCTAGGTGTCGCTTTATAGAGTGGTATTAGTACCTCATTTGATCTTGACTGTATAGCTCTATTAATGCAACTTAGGATTGCATTGGCTTCTTTTGGCTTCTCTGCACACTGTTGGCTCATATTTAATTGGTTGTCCACTAAGACTCCAAGATCCCTCTCACAGTTACTGCTATTTTTTTTAAACAATTTTGAGTTTTCACAAAACAAAAAAAGGTAAAATAGAACATCTTTTTTTAGTGAGCAGTATGGTTCCAGGTTTTCACTTCTCCATACAGATATCATCTCAATTTCATATTCATCTTTCATATTCAGTTTCATATTTTATTGCTACTTGTATATTCTCCATTTGTTTTTTCTCAAATACCTCCTTTGTGCTTATTTTATAGCTTTCTCATTTCTCACAGTTACTGCTATTAAGCCTGGTATCTGCTATCAAGATCACATGAAATATTAGTACCATTTATAGACTGCTTTATAAGATCACACTTGGCATCTTGTATCCAATTTTGGCAAACGGATATCAAGATTTTAGAAAAAATATAGAGAAGAGCAACAAAGATGATTAGAGGGCTGGAGGCTAAAGTATGATGAATAGTTGTAGGAACTAGATATGTCTGGTCTAACAAAGAGACGGGCTAAGAGCAGGGGTGGGATTCTACCAGTTCGCACCTATTCGCTAGAACTGGTTGTTAACATTCTAAGCAGTTCGGAGAACCGGTTGTTAGAAGAAATTCCTGGCCTAATCCTGTAAGGAAGGCAGGAAGGAAACATTCTGGGGTTACTTACAGAAACCGCCTCTCCGTTAACCCTTATTACATTCTTGGCAAGACTAGACTTCCTGTCTCTGGAACATCTCTGGAGTTTTTTCCCCCTCCTTTGCTGGTACTTTGCTTCTGTGAAGTGACCATTCAAAGTTACAGTGGCACTGAAAGAAATGACTTATGACCCTTTCTCACACTTACGACTGTTGCAGCATCCACACAGTCACGAGAGGCCAGGCGAGGAGATGCGTGCCTCGATGTGAGTGATATTGAGTTGGCCACATCCAGCCAGTCACATGACCACCATTTAAGCCACCAACTAAGCCATGCCCATAGAACCAGTTGTTAAAAAATTTGAATCCCACCCCTGGCTAAGAGTGACATGATAGCAATCTTCCAGTATTTGAGGGGCCGTCACAAAGAAGAGGACGGCAACCTAGTCTCCAAAACACCTAAGGGTTCACAAAAAATAAAAGATGGGAACTTATCAAACAGAGATCCAATCTAGAAATAAGAAGAAATTTCCTGTCAATGAGAACAATTAATCAGAGGGACCGCCAAGGGTGTGGACAGATTACTGGGGAGGCTGAATGCCACCACCTGTTTACTGGACCCGTGCCCTTCCTGGTTGGTTTCTACCTCCAGAGAGGTGACAGGAGGCTGGCTCCAGGGGATTGTCAACGCTTCATTGACGGAGGGGGCTCTTCCTACCGCCCTGAAAATGGCGGTGGTGCGGCCCCTCCTCAAGAAGCCTTCCCTGGACCCGGCTCTTTTAAATAACTATTGTCCTGTCTCCAACCTTCCCTTTCTAACGAAGGTTGTTGAGAGAGTGGTGGCGCGTCAGCTCCCTCAGTACCTGGAGGAAGCATTCTACTTAGATCCATTCCAATCGGGCTTCAGACCCGGGTACAGTACCGAAACAGCATTGGTCGCGTTGGTCGATGATCTCTGGAGGGCCCGTGACAGAGGTTATTCCTCTGTCCTGGTCCTAGTAGATCTATCAGCGGCTTTTGATACTATCGACTATAGTATCCTATTGCGGCGGTTGGAGGGGTTGGGAATTGGGGGCACCGTTTTGCGGTGGTTCTCCTTCCTCTCGGACCGCTCGCAATTTGTGTTGATGGGGGGGGGGAGAGGTCCACCCCTAGGCCCCTCATTTGTGGGGTGCCTCAGGGGTCGGTCCTCTCCCCTCTTCTGTTCAACATTTATGTGAAGCCGCTGGGAGAGATCATCCGTGGTTTTGGGGTGAAATGTCATCTTTATACTGATGATACTCAGCTTTACATCTCCACCCCAAACCACCCCAACGATGCTGTGGAGGTCATGGCCCGTTGCCTGGAGGCTGTGTGGAACTGGATGGGCGGGAACAGGCTTCGACTCAACCCTTCCAAGACTGAGTGGCTGTGGTTTCCGGCGGCCCGATATAGTCAGCTGACTCTGTCGCTGGCTATTGGGGATGAGATCTTGACCCCCACAGAAAGGGCTCGCAATCTTGGTGTCCTCCTGGATGTACGGCTGTCTTTGTAAGATCACATCATGGCCATCTCCAGGGGGGCTTTTTATCAGGCTGATACGCCAGATGCGGCCCTTTCTTGATCGGGACGCCTTACGCACAGTCACCCATGCCCTGGTCACCTCCCGCCTGGACTACTGTAATGCCCTCTACATGGGGCTCCCTGCGGGGAGCACCCGGAGGCTTCAACTGGTACAAAATGCGGCCGTGCGGGTGGTTATGGGGGCGTCGAGATACTCCCATGTGACGTCCCTCCTGCGCGAGCTGCATTGGTTGCCGGTGGCCTTCCGGGTTCGCTTTAAAGTATTGGTTTTGGTCTTCAAAGCGCTCCATGGCATCGGACCAGGATACGTACAAGACCGCATTCTGCCAGTAGTCTCCCACCGACCGGTGCGCTCCCACAGAGAGGGTCTCCTCCGGGTCCTGACGCCTTCTATGTGCCGCCTGGTGACCCCGAGGAATAGGGCCTTCTCTGTGGGGGCACCCGCCCTTTGGAACGGGCTGCCCCCGGGGCTACGAACAACCACTGACCTGAGGGCGTTCAGACGTGACCTGAAGACCTGGCTCTTTGAGCAGGCCGGCCTGAGCTGAGTCAAATGGGATTTTAAATAAGGGGTTTTAGATTAGCTGGTTGGGGTATGAAAGTTTTAATTTATTTTAATCGGGGGTTTTAGATTTTTATTTGGGCAGCCTATAATTTAATTCTTTTTTAATCGTATTTATATCTGTGTTTTGTATGTATTTTAGTTGGCTGTTCACCACCCTGAGTCCTTCGGGAGAAGGGCGGTATATAAAATTATGAAATAAATAAATAATAAATAGAGGAATGGGATGCTTTCAGAAGTTGTGGGTAGACCATCACTGGAGAAGAAATTTTTAAGAAGAAATTTATCCATATTAGTATAGGGCAATGGTGGCTAACCTTGTTGGGCTCCTGTGCTGATAACTGCACGCACCTCGCATGCCAGCACCCAGAAGGCAATGCGTGCAGGTCCTCCCCATGCTCCCTGTGCATATGTGCATGATCCCCCATGCGCTGCACGTGTCTGCGCATGCGTGAGCAATCGCCATGTGCATCATGCATCTCTGTGCATGTGCGCATGTCTCCCGCACGCTCCCGCGCATGTGCGCCAGATACCCAACAATCAGCTGGCGGGTGGGCTGCATGTGCCTGTGCAGTAGAGCTGCTCTGGGTAAGGGCTTGCTTGCCAGCTGTAATGGCTCTGCGTGCCACTTCTGGCACGCATGCCATAGGTTCGCCATCACGGGTATAGGGTCTCATGCTTGAACAGGGGTTGGACTAGAAAACCACCAAGATCCCTTCCAACTGTGTTATTCTTTATAAATTTCTCCATTCAGTCTTACCAAGAGAATGGTGATAAACCAGCGGTTGTCAACTGGTGTGCCAATTTTGGTGGGCCGCAGAGAAATGTCACCCACATGGCCCGTGGGAACCTTCCCCACCCACTCACTCCTTACCTGGCAAACTTGCCTGCTAAATTGCTATTTTTCCTTTCTTTTTCCCAACCATCAGCTGTTCTGCTGTGCTGGGATATTTAAATTAGCTATAAAGCAGGAAATCATTGCATTTCTTGCTTTCTAGCTAGTCTTTAGATCTTCAGTTCTGCTTTTAAGCACAGCCAAACCTCCCTTAGGACTGAAGGTTCAGTGCAGACTCATGGCAAGCAAATTTTATGTGACAGACTCAGGTAGCCGATGGCAAATAGATAGATCACTGAATGATTCTGTGAGCAACTCAATCTGCCTGCCTGCTTTGCCTGATTTTGGGTAAAAGTTGCTCTTTTTTTAAATAAAAAAATTCAATATTTACATACATGGTGTGTTGTGAGTTAATTTTGTGAGTTTGCTTGTTAGCAAATTTTATGAGTTTGCTTGCAACCAAATTTTATGTGACAGACTGAGATAGCCGATGGCAGATAGATAGATCTCTGAATGAATCTGTGATTCTGTGATCAACTCAATCTGCCTGCCTGCTTTGCCTAATTTTGGGTAAAAGTTGCCCTTTTTTAATAAAAAATTCAATATTTATATATATTTATAATATGTACATGACCACCAAGCCACACCCACAAATTAGGCTATGCCCCTAGAACCGGTTAGTGGTACCTGGGATTTAAAATTATGAGTTTGGTGGTCCTTGAGATCCAAAAGGTTGGCAACCCTTGTAATAAACAATACTTGGAAATGGACATGAGGTCTTCTGATAGCAAAATCTCATCTTATTGGCTAGTATCAAGAGGAAGATGACTTTGAAAAAGCTTCCTCTCACCATAACATGCAAGATGAGATGAGGAGTGCCTAGGAGGGGAGGGGCAAGGAGAGGCCAGGGGAGGGGCCATTTGATGTGAAAGACAAGTTGGCCATGCCTATCCAGTCACATGACTACCCAGCCAATCATTAGGGCTGTTGTTCAATAATTTGAATCCCAACATTGAATTCAACCCTGCTTATTTTGATGAAATATAAAGCAACAAGGAGGACAGAATTTGCATCTGATCAAACCATTAGACACCTACTTGTGCCACCTATGTTTTCCCCAAGAAATTTTCCTGTTGCCATTGTGAAGACCAGGGCCAAGGAATTGCAAAGAGGCACAGCCAGGGTTAGGTCTGAAATGGAAAGTAGAACATTTAATGCAGAATCATCTGATCAAAACAAATAAAAACCACTGAGAAGACAACCCTAATCAAAGGGAAACTTCATCTGAAGTTTGTGTTTGGCTGGGGAATGGCTGGTAGGAAATCCTTCTTCTAAAAACATGTTAGCTAGATCTCTACATTCAGGGATTTCCACATAGGACAATATTGGCAAGAGGGCAGTTACCATGTTTTTCGGACTACAAAGATGCTCCGAAGTATAAGACGCACCCAGCTTTTAGGGAGGAAAACAAGAAGAAAAATCTGCCTCTGCCTCCCAGCAATTTGCCTCCTTGCAGCAAACAGCCTGCTCAGCTTCGGCACAGCCTGATTAGCATAAGCAGCTGGTCATTGGTTGGATCGGCCTCCCAATGATCAGCTGTTTCAGGCTGCAAGGATCACCATTGCCTATTGCTGTCTCCATGCGCCTCATTTTTGGCCTCTGCATCCTGTTTTCGACCTCCGCACGCCCCTTTTTCAACCCACTCTAGGCAGGGATCGAAATGGGGCAAATTGCTGGGAGGCAAAGGGCGAAAGGTGGGGGCTGGCAGGTGGGTGGGGCTTTGGCAACATTCGCTGTATAAGACACACAGACACTTCCACACACTTTTTTTTGGGGGGAAAGTGTGTCTTATACACCAAAAAATATGGTACTTCCAATGTAGCAACTGTCCAGCATCTGTCGCTTATCTATCTATTCTTTAACTGGTCTCTTCCAACCATACTGGATCGGAGTTCAAGAACTGCAATCAACATATCTTGAGGGCACCAAAGGTGTCCACACTGGAGCTCAAAGAAATCTAGATAGTACCTGATCATGTGATTAAAACCCTGCTCCTTTTGAATGTGCATCAGAATTCTCAGTGTTTCTTTTTAATGAAAGTAGTAATCCTGCTCTGAAATCTATTAAGCACTGAGTTATTCCCATTTTGGTGACACAATCACAGAAATTGGATTTTAAAAATTATGTCTTTCTGCAGTAGGTATCTGAGTAATCCCCCACAATGATCAGAGTTCCCACTTTAAATCACCTCCTCCCCAGATCTTGACACTGGCAGTAATTAATTAAGGACCAACCTGTGGATGCTAATGTGATATAGTAGACGAATGAGCCACACTGGTTTACTATAAATGGTAACATGTACTGCAAGGGAAAAAAAAATAGTTGGGAGAGAGCTTCAGGGTTACTTAATTTAAATCAATTTCTGATAACCAGGGACAACACAATCCCTGGTGTTCCAATTATTATAATGCATCATATACTTTTTTTCAAACATGCTGCTGGGTCAAAACAATTTTGAAAAATCATTGCTGACTAGTGGCTTTCTGAACAGTCTTCTATCGGAGAAGAAAATGGACATTATTTTTCAAATATTCTGAATTAAATAAAATTAATTTTAAATTAAATTAAATTTAGACATGGAATTACTACAGTATCATGTAAGATTTAGGAAAAAAAATTATTTTGTGATAAATCTAGTGCAGTCTAGATACCTTCCATAGTATTTCCTTCCCCCAAACCTGGCCAGGGATCACTTACTTCTTGGATCAATAAGAACATTTTGAATCTGTTTCATGGGCATGAAGAGATAATGTCTATCATGAAGGGCATAGCCATTCATAAATCATCCCTTTATTCGCTACCAGTGCCCCAGAAAGTTAGTTCCTGTTTCTAGTTTATCTTCCTTTTTAAAAGAGAAGTCAGCTTCCAATCCCATGTTTTAATTAAAGGACTATTTTTTTTAAAAAAAAGGCAGGAGGGGTAGTCTAATGATAGGAAATCTCTTCAGGGGTAAAGGTGCTATGTTGTGGGCCTCAGGCACAGGTAATTCAGATTCCTGTTGCAAAGGAGTTTCAGGTAATGGTAAGGGTGTCCAGAGAACAAGAACTGGGCTCTGAGTGGCCTGATCTCAAAACAGTGGGACACTCAACACATGACAGAATGCTTTGCACTATAGAAGATGGTTTCCCAAACTTGGCAACTTTAAGACATGTGGACTTCAACTGGCTGGGTAATTCTGGAAATTGAAAGCTACACATCTTAAAGTAGTTAAAGTTAAAAAAAAGTAGTGTGAAGAGTGCTGTGTAAAATGGCAAATACCTTGTAATTCAGGCAAAGGAACTTTATTTCAGCCAGCATCTGCTGAGGTCTGCTTTCTCTTTTTACCTGCTCCAGACCCTCAGTTCCTCTTTTCAGAAATGGATTCGTTGTTCCCCAAAGAATTGCTACCAAAATCAAAGCTGCAACATTACCTGCAAGAAGATATCAACAAATATCAACAAATTGTTTAATGAAATACTCATGGGAGTTATTCATCCTTTACAATTGTATTCTTTGGTAAGAAAGACAGTAGCTAATGGATGAATAATCATCCTTCCCTTTCCTTTCAATACAAATATATTGATATTTAAGGCATTAAGTAAATTGTACCTTGTTTAGCATCAAGTCCTATTACAGGCAGTCTTCAATTTATAACAGGTTATTTAGTGACCTTCAAAGTTGCACAAACCTACCTTGAGGCTTTATGCCTTTGTTTGTTTAATGATTGCTTAAAAAGGTTGTAAAATCATATTGGCCACATGACTGATCCATTTTACAACTGTTATGACTTACAACTATAGAGGGCAGGTTCCATTATGGTTGTCTCTCAAGGGTTACCTGTAATTTACTTACTTATACCTAAAATCAAGGAGCAGATAGTACAAACCCAAACATTCTTGAAGGAGGAGTCCAGGGCTACAGTGTTTAAATTTTGCAGACTGACACACCCCACAAAGATGAATGAAAAAGGATTTGCAGTGCTTACTTAATCCATCCTTTCAATTGCACTAATCCCAATCACACAGGTCAATAATCAAACTCAAATCAAGGCCAATAGATGTGACTCCTGACCTCAGAATGGAGAAGCTCTGCAACTGAACCCTTGCTTTGCATGCACAAGGTCCTCAGGCTGAACCTTTAAGCCTGGCCAGAAAAAGTCCAGATTTACTTGAGCGGATCCTATGCAGAGATGGGATTCAGCAGGTTCTGACCAGTTCTGGAGAACTGGTAGCGGAAATTTTGAGTAGTTCAGAGAACTGGCAAATCCCACCTCTGATTGGCCTCGCCAACCCCATCTCTTCTCTGCCTCCCATTGAGTCCCAGCTGATTGGCTGGGTCTCCTTTGGTTGCCCTGCACAGGAGAACGGAGCTGGAAAGTAGGTTAGTGGGGTGGGGAGGGAATGAGGATTTTGCAGTCTCCTTCCCCTGGAATGAGGAGGAAATGGAGAATTTACAGCAGGGGTCTCCAAACTTGGCTTGTGGACTTGAAGTCCACAAGTCTTAAAATTGCCAAGTTTGGAGAGACCTTTGAATTACAGTATCCTTCCCCTGCCACGCCCACCAAGCCACGCCCACAGAACCGGTAGTAACAAAAAAATTGAATCCCACCACTGAGTCCCTATGCCAAGATAGCCTCGGAGGACCCGCCCAACTCCTCTGTGCCTCTTCTTTGGCTACCGGGAGGGAGGCGCGCGCGCGCGCGCGCGCGCGTGTGTGTCTGTGTGTGAGGAGGGGGGGGTATCAGTGTCCCTTTCCAATTTCTAGATTCCCCCCTCACTCCTCCCGATCTTTAGAAGCAATTCTGAACTCCTTTGGGAGGGGTGGGGGGGAGAGCACCATATACAGTCATAATGGTTTCTCGGTGGGGCGGGGGGCGTTAAATACATGGCAGTGCGGCCTCCGCAGGCGCTGATGTAATCACAAATCCATCCTCCCCAGTAAGTATGACATTTACTATCAAAATCCCTAAATGTCTCCGGCTTGGAGCAATTCTCAACAGTCCAGGGGTCTTTCAAACTGGGCAGCTTTAAGACTGGCGGACTTCAACTCCCAGAATTCCTTCTCCATCCATGTTAGCTCAGGAATTCTGGGAGTTGAAGTCCACCAGTTTTAAAGCTAACCAGTGTGAAAGACCGTTGATCAACACTCCCCCCCTTTTAAAGCATTCCCCCCCTCTTATACTCCCCTCCCCATTTTTAAGGCACAGGAAACGGCTCCCTCACCCAGCGATGCCATGGCGACAGGGGTACCATAGAGTCCCGCAAAGTATTTGTTCTTCGTGGCAAACAGCCGTCAGCCGGTGTTGCTCTCTACATACATCTCTATGGCTCAGCCCTACATCCCGCTGGGGGAAGGAGCGGAGTGGGCGGGAGTCACGGCCCAAGTGTATTGCCAAACTCTTGTCGGTGGACGAATTAAGTCGATCTATCTCTTTACGGCAGAGGTCTCCAAACGTGGCCCCTTTAAGACTGGTGGACTTCAACTCCCAGAATTCCTCAGCCAGAGTTGAAGTCCACTAGTCTTAAAGGAGCCAAGTTTGGGGACCCCTGGTCTAGGGTCCCTGGCTTGAACAGGAGTTGGATTAGAGGACTTTCAACCCTATGATCATATACTCTTTATCAGCTATGCTGGCTGGAGAATTCTGGGAGTTGAAGTTCACCAGTCTTAAAGTTGCCAAGTTTGGGGACCCCTGTTTTACGGAGTGGGGAGATGAAGCTTTCCAATGCAATGGTCCTTTCCATCTGAAACGATTCGGTTCATTCCAATTTGTTTTGTTGAAGTAAAAAAACTGTTGAAGCACAGTGAAACCTTATGCAAGGGCCAGCTTTCCTCCGGCAGATCAAAATAAGTCTTTTTTATTAGTATTATACATTCATTCTTGAATAATAATTCTTTTTATTTTTTTATATACTATAAATCCATTCCATTTCAAACATCTGTGATTAGGTACATATTTCATGTGCTTACAGTTTATAATTAATACTCTTCCTATCAGTGTAACAATATAACAATAACCACATTTTCATGTAATACCCAATATATCTATTTTTGCAATCTTCTCTTATTGCTTTATATATTCATCTAATCCATTTTAATTTATTTTATTTTTTAAACATTGGTAAAATAAACCCCTTATTGTGTAATATTCAGATTCTTCTTTTTCTTTAATTTCCAACGTTAATCTATTCATTTCCGCACAATATTTATTTTTTCAATTACTTTCTTCTCCATTCATTCATTGATAGGAAACTCTACTTGCCCCGCCAATGGAGGCAATTCTGAACAGTACCGGAAGTGAATGTCTAGCCAACTCGCTTCTCTTTTCTCTTCTCTAGACCTTGCCAGGGCGGTTTGTTTTTGACCTGACCCGGAAGCAATGCCTTCGGCCTCGCCCCGGAAATGCTTCATTGTACCTTCCGCTCGTGCTGCCGGCGTTGTTGCAGCAGCCATGGTGAGTCTTGGATTCCTTAATGCCAATAAATAATTACTTTAACTAGATTAAGTAGTTAAGTCCATTAATCCGGAGATTGGTCGATTCCCTGTGGGGTGGGAGGTGGGCCCGCTATTTTTCCTGGGCTCCAAAAGTTATTAGGAAAAGATCTCGCAGGTCTACGGGGAAGTTATTCCAGGTTGAACCCAGTGGCGCCTCTTTGGGAACATGAGCGGATCAGTACGAGAAAAGGTTCCCTAAAAGAAGGAACGTTTCACTTTGGGGCTAAATCATGGGGTCCACTTCAACTCCCAGAATTCTCCAGTCCGCATAGCTGACAAAGAGTATATGATCATAGGGTTGGAAGGGACCTTGGAGGTCCTCTAGTCCAACCCCTGTTCAAGCCAGGGTCCCTTTACCAGGGGTCCCCAAACTTGGCCACTTTAAGACTGGTGGATTTCAACTCTGGCTGGAGAATTCTGGGAGTGGAAGTCCACAAGTCTTAAAGTGGCCAAGTTTGGGGACCCCTGGGCTAAATCGATAATTTTGCAAGCATTGTTCCTGTGCTTCAATTCAGAGGAGCTTGTCATAAAATAAAATTAAATAAAGCTGCCTCAATAAAACCAATGCAAAGAATGAGAAAACAGAATAATAAGAGTCAGTGCTTTGGAAAGCAATATTAGGGCACCCTAAAAGATCATTCCTGGATTTATTACTATTGCTACTATTATTACTATTATTATTAAGTGTTGTACCTTATGATTCTTGACAAATGTATCTTTTCTTTTATGTATACCAGGGGTCTTCAAACTTGACAGCTTTGAGACTTGTGGACTTCCAACCCCAGTATTCCTCCTCCAGGCATGTTAGCTCAGGAATTCTGGGAGTTGAAGTCTTTAAGCTGTCAAGTTTGAAGACTCCTGGTGTACATAAAAGAAAAGATACATTTGTCTATTCTATTCTGTTCTATTCTATTTTATTCTATTTATTTCGTATCCTAAATAGCAGCTCAAAGAAATAACAAAAAATAATGAACCTAAATGTCATAAACTGATGTGTGCGATTATATCTCTATGCTAGAATCATCCTGCACATCTCTGGGCCTCTCATTCCTCTTTCCTGGGGAAAGAATGAGCACAAAATTAGAAATTCATTATACTCAAGTTGTAATTCTGGGTCTATTTACTAGGAAGTACATCCTATTAAATTCACAGTTAAATATATGGTCAGTTTCATTTCTCAGTTGTTAAAAACCTTAAAGGGATACTCAGCTTTTCTTTTAAACTTGGATGATCTCATCTTTCCTCACCCTGCCCCAGCACCTTCTTCATCTTCATGCTTGAAATAAATAAATGTAAGATATTACAGTACAGGGATGGCCTGGAGGTGGAACTCTCGCTTCACAATCAGGAAGCTGTGAGTTCAATCCTAGGTAGTGGCTCTGTCTCTGGGCACAAAGAGAAAATATCTGCTGCAAAGGCCACATAGGGCAGCCAGCAGCTAGCAAACACTTAGCTCCATCTAGTCATCCAACTCCACCCCAATGCAAAAGATTAGCAGCCCAGGTGTCAAAGTTGATCACGTCACATGACATCACGTGCCATAATTTGCAGAGCTTGGGTGGGTGTGGCCTGCATCTGGCCCACTAACCAGTTTGACACCCCTGTATTACAGGGTTGCTAAAAGAAAAACCCATTATATCTTTAAATTTGACCTTTTTGTTTTATTTCTTTATTATTTTCTAACAGAAGAAATGTAATTGTCTCCTGTTTCACCCCTTAAAACCAACACCTGGAATTTCAATTCTATTGCCCAGCATGTTATTATTTTATTCCATCTTTCCACAGTTGAATAGCAACTGTAGCATGATAAATGACAGGGATATTTTCTAACATTGTCATTGGCAAGTAAGCAGTGTTAACATCTTTTTAAAAAATTTCTCTTTACAGAAACCTATTTTGTTGCAAGGCCATGAGAGGTCAATTACTCAGATCAAATATAATCGGGAAGGTGATTTGCTTTTTACAGTAGCAAAAGATCCGGTATGTTATCATGGAATGGTTACCTTAGTTTATGTGTTTTTCTCAGTTAGCCTAACAGAGTATCTCTTCCTACTATCCTAATAGATAGGAGAGAATAATGGAAGGAAGAAAAATAGAAATTTATTTCGGTGAATATTAATCACCATAGTCAATTAAAATCTAGTCAGAATGGCTTGTTCACAATATTCTTCACAATCTGTAATAATCCAAGAATTGTTAGTCAAGAGTTTGTGAAACCTGCTTGTCAATGGATTTAATTGTATTAAAGATTGTCCTTCATTCGTTATTAATACTACTTTCTAATTTTACTCAGTGTATTATACAGTGGGGCAAAAAAGTATTTAGTTAGCCACCAACTGTGCAAGTTCTCCCACTTAAAAAGATGAGAGAGGCCTGTAATTGTCATCATAGGAATACCTTACCTATGAGAGACAAAATGTGAAAACAAATCCAGACAATCACATTGTCTGATTTGGAAAGAATTTATTTGCAAATTATAGTGGAAAATAAGTATTTGGTCACTTACAAACAAGCAAGATTGCTGGCTCTCACAGACCTGTAACAACTTCTTTAAGAGGCTCCTCTGTCCTCCACTCATTACCTGTATTAATGGCATCTGTTTGAACTTGTTATCAGTATAAAAGACACCTGTCCACAACCTCAAACAGTCACACTCCAAACTCCACTATGGTGAAGACCAAAGAGCTGTCGAAGGATACCAGGAACAAAATTGTAGATCTGCAAAACAAAATCTGCACCAGGCTGGGAAGACTGAATCTGCAATAGGCAAGCAGCTTGGTGTGAAGAAATCAACTGTGGGAGCAATAATTAGAAAATGGAAGACATACAAGACCACTGATAATCTCCCTCGATCTGGGGCTCCATACAAGATCTCACCCTGTGGGGTCAAAATGATCGCAAGAACGGTGAGCAAAAATCCCAGAACTACACGGGGGGACCTAGTGAATGACCTGCAGGGAGCTGGGACCAACGTAACAACGGCTACCATCAGTAACACACTACGCCGCCAGGGACTCAGATCCTGCAGTGCCAGACGTGTCCCCCTGCTTAAGCCAGTACATGTCCGGGCCTGTCTGAAGTTTGCTAGAGAGCATTTGGATGATCCAGAAGAGGATTGGGAGAATGTCATATGGTCAGATGAAACCAAAGTAGAACTGTTTGGTAGAAACACAACTCGTCGTGCTTGGAGGAGAGAAAATGCTGAGTTACAACCAAAGAACACCATACCTACTGTGAAGCATGGGGGTGGCAACATCATGCTTTGGGGCTGTTTCTCTGCAAAGGGAACAGGACGACTGATCCGTGCACAGGAAAGAATGAATGGGGCCATGTATCGTGAGATGTTGAGTGCAAACCTCCTTCCATCAGCAAAGGCACTGAAGATGAAACGTGGCTGGGTCTTTCAGCTTGGCAATGATCCCAAACACACCGCCCGGGCAACGAAGAAGTGGCTTAGTAAGAAGCATTTCAAGGTCCTGGAGTGGCCTAGCCAGTCTCCAGATCTCAACCCCATAGAAAACCTTTGGAGGGAGTTGAAAGTCCGTGTTGCCCAGCAACAGCCCCAAAACATCACTGCTCTAGAGGAGATCTGCATGGAGGAATGGGCCAACATACCAGCAACAGTGTGTGACAACCTTGTGAAGACTTACAGAAAACGTTTGACCTCTGTCTTTGCCAACAAAGGATATATAACGAAGTATTGAGATGAACTTTTGATATTGACTAAATATTTTTTTGCCCCACTGTATAATCCAATTCCAAGTCAATGTATCTTGTCTGTAAGTTACTGACTAATCAAAATATTCAGGAAATTGTTAATATGTACCAGTTTTAATACTATGGTTGTATTTTATTAAATTTACCTTATTTTTTTTTATCAGATTGTTAATGTTTGGTACTCTGTCAATGGTGAGAGACTTGGCACATACACTGGCCACACTGGTGCAGTCTGGTGTGTGGACGCTGATTGTATCCTTTGGTTTTAGTGTACAAAATCACATTTTTTAAAGTTACTTGAGAATAGCTCATGTATATATTGAAGCTGATCATCTTGTCTGTCTGTCTGTCTGTCTGTCTCTCTCTCTCTCACACACACACACACACCAACCCATGAATCATTGTCATTGTTTTCAGAGATATTTTCCTACCAGATTCTTTAATGTCTTGGTAGTAACCCATGTTGAACTGTATAGCACAGTCAAATGACAATAGTTGGTCACAGGAAATGTTTTATTTCATTCTGCATTCTGTCATAAAATGCTTTATGACCATGTTTGTCATAACATCATTTGCTAAAGGTCAATTTCACAGGAATCCTGGGTTCCGGCTTTTGGATGCATTCTGTAAGTTAACCCATTTGAGGTTAGAATAGAATAGAATAGAATGCTTTATTGGCCAAGTGTGATTGGACACACAAGGAATTTGTCTTGGTGTAAATACTCTCAGTATACAAGTTCCTTGGTTGAAAACATTTTGCTCTACACTGCACTGTTTTGCCCAGTTAAAGATTACAGATGAAGTTTTAGTCGTGCATATGTATTTAATTCACAGGGTTCATTTGTTTAAATCATGTAGTTCATTTCTGTTTCCTGCTGCTCCTCATGTATTTTGCATGGTTCCTTGACTGCTTTTTCAGGGGACACAAGACATGTCTTGACCGGCTCAGCAGACAACAGTTGTCGACTCTGGGACTGTGAAACAGGTAAACGTCAATATATGAGAAGGTGGAAGAATGTTCTGATTATGCAGGGTGAAAAATGTAATGTCAGGTGGGAGGAGAATGGAGTTGGTGCTGCAACAATTGTGAGTGCAATTTATGAGTGGTCATAAATCACTTTTTTTCAATGCCAAACTCCAAATAGTTGCTAAACAATTATTATAAATTGAGGATTATTTGTATTGTTATGGTAGTTTCTCTTACCCACTGCTGGTGATTTTTCCAACTATCGCCTAAGAAGTTCTTTGTTTTTCCCCCATCATTGAAAATATTAAGAACACTCCCTCCTCTTCCAATTAAAGAGATAATGAGCTCTTTCTGAATCCACTCAGGAATAGGATTAGATCTAAGAATCTGAGATCTGTTTGAAGGCATCCTTTTGTGCAGTCCATTGACGAATCTAAATGTACCTGGGGTGAAGAAGTGTCTGGTGATGAGGAGAACAAAGTTGCTTTAAAGGCATGTGGTCTCAGTGTTTAGATTCCAACTTTTCTAATTCCAAGAAGAGACACCAGGAGGGAAAAGGGCAGGGATGGAGAATCTCATTCTGCCTGGATAACACATTTCAATCTGATTACAGAATTAAAGATCATTTCCAGGATTATCATAATCATGAACGATAAATGAAGTCAAATAAATTCGGTTTGCACAACATGCTCAGCCCCTAAAAAGCAATCCTGTTAATATTTTGGAAGTTGTGTGTATGCATCTCTTATGTCTGTAGCTGACTAGGGTATGTAGGTTGTGTGTAGACACTTTTTGTAAACCTGAAGTTTAGAGACCCTGGGAGGAGATAATTCTGAGTCTGAGGGAGCAGAAGGTTTCTCAGGTTGCACTTACTGCTTGTGTTTCATCCCCCCTTTAGGAAAGCAACTTGCTTTAGTCAAGACCAACTCAGCTGTGAGGACTTGTGGCTTTGACTTCGGAGGGAATATCATCATGTTTTCCACAGATAAGCAAATGGGCTACCAGTGTTTCGTGAGCTTCTTTGACCTTCGAGACTCCAGCCAGCTTGGTGAGACCTTCAGGTGTAGGTTAGAGTGAAGGTTAGGGTGGGGAAATTGTCCTTCCTCAAAGTTGGTGTTAATGAAACCATCTTTTTTTCCTTTGATCTTCAGAGGACAATGAACCTTACATGAAGATCCCCTGCAGCGAGTCCAAAATTACCAGTGCAGTTTGGGGTCCCCTTGGAGAATTCATCATTGTTGGGCATGAGAATGGGGAATTGAACCAGTTCAGTGCAAAGGTTGGTATGGATTCAGGAAGAGTATTACCATCAAGAAGGTAATCAGCCTCAGCTGGGCAAATCAGAGTTTGTCTTCACAGTCATATTTTTGTCAGTGTGTTTAGCAGTTTCCAATTTACTTACTCCAACAGCAAGTACAAAACAGTGGGACACCACAGTCACCCTACCCCCAAAGTCTGGAAGGGCAGATCCATTTTTAAAGACTTGTGGAGCATCAACAGGGTTATAGCCAAGTGAGCCAAATCATTCCAGAAGGCAGCCACTAAAATATGCTCTTTGGGTGGTGATAGATGACCCAAATTGATCAAGGGAACCTAAGGTTCACCAACTCTATCCGATCTTGAGAGAGAGACAGGAACTATAGCAGATAAGTGATCTGTTGCTCTCTGCCATAAAAGATATTATAGGCAAATGACCCTTTAAATCTGCTGGTGAAATTTGTTGGTAACCAGAGCAACTTGTGCAGTCACATGCGCATGCCAAAACATTTTGATTACTGTTTTTGCCACAGTATTCTGGAGCAGGGGGCTCCGACCTTGGCCACTTTAAGCCTGGAGGACTTCAATTCCCAGAAGTCTCCAGCTAGCTTTGCTGCCTGGGGAATTTTGGGAGTTGAAGTCCGCTAGGCTTAAAATGGCCAAAGTTGGAGACCCCTGTTCTGGAGCAGCTGTACTTTCTAGTAGTTTTTAAGTTAACCATATTGCATAGTCCAGGGGTGTCAAACTCATGTTGTCATGGCAGTGTCACATGATGTATTGAGACTTTTTTCCCCTTTGCTAAACCAGGCATGAGCCACATTCGGCCCAGGGGCTGCGAGTTTTGACACCCCTGGTATAGTCTAATTATGAGGTGATCAGAACATAAGTGACTGGAGGGCCTCCCAATCCAGGAAGGGATACAACCGGTATATTGAAGAGCTGAACCAAAGCTCTCATGGAGTGTGTCACCTGTTCTTGGAGCGGCAGCTGTGAGTCGAGGAAGAGCCCCTCAGCTGAGCTGTCAACCAGATCTTCAGTGAACATCCCGTATTTCATTTAATAATTGCCTGGGATGATTAAATGGCCATTATGTCTTCCTACATGGTGGTTGTGATAGGGTGACGTAAAGAGTTGGGAAGTAATTGAGTGGCAGCGAACTGATGACAGTAGCTTCCTGTGCCAAATCACACGCCATAGACAAAAGATAGATTTCAGCTACTGGAATATATCAGGCCTTCCCTGACCTGGAATAAGTCAATAGTTGCCATGCAGACCATGGTCTCCTGAACTTCCTGGACTCAATATCACTAGGGGGCAAATTGAAATTCCCAAGAAGTAAACATCTTCGGGTCTCTGGTCATGAGATCCAGCAGATCAGGAAGGGATGTTGCTAAGGAGTAGGGAGGGTTGTACACCAACAACTAACTTATCTATTCTCTAAAGCTCAGTTTTAACCAAAGCGTTGATCCGCAGATAAGAGCCTTGCAAGAGCCCTTAGTGATTAAAGGTGACACAGTCATCTTATCTCCCACTCTTAGAGTCTTGACTGATGAACTTGAAACCAAAGGGGGGCTTAATTCTGAGAGGAGACCCTTCCCTAGGCCATCCATCTTGTTCAAACAAGCTTCATGGATAAAGGGCATTTTCAAGTTCAAACAGGTCTTTGATACTACTTTGATAAATTTGCCTGTGAAAAATAAACGATTCAAAAGAAGTTCGGTGTCATTAAATTATTGGGTGTCATTTGCAGCTGCTGGTTGTCTTCATTTCTCCCTAGTCTTTGCTTTTTACCTCCAGGGCTACTCTTGGGAACACCCAAATGGCTCCTGGAAAATAGTAACTAAAAGTAACCATTTGTCCAGAATGGCATAGGGCAAAGATGTCAAATTTGTGTCATCACGGCGGTGTCACGTGACCTATTGCAATTTCCTGAGCGGGGGGCTTCACTAAACTGGGCATGGTTGTGGCCAATGTGTGATAAACTTGGGCCGCAAGTTTGACACACTTGGTATAGGGTCTCATACTTGAACAGGGGGTTGGACTAGAAGATCTCCAAGGTCCCTTACAACTTTATTAAGTGTAACTTGATTTGCCTCTTGTTGACTTAAGCAAGATGGCAATCTCTCCGCTGAGTCTTCTGTGTTCTTCAAAAAGAGGATGATAATCCTGCCAATACTTCTTTTTACTCTGGATATCTTAGATGATATTTATCCAGTGAGGGATTCAAGAATTCTCACTGGGCACCTTGCTTTATTATTGCCGTGCTTAATTTAGCATCAAGGTATGATTTCATGTAACTTCAGACCATCCTTTTTGGCGATCCTTGCTGACTGATAGTTATAAGAAGGACTGAAATAATATAATTGACTACTTATTGATTATTCTGTATGTAACATGATGATTGTATCACATTCATATATTCATATTTATTTTATATCCCACCATTATTTTTATAAATGACTCAAGGTGGTGAAGATTTCTAATACGCCTTCCTCCTCCTATTTTCCCCACAACCTTGTGAGATGATTGGGCTGAGAGAGGGACAGGCTCAAAGTTACCCAGCCAACTTTCGTGGGTAAGGTGGGACTAGAATTCATAATCTCCTGGTTTCTAGCCTGCTGCCTTAATCACTAGACCAGGAGTCTGCAACCTTAAACACTCAAAGAGCCATTTGGACCCGTTTTCCCACAGAAAAGTAAACACTGGGAGCCAATAATTTAACACCTGTTGTGACTGGGTGGGCGTGGCCAACTCAACGTCATTCACTCCCACCCAGCCACCACTTGCTCTGGAATAGGGAGCAAGTCTCCATCCCCCACCATCACCCTTACCTTCTCAGTCCAGGCGAGGAGTGACAGGGAGGGGCCAGCTGGTGGTGGGATCAGCTGACAGGGAGCTGCAGCAGAGAGCCAAAAGACCCCAGCACTAGACCAAGCAATTTGGAGTAAAGTAGCAATACCTTTCCTTTCTTCTCTTCTAGTCAGGAGAGGTCCTCATGAACGTCAAAGAACATACAAAGCAGATCAATGACATCCAGACTTCCAGAGACATGACAATGTTTGTCACTGCCTCCAAGGATAACACTGCCAAGGTGAGTCACTCTTGCTTGCTTGCTTGCTGCAAAGGGTGGTTCCTATGATTGACCTGCATTTTTCAATTATCTCTCCCAGGAAGAGGGGCTGCTTAGACAAGCTAGCTCTTATTATTACTTTTGCAAGTTTTGAGATAGTAAATTGTTTTGCTCTAACCCTCAATCAGATCATTATTTCTCTCTTTGGTGGTAATTTTCATTAATATCTAACCTTCTTTTACTGACGCCTAAACTGATCAGTTCCGGAGGTGGAGAAGGAAAGAGAAGTGGGAGGGCCATAAAATCTGGCCCCCAAAAGTCCCTTTTCATGACTGGAATTTCAGAGGAGTTGTTAGAGCTCCGTCAGCAAATTGAGGATGGGCCTCTTGGATGGAGACAATTTCTTAATACGTTTCCTTTAAAACCCTCATTGCCATACTGGCATCCTTCCTACAAATTGTAAATGCAAGCATCAGCACACAAATTAGTCCCTGGAAGCTTTTTCAACTCTCACTGGAATTCAGGAAGAGTTTGGTTTTGTTTCTGTTTTTGATTTCCTGGGCTTATTCTAGTTGCCTTGCTCAGCTTCCAAACAGTGTTTTGTTGCACTATTCGCAGGACTGGTCAGTGGCTGTATTGTGCTGCTTGGGACTGATGCTGTCATTGGCATTTTTCAGATGATACTGGGGAAGTTTAGTGCCTCCCGCAAAAAACCCTGAAAGATCTATTTCTCTTGCAGCTTTTCGATTCCACAAATCTTGACCACCTAAAGACATTCCGAACAGAACGGCCGGTGAACTCTGCAGCGCTTTCCCCCATCTTTGATCACGTATGTTGGTGGGCAACGTGTTGGGGTCCCCCCTCCCTTATATTCCCCTTATATATTTGTGAGATTTCCTTAGGGTGAGAATTGCATGGTTGTTGTGTGGGTAAGTGTACACAGGTAAGTTTATCTGTGAGATGGAAGTGTCTTATGTTTTTGCTTCTGGATGCTTTGTTTCTTGGCAGCTTCTCATCGCTGCTTGATTGCTGTACAGGAAATGGGAAAACATCAGGAAATCAAATGACAAGGCTCTGAACTCAGCAAATGAGAATAGTTTCCTTAGACAGAGGCAGCCATATTTTAAGCCATGACACTAAGCTGATCTGTTGGTATATTCTCTCCTAAAGCCGTCAAAGTGATGGCCCGGTGCCTGGAGGCTGTGCGGTGTTGGATGGGGCGGAACAGACTTCAGCTCAACCCATCTAAGACTGAGTGGCTGTGCTTCCTGGCACCCCAATACAGCCAGCTGGTTCTATCGCTGGCTGAGGGGGGGGGAGAATTCTTACCCCCACAGAGAGGGCTCGCAATCTGGGTGTCCTCCTGGATGTGCGGCTGTCATTGGAGGATCATGTGGCGGCCGTCGCCAGGGGGGCTTTTGGCCAGGTCCGTAGGATCTACCAGTTGCGGCCCTTTCTGGATCGGGATGCGTTTTGTACAGTCACTTCCGTCCTTGTAATCTCCCGCCTAGACTATGCCAATGCTCTCTACATGGGGCTTCCCTTGAGGAGCACCCGGAGGCTCCAGCTGGTGCAGAATGCAGTCGCGCGGGTGGTGTTGGGGGCTCCTCGAGGCTCCCATTTTACACCACTCTTGCATGAGCTGCATTGGCTCCCGGTGGTCCTCCGGGTGCGCTTCAAGGTCTTAGTTATCATCTTTAAAGCACTCCATGGCTTGGGACCAGGATATTTGTGGGACCTCCTCCTGCCATTATCGTTCTCCTGTCGACCAATATGCTCCCACAGAGTCGGCCTCCTCGGGGTGCTGACGGCTGGCGACCCCGAGGGTGCGGGCCTTCTCGTTGGGGGCACCCTCCCTCTGGAACGAATTACCCCCAGAGATGAGGACCATCCCTGATTTCCTGACCTTCCAGCGCGCATTGAAAACCTATTTATTTCAGCAAGCCGGTCTGGCCTAGGGATTTTTAGAGTTTTTAATTCGGTTTTAGCTTTCTTAATCTCCTGATCTTTTTAATCTTTTGATAATGGCCAATCTATTTAATTCTTTTAACTCATTTTAAGTATTGTATGTGTATTTTATGTGTATATTTTATCTGGCTGTACACCGCCCCGAGTCCCTCTGGGAGAGGGGGCGGTATACAAATTTAAATAAATAAATCAAAGGAATATAAAGTGGACGTCATACCCTTGTTGGAGTCTGATTCTGTGGGGGAGATTGAACAGCTGAAACGGGGGAAGGGCACAGTCCGGCTGGGCATTCAGAGGAAGACCCAGGGCCATCCCCTCTTCATCCTAATGCACGCAGGGAGGAACAGAAAAGGGAGCAACGTGGCTTACAGGAGAGAAAAAGGCCCTGATCCCTTTCATTAGTTGCAGCTGGGAGAACAGGATATAAGAAGGGTGTTTGCACACAGCTCCTTGCTAGAAGCAAAGCCTGCATCATCTTTGTCGAGGCTTATCAACTGTGGGTGCTGTGTTATCCTTTGGAAGTCTGCAATTTATCATCCTGGCCTGCTGTGTTAATTATGTCAGTGTGGTTTGTGTTAGTTTTTTATTTCTAATTATGTTTACTTTGGGTTCGGACTGCATTTACTCCCTTAGTAGACTTTCTTAAGAGTTTGATATCCAGCCGAGGATAATTGGACATTGGGGCCAAGTTGGAGGCATTAAAGGGAATTTATTCTACTTTTGTGACTTTGTTATTTTTGTATCACGCCCCTTTGGGTCATCACAGTGGATCTCATCCAGTTTATTTGTCTTCCGGCAGGTGGTGTTAGGTGGTGGACAGGAAGCCATGGATGTGACCACCACCTCCACCAGAATTGGAAAGTTTGAGGCCAGGTGAGCTTGTTTTCTCCTGTGGTCATGAGGCATCGATTCGCCCTCCTGCTGCCTTCCCATGAAACCCAACTCTGGTTTCAAAAGACAAGCAAGTTACGCTGAAGAGTTGCCCAGTGTTCATTTCTAATGGTGTCTATCTCTCTATCTTGCTTATGGTTCTAGATTTTTCCACCTGGGCGTCGAGGAAGAGTTTGGCAGGGTCAAAGGCCATTTTGGGCCAATTAATAGCGTTGCTTTCCACCCTGATGGGAAGAGGTAAGCGTCCTGGGTACTTCTGGTTTCATCAAGACTGGGACCAAGAGCTCAAGGAATTTCACTCCTTTTTTTCTGCTTCTAGTTACAGCAGTGGTGGAGAGGATGGCTATGTCCGCATCCATTACTTCGACCCCCAATACTTTGAATTTGAGTTTGAAGCCTGATCCAGCTATTTCCTTGCCCTCTGATGCCTCTTTGCAGTTCCAGCAGGATGGAAATCTTGCTTGTCCTGAGCAATGCTTAAGGGCCAAACCAAAGTAGAGGATGGCCTGCTGCAGCTGCTGCTTGTCTGTGGGAGAATCTCTCTACTTGTACACTCTTGGAACAGCTGCAGTTGCCCTATTTATAATGTGAGACACAGATAATAAATTCTTCCTTTATAACATGAAAAGAAATACGTATGAATGTGTTAATTAGGTACAAGTAATTGCTATTTTTTAATACTGTTTCCATCATGTGTATGATTTGTTGGCTTCAATGTTATCATCAGGGATTTCCATATTGGTGGTTTTGCTAAGTAAAGCCCAAGTTCTACATACTCCAGGATTTACAGGATATTGTGAAATTATTGAATCAGTTTATTGGGTTAGAGCAGCATTTTTCAACCTTAACAACTTTAGGTAAAGTAGACTTCAACTTGCAGAATTCCCCATCCAGCACAGATTAGGCTTCAACTAATATTAACATTTAAAAAGCTTAGCCATGTCCGCTTCATTGTCCAAGCACAGCTATTGGCTCCAAGTTGGGGTGCTACATGTGAGCATCCCGATGACTTTCTCATTCCAGGAAGATTTATCTCGTGTGCTGCATTTCCTTGATCTAAAACATAGATTTAAAGAGCTGTATTTTATTTGTAACAGTAAAAAAAAAAAAAAAAGGCTTTGGAAATACATCTACATGTTCACAGTCTTTTCAGTGCCACAGACAAAGTGTTTGTTTCTGTCCTTCGGTGTCAGCAGCTCCCCCTCTGTTTTTCAGGTCTCCTCTTTTGGGGTGACCAGCCAATTTGATTTCTTCATCTAAAAAGAGGGTGTGGCAGTGTACTTTCACGTTGCTCTGTGCAACTGTGGTGAATAAGTTTGGCTACTTGTTGCTATTTGCCGAATTTCTTCCCATGCTTCATCAAGATGGTGGGATGAATGGACCCAACGGAGAAATAAGCCTGCATGGAGAATAATGCCCAGTTATCCCTCTTTCACAAGGACAAAGAGTAATCTTTTATATCTTTGCAGCAAGTCTTTATAAAGAATCTCAGCCAGTTCACCCACTTAGCTTCCAGCCCCAACCTCTTGGAGGGGTGTAGTCACATCTTTCATAATAACCCTGGAAGAACCGGGGCTGATAATGACACTGCTTATTTTTACGTTTAGATGTAAAAATATGTATTTAGATATCCTTCAAATCTGCAGGTTTACAAATCTATTTAGCAGAAGATTGAAATTCTCACTCTGAAATCTAGATATAGAGAGCTTTAAAGAGAAGTCCTCTGAAGATCCAGAATTTGATAAAATAGTTAGGCATGTTTTTTATAAGTGAACTTATATATCTCTTAAAAGCACGTAAAGGAAACAAGCAGCAAAGTGGGTAGGTGGGTGAGGTTTTAGTTTCTACCATCAGGTGTGATTTGGAATATTTGCTGATGTTCAGACAGTTGAAATCCTTGAAACTATTAGGTTTTTAGTGAGGTTGATTCTGTATTACAGGCAGTCCTTGACTTACATCCATTCATTTAGAGACATTTGAAATTACGATATCTCTGAAAAAAGATATGACAATTTTTTGTACTTATGAATATTGCAGCCACATAATCATAATTTGGTTTTGTATCCCTGGAGTCACACAGTTACGATTTGGGTGCTTGGCAACTGGCATGTATTTACAACAGTTGCAGTGTCTTAGGGTCAGGTAATCATGATCTGTGACTCCCAGTCAGCTTCTGACAAGCAAATTAATGGGGAAGCAACAGGAAAAGTTACAAGTTGTCTTGCTTAATAACAAAATTTTTGGACTCTATTTTGGTCATAAAGCAAGGGCTCTACAAAATTCTGCAATGCATATGTTCAGATATCTTCCAGCCCTCTTAAAAATCTCTGGAATTATTGCATCAGCCTTAGCAAACACATGTTGATGAAGATTCTTACAAAAGTGAGATTTCTTTTTTTGTTGGTTTGAGGTGTTTCACTGCTTATCCAAGCAGCTTCAGCTTGAGTAAGTTGCTTAGGGGAATCTGAATAGGCAGAGAGCCATTGGAATGTATCAACTCCTCCCGCACTAACCTCAGGTTTCCTCCTCAAAGTATGGAATGTCTGAAATCAACAAAAAAAAGTCCAGGTGCCATGATTCAACTCAGACAACTTTACCTGGATGACTGAAAGTCTTCCTCAACCTATTACCATGCACTTTGGGGTAGAAGTATCTGAGGTTGATGTAGGAGGAGTTGCTAACGACTCTGTGTAACCAACTTGCTCTGACTCATGAAGCTGCTTGGATGAGCAGAAAATGCCTCAAACCAACAAGAAAAGTTCAGTTGCCATGACTCAAACTTCCAGACTGAGCAAGCCATCTTGCCAATGTTGGCCTATGAAACTCTGAAATCTGAAAAGGCTTAATTTAATCCAAGTTATGGTGTCTTTTGCATGCAAGTGCTTTGTTCCAAAACTCATAATGTGAGTTTGTACTTTACATGGTAAAAAGGAATGGTGGGTGGTCCCCCTACCTTGCCAGAGCACCAAGCTCTGTGGCTCCACAGAGGGCCAGATGGCCAGGGGGTTGTACATATAGAGGGGATTCAGGTACTTCTCCACATGGTTTATCCAGGGCCAGAGGCAGTGAGTCTTCTCCCTCATTTCACACAACCGCCTGCAGGGAAGCCAGCAGCATTTTAGTCCCTCATTGGGGTAGGCATGGAGCACTGTCTCTCAGCCTGGGCAACTTGAAGATTCCCAGAGGTCTCTAGCCAACTTCCCAATCACATCCAACCAGGAGCCCACCATGTTAGGGAAGGAATACAACAGTAATCTGATACGGGGGACAAATGCTCCACAAAAATACAATTCGATATTTGGGGAAGACTTGACAGAAGCAAATGAAATCTAACATTTTTAGAGCCCCCCCTTTCTTTGAGGTGTCCTCTCTTGTGGACAGACCTTGATTCAAATGGGGTTGTTGGAGATGTAAAAGCATGAAATAATTACAGATATAGATGCTCCTTAACTTACAAACATTCATTTCAAAGTTACAACAGCACTCAAAGTGTGTTTGAATCAGCCAGCGGTGGGATGCTACCTGTTCTGCCTGGTTCTAAAGAACCGGTAGCTCTGAAGAGCAGCAGACACCAAACCGGTTCTGTGTTTGCTGCTGTTTGGACTGCCCGCCTGTCCGCCCACCCGGGCTCTTACCTTTATTTCCTGCTTTTTTGACCTCAGCTGCTTTGCATGGCACAGCTGAGGTTGAAAAAGCAGGAAAAAGGGATTTTCAAAAGCTGCGCACCTGTGCACAGCGCTTTTCAGCTGTCTGGGCAGCACAACTTAGGGTCTTTTTACACGTGCGCACATCAAAACATAGTCACCAAACTTGTAGTAACACTGGTTGAATCCCACCCCAGGAACCAGCCCTCACTTTTTATGACAGTTGCATCATCACCATGGTCATGTGATCAAAATTTAGGCACTTAGCAACTGGCATGTATTTATAATACTTGCAGTTTCCTGGGATCATGTGATTGCCAGTTGTGACCTTCCCAGCTGCTTCTGACAAGCAAAACCAACGGAAAGCCTGGTTTGCTTAACAACCACATGATTCACTTAACTAGTGATACTCTCTATTGTGGCAGAAAAGGTTGTAAAATGGGGTGTGACTCACTTAACAATCACCTTGCTCAACCACAGAAATTCTGATTCCAGTTCTCATAAGTCGAGAACTACCTGCACGTTTTCCCTCAGTAGCCATAGTTGACTCGGATCAATAAACCAGGATTAGACTTATTGCTTTTTATGAATAGGGCTCCAAGCTACAAGGAAGACTGGATTTATTTTTATTTAATGCTGTCTTGAACTGGAGCAACAAACAAGGAGCTTCGGTAGGGATGTCCACAAATTCTGGTGGAAAAAGTCAACGTGGTAACCATAAAGGTATGATTGTAGCTCCAACTGCAGTACACATATGTTGTACACAAACAGGTGAGCTTTGATCCCACTGCTGTGACTGCCATCTTGACCACACACTGCAGGTGTCAACTTATAAAATATTTCTATGGTTTTTTTAGAGTTGCCAACAAAAAGGGAGGGGGCAGCAGTGGGCAGCTTGCATTCCATAAATGTTTTCAAAGATAGTTTCTAGATGACTTGAAGTTTCTGCCACGCAAAATTCTAACTGGAGAGCATGATGGATGACTCTTGGCTATGGATGTATCCCATTGGAGAATATGAATTACAATACACCCAGGGGGTGGGGGAAAACCAGGGTCAAGGGTGACAATGAATGATGTGTCACAAAGTCGGCTATATCCAGGTGGCACCAGCATGTTTACTGCTAATAAATCTAGAGCTAGAGACTCATGATTTAAATGGGGGTAACTGACAGCAGGTTCCTTTGAACCCTGGTTCTGTGGACCCCTCACCCGAGTGTTTTATCACAGTTTGTTTAGCTATTTCTGTGGTAGAAGTGATGAGAACCACCAGCCAGGAGGCTCTGAAATCTTGGTGTCCCCTTCCCTTCAAAAATGGCTGCTGTGAGGTTTCCTTGCAAGTGGAACCGTTCCACTTTCCCAGGTTGATTTTCTCCTGGAGAACATCATGTCCTGGTGTTAAATCCTGTGCAACTCATTTCTTGAAAGTGTAGGGAGAGTTCTCGCAGTGGGGGGGGGGGGTTGCTTAGGGTATCTTGTGATGTCTAAGATTGCAGATTTCTTCACCCGAGATATTTGAAGAGGCCAAATTAAGTACATGGCCATCTCTCCATGTCCTTCAAGTCTGGAGGCAGAGACTTCACTGGCACAAAATGCCCAGTCCTCAGCGGGAATCTTTGAATCATCTTAGTTCACCCTGCTCTCCCAAGCTGGCACCCGCAAACCTGTCTGCCCCTCCCCCCCCGTGGCCTGCTCCTGTTTTACCTTTCTTTCTCATTGTTGCCCAAGAATGTGCTGTAGGGAGAGGCGTAGCAATGTTCAAAGAGTGCCAGCAGGAGATGCTCATTGAATGCCAGGGAGAAGGGAAACTGGCGCCCCAGCTGCCAGACACAGTCGAGGAAAAGGAGAAAGGTGGGCGCCTCTTGCTTGAGCCGGGTGTGTGCATAGGCAGAGTGGGCACAGCGGAGCTGGAAGGGATGCCCGGCCTGTAAGAGCAAAAAGGTTGGCAGCTAGAAGCAGAAAAGGGGATTTCTGCTTCTTCACACGTCTACCGGGAACATGCAGGGGGTGGGAAGGGCAGGAGACCATGCTTTCAACAAGAACCAAAACTCAATGAAGTCAATCAAAGAACCCCATAAATATCAATAAGAATTAAACGGTTCCTCCTTCTGATCAAAGGCCCACTTGGGTCATACCAGCCTGTTTTTCTGTGTAGGGTGAGATGGGGATTCCGAGGTCCAACAAAAATTTCTAAAGTACAATTCCCAGCAAGGAATTAAAGGCTTGGAACAATGGAAGTTGTACTGTAGCCACATCTGGAGGGCCAGAGGCTCCCTGCACTGGCTTGATGATAAGCACAATGGCTGTGCTATCACACCACACTAAGCCATGGTTAAGGAATCTTTAACTTCCATCTTGTAAACTGACTGGAATCTGGTGATAATGTATAACATAAATACCCTATGCCTGTGCTTAGAAAGAATTACAATCACAATTACCATTTTCAAATTCTGTCTGCATTACTACTAGGAACCAGGGGAGGGATTCTAACGGTTTGGACCGGTTCTATAGAACTGGTTGTTATGATTCTGCAGTTTGGAGAACCAGAAAATCATTATGCTGGCTGGCCCCGCCCCTCTCTGTCCTCCCCTCCCCTCCCAGTCAGTCCTTATCGCGCATGCGCGACATTGCTGACCGCGTTCTCCCACGCCCAGTCACTCCTTATAGTATTTCTTTTCCCCTCCCAACGATCAGCCGTTCTGACGATCAGCCAGGATCCTCCTTGCTGTCTTACTGCTTCGCCCAGGAGGCTTCCTTGAGGGCCAGGAGACCCAAAAATGGAGCGTGGAGGGGTCCTGCGAGGTTCCCCCAGGCTCCATTGTTTGCCCCAGGGAAGCCTGGGAGTACAAACACCATGCCCCCCCCCGAGGCTTCCCTGAGGCCCAGGAGGCAAAAAAAAATGGGGAGATGCTGCAAAAAGAAGAAGCCACACCCACCCAGTCACCTGGTCACGCCCACCTGGCCACACCCATAGAACCAGTTGTTAAAAAATTTGAATCTCACCCCGGCTAGGAACTATTGAGATAAAAAGATGTACTTTCTTGTTTTCCAGCCGTGGCAATTTTTAAGAAGCGTGGACCTCATTTCCCAGAATTCCCCAGCCAGCATGCCACTCCCCTTTGAACTGCCTCCTGCTGGTACCTGTATCCATTCCCGCTCCAGCAGTCCCTGGAAGCCGGCCAGTGTCCTGCAGGCTGGATCCAGGATGACTTGGGCAAGAGCTGTCACCAACAAGGTGGCATCTTTCCCTTCCGCTCCATGCACCAGGACGCAAGCCTCCTCTCTGGAGTAAGACACGACAATCTCCCTGACATGAGCCCTTCCCAAAAGGTTGGGGTGCCCAAACCGCTCCTCTCCAGACCCTGCCTGGAGGAAGGACCAAATGCAATGCTACCTTTCCAGGCACTGGGCTGCCAGGCAGGCAGCATTCAAGGCTTCCTTGACATGGGATAACCACTTGGAGGCTTCCAGCCTGCTCAGCCAGCGGTCCATGTGGGGAGAAAGGTCATTGCAGGCTTCTACCAGCTTGATGAAGCTTTCCTGGAGGGAGCGACCCCTGAGAGATGGGGAGGGAGGAGAAAAAGAAGGAGAAGGGAGAACTGACTTGGTCAGAGGGTCCGACAGCTCACAGTCAGGGCTGGAGAAAGTGCGTTACAGTTAATAAGGGGAGGCGGGTTTAGGCTGAAAAACAGCTTCTATCCCAGGGCAGTAGCTCTGTTGAATTCTACTGTATAGTGCAGAGTTGGTACCGTGTTGGGGTTTTTCAATTCAATGTGTGGAGTGTGAAGGATTTGTGTTTGTGTTTATTTTCATGGTCATGATGTGCACTGAAGATGGTGTTTGATTTCATTGTACGAGGTGCAGTGACAATAAAGTAAAGTAAAGTTTAAACTTTCACAGGTGTCCACCTTTCTGGATAGGAAAAGCCACTTAGATATAAGCAGCCACTGAATATAAACAACTACCAACCTCAACTTTGGAAACCGCTCTTTCTTGCAGAAAGTAAAAATATGACTGAGAGCATATGATTTTCTATCCCTGTTTTCTATTCCCTTGCTAGAATAGACCAGGATTTTATATTTTATTTTCAACTGCTCTTTTGGACAAACATTCCATTAACATGAGCCACTAGAAAAATCATAGTTAAGGCACAAGGTGAAGGAGGTTGCTTGTACATCAGCAGGTACTGTCTCCATTATTATTATTATTTAAAAAAAAAACAGTACTGGTATTTGCATTTCTCCAACTGTTTGTTGTTGCTGTTGTGATTTCCCATCCTTACTAAGCTTCCAGCATGCTGAAGGGCTTGACTATGTTGAAAATCTGCACAAGAATCTTCTCTGGACTGAAGAATTTTACTCTCTTTCTCTTGCTAACTAAAAAGGGGGATCTGTGATGGGAGAGAATTGCAAAAGAAATTACAGGCCAGTTGATCACCTGGAGAATACATAGTCAGGTTGTTACAAGTATGAGTTAGAGCAGGGATCTTCAAACTTGGCAAGTTTAAGACTTGTGGACTTCAACTCCCAGAATTCTTCCTCCAGTCATGTTAGTCAGGAATTCTGGGAATTGAAGTCCACAAGTCTTAAACTTGCCAAGTTTGAAGACCCTTGAGTTAAAGCAAGATTATACAAACTTGGGAACTTTACCACCTCCAATTCCCCAGCTGGGAGCTGAAGTCCTCAGATCTTAAAGTTCCCAAGGTTGGACATCCCAAGAGTTAATGAATTTTAATCTTTTTCCCAGGCTGTCACTTAATTTTTAAAAAAAGTATTTGTTTTATGGAATACTCCTTTCACTTTAAGCAATTGCAAAGAGCAGTGATTGGGGGTTATCAGGCTGGTTTCTTCCACAGCTTCTCTAACAATGGAGAAGAATCCCATAATTAATCAGGGATAGTGCTAAATATTTTGTTAACCTAATGCCCTCCAGATATGTTGGTCTACAATTCGCACTGTTTCTGGAAGATTTCAGCGCTGATTGAGAAACATATTATTCAGTCATTCTTAGCCAAGATTACAAAAATCTAACCTAAGCACCAGTCTTTCACAGCTCATCCTTGACTTAATTGGGGAAGGGATCATTTTTAGGCTGGTTCACCTGCTTATTTTATTTTATTGTCATTGCACCTCGTACAATGAAATCAAACACCATCTTCAGTGCACATCATGACCATGAAAATAAACACAAACACACATCCTCCACACACCACACATTGAATTGAAACCCCCCGACACTGCACCAACACTGCGCTATACAGTAGAATTCAACAGAGCTATTGCCCTGGGATAGAAGCTGGTTCTCAGCCTATTTGTCCATGTCTTTATTATTATTCTGCCAGATGGTAATAGTTAAAAAAAGGGGTGCCCAGGATGAGATGGATCTTTGACAATGTTTTGAGCTTTCTTAAGGCAGTGGGAGCTCTAAAGCTCTTCCAAAGAGGGGAGAGGGCAATCCATGATCTTTATTTATTTATTTATTTTTATTTACATATATATGCCGCCCTTCTCCGGAGACTCAGGGCAGCTTACAGTCTATGGAGCACCATGCTAAGTGCTCGGCAATAGCCTTCATTCCATTGTATATGCCTGCTTATTACTAGGGCTTTTGGTCCCCCCAAGCATCATTTTTACAAAGTCAGCTTATTGCCCCCAACAATCTTGGGTCCTCAATTTACCTACCCCAAGAGGATGGAAGGCTGAGTCAACCTTGAGCCTGGTGGGATTCGAGCCTGCACTAATTGCAGGCAGCTTGCACTAAGTGCTAGATGATTAACAGCCTGCACCACCATGTTAACCCTCTGGAGTGCTTTCCTATCTGCCACGGTGCAATTGACAAACCATACAGAGGTATAGTAAGTTAAGATACTCTCTATGGTGCAGCAGTAGAAGGTCACCAGCAGTTTTCCATTCAGTTGTTGTTTTTTGAGAAGTCTCAGGTAGTATAATCTCTGCTGGGCCCTTTTGACCAGGACTGCAATGTGGGCACCCCAGGTCAGGTCCTCTTTTAGGGTAACATCCAGAAACTTAAAACTGGCCATGCTCTACTGGTCCCATTGAAAAGCAAGGGCTGGATGTCTGATCCATTCCTTCTATAAACTCCTTGGTCTTATTGGTGTTGAGGACCAAGTTACTGTCTCCACACCATGAAAGCAACCAGTCCACATCAGAGGCATGGGTCACACCAAGGTCAAGGAATTCCCAGGATATCTTTTGATCAGTGATCAAGTTTGTTGAGGACTCCCTGTGTTGTTTTTTCAGCTACGCTTTTTCCTGGTCATGATACACTGAAAGCATAATGGAGGTCTGTTTTAAAGGGGGGGAGAGAGGCTTCCATGGTGCTTTCAGAATATTATTTAGCTGGGTCCTTTCTGAGGCTTCCTGTCATGCCCCTGTTGAAGTCTGACTCTGAGGGAGAGATGGAACAGCTGACAGGGAGTGGGAGTGGGGCTCCGGTGGTTGTGGAGGAAACTGGGGAAGGACACAGTCCAGTTGGGCATTCACAGGAAGACCCAGGCCCATCCCCTCTCCATCCTAGGGCATGTAGGAAGGAGTGGATAAGGGAGAAACATGAGTGGCATGGTCTATGGGGGAGGAAAGGGCTCTGATCCCCTTCATGGGCTGCAGCTGGGAGAACTGGATAAAAGGACAAACTGCGCATGGCAAAGGTGCTGGAAGCAAAGTGTGCATTATTCTTGTCAAAGCTTATCTGGGTTTTGGCTTCCTCCCAACTGTGGTTGCTGTGTTATCTGGTAGAAGTCTGCAATTAATCATTCTTGCCTGCTGTAGTAATTCCTTCAGTGTGGTATGTTGGTTTTTTTTATTTTGAATTAACTTTACTTTGGGTGCAGACTGCATTTACTCCCTCTGTAAACTGTTTTCTTTAAGAGTTTGATATCCTGCTGAGGATAATTGGACATTGGGGCCAAGTTGGAGGCATTAAAGGGGCTTTCTTCTATTTTTGTGACTTGGTTATTTTTGTGTCACGCCCCTTTGGATCATCACATTTCCTTTTAATACCTTTCCATCAGGACCAGTTAGGGCACAAATAGATAAACGGGACTTACCTCTCTAGCGCTCTGTGCAACCTCTTCCATCCATGGTAGCAGCTTCGGTGCTCCAGGCCTCCCCCCATCACCCGGGCCTGCTTTGCAGCCTGCAGTGACCTGGTGTCCAGGATGAAGCCCCGCTCCCCACCTTCCAGGACAGCAGTCAAGAGCAGCTCATCCTCATGGCAGCGTTTCCGGTTGGGCCCCACAAGGGGCTGGCTGCTGCGAAGCATTGCCTGTATGAGATAGATGGGGAGAGAGACTCCTGGGGAGGGGGTGCAAATGGATCCATTTGGAGTTCTCCCAATGTCACCAGTGATCATTGGTCAAGTGCACCTCCTTAAACTTGATTTTTTAAAAAAGGCTCATTCTGAAAAGGAATGTATTTTTGGATATGCTTTCCTTAAAACAGGGTCCCCAAACTTGGCCACTTTAAGACTTGTGGACTTTAACTCCCAGAATTCCCCAGCCAGCTATGCTAGCTGGAGAATTCTGGGAGTTGAAGTCCACAAGTCTTAAAGTAGCCAAGTTTGGGATTCTGGGAGTTGAAGTCCACAAGTCTTAAAGTGGCCAAGTTTGGGATTCTGGAAGTCCACAAGTCTTAAAGTGGCCAAGTTTGGGATTCTGGGAATTGAAGTCCACAAATCTTAAAGTGGCCAAGTTTGGGATTCTGGGAGTTGAAGTCCACAAGTCTTAAAGTGGCCAGGTTTGGAGACCTCTGCCTTAAAACATAAGCATTTTTGTTTATAAGTCTGATTCATACCCAGTTTTTGCAAACATAGCAGCTTTTTTCATACAGCTTTTGGTTTTTTAAAGCAGACTTTTTTTGGTTATATATTTTCTAAAATGACAATATTGATGACTTGTGTTGCAAAAGTTAGAGAACTATGAAATTTTGAATAATAGCTATGTTTCTGCATATTTGTCTGAAAAAGTGAAATTCTGAAAGTTCCCCTTTTGGGGCAAACGAAACACATTTCTACATTCTTGTGCTGATTAATGACCGTGATAAAGTCATTTCTTTCTGAATTCTTGATTCTTAAGCAGTGCTCAGTCTGTTTTTTTTTTCCTGCTGTCTGGTTGGTGATGCTCAAATTCCTTCTGCGGGAGTTAGTGAAGATGAAGAAGGGTCTGGAGGTGAAACTACCTTAAAACAGTTAAGGGAGCTAGGTACATCCAGCCTATCAAAGAGGAGGTTTAGGGGTGATACGATAGTCTTCCAACACTTGAAGAACTGTTGCAGAGGAGAGACAAAGGGCAGGACAAGAAGTAATGAGTGAAAGACCATCAGAGAGATCCAACCTAGAACTAAGGAGAAAATTCCTGTCAGTGAGAACTATTAATCAATTAGAACAGCTTGCCTGTGGAAGTTATGGGTGCTCCATCACTTGAGGTTTTCCAAAGAGATTGGGCAGCCATTTGTCTGGGATGGTAGAGGGTCTCCTGCTTGGACTAGAAGACCTCCAAGCTTCCTTGCAATCCTATTATTCTATTTCTATGAAATAATTCTGTACAGATTGGTGAGGGTGACACAGGCATGCTTAGAGTATCTGTTGAGTGTGTCAAAGCTGGCTGGTTCAGTTCCCAGCATCTCCTGGTACAGAGGGGGAAGGTGGCCACTGGGGGGGTCATCTCTGTCTTCTATCTAGTGCTCGCCAGTATTGGAGGATATGAATGCTAGGAGTTTATAAGTATCGCAAGAGCTTCAGGTTGGAGAAGATGTTGCTGTTACTAGTGCTGAAATGGAAGGCTACTTGTACTCACTAAAACAGCATTTCTAAGCCTTGATAACTTGAAGGTTTGGCTGATACTGGGAGTTGAAGTCCACACATCGTCAAGCAGTCAAGGTTGAGAAACATTGTGCTGGAGTGAACAGCTAAGCATGCAAACAGAATTTGTGGGGAAGAGAGAAGAAAGAGAGGGTTGGCAGTTGGACAGAATAAAAACAGGAAAAGGACAAAGCATAGATTGAACCACATGGCTGGTTTATGCACCGAAATTGGGTGCCGCAAATGAAAGGGATGGAATGAGAAAGAAAGTGGACCCACCGTCCCGTTTTTTTTGTGGTAGTAGCTGAGAACTGGGAATCGCCTCCCCTGACGAAACCGGGCACACTTCTGAAGGGCTTCATCATCCAGTCTCGCAGGCACGATCACTAGTGGAGGATAACTGGGACAGACTGCAAAGTCTACATTGATAGAACTCAGCCTCCAGGCCCTCGTCTGGGAAGAATAAAGAATGAAGGTATTTGAAGAGCCGGGTCTGGTGACAGGGAGGCTGTTTGCCTCCAATATATTCTTGCTTGAACATCCATCCTGCCAGAGGACATCTGTTGATCTGATTGCGTTTCAAGATGCCCACATTTGGGAAAGGGGTTGCACTGTGTCACAGAAAGGAGGAAGCCGTTGGCTTGGTTGTGGGGTGGAGATGAAGGTGCCAGGTTGGTGCAAAGAGGAGAGGGGAGGGGAGGAGAGGAAAGGAGAGACTTTATTAACCAAATGTGACTATTCACACAAGGAATTTGTCTCTGGTGTGAAAGATCTCAGTGTACATGCAAAGGAACAGAGTAATAATAATCACAATAATGGTATCAATAAAAGGGAGTAGTAGAGAAGGTGAGAAGGATAATATTACTACTATACAGTGGTGGGATTCAACTAATTTAACAACCGGTTCTTCCTAAAGACCAGCTGGGGGGGCATGGTGGGGGGGTGTCATGAGACTGAGTGAGAGTGGCCAACTAGACCTCGGCAAGGTGGGCGGTGCAGGTGGGCCAAAGCAGCGGTGGCGATGGCCGGAGCCTTAGTGTGGGAGCGAAGCACCCTTGTACTTACCTTTGAGCAGCAGCAGCAATGGCAAAGAGAAGCAGCCGGGGTTGACTCTCAGTCGCTTCATCTCCTGCTGGGTCTCGCTGCCCGACAGGGTTTTTAAAGAGATTTTTGCAGTAGGAAACAGCAGGCAGCTACTTCTGGTCTTTGTTGGTGCAGCTGGGCACGACTCCACCCTGAGACACTGGCCTGCCAGAGCTGTGGCCACCTCATTGTCGGCCTGAACCACCTGCCAGTGCCGGTGCCACCAGCCTGCTGGCCCAAACTTTGTCGTGGATGATGCCACTACTCTTGTTAGGGGCAAGCCCACATTGTGTCTCTGCATTGTAATGGGCTCCAGGAGGAGGGGACCCCGTCTCCCCCATTGTGAAGCATGCTAAATTTCACTGTGCTGCACAGGCCACTTCAGCCATGAGGTGGCAACAGCAATGGCAGGCGGTTCAGGCCAGCAATGAGGAGGTGGCAGCCACAGCACGCCGTTCAGGCTAGCAAGGTGGAGGCGCAGCAGGCAGTTCAGGCCAGGGAGGTGGCGGCGGCAGGCCAGTGTCTTGGGGCAGAGAGCAGGTTGCTCTGCGAGTGACCAAGCCGTGCCCAGCTGCACCAACAAAGGCCGGAAGCAGCTGCGGGAGGCGAGGGCTGCCTTGACCACAAATGTACCACAATGAAGGCAGAATGCAAAGGCTCAGCAGGCAGGAAGCTGGGCCACACGGGAGGCAGTGGAGAATGGCGAAGGGAGGCTCACCAGGCAGGCAGGGAGCTAAGCTAGGCCTTGTGGCCCAGCCAGGGCAAAGGCAGGCAAGTGGGCTGGGCCATGGGGGCTGCGTGGTCGAGGCAAGCCAGCTAGCGAGTGAGGGAGCCGGAGAGCAGCAGCAGCAGCTATGCCACGGGCATGACTCTAGGCACTGGCCAAGGCGGGCAAGGTGAGATAAAGAGTGGCTGGGACTCCTGGAAGGGGAGGGGCAGGGCCAGCCAGTGGTGGGATTAGCCGGTTCTCTGAACTACGCAAAAAGTTAACAATTGGTCCGCCTGAACTGGTGCGATCTAGTTGAATCCCACCTCTGCTACTACAGCCATACAACATGGGTAAATACACTTAGATATAAGACAGTACGGTGAAAATTAAGTGTTCAACCAAGTGATGGTACTAGGGGAAAAACTGTCCCTGTGCCTAGTCGTTTTTAGCACAGGGAGGAGTTGAATCCGTTTATGTCTAGGATGAGAGGGATTTGTAGATATTTCCTCAGCCCTTCTTACTGGGCAATTACTGAGCAATCTGAATCAGAGAGGTTAATGTTTGTTAACTCCAGCAGCAAAACAAATCTGTTAAAATATAATGGAAGAGAAATTTCTTCAGAAGTTCAGAAGTCAGGTGGCGCCTTTTCTGACTTACACATTTTCTTAAAAGGCATCAGCTTTTTAAAATGCTATCCGATTTTTTTTTAATTTTTTTGCCACCATAGACAAACATGGCTTTTAATGTTTCATAATTCTCACATGTTCCCACTTCCTGGGTTGTTGACATCAATGGACAATACAGATACACCTACACACAAAACCAGAGGCAAATAATTGCATTGACTTTAAAACCCAGCTTTGATATTGGGAAAAAAGTGGTGATTTGGAAAAATTGGATGGAAGCAGGGATGCAGTATAGACTTCTGATCAACCAATAGATGATGAGGATAAAATTTTGTCATACAGATAGTCCACAATGGATCCTGCCCCATGCACCATGTAACTCATGATGGTTATAAAGCAGAACTGTCTGTCACATGACCAACCCAATTTTATGACCTTTCTTGCGGCAGTTAAGTGAATCTGTGGTCATTAAGAGAATATTGTAGTCATTAAACAAACTATGGGTGTGGTTTTGCCCAAAACTGGAAGTAAACACCGGTTTTCAGCAAAATCATTGTAAAACCTGGTCATGTGATTGCAGGAGGCTAGAAATGGCTGTAAGTGTGGCCCAGTTGCTCAGTGCCTGAAGTATCATGTGACCACAAGGGGCGGCAACTTCAAATCCAGATTGTAAGTAACCACCCAAGTCAGTGGTGAGATTCAATTTTTTTTACTACCGGTTCTGTGGGCGTGGCTTGGTGGGCGTGGCAGGGGAAGGAGACTGTAAAATCTCCATTCCCTCCCCCACCTCACTAACCTGCTTTCCAGCTCCATTCTCCTGTGCAGGGCAACCAAAGAAGACCCAGCCGATCAGCTGGGACTCAATGGGAGGCAGAGAATAGATGGGGGTGGCGAGGCCAGTCAGAGGCAGTATTTGCCAGTTCTTCAAACTACTCAAAATTTCTGCTACCGGTTCTCCAGAACTGATCAGAGCCTACTGAATATCACCTCTGACCCAAGTAGATCCATTGGAACTTCAAACAGTTGCTAAGGTCTACCTGTATTCCATGCTACGAGACAATTTTCATATATTAGATGTAACTCAGTGGCAATATTTACAATTACAACATTTGTTAACACCACTGTTTGGGCCAGCATCATTTTCAACTTCTGATACAGCAGAGATAGTAGAACAACTTGTTTAATCCTTTAACATTGAAAAAATATATAAAATTAGTTTTAATAGATATTTGTCATCAATAATGTGAAAAATCCTTGACACCAGGCCACAAAATACCCTGGTCCAGCTGTTGGTTCTGCCAGCCTGGTTTGCCTTGTGTACAACCCTGGCTCAAAGAGGGACCTTTGCTTTTCATGAAGATCACTGGCCTCTCTACTGTCATGCCCCAGTCGGAGTCTGAATCCGAGGAGGAAAACAAACAGCTGACAAGGAGTGGTAGTGTGGCTCCGTTGGCTGTCGAAGAGGCTGTGGAAGGGCAAAGTCTGGCTGGGCAGAGCAGGGAAGAGGTAGAACAAGGGAGAGGGAGTTCAGAGGAAGACCAAGGCCTACCCCCTCTTCATCCTAGGGCATTCAGGGAGGAATGGAGAAGACAGCAACATGGGTTGCATGGCTTAAAGGGGAGGAAAGGGCCCTGATTCCCTTCATTAGCCGCAGCTGGGAATGAGAGTTTATAAGAAAGGCAGGCTGCATGCGGCAAGCTGCTGGGAGCAAACATTACTTGTGCTGTCATTGCTTATCTGTGTTCCTGGCATCTTCCCAACCATGTGAGTTTTGCTGTGCCTTCAAGTTTGAAATCCTTGCTCCTGTCTTGCCAAACTAATTACTTCAGTTTGGCTTGTTTGGACTTTAAGTTACAGTTTGTGTTGACCGTGTTTTGGACTTAATTCTCTGCAGACAAAGGCTGTTCCTGGGAGAGTTTCTCTCCAGCCAGAAGGTAACCTGGACATTGGGGGCAAAGTTGGAGATAATAAAGGGACTCTTATTGATTATCCGACTGTGTTGCCTTTGTGTCAAGCCCCAGGTCATCACATCTACTCACGTCAGTTGCAATCTGCTTGTAATACTGTTCAGTAATGTGCGTCAGCCACCCAGTGCCCAGCGTTGTGTTTTGGGGTCTGTAGAAGAAGGGGTAGGTCATCATCACCGATTCCAGAGAAGAAAGGGCCTGTTGGAACATGGTTGGCCTGCTGTGGTTAACAACAGGTGCACATGACTTTCTCTATCTTGAAGTATCTCTTAGACAAGCTTAAGGCGTTTTAAGATGTATGGACTTCAACTCCCCAAATACCCCAGCCAGCATTGCTGCTCTTGATCCTTAATAGCCCAGACTCTCATTTTGTCTACAGGAAGTCTTCAACTTACAGCTATTCATTTAGTAACAATTCAAAGTTACAACCGCACCGAGAAATGTGAGATACAACAGTCATTCCATTCATATCCATCATAAAATCTCCGTAGTTACAATATCAACATTTGGATACTTGGAAACCAGCATGTATTTACAATGGTTGCAGAGCCCCGGGGTCCCATGATTGCCACTTGTGATCTTCCCACCAAGCTTCTGACAAGCAAAGTCAGCGGTGGAAGCCAGAATCATTTAACAACCACCTGCTTCGCTTAACAACGGCCAAAAATAATCATAATCATAAAATCCGGTGTAACTCACTTAACCACCATCTTACTTAGCCTTATCAATAGAAATTCTGACTCCAATTGTGGTAGTAAGTCAAGGACCACCTGCATGAAAGTCTATCTGAGAAAAGGCAATCCATTTGGGTTTCATCAGTTTTTCTGTGCCATCTAATATTTAACTGGTATTAAACTGGAAATGTTACTCCTGGCCCGATGTGAGATGCTTTTAGGGTGGTAGAGTGAGTATG
Source organism: Bungarus multicinctus (assembly GCA_023653725.1). Classification (NCBI taxonomy): domain Eukaryota; kingdom Metazoa; phylum Chordata; class Lepidosauria; order Squamata; family Elapidae; genus Bungarus; species Bungarus multicinctus. The sequence continues at coordinate 26,165,280 of CM042835.1, read as the reverse complement.
GGCAGAAGACAATACCTACAATGGGGTACATAGCATGGGACTCGGTTCTTTAAGGGACTGCTTCCCACCAATTACATCGACCTATCTCCTCAGGTCCAGCAAGAGAGGCATCTTGCAGGTCCCATCAGTCAAGGAACGTCATCTGGTGAGACCCATGAAGGGAGCTTTTGCTGCCCACTCGGTGGGACATAATCCTTCCGAGATGTTCCACATCCTCCATAGCCCTGACCCAGCTGGCTTTGGCAACAGGAAGGAGCACCCGGGCCGTGTGGTGGAGCTGGGGCAGTGCTGCACTGATTGCATTGATCAATGGGGATCACCTCGGCTGTGAGTTAAAATGCTTTACGAGAAGTTTTTAATATATTTTTATATTAGAACGGCTCTTTTTGGTTGTTCTAATATTGGTTTTAATCGGCAGTGTGAACATAGCACCAAACTGCAAGTCTTTAAACCAAGCAGATCTCTTCTTCAAGCACCTTTTACCAGCAACTGGGGCTTCTGGGGCTCACCCTGCGCATGTGGGCCTGAAGCCAGTTTCATCACCCACAAGGAACTGGGGGAAACAGCTAAGCCCTCCCGAGAACTCAGTGCAACAGTTGAGGCTTGGTTAGCCAAACTGCCAAGCACCACAAGACTTCTGTGCCACCCATCAGCTTCTTACTTCTTTTGCAATCCTCCCTCTTCTTCCTTATGCAAAATGAACCAACAGGAAATGGATGGGGGGGGGACTTCCCCTGTTATGATTGCAAAGAAGGGGGTTGAACAGCAAGAGACAAGGCCTTGGGAATACTTCTCCTCCTCCTCCTTCCTCATTCACTCCTCCCTTCTTTTATCCTTAAAGCTGCAACATTTGGAAGCATCTGGGCTGAGCTGAGTTTGGGCATGAGTTTAACCAGGGGAGGGAGCTGCTGGGTACAGAATAGTTTTTATGTCTGGTTATAACCGCTTCTCACAATTGCAGAACGATACAGTTTTTGTTTTTTTGTTTTAAATAGAAAATGTATGTCATGATTCATCCTGGATGAAGCATTGGCTGAATTTGCACAACCTACAAGACTCGACTAAAATCTGATTGGGGATTTTGTGGCTGAGGATAGTGTAGGTGGCAACTAGGTGACCTTGGTCCTAAACCTCCCCCCTTGCAATTAATCAGGACAGGCACTCTGCACATGTTTAGTGACTGTTCCTCTTCCAATGGTCTGGTAGCAAAATCAAGATAAGCTCACCTCACCTCAATGGAGTTGGCAATGTTCAGGCACTCCTCCATTCCAGGGATTTCCAACTGCAGAATTTTCAGGTCTTTGCATTTGAGAGTGATGGTGCCAGACGGGTTGGCCAACCTGTGTGTGAACAGGGAGAAAACACTCCTTGTGAGCTGCCTTGCGGGAGGCCCCAGGCAACTTCCGGCAGTTTGCAAGCAGAAAGAACCTCATGTTTGTGGCAAGAGAGGAGGGGCACCAACGATGGAGACCTTAACTTCACAGCCTCCCCAGCCATAATCTGAAAGTCGGGCTTGCAGATGAGCAGGAAGTGAGCAACTCATTAACTCAGAAAGAGAGAAGCAGAGGAGAGCAAAGCTGTGATGGACTCCCACAGTATCAAGTGAATCATACAACTGATGCTGGTTACATTACGCACATCACTGCCAGCTCACTTGCCTTCCCTTATTCTCTCTTATCATCACCCTACAAGTAGTCCTAGACTTACAACCACGATTGGCACTAGAAGTACTGTTGCTAAGCAATATGGTCATTAAGTGAGTCAGGCCCAATTTTACAATTTTTTTTTGCCATAGTCATTAAGCAAAGCACTGCAGTTATTAAGGGAATCTGGCTTTTCACTGTTGCTTATCAGAAGCCAGCTGGGAACGTTGCACGTGAACCCTGCCGGGATGCTGCAGCTGTTGTAAATGCACGCCGGTTGTCAAACTCCTAAACCTGGATCATAGGACCATGGGGATGTTGGGATGATTGTAAGAGTGATGACTGCTCTAAGTCACTTTTTTCAGTGTCTGTTAGGGCTCCGGCAGTTACCCCCATTTAAATCATGAGTCTCCAGCCAAACTTCCAAAACTTCCAAAGGATTTATTAGGAGTAAACATGCCAGCACTGCCTGGGTGTAGCCGAGTTTGTGACACGTCATTCATTGTCACCCTTGACCCAGTTTTCCCCCCACACCCTGAGTGTATTGTAATTCATATTCTCCAATGGGACACATCCATAGCCAAGAGTCATCCATCATGCTCTCCAGTTAGAATTTTGCGTGGTAGAAACCTCAAGTTACCTAGAAACTATCTTTGAAAACATTTATGGAATGCAAGCTGCCCACTGCTGCCCCCTCCCTTTTTGTTGGCAACTCTAAAAAGACCATAGAAATTTTGTATGGGTTGACAGTGTCACTGTAACTTTAAATGGTCTTTAAATGAATGGTTGTAAGTCAAGGACTACCTGTATTGCTGTGCATGCTTTTTCCATCCAGATAAAATAAATCTGGAATAACCACCATGTGTGGTTCTTGCAAACTACTGTATAGCAGGGGGGGAATTAAAAATCCCAGCAACCGGTTCACTGCCCGGTTGCTGGGTGGGCGGGCCATGGTGGGCGGGGCCTACCAGAACTTCCTGTTTCCGGCTTCCGGTGGGCCTCCAGAGCCCGGGGGAGGCTGTTTTCACCTTCCCAAGGGTCCAGGCCTCTGGGACAGCAAAAACAACCTCTCCTGGCCTCTGGAGGCCCACTGGAAGCCAGAAATAGACCCATTTACAGACTTCCAGGCCCGTTTCCCCCCCTCCCAGGGCTTCTGCATGGACCCTGCACTTACCACCATCGAAAATGGGCCGTGGGAGACTCCTGGGAGGGGACGGATGGGAGGGGCTGGGCCAGCCGGTCAATTGAAATACTGGTTCAGCGAACCAGCTGTAACTTTAACATCCGGTTCGCTCAAACCGGTCCGAACTGGTAGAATCCCATCCCTGCTGTACAGGCCTTAATGCCAAGTGAGAATGTCTTTGAGAACTGTCCAGAATGTTTGGCAACCATCTATGGACAATGTTTGGTAACCTTCTGATCTTCCAAGCGGCAGCTTTCCCCTCTGGTGACATTTCTGGAAAGATGAGGAGATATTTATTTTCCATATTTTCCAAGCTTTTAGGTCAGAGGAAAGTGGGAGGCTATGGGAATCCTAATGGTCCTGACCCCACCGTAAACCTTCCTCAAACCATCCTAAATCTCGCAACTATTTGAAGTCTGCAGATAGCGACCTCAATTTAGCGACTGTTCCAAGTTACGGTACTGACAAATTACAATTGTTGCTGCATGGCCATGGTCACGCGATCAAACTTTGGTTGCTTGGCAATCAGGATGTATTTGTAACACAATATCTCCACTGCTTATGGAAAGGAGGTGCAAGGCCAAAAGGATAAGCACTCTGTGCATGCTTAAAAATATGCTCTTAATTCATATAATAGCAAAATCGGGCCTGTACCTGGCAAGAAGTTGGATTTCTGATTACGGTGCCTGTTGCCAGTTCTCTCTACCCACTCCATCAAATTGTCCTGGCCTTGCTATCCAGCAGGTAGGAAAAAGACATCAGGATTGCTAAAAGGTCATTTTTTTCACCTTTCTGGGCAACACTTTCATTCCTGAAGCAAGACCTGGAAAGTGGGTTTCCCCCTCCCTGGTTGTGCAAATCAGCTGTGGAAGTCAAAAGTAGATGAAGCACCAGCCTGTCACCTCACTTGCTCACATGCCTTGCGGTGTGAAAATGGTTAAGGCAAACCTGTTCTCTGGTGGGGAGCCGTTAGTCCAGGAGCTTTGATACCAGCTTAAATTCTGAATGCTGAGTCACAGGAAGGAAAGGAGAAAGGTTAGCATTGGGCCCAAAATGCAGAGGTTAATTGGCACTGAGATGGAGAGCACCTGCTGCCAACTTCAGTGCCTTCCCTCTTCCAGCTGGCTCTTCACTCTGCCACTCTGGAGGACATGGACCACCCCAATTTTGCCTAAGCAATGTTCTCTCGGGGGGCCTGTAATCCCAAGAAGGTGTAAGATTCCTCATTTCTTTTGGTCTCTTCTGCAGCCCCCCCACTCCCCCCACTCAGTGAGCATTCTGAGCAGGTGATGTTTCTTCCCAAATCTTGCAGGAAAATGTCACCACATTTGGCTGCCTTTTGAAGAGCTCAGGAGCAAAAGGGTGCAAGATGGAGCTTCAGCAGAGAACAAAGCTACTCCATTAGCAGTTAGAGTAAGAAAAGCACACCGTTTCACCCTACCACCACCTGATCCCCAGCCCAAGCCAGCAAAGGCAGGATACTTGGTCTCCTTTGCCTGATCTTTGCATCTGATCTCACCGTCCTTGAGTGTGAAGGAACCTGAAAGAACCCTTGAGAGTGTACGGTAATGTTTGGGTGGGCAAATCTCCTTCGTTTGGGTCTGAGTAGTCCACCCAAGTAGTTTGGATTGTAAATGAGAGAGTTTAAAACTGCAATGGCATATTAGTTAGGTTTCTTCTGCAAAGCAGCAATCCAGGATTCTTTTAATTGTCCAAGGTGAACCAATGAAATCTGATAGTGCAATTTAAGCTCTTTTAGACTACATTTGCCTAGATTAGACCAGTATTTCTCAATTATGGCAACTTTAACATGTGTGGACTTCAACTCCAGAATTCTGCAGTGAATTCATGCTACTGAGGAATTCTGGGAGGTGAAGTCCACAAACTGGGGGTATGGGGTGGAGATGAACCATGATGAGAAGTCCAGCAATGCAGGGCAAAGCTATTCACCTTTTTTCAATGGCATCCACATTGCGAATAAGAAGCCACAGCTCAGTTCTTCTCTGTTCCCCATTCCCTTCGGCCTGGGAGGAAAACAGTATGTGATGGCTGGTGATGGCCAGTGTCCCTCGGATGGTCTGGAGTCCTGGGCATGAGAGAACCACATCATCCACCTTGGTGGTCTTGATCAGCTCGGCAAACTCCATGGTGGGAGGTGGCAGAGCGTCCTGGAAGCGTGATGGTAAAGGAGGAAGCTATTTCAGGAGAACCTGGAAGATTAGGAAGAAAGCTGACAAAGGCAATTTCAGAAAGGATAGGGAAAGGGCTTTTTGGTTATATCGGTTTAGGACCACAATTGGGACAGGAACTTCGGTTGCTAAGTAAGGTGGTAAGTGAATCATGCCGCATTTTACAATCTTTTTTTTTTTTTTTGCTATGGTCATTAAGTAAATCATCCCAATTGTTAAACAAGTCACACAACAAATGATTGTAGGTTCAGGACTACCAATATATTATGTCTGTAAAGGAAGGAATAATATAGTCAGAGAGATCTACCTGGTAAAGAGATGCCTATATTTTCCAGGTCAAGAATGAATAATGCTTAAAACTAAGGCTTATGAGGTGGGTTGGGCTGAGAGACAGTGAGTCCTACCTAAAGCAGAACTAGAACTCACACACTAGAACTGGTGACTGGCCCCAAACCACACAGATAGCTTTCATGCCTAAGGTGGGAATAGAACTCATAATCTCCTGGAAGTTGCTCAAAGCCCCCGTTGAGGCAACTTCCAGTTGGCTTTCATGCCTAAAATGGGAATAGAAATTACAATCTTCTGGCTTCTAGGCCAGCACAATTATTAGAATAAACTGGCTTACTTTCATTGCATTGCATTACCCTTTCTCTGCCCAGAATTCTCCGTTCTGCAAGCCCACAAACCCAGGTGGGCTTCCCTGTCTCCACCCCCCCTCCAGTCCTACTCAAGCAGCAGAGACAGCAAGAGATGTCTTAACTCTCTCCAGTTTCTGGGCAGCATCAGTGGCAGTTGCCAATTGACCAGGACAGAGACAGTTAACCCTGCTCTTGTGCCTTTTAACAAGCACTTTAATTGTGTCTGATAGGAGACTTTTTGAACTGAATAGCAAGGAAGGGACAGGCCTCACTATAAACAGCATAGCTCTCTGTGGTTAAAAGTTGCTGTTATAAGACCGGGATGAAAAATTGGCAACTCAAATGAAGTATTCTGTTAATTTTGGGGTGGACCTCAGTGTCTGCCAGATTTGCAAAACTGAGCTTCATTCTGTTTATAATAACCCCACTTCTGTCCAGGCAGACCAGCAACAGCTGGTAGCAAGCCATCTGGTGCAATTATGCTTTACTGAATGTAGTTGCACAGTTTAGAGCAGCCCCAGATCTTTCGTTGGTTGGCAGGAGCTTTTCAGTAAAAGGATCCTCTTTCCCAGCAGAGAAGTGTTCCTCTGGACCGAGTTAGTGTTGGAAGAAAGCCAAAGAGCTGAGAGCGCCCACTTCCCTTACCTGAGAGCTGAATTGGGAACTGGATCTCCTCTGGGACCGGCAAAGAGGTCTTGGAAACAGACTGCAGGGGATAGAGATTGGTCCCTCCGTTCATGCCCCAGCCAGCCAGCCAGCCAGCCAGCCAATCGATATTGGCAAAAAACAGTTGTGGAGAAACCTTGCAACAGCTATTTGTTATGTTGCTGGGAGCTCAAGCTGGATCTTATATTATGAAAGAGTAGAACAGGAACTGCACAGCACTTAGAGAGGGAGAGGCTGAGCAGGGAGGGAGAAAAAGAGAGCGAGAAAGGGGAAAAGAGGATGTGTCGCTTAAGGTAGCCCGGCTGTAATTTGTTTTGCTTTCAGTTGATTTTTTCCACTGTTAAAGAACTAAAAGATATGTGTGAAGATAGCAGATAAAGCATTGCTGTGATAAACAAGGCTCATACATTCGGTGGCCTTGTTTGCTAGGACAGATGACGAGAAAAAGAGGCATGAAATGACTGGAACATTGGAGGAATTGAAACTCTGGGGGTGGGGATTTATTGTATGATAACAAGATGGATGTGCATGTATATTTGTACCCAGTTGATGCACTGTTTTAAATGGAAGATGGATTTGTTGTAAAAATAAAATAAAAATTTATGCAAAAAAAAAAAAGATGGATGTGCAGAATAGTGCTTCATGAGCAAGTTCCTATTGACTCTCAGATATTTCCATGGAGAACTACTGGGCTGCACTCTAATGTAAAAGTAAATTAAAAAGAAAACAAATTATCTGCCAGTACAATTGAATGATTTGTTCTTCTTATCATGCATGGCAGTGTTTCTCAACTATGGCAATGTTAGGATGTGTGGACTTCAACTCCCAGAATTCCTCAGGCAGCCATGCTGGTTGGGGAATTCTGGGAATTGAGGTCCACACATCTTAACGTTGAGATGCTTAGAAACATTGGTCCAAGGTATTCCCAATTACTTTTTCTGACATCCCATCTCAAAGGCACAATAGATACCTTTCGAGTCAATGGGATGTCTCCGCATTTTAAAAGTCTGTTTACAACTGTTATAATCTCATAGCTGCGGTCACATTCCCAGTGAATTGAGGCTAAGATAATCTTTTATTACTTCAACTTCTCACTACTTGCATAACGTTAGTGTCACTTGCTAACATTTTTTTTAAAGGTTGAGGAACAAATCAACAAGAGATTGTCATCTTCAGACCACTAGGTACCATCATCAGCATAATTGAGTTTAGTGATGCTTTCCTCAACCATTTTAGTTGCCTATTTCTTCTAATCCAGCATTTCTCATGATATAATCTGCATGTTTGTTAAATAAATAATGTAACAGTAGCTGACACTGCTCATCCCCATCTTTGAACTCATTTTGTTGTTCCTATTCCATTCTAATTATGGCTTCTGTTTCTTTATATTGATTTTTCAATAACCCTGGCACACCCATGCTTTTGAGAGCTATTCACATTTGGTTGTGGTCCACACAGTCAAAAGCCCTTGTAAAATTGATAAAGCCCAAAATAATATCTTCTGGAACTCCTTTACCGCTTCTATTATATATTACTCGTATTTCTCACCCCAGCAACTTTAATATGTGTGGTGTTGAATTCCAGATATATGAAAGTTGCCGAGGTTGAGAAACACTGCATGAGACACTAGCAAGATGACCTTTGAAAGCTGCTGTCTGTTGTGAATCCGTTTGCACTTTAGGTAATACTCATCATGTATTGCTAAAATTTAGATTACAAAATCTTCAGCTTTAAAAAAAGTTGTGTATTTTATTCTGCAATGATCAATTGTACAGTAATAGGAATGGTATTTTTTAGGGAATTAGGGAAAAACGATTGTGTTTTACCAACTGATGTCTCCCAAGTATTTTTGAGTTTAATTCAGTAAGCCTGTGAAATGTAAGGATCTGCTGTGTTTTCATTGCCAAATGCTTATGCTTAAATCAAGATTAATTGACAATAAAGAGTGATTTTGCAATAAACAGTGGCTTTGCAGATGCTTGAACAATGTATAAATTAAATAAAGCAAACAAACAAATAGTAATAAGGCAAGGGTCTTCAAACTTGGCAAGTTTAAGATTTGTGGACTTCAACTCCCAGAATTCCTGAGCTACTGTAACATGACTGGAGGAGGAATTCTAGGAGTTGAAGTTCACAAGTCTTAAAGCAGTCAAGTTTGAAGACCCCTATAATAAGGCATTTGTCAGATGGTGCTCCATCCAAGTGTCAGGCTACAGAACTTTTTCCCATTCAATTAACAAGAATGAACTTCTGAAAACCAAACGTATCAAAAGGAATCCTTTATTGAGATGAGACAATTCATCTAGGAGTTCAAAGCAGCAATGTCCCTCAAGCAATCTGGGGTAGATAAGGGAGTTTAGAACCCCTCCCCTTCTCTCAATGTGTATTTAGTGAAACAAAAGCCAGTATGTTTATTCCCCCCCACCCCTTCTATAGGAACAATCTTTTTCACAGTTTCCCAAGCATACATCTCACTATGGAATTTTTATGGTCTTCTCATCTCCTGGCTGTGCCTCTCAGAGGTGATAGGTTCTGGCCATCTGGGATTCCTCTCTCCATTGTATCATGTGTGGGTTATACAAATTCGATATAGGATTGAATGTATTCAGGTTACATCAAGAAAGGATTTCTTTATCAGTCTTCCCCCCACCTTTTCTTCTTTCACTGAAGAAATGACAGATACACGGATCTGACACCAAGAAAGAAATACTTAGACTCCATTAATTAGAGAAAAGATATCTTTTACTGGAAGTCAAGTGGTAGCAACAAAAGAATTCTGAATCTGAGAAAATGAGCGGGTAAATCACATATATAAAGTGATGGCAATGTTCCCACCCACAATAATTCAGTTTGTTCATCCAAAAAAAAGTTGTGTAGCTCATCATGTGGGCATCTCCAAGTGGTGATGAGGCCTCTATCTGTTGACCTTGACATATTTTGATAAAGAGCTGCAGCTGCGCATAGTATAGGATAGGAGCCTAAGCAAGAATCTCCCCCCCCCAAATTATAAAGTTATTTTTTGTAAAACCTCCACCTTGCTTCCCATAACCATGTCCCCCCTCCTCCCCCCATTACTTATGACAACCGAAACATGCAAAGCAAAGGAAGAAAATCTTGAAGGCTGACATTTGGCTCCCCTGCAAGAGAGGCGTTAGTCCTAAAAAAGAGAATAGAAGATAAAAGAATAATATAGATGTAACACCGTAATACTATATTTTAGGATTTATCAGGATATTTAGTATGAAACACCTTGACAAGTTTAGGAGCTCAAACATCTTTCTCATTCACCCATTCAAAATAGGAAGGAGGAAAATATTTCCAAACAACTAAATATTGGAGTCAACCTCTTTGTTGCCTAGAATCCAAGATTTCTTTAACTTCAAAATGTTGCTCACCTTCAATTAGCAAAGGCACAGGGTGGATCGACCTGAGCAGGTCTCAGGTCGGAGGTATGTTCAGGTTTTAATAAACTAACATGGAAGACAAGGTGGATTCATTGGAGGGTTTTGGGTAATTGCAGTTGGACTGCCACAAGATTCACAATTTGTTCAATTGGAAAAGGTCCAACACACTTAGGTCCAAGTTTTTTTGACTTTTGTATGGTCTGCAAATATCTGGTGGATAAGAAGACCTTATCTCCAACCTGATATTGTTTTTGTGGAGCTCTCTTTTTATCTGCAAATTTTTTATGAGCTTGATGAGCATCATCTAATGCTTTACAGGTAACCAGCCAGGTAAGCTGGAGTTGGGTTATTCACTCATTCAGTGACTGAATGTTAGGTTTCTCCTGTGGAAGCTCAGGTATGGTTACAAAGTCCTATCCCAAAGCCACTTTAAATGGAATAAACCCAGTACTACTATGAATGGAATTGTTATATGCCACCTCAGTGAATGGCAATAGGTCAGCCCAATCATCTTGCTGATAATTTATATAACATCTAAGAGACTGTTCCAATACAGAGTTAGTTCTCTCACAAGCCCCATTGGTTTGTGAGTGGTGGGCGGAGCTTAAGCCCTGGGCAGAGCCCCATAACTTCAGGAGCTCCTTCCAAAAGTTTGAGGTAATCTGGACACCCCTATCTGAGATAATGCATTCAGGAACCTCATGTAACCTGTAGATATGTAAAATAAACATATAAAAGGAAGAAAATCTTGAAGGCTGACAGCATTGATGTTCTCTGAATGGGTTGAAGACAGTTCTAATAGCCCTTTGCTATTGACAATAAAAGATTGCAATTGATGAGTTTTGTCCACCATACTTAGGAAGACTCCAGATGGTTCATTCATGATGAAGCATTGTGGGTGTTGTCAGATGAGTGCTATTCCTCACACTCCAGATGTACACAGAGGAGACTGGATTTTGAAGACAAAAATGTTTGTAGCCAGTTCCATTTGCTCTTAGATCTTTCCCCACTTTCCCCCCATCTGCTGTGACAAAGCAAGCCTCTCCCTCTGCTCCCTACATGGATTTACCCACCCCGACCCCATCTGAACTTCCCATCGACAGGATTCTATATTTCAAGGGAGGATTTGTTGTGGTGGTTAAAATGGAGGGCTTCTTCTCAAACTAATAAATAGCACATTTTTCTTTGCCTCGAGGGATGTTTGAATGTTCGGCCAGCAGCTGTGCTGTGGGAATCCAATCTGAGTGGGTGGTGTAAAGTTAGTATGTCACACAAACCCAGAACATTGGGTTCATCAAGATAAAATGCTTCCAAAAGATAGTGGGGAATTTGTTTTTGAGCTGTTCCAAAAAAGTGAAAGATGCTTTCTGCTTTTGCTCTCAGGGTTCACTCACCTGTCACCTGAGTGCTGGAAAGAATTCTTGAACCCATGGAAGCCAAACTTACAGAATTATTTATGATATCACTCTTATTGTGTTTGTTTGTCTGTTTGTACCATCATGTTAACCCAAATAATGCATTAGACCACAACCATTTTTAAATCAAGGCACCTAAAATCCTAACAACTAACTTAAAAAATTAACTTAAAAGTATGTAAAAAAATCCAGGACCTGTTACTTGGGTGGAATTGAAATTTCCACAATGTTCAGACTGGTTTTAATAACAAAGTTGTGGCTTTTCAGGCATCCCCAGGGCCAAGTGATTTGAGTTCAAATGCTCCCTGCCAGCTTCCTGCAAGCAAAGTCAATGGGAAAGCTGGCAGGAAGTTAGAAATCACTCCCAATTTCACTGGCTTTTTTTCCTGAAAGAGGTCATTCTGTTTATCTGTTTAAGTAAGCAGTTGTTGATTTATCATTGAAGTTTGTTTGCCACTACCGTTATTTTTCTATTCATGATATACTGTATATTTCATAGATAATCACAGTAGATATAATCACTATTCAGCACTGGAGTAAAAACAATATTGTCAGCCTAAAACTTAATGTTTCTTCTTCACAGCAGACTTCCTCTCAAAATGACTCAATGAGTCACAAAATTAAACCCATAGTCTACAATCATCATGGCCAAAAAGAAGCAGATTTGCATGGGCTGGAGTTCTCTGCTATCAAAAGGTGATTCAACTTGAAGATGCCATAAGACGCATTGTTGTTTTGGTTTAACAGCAGTCTAAACAGTTGCTGTGCCGTTGGACTTTCAAAGGAAATCAGATAAGGCCAGGAATGGAACCATTTGTCCACCTGAAATGCTTGAGAGAACTTTGTTAATGCAGTTTTATCCTCAGAGTGGACACTTAGGGTGCAGATAGCATCTCTTTTTCCAAACCTCCTACAGGTATTGGAGTGGCAAAGCAAACATGTAAAACTTGTCCAGATAGGATTGCCTCTCCTGGATGTTCTAGCTCCCAGAATCCCCAACTGAGATGGAGAAATGCTGCTCTGCAATATCCTGCAATTTTACAGGAAGCTGAGACAGAGATCATGAGAAGTACTAGCAAAAGTTTCTAACAGCATTGCCTTTGATGTATTTGTGGGACAAAAAGATTAATATGGCCGCCTTGTGATGAACCAACCTTTTCTTTAAATAGTACAGAGCTTTGATCAATTGGTCCTCTTTGGTTTTTCTGATCTCCCCTGGTTTCTAAATTTAGGAATGGTGTTTGGATTTCCCAAATCACAGAAACCATCACCACCAAAATAGAAAAGCTCAAACTGAGAGGTAGTCTTTGCATTCTGACCAGGTCAAAATTGACTCAGCCTTCCATCCTTCTGAGGTTAATAAAACGAGGAGCCAGATGATTTGGAGGCAAAATGCTGGGAGAGGGCTGTAAAGCACTGTGAAACAGTATGTAAGTCTAAGTGCTATTGCGATTGCGATCTTGTGAAGGCAATGCCTAGAAAAAAGTGCCACTGCCTCTTTTAAAAGCCGATCTTCATTCAATAAGGCAACAGTAGGGTGATCCAGCACCCAACAACTTTGGATCTGGACTGAAAATCCCAGGTAGGTGGGAAAGCAGCAGGGGCCCTGGGAAACCTACCAGGTTTACTTCAGAGGAAGACTATTTTTAGGGTTGCTATTTTTGTACTATTTTTATTTTTTATTTGTAAGCCAACCAGCATTTATGAATGGGTAAGAAAAATAAAATAGCAAGATGGATGAATTGCAGTGGGGGTGGGTGCAGTATTAGAAGATCTGAAAAATCAGGTTGGGGTAAATTGTCATGGAGAACATCTATCTACTGTATGTGGCTCCTAGGAATTAAAAATGACTTGACTACATATACAGTAATCAAACAAATAAAAATAAAGATTTTTGTAAAAAAACCCAAAACCCTCTTTTGGGTAAAGAAAGGCTTTAGAGAAGAAAGTTCCCCATCTGCAGTTTTATAATTGTTGTTAATCTTTCAGAACGACTTTCATTCAAAAAGTACTGTGCAATGTTTGGTTGGACTTCAATACTTTGTATTGCCCTTTCCTAGGGGCTTGCTTTCCTCTATTGCATGCAGGGGTGGGATTCAAAAATCCCAGCAACCGGTTCGCTGCCCGGTTGCTGGGTGGGCATGGCCATGGTGGGTGGGGCTTACTGGAACTTCCTGTTTCCGGCTTCCGTTGGGCCTCCAGAGCCTGGGGGAGGCTGTTTTTACCCTCCCAAGGGTCCAGAGGCCTCCCCCGGGCCTCTGGAAGGGTGAAAACAGCTTCCCCCAGCTTCTGGAGGCCCACCGGAAGCCAGAAACAGGCCTGTTTCCGGCATTCCAGAAGGCCCATTTTTCCCCCTCCCAGAGCCTCTGCGCAAACTCTGCACTTACCTCCATCAAAAATGGGCTTCAGGGAGACTCCCAGGAGGGGAGGGGAGGGGTGGGAGGGGCGGGGCCAGCCGGTTGGTTGAACCAGTTTGGTGAACTAGCTGTAACTTTAACATCCAGTTCATGCAAACCGGTTTGAACCGGGAGGTACTCACCTTCTTTCCAAGCAGCTTTTGAGCTCAACACTCAAAACTCCCTTCACTCCCTTGCACCAAATGGCCAAGCTCTGGGGAAACTCACCCACAGGCCCAATTAGTCTGCTGCCGGCAAGGGAGGCCTACCCGTGCCAGATCCCCTGTTCAGGTTAGCTTGGAGTCCTATCTTGGGGTGCCAAATCGTTGGAAGAAATATCCATCTGGTTCAGTTTGTCAGTTTCAGCCCAGGTGTCAATATAAACCTGTAGGCTTAAGAGTTCCTTTCTTTTGTTGCCTGGTGTTCATTGGCAGCTCAGGGATGGTCAGGTTTGGTAAATGGTATGGGTGGCAAAGGTGCCCTGGGTTCTTCTTTCTCAAAGATGGATAAAAGGCAGAAAGACTGTTTTGTTTTCTTACCTGAGGGATCTGCAAGGTCAACAAAAGTAAAGATGGAAATTGCATTTAACATGAAAACAAAGCAGGGTTTGCTTGCACCATTGTGACCCCCATCTGCAGAGACTCTCATTTCTTACCCTCCTGGAAACTGCTGTGTCTGCCTTGGTGACTTTCTAATATGCACCCTGCCTCTATTTGTCTTTCCACGGCCATCAGTCCACAGGATTCACTGGAGAATCCAACACTATACTGAAGTGCATCAAATGGGTTGGTTTATTAGAGTCAGCAGGAGGAGCTGCTGCTTTACCTGCCTTGTTGTCCCAGGGATTTGTACTTCAAAGAGAAGTCATGGGCACAGGAAAACTGGGGCAGGCCCAGAGGACTGAGAAGATGTGGTAGACCAGTGCCCCAATCAAGGTCTCCTGGCCTCTGGTTAGCTAAAGCTTAACTTGGCTCAGTAAAAAAAGCCCTTTGCCCTTTCATCTTTTCAACTCATTTTCAGACGTGGGTGGAGGATCCATGACTCTTCTTGGCTCATGATAAGAAAAGGAAGCAGTGCCCGCACAGGATAAATTACTTTACACTCTTGCTGACTTTTATGTTCCTATTGAAACTTCCTTTCAAAAGAATAGAGTGTCTCCTCCCAGCTGGAGACAATAATAGTATACTTTAAAAAACCACTACCATTCACCTCTGAATAATTAAAGTTCCTGCTCTTTTTTTATATTTCCAAGGACTTGATTGTTTCAAGAATAAACAGCTTTCGTCTACACACGCACACATATATGCAGCCTGTGTACCGAGAAGAGTGAGTTTGTTATTTTTTTCCTCTGTGGAGACACATTCTGGGCTTGGCACCTCTGCCATGGCCCTGGTGAGGTTCAAGGAACTGGGGGAAGATGAACTGAACTTAGAAGAGGAGAATTTAGACAGCGTCAAGGCCTTGACAACAAAGTTGAAGCTACAGACACGGCGCCCATCCTACCTGGAGTGGAAAGCCCATGTGCAAAGTCCCTCCTGGAGAAATGGGCTGCGGGCTGGAGCTCTGAAGACCCACCTGGAGAAACAGGGTGAAGAGACAGTAGGAGAAGAGAGTCAGGCCCAGGGACCCTTGCAGTCTGTTTGTGGGTTCCCCACCATGGGTATGGCCTTTGAATGGCTTCGGATGGAACTGGTAAGTAGCCTTTGGTTCTCAGGAGGAGATGTTGGTCTAAAAGGGTCAGAAAGTCAGATAGTTCTACCGGGAAGCTATATCTAAGGCAATCTGAATTAATGTCAATGAAATCTACTGGAAGACAGGGCTGCAAAATCCTGATTTTTCAATCTTCAACCAGGAGCATCTGCTATTTATCCCTTCAGATTAATCTCTGCTGTTTTTTGGGGCAGTGGGCTTCTGGAGAACATAGGCAGAGAAGAAAAACCCTTTAGGTCAATATCTTTCAAAGACCACCTCCCAGCCAGTAGCTTTTTACAAGTGTGCTTCTCTGCTTCTACTAAATGAGCGACTAATAGTCCTGTCTGAGAAGGGCTGATATCTAGTTGAAGCCACAATGACAACATTGCACTGTGATAATGATGCCACGCCACATGTGATATCATTGATACACCTGGTCTCCTCTGATTATTAGAAGTGGGAAGTGTTTGGCAGGGAAATGCTTTGAAACCTGTTAAGTCCAACTTGGCTTCCTCACCTGGGACCCTCCTGACAAATTGGGGCAAATGGGTGGATATAACTGAAAACTTTCAGGAACAGAAAACAGATCCGAATACTATGGCCATAAAGTGCTGTTTTTGAGATTGAGCCTTTCTATGGTGACCGTAATAGATCTATATCATTTATTTTAGTTTTGCTTTCAGTTTTTTGCTCTCATACTCCTAGCAAAGGAGTAGCTTGCCATGTTGGAGAAACTGTGCTTAACATTAGATTAGAATCCCTGGCTGCTTGTAAATTATTAGTTGGCAGCACCAACGCCTTTTCTTCTGGCAGATTGTATGGCCATTGTTGACTATAAAATTGCTAAATTTTTGCCTAGCAACTCTGAGGATGTGGCAGCAAATATTGCTGAGGTCTTTTAAAACTGTTAAATATTTTAAATCTTGCACAAATGGTTGGGTTTTTTTGGTCCCCCTTGGATCTTTGCTACTGTTGCATCTTACTACCATGGATTTTAGGTGCATCTGCTGGTCAAGTAAACTAACGAATAAAGAAAAATAAACACTTAATAAAGTCTTAATTATTTACTAACATTTTTTTCTAAAACGTGGCAATATTCAGTGAGTAAATAAATGGCAGTAATGTGAAACTCAGCAGTTGTTTCTCAATATTGTATGTAGTTAGACTGTGTTCCCTTATTTTAAGAAAAAGAAGCAAGTTATTTTAGCAATGGGGAATCCAGGGCAATTTTAGATAGTTTATTTAGATGGTTTATACATTTCAGTTTATTCAGTTTTCATTTATTACAGTTCTAGACGAATAGAAGCAGAGTGCTCTGTAAAGATAAATAGATTTAGAATGTAGAACATAGTTACACGTTTGGAAGGGATCTTGGAGATCTTCTAATCCAGGAGTCTCCAACTATAGCAACTTTAAGACTTGTGGACTGCAATTCCCAGAATTCCTCAGCCAGCAAGGCAGGAGACCCTATACCATTCTGGACAAAGGTAGCTAGATAATGGATAAAAAGCAAAATAAAGTTTAAGATAAAGTTAAAATGCATTTCTAAAACAATCTAAGTAACATCTATGAATGAGATCCATAATAAAGCTTATATTAAATTATAATGTAGACACTAAAATTATATTACATGTAATATCATTTAAAATTCCCAAAAAGTGATAACATCTAGAATTTAGATGAATTACAATTACATTTGGCTAGCAAAATAAATGGGCTCATCAGGACACAATGGATCTTCCCTACTGCTGCATAAAACCTAGCTACATGTGCTGTAACAAGGGATACTTCATTTATCAGCAGCATTTGACATAGGCTGAACCTGGGTGAACAAGATCTCTACTAATCATAGGTAGAGAGAATCTGGTTGGGAATCTGCTCCATAAAAGGAACAAGGAAGAACAACATTTTCTGAGTTTCCAAGTCTTTGGAATCATAGGCACAAAGCCATTCAGCCAATAATACTTTTTATATTTACTATCCAAGACTGCAGAGGGGAGAGCATGGTGTCAGGCAACAGAGAAAGCTTTCCAATGGCTGGGTGTTTCTAGCTATGTAACGTAGCTGGCAGCAGTGACAATATATATAGAGATGTAGCTCAAGAAACCACTTTGTGAGAGCAGAGTCTTAAAAAGTCAGGAGACTGTACTTGATGGTGATTAAATGTATAGCTTTCTGTAGTTTTCTTAACCTACAGTCACATTTCTCAACCTTGCCAGCTTTCAGATGAGTTCCAGAATTCTAGGAAGTCTTAAAGCGACCAAGGTTGGGAAACCCTACTGCAGTGAAAATGAAAGGGCGAATTTGTCTTGAGTATTCTCCTGTTCAAAGCAAAATCTGCAGCTGAACTGGTGGGTGTTTATTACATTTGTGTTTGCTCTTCTGTGAACAGGTGTGTCTGCTGGGTCAGGAAAGGGAAGATAGGAGCTGCAATAGTGCAATGAAAACTCTCTCCCTCCTTTTTATGTGCATAGTGAAATTTCAGTTGTAAAAGCCACTACCTTGACATTTTTTGCCATACCCTTTTTTGTGGGCTTAGCAGTTGTTCACCCTTCTGTCTGGAGATAATTTGTTAAGATTATCAGATCAAGAAACCAGGTTGTCCCTAGAGGCTATGTCAGTAACCCTTGGCTCTGTTTGGCTATTCAGTGGCCTATCTGCATTACGCCTGGTTGACTTTAAGCTGCTTGATGGATAGAAGTAAAACATCTCTCTCTCTCCCCCCCCTCCCTCTCTCCCTCTCTCCCTCTCTCTCATTTATCTACCTATTCTATTTACATATTGTATCTCTCTTTGTGTCTGTCTCTTTCTCATCTGTCTATTTATATAACTGCCCAAGTCAACGCCTAAATGACTCCAGGAGGCTTACAAAATTTTAAAAATTCCATCATATAATAAAAAATCATAAAAAACTCTAACCTACCTCCCCTGGCAGCAACAACATAATTAAATCAGCCATCTCACTGGCTCCAAATTGTAAAGTGTATTAATGAACTGCAAGTTGTTTTAATTTGTTGAATCTACAGGGGTCCAATATAGAAGCACAATTATCTCACGTGAACCATTTTTATGCAACAACACCATGCTGCAGCTGATGTCATTTGCTCTCCTTTGCAGACCCTTGATGTCTGCAAGGGAGGCAAGTGAGGTCATGTGTGCCATGGAATCATCAGGCAATTTGTCAGCTTAATACCAGTTGTAGAATTTGATCATATGTGAGAGGACATCATGTCACTGGCTTTCCCTTCTCCTCCTCCTAGGACCCTATGTTAGGATCCAGGCATTTTAGAATGCTTTCATCAGTGAAATGAGGGATATTAGATACTTCTGTCATCAATTACGACACATTAAGATCCAAATTTGTGTAGTGGTTAAGGTGTTGATCTGGAAGGCAGGGGACCATGAGTTCTCGTCCTGCCTTAGATTGGATGACTTTGGGCCAGTCACACTCTTACAGTCCAGCCCACCTCACAGTGTTGTTGTTGTAGGGAAAATCCAAGGGGGACAAAGTATTGTGTAAAATTGAATATGGCTGGGTGTCAGTTCCTGCCATCAAAGGTTGGAGAGGGCTATTCTGACCAAGGCTTCCGAGACCGTAATTACGCACATGCTTATTTTAAAAACAAGTCTTGTTTTATTGCAATGCTGGGAATTATTTTCATTTCCAGCCGGTAATGAATTTCAAACAGTCCCTCGAGATAAGCACCCACCTTTCTTTCCTGTGAAATGCTGCCAATAACAGAAGTGTCAAATGAACTAGAAAGAAAACCAACTGAAGTACAAAGAGTTTCAAGAATGAGTCTGAACTGAACAAACGACTTTGCTTCCTGCAAAGGTTTCATCATCTTTGCCTGTCCTTTATACCTTATGGGAGGAGCAATCACCTCCCAGCCTTACTCCCAAGTTGCCCCTTTTGTCTTAGCTGCTCTTGTCTTCTAGCAGCTCTGTGCACTCGCACACTGGGAACAGGCTCCCCTGGGTCTTCTGCCTCGCTGCTGCCAGGTTCCAGAGGCTTTGGAGGCAGCACCCCACTCCCAGATGGTCCTGGCCTCATCTCTGCATCAGAGACAGGACCCTCGTCCGAGTCCTCTCCAGACTCCCGACTGGTCCCCGTTTTTCCCCACTGTCGAATTCCACTGCCGTCGAACCACAATAGGGGGGAGGAGGTGACAAATGGCAATATGATTGTATGTGTGTGATGGGAAATAGGGGGAAATGACAGATGATGAAGACCAGAGAAGCCCGGAACCAGTTTGTACCAGAGGCACCAAGGCCTTGCACCCTTGAGAAAGGAATCTGAATTGCCCACCACATTTCAGTGTTCTCATAACATTTTGGCGAGCTCCAATTGATGAAACACAGACTGATCACAGGGGGGACCGTGGCAGGAATCTTTTCTGTATCTTTTTCATGAAGGGGAACCTTAGAGCTAGCCTGACATCACAACAACCGAGTTCCTTCAGTAAAAGAACTTTTTACTTCAACCTAATAGAGTTGAGAGTCTTTCTTTCCTAAGGGATCAGATTGGGGCAGGTCTGACAGTTGGTCACTGGGCCAAGAGGTTTATTCTTCCAAGCTTTTGGACTCATGCTGGAGCCCATCTCCAGGGAATTTCTCTCTACTGGAATATTTGCTTTGGGCTATTCTGTAAGTCGTATTTATGTGGTGCCTTCCTGTTGGTTGATTGGTGGTGTTGATGGCTGGCAATTGGCTGTGGTTTCCTTGGGCTGCAAAGTCTTCAGCTCCTAAGTAGCTGATAAACTGGTGGTAAATCAGCATTCCAGTTAACTGACAAGGGGTCAATTTCCAAGGCCAACAACCTAAGTAGCTGTAAAATTGAATGTATGTCCTTGAGTGTATGAACTTGCAGTCTGAGGCTACCAATGAGTTCAGGTCTCCTCGTCTGACTGCTCACTTGTGTTCTTGCAGTTTGGTGGTTAGTTCCTCCCTGTCTGTCCTACATAGTCACAGGGGCAATCCATGCAGGAGATCCAGTAGACTTGATAGATTTGCCATCATTCGTGAATTCTCTCTTGTTTTTTGTTCCAGAGGAAGATGCAGGCCATGGATCACCAGCTGGCACGGCAGCTGATGGGGCTGCGGGCCCAGATCCATCAGCTGAAAGTGGAGCAGGCTTGCCATCGCCATAAAGAGATGCTGGATGACGCCACCTTTGAGTTGGAGGGCTGCGAGGAGGACTCGGACTTGCTCTGCAACATTCCTCCCAAGATGGCCTTCCTCTTGTCTACCCCTCTCAAGCACATTGGAGTCACACGCATGAATATAAACTCCCGCCGCTTCTCCTTATGCTGATGGACCTTCACCTCATTGAATACTTGCTTGCGGCTTGTGCCTGTTAACAACCAGGGGTATCTTGGTTCCACTGCTTGCACCTGTAGATTTTGCACCTGTGTAGAGCAACCTATGTCTTGCTTGAACCATCTGCTCTCGGTTCAGAAATATACCTGGACAGGCAACCACAGGGAGGTGAGCTGGTAGACAAAACACATCATAATAAAAAGTAGGGAAGTCTAGGGAACTGCCTGAGGCAGCCTTTCTTTGGGTGAGGTATCTCTCAGGGAGGGAAGTTTTGCTACTTAGAAAAAGGAGATGAAAAGCAGGGAGCAATTTGGAGCAAGAGGGACGATCAGTGTCTTTTTGGCGATTCACAGGCCTAAGGAAGGTCTGGCGGAGAACAAACTTCAGTCTGCAGGTTCAAAGAAGGGCTAACACAAAGTTTAGCCAGCCAAGGGACAGGGTGCACAAGCTGCATCTCAACTTTTTTGACCTTTAAGGTCTTCTCTGTCATGCCTCTCTGGACTGTCCTCTTGACTTGGCCAAGGACACAGGAGGGGCACTGACCTCAAGGGAAAGAATGTTGCTCGTCGATGTGTCTCTTTTCCCTATTCCTCATTTATTTTGACCTCTTATGTTTTAAAAGCCTACTAATTTTTATTATATGTCAGTTGGTGCGGCTTTGAGAAGCTGCGGTAAGGTAAACACTTCAAAAACAGCAATAAAAGGTGCGTCACTTGAGCATTGTGTGTTGTTTATGAATGTGTATCTTTGTGCTCTGCCAAAGCCCAGCTCCACTTCAGCTTTAGACCAGTTGAGCTTTCCAAGCGCTTTTCCCCTTTCCTCTCTATTTACAAATTCTAAAATGGAGCAGGAAATGAGCACCAACCGCCCCCAGTTCAGAGCGGTTTTCTCTCTCTCTCTCTCTCTCTCTCTCTTTTAATATATTTTTTATTGTTTACAACTGTAAATATACAATGGTGCTGCCATTTTAGCGTTACATATACCACACATACAAAAATATTTGTCAACCATTAACTTTCATATTATTGATACAGTATTTGCTTTTTGGTTCTATTCATTCTGTCTGTTTTTTTTCCTGACCTTCCCTTTTTTTGTAGCCACTGGTAAAACTTGTTCCATGTTTCATAGTAAGCTGATTCCTCTTTATTCTTCAATTCTAAGGCTTTTGCTTTCTCTGATTGCATTCTAATTGTGCAAGCTGTTCTTTTTAGGGAACGGCACTAAGTCCATGTTTCAGGGAGCACAACAATCATCCCTGCTTTGATGTAAGCCTTGGGTACAGGGACCGTACATTGAAAGAGCCAAGACTCTTAGGCTATGTTGCTTAACGACCATTCAAAGTTATGACCTACCTGCAAAAAGGCAGTTTTGAAGTTTCTATGGTTGCCCCCTAGCAGTCATGTGAACATACTTCAGGTACTCTGTCCATTTACAACTGTTCGCAGCAATCATGCTTTATGATGATTTTGCTGAAAACTGAAATTTACTTCTAGTTTTTGGTCAAAACTGTGAACAGTGGGTTTGCTTCATAACAATGGCATTCATTTTATGACCCTTAAAGTCCACTTAATGACCACTGCAAAAAAGGTTGCAAAATCTTCTCCGTTTATGACCACCATGACAATACAACTCTACTGGCCAGTCTCCTTAGGTCAAGGCCTACCTATAAGCTTCCTCTGAATTTGAATTTGACCTGGCAAAGGTTTTGCTCCAAACTGGAGGGACTGGTAATAGATGGCTGAAACCACCACGCTGTCCCTCTGTCACATTCCCTGCCTAGAAACACTCCTCCCTCTTCTGGTGATGTTTGGGAGGAAAATGAAGACAGGGAATTGTCAGGCACAAGAAATTGGGAACAAGGGCTAGGTCCAAAATGAAGATAAGTTTATTTCATACTACATCTAAACAGGAGTCTGAACTACTAATGGCAGTAGATAAGAGTCAACTGAACTGGACGTAGATTTCTTGTAGGTGAAAAGGGAATCAAAACAGATGGCATGCTTGACCCCTCCTTTGGGCTCGGCCTGATCATCTCCTACAAGAATCTGCCCGTCCTTGTCCTTAACATGTCTTGCACCCTATAAATGAGGATAACAGCAATCGACAGCTTCTTGCCTGTGGCAAGATAGAGATCACCAGGGACGATCCCAAATTTTATGGAGAAATACTTTTTAGTGGCTTCAGAACTGATGGAGAACCCTTTAACCCAGTGGTTGCCGGACACCACTGGTGGTCCACGAGAAAATTTTGGTAGTCCGCAGAGAATGCATTCCCCAAAGCAATTAATCCAGGCTGCATGGGAACACAAGGCTGTGCCACCCACATGGCCCACAGGAATACAAGGCTTGCATCGCTTGCATTGCGAACAACACGAGGTAGTGAGAGGAGGGAGGAAAGGGCAGTGGGGGACTTGCCCCACTCATCCCACATGCCTCGCCTGGCCACCAGGCTGCTTCTTTCTGCTTCTTTTGCTTTTGGCTGCACGCAAGGAAAGCAGAAAAAGTCTTTCTTTCTTTCTCCCAGACTCTGCCAGAAATGAGTCTTTGGGACCCTGCAAGGCATCCTGCTCCAAGAGGCTGCACTGGCAGACTCATTTCTGGCTGAGTTTGGGGGAGAGAAAGAAAGACTTCTGCCGCTTCTGCTGCTTTCCTTGCATGAAGCCAAAAGTCTCTCTCCCCCGCCCCCCCGAAAATGGAGCTGGAGACGGATTCCTATGATCCCAAATAAAGAATGATTGATCGGTAGGAAAACGGGATGGGGAATTTTCCTGAAGACTTTTTGGGGGATTTTCCCAGGGTCTCTGGTCCACGGGATTTAAAATGATGAGTTTAGTGGTCCCTGAGGTCCAAAAGGTTGGCGACCCCTGCTTTTAACCCAGTCACAAGGAAGAACTTAAACACAACGGTGTTAGCAAAAAGTGTTGTTGAACTTTGAGGGCTGTCAAAAGTCCCTTTCTTCAGAACCATTGTAACTTAGTCACTGAACAAATGGCATTATAAAATATTTTATATTGTATTATAAAATCAATATGATTGAACATTTTTTTGTTTATTTCAACAAATTATCATTGGTAATTTCACAGAGTTTATTAGTTAGTACCTAAAGGAATCTTTAAGACAGTTTAAATATTCCTGTTGTGATGGGGTCATACAATATTACCAAGAAAAACCACTTTTATCCAATTTTGGGTGATTTCTTCTTTGGGAAGCACTCCTGTAAAGGGTATTTCCTCTGTTCAGTGACTTTTCTGCCCACATGATGCATGCGCATATGTTAATACACCTCCATTAACAGACTGTCCTTCTGGGCCCTGCCCTTGCCATTTTTAACTGAGTGTGCAAACAGTGCTCTTGTGGTTACATTAGCAAGCTTGGCACAATGAAGTAAAATACATGAAAAGAAACTCCAGAGATCATGATTCTCTTGCTCTTTGTGATCTCTGCTCACTTCTACTTTTCTTCCCTTGGCAATATTCCTTATTAGCAATCTTTACTATGGTTTATTTACCAGCAGGAAGCAAATGTAAACATGCAGTAAATGTAACTCTTTAAGAAACATGGACTTCAATGCCCATAATTCCCCAGCCAGTATTGGTTAAACCTATAGGTTTAAAATAAATAAGTAAAAGAGCACATAGAAAAATGTTCAACTAAAAGGAATATTTGGAACAGAAAAGGCTAAGATTAATGACTCACGATAACACAAGAGTCCTCTTAAAAATGAAACCAAAAAATTCAGAGTGAAATCAGCAAAAAAGAATTTAAGGACTGCAGATTTCACTTATAAATCAGCCTCTGACAAACCCAGCAGGAATATATAATGATTAACTGGAAAGCATAAACTCCACCGAAAAGACTAACACAAAAATCAGTCCAAAGCTTAAAATTGAGAGCAAGTCATATTTGGCTAATTGTATTCAGCTGCTTTTAGTGATAATCATAAAGATTATTTTATAATTGTCCATAATCTCAAGATTAATGGCCAAAAGGAGGAAATGCTTTGCAAGGTTGCTCTTAGGCATTGTTCTGGCCACTAAACCTGAAAAGTAAAAAGTTCACACAAGAGCAACCAAAATGATGATGCTGGAGTAGGCCAGTAAAAGAGTCGGGACCGAGGCCAGGAACATCATGCATGGTGTGCAAAATATAGAAAAAGTCATTCCAGCAAAACTGAAACATCAGGAGATTCACCACTATTCAAAGGAAAGCCTTTTTTTAAAAAATTAAAGGCAGAATTAATTTATGGCATAAATTTTATGACATCAATACGGTGACCATCCCTGGTGTATATGGATCTAAAGAAGAATTGGACAAACTCATGGAGAATCAGGCCATCCATAGCTACTACCCTTAATCATGGCACATTCATGAAAATAGTGGATTATTGTAAACAGCGAGGAACACGGAAAGAGGGATTGGATGCTCTGGTGGGGCTGCTTGATGGACCAGTAGTCCTTCTTTCTGAATGTCATTGAAGGCTATCAAAACAGACTTTTTTTTTTAAAAAAATCTTGCTGCAGAAACATCCCTGCTTTCTTCCTCTTGTTTGTTTGTTTATTTATTTATTTACTTACTTATTTATTTATTTACTGTATTATCAAATTTATATTGCTGCCCATCTTGGAGTTCTGACTCTGGGTAGTGTGACAAGACAAGTTTTAAAACAAGTCTAAAATCTAAAATTAAATCCTTTCCTTTCTTTTCCTCCCTCCCTCTCTTCATTCCTGAAGAAAAAGACAGAAAAGAACTGCATGCTGTTTTCACTGGATCCGTTCTGTGTGCAATCCATTCTTGTTTTTTCCAATCTACTCGCCATCCTCATCTCTCTACCATAGAGTCCACTGCCCTACTTAATTTTCAATTTATCCTCCCCTTTCTAGCTTCCCCATTCCAATGATATATTTTTTCTGAGAAACAAACAAAAATGGACCTTATTCATCATCTTCATCTGCGAAATTTCCCCCTAGCCATTTTGTTCCAGAAAATATCCATAAAGTCTATCCCTTTTCAAATGAAAGAACAAACCTGTGAGTCATTTAGCCATCAAGTGTTGGGTACGACTTTAAGTTTTAGGGTCTATGAATGAAATTTAATTAGTAGGAATGTCAGGACGAGGGGCCAAAAATCAATGCGGGGGTCAGGGCAGAGTAATTATCTGAATTTGGTTTAGGTTGACTATGTCATCATGTCTCACTTTTCCAGGTCCAGTAGAACAGCAATTCTCTGAACTGTTTCCTGGCTAGTCAGCTGCCCCATTCAGAAGGGAGAATCACTGCCTCTCTAGAGATTCTTTGTGAGGAAAATCAGCCAACAAAAAGCAATAAGATCTCTCAGCACCAAATCTGGAGCATGCAGTTCCTCTGATATTTATATGAATGTCTGGAAGATTCCTTAAACATCCTTTGAGTCAGAGGTGATATTCAGCAGGTTCTGACCAGTTCTGGAGAACCAGTAGTGGAAATTCTGAATAGTTGGGAGAGCCGGCAAATCCCATCTGTGACTGGCCCAGGGGTGGGATTCTACCGGTTCGCACCTATTCGCTAGAACCGGTTGTTAACATTCTAAGCAGTTCAGAGAACCAGTTGTTAGAAGAAATTATTGTCCTAATCCTGTAAGGAAGGCAGGAAGGAAACATTCTGGTGTTGCTTACAGAAACTGCCTCTCTGTTAACCCTTATTGCATTTTTGGCAAGACTAGACTTCCTGTCTCAGGAACTTCTCTGGAGTTTTTTTCCCCTCCTTTGCTGGTACTTTGCTTGTGTGGAGTGACCATTCAAAGTTATAATGGCACTGAAAAAAGTGACTTATGACCCTTTTTCACACACGACTGTTGCAGCATCCCCACAGTCATGAGAGGCCAGGCGAGGAGATGCGTGCCTCGATATGAATGATATTGAGTTGGCCACATCCAGCCAATAACATGACCACCAAGCCATGTCCACCCAGTCACATGATCACCAAGCCATGCCCACCAACTAACCCACGCCCACAGAACCGGTTGTTAAAAATTTGAATCCCACCCCTGGACTGGCCCTGCCCCCATCTATTCTCTGCCTCCCATTGAGTCCCAGCTGATCGGCTGGGTCTTCTTTGGTTGCCCTACACAGTAGAATGGAGCTGGAAAGCAGGTTAGTCAGGAGGGAATAGGGATTTTGCAATATATCCTTCCCCTGCCATGCCTACCAAGCCACGCCCACAGAACCAGTAGTAAACATTTTTGAATCCCACTACTGCTTTGAATCCATACTGTCTCTGTCTTCTTCCCAGTGTAATGGTTCCCAGAATTCAAAAGGCACAATTCATGTTCTATGTCAAGTCTGCACACCTTGTGGCTTAGGAGATCCATAGGGGGGCAGCTGCAAGATTCAGCTATAGAACTCCAAAAGGCAGTGGGTTGACGCTGGCAGGAAACATTTGGGGTTTGTGAACTGCTTTAGAACTTTTTTGTGGTTAAACAAGTGCTACAAACACATTTCTGGTACTGCCTCTGTAGAGATCTTAGAGGACAGGAAATCAGCAGGAAAGGTGGCAAGAGAGAGAGAGAGAGGGAGGGAGGGAGGGAGAGAAGAAAAAAGTGAAGAAGTGAAGATCTTTGATCTTCTCATCTGCAAAGTTCTGTCTCTGTCTAAACAGTTAAAGTGGGTTAACTCTGTAGTGTGATGAGGAAGACCTTTCCCTCCCTTTCAAATTGTGGGAACCAAGGAGAAACTGGTTTCTTCCACCCCGACTAAAAGTAAGTAATGGAGAAGAACTGAGAGAAGGCTGAGTTCCAGACCTAAGAGCAGGGCGGGGTAACTATGGCCCCTTTATGACTTCTGGATTTCAACTCCCAGAAATCCCCAGGCAGCGAGAAGATGGCTGCCCTCTCTTTGCCTCTTTAGGTGGAATTTTCTCCCAAGGGAGCACCTCCAAATGTTCTCCTAACATTTTCTTCTTTGGGAGTTGTGGGTGACCATTTGAGGAAAAAAGCTTGGACTGTAAGTGAATGTTATTATTTTTTGTTTGTTGGTTTATTCATTTAAGGATTCATTTAATACTGACTCTCTAGAAGTTATAGTTAAATGAGTAGTTTAACTACTAATGATAATTATCTGATTTGTAAACAAGAAGTAGAAGATATTATGACTGCAATCTTTGTCCCAAGGATGGTTTCTTTCAAAAAGCAACTGGACAGAAGAAAGAAAGCACCTTTGGAACAATCATTGACTGCAATTTTTTTCCTCTGTTTTTAAATTAAGGAGATATATATGAAGCATGTTAAGTTTGTGATGTATGAGGGAGAGATACTAACTATATTCAGGCATTTGGTCAACTTATAACTTTTGTTGAATTTTCAAGGCATCTTATGGCATCAAGCATGCAATCAACACAAGGGAAGATAGGATCATGGCAAACAGACATATCTGTAACATAAAATATATGTGATCAATAAAGAAATGCTTGTCTATAGAAATTTTATGAAGTAAATATTTTTTTAACCTTTATTGAAATTTGAAACATTAAAATACAAGTAAATCTAAAAATGACTTTTTACAAATCTCCATCTTCTTTGACAGTACTAAAAAATCTTGGTTATATTCATATATTTCCATACATTGCTAATTAGTTGTATACATATACATATATATATATATATATTCATATCTTCTTCTGATCTATACATTTCTTATTCCTACTATCTATCCATTGATATCAGTTATCCCAAGCTGAATAACATTCCAAGTTTTTCTTATTGTTTAATTCTATAGTGATTTTGTCCATTTCTGCACAATCAAAAATTTTTTGGATTACTAAATAATCTGTCGGTATAGTGGCCATTTTCCAACATTGTGCGAGTGCAATTCTCGCTGCTGTGGTAATGTGTAAAATCAAATATTTTATCTTTTTAGGATACTTTCCCTTAATAATCCCCAAAAGAAACAATTCCAGATTCAATTCTATTTGACAGTGTGTAATTTCATTTAACTATTTTTGTATTTTAATTCAGCATTTTTTAACTTCTTGGCAAAGCCACCATACATGGGAAAAGGTACCTTATGCCTGTTTATTATGAAGTAAATCTTAATGGGGAAACAATAAATGCAATTAGTGATAGCAAAAAAAAACATATGAGAAATACAAGGGGTACAGGAAGCATTCAGGACTTCAAGGAAATGAATTTAGATATTACATGAAATGTTAGATAGACAACTAATTGTCTTCTAAATGTGTTGAGCTTCAATTGCTTTCAAAATCCAGCCAATTTGCTGGGGAAGAAAGGTACTTACCTTTCACTGTTCAAAGTTACAATGGCCCTGAAAAGGTGACATGCAAACAGTCCTCACACTTATGACCATCAAAGCATTCCCACAGTCACATGATCAAAATTCAGGCACTGGGCAATTGGCATGCATATACAATGGTTGTAGCATCCTGGTCCTTGATCACCTTCTGGGACGTTTACAGAGGGCTTCCTACAAGCGAAGTTAATGGCGGAATCCGGTTTTGCTAATAACCGCTTGATTCACTTAAAAACTGTGGTGATTTGCATAGCAAGAAGGATTATACTATTGGTTGCAACTCAAATGAAGAACCAACTTGCTTAGCAACAGAAATTCTGATCCCAATAGTATTCATAAGTCAAGGACTGTGTCTAATAATTTAGTTTCAAGTTAGCAATATCTTGCAGTTAGATACCAATGTAGGATACCGTACATTTCTAAAAATCAATGTCCCTGAATTTGGATGGGTAGGCAACTTTAGGTCTGTTATTCTCACCAAGCCCTAGCAAGAAGGCAAGGGCACTTTACCTGTAAAAACTCTTATCAAGAAAATGTCATGGCCTTGTCCAGAGAATTGCCTGGGATCAAGACCAACCTGAAGGCACACACCAATAAAATCTTGTTCTGGGACCTGTAGTTATCCTGCTATATTGTCTTTGTTCACTTAGAGGATAATCTCATTCTCTTTGGATTGGTCAGAAATACATCCCAAAGTAAATAAGGTCTTTTTGGAAGCTGCATCGATGGGAATCATTTGGGTTTATGCTCCTTAAGTTCCTACAGGAATTGTGTCATCTCAATAAAGGATTCCTTTTGATACGTTTGGTTCTCAGAAGTTCATTCTTATTGATTGAATGGGAAACAGTTCTGTAGCCTGACAAATGTCTTGTTAAAAATGCAGGATTGTTAGCAAGAAAAACGGTGTTATTGAGCACACTTGTTAGATGTTAGATGTTGGGGCCATTTTGTTTATTTTGTACAGTAGGTCTCTAAAATGTTCTTCCAGGAAGTGCTACAGGCAGTTCTTATTTAGAATCTATTTCAGAATGACGGGCTCGGAACGGGCTATTCGCAAGAACCGGATGTTAACTTTCTAAGCAGTTCGGAGAACTGGTTGTTGTGACTGGGTGATCATGTACAGAGGTGGTATTCATCCAGTTAGGACCGGTTCTGGCAGACTAGTAGAGTAAATTTCTAATTGAGTTTATACATTCGGATCAAAATGGGTTCCTGCCTAAGAGACAAACTAGAAATAATGTAAGAATAATTCTGGATACAGTATCCTTCCCCTGTCACACCCACCAAGCCAGGCCCACCAAGCCACGCCCACAGAACCATTAGTAAAAAAAGTTGAATCCCACCACTGACCCAGAAATAAAAGGAATGGAAATTTAAAAAGAAAAATATAAATTGCAAGCCTTTGCTGATGATCTAGTTTTTATATTAGAAGAACCAATAGAATCAAGTCCAAAATTGAGAAATATGAAGAGGTGGCAGGGGTGAAAATAAATAAGGAAAAAACTAAGGTAATAGTTAAAAATCTTACTGAAAAATAGAAAAGGAACAGACAGACAAAATAAAGTTGCAGATAGTAAAGATGGTCAGATATTTAGGCATCCATCTAACAGCAAGGTGTGCAACGATGAAAGAGGACAATTAGGTAAAACTAATGCAGCAAATTAAATTAGACTTAGAAAGATGGAAGAACATTCAATTATCTATGATAGGGAAAATAGCCGCCGTGAAAATGAATGTACTGCCAAAATTGCTTTTCCTATTTCAAACAATACCGATAAAATTAGAGAAGAAATTTTTTGATGATTTAAACAGAAAGATTCTGAAATATATGTGGCAAGGTAAAAAAGCCAGAATAAAGTTTAAAATGTTGCAGGAAGCTAAAAGTAACAGGGGTTTTGGATTCCCAGACTGGTAACTTTACTATCAGGTGTCAGCTTTGGCATGGATAAAAGAATGGGTAAATCTGAAACATAGAAGGTTACTACTATTAGAGGGACATGATCTTCAGCTAGGCTGGCATGCTTTCCTATGGTATGGCAGGGGTATGGCACACAGAAACTTTCAAGGTCACTATGTAAGACATATACTATTTAATGTATGGGATGAAATTAAAACACAACATTATATGAAAATTCCAGTCTGGCTCTCCACCATGGAAGCATTAATATATCCAAATCTTATCAATTTTGAAAAAACTATATTCTATAAAGACATTTGTCAGGCTACAGAACTGTTTCCCATTCAATTAGCAAAAATGAACTTCTGAGAACCAAACGTATCAAAAGGAATCCTTTATTGAGATGAGACAATTCATGTAGGAGTTCAAAGCAGCATCTGAGGTCCCTCAGGCATACAGTGATAGATAAGGGAGTTTAGAACCCCTCCCCTTATCTCGATGTATATTTAGTGAAACAAAAGCCAATATGTTAATTCCGCTCCCAGCCCTTCTGTAGGAACAATCTTTCTCACAGTTTCCCAGGGCATACCTAATTTCCCCCCACCCCCTTTTTAGAACAGACTTTTTTCAGAGATTCCCTGGAAATACCTCACTGTGGAATTTTTATGATCTTCTCATCTCCTGGCTGAGCCTCTTGGAGGTGATAGGTTCTGGCCATCTGGCTTTTTCCCCTCCATTGTATCATGTGTGGGTATACAAATTCAATATAAGGTTAAATATATTCAGGTTACATCAAGAAAGGATTTCTTTATCAGTTCCCCCCCACCCCCCTTTTCTTCTTTCACTGAAGAAATGACAGATACATGGATCTGACATCCTGCCCTCCTTAAAAAACAGATAGGTCTACCTGGAAAAAACAAAAATCATGCATTACGTGTGCAATTCAGGATGGTTTATCAGGATATTTTAGATAGAACTTTTTTAGTAATGTGGGTGCTTTTACGTGACGTTTGGCTACCCACTCATTTTCTGAGGAAGGAAGGTGTTTCCAAGCTACTAAATATTGTGTGGATCCATGGTGAGTGTGTGAATCAAGGCTATCTTTAATTTCAAAATGTTGTTCCCCATGTATCATGATGGGGGTTGGGGGTGTGGGAAGGGGGGGTCTGAGGTTTGAAGTGATCTCCGGTTTGAGCAAGCTACAGTGAAATACTGGATGAATCTGCCTAAGTGTTTTTGGAAGTCGAAGCTCTACCGTCATGGGGTTGATAATTCTGGAGATGGGGAATGGCCCAATGAATTTGGTCCTAATTTCTTAGAGGGTTATAATGATTTTAGGAATTTTCTGGACAATTATATATGGTTCCCAATTTTGAAAGGTTTAGGTTCACAACGTTTTTTGTCTGCTTGAGTTCTGGAAACTGCTCTAGCTTCCTGTAAGGATAATCTTACCACTGGCCACATGTCTTGTAAATTATCCATCCACTCCTTAAGGGAGGGGATTTCAGGTTCTTGGGTGGGTAGTTCCAGCATGGGGTTGAATTCTTGGCCCGTGGCTACCTGGAATGGGGTGAACCCTGTGATACTATGGACTGAGTTATTGTATGCTACCTCTGCAAAAGGAAGAAGGTCAGTGCAATTGTTCTGCTGGTGATTAATAAAACATCTTAAATATTGTTCTAATATGCAGGGGGGTCATTGTGTCTTCAGTCAGGGATGATTTTTTTTTCTCTTGTGCGCGGTTGATTACCTTGGCTGCTAGTTGGGTCAGTTGGATCATCGGTTTTATAACCTCCATCTTTTTGCTGTTGTATTGGGGTTTTCTGGACAGTGCATCTGCTAAGAAATTCTTTCTCCCAGGAAAATATTTGAGAGTGAAATTAAAATGTTCAGAATATTGAGCCCACCTTGCTTGTTTTTCGGAGAGTTTCCGTGGATTTCTCAGGGCTTCCAGATTTTTGTGATCAGTCCATACTTCAAAGGGGATTTGGTTTCCTTCCAGGAAATGTCTCCATGTAAGCATTGCCCACCGCACAGCATATGCCTCTTTCTCCTATATGGCCCATCTTTGCTCGGTTTCCATCAGTTTCTTGGATGTATAAGTGCATGGTTGTAATTGTCCACTTCCATTCTTCTACAGGAGGAGTGCCCCAATTGCAACATCACTGGTGTCTGCTTGGAAGACAAAAGGTTGTTCAGGATCTGAGTGCTTAAGGACCGGTCCTGCTGAGAATAGATGTTTGAGTTTCTCGAATGCTGTTCGGCATTCCATTGTCCAGATAAGCGGTTGCCTAGGTTTGGGTTTCTTCCCCCCCTTCATTTTTAGCAAGTTCGTGATAGAGAGGGTTATGTTTGCAAAAGCTGGAATGAATTGGCGATAAAAGTT
This sequence comes from Bungarus multicinctus, assembly GCA_023653725.1. NCBI lineage: Eukaryota > Metazoa > Chordata > Lepidosauria > Squamata > Elapidae > Bungarus > Bungarus multicinctus. The sequence continues at coordinate 26,132,175 of CM042835.1, read as the reverse complement.
TGCAAACCCCAGGAAGCTTTGCAGTTGTTTGCGGGTGTGCGGTGGGTCCCAGTCCAATACAGCTTTTACTTTCTGTGGGTCCATCTCTATCACAAATAGTCAATTTTCTCTTGATGAAACTCACATTTAGAGAGTTTTGCATATAGTTTAGCGTCTAAGAGTTTTGTGAGGACTGCACGGAGTAGTTTGATGCGTTCTTCCATCGTTTCCGTATAGATTAAAATTTCATCAAGATACAATAGAATCCCTTTATAAAAAAATTCATGAAGGATTTCATTGATCAATTGCATAAACATGGCAGGTGCTCCTTGCAGTCCAAAAGGGAGCTCTTTAAATTGGTAGCATCCCAATGGTGTGTTAAAAGCTGTCTTCCACTCATCCCCTTCCTTTATTCTGATGCGATAATATGCCTCCCGTAGGTCTAACTTTGAAAAAAATTTCCTTTCGAGAGGTGGGCTAACATGTCCTTCATGATGGGGAGTAGATACATATTCTCTATGAAAATGGAGTGTAATTTTTGGTAATTCACACACAGATGCATGGAGCCATCTTTCTTTTCACGGAATAACACTGGGGCAGCTATTTTTGGTCGGGTGGGTTCGATGCAACTCCTTTTAAAGTTTTTATCGATAAATGCTCTGAGTTCTTTCAGTTCTCTGGGAGACATGCAGTACATTTGTGGTTTTGGGAGTTTGGCCCCTAGTAGGATTTCGATAGCGCAGTCTGTGGGTCGATGGGGTGGGAGTTCATCACAAGCTTCCTCACTAAATTCTTGGGCCAGATCCTGGTACTCATTGAGGATGTTAATGGGTTCAGCCGACATTCCGGTCATGGCTGATTCTCTGTTCTCTTTCCCTTTCTTTATCCTTTCCTCTGAGCTTTTTGCAAATATTACGTTTCTCTGGAATTGTACGGTTCCTTTCCTCCAATTTATTTTTGGATTCCATTTCCATAGCCATGTGAGACCTAGGACTAGTGGCTCTTCCATTCCTGGGGCTACAATGAATGTGAGCATCTCCCTGTGGTTCCCTGATCTTATTTTCAATGGTTCTGTAGTAAACCTGACTGGCTCTCCCCCCCCCCCACGCCCGCTACAGTTCCATCTAATTGGCAGCAAACGATGGGATTTTCCATTTCTTTCAGTTGGATTCCCAATTTATCTGCAAGGGAGGGCTTGATTAGGCATCGGGTGCATCCCGAATCCAGCAATGCTGCAACTTCCTCCCCCTGCCCTTGGCTGGGCGTAAACAGTCTCAGGGATAGGGTCATTGGTTCAATTGGATTGCTTACCAGCAGGTTGTCTTCCGGATCACTTTTGGACTGGCTCAGGTCCCCTCAGAGCATTTGGGATTCTCCCTCAGGGTTGGGGCAGGGATTGGAATCCCACATCTACTCGGCCTCTCAGGCCAGTCTCCTTTCCGCGAGGGCTGGATGTTGCGGGTTTCCCCCCTGATGGGTGGTCTAGATTTCTGGCAGGGATCTTCGAACGGCATTCTGCTGAGCGGTGTCTCTCCTTTCCACACTTAAAGCAGCCAGACGTTCTTGGAGTCATGGTGGATTGGGGTTTGAAAACTTCCCATTTCCTCAGAGGTGGGGATCTTTTCCAAAACTTGCCGGTGCAGTACCGGTTTCGAGTCATGTCTATCTCTGCCTCCTCTGCCATCATGTACCATTCGTGCAAGAGGTTTAGGGCCCCACAGGCCAGGTAGGCAGCGTATAGACTACCATTTAGTCCATCTTTGATCCAACAGACTAGGATATCCTCTGGCCAATCTACCCGGCCGGCCAGGTCACAAAATTCCTCGGTGTATTCTGCTACTGGGCGATGGCCTTGCTTTACGACTCTAATGCAGTTGCAGGCTTTTCTATTGGCAATGGGGTCCTCAAAGCGGTGGTGTAGGACCATTATAAAGCGATCTAGGTTTCTTAATTCTGGACCGTTGATGTTGTGGAGCATCACCATCCATCTGGCTGCTGCCCCTTCAGGGGCTAGGCTGACAACTTGTACTCGGGACCCCTGGATTGGGAAATCCCACCCATATTCTTGCATGTAGGTGAGCACTTGCTCCAGGAAAAATCCCAGTTTCTGGGGGTCTCCATCAAATTTTACCCCCAAGGGTGGGATCTTCTTCTGTAGTTGTATGTTTCTAGATTGGCCAGGGTTAGTTCCCTGATCCGGGACATTTAAGGGTTGGGTACCTGGTATGGCTGCTGGTTCTTCAGCTTGTCCCTCTGCCCACTCAATCTCCACTGAATCTGGGGTGGCGGCTCGGGTTCTCTCATTTTCTGGTTCCCTCGCTCTCCTGCGTTGTCATCTTTGTGCATCCCCCACGTCGAGGTTCTCCAGGGCTTCCCTCACAAGGAGATTTATGTAGCGTCTCATTCGATCGTCGGCCAGTGGCTCCTCGTCCCATTCTTCCTGATTCGATAGAGCCTCTAGCTCCAATTTCCACCCAGGTTTACGATTTCCCCGGGTGAGGGTTACTCCCCTGGTTCTTCCATACCAGCTCTCTCTTTTTTCTACACCTATAGACCACCGGGGCTTGGTGGAGGTTTTGCAGGCAGCCTCGCTGTCTTTGATGGGGTGCATTGAGTCAGTATCTGACTGGGTAATTGTCAATGTTTCTCCCCAGCATTCGGCTGCCCCTTGCTCCTTGCTGCATTCAGACATTTTTCTTCTCTTGCAGGGTCCCCTCGGTAGAGTGAAAGGTTTTCAAAAAAAAATTTTCCTCTCTGGGCTGACCTCTATTGCAGACGCTGCTTTATGTCAGGCTACAAAACTGTTTCCCATTCAATCAATAAGAATGAACTTCTGAGAACCAAATGTATCAAAAAGAATCCTTTATTGAGATGAGACAATTCCTGTAGGAGTTCAAAACAGTGTCTGAGGTCCCTCAGGCATACAGTGATAGGTAAGGGAGTTAGAACCCCTCCCCTTATTTCAATGTATACTTAGTGAAACAAAAGCCAATATGTTAATTCTCTTCCGAGCCCTTCTGTAGGAACGATCTTTCTCACAGCTTCCCAGGGCATACCTAATTTTCCCTCACCCCCTTTTTAGAACGGACTTTTTCCAGAGATTCCCCAGAAACACCTCACTGTGGAATTTTTACGATCTTCTCATCTCCTGGCTGTGCCTCTCGGAGGTGATAGGTTCTGGCCATCTGGCTTTTCTCCCTCCATTGTATCATGTGTGGGTATACAAATTCAATATAAGGTTAAATATATTCAGGTTACATCAAGAAAGGATTTCTTTATCAGTTCCCTCCCGCCTTTTCTTCTTTCACTGAAGAAATGACAGATACACGGATCTGACACATTTTGAATAAGGATGGTGAATTAAAAACTAGACAACAATTTACAGAGTCAAGGGATGGATTTAGATTGGTGGCCATACCTCCAGATACAAACATGATATGAGAAGGTTGTTAAAGTATGGGGCCTAAATAAAGAACCAATGGGACTAGACAAGATACTAATGGGGACAGACAAAAAACTGATAAAAAGCATATAATTATCTATTGATGTACAAAATGGAGGAGGAGCAAGTCAAAGAAACAATTATTTGTTTGGGCAAAAAATTTTTTGTTATTTTATAGAATTAGATAGGTGGCAAAAACTATGGGATAGGAACTATAATTTGACGGCTTTGGCATATAAAGAAAATTTATATAAAATGTTTTATAGGTGGGATCTACCACCAACAAGATTGGCAGAAATGTTCAGTAGCTTGTCTGCAAAATGCTGGAAATGTAATAATATGAGGGACTTACTACCACATGTGGTGGACTTGCACCAAAGCAAAACAACATTGGGAGAAAATAGAGAGCTGGCTGGAAAAAATAATTAAACAGAAGATAGATTGGAAACCAGAAGCATATTTACTTGGCATAATCCCAGAGGGTTATGATAAAGGATCTGCATATTTAATTTTACATATATTGACAGCAGCAAGAGTTAGCTATGCAAAATTCTGGAAAAATGAGAATCCCCCGCCAAATGAGGAGGTAATTAGGAAAACTAGAATGTGCTGAGATGGACAGATTAACCATAAAAATAAAAGAAAAAGAAGACTCAGAATACTACTTGATACTTCTGGAGCTTAGATATCAGTAAGTCTGGGCATACTGCCAAGAATCTTTAATTGTTATAAGGGTTAACTGAGAGGCAATTTCTGTAAGCAGGGCAATAAAGATTAAACTAGAAACAACACCAGAATGTTTCCTTCCTGCCTTCCTTACAGGATTAGCCCTGTAAAGTGGAAAAAGACAAAAGATTTCTTCCAACAACCAGTTTTCCGAACTGCTTACAAAGTTAACTACCTGTTCTCTCGAATAGGTGCAAACCAGTTGAATCCCACCACTGGTGTCAAGTGATTGTATTGCTGCTTTTAGTACCTATTAGTTAATTTCAGGAATGTCATGAATGATGGGCAATATATTTTGTTACAAATTCATTTCATTTTGCATTTGTTTATTTATTTTTATTTCTAATTTCATGAGATTTACTGAAGAACTTAGATGTTTGGAGTTTTGAAGCTGGGTTCATGACTTGGTGTGTCTCGGTCTCCTCTCCTATCTTTGCAGACATTATGGGTTGCTGCTACAGTTTAGACTATGATGATGATTGGGCTACAGATGCTGAGATTTGTGAGGTGTGTCACTATCCTATTGATCCAGCCACCAAGCCACAGGTAAGAAATCTCATTTATTGCTCTGGTATGCTCATCTGGACATTAATCCCATAACTCCTTTTTGAAAACTTATTGGGGACTTACTGTATGCATGGAATACTTTATTGTACTATATAAAGCAATGTTTCCCAACCTTGACAGTTTTAAGGTGCCCATTTTAAAAAGGCCAAGGTTGGAAACATTGGTATAACGTCTCACCCAAAGGTGTCCCACTCTGGCTTGTGTATTCCAATTTTTGTTTGAAATATGTCTTCTGTCTCTGGCCTAGTTGTATACCTGATTTCACAGGTGGCAGGATCCATTTTCATTTTAGCCAGATCAGGAAATATGGCACACCATAAGACTATTAGAGAATAATAATAATTTCATGTGGGTGAGAAGGAAGCATTTTAGTTCTGGCTTTCTTCCATCACATTTGAAAATGGTTCTACCTCACTTTTCACCTCTCTTGCAATTAAAGGATGTTTGATTTTAGTTAGCATTGTTTCTCCTGCAGAGACCCGCTTTAAATGAGTTGCACACTCCTCTGTTGTTGACTGACGGGATTCCTCCTCCCAGTTCACCCCTTCAAGGTAAGCATTTTATTCTCCTTTCAACTTTGGGGATCGGCCAAGGCTGTGCAAAAACTATCTGGATCTCTTAGCAATGCAATAAATCTATAGCATTTTAGGATTGGTTGGCAGGTCAAGGGGTTGGGGGAAAACGTAGAGCAGAGAACAAAATAAGGGAGCCATATCAGTTTATCAACAGGTGGGAGAGACAGATTGCATTCCTTACTATATTAGAACTATGGCTAAATCCTTAATTCTGAACAAGATATGTGTACATGCACTCCTTCAAGTCAGTTTTTATTTTTACTCATGGTGACTACCTGGACAAGTCTTTATTATTTTTAGCCTTTTTTTTTCCAGAAGTGGTTTGCCATTGCCTCCTTCCTAGGGCTGAGAGAGACTGGCTCAAGATCACCAGGCTGGCTTTGTGCCTAAGACAGGACTCACGTTCTTCTGATTTCCAGTCTGCACCTTAACTCCTATCCTAAGCCAGCTCTTGTTGGTTCCCAAAATATATTGTCCTATAGCAGGAGTCCCCAAACTTGGCAACTTTAAGACTTGTGGACTTTAACTCCAGCTGGCTGGAGAATTCTGGGAGTTGAAGTTCACAAGTCTTAAAGTTGCCAAGTTTGGAGACCTCTGTCCTACAATATTGTGGACTCTTCCGTTCTTCCATAGAAAACCAAAGACATTTTTCTCATCTCATCTCTAACCCCGCAAACCATGTTTGCTTCTATCATGTCCATAACTCCACTTCTTTGATTGCTTTTTTATTTATTTATTTTATTTTGTCAAGCGATGATAAGATAACAAGTATAAGTATAACCATAGTTATGAATACATGAAATGGATACATACAAGAAAAATAAAAAGAAACAATCCACTCATGACTTTTTTGACCTTTTTGACCGATTGGCTCTTTTTTCCATATATTTATTGTTATTATTTATTATATCAACTTGACAAGGATTTTCAGATGTGGGTTGCCATTGCCTTCTTCCTAGAGCCGAGAGAGACTGACTGGCCCAAGGTCATCCAGATGCAGTGGTGGGATTCAATTTTTTTTTACTACCAGTTCTGTGGGTGTGGCTTTTTGGGCGTGGCAGAGGAAGGATACTGTAAAATCTCCAATCAGAGGGAGTATTGCAGGGGTGGGATTCAATTTTTTTTACTACCCGTTCTGTGGGCATGGCTTGGCAAGGGAAGGATACTGTAAAATCTCTAGTCAGAGGTGGTATTGGCCGGTTCTCTGAACTACTCAAACTTTTTGCTACTGGTTCCTTAGAATTGGTCAGAACCTGCTGGATCCCACCTCTGCCTAGATGGCTTCATGCCTGAGGAAGGAATAGAACATACAGTATTCTGGTTTCCAAACTAGTGCCTTAAAACTACATCAAACTAACTGCCTTTGCCGATAAACCCAACTCTTATTTCCATAAAATTAAGTGGACAATAGCAGGCTAATTTGCTGTTATTTTTTTCTTCTTTCAGCACACTTTTATTCCTTGATATAAATGACATACTATTCCCAACTTTTCAAAAGCATGTCTTTTCAACAAACATTTTACTAGAGGCAATAAATTCATGTACTTCCTTTAATTGTTCACCATTTATGTATAACTTTTAGACACCTGTACCTTGATATCTGATAGATTAATTTCAGATTCAGATTCCTTCTTACATCAGAATAATCTTTACAACTATTGCTGCAATATTTTGTAATCTGTCAACAACATAGCATTGTTTACATGCATACACATTTGTCCGCAACCAATACGTGTCTAATGTCACCAACAATATTTACAAAAAATTTTCCCATAAATTCATTAAAAAGCAAAAATGACAATAATCTTCCTTGATTTATTCCTTGCTCAAATATTAACTATTTGCTAAGCATTTAACTGATTCTCCTGCTCTTTGCTTCTGTCATAAAGCACTCTTATTGTTTTCAGCAGTCAACCAATTCCACATTCCATAACTACAGTATTTGCTTTAGGATACACTTTCTCTAAATCAACAAATACTTTATACTTCCTCACATTCATACATTCTTTAATGACTTACTGCAGAGGACACATCTCTTCAACCCTGCCTAGAATATAGCCACACTGCAGTTTCTCAATTTTGTTGATTGATACCTTTCATACTCATTCAGATTAGTATCAGCTTCCTACTACTATCTCTGAATATAAGAATAATAGCAGGATTTCTCCAATCATAAACACAGTCTTCATATGTGTGTTAAATAAATTGCACAGATGATCTATAAGCATATTTTAAATATTTTAACCTATCACTTTATTTTCTGACATATTCATAGCAAACATGGCTTCCTTTTCCTTCTTATTGAATATTGATTGCATTTCTTTTGATTCCATTCTTCAAAACACCACTATCCTTCCCATATAAATACTTAAAATACTCCTTTCAGCTTTCCCTCACTTCAATTTCACTCCAGGTGATTTTATCACTTCAAGTTTTAAATGGTTTCACTGTGTTGGAGGCTTCTAATTTAGCTCTCTTCACTCATTGAAAACAATATTTTGTGTAGGAGATGACCAGGCTGAACCTGAGGGAGGGGTCAAACATGTCATAAGACATGAGTCCATGCATGCTCAACCTGAATGCCTCTCTTATCTCCTGTTCATTTCCCTTAACTGCCAATTGGTCAGTTTCTTGTAGGGAGCTTAAGCTTGCAATAAATCTTTATACTCATATGAACTATCTGACTTTCCCTGGTGCTTAATATTTTGTTTCCTTAAGAATCATTCCTTTTTGCTCCTTTAACTGTAAATGTTGTGCTTGAATATATTGTTTGCAACTATTCTCTCTCTCTGTGTCTCCCTCTGCCTCTCTTTCTCTCTCTCTATCATCTATCTATCTATGAAAGTATCAGAGGTGGTATTCAACTGGTTCTCACCTACTCGAGTGAACCGGTAGCGATTATTTGGCATGGGTCACTGAACCAGTGACAACCCCTGGCTGGCCACGCCCCCAATCCGGTCACCCGGTCGCTCACTTGCGATCACTCTCCTAGCTTTCCGTTCTCCACGTCCTCTTTCTCCCTGGGGGAAAGGAAGAAAGGCTTGGTGCTGAAGTGAGAAGGAGTGCGGTCTGACAGAGGGGGTGGGGGTGAATCGAGCCTTGGAGCACTTTTGCAACATAAAAAAAATGCATTTTGGAAGCAGCAGGTCCTTTAAAAACTTCTCCAAGGATTCCCCATGGACGCTGTAAGTATCGCTTTCCCCATGTGAGTTAAAATGTCTGGAGTGAGAAGGAGTGCAGTCTGACAGAGGGGATGTGGGAATCCACTCCAGCCTTGGAGAAATTTAAAGGAGCTGCTTCCAAAATGCTTGTCTGTTAAGTGCTGTGTGTGTATGAGAGAGAGAGAGAGAGAGAGAGAGGAAAGAAAGAAAGAAAGAAAGAAAGAAAGAAAGAAAGAAAGAAAGAAAGAAAGAAAGAAAGAGAGAGAGAGAGAGAGGGAAAGAAAGAAAGAAAGAAAGAAAGAAAGAAAGAAAGAAAGAAAGAAAGAAAGAAAGAAAGAAAGAAAGAAAGAAAGAAAGAAAGAAAGGGAGAAAGGGAGAAAGAAAGAAAAAATAGGAAGAGAGAGAGAGAGATAAAACCCTGTGCTATTATTTTTAAATGTTCCATTATTTATCATGTGTTAATATTTTACACTGTCCCTACACATAGAGTGATTTTTCTGCCTTTCTTTTGCCCAGAGCTACCACATATTTTTCAAGGTTTACATGCATTCAATGTCAATAGTCCAGAGCATAAAATACACATGTGTTTAACAAGAGTTGAAAAAGGACCTTGGACCTTGGAGGTCTTCTAGTCCAACCCCAGCTCAGGCAAGAAAACTGAGGATGCCAAACTCTGAGTAGAAATCCTGGGAAAGGTGTCAGAATAATACTTCAAAGGGACCATTTCTGAGAAATGGCTGTCCAGTCTTTTCTTAAAGTCTTTTCTTAAAAACTTCCAGTGATTGAGCACCCAGAACTTCTGGAGACAGGCAGTTCCACTGGTTAATTGTTCTCACTGTCAGGAAGTTTCTCCTTAGTTTTAGGTTGTTTCTCTCTGTTCAGTTTCCATCCATTGCTTCTTGTTTGCATTGTGCTTCTTTGGAAAATACATTGTCCCCCTTTCCTTGTGGCAGCCCCTTAGAAGCCTGATGGCAATCACACTCTTGGGTAAAGCATGTGAGTCATTTCCTCCTTTCAGTGGTTCATGAAAGTACATCTATAGTATGCAGATAATAAAGTCCAAAAAGGTGAACAACATTTTTGCAGAACTATAGATAAGTTGAGGCTGGGTAACAAGAAATGGCTGGGAGGGGAGGGGCCAGTGAGGCACCCCTTGATGTGAGTGACATTGAGTTGGCCACAACCACCCAGTCACATGACCACCAAGCCATGCCCACCCAGTCACATGACCACCAAGCACACCCACCCAATCACATGATCACTAAGCCACACCCATCCAGTCACATGACCACCAAGTCACACCCACCAAATAAGCCACGCCCACAGAACTGGTAGTAAAAAATTTTGAATTCCACCACTGGAAAGTACGTATGTATGTATATGTGTTTGTGTGTATTTCTTGACTCATTTGTTCCAAGCAGCCATTCTCTTCAATATGCCTTCTTTCATTCTCAGCCTCTTTTATATTTGCATTCTCACAATATCCTTCCCCATGGTCTTCACACATGTCCATAGTCTTCTATAATGTAACTCATTTCCTTCTATTCCTAGCAGCCTTTACTCAGAAACCTATTTTATGTTCATGCCCTCTAGATAAACTGGTGGTTGCACTCTATGATTATGAATCAACTCATGAAGGGGATCTGCTGCTTCGGACAGGAGAACAGCTGAGGATAGTAGAAGAGTAAGCTGGTTTTCCTTGTGGGGCACTATGTGGTTCATCAGCAAAAGGAATGACAGAAGTCTGAAAATAACTCAAGTTGCACTGAAGGCTTGCATTCCACTAGGAAGTGCAGCTTCTAATCATGTCATTATCAGTAATATAGGTCGATGAGGATTTACACATACATTAATTATGTAAAAGGTTTCTAATTGGGCTGTGAGAATCCTCAAGATTAATTCAGCTCAACTGATTTAAAATTGCAAGGCCTTGTAAGTATGTATTGTGTACATACACACACACACATGCAAACACACACAAACACAAACCAAAACAATGTGAGAATTCTATGTTTGTGTCATGGCTGAATTCAGTCTCTGAGCGTGGACTTTCTACCAAGGCACCCAAAATCATGTATTGCCTCTAATCGGTTGTATATGCATAAATTGTGAAGTGTATAAAAAAGGGTTGGGCTTTGATTGACAGGCCTCAATAGTCATCTTGATCTATTGGACACCCTGCTCTCCCCAATGGATGCTCTGGTGTTGGAGTACATCCCACTCAAGTTCACTGCCCTGAGTGGAGGGATGATGGGTCTCCTTTTGATAAAACACATCACAAAAATTCATTGTGCAAAAAATATACTGTGATAATGGGAAGGAGCTCCTTGTTTGGGGAAGACTAATGCCTGGTGTCGAGCTGACATGGCTAAAGGAACACAAACTGGAAGAAGGAGGAATAGGGTTGTCCAAGCCTCCATTGGGGTTCATTCTCTGCCTTTGTCTGTTGGGTAGGGATGGGGTTGAAGAATAAGGAGATGGACAGACAATTCTTCTCTGTTTTAGGACAGGGGAATGGTGGAAAGCTCAGTCTCTCACCACAGGACAAGTGGGCTATATACCATGCAACTTTGTCGCCAAATTGAACACACTGGAGCAAGAGCCGTGAGTAGCAAGAATTGTTCTTCTCTATACCCGTAGCCACAGACAGGCTGTATTTTAAGGATATCAAAACAGGTAGTCCTTGATTTACAACCATTCATTTAGTGACCGTTCAAAGTTACGATGGTGCTGAAAAAATGTGACAACTGGTCCTCAAACTGTAGCATCCTGTAATCATGTGATCATCATTTGCGACCTTCGTAGCCAGCTTTTGACAAGCAAAGTCACAATCAATGGTGCCTTACTTAACAACCCTGGCAAAACAGGTTATAAAATCAGGCGTGATCACCTGATGCTTTATTTAACAATCACACCACTTAACAACAAATCTTTTGGTTCTAATTATGGTTGTAAGTCAAGGACTGAATGCAATGATAAGAGGCTTATACTTCAGTTCAAATCATGCTGACTCACGTTTAGTCCATTGATAAATTAATGTATTGATGAATCTTGTCCAGCTGTTGATTGCATTAAGAAAGTTTCATTTTTATTTTCTTAACAAAATGCAAATGCTACTTATGGTAAACTCCTAAAGGAATCCATGTGCTTTTGTATGTTTTATATATTTTTCTGTGGAATGAAAACTTGCGTGTCTATTGTACTTTTTTTAAAAAAGTAGCTATGGACGCAAATAAAGGTAATCATCATTTAATGACTGCTCAAAGTTACAATGGCACTGAAAAAAGTGATATAACTGTTTGTCACACTTATGACTGTTGCAACATTCCCCTGGTCCTGTGATTTACATTTGGATGTTGACAACTAACTCATATTTGTGGTGATTGCAGGGTCCTGGGCTTATGCAATCACCTTTTGCAACCTTCTGACAAGTAAAGTCAATGGGGAAACCATTTAACAACTGTGTTACTAATTTAACAACTGCAATGATTCACTTAACAAATGTGACAAGAAAAGTTAGAAAATGAGGCAAAACTCACAACAAATTTTGTAAGATAAATTTTGGGCTCAATTGTGGTCATAAGTTGAGGACTACTTGTATAGTCTATTGCTAAAGCCGAGTCCTTCTCTGTCAGCTCAGCTCCTCTTCTCCAACTTCATACCCAGTAAAAGGAGTTAGATGTCCACGTTCCTAATGTATGGTCCAACAATCTCAATCTCAGCAACTATGGACTTCAGCTCCCAGAAAGGGGAATTCTGGAACCAACTGCAAGAGATGGTCTTATGCCTTTAGCAGGCACAGGGTTAGAGAAGACTGAGCCAGGGAGACCAAAGAAGAGGATGATACTATCACAGACTATTTCATTGATCCTGTAAATTTCTATTTTGGAACAAGGCAAATGAACAGCAAATCTGAGTAGAGCTACAAAAGGTGCAGAAATTTGCACATATCACAAGAACATGTGAACAAACGGATCCAGGAAGCCTATCAGTCTCAATGAGAAGGTTCTTGAAAAATACCTCAATATATCAATTCTTGGGAAGATTCTGGAAAAGACAATCGAGCCATAAATCTGCGAACACCTGGAGGCAAACAAAGTCATAACCAAAAGCCATCATGGGTTTGTCAAAAACACATCATGCCAGACAAATCTTGTTGCATTCTTTGATAAAGTGACAAAATTAGTGAATCAGAGAAATGCTGTGGATATAATTGACTTGGACTTCAGTAAGGCATTTGATAAAATAGTCCACAACCTACTACATGATAAGATAGAAACATGTGGGTTAGACAGCATCGCCACCAGATGGATTCATAACTGATTGACTAATTGCACTCAATGTGTAGTTCTCAATGGAACTGCATCTACATGGAGGGACCTATGCAGTGGGGTGCCCCAAGGCTCTATCTTAGGCCCAGTACTCTTCAATATCTTAACCAATGGTTTAGATGAGGGGATAGATGGGAAACTTATCAAGTTTGTAGACAACACCAAGATGGCAGGAATAGCCAACATTCTAGAACAGGGCTGTCAAACTCATGGCGTGCAGGACAGATGTATCATGTGCTGGTCATGCCCATGCCCGGTTTAGCAAAGGGGGAAAAAGTCCCAAAATATCACGAGATGCCATCATGATGATGTGAGTTTGACACCCCTGCTCTAGAAGATAGGCTTAAGATACAGGAGGATCTTGACAGACTTGAATATTGGGCCCTCTCTAACAAAATAAAATTCAATGATGAAAAAATAAGGTTCTACGTTTAGGCAAATGCACAGGTATAGTACTATAGGTGGTACCTGCTTCAATAGTAGTAACTGTGAGAGAGATCTTGGAGTCCTAGTGGTCCATCACTTACATATGAGCCAGCCAAGAGCTGCAGCTGCCAAAAAACCCAATTCAGTCCTAGGCAGCATTAACAGAGGGATAGAATCAAGATCATGTGAAGTGTTAATATCACTTTATAATGCCTTTGTAAACCATACTTTGGAATGCTGCATCCAATTTTGGTTTCCACAATGTAAAAAAGACGTTGAGACTCTAGGAAGAGTGAAGAGAAGAGCAACAAAAATGATTAGGGGACTTGAGGCTAAAACATAGAAAGAATGGTTACTGAAATTGGGTATGTTTAGTTTGATGAAAACAAGAAGTAGGGGTGACATGATAGCAATGTTCCAATATTTAGGGATTGCCATAAAGAAGAGGGAGTCAGTTAGCTGATTCTGCAAAGCACCAGAAGGCAAAGCAAGAAGCAATGGATGGAAAGTAAACAAGGAGAGAAGCTACCTAAGCAGGAATTCCCTGACAGTGAGGACAATTAATCAGGGAAGTGATTTGCCTCCAGAAATTGTGAATGCTCCAACATTGGATATTTTAAAGAAGAGATTGAACAACCATTTATCTGAAATGGTATAGGGCTTCTTGCCTGAGCAGGGGGTTGGACTAGAAGATCTCCAAGGTTCTTTCCAACTCTCATTCTATTATTCTGTTATGTTTAGTCCCACACCAAGTTCATCAACCATTATTTTCTCATTTATTTAAGGTTGGGCAGATCAAGAAACAGACCCCGTACTACACTCTCCCTTTGTTCTATGGGGTTTGATGAAAGAGTCTTGAAAGCTTGACAGAGAGTATCCAAAAGGGTTAACTTGAATTTCTCCTTCATGCCCGTCTCTGTTTTATTTATTTTATTTATTTATCAAGTTTATAAAGCGCCCCCTCTCCCAAAAAGGGACTCGGGGTAGTGAACAGCCATGATAAAAACATACAATCAGCAAAGTTAAAATAAATTTAAAAGTTATTAAATAAATGGCTGAATTAAAAACTACGAAGCCAATAAAACCCAATAAAAATTTAAAAATTAAGTTAAAAATTTAAAACCCTTCTCATAACATTAGGCCAGACCAGCTTGCTGGAAAAGGTGGGTCTTTAGTGCGTGTCGGAAGGCTCGCAGTTCAGCAATGGCTCGCATCTCTATAGGTAGTTCATTCCAAAGGGAGGGTGCTCCCACAGAGAAGGCCCGCACCCTCGGGGCCACCAGCCAACATCGTTCAGCCGGCGGCACCCCGAGGAGGCCCACCCTGTGGGAGCGCACTGGCCGGCGGGAGGCCGATGGTGGCAGTAGGCGGTCCCACAAGTATCCAGGTCCCAAGCCATGGAGCGTTTTAAAGATGGTCACCAACACCTTGAATCGCACCCGGAAGGCCACCGGGAGCCAATGCAGCTCGCGCAGGAGTGGTGTAATATGCGAGCTCCAAGAAGCCCCCAAGATCACCCACGTGGCCGCATTCTGCAACAGCTGAAGCCTCCGGATGCTCTTCAAGGGGAGCCCCATGTAGAGAGCATTGCAATAGTCTAGGCAGAAGATGATGAGGGCAGAAGTGACCGTGCGTAATGCGCCCTGATCCAGAAAGGGCCGCAACTCAGGCTAAGCTGACATTTTCCTTCTTCGAAGTCATCCTCATATTTTTCTACCCCATAAAAGCAGCTGGTTGGTTCCTTTTTTACCAAAAAGCATCGAATCTTTTTGGCTGATGTTGAGGTCATGCTGTGGACATCACAAGGGAAGTGGTTACAGGGACTTTGGTCTTTGTGGGAGCCACACTGGAGGCCTGACTGCAAGGTTTCCCTCAAAGCTATACCTGGAGAGTATTTAGAGCAGGGTTCTTCAAACTTGACAGCTTTAAGACTTGTGGATGTCAACTCCCAGAATTCCTCCTCCAGTCATGTTAGTTCAACAATTCTGGGAGTTAAAGTCTTAAACTTGCCCAGTTTGAAGACCCTTGATTTAGAGATTACACAAAAAA
The DNA here is from genome assembly GCA_023653725.1 of Bungarus multicinctus. Classification (NCBI taxonomy): domain Eukaryota; kingdom Metazoa; phylum Chordata; class Lepidosauria; order Squamata; family Elapidae; genus Bungarus; species Bungarus multicinctus. Next base: position 26,116,919 of record CM042835.1, on the reverse strand, counting down.
CACAATCTTCATCTTGATCAGTGGTGGAATTCAAAAGTTTTTACTACCGGTTCTGTGGGCATAGTTTAGTGGGCGTGGCTTGGTGAGCGTGGTAGGGGAAGGATACTGCAAAATCCCCATTCCCTCCCCACCCCACTAACCTGCTTTTCAGCTCTGTTCTCCTGTGCAGAGCAACAAAAGGAGACCCAACCGATCAGCTGGGACTCAATGGAAGACAGAGAATAGATGGGGGCAGGGCCAGTCAGAAGCGGTATTTGCCGGTTCTCTGAATGACTCAACATTTCCACTACCGGTTCTCCAGAACTGGTCAGAACCTGCTGAATCCCACCTCTGATCTTGATCCATCAGGATCATGCTCTAGTCACCACTGACAAGTACAATCCCTTGAGTTGCTTACTTTTTGTGCTCTAAAGTTGAGGAATAATTTTTTTCAGGGTAAAATGGTCCCAACCTAATTCCTTATGTCTTCTTGTGTTTTATCCTCCACCTCTGTAATTGAATCCCTCCGCCTTATTGCTACTTGTCCTCTTCTCCTTTCTTCCATCTTTCCCAATAGTCTGGACTTTCAAGGGAGCTGGGTATTCACCTATTACATCAAAACATAATAATTGAAACTAGTCATTTGTGCCTCAACCAAGGAGTCTTCTTCAACATTATTTGAAAGTGTTGGTGCTTTCTTTCTTCAAAGTCCAATGTTCACTTTAACAGAGGGTCACAAAGAGCAACTTTACTTGCACAATTCTGGTTCTTGTAGTATAGACACATAGCTCTTTAATTCAACAGTAAGAGAAGAAGAACAAAATGTAGGGGTTGAAAATATCTTTACTGGGCAAATGGTAAATACTTTTGTTCTTAAGGCAGATGGACTAATTTGGGAATGGTTTTGCAAGAAACAAAACATGTTGTCCTTCATATTTTTGGATTGTGTGACACTGCAGTTCTCTTTTCTCTATTTTGTTCTTGTGGATCAATATAAATATATGGATTTTTTTAAAAAAATAGTATATTTTATAAGCTATAGCGGAAATATTTATTGTATGCCATTCTAGGAATATTCATTTTGCAGAGTGGCCAAATTAAAATGTAAATGTCGCCTTTTCTTCTGTAATAAGCAGTATCCTCACCTTGTTTCATTTTAAGTCAGAATAGCTGCGGTTGCTTACGTAAAACTTTAGAACGTACAATGGTCTGTGGATAGAACTCTGTAAACAACAATGTGTTGTTTCTTGCAGTTGGTTTTTCAAAGCCCTCAGCAGGAAGGATGCTGAGCGCCGTCTTCTCACTGCTGGTAATACACATGGTGCTTTCCTCATTCGAGAGAGTGAATCCACCAAAGGTAATTTGTTTAGACGAGGCTTTAATCTTCATTTTTTCTGTATTAGGAAAATGACAAAAAGATTGGAGAGGGAAACTTTGGAGAAGGGTCCTTGAATGTCTTATATGATAGCAGTCTTCCAATATTTGAGGAGCTGTCATAGGGAAGATGGCAGGACAACAAGTAACTAGTGGAAGCTGATCAAAGTGGGATGGGGCAACTCACCGCAGCCAACTTGCTATGGACAATTTTCCCTGGTTACCTCACTATGTTCAATTTGCCTGGCCAACTAACTGCGGGACAACTCGCCATGGCCAACTTGCCATGAGACAACTTGCTGCAAGACAATTCAACAATTCAATTCAATTCAATTATTTAAAATAATTAAAAAATATTTTAATTTTTGTCAGTCACATTTCATTTTGTCCCTCCTTTGGCACCCTTTCTTTAATGATTCTATTCCACTATTCAGTGTTAGTGTAATTCTTGCCCCACAATGAGCTGTCCTGCAGTGAGTTGGCCACAGCAAGTTGACTGTGGTGAGTTGTGGTATGTACCCTATCAAAAGAAGATCCAACCTAAAATTGAGAAAAAATTTATTTCTCAATGAGAAAAATTAATCTGTGGAATGGCTTGCCTCCAGATGTCAGGGGTGCTCCATTAAGAAGAGCTTGGATAGTCATTTGTCTGGAATGGTAGAGGGTCTCCTGCTTGGGCAAGAGATTGGACTAGAAGACCTGTAAGACTCTTCAACTCTCTTATTCTGTATGTTCCACCAGTCCCCCTGTCAACAAACTTGGGATTCCCTACACCAGAACAACCCTCCCCCCCATTTTTCTCAAGAAAACCATCAATTCCAACACAAAAGAATATTCATAGCTTAAGCTAAACTATGGAGTCCTTGATGCTCTCTGAGCTTGGTTGTTAGCTTGCAGAAATATTTAATTACCGAACTAGGTAAGGTTATCAGTGCGAGGAAGGGTGGGGTTGTTCCCTTACTCTTCATGTGTTGGTAGGTAAGCGTGGTTTTCTCATTGCTAGTTCCCTGATTAAGGTAACATTGTATGCTAGAAAACATTAAAGCCTCTCATTAATTCCTTTATTAGCATTTTGTTAGTATGTTCATCATTTATGAAAAAAAAAATTGCCTTTTAATGACTTATCTTGTGTCCCAGCCACTACTTCTGTGTTCTGCTGGGGGCGGGGGTGAAGTTGAGCAAGGGTGACAACTATTTCCTTAAAAGCTTCAAGGGCTTCCAGTCATGCCTATTGTTGTACAATTATTTTACCTTTTTTGTCACCCTGTTGTCATCCTTCCATTTGAGAGGGGAGGAGACGGAGGGGGGAGAAGAAGAAGAAAAGGGAGGAGAGATGACTGATACTTTTGACTGACAACATTGCTGCCTTCTTCTTGGAAGCAGCTGGAGTCAAGGCTGGCTCTATCATTGGGCAGAGGGAAGCTGTGGGTAGGAGCAACCAAGAGAGGATTTAGTTTTGTTGGAAATATCAGCAACCAACTTTTCTTGCCACAAGAAAGCAAAGCAACTGACGAAAAGAAATGTGGGTTAGCCAGCTGCTGCCTTCAGGTGCATTGGAGAAAATTGAAGTCCCTTTGCTGTTGCAAATGTTCTGGTGCTGCTTTGGTTATCTTTCTATAATGGAAGCTGGCATAAAATTTATGGCATACAAATAAACAAACAAATAAATAAACAAATATGGAAAAGAGTCGCCTTGAGAGCCAGTTTCTCAAATAGGGGCACTTGAAGATGGGAGGACTTCAACTCCCAGAATTCCCCAAGCAGTGGGCACTGGGGTGTAGATTTTTGGGAGTTGAAGTCCACTGATTGAGAAGCTACCACAATTGAGAAACACTGCATTAGGGTAGATATCACTCTATCCACAGGCTTCCCCCTGCCTCTGTCTGATGGCTGACAAATCCAGATTGAGAACTTTGTGTAGCTAAATTGTAGCCTCTTGTTTGCTCTCACACAATCTGACCTACCTCCATACTGTCTGCAGCAAAATTGACAATAACTGTATGTTGTTAAGCTGTGAGATTTGTCTCTGAATGCTTTTCCCCATCCAGTTTCAGTAGCATCTTTTCAAACTGGCCTATTTCATCAAAAGGCAGAAGCTTTTGTAAGCAAAATGAGAAAAATTATTACAATCTGTCCTTCTGAATGTTAGCTTCTATAGATACACATCAATTTCAACCCCTCTTCATTTCCAAATCCTTTCTTAGCTGTCCCCCAAATCTTTATTTATTTTTATTTATTTATTTATTTTTGACAATTGCTTACAAGATAATAGGTATAAGTAAAAACATAGTTATGAATACATGAATACATATAAGAAAAAGAAAAAAAGAAACAATACGACAGGGACGGTAGGCACGTTGGTGCGCTTATGCATGCCCCCTACTAGGATATCTCATATCCTAGTTGCTGTTTTGCAGATACCAGTAAATTCCCTTCTATCTTTTACTGGGAAGCCAGAGATGGTGCTGTTAAAAACTCTGCCACCAGCTTCTCTCTATCAAAGATTTGAACATGTTGGATTGAAAAGATGCAATAGCAGAGATATCAAATGCTGAGCCTCAAATAAGCAGGAGAACTATGGGTAGTTGTCAACTTACAATAATTTGTTTAGACTTCTTCAAAATTACAACAGAGACTCTTCAAAATTACAACAGTGCTGAAAAAAGTGATTTATGATTGGTTCTCACTGGTTGTAACTGTGGTTGTAAATCAATGACTACTTGTAAATGTGTGCCTCCCTCAGGCAATTGCTCAAAAAAAGTCAAGAAGGCAGCCACAACAAAGAGGGAAGATTTGCCCCATTTAATCCCATAAAAGGGATGGGGCTTTAATTGCTTCAGTGAGGCTGCCATTTTGACTTTTTTTGACTGCTTCTCTGTGGGCACTGTCTTATTTCATCAGAAGAAAGAAGCTTTTGTGAGCAAAAATTAGGAAAAAATATTAAAATGTGTCCCTCTGATAGTTAGCTTCTAAAGATTAATGTGGGTCTCTTCCTACCAATACACATCTAGTTTAAACTCCTCTTCACTCCCAAGTCCTTTCTTAACTGTCCCAGCCAGACAATGAAGCATTTTGGAGCAAGGAAAGCAATGCTAGCCTCTCTCTCTCTCTCTCTCTCTCTGAGAAAGGAACAGAAAAATAACTGCATTATGTTTCTCCCCAGGCTCCTTCTCCCTCTCTGTGCGAGATTTTGACCAGAACCAAGGAGAAGTAGTGAAGCACTATAAGATACGTAATATGGACAATGGCGGGTTCTACGTCTCTCCTCGTATCACCTTTGACAGCTTGCACAGCCTGGTAGAACATTATACCAGTAAGGCTAAAGATACTGCTGGAGAGCCTCTTTTGGGTGGGACTGGGCTGCCTGCTCTTCTCCTACAGAAAGATTTTGTGTCTCCTAATGCTGGAGATACTAATGTAAGGGCTCTCAAGGGCCACATGATTTCTGTAGTTTTAGGCACCTAATGCACTAATGTAGTTGCTGTCTTGGAATTTGCACCATCCAGGAAAAGTGTTTCTCAACCTCAGCAGCTTTAAGAAAACTTCTTGAAGATTTTGAGGTTGAGAAGCACTATTCTAGAACAGGGGTCTCCAACCTTGGCAACTTTAAGACTTGTGGATTTTAATTCCCAGGAACTCTGGGAGTTAAAATCCACAAGTCTTAAAGTTGCCAAAGTCTTAAAGTTGCCCTGTTCTAGAAGATGCTTTTTATTTGTAAAAATGGCTCCACATATGAGAAGTTGCCCTTTCTGAGGATGTTTTGGATGACTTTCTTTTATGCTTCGTCTTGCAAAGCTCCAATGCTTATGCGCAGACATGGTCCAGTGCCATCCCTTTGGTCTTCCTCTGATCCATTTACTCTTCTCCTTTGCACCGTCCTTTTCATAGGTAACGCTGATGGGCTCTGCACCCGCCTTACCAAGCCCTGCCAAACTCAGAAGCCACAGAAGCCTTGGTGGCAGGATGAATGGGAAGTACCCAGAGAGAGCCTGAAGCTGGTGGAGAAACTGGGGGCAGGGCAGTTTGGTGAAGTTTGGATGGGTAAGTGGGGTGTGGATTCATGAATACTCTGTTCAGTCATGACTTTCAGCAATTCAAGAAGCTATACTTTTATTAGAAAAGGCTGTTGTTGTTATTATTATTACTATCCCATTTTTATTCTTTATCCTCCTATGTAATCCTTCTTCCTCCTATTTTCCCCATAACAACAACCGTGCGATTTGGGTTGGATTGAGAGAGAGTGACTGGCCCAAAGACATCCAGCCAGTTTTCATACCTAAAGTGGGATTAGAACTCACTGTGTTCTGTTGATTGGCCCAAAGTTACCCAGCTGGCTTTGGTGCCTAAGACAGAACTAGAAATCATTGTCTCCTGGTTTCTAGCCTAGTGCCTTAACCACTGAATCAAACTGGCTCTCATGATATCAAAGATTAGAAAGAAATTAAGCCATTTATACTTCCTGATATTTCCATGCAGATGTTTACCATTAGTTTCACCCACCAAATGTCATTGCCTTAATTAACTCCTATTTAAAAAAATTACTGAAGTAATTTTACATAATTTTAATCATTTGCTTGATGAAGTAGGATTCTCAGTATAGACCAACTTTGCTGCTGAGCTTTTAATTTAGTTTCTGTCAAATTGTTTGTGGCAGGAAATGACTGCTGTGAAAAACAACGGCTGTGTTGGTATCACAATGTTAACTAGATCAGTTGCAAACTTGGAGGCTACATTTGCAGAAAATGCTATGCTTGGTTAGATTCAATGTCAGCTAGCTTCTTTATGGCTTGTATGAATCCAACTCATTTGATTATTGCACATTACAAGACATTGTGCAGTTTCAGGAAATGAGTTAATTTCAAAACCAAGTGAAATATGTTGTATGAACACAGCTGTTCATGAAAGGCTCAAGGCTTGCATCATCTGAACAGAGGCATCACGTGTTTGTGTGCTGAAAAAGCTAAGATAGCAGTCACAGTCATACAACTGAAGTCCTACTCTGTTTTTACATGGACCATGTGATACACGAAGAAAAATGCATGGTTTCAGTTGTGTAGTCCTGGCCATCATCATAACTTATCCGACCCCCTTCCTCACAAACAGGCCTACTGCTAGACCAAAATGATGGAGAGCTTTGTCTTCAACTGTTGATTTATATCCAGCAATGGGGAATTCAGGCTTAGCGCTGGGCCCATATCTTCCCTCTCTCCCTCCATAGGCTACTATAATGGCCACACAAAAGTGGCCATCAAGAGTTTGAAACAAGGCAGCATGTCACCTGAAGCCTTCCTGGCTGAAGCTAACCTGATGAAGAAACTGCGCCATGCACGCCTGGTGAGGCTCTACGCAGTGGTAACCCAAAGGCCCATGTTCATCATTACAGAGTATATGGAAAAAGGTGAGCTTCTGAGAATATTTCCTCCCATTTCATATGGACAAAGTTGGGTTCTGATTTGGAAGTGGGAAATTTTGCAGGTTTATTCCGATCCTATTAAGTATTGTTTTCTAAATGTGCTTTCCACATTTCATATTTTCTCGGGAAAGTCTCCTCTCCTCTTTTCTGTTACCTCTTCCTCTTCCCCATCTGTTAGCCTCTAGGAAGTTGGTACTTCTTAGGGGTCAATAGATACTTGACTGTGTACTAATGGTAAAACAGTGATTGCTTCGGGGTACTTAAGAGGAAACCATAGCTAACACACAGCAATCAAGGATGATGTTATGTTTCAGATGTGAGTTGGGGCTTAATGAATCCATCCTGGGGAATTGGGGGGAAAAAGGGGGGGAGAAAGATGTTGCTAGTTATGAACATCTGAACCAGGGGTGGGATTCAAATTTCTTAACAACCGGTTCTGTGGGTGTGGCCTAATTTGTGGGTGTGGCTTGGTGGTCATGTGACTGGGGTGGGAGTGGCTTGCTGATTGGGTGTGGCTACATGGTCATGTGACTGTGTGGGCGTGGCCACGTGGCTGGCAACCCAAATTTAAGTGGTCCTCATTTAATGACCAGGTGCTCGCTTAGTGGCCAATTGCTTAGCAAGTGCTTTTTGCCAGTTTTCAAAGCCTGGGGAACCCTGGAGAAGGCAAGGCGAGGCGCGGGCAGCTACGGGGAGGGCTGCAGAGGGCTGGGCAAGGCCAACTCAACATCACTTCTTTGCCCGAATGACTAAGTATTAAAAAAATATATACCAAAACAAAAGGTAGTTTATTATGTGATGTCTTTAATGCTTAAATAATAAAAAGGTACACAAAACTATACTGTTACATTTTAAAATATTAATCAAAAACTATTACATAACAAAACTTTACAAAAAACAATAAAACTTATTTAAAGTACTCCCAAATTGCTTTTCTATTATTGTCCCAAGTTACAGTTCTCTTGTGTTTAACACGAGCACCATCAGCTGTGTGATGTGCCCGTAACTACTTCTTTACTATAGGAACAGGGTCCCATTCTTGCACAGGTAAGCCAATTAGATGGATGGTCAGGAGGTTTATAATACTGGAAACTGTAAGGCGACTTCTGCCTTCTGAACATATTATGTTCATCTGCGAGAAACCCCTTTCCGCCTCTGCTGAACTGTCAAGCTACAGAACTTTTTCCCATTCAATTAGCAAAAATGAACTTCTGAGAACCAAATATATCAAAAGGAATCCTTTATTGAGATGAAACAATTCATGTAGGAGTTCAAAGCAGTGTCTGAGGTCCCTCAGGCATACAGTGATAGATAAGGGAGTTTAGAACCCCTCCCCTTATCTCGATGTATATTTAGGGAAACAAAAGCCAATATATTAATTCCCCTCCCAGCCTTTCTGTAGGAACGATCTTTCTCACAGTTTCCCAGGGCATACCTAATTTCCCCCCACCCCCTTTTTAGAACAGACTTTTTTCAGAGATTCCCTGGAAACACCTCACTGTGGAATTTTTATGATCTTCTCATCTCCTGGCTGAGCCTCTTGGAGGTGTTAGGTTCTGGCCATCTGGCTTTTTCCCCTCCATTGTATCATGTGTGGGTTATACAAATTCGATATAAGGTTAAATATATTCAGGTTACATCAAGAAAGGATTTCTTTATCAGTTCCTCCCCTCCCTTTTCTTCTTCCACTGAAGAAATGACAGATACATGGATCTGACATCCTGCCCTCCTTAAAAAACAGATAGGTCTATCTGGAAAAAACAAAAATCATGCGTTACATGTGCAATTCAGGATGGTTTATCAGGATATTTTAGATAGAACTTTTTTAGTAATGTGGGTGCTTTTACGTGTCGTTTGGCTACCCACTCATTTTCTGAGGAAGGAAGGTGTTTCCAAGCTACTAAACATTGTGTGGATCCAGGGTGAGTGTGTGAATCAAGGCTATCTTTAATTTCAAAATGTTGTTCCCCATGTACCATGATGGGGGTTGGAGGTGTGAGAAGGGGGGGGGGGTCTGAGGCTTGAAGTGATCTCCAGTTTGAGCAAGCTACAGTGAAATACTGGATGAATCTGCCTAAGTGTTTTTGGAAGTCGAAGCTCTACCATCACGGGGTTGATAATTCTGGAGATGGGGAATGGGCCAATGAATTTTGGTCCTAATTTCTTAGAGGGTTGTAATGATTTTAAGAATTTTGTGGACAAATATTGTATACACGGTCCCCAATCTTGAAAGGTTTATGTTCGCAACGTTTTTTGTCTGCTTGAGTTTTGGAAACTGCTCTAGCTTCCTGTAATGATAATTTTACCACTGGCCACATGTCTTGTAAATTATCCATCCACTCCTTAAGGGAGGGGATTTCAGGTTCTTTGGTGGGTAGTTTTGGCATGGGGTTGAATTCTTGGCCCGTGACTACCTGGAATGGGGTGAACCCCATGCTGCTATGAACTGAGTTATTGTATGCTACTTCTGCAAAAGGAAGAAGGTCAGTCCAATTGTCCTGTTGCTAATTAATAAAGCATCTTAAATATTGTTCTAATACGCTGTTCACTCTCTCCATCGATCCGTCTGTCTGGGGGTGACTTGATGATGACAACCCCTGGGTGGAGCCTAATAGGTTTAAAAACACCCACTAAAATTTGGATGTGAACTAAACACCCCTATCTGAGATAATCCGTTGGGGGGCTCCATGAAGGTGATAAATGTGTATTAGGAAGATCTTTGCCAATGCTTTGGCAGTTGGGATCTTTTGGCATGGAATAAAGTGAACCTTTTGGAAAAAAGATCAGTTACAACCCAAATGACAGTATTCCCAGCACTTTCAGGAAGTTCCACTATAAAGTCCATAGAGATCTCTTTCCAGGGAGCAGAAGGGTCTGCTACTGTGTGTAAAAGTCCAAGATATTTTCCTTGTCTTCTCTTTGCAGCAGCACAGGTGGGGCAGCTCGAAACATAATTTTCAATGTCCTTTTTGAAAGACGGCCACCAAATTGTCTTTTGATGAGGTGCAGGGTTTTTACAAACCCAAAGTGCCCTGCTATTTTGGAGTCGTGGCAGTATTTCATGAGTTCCATTCTCTGGCTTGCAGGGACATAAAGCTTGTTTTCTACCCAAGCCAGTCCATCTTTGAGTAAGCAAGTGTTTTTGTTAGCCTGGAGCCAGTCATCCTTAAGTAGTGCCTCCTTAATTATTGACATCGTTGTGTCTTCAGTCAGGGATGATTTTTTTTTTCTCTTGTGCGCGGGTGATTACCTTGGCTGCTAGTTGGGTCGGTTGGATCATCAGTTTTATAACCTCATCTTTTTGTTGTTGTATTGGGATTTTCTGGACAGTGCACCTGCTAAGAAATTCTTTCTCCCAGGAAAATATTTGAGAATGAAATTAAAACGTTCAAAATATTGAGCCCACCTTGCTTGTTTTTCGGAGAGTTTCCATGGATTTCTCAGGGCTTCCAGATTTTTGTGATCAGTCCATACTTCAAAGGGGATTTGGTTTCCTTCCAGGAAATGTCTCCATGTGAGCATTGCCCACTGGACAGCATATGCCTCTTTCTCCCTTATGGCCCATCTTTGCTCGGTTTCCGTCAGTTTCTTGGATGTATAAGCCATGGTTGTAATTGTCCACTTCCATTCTTTTGGAGGAGGATTGCCCCAATTGCAACATCACTGGCGTCTGCTTGGATGACAAAAGGTTGTTCGGGATCTGGGTGCTTAAGGACCGGTCCTGCTGAGAATAGATGTTTGAGTTTCTCAAATGCCGTTTGGCATTCCATTGTCCAGATAAGGGGTTGCCTTGGTTTGGGTTTCTCTCCCCTCTTCATTTTTAGCAAGTTCATGATAGGGAGGGCGATGTCTGCAAAAGCTGGAATGAATTGGCGATAAAAGTTTGCAAACCCCAGAAAGCTTTGCAGTTGTTTGCGGGTGTGTAGTGGGTCCCAGTCCAATACAGCTTTCACTTTCTGTGGGTCCATCTCTATTCCCTTGTGGGATATTCTATACCCCAAATAGTCAATTTTTTCTAGGTGGAATTCGCATTTAGAGAGTTTTGCATATAGTTTAGCGTCTAAGAGTTTTGTGAGGACTGCACAGAGTAGTTTGATGTGTTCTTCCATCGTTTCCGTGTAGATTAAAATTTCATCAAGATACACTAGAACCCCTTTATATAAAAATTCATGAAGGGTTTCATTGATCAATTGCATAAACAGGGCAGGCGCTCCTTGCAGTCCAAAAGGGAGCACTTTAAATTGGTAGCATCCCAATGGTGTGTTAAAAACTGTCTTCCCCTCATCCCCTTCCTTTATTCTGATGCGGTAATATGCCTCCCATAGGTCTAACTTTGAAAAAAAAATTCCTTTCGAGAGGTGGGCTAACATGTCCTTCATGAGGGAGAGTGGATACATATTCTCTATGCAAATTGTGTTCAATTTTTGGTAATTCACACACAGATGCATGGATCCATCTTTCTTTTCACAGAATAACACTGGGGCAGCTATTTTTGGTCGGGTGGGTTCGATGAAGACCCTTTTTAAGTTTTTATCAATAAATGCTCTGAGTTCTTTCAGTTCTCTGGGAGACATGCAGTACATTTGTGGTTTTGGGAGTTTAGCCTCTAGTAGAATTTCAATAGCACAGTCTGTGGCTCGATGGGGTGGGAGTTCATCACAAGTTTCCTCACTAAATGCTTGGGCCAGATCCTGGTACTCATTGGGGATATTAATGGGTTCCGCCCACTGTCCAGTCATGGCTGATTCTCTGTTCTCTTTCCCTTTCTTTATCCTTTCCTTTGAGCTTTTTGCAAATATTACGTCTCTCTGGAATTGTACGGTTCTTTCCTCCAATTTATTTTTGGATTCCATTTCCGTAGCCATGTGAGACCTAGGACTAGTCGCTCTTCCATTCCTGGGGCTACAATGAATGTGAGCATCTCCCTGTGGTTTCCTAGTCTTATTTTCAATGGTTCTGTGGTAAACCTGGCTGGCTCTCCCCCTCCCCCCCGCCCGCTATAGTTCCATCTAATTGACAGAAAGCAATGGGATTTTCCCAATTAATCTGCAAGGGAGGGGTTTATTAGGCATCGGGTGCATCCCGAATCCAGCAATGCTGCAATTTCCTCCCCCTTCTCTTGGCTGGGAATAAACAGTCTCAGGGGTAGGGTGATTGGTTCAATTGGATTGCTTACCAGCGGGTCGTCTTCCGGATCGCTTTTGGACTGGCTCAGGTCCCCTCGGAGCGTTTGGGATTCTTCCTCAGGGTTGGGTGGAGATCGGAATCCCACATCTACTCGGCCTCTCAGGCCAGTCTCCTTTCCTCGAGGGCTGGATGTTGCAGGTTTCCCCCCAATGGATGGTCTAGCTTTCTGGCAGGGGTCTTCAAACAGAATTCTGCTGTGTGGTGTCCCTCTTTTCTATACTTAAAACAACCAGACGTTCTTGGACTCATGGTGGATTGGGGTTTGAAAGCTTCCTGTTTCCCCTGGGGTGGGGATCTTTTCCAAAACTTGCTGGTGTGGTACCGGTTTCGAGTCATGTCTATATCCACCTCCTCTGTCATCATGTATCATTCGTGCAAGAGATTTGGGGCCCCACGGGCCAGGCAGGCAGCATATAGGTCATCATTTAGTCCATCTTTGAATCAACAGACTAGGATATGCTCTGGCCAGTCTACCCGGCCAGCCAGGTCACAAAATTCCTCAGTATATTCTGCTACCAGGCGATGGTCTTGTTTTATGACTCTAATGCAGTCGTATGCTTTTCTATCGGCGAGGGGGTCCTCGAAATGGTGGCATAAGGCCATCATAGTGGTCGAGGTTCCTTAATTCTGGGGCGTTGATATTGTGGAGCATCACCATCCATCTGGCTGCTTCCCCTTCAAGGGCCAGGGTGACGACTCGTACTTGGGATCCCTGGGTTGGGAAATCCCACCCATATTCTTGCATGTTAGGTGAGCACTTGCGCCAGGAAAAATCCCAGTTTCTGGGGGTCTCCATTGAATTTTACCTCCAAGGGCGGGATCGTCCTCTGCAGTTGTATGTCTCTGGGTTGGCCAGTGTTAATCCCCTGATCCGGGGCATTTAAGGATCAGGTACCTGGTATGGCTGCTGGTTCTTCGGTTTGCCCATCTGCCCGCTCAATCTCTGCTGGATCCAGGGTGGCAGCTCGGGTTCTCTCATTTTCTGGTTCCCTCGCTCTCCTGTATTGTTGTCCTGGTGCATCCCTCACCAGGGCTTCATCTCATTCAGTCATCGGCCAGTGGCTCCTCGTCCCATTCTTCCTGATTTGATAGGGACTCCAGCTCCAATTTCCACCCAGGTTTACGATTGCCCCAGGTGAGGGTTACTCCTCTGGTTCTCCCATCCCAGCTGTCTCTTTTACCTACACCTATAGACCACCGGGGCTTGGTGGAAGTTTCGCAGGCAGTCTCGCTGTCCTCGATGGAGTGCACCACGTCAGTATCTGGCTGGGTAATTGTCCACATTTCTCCCCAACATTCGGCTCCCCCTTGCTCCTTGCTGTATTCAGACATTTTTCTTCTCTTGTAGGGTCCCCTCTGTAGAGTGAAAGGTTTTTTTAAAAAAAATTGTCCTCTCCGGGCTGACCTCTATTGCAGATGCTGCTTTACGTCAGGCTACAGAACTTTTTCCCATTCAATTAGCAAAAATGAACTTTTGAGAACCAAACATATCAAAAGGAATCCTTTATTGAGATGAAACAATTACTGTAGGAGTTCAAAATAGTGTCTGAGGTCCCTCAGGCATACAGTGATAGGTAAGGGAGTTAGAACCCCTCCCCTTATCTCGATGTATATTTAGTGAAACAAAAGCCAATATGTTAATTCCCTTCCGAGCCCTTCTGTAGGAAAGATCTTTCTCACAGTTTCCCAGGGCATACCTAATTTTCCCCCATCCCCTTTTTAGAATGGACTTTTTCCAGAGATTCCCCAGAAACACCTCACTGTGGAATTTTTATGATCTTCTCATCTCCTGGCTGTGACTCTTGGAGGTTTAGATTCTGGCCATCTGGCTTTCCCCCCTCCATTGTATCATGTGTGGGTATACAAATTCGATATAAGGTTAAATATATTCAGGTTACATTAAGAAAGGATTTCTTTATCAGTCGTTCCCCCCCCCCCTTTTCTTCTTCCACTGAAGAAATGACAGATACACGGATCTGACAATTTTTGACTGCAATTTTTCTTTGGTTGAAATTTCAAATCTTCTGTAATACTTGCAATCTATTTTTTTCTGGGAAATGTCCAGTCCATCATATTTTTCTCTAAAATTATTGTACTGCTGTAGTGTCCAGCAGTCAGGAAGGTTCCCTTCAATGTCTGATTCAACTCTTCCAGTACCTGATGATGTGCTGGCTCCTTCCTCTGGTCCTGGTGTGGATGATGTACTGGCTCTTTCCTCTGGTCACTTTCTTCGATGGATGATGTGCTGGCTTTGCTTTCCTCAGACTCCAATGGTTGTGATTGTGACTCTTTTGGATCTTCTTTTGTTTTCTTGCCAACGAAAGCAGACAAACTCATTTGCCTTTTCATCTTGGCAATATGCTGCAAAAAAAATCAACAGTGGTTTGGACTTGATTGTTGTTGTAAGTTGAGTGGTGAAGGCAGTGGCAAGCGAAGAAAGCAGGTGAGGGATGGAGATCAGTAATATTCAGTTATCTTTAAGAGTCCCTGACATTATAGCTAGTTAGTGTTTAAAAGATGTTATGTTTCACCAGACAAGAATGAGATGGAACTGAAAGTGGATTTGAAAATGACAGTCTATAAAAAAGATGTTGCACTGTGTATATAAAAGAATGGCTGATATTTTCATAATTACAATTCATTAATTGAAAAAGAAACACTTAAAATGGAAATATTATTAACAAACCAAGGGAGTTTGTTATTTTGTGCCAGTAGTGGCACAAAAATCTTTCCTAGCCAAGAATACTTACCTGGACAGTCCCTAATGGAATGCTCTCTCTATAGCAGAGAAAGAGAAGCCAGGGGAAGCCATGTTTGGTCACCTAACCTTTTTAGAATGCAGCTTAAAAATATACTAAAGCTTTTTACAGCCTTATGCAGATATGTATAGTACAAAAAAAAAGATAATAGTACAAAATCATCTAAGAAGTTAGATTACAAATGGAATTGATAGGCACATTCACAGAGCAATACTGAATTCTTTTCTGAAATTTATTCCTCAGTTTAAAAAACTGGAATATATGAATTCAGTATTGGGCACTGCTAGTGTAGCTATTCAAAAGGATATAGTGTCCAGGTTAGCAAAAATGGTAAAGCAATATATAGATTTAAGTTTTAAAACCAGAAATATTTTTGTTGGTACCCACATAAGGGGAGTACAACACATATTTAATGTTACGCGTGTTAACAGTGGCTAGAATTATGTTTGCACAACAGTGGAAAAACAAAGAGATCCCCATTGATGAAAACGAAATTAAAAAATTACAATGTGCAGAAATGGATAGAGACAAGAGGTAGAAATTAGGCAGAGAATGGTAGAATAGAATAGAATACTTTATTGGCCAAGTGTGATTGGACACACAAGGAATTTGTCTCGGTGTAAATACTCTCAGTATACATAAAGAAAAGATACATTCATTAAGAATCAAGAATCATAACGTACAACACTTAATGATAGTCATAGGGTACAACCAACAATCAAATTATACTAGGAAACAGTCAATATAAATTGTAAGGATACAAGCGACAAAGTTACAGTCCTACAATCACAAGTGGGAGGGGATAGGCGATAAGGAGTGATTAGAAGATTAACAGTAATAGTTTGTAATAGTTGAACAGTGTTGAGGGAATTATTTGTTTAGCAGAGTGATGGCTTTCGGGAAAAAACTGTTCTTATGTCTAGTTGTTCTGGTGTACAGTGCTCTACAGCGTCGTTCTGAGGGAAGGAGTTGAAACAGTTTATGTCCGGGATGTGAGGGGTCTGTAAATATTTTCACAGCCCTCTTTTTGACTTGTGCAGTATACAGATCCTCAATTGAAGACAGGTGGGTGGTAATTGTTTTTTCTGCAGTCCTAATTATCCTCTGAACTCTGTGTCAGTCCTGTTGGGTCGCAGAACCAAACCAGATAGTTATAGAGGTGCAGATGACAGACTCAATAATTCCTCTGTAGAAGTGGATCAGCAGCTCCTTGGGCAGTTTGAGCTTCCTGAGTTGGCGCAGAAAGAACATTCTTTGTTGTGCTTTTTTGATGACGTTTTTGATGTTAGGTGCCCATTTTAGGTCATGTGATATAGTAGAACCTAGAAATTTGAAAGTCTCTACTGTTGATACTGTGTTGTCTAGTATTGTAAGAGGTGGTAGTATGGAACAGTTTCTCCTAAAGTCTACCACCATTTCTACGGTTTTGAGTGTGTTCAGTTCCAGGTTACACCACAAGGCAAGTTGTATAACCCTCCTGTCTGTATGCAGATTCTTCGTTGTCTCGAATGAGACCAATCACTGCTGTGTCTTCAGCAAACTTCAGTATTTAACAGTTGGATCGTTTGAGATGCAGTCATTGGTATATAGGGAGAAGAGAAGTGGAGATAGCACATAGCCTTGGGGAGGCCCTGTGCTGATTGTACAGGTATTGATCATTGCTATGTATGAATTAAATACAGAAGGTTGATAATTATAAACATGTTGATATAATTAACAAAATTAGAAATAAGTCAATACAAAGAAATTTAAATAATTTTTCTGTTATGCTGCTGTACTTATTGATATTTGTTTCTGCTTTGCTTATTCATTTATGAAATATTTTATAATACTTTATAATATACGTATAATAGAATTACCGAGGTAAGGTAAAGTAAGGATATATTGTTATAGAATAGATTGGTGATGATGAAATGAATATTATAAAGTAGATTACGTAAAAATGGTGATTTGCTCACATAAAATGATGTAATATTAGTAGTCTAGTAAATAATTAATAGTAATAATATAAATATATATAGCGGATTTATGATATAAGGATTAATGCAAATTGGAAGGGAAAGACTGCAGAGATTGCGCACAAGTGATTTGTACCAACCAACACACTATGTAACTGAAGATGTTTTATGTTTGTTTTATTTATGTTTAAAAAAAATAAAACACTTTTAGTTAAAAAAAATTCCATTTATGTATGCGTGCAACGTCTTGTTACGTTGATGTTGCTATATATTGATTTAAGCAGAAACATACAATGTATAACATCAATGAAACAAGAAGTTGCCTGTTTCCCTTTTGGTAAGTTGCTTTTTTATTTATTTATGTATTTATTTATTTATTTACTATCTGTTTTTGTTTTTAAAACAAAACAGATACTAAAGAAATAAATACATAAATAAAAATAAAATAAATAAATAAAATAAAAAATAGTTTTTATTTATTATTTGTTTTGTTTTGATGATTAATAAAAACAAAAACAGATACTAAATATACTTTACTATCTGTTTATTTATTTCTTTAGTATCTGTTTTGTTTTTATGATTAATAAAAACAGAAACAGATAGTAAAAAAATAAATAAATACATCGATATAAAAAAGCAACTTACCAAAAAGGAGACAGGCAAGTTGGCTAGCCAATTACTCTGAGGTCCTCCTTAGTCTTCTAGCTTGCTGCGTCGAGGATGGTTGGCCCAGGAGTCGGCTCTCGACCGGGCTGGTGGCGGTGTTGGCAGGAGGAGGTAGGGGACTGGCTCAGCAGGACTTGCTGCTTTGCCTCCTCACTACCAATCAGTGGTGGGAAGGGAAGGCAGCAATTCTTGGGCTGCGATGGGCAAGGGAAGGTGGCGGGCCAGCGGCCTAGCCAAGATGGCGGTCACCATGTGAGCGAGGCAGTGGCTCCTGGCCTGGGAGTCGGCTCTTGACCGGACTGGCAGTGGCGGCAGTGGTGGCAGAAGGAGGTAGGGGACCGGGCCAGCAGGACTTGCTGCTTTGCCTCCTCACTACCAATCGGTGGTGGGAAAGCAAGACAGCAACAATGGAGGGTTGCGGGTGAGGAAAGATGGGGCAGGCGAGGCAGGGAGCGTCAGCAAGGGTGGTGAGCATCCCAGGAATCGGCAATCGACAGGGACTGGTGGTGGTAGGTAGGTGACCGGGTTGGAGGTTGTACTTACCGATCCACATCTTCGGAAGCCGGTGGGATAGGCAGTCTAGGCAGGCAAAGATGGCTAGTGGTGGCGGTCGCAACCGGGGCTTGTGGCTTGCCCTCACTCACTCAGCAGGGTGGCAGAAGGCAGGCAGCAATGGCTGGGTGGCTGGGCTGCTGCTGGTGCTGTTCATGCTGGTGTGACCGATGCCGCTGGGTGGGAAAATTTTTGTAGTTAGTGCATATGCGCTATAAGTAGGGGAGGGGCGGGTGGGGGAGAATGAGGAAGGGATTTTCACGCATGTGCAGTAAAAAAAATAGTTTTTTTTAAAAAATGGCTTTTTTTAACTTTGGAGTGGCAGATAGGGGTGGGGGCCGGGGCAGCGAAGGGAGGAGTGGGAGGGGGAAAATGAGGAAGGGATTTTTGTGCATGCGCAGTAATAAAAACTGGTTTTTGGCCCATAGGAACGGCAGAGAGGGGCGGGGCCAAGCAGGGGTCGGTTTTACTGGTTCTTAGAACTACCAGTGATGTTAACAACCAGTTCTATAGAACCAGTGCAAACTGGTAGAAACCCATCTCTGATCTGAACTATAATTATAGTAGATGCTAGTGGAGAAAGGCCCTAGAATTCCCATTCTGCCTCCATTTTTGACAACATAAAAAAACCAGCTGCTCCATGGTGAAACACGGAAATTCTACGGAACTATTTCTTAGGCATTTTACAAAGATTCATTCAAATCTATTTTCCTCTAGAGCACCTGGTTAATTATTTTTGATAAAATGGCAGTATTGAGATATTTTTCTTTATGTTAAATGCATAGGTATACCTGTCCATTTCTTCCTGGCTCACTTTGAGTATTGTATGAAGCACCAACATCTTTGAGTGTTTGATCCAGAGATGGTATTCAGCAGGTTCTGACCAGTTCTGGAGAATTGGTAGCGGAAATTTTGAGTAGTTTGGAGAACTGGCAAATCCCACCTCTGACTGGCCCCGCCCCCATCTATTTTCTGTCTCCCATTGAGTCCTGGCTGATTGGCTGGGTCTCCTTTGGTTGTCCTGCATAGGAGAATGGAGCTGGAAAGCCGGGTAGTGGGGTGGGGAGGGAATGGGGATTTTGCAGTATCCTTCCCCTGCCATGCCCACCAAGCCACGCCCACCAAGCCATGCCATGCCTGCCAAGCCACACCCACAGAATCCATAGTAAAAATATTTGAATCCCACCACTGGTTTGATCTATTACATCCTTGGCTCTGAAATTTAGAAACCAGTGCATGGGATCAGTTGGAGGGAAGGGCTTTTGTTTATGTCAATTCCTAGATAAGTCTTTTATTATACACACATTAGAAATAAAATACAGTACAAATATTTCACTTTTGCTCTCAATTTCAGGAAACTCCTGTCTCCTTTCCAAAGATTGCCCAAATTGGGGCCTTATCAAAATTTGCCTCAGTTTGGTGGTAGCAGATTTGCAATCTTGGCTGATCTTGGAAAACTGATCAGGATTGTCCCTAATTAGGAGTTGGCTGGGAGACAGCTAGGAAATCCTGCTTCTGTAAGCTAGACGGGAACTTGAAATATAGCTGTTAGAAGATAAGACAATGGGAAACTATTTCTGTAACATTTCCAAGAAAAAGACATGGATATTTCCATGAAATTATCAGTAACTGAGATTGATATGACCTTAAACAAAACTGATGAACACTTCAAGGAATCATTGCCAAGCATTTGTCCTCTCCCAGAATAGAACACTGCAGAGAAGCTTTTTTTATAATGTCACCTACTAGGATAGCTAGTCCTCAACAATTGAGGCAAAAATGTAAATTGCTAAACAAGAGGGTTGTAAAGTGATTTTTGCCCAGTTTTAGACCTTTCTTGCCACAGTTGTTAAGTGAATCAGTTTTTAAGTGAATTATGTGATTGTTAAATAAATCTGGTGTTCCCCTCCACTGACTTTGCTTATCAAAAGGTGGCAAAAGGTGATCATATGGTTGGGGACTTTGCAACTGACGTGCCAGTTGCCAAATGTCTGAATTTTTATTACGTGACCACGGGGATGTTGCAACAGTCATAAATCAAGGACTACTTGTAATACCAGGCAGATCACCCCACAGTAAAGTACAATTACCTGAAAATCTGCACTGAATGGAATTGGGTAATTGCTTACCTCTATCTGTCTATATGTCTATCATCATTTCCCACCTTTATTATTATACCTCCACAAACATTCACCTCAGTGGTGATTCAAAAACTTTTACTACTGGTTCTGTGGGTGTGGCTTGGTGGGAGTGACACAGGAAGGATATACTGCAAAATCTCCCTTCCCTCCCCACCCCACTAACCGGCTTTCCACTCTGTTCTCCTATGCACGGCAACCAAAGAAGACCCAGCCAATCAGCTGGGACTCAATGGGAGGCAGAGAAGAGATGGGGGCAGGGGCAGTCAGAGGTGGGATTGGCCGGTTCTCTAAACTACTCATAATTTCCACTACTGGTTCTCCAGAACTGGTCAGAACCTGCTGAATACCATCTCTGATCCTCTTGTAGTTTATCTGACCAACCATAATAATCAAAACCAGGCCCATGTATGAATTAAACTGATAACTACATTCACACATGATGCTAAACCAAGTTTTTTTTAAAACTAAGGGTTGCTCAGTAAACCATAGTGGTAAGTCACTTTGGGGTGCATTTGCCTTGCTGATACTTTTGTCTGGGACAGAATAGAGAGCAACAAAAACAGGTCAGGAATGGTGATAATTTCCAGTGGCAGCCTTGGGTCTTCCAGCAGTTTGTCTGTGTCTCTTACTGGGAATATATAGGTAAAGGTTCCCTTACTCATAGTTGTTTCCAGCTCTAGGGGGTGCTGCTCATCTCCATTACAAAGCTGAAGAGCAGCGTTGTCCGAAGACGTCTCCGTGGTCATGTGGCCAACATGACTAAACATCGAAGGTGCACGGAACGCTGTTCGCTTCCCACCAGTGGTGGGATTCAATTTTTTTTACTACTGGTTCTGTGGGCGTGGCTTGGTGGGCGTGGCAGGGGAAGGATACTGTAAAATTTCCAGTCAGACTGGTGGTATTTGCCAGTTCTCCAAACTACTCAAAATTTCCGCTACTGATTCTCCAGAACTGGTCAGAACCTGCTGAATCCCACCTCTGCTTCCCACCAAATAGGTTGTTCTTTATAGGTAGTCCTTTACTACCTATATAGGTAGTAAAGGACTACCTTTACTTACAACCACAATTGACCCCAAAATTTGTGTTGCTAAGTGAGACAGTTGTTCAGTGAATTTTGCCCCGTTTCACCCCCTTTCTTGCTACCCCTGTTAAGTGAATCACTGCAAGTTGATAATATGGTTGTTAAGTGAACCTGGCTTCCCCATTGACTCCGCTTGTCAGAAAGTTGCAAAAAGTGAGCACGTGATCCTGGGATCCTGCAACAGCCAGAACTATGAGTCAGTTTCCAAATGCCCTAATTTTGATCACATGATCACGAGGAATGCTACAATGGCTGTAAGGGTGAAAAACAGCTTTTTTTCCTCTGCCATTGTAACTTTGAATGGTCACTACATGAACTGTTGTAAGTCAAGGACTACCTGTAGTTCATTCCCCCAATTATATCACACCCAACCAAGTTATTTTGCACAATTCTCTTTGCTCCAGATAGTCGGGCTTGGAATAAATCTTGCAGGATTTGGCACAAGGCAATGGAGAAAAGGAAGGAAACAAAAGGGTCTTGCAATTTAACTATCTACAATAGGAGCAAAGCCTGCCAGGATACAAAAATAGCTGGGGATCTGGGAAGGGTTTCCTGCCAGCTATTCTCTCATGCAGAATAACAGCACGCTTAAGGGAAGGGGGGAACCACAGAGTACCCCACTCCAGCTATCTTGCTGTTAACTCTCTCCTAGTCACAGATAGCGTTTAGTCTCTATGAGTCTCAATGTCTTTGTCAATTAAGCCATGAAATAGCCAAAGGGCATCACTGCTTAAGGTACCAGTTGGCCTTCATCTAACTCTGGGCTCTTCTCTCTACGGATTAAGCTACTGTAGTGGTGAGCTCTTGTATTTGAACATTATAGTCCACCAACAGCAGCCCATTCCCTGTTGCATCCCAAAGCCAAAGGGTCAGAGGTTCTGCATGTTTGACACCAAACCTGCAACCCAGAGATTGATGTGCAGAATGATAGGCAGAATCACTGAAGTGACAGATCTTTTCCAAAATCCACTGAGCGTGCATGAAGCAGATGATAAAGGGAGCAGCACAATTTATGCCATCTTCCCTGTTAATGCACACGTCCAAACTGCATGTGTGAACAGATTCTTTGGCCACCAATAGACTTGTGCATGGGTGTGATCTAATTGTTACTGGGTTGGTATATTTCAGGTTAACTTTCAGTTCCTGGAAGTGCATTGGGCCAAACCTTTATCATTGTGCAGCATAGTTTTCCTTTTCTTAAAGAATTTTCCTTTCCATGGAGAAACAGCCTTGTCTGCTTGGCTCTTGGACTTTCTCTAGTCAGCTTCACCACCTGCCTGTTTTATCCCATCTAGTCAATTTCATCACCCCCTCCCAACCATTTCACCAAGCTCATAGAAAGCTCCCACATTTAATTTGCCAGGGGATCTAGGATGCTTGCCCCATACAGGTAGTCCTCATTTAGCAACTTTTCAGAGTTATAATGGTCATGAAAAAGTTATTTTGCAACCACTTACAACCTTCACAAGCCTGTGAAGCAAAGGACACAGCTGACATCAGATCATAAGCACAGTTACAGTTTCTCTCAGTGACCATTTTGCTTAGGAACCAAGTTGTTGGTTCCAATTATGGTTGCTAAACAAGGACTATATGAACCCTAGAGTGCAAAAGTGATAATGTTGTCATTTTAGAACACGTGGAAGTGGCTAGTGTCCAAGACATATCTTGTGAAAAAGAGTGTGAAAAAAAGTCTACAATGGGTAGTGGGTCAAGAAAGTCAAGATGGCAGCAACAGTTTTACAATAGAAGCTCCAACACTTTATGTGAGTTGCACAAACATTAAAAAGGGACAAGGTTTTCACTGTTTTGACTTTTTAAATCGTATCTGCACATGCCAAGTAACACAAGAGGGCTGGATATTCTGACTCTCAGGAGCATGTGCAGCAAATTAGCCAGGATGATTTTTTTTTTTACTCTGCCTGCCATTTGACCCTACAGTGTTCAGCCTTCTGGAATGCAGAATTCTTGCTGATTTATCACAATGGAAACCCTGATATGCTATGATATAATAGCTGATTTCCATCTCTCGCTTTGGGCTGCCAGCGTTTTAAACACATCAGTGAGAATAATTTCAATCTCCTTTCAGCTCAAGAGCAGACAACTGTGTTTCTGCTGCTCCACTTTCTTTCTTGAGTTTGAAAAGAAAACCAGAGATTTTCACTCTGGTTTAAGGCATCTGGAACCCTTTTCCCTCCACATTTTTTTCCTGTGAGATTTTGCTGTCCCAGCAGAAGAACTTGGCTTTGAATCAGAATTGAGAAGGCTAGAGGACAGGAAATACACATGCATATGCATAGACATGCATGCATCTGCTTCTCCAAATGAGGGGGTATTTGGGTCTTTTCCTAGGTTACAGAATAGAGCAGGGGTCTCCAATCTTGGCAGCTTTAAGATTTGTGGACTTCACTTCTTTGCTGGCTGAGGAATTCTGGGAGTTGGTCCACAAGTCTTAAAGTTGCCAAGGTTGGAGACCCCTGGAATATGAAAGCAGAATTTTGGAATTTAATATTCCAACCTGCAATATTCCAGGAGAGAATGATTAGGGGTTTAAGGGTATCCAAATGTCAATCTGAATTCCCAGCAGTAGCCATTATTAGAGGCACTCTTGAAGAACAGGAAGAAGACAGTTCGTGTTGTGCTGTGTATTGCTAAGGTCAATTACTGAAGAGGCCAAGTACATTCTGAGAATTGGAAAGGGGAACATCAATGTTAAAGAAGATATCCCCAGAGATGGCAGGGGACCGGAAGTCAGGCTTTTGGCTCTGCCAAGTGCTGGAATAAGGGTTCATCACCTTTACCAATTTGATCTTTACCAATTTGAGCAACCCCATCTATCCTGTAGTAGGCTGCACATTTTTTAACAACCGGTTCTCTGGTTGGGTAGGTGTGGCCAGTTGGTCATGTGACTGGGTGGGTGATGTCACTCATCACACCCAGCCCTCCCTCCCGGCCAGTCACCTCAAAAGAACAGACAGGATTCAGCCGGCTGGAGCTAATCCCATCACTGGTTGGCTCTGCCCCCACCCGTTTTTCGGCCTGGGGGCCGTTTTCAAGCTGTTTGGGGGGCCATTTTCAGGTTGATTTTGGCTGGAAAAATAGCCTGAAAACAGCTCCAAAAATGGCCTGAAAACAGCCCCCAAAACAGACCATTTTGGGGCTCTTTTCAGGCTGTTTTCAGGCCATTTTGGGGGGCTTTTTCAGGCCGTTTTTCACCCAGAAAACGGCCCAAAAAACAGGTGGGGAACGGGGCCTGCCATTGGTCCAATTTCCAGTTCTCCAAACCACAGAGAATCAGAACAAGGGATTTGGGGCAAACCCATTTGAACTGGCAGCAGCCCACCTCTGCATCTATCCCCCATATAAGGAATTTGCAAATCTTTTCTGGGGGAATGTAATTGAAGAACCATGCTGTAGGTAAACGTTGGAAGCCCATTTAGGTTCAAAGAAAGCATAGAGTAAACTTTTCCTTGAGAGTGTGTGTGTGTATGTGATGTATGACTTTGAATTCTCTAATTGTGGCAGCAATTTTAAGAGAGCAAGGAATCTAAGGAGAGTTTCTTCAGTATAGAACAGCATGGTTGAAAGAGTCTGGAACACTCACATCTGAGGAAGGAAGGAAGGAAGGAAGGAAGGAAGGAAGGAAGGAAGGAAGGAAGGAAGGAAGGAAGGTGAAAGGGAGGGGGGAAGGGGGAGAGAGGGAGGAAGGGAAGAGGGGAGGGAGGTGTCTTTACCTTGGCAACTTTAAGATGCATGGACTTGCTGGCTAGGGAATTCTGGGAGTTGAAGTCCACAAGTCTTAATGTTGCTAGGCTTGGATACTCTGGTCTAGAATACACAAAGGCTCTTGTGTTTTAAATGTGAATAACAAAATCATCTTTGGTGGATGTATAAAAAAGTTAGAACAATTTAGATAAAACTATATACACTAATTTTGAGGATTTTAAAGATTAATACAAAAATGAAAATGGAGACTTTTTGGGGGATTGATGGATGTGATACGCACAAAAGGGGAAAGATTTGGCACAACCCACAATAGAGGAATGGTTGGTGAAGCCGATAAAGCTTGCAAAGATGGCTAAATTGACTCCCTTGATTAGAGAAAAAAAATCTACATTTATGGCTAACAAGAAATCCCTTATAGACTTTTTATAGGAAACAGAAAATAAACTTTATATAAACTGAGTTATGATTTTGATGATTGAAAAAAGATAATAGAAAATAGAGCCTATTACTCTTGTAAGCATAATTTTGTATTTGTGTACTTATAATTGTGAAGAGGCACTGAACATATTCTGACGTATTTTTTCCCTGTCTTCCTTCTAGGCAATCTGGTAGATTTTCTCAAAGCTGCAGAAGGCACTAAATTAACCATTTATAAACTGCTAGACATGTCAGCACAGGTATGAACAAAATAATATAATGGGGTGAGAAGATATAAGCAGACAGAATGGCTGAGGAAGAGCAAACAGTGGAAACACCTTTTATTGGGTGTTAATGGGTAGAAAACTTATTTTTAGGGAAGAAAAGAAATGGTAGAAACAACTTCTGCTGAACCTGGGAATTTAGTTGAATCTTTCCAGAACAGCAATCTCACAAGATCCTTAAAGAGAGAACCAACCTAGAAGTAAGGAGAAACTTTTTGACAGTGAGAACACTTAATCAATGGAACAGCTTGCCTCCAGAGGTTGAGTGCTCTATCACTGGAGGTTTCTAAGAAGAGAATGGACGATCATTTCACTGGGATGGTATGAGGCCCCTGCCTTGATTGCACTAGAACTGGGCTGTCAAACTCCTGGCCCGTGGGCCACAGTGGTGGGATTCAAATATTTTTACCACTGGTTCTGTGGGTGTGCTTTGGTGGGCGTGCTTTGCATGTGTGCACACACTTTGCGTGCGTGCCCCCCCAAACATGCACTTTGCACAGGCACAGAGGCGTTCTAACTCACCTCCTGCAAGCCTGCACGATCCCGGTCGCTTCAGCAGCTGCCACACAGCACTCTTCTGTGCCATGCAAAACAGCTGCACTTCAAATTCAGAGGATAAAGGTGAGTATGGGAGCCTGGGCAGGCAGGTGGGCCCAACAGCAGAGCGGCAGAGAAAGCCGGTTCGGTCTCCACTGCTCATCGCTGCTACTGGCTCAGCAGAATTGGGCCAATCCGATAGAATACCACCACTGGTGCGTCACATGTTGGCCACGCCATGACTGGTTTAGCAAAGGGGAAAAAAATCCCAATACGTCAAGAGATGCCACTGTGACAACATGAGTTTGACACCCCTGGACTAGAAGACTCCTGAAGACCATCCAGCCTTATGATCCTATGTTCTATGGTGTGTGCATTATTCCAGTCCATTTGTGGGTTGGCCAAAAGCCTTGACTTTTCCAGGGTGTGTTTGCTGTTTCTACTCTTAAGCACAAGGCAAGCGTGTCCACTTGGTGATCTCCAAGCTAGGCAATTATCCAATTCAGTTTGTTAATTGAAGAAACCAGCCAAACCTATTGTCTGGAACAAGAGCGTCCTAAGAGTCAGAAAGGCTGCAGGTTAGAACAAAAACAAAAACAGGATCTGAGCATGAATGTCTCATGCTTGGCTGCCTACCTTGGCTCAGGACCTTCCATTCTGAGGATACTTAGAAAGTGATTCCTGTTTTCTTCTTCATAACCCAATGAAAAGAGCAGGAATAGGAGGAGGATTCAGAGAGCAGTAAGTAAGTAAGTTAATAAGTAAGTAAGTAAGTAAGTAAGTAAGTAAGTAAGGACTAAGAAGTTTTTTTGGCCTGATTTATAGCAGGATGGTTGTGAGGATATACAGGAAAGGAAAGGAGTTACACTTGATCTGGGTGCTTGGGAGGAAAGCTGGGATGGAAATGCAGCATGTGATGTGTATCTCCTCTTCGCTCACAAAGATAGCAGAAGGAATGGCCTTCCTGGAGAAGAAAAACTACATCCATCGTGACCTGCGGGCTGCCAATATCCTGGTGTCCGAAAGCCTCTGCTGCAAGATTGCAGATTTTGGGCTGGCCCGCTTTATGAAGGACGATGAATACACTGCTCAAGAGGGTCGGTCTCTTCTGCCCCTCTGGCCTTGCCAAGCAAGCAAAGCTTTTTTCTTCCTTGGGGGAGGGAAGCCTGCAGAGGGAGGGTAAAAAAATTCAAAATGGCAGCTTCCAACACCCGATCCATTTTTAGGTGAGGGGTACATTGCATGTCAAAAAGAGTGGGGCTTTGACTGTGCAATCACACTTTCTCAGTCTTTAGAAACTCCCTTTCTAAACTCCCCTACTAAGACTTTGTTCTTCTGAACAGGCAGATTAGGGTCCATGAATTATTCTGGAGATAGAATTGGGGTGAGGGTAGGACAGAAGATCTTACGCAAAGGTACTATGCACACTGATTCAAAAAGTATTTCTCAACCTTAGTCACTTTAAATTGGACCTCAACTCTCAGAATTCTGAAATTGAAGTCCACACAGCTTAAAGTGGCCAAGGGCCACCGTTGATCCTTAGAATGCAGGTGTGTGATGCATACCCAAGCTTGGCCAAAGGGTTAGAATCCTTTCTCCTGGTAGGAAAACTGCTCCACTGTTTTAGAGCTGCAGCTGGCTGGCTTTGAGTTGATGCCCCAGCCTGTCTCCTGAGAATGTTTGTAGCCCACCGGCTTTGTGTTGTTGGTGCCAGGAAAGGCAGTGAGGGAAAGCGCTCTGCAAACTTGGTACAATGAGATCTGTGGTTTCGAGTGCAGCTCTCTGAAGAGATCCTTGCATACTGTGAGCAAGTAATTCTCAATCCCCACAACTTTTAAGAGGTGCAGACTTCAATTCTCAGAATGTTAAAGTATTTTAAAGACTGCAGTGATGCTGTTTGATTCTGTGGCATGTTATTTATTTAATTTGTACCCCACCTTTATTATTTTTACAAATAATTCAAAGCGGTGCACATATCCACTATACCTTCCTCCACCTATTTTTCCCCACAACAACCTTATTGGGTGAGTTGGACTAAAAGTCAGATATATCAAGGGTGACTGAAGGTTCAAGAACAGGAAAATCTAGTGTGTTCATCATCAACAAAACTCTGATTTTATAGATGAGGAACACTTTTAATGATGTGTACCTCAAAGACGTGTGACATAAAATACTGGCATTCCACAGTGTACAGCTCCTTCTTGTGGTCGATGCAATGAAATTTACCAGTTTTCCTCTTGTGGAAAATTAGTATTTCTTTTCCAGCCTTCCAACTCTCCTGATTGGCTGGAACTCAGTTTCTGAATTCTCAATCCATAGAGCTAAGGGCGTTCTGGAAATTGAAGTTCAGAGGAAAACAGGGGGGTCTAACCTGCACCAAGATATCATTCTCACTCTGTTAAGATTTCTTCCTTCAGGAGCAAAGTTCCCAATTAAATGGACAGCCCCGGAGGCCATTAATTATGGAGTATTCACTATCAAATCAGATGTCTGGTCATTTGGGATTCTACTGACTGAGATAATCACTTATGGCCGAATCCCTTACCCAGGTCAGTAAGTAGCAATCTATTTCCATTTGTGATCCCTACAAAATAAGTTTGCCTTTATCTAAGGTAGAGTTTCTCAAACTTGGCAGCTTTAAGATTTGTGGGCTTCAACCCCAGTCATGGTTGCTGGGGAATTCTGCGAGCTGAAGTCCATGCATCTTAGTTGCTGAGTTGAGAAACTCTGCTGTAAGGAAGAATTTCTGGGGGAAGCACCACCTTACCTTTTTAGGGATGCTTTATGATGTGTTGGCCTTGTGGGGGAAACCACCTGGGTCCCATTCCCGTTCTCATGTGCTGCTTTCTTGTGACTCCAGGAATGAGCAATCCAGAAGTCATCCAAAACCTGGAACGAGGGTACCGGATGCCGCAACCAGACAACTGCCCAGAAGAGCTGTACAAACTGATGTTGCAGTGTTGGAAGGATAACCCAGAGCAACGCCCTACTTTTGAGTTCCTGAAAGGGGTCCTAGAGGATTTCTTCACTGCCACGGAAGTACAATATGAGCAGCAGGTGTGAAGATGCTTCAAGACAGGATCCATGGTACACTATTCTCACAACAGCAGAAAAGACATTCTTGAAGACTTTGCCTTGCATCCAAGATGGCGGGGAGTGGAGGGGGGGTTACAATGGAGAAGAAGGGCTTATTGGGACCCCAATGTCTTCCTGAGAAGTTCATGGCTAATCTCTGGCAAACTTCCGCCTTTCTTCAAAAGGAAAAGAAAACCAACATTCAAAGGTGCCCACAGGAACTGAGATGGAGATTTCTTGCACCAGTTCAGCAGGCTGAAGCGAACCTTTTTAAAATTATTTTTTGCTTTAGCTGCTCTGTAGGAGGCACATGCACCAGGTATAGGTAGCAGGAGTGGGTTCAAAAATATCAGCAACCAGTTCTCTGCCTGGTTGCTGGGTGGGCATGGCTTAGTAGGCCTCCTGCACCATGGTGGGAGGCCCATTTTTCACCCTCCCCAGACTTTCCTCAAGCCTCTGGGGGGGCGAAAATGCCCTCCCCTGGACTCCAAAAGCCCTTTGGAGCCTGGAAATGACCCTGTTTCTAGCCTTCCAGAGCCTCTGCACAGGCCCTGCACTTATCTGACACCCAAATGGGCCACGTGGGGACTCCTGAGAGAAGTGAGGCAAGCTGGGCGGGGCCATCCAGGGGTGGGGCTTGCCGGTTTGCCGAACCAGCCATAAAACTAGCTAAGGGTTCACCCAAACAGGAGTGAACTGGTAGCAGCCCACCCCCGATAGATAGTCCACAACTTATAACCATGATGAACCTGGCAGTTGTGTTGTAAGTTGTGAGAGTCATAAAGCAAATCACCCATGTGACCAGATCTGTTTTCATGGCCATTTTGCAGCGGTCATAAAGCAAAAGCTGTGGTCATTAAGCAAGACTATTTTTCCTAATTTTTTCCAGAAATTTAAAGTGAACGTTGGTTTTCAGCAAAACCATTGTAAATGGCAATCATGTGACGGTGGGGGAGAAGCAACATCAGAACTTCCAATCTGGGTCATAGGTAGACTCAGCTGCACAGTTACCGGGTTTATAACTTTCACTCTAGGGAATTGGCCTAAGAACTTGGGACCTAATTTCTTAGTAGGCAGTCTAAGCCTAAGATATTTAGTAGACAAGTAGACTCTGTTGCCCACTTTGAAAGGGACTTGTGGTGAGTGGTGTTTATCTGCTTGACGCTTGTACTTGTCAGCAGCTTGGGCAAGAGCGTGCTTGATATTCTCCCACCCTTTTTTAGTGAATCCATCCTTTCGGCCAAGGACATCAAGGTGGGAGGCTCTCTAGGCAGTTCAGGCATAGGCACAGTCTATTCCGCTAGTACCCTGGAACGGAGTTAAGCTGATGTTACTGTGGACTGCGTTGTTATAAGCCACCTCAGCAAATGGCAGCAGCTCAGCCCAATTGTTCTGTTGGTAGTCCACGTAACACCTCAGGTATTGTTCCACCATTGCATTCGTTCATTCTGTAGCCCCATTCATACTTGGATGAAAAGCCAAACTCAACTCTTGTAAGGATCCTACGGACTGTTGGAACTCCCTCCAGAACTTAGCAGTAAACTGCACTCCTCGATTCAAGATGATTCGTCGAGGCACTCCATGAAGTCTGTAAATCTGTTTGATGAACATTTTTGCTAGCTTCTTGGCTGACGGTAATCCAGGGCAGGCAGTAAAATGTGCTTGCTTAGAAAATGGGTCAACTACTGTTCAAATAACTGTATTCTCCCCACTTTCTGGAAGTTCTACAATAAAGTCCACTGCTATTTCCTCCCAAGGATGGCTGGGATCAGCTACAGTTTGGAGTAGACCTAGCAGATTTCCTGATCGCATTTTCATCACCGCACAGGTGGAGCAGCTTTTGACATAATCCTCTACATCGGCTTTCATTTTTGGCCACCAGAATTGATGCAGCATCAAGTGGAGGGTTTTTAAGCAACCCACAGTGTCCAGCCAGCGTTGAGTTGTGGCATCATTACAGTACTTTCAGTCAGGCTGGAGGGGACATACAATTTGGGAGCCTTCCAGGTGAAGCCATCCCTCATTGTCAGGAGATTGGGGTTATCCTTCAATCATTGGTCCTCAGGGATAGCAGATTTCATCTCTGCCAAAATTGGGTCGGCCGTGGTATTCCCCTGACTCCTAGCTCGGCTTCAGGTAGTGACTTGAGCTGCTGGTTGCGATTGAGGCACTACTACATGTATCACGTCCTCTCGCTTACTGTTAAACTGAGATTTTCTTGATAAAGCATCAGCTAATTTGTTCTTTTCACCTGGGATATGCTTTAGTTCAAAATTGAATTGTTTGAAATACTGTGTCCAGCAGACTTGTTTAGTGGACAGTTTTTACAGTATTTTCAGTGCCTCTAAGTTCTTATGGTCAGTCCAGACTTCAAAAGGCTCCTTTCCCCTTCCAAGAAATGTCTCCAGGAGAGGAGGGTCTCCTTCTCCCATATGGCCCAACGTCATTCTGTGTCTGTCAATTTTTTGGACACAACTGAGCCACCAAATGAGGACCCAAGATTGTTGGGGGGCAATAAGCTGACTTTGTAAAAATGCCGCTTGGGGGGGCCAAAGCCCTAGTAATAAGCAGGCATATACAATGGAATGAAGGCTATTGCCGAGCACTTAGCATGGTGCTCCATAGACTGTAAGCTGCCCTGAGTCTCCGGAGAAGGGCGGCATATAAATGCAAATAAAATAAATAAATAAATAAATAAATAAATAAATAAATAAATACAAATTCTTCTATAGGAGCACTGCAGTGACAGCGACATCACTGGCATCAGCTTGCACTACAAAGAGCTTGTTTGGATCAGGGTGTAATAGGGCTGGCTCTTTAGAGAAAAGTCCCTTTAGTTCCTCGAACACTCAATGGTCCAGCTCAGTGGCTGGTTGGGTTTCGGTTTGGGGTTAGTCCCTTTTGTTTTCAATAATTCAGTTAGTGACAATGTGATCTCAGCGAATACGGGAATGAACTGTCGGTAAAAGTTTGTGAACCCCAAGAAATTATGTAGTTGTTTCCGGGTGCAAAGGGGTTGCCAGTCAAGCACCGCCTTGACCTTAACTGGGTCCATTTCAATCCCCTCATTGGATACTCAGTAGCCTAGGTAGCCTAGGTAGGTTTCATGGAATTAGCATTTTGATAGCTTGACATAAAGTTTGTCATCGAGGACTTTCTTTCAACCCGTCGCACCAGTTTTACGTGCTTTTCCATTGTCTCAGTGAAAATGAGAATGTCAACCAATTAAACTAGGACCCCCTGGTAGAGATGCTCATGTAGAACCTCATGTATTAGTTGCATAAATACTGTGGAGGCTCCCTGAAGTCCAAAAGGCATCATCTTGAACTGAAAACTACCAAGCGGGCAATTGAATGCAGTCTTCCATTCATCACCCTCTCTTATTCAGACCCAGTAGTATGCTTCTTGCAGGTCTAGTTTGGTAAATATCTTGCCTTTTGCCATATGGTTTAGTAGGTCCTTCAGTGGGTAGGTGCTTTGTACACATCCTCATTTATTCCATGAAAATCAATGCAAAGTCTCATCCCCCCATCTTTTTTTTTCTTTGAATAGCATGTGGGCAGCAACCCGTGAATTCGCTGGCTGGATGAACCCGCTGGCTAAATTGCAATCGATGTATTTTCTTAGTTCATCCATCTCTCATGGGGACATCGAGTACATTTTGGGTTTAGGTAGTTTTGCCCGCAGGGATGAATTCTATGGCACAGTCAGTAGGTCGGTGAAGGGGAAGTACATTGCATTCCTCCTCACCGAAGCCTCTGCCAAATCTTGATATTCTTTGGGTATGCATGGGCAACCTGGTGGGGTCTCTTTTGTGGAAGCCACTCTCTCTTTTTGGTGGCCGCTCCTTGGTCATAAAGGCTGTTTGTTCTCAATTTGGAGGGGGGGAGGCTCAGGACCTATCCCTATTCTTATTTTGCAGTAGCCGTCTTCCCAGGTGATGGTGGGAGCCCACTTGTCCAGCCAAGCCAACCCGAGAATGAGTGACTCAGTCATTTTTGGGAGAACCACAAATCGTATCAGCTCCCAGTCCCATTCTATTTCCAGTCTTACAGGTTCGGTGACTGAAGTCATGAGCTCCCCATGGGTTCCAGTGCTGGGCACCCTTATGTAAGTCCTTATGGCGAAAGGGCAGATGGCTCCACTTAACATTGGGTCTTCATTGCCACTCCCTCAGGAGTTGATCACTTCTGGGGCTGGAGTTTCACCCTCCTCAAACAGGAGGGGGAACCTCCATGGCCTGTCATGTGAACTTCCCCTTCTCAGGCGGATTGTAGGGAGTTTGTTTCGGCTTGGATATGACCGGTGTCCTTGCTTGAGGAATGGGCATGGGCACGAGGCATTTGGAAGCTCTGTGTCCAAGTTGGCCGCATTGGTAGCACTCAATGGTAGGGCTGGTTGCTCGCTTGCTGACAGGTTCACAGCTGGATGCCTGCCCAACTGGCACTTAGGGGCTTTCTCCTGTGTAGCTGTGATGATCCGTAGTGTCTCAAAAATAACACAAAAACTAAAACATGAATCAAGGTCTTGCAATACCTTCAACTTAACTTCGCTGTTTTATTAGTCACAGTTTACTTTTTATTCCAAAAGTAAATAATGAAGCAAAAGGAAACCAGAAACAAACCGTACTGACGAGAGTTCCAAGGCAAACCAAAATAATTAATCACACATTCCAGGAAGATAACTGGGGAGAATCCATGGGAAGAACGCCAACAAAGATAAAGCTCATCCAAGGAATACACTAATTTGACTTCAGCCTCCGTGAACACACAGTTACAAATTCTTATACCGAGCTCACAACTGCAAACCATGAGGAGGATCATGGCCCTCTCCTTCCAAGTAGACCATGCTTTTCCCTGATCCTCTCCTCCCTGCATGCCCTAGGATGGATAGGGGGTGGGCCTGGATCCTCCTCCGATTGCTCAGCCAGCCTCTGCCCTTCCCCAGACTCCTCCACCACCTCTGGAGCCACACTCCCACTCCCTGTTGGCTGTTCCTCCTCTTCCTCAGAGTCAGTCTCCACCCAGGGGCATGACAGTAGCCCTGTGGTGGGGGTTAATTTCTAAGTCCATTGCCATCGCCATCCAGTACCAATCTTGGATTCGGTCAGGAACACTTCTAATCGTGCACAACTTCCTCAGCTCCGGATCCAAAGCTTCCTTGAAGTAATAGACGAAGAGCCTTTTGGGCCAGCCTTGCAGCCTTCTGGCTACTCTTCTAAACTCCCACACTAACTATTTATGTGGGTGACCATGCTGTTTCAGCCCTTTGATTTCTGCTTCAGCCTTCTCTGGGTTCGCCGGGTCTTCAAGACATACCCACAAGGACCGCACAAATTCATCCACATCTTCTAACTCAGGGGCTCCTTCATCATGGAGTTGAGCGTACCAATGGGCTGCTTCCCCTTCTCTCACATTATCCACAATGGCAGTAATCATGTCTCGGTCTGATTGGTATTTTGCACCATAACGATCAATGTGAGCCTAAATCCGGTTGAGGAAGTAGGATAGTTTGCCTGGGGTGCCATCAAAGGTGACTAGGAATTGTGGCGGGGCAGTGGCTGGAGAGGGTGCAGCTGCAGCTGGAAGAATTGGTGGAGGAATGGGAGTCGGCATCCACTGGTACTGGATCCACCTATGTCCTGGATAGAAAGCCCACCCGGGTGGAATTTGGTATGTGGGCGGTGCTGGTGGGGCTGGTTGGATTGATTTGGGTGCATCTCCATGCCTGCCTCTGTTCCCAGAGCTTGATTGGTCTGGTGGCCCTGGGAGTTGTCCTGCCATGGCGGGTGACTAGGCAGCAGCCGTAGCAGAGAGATTTCATTGCTGGGATCCGGGCCTTGGGCCGGCAACCGCTGAATGAAACAAAGCAGATGCTCCGCTCTGGCCTGCTGCTGCTCCAGGTCCCGGATAGTGGAAGACAGGTTGTGGCAGGCCCCATCTTGGCTGGACCTTGTGTGGGGAGGACTGGACTGTGCAATCCACACTCAGCAGTTCACATTTTTCGGATAACCCGGTTAGTGACTGGCTCTGCGACGCTGGTTGAAGCCTCCACTCTTGAAACTCGCCAGCCTCCAGGGATCGCGGTGGTGTCTACTTGTAGGCAGCTCTGGTTCTTGGTTGCCATTGTGCTCCCAGAGGTGGGGGAATCACCGGTCACTGGTTCTGTTGGCGGGGTCTGGCCAAAGGGTCAGTTCCTTGGGTCTCGCTCTGCTCTGGATTTCAGCCTGCGCAGCCTCGGCTGCGGCCACTTCTGCCTCCAAAGGGTAACAGTGTGTTTCACAGACTTCCCCCTGCATGGGTCCAGTGGCCCCTTCACTGATCTCCGGTTGTTGCTCCATCTTCCCTGAGTCTTTACACTCCCTATACTCTCGGGGCTCAGGACTCCGGGCAGTGGCACTGCTTTTGAGAAAGCTGCTGTGATTTTCTTTTTAGGGGATTCAGGTTAATGTCAGCATTCGAACCAAACTCTCCACTGACAAACAAAGTCCATCCAAGTAAGAATTTATTAGAGAAGTCTAATATTATATTGTCTAATTAATATTATATTGGCACATCTGGGGAAAACCTGAATCTGAATTCCCGTGTTTTTCCCTGCTACACTAAAGGTCACACCCAGCCCTTTACTGATGACCCTCAAGTCACCCTCTCCAATCCACCTCCATTCTGAACTTCAGCCAAGTCCAGTCAGTCCCCTCCAAACTCCAGCAACCTGACCTTGAGCTCAGGAAAGAATGTTGTTGTGGCTATCCTCCGTTCTCACTACTCTCTCATTCCTACAGCTACCCAGCCTCCCTTGTGGCAGCCCCAAATCTGATTCAAGATGGATCTGGGGCTGACACACTGCAGAATTAGAATTATTAGAATTAGAATTAGCACAGGATAGAAATTATACAATTTGATCTTTTCTATATGCACACATGCTTAATACACATAAGTTATACATGCAACATTCTGTACTTTCAATTGTATATGGTTTGTTTTGATTTAGTTGAAAATTCCTAATGAGGTTTTTCAAAAGAATAGAACGTGCAGTAAATTTAATCAAAATGTAATAAAAAAACAAAAAACCAGCTCATCGAGCAGGGGAAGATTAGAAAACAAAGGTAAAATCATTTAAGATAAAAAGGGCTCGTTTCGAAAAATTCAGTTAAAATAAGAGCAGCGAATGAGGCTTTAACTCATCTTAAAAATCTTTAAAATTCTTTTTAAGACTGAATCTTTTAAAAACTTTGGTGCGGAATGTGTGTGAATTTTTAAAAAGGCGCAGCGCAGTTTTAAAAAGCATAAGATATATTAATGTTTCCCCGCTATCAGCCCGAAAATCTCACATTATTTGTTGCGGGGGGGGGGGAATTGAACCAGAGGAATGTTTCTCCCTCATTGTGAAAAATGGTACCAGCCCATCCTAAAACACACCCCTGTATTTTTCCTCCTGCAACAGTGGTACAGTCGGAGCAACTCCTAGCTGCTCGATCTAACTTGTTGTCGTGAAATGCCCCGCCCTTCCAGGCTCCCCATTGGTTTTTAGCGAGATACCTCCATTTATGATAGGCTAGTGGGCAGGGAAAGGTTCGCTGAGGGACGCCCTCTTCTCCCTGCCGAGGCGGGCTCGGTTGCGTGGCGGGACTCGGGTTCGGACTGAGGCGCCGTCAGGACGCGGAGCGGTGGCGGCGGAAAATGGCGCTGACTCAGGGGACCAAGCGGAAAGTCTGCTACTATTACGACGGTGAGTGAGGGGCTCCGCGTTTGGAGGGCGGGGCTTAGAGAGGAAGAGGCGGGACCAGGAGGAGAGGGAGACTAAAGGGAGGGGGCGGTCGAAGAAGTGGGACTACACCTCCCATCATCCGCAGCGCCCTCTGGACCGCTGCTGGGTCTCCTCCTCCCAACCATCGGAGCGGCCGGCTGCTTCGGGAGTCGTAATCTTGCCCAGAGCCTAGACTCCCATCACCCAGGCTTCCCAGTTGGAGGCGGATCGGGATACGGGAGGGGGGGAGGGGCGAGGAAAGCCCGATGGGGGCAGGCGGGTGGAGAGGAAGGAGTCTGATGGAGGGAGAAAAGGGGGTTCCGCTTTCGATACAACAGACCTTGTAGGTCTGATAGGTCGGAGCGAAGGAGGGAGGGACTCCCTGCCGCCCTCCAGGGGAGGGGGCGTTGACCAGAGCAGGGGTCTCCCACCTTGACCCCTTTAAGACTGGTGGACTTCAACTCCCAGAATCCCTCAGCCAGCTAGCTGAGGGGTTCTGGGAGTTGAAGTCCACCTGCCTTAAAGGGGCCAAGGTGGGAGACCCCTGGCCTGCTAGCTGAAGGATTCTGGGAGTTGAAGTCCATCAGCCTTAAAGGGGCCAAGGTGGGAGACCCCTGCTCCAGAGGATTCCCCCCCCTCGCTGCCAATTAATAGTGGGAGGTGGGGAGAGACCCGGTTGGCAAAAGCCTCACGAAGCTGGCCCGGCTTTGCACCCTTGCGTGGCAGGTGGAAGGAGTTGAAAGGCAGGCCCGTGGGGAGGGTGTGTGGAAGGTGCAGGGCTTCGAGGTTTGAGGCTGGCCCTGGGCTGTGAGGAAAGAGCCCCCTCTGCCCTTCCTTTGCATGTGGCAAGGGAAACTGGGGCGGTTAGGCAGGGAAAGCGGAAGGGAAGAGGCAGCGTGGAAGAAGAAGCCATCAAGGCGGTGGCCCCCCCAGAAGGGAAGGGGGGGCTGCCCGGTTGCAGAGAGGGTGGCTTTGGTCAGAAGGAAAATGTCCTCCACAGTCACGAGTGCCCTAATGGCATGCATGTCTTGGGGTTTCCTCCCTCCCCCAAAGGAAGACAATTGATTTTAAGCGTAGGGGATTCCTGTCCTTCACCACCACCACCAGCAACCTTGTAGGACAGGGGTCCCCAAACTTGGCACTTTAAGGCTTGTGGACTCCCAACTCCCAGAATTCTCCAGCCTGCTGTGACTTGAATCCACCAGTCTTAAAGTTGCCAAGTTTGGGGACCCCTGGTCTAGGGTCCCTGGCTTGAACAGGGGTTGGACTAGAGGACCTCCAAGGTCCCTTTCAACCCTATGTTCATATACTCTATCAGCTATGCTGGCTGGAGAATTCTGGGAGTTGAAGTCCACCAGTCTTAAAGTGGCCAAGTTTGGAGAGCTCTTGGACATGGAGGTTGAATATTTTCTCAGGGTTACTCTCTGGGCACCTGATGAAATATATCCATAAACCTTATATAAAAAGAAATGACTAGGCAGCTCAAGGTAGCCTTGGAGGGTAGGCTGGGCCCGAAATGAGAGAGTCTAGTGGCTCCAAGTAACTTTCATGACTGATTTGAAGGGAGACTCCCAGTCCCAATCCATCCAACACTGACTGCAGCACTAAAAAAGCTCTCTACCAAGGTAGTCGGAAGAGTCTTGCATGGAGGATCAAACTCGGGATGTAAAGAGGGAGAAAGAGCCAGGGCAGCCATAGAGAGAAGGAGCACTGAATGGGGTGTTTCAAGAAGCCAAGGGGCAGTTGGTAGGGAATGAGATGGAGTAGTGCTGTCCAAGTGTATTGGAAAACTGGAGATTTAGCAGGGCTGAAAAAGTGAGGAGGGAGCTGGGTGTGGACAGAGGAGGAAGTTAGTGGAAAATGAAGGAAAGGCTGTTTGTTTTACCATAGTGGCAATACCTTGGAAGCTCCAGGCACTCTTGTCCTACTCCAAAACAATTATTGGGCTTCTGATGATTGCAGAGGGGAATGGAGATCCTCATCTTCTGGATGAGGATAGGTCTCAATTGGATTCTAGGGCTTCCCCAGCTCCATAAGCTAAATTCTGAAGTGATCTCCATTTCTTTGCCCTGTCTTCTCTGGCCTCAGAGCTGAAGATGTTTATCCTTGGAAGAGACTCCTGGCTCTTTCTCAGACCACATATTTCCTGTTGTCACAAAAGCAATCCCTATTTCCCATGTCAGCCTGGGAAAGTTGGCCTATTTCTAGAGGGGGAACTGGCTTGTTGGGAATCACTTCTTCATCTCGGTCTCCATGGACAGTGTTTTCAAAGAAGTGCTAGGATCTTGTTTGCCAGGAAGGGCGGCCATTTTTCAGGGCAAATATGTAATCTCACACAATTGATGTTTGCTTCAGGCTATCTCCATGGTGGTGAACCTATAGCACGTGTGCCACAAGTGGCACGCAGAACCATTTGTGCTGGCACGCGAGCCACAGGCAAACTTACCTCACTACGTATGTGTGCGCGCCACACAGCAGATTTTTTTTTTGTTGGTTTGAGGCCTTTTTCTGCCTCCGAGAGGCTTGGGAAAAGCCTCTGCAAGGCTTTTCAGGCCAAATTATAGACCTGTTTCGTCACTTCCTGTAATACCGGAAGTGATGAAACGGGCCTATAATTCAGCCTGAAAAGCCTTGCAGAGGCTTTTTCCAAGCCTCTGGGAAGCCGAAAAAGGCCTGAAACCAGCCGAAAAATCAGCTGTGAGGCGCAGTGCAGATAAGGGGATGGGGTGTGGGGATTGCATGTGCATGTGCAGGAGGCGTGGGGAGGGGGCCGCGTATTGCATTCTGGGTGCTGGCAAGTGAGTGCATGTGCGCTAGCGTGCACAAATTTTTTTGCACAGGAGCCCAAAAAGGTTAGCTACCACTGGGCTATGTGCTTCTTGCAACCCAAAGCAGCTTGTCACTTTCCTTTGTCTCCAGGAGGATATTCTCAATTGGACCAAAGGTCCATCTAGAGCAGGGGACTCCAACCTTGGCAACTTTAAGACTTATGGACTTCAATTCCCAGAGTTCCTCAGCCAGCTGGCTGAGGAACTCTGGGAGTTGAAGTCCACAAGCCTTAAAGTTGCCACGGTTGGAGACCCCTGCTCTAGAGTAAGGATAGTCATCCTGTAGAACAGGCGTGTCCAACTCATGCCATCACGTCGTCATGTGACGTATCGGGACTTTTCCCCCCTTCGCTAAACCGGGGGAGCAGCACATGACGCATCGGCCCGTGGACCGCGAGTTTGACACCCCTGCTGTAGAGGTTTAAAAGTAATGAGTGGTTTTCTGGCTTTTGGGCAGGAAACGTTAGAAAATGATAATGCAAACTCTAAAATAGGCTCTGTGTTTTTCTGTGTGTATGCATAAATAAATATCTGTAACAGCAAGGAATCCATTCCCAAAGCTCTTTTTCAAAAACACTGCATTATTGTTCCATCTGTGATTATGATCTAGCCCTGTACTTCTACAACAGGAATACAGGTAGTCCTCAGCTTACGCCCATTGTGGTTGTGATGCCATTTTTTATGACCTTTTTTGTAGCGATTGTTTAAGGGAACCTATTTTTTTATCACCTGGTTTTGCAGAAAATGAGAAGAAAATGCCTATTTTTGGCAAAGTGTCATAAAACACGGTGCAGGACTGCAGGACACTAAATGTGGGCCACTTGCCAAGGGCCGCAAATGTGGTCACAAGACTGGTGATTGATCACCATACCTTTGGAAGCAGGTCCTAATTGTCCCTGGGTATGAAACTAAGCGACTGGCCATAATTGGAGCGCTTTGTGTAAATCAAGTAATCCAGGTAACCAAGTAATATGATGGCCCATTCCAGATTGAAAGACTTTGTCGTGTAAGAACTCTGCCAGTTTGAAAACAGCTCCAGACCAGTATGATCCCACATCACCTGATGAGCAGCAGAGCTGATTTATTTTTGGCTTGGCAGCATTCTCATTTATAATGAGCCTCTATGGCACAGTGGTTAGAGTGCAGTACTGCAAGCTACTTCTGCAGCCAGCTGCCTACAATTTGGCAATTCAAATCCCACCAGGCTCCAGGTTGACTCAGCCTTCCCTCCTTCCGAGGTGGATAAAATGAGGACCCAGATTGTTGGGGGCAAGAGGCTGACTCTGTAAACTGCTTAGAAAGGGCTGTAAAGCACTATAAAGCAGTATATCAGTCTAAGTGCTATTGCTATTCTACTTGAAACCAAGGCTAATGCTATTCGCTTGTTTATGGAAGTACTGAGACTTAGTGAACTCAGTGGTGGATTTCCCCATTAGGAGGAGCTCTTGCCTCACCCTTTCCCTGCTCCTGTTACTGGGAGGACAGAGTTGGTTTGGCTTCACAGGTCCCTCGCCATAGGATCCCTTGACCCAGAGGTATGCCTGTGTGTGTACTAATTGATTTTATTTTCTCTTTAGTGGCCTCAGAGATTTTGTTGCTGCAGGAGCAGTATGTTGATTGTTCTTCTTCTCCTTGTTCTGAATGTTGTGAAGCAAATAGCAGTGAGGAGTGTCACAGGTGCTTTTGATTGCCTCTTGAAAGATTAGGGCAATGTTTCTCAAATTTGGGCACCTTTAAGATATGTGGACTTCAACATTGTGCAAAAGCCAATCTGGCCGCTTTCAAAATATGTATTATTATATATTTCACTTTTTTGGGGAGTTGTTTATCAAAGATCCCTAATAGAAAGGACTCTGGTTTAAATTCAGTCTGTTCTCTTGCACAATATTGGAAACAGCCTCAGAGGAAATCATCATTCAAAAAATCTCAAGTTGTGCAGAAATGGACAAATTAATTTTGTCACTAAAGGATAAAGACACTTCAATATATTACGACAGTTGGAACTTCTGGTACAAATGGATAGACCAAAGATAGATTACACACCAAAAGGCAAAAGAAGATATGATAGCATCGGAGTAGTGATATATATATATATATATATATATATATATATATATATATATATATATATATATATATATATATATATATATATTAATCCTTATATATATGACATAAAATAAGGATAAAAAGGAGGCCCCACAAACTGTTGAGGATGAAAGTGTTTTTAATCGTTTTCTTCTATTCCTTTTTCCTTATTTTCTTTTTCTCTCACACATTTATGTATATATTGTTTGTCTATTTTAATTGTAAAATCAATAAAGTTTATTTTTTAAAAAAGATATGTGGACTTCAACTCCCACAATCGATGATTGGCTGGGGAGTTCTGGGAGCTGAAGTGCACACAACTTGGAAGTTAGCAAGTTTGAAAAATGCTAAATTAGGATATGACCGTGGCCCCACAGTTAGGCCACCCACCTATCCCTGGCGCAGAGGGCTTTGTTTAACTTACTTAGCACTCTTTTATAGGCAATCATCAACTTATGGCCATTCGTTTCACAGCCATTCAAAGTCACAACAACAAATGAGAAAAATTGCCTATAATCAGTCCTTGCACCTATGATTGGTCCTTGCAGCATCCCTACTGTCATATGAATGCCACTTTGAAGCTTCCCAGGGGCTTTCTGATAAGCAAGTCAATGGGGGGAAGACAAATTTGCATAATGATCACACAATTTGCATGATGATCACTGCAAAAAAGATTGTAAAATCCAATGTGGCTTATTTAATGAGTGCATCACCTAGCGACAAAAATTCCAGTCCCAATTATAGTTGTAAATTGAGGACTACCTGTACTCTCTCCCACTCAGAAGTACATTGCTAACCCAGTTCTCCAGCTGAAAGACTCTGGAGAGCTGTGGACTTCTTCCAAGATTTTCAGCAACGGCCGTATTGGCTGGGGAATTTGGATATTGGGCTCCAGGGTCTAGAACTGTGATGGCAAACCTATGGCCCCTATGGGTGCCGGACGTGGCACACAGAGCCATTTTTGCTGGCACTCAAGCTGTCGCCCGGAACAGATCCACTGTGCGTGCGCCTCCTGCCAGCCAGCTGATTGTCGGGTATCTGCAGCACATGCGCGGGGTGCGGGGCGTGTGGGAGACGCATGCGCAGGGGGTTGTGTGCGTGTGCGCAGAGGCATGTGCGTGGGGGGCGCACATTGCATTATGGGTGCAGGCACGCATGCACGCGCATACTTTCGGCACCACCACTGGGCTAGAAGCTTTAAAAAATACTCTTGTGTTTCCTTTAGACCAGGAGCGTCAAACTGGATTTCTTCGAGAATTGGATCAGCATTGTCGTTCTCCTTTGCGGGCTGGCTGGGGAAGAGGGCGTGGGAGACAGAACGGATGCCTTCTGC
Organism: Bungarus multicinctus; assembly: GCA_023653725.1. Lineage (NCBI taxonomy): Eukaryota > Metazoa > Chordata > Lepidosauria > Squamata > Elapidae > Bungarus > Bungarus multicinctus. The sequence goes on along the minus strand of CM042835.1, from coordinate 26,073,778 downwards.
AGCACCCTGCCGGCCAAAATGGGGCAGCCTCCCCCCCACGCCCCGTTTTGGTCAGCAGAGTGCTGCAGGAGGCCACCCAGGCCGAAAACGGGCACTCCCCCCGCACCCCGTTTTGGCTGTTGGAGGCACCGCAAGTATTGCTATTTCCAGGCTGGCTCCATGGGCTGCATCCGGCCCACCCCTGATTTGACACCCCTGATTTAGACTTTCTTTTTTGGTGTGGAGTGAGGTTTCCTCCTAAAGTGAGGCAGGATTAGTCCTGCTTAGTATTTTGATGGAGATGACCAAAAGATCTAAGGTTTATGGGTTCCAGTGGGGAGGTCAAAAGAGATTCCTTGAAAGAAAGGTTGGCAAATGACTTCTGTTGTTGCAAAGAAAACAACATGGAGGTTTCCATGAAATTCAGTAGGAGCTGAATCCAGGAATTCTTAAGGAATTCTTTATGTGTTTACAGCTGCAAGGGGAAGCTGATGCATAAGGCCACTGCTTATTGTTGACAAAGTCATATTATATGGAAGTGTTGTGTTTTGGGGTCCACTCCAATCCTCTTGCCAAATTCTGATATTCCAGATGTAGTGCTTTTCTGAAACAACTGTGTGTTCTCTGAGGCTGCTGAAGAAGCCTTTGCTTCCCTTGCTTTCTGTAAAAGATGGCTGGGACAACTTGGAGCAGTATTTGGGAGTTGAACTCTGACCCTTAGCTGAAAAAGGCTGACCAGCAGGGTCTCAACGTGCTTTAAGGGGGCCTGATTGACACTTCGGGCGACAACATCAGTTCTGTCTGATTTATTGAATAAAGCAAAATTCACAACAACATGGAAATCAAAACAGCTAATTGTACTACACTTTATGTTTATTCATTTGAATAACATAAACATTTTGAGGAACACTGCTTGGGGATTCGGCATGCTGCTTCTGCTTCTTGTATGATGGTTGTTGCTGGGAGATGTTTTGGAATTACTTCCTGCCCTGGTGGAAATTTGCTTTTATTGAATTGAATTGTGCAAGTTTGGAGCATGGTTGAAATTTTTTTTACTTGTACCAGATTCTACACGACAAAACGGTGAGTTGATTCAGAACACCTGCTACCATGCAATCAATGTTTCTGTAAAATGTGATGACACCTCTGCCCTGAACCAAAGGTGTGTGTATGTGGGCCATCAGAATTCCTCTGCTCTGCAATTTTTCTTTTGAAAGATCCTTTTGGAGAACTAGCCTACCCCCCATTTTCATCCCACTTGCTGTGGAATTCAGAAGGGTTGAGAAGCTGCCCTGCTGACTACTTACCCTCAAGGACAGTATTTCTCAATCTTGTCAACTGTAAGATGTGTGGACCTCGGCTCTTAGAATTCTCCAGCCTTGGCTGGGTTCTTCTGGGAGCTGAAGTCCACACTTCATAAAGCTGACAAGGTTGAAAAACACTGCTCAAGGAAGTAGTACTTTCTCAGTCTGGTCATCAGAAACCTATTAAACTGAGGACAGAAGCTGTACTTGTACACAGACCAGTTCTTATTTATTTATTTATTGTTCGTATTTCTATACCGCTCCCTCTCCCAAAAGGGACTCGGGGCGGTGTACAGCCTAATGAATACATAAAATACAAAGTTACAAAATTAAATAGAATTTAAAACCAGATTAAACATAGATGTGGCTGCATCCCGAAAAATTTTAAAAATGAAATTAAAATTTAAAAAACCCTGTTAACTTAAAACCCCATAGACCCTTACTGGGCCAGGCCAGCCTGTTTAAAAAATAGGGTCTTAACTGCGTGCCGGAAGGAGAGGATATCTGTCATGGCTCGTATCTCTGGGGGGAGATCATTCCACAGGGAGGGGGCTCCCACAGAGAAAGCACGTACCCTCGGGGCCGCCAGCCAACAACGATCAGGCGGCGGCACCCCAAGGAGGGCAACCCTGTGAGAGCGTACTGGGCGGCGGGAGGTTGATGATGGCAGTAGGCGGTCCCGTAAATACCCAGGTCCCGAGCCATGGAGCACTTTAAATACCATCAGTACCAACTTGAATCGAATCCGGAAGGCCACAGGAAGCCAGTGCAGCCTGCGGAGAAGTGGTGTTACGTGGGAGCTCCGAGGGGCACCCACGATCACCCGCGCGGCTGCATTCTGAACTAACTGCAACCTCCGGAGACTCTTCAAGGGGAGCCCCATGTAGAGAGCATTGCAATAATCCAAGCGGGAGATAACGAGGGCGGAAGTGACTGTGCGAAGTGCGCCCAGATCCAGAAAGGGCCGCAACTGGTAAATCAGACGAATCTGATAAAAAGCCCCCCTGGCGACGGCTGCAATATGTTCTTCCAAAGACAGCCGTACATCCAGGAGGACACCCAAGTTGCGTGCCCTTTCCACGGGGGTCAAAACCTCTCCCCCCACGGCCAGCGAAGGAATAAGCTGGCTGTATCTGGGAGCAGGAAACCACAGCCACTCGGTTTTGGCCAGGTTGAGACGAAGCCTGTTACGACCCATCCAACCCCGCACGGCCTCCAGGCACCGGGTCATCATTTCTCCGGCTTCGTTGGGGTGGCCCGGGGTGGAGATGTACAGTTCTTGAAAAGGGGTGGCCCGGGGTGGAGATGTACAGTTCTTGCTTTGATGATGTTACCTAGTTAGGTTATGAAATGTCTGCAAGAAAAGAACTAAGTTCAGAGCACACCAAGAGTTCCACAGCTCAACCCTGAACTATTCTCTTCTACTGAAACAGATGTTTTAACTCAAAACTCCTGTGTTCCTCTGTCTGGCCCCTCCCTTTGTTATGCTGATGTCCACTCTTAAATACCTTTCTAACATTTCATTAGGTTCACATGTAATGATAATGTACTCCCCTTCACTTCTCTTTTCTTTGCCTCTTAGGGGACGTCGGAAACTATTACTATGGTCAAGGTCACCCCATGAAGCCTCATAGGATCAGGATGACTCACAACCTTCTTCTCAACTATGGTCTTTACAGAAAAATGGAAATCTATGTAAGTTTTTAAAAACGGAACATTAAACTCTTCACCTGCTGTTACTTAACTGGGTCTTGTGGCTCAGGAAGAAGGAGAGCTACTACAAGGGAGCACCCCCACCTCGCCAGTCACCCAGTCTGGTCCAGAGGATACTTTGTCCAAAGAGTATCCAGGGGCCTTGACACATTTAATATGAGAGGAAAGTTGCACCACCCTCCTACTGGAGGCAGTGGTCAAGAAGGACCAGTGGATTTTGCTCCTCCCATCTAGGGCTGAGTTCTGACTGGAAATGATCCCGATTGTCTCTTTATTTGAGGCTTTTTGTGGCTGCTCACGTGCCCCTTTTCAAGAACCTCAATAAAGTCAGAGCTATGCTTGAGCAGTGTTCAGAGGTGAAGGCCTTACCAAGTTGTCCTCCTCCCTTCTCTGTCATTTCAGCGACCTTATAAAGCAAGTGCCGAGGAGATGACCAAATATCACAGTGATGATTACATCAAGTTTCTTCGGTCCATTCGCCCAGATAACATGTCTGAATACAGCAAGCAGATGCAGCGATGTGAGTGAAAGTGTTACATTTGCTTGGAAATCCTCAGACGTGGTTGGCTAAAAAGGGGCCCCTCGGTGGGTTTTTAAGTGGGGGGGGATTTAATGCGTGGATCAGGCTTATAGCAGGAAGGATGCATGATATCAGCCCTGTAAAATCCACTTGCAATATCTTATCCATCAGCCCTTAAATGAGGTTTTTGATCCCGGTTGGGAAAAGCCTGGCCTGACATAGAAAGTGTGGTTGCTTTCAGGCGGGATGGCAAACTATGGCTTTTCACTCTGACTAGCCCAACAGACCCTGGGTGTTGCTGGGACTTGCCACCACTTTGTGGATGAGAAGAGAAAATTAGCAATCCCCTTGTTTTCGATACCTTTGCTATTCCTTCAGAGGGTAACTTGTTAATATCCACTGTTTGTGTGCCAGGAAAAGTTTGATCAGTCGTGCAAAAAACAGGTTTAGGCTTAACAAGGTTTAGGGTCTTTCTTGTAAGCTTTTGTTGCTTCAATTGAGTTAAAGCTTGAGAAATGTATTTCTCAACCACAGCAACTTTAACCTGTGTGGACTTCAGCTCCCAGAATTTCCCCAGCCAGCACGTTGGACTACCCTGCCACCCCGGGATTTCCTAGTGGCCTCCTGTCCAAGTACTAACCATCTTGAACCCCAGAGCTTTGAAGCTCTAGTGTGGCATTCTGCAAAGCTCTTAAAGCTCTCAGTTCACTAGAGGTCCAGCAGGTAGCGCCAACTCCTAGCATTGTTAGATGCCAATGGACAGCTTGAACAAATCTGACATCTCACTTTCATTAATGAGCAGCTTGTGTTTTCCCCCCCCTGTAAGCAAGATATTTCGATGCAGTTGCTCAGTTTTTGCCTCCTGTTCCTAGATCACTTGAACTCCAGTGGAAGTGCAGCTTTATCGCACATGGTTCTCAAATTATATATTTATTTATCAAATTTAGAGACTGTCCATCTTCCTCACAGAGCGACTCTGGGTGATGTACAGTTAAATCTCTCCTTCCTTGTCCTCCTTAAAACAGTTTTCCAAACGCATTTCCAGACAAATCTCTGTGGCTCTGGGTTGTTGTTGTTGTTTCAAATTCTGATTTCTCTTTTTGGCTGAAATCACTGGTGTGTTGTGATTAAGCAAAGGCTTCTGTTCCTTTTCCTTTCAAGTCAACGTTGGAGAAGATTGCCCTGTGTTTGATGGACTGTTTGAGTTCTGCCAACTTTCGGCTGGAGGCTCTGTTGGTAAGGAGCAATCACAGTTTTAAAAATAAAACCCTTAAGAGGATGTACTAACTGCACTTCTGCTGCGGACTTCACTTCCATTATGGAATTGCAGGCTGTGTGTTCTGACATCTGATTCCTTGCTCCCTTTAGGGCAGGCATGATGTGCTAAGTTGCTCTGAATTTAAAATGTTCCTTTGAATGCAAACTATTTCAGACACTTTTGAAAAATACCAGGAGGAGACTGATACAGGTACTCCTCAACTTAGAACCACAATTGGGGCTAGAATTTCTGTTGCTGAGCAACTTGATCATTAAGTGACTCATGCCCAATTTTATTGCCTTTTTTGCCACAGTTAAGCAAATCTCTGCTGCTAAATGAATCATATGGTTATTAAGCGAATCTGTTCTTCCCTATTGGCTTTGCTTATGGGAAGCTGGCTGGAAAGGTTGTAAGTGGTGATCAGATGATCTTGGGATGCTAAACCATCATCAGTACATGCCTGTTGCCAAACCCCCAAACTTTGATCATGTGATCGTGAGGATGGTGTGAGGACCTGTCATAAATTACTTTTTTCAGAATCCTTATAACTTTAAACAATTGACTGTAAGTCAAAGGATTGTCTGCTGTCCTCTCAGCTCACAAAAGCTTATGCCTTTTAAGAAAATTTGTTAGTTAGAAAGGAGGCTATCAGAATCCTCAGTTTTTTATTCTCTCATTAAGCATTTTGCTAAAGCAGCTGTTTTGAACTTGAGACGTTCTGTTCCATACTCAGATCACTTTCAAAATGTTCAAAACAGCTGTTTCCACACAGAAATGAAGAGTGTTGGTTTCAGAATAACTCACATCAAAATGTTTTGAACATTCCACATGATAAGTTCACGGATGAATGTTTCTAGAGAGTGTTTTCTCTCATGCATCCATGAATAGTTATCTCAGAATAGCATTTGTACAGATTTGGATAAATATTTAGAGATTTATGGATCCCCGAATCCAGAGCAAATTCCCTTGGTGTCTGCCAGCTTCTCTGCCTTCCCTGATTTAGATCTTTTTAGGTTATTTTAATTAAACAATAATCTTGAAAATAATAGCAAGCAAGAGCATGAAGTATAATGACGTCCTCTGGTATTGTAATTTGTAAAAACACCTGTGATCCGCAGACTTTGAAATTAAAAATGGCTGATGGTAGCTGCTAGTCTTTGAAAGTATGTCCACCTGCTGAGAAACAAATAAACTTGGATCACTTAAGGGCAATAAAGACCTTACTGGCTGGTTAAAGAAGGGAGGAGCAATTTATTTATTTAATTAAACTTTTATACCGCTCCCTCTCCCAAAAAGGGACTCGGGGCGGTGTACAGCCTACTAAAAACACATAATAAATACTCAATAAATACAATTAAAATAAATTAAACCAAATTGATCCGGCTGTCTAACCCAAAAATAGAGTTAAAAATTAAAAACTAATAAAACCCCGATTAAAATTAAGTTAAAAAACTAAAAATACAGTTACTGGGCCAGGCCAGCCTGTTGAAAAAATAGGGTTTTCACTGCGCGCCGGAAGGTCAGAATATCCGTCATAGCCCGTATCTCCGGGGGGAGATCATTCCAAAGGGAGGGGGCTCCCACAGAGAAAGCCCGAACCCTCGGGGCCGTCAACCGACAATGGCCGGGCGGCGGTACCCCGAGGAGGGCAACCCTGTGGGAGCGTACTGGGCGGCGGGAGGTTGATGATGGCAGCAGGCGGTCCCGTAAGTACCCAGGTCCCGAGCCATGGAGCACTTTAAATACTGTCAGTACCACCTTGAATCGAATCCGGAAGGCCACAGGAAGCCAGTGCAGCCTGCGGAGAAGCGGTGTAACGTGGGAGCTCTGAGGAGCACCCACGATCACCCGCGCGGCTGCATTCTGGACCAGCTGCAGCCTCCGGAGACTCTTCAAGGGGAGCCCCATGTAGAGAGCATTGCAATAATCCAGGCGGGAGATGACGAGGGCGGAAGTGACTGTGCGAAGTGCGCCCAGATCCAGAAAGGGCCGCAACTGGTAAATCAGACGAATCTGATAGAAAGCCCCCCTGGCGACGGCTGCAATATGTTCTTCTAAAGACAGCCGTACGTCCAGGAGGACACCCAAGTTGCGCGCCCTTTCCACGGGGGTCAAGACCTCTCCCCCCACGGCCAGCGAAGGAACCAGCTGGCTGTATCTGGGCGCAGGAAACCACAGCCACTCGGTTTTGGTCGGGTTGAGACGAAGCCTGTTACGACCCATCCAACTCCGCACGGCCTCCAGGCATCGGGACATCACTTCGACGGCTTCGTTGGGGTGGCCCGGGGTGGAGATGTACAGCTGAGTATCGTCAGCGTACTGATGGAACTCCACCCCGAAGCCACGGATGACCTCACCCAGCGGCTTTACATAAATGTTGAACAGCAGGGGCGAGAGCACCGACCCCTGAGGCACCCCACATCGTAGGGGCCTCGGGGCCAATCTCTGCCCCCCCGTCAACACAAATTGCGAGCGGTCGGAGAGGAAGGAGGCGAACCACCGCAACACGGTGCCTCCCACCCCCAACCCCTCCAACCGCTGCAATAGGATACTGTGGTCGACAGTATCAAAAGCCGCTGAGAGATCTAACAGGACCAGGACAGAGGAACAACCCCTGTCCCGGGCCCTCCAGAGGTCATCCACCAACGCGACCAACGCCGTCTCCGTGCTGTGCCCGGGCCTGAAGCCCGATTGGAGGGGGTCAAGATAACTCGCTTCATCCAGGTACTGCGGGAACTGACGTGCCACCACACTCTCAACAACCTTCGCAACGAAGCGAAGGTTGGAGACAGGACGATAGTTAGATAACAATGCTGGGTCCAGGGACGGTTTCTTGAGGAGGGGCCGCACCACCGCCTCTTTCAAGGCGGCAGGTAACAGCCCCTCTCTCAAGGAAGCGTTTATAATACCCTGGAACCAGCCTCGTGTCACCTCCCGAGTGGCCAAGACCAGCCAGGAGGGGCACGGGTCCAGCAAACAGGTGGTGGCATTCAGTCCCCCCAGTATCCTGTCCACGTCCTCCACAGTAACAGGATCGAACTCAACCCAATTGACCGCACCGATATCCACCCCCGCCCCCCCGCCCGGAGATGCCCAGTCGGAGTCCAGCTCGTCCCGGATCTGAGCGATTTTGTCCTGCAGAAACCTAGAAAACTCCTCAGCCCGTCCCTGCAAGGGGTCCTCCCGCGCTCCTACCTCCAGTAGAGAGCGGGTCACCCTAAACAGGGCGGCTGGGCGGTTTTCCGCGGACGCAATAAGGGTGGAGAGGTAAGATCTCCTCGCCATCCTTATCGCCACTAAATACGTCTTAATATAAGATCGTAATAGTGTTCGGTCAGACCCAGAGCGGCTGGCCCTCCAACTGCTCTCTAGGCGTCTTTTCCGACGCTTCATCTCCCTTAGCTCCTCAGAAAACCAAGGAGCCACTTGGGATCGGCATCGGGTCAGAGGCCGCAAGGGCACGACTCGGTCGAGGGCCCCAGCAGCCACCCTATTCCAGGTGGCGACCAAGCCCTCAACCGAGTCGTGTGTGTGAGCTTCGGGAAATGGCCCAAGCTCCGTCAGGAACCTATCAGGATCCATCAGGCGCCTGGGGCGGTACCATTTTAATGGTCCCGCCTCCCTGCGGTCAGGGGGTGCGGAACGGAAGTCGAGCTTCAGGAGCGAGTGATCCGACCATGACAGGGGTTCTATGACTATATCCCCCATACCCAGATCACTCTGCCACTGATCAGAGACGAAAACCAGATCCAAGGTATGACCTCCCACGTGAGTAGAGTCCCGAATTAACTGGGTCAGGCCCATGGCCGTCATGGAAGCCATGAACTCTTGAGCAATCCCCGAGGTACCGCCAGCAGATGGCAGGTTGAAATCCCCCATGACCATAAGCCTGGGGGTCCCAACCGCCACGCCAGCTATGACCTCAAGGAGCTCAAGCAGGGCTGCTGCCGCATAGCAGGGAGCCAGGTATGCGACCAGCAAGCCCACCTGAACCTTGGGACCGAACTTCACGAAAAGGAGCTCACACCCGGTCGTCTGAGATACAGTGGCCTCCCTCGGACACAGATCCTCCTTAATAACTACCGCAACCCCCCCTCCCCTCCCCTGGGCCCTCGGCCGATGAAAAACCCGAAACCCGGCTGGGCACATCTCCACCAGAGGGACTCCCCCCTCCTGGCCCAGCCAGGTTTCGGTAACTCCCACCAGGTCCGCGCCCCCCTCACAAATCAAATCATGGATGAGAGGGGCTTTATTAACAACGGACCTGGCGTTACACAACATCAGCCTAAGGCCCAGGGCCCGATTGCTCAGACCCCCTGGGGAACGGGAGATGACAAGGGGGTCGGAGCGCGCCACAGCAAGCAAACAGCGAGGGCGCGCTCCCAACACAGAATATGGCCCCCTATAACCGCCAAATCTGCCCCTCCCGCTCACCGTAACAATAGATTTAATTCCACCCTCCCCGGTGACCCCCCCCATCCTCAATACGGTCCTGTCCGGACTCTGACTCTCCCGGCCACGCCCAACCCCCGGCCTGGACCCAGCCTCCGGCGAGTTGTCCCCCAACTCCCGCCCGGGCCTTCCTAACCCCCTTAAAAACCTAACTAAAAATTTCTTAAGACACCCCTCCCTCCCGCACTTAAAACCCCACCATCTCTCCGGATCCCACAATCCGTCCTTGAGATGGGCCTCCGAGAGAGCAGAGGGCCATTGCTGAGATAGGGGGACATATCTCAGGGCCCAGAGATCATTTCTGGTGTAAAATAGCGTCCCGGCCTGAGTCCTCTGATAAAAATGATGGAGATGATAAAAATGACCCCGACCAAGCTGAGAACTAGCCGGCCGGGGCCCAAGTCCAGGTTGAGGGCGTTCAGCGCACCGCCGATTGGACGAAGAGGAGGAGAATAACTTCAACCGCGGCAGTGGTCCTCCAGTCCCAGCTCCAACTCCAACGGCCGCCTGCCGGTCACGCCACGGGCTACCGGGACCAGCACCAGACCCAGGACCACACCATGGCCCTGGAGGTCGATGATCTTCCAGCCGCCTCGGTTCTGCCCGCAGCGTCCATCCTCTAGCCGCTCGAGTCGTGGCTCGTACACCAGCTTCGGCTGGGGCCCCTGCAAAGGCCCCAGCCCCGGCCCCGGCGATAGTCCCACAGCCAGGCCGCCCTGGCTCCGCCCACGGCGGCCGACCCTCGGCCGCTCGAGCCGCCCTTCCAACTTCGGCTGGGGCCCTCACAACGGCCCCAGCCCTGGTCTCGACCCCGGCGGCGGTCCCATAGCCACGCCGCCAGTCTCCAGCCGCTCCAGCCGCTCCAGCCTCCAGCTGCCAGCCTCCAGCCGCTCCAGCCATCCCAGGAACTTCGGCCTCGCATGGCCACACCGCCGGCCGCCAGCCGCGAAGTCGCGCGGACCCACCGCCAGCCGCCGGCCTCCAGCTGCTCCGGCCTCCGGTCTCCGCCGACTCCAGGCATCCGGAGACCTCAACCTCGCACGGCAGCACCACCGATCGGGAAACGCCCACCTCACAGCCGCGCGGCCCCGCCGCCAGCCGCCAGCTGCCAGCCGCCCGCCGCCACCGCAAGGGGGTCGCCCCACAGCCGCGCGGCCCGCCGCCGGGCCCGGCGCCAGATACGACGCCGCGCCACGGCCCCGGGGATCGCCTCACAGCCGCGCGGCCCCGCCGCCAGCCGGCCGCCGCCGGGCCCAGCGCCAAACACGACGCCGCGCCACGGCCGCGCCACGGCCTCGGGGGTCGCCCATCCCCCCACAGGTCCCCTCGCCACCCCTGCCACAGGTGAGGAGGACCTGGGGGGGGGGAAACTCACCACGCCGGGCGGCGGAGCTCTTCTGGCTGGCGGAGCTGGCGGAGCTCTTCTGGTCGACCTCCTCCGGTCGCCATCTTGCTCTCTCTCTCTCGCAATGTGTGTTTTGTCCATAGGTCTCCTTGGTATCCATTTTGTGAGAGTGCCCACAGCTGCTCTCAAGTTGCTTACTTGCCCACCTGTCCAACTTTTGGTATTGAATCAGATGCTAACTGATTCTCAGAACAGGAAAGATCGGTCTCTTTTTACATTTTGTTGTGGCTCAGTCGCTAAGTTGTGTCTCACTCTTTGTGACCCTCATGGACTACAGCCAGCCAAGCCCCACCCCCTCCCTGTCTCCTGGAATCTGCCCGAACTCATGACTAGTGTGTAGAGGACCCTGTCTAGCCATCCCATCCTCTGCACTACTCATTCCTTGTATAATGTCTTATGAACATGAATTGTACATGATGGCCTGAAATGGGGAAGGTTGTGTAGGATGTGCCCCCCGCCCCCATATTGAATTAAATTGAATTCTTTATTGTCATTGTACGTATATTCACAGTACGCATACAACAAAATTCACATGACACCCAGAGACCAGACTCAACATGCACACACACATGACAATCCCCAAACACACCCCACCTGCCAAAATTCCCCGCCCCCTAAAAACACACAAGCATCCACACAACAGACCAAGTAATACAGTCCAACAGCTCACTGATGGTGGCCCTTTAAGTTCATTTTAAGTGGAATTATATCTCTGGGATAAAAACAGTTCAGAAAACATGGGGTCCGAGTTTTAATTGTTCTGTATCTTCTGCCAGAAGGCAATAATTCACAAAGATTATAAGAAGGATGAGAAGAGTCTCTAAGAATGTTGTGCGACTTCCTCAAATGATGAGATGTGAAGATGTCGTCCAGGGCTGGTAGCTGGAGCCTGATGATATTCTGGGCAGTTTTAATAAATCTCTAGAGATTTTTTGTCTGCTCCAGAGCTGCTCCCATCCCATGCAAGAATGCCATATGTCAGGACACTCTCAGTGGTGCTGCGGTAGTAGGACAGAAGTAGACGCTGAGATAGATTTATCTTCCTGAGCATTCTCAGGAAGTACAGCCTCTTCCGTGCCTTCTTTACAAGCATGTTAGCATCCATAGTCCATGACAGGTTCTCCGAGATAGAAGTGCCCAGAAATTTAAAACTACCAACCCTCTCCACCTCCTCGCCATTGATGTACAATGGTAAATGTACATCTCTTTTCCTCCTGAAGTCAATTATAAGTTCTTTAGTTTTTTTGGTGTTAAGTGTAAGATTATTCCTTGACCTTGCCTTGATGCATGACAAGGCTTGACCAGGAGTGCTCCTTATGTCTGCTTAGAAGGAAGGAAAAGCCTTGGCATTAGGAATCTTGTTTAATCAAGTCTGTATTTCTCGGTTAGAACTTGTTACTGCAAAAAAAAAATCAGGGTTTGGAGAGGATTGTGACCAACATGGCTGGTCTTGGCTTGGTAGCACACTTTGAGAATGTGTGAGCTGAGGAAGTTGACTCAAGAGGGTAGCGTGCATGTGCCCTTTAGATGGGTGCATGATTCTCAAATAAGTGGGTGTAAAGGGGTTATAGTTCCAGACTTTGTAATTTGCACCTCTGTTTTGGAGAATAGCATTTTATCATGTGTTAGGTAGTTATGACAGTTGCCATCCCTGCACAACGCTTGAAGCACAGTAGGGCAGGTATTGTGAGAATGTCCATTCTTACTCACTGAACCCTAACATTATCCATCTGACTGCAGAAGCAGAGGGAGTCACTCTGTGCGACCCATGTTCTGGGTTCTTGTAAGTGTATACAGTCAGTCCTTTATGACTAGTTGCTTAATGACGGTTTGTAGTTACGATAAACCCGCAAAAAGGGATGACAGGAGCTTGAAGTTCTGATGGCTAACCTTCCTTCCATGGTCACATGATTTTGTGGGTGTTCAGCAACCAGCCTGCATTTACAACTGATCATGATACAACATTTTTTCCCCTGAAACTGGGGTTTACTTCTGATTTCCAGCAAAAAAAAAAATTGTAATGAGTCAGCTGCTTGCTTAATGACTGCTGCAAAAAATATAAAATCAGGCATAGTCACATGATGACTCAGTTAATGACCAGCATGTCTTACAATTGTATTCTGGGCTCAGTTACAATTCTAACTCAAGGAGTATGGTTTCTGTTGGTTGTCAATTCTAGGTATCTTGTCTGCAGATTGCCCTCCTGGTATCTCTAAATGGTACCGATAGAGGAGAATATTTGTAGTGTGGAGGGTGCTCTTTTGATGGTTTTCTTGCAGACCAAACTAGAAAACATCATCAGTACACCCTGAATAAGTCTGGTTGTGACGGCTGCTTTGTCATCTGTGCTGTCTCACTGGTTTGAAATTCTCTCCCCAGCAAGTGCAGTGAAACTAAACAAGCAGCAGACTGACATCGCGGTGAACTGGGCTGGAGGCTTACATCATGCCAAGAAATCAGAGGCTTCTGGCTTCTGTTACGTCAATGATATTGTCCTGGCTATCTTGGAATTGCTGAAGTATGTGGAACTGCCACTTTATATTCTGGGCCTAAATGAGATCCTCATCTTTATACTAAGATTTCTCAATTGTGGCCACTTTAGTATGTGTGAACTTCGACTCACAGAATTCCCCAGCTAAGCATGCTGGCTGGAAAATTTTGGGAGTTGAAGTCCACACAATGGCCAGTGTTGACAGTCAGTGCTTTTATACTGTGGATCTAAATGAAATCCATACCTTGTCAAAAAATGTAATATTCATCCTGTTGCAGGATAAGCTGCTCGGATAGGGAGATCTCTGAGACGTGTGACAGCTTCAGCCTTGTTTTAACCCTCATGAAAGGAGTTTTATGTATGAGACAGACGGGGAGGGACAGATTTGAATAGGCCAGCCCAAGAAGCATTACTTGATCCAATAAGGGCTTTCAGTGGGCATTTAGAGGAATCCCTGGAGTTTTGCAGAATCTGAGCCCAACATGAAACTGAGTCTTGATGGTTAGGGATGCAGTTTTGCTCTCCACTCCTTCTGATGGCCAAAAAGGGTGGCTCCCAATTGTGTTTCAAGAATGCATCTTTTTAAAAACACCCAACAGCCTGGGTGTGGATTAGCAGCTACTCAGCTTCCCTAAGAGGCGGATTGATGACAATAATTATTTCTGAAAATGAAGGAAGAGGAAACCTCTCCCCCCATGTAGGATTCAAACACATAGAACATATTCAGCACTCTGGCTGTGTTATTTTCATCACTTAAGGGTGCCCTGAGGCCTCTGGCAGCTGTTTCCACCTTTCCTGGCCCCTCAGTATTCTCTGAGGATGACCGTTTGAAACCTCACCAGGCCTATCAGGCTCAATCACACAAGCTTGCTTGCTTCTCAACAAAGCCTATTGTGGCTTTGGGGCCTGAATTTTAAAACTTGCTAATTGTCAGTTTACTTGTTTGTGGGTTGGGGGGGGGGTGGCTGAACTTTGTTTTTCAGATGCCAACCTGATAGCCCTTTGCAACCTCAGGTACCACCAGAGAGTGCTGTATGTTGACATCGACATCCACCATGGCGATGGTGTGGAGGAAGCCTTCTACACCACAGACCGTGTCATGACAGCGTCCTTCCATAAGTATGGGGAATATTTCCCAGGAACTGGGGATCTGCGGGTGAGAATGGGAACTTGAGATGCATCTTCCTGGGCATCCAGTCCCTCTTCCTTCTTTTTGGTTGGCTTTCACATTTTCCAGACCCTGCTAGTAACAGAGTTTTGCCTGATCCCCTCTCCTTGTAAAACAAGGGTCTTCAAACTTGGCAAGTTTAAGACTTGTGGACTTCAACTCCCAGAATTCCTGAGCTATCATGACTAGAGGATGAATTCTGGGAGTTGAAGTCCACAAGTCTTAAAGCTGTCAAGTTTGAAGAGCCCTGTTCTAAAACAAGATGATTCACGTTCCCTAGGTCAGAGGTCCTAACATATCTATTCCCAGATTGAAAAGTTTAATGCAATATAAATTGTGTCACAATGTTAGTGAATGGGGGAGAAAGAGAGAGAAATCTCATTAGTGTTATTGACTGTTCCTATAACTGAAATAAACTCCAATGATAATATCTGGCTGATGTTGTTTCAACTCAAAAGCTAGGTCAATTAGACCCTCAAAACCCAGATCTGTGGTCTAGATTGAAGGACATCCCAGAAAATTTCCAAAAATTGCATGTTCTCCATTAATTCTTAGGAGTCAACTGACTTGAAAAGGACAACACCTTGATTAAAGAACTTATCTTTTCATTTCCTTTTGTATGCTAGGGAAAGGCAGGGCATGGCTTTTGGCCTAGAAAAAACTGTGTATGCCTCCAGGAGCATGCAAAATGTTTTCAGTTTAAAATGTATTTATTCTATGACTGCCCTTCTGAGCCAAGTGACTCTGGACAGGTTACAATTCTAAAACAACAAAACACTTACGGAAATACAGCCTTGTTGAGTTTAAAACAAATTGGACATTTCTGGGAGAGTTGCAGTGCTGTTTTGAGCTTGAAACAATTCAAATGTGAAAGTTTCTTAACTCTATTCCATTCCTCTTGCTGTGTAATTATTGATTATTAGATTCAAGGTCACTTATTTAAAGATGGACTCTGATCTGGGTCTCCCTTAGGGATAGTCCAACACCTTAATCCAGTGTTTCTCAAACTTGATAATTTTAAGATGTGTGGACTTCAACTCCCAAAATTCCTTAGCTAGCATGTGGTGTTAAAGTTCACACATCTTTAAATTACCAAGTTTGAGAAACACTGGGTTAAGGTGTCAGACTATCCTAAGGGAGCAGGAAATTCTGGGAGTTAAAGGCTAGCCAAGTTGCTAAGGTAGAAGAAACACTGCCTTAACCGCCATCAATGGGCTCTCCTTTCCATGGAAAACTAACTTGCCTAAGAAACACATTGTTTTGGCTTAAGAAATTGAGGGAACCAAGGCCACATCCTGCAAGCCTAATGTGAATTGGAGAACAATCAGGGAACATTTGGGCAGCATTTGGCAAAATCTTGTTGGGGAAGAAGAGAAATAGTTACCCACATGTTGCTCTTTGCCCTTCCTCACTCATCTTCTGGGATCGGATGTGCTGGTTGACATACTTGTTGAATCTGGCTTATTTTAGATTTTTGATTCAGCACCAGCTTACATCCTCCTTCCCCCCCACCTCTCCTCCTGGGCAGGACAAGGTGGTTGACTCTCCTGTTTTTGGGGTGGTGACATTGGGAAAGCTCTAAAGTCACAAAGGTGCTTTTTCAAGAGGCAACTGGACTTTCTGATTTTTCTTGGAAGATGTTTAGCTTCTTGGATGAGAAATAAGACATCTTGTTTTTTTAAAAAAAACAGAAAGTCCAGTTGTCTTTTGAAAAAGCACTTTTGGGACAGCCATGACCTGGATGATTGAGAATCTCCATAGACTAAGGGAGTCAAGGAAGCTTGTAGACACTCCTTTGGGGTGTTCTGGTGTAACATGATAACGGTGTGCCATTGTTGGGCTCCAGGCCTCTGCAAGCATCAGAACACCAGCAGTCCCTGACTTGGGCATCCTCTGAAGGTGGCTTCAACTGGTATTTCAGATGTCATCTTTTCTTCTTCCTAAGGATATTGGTGCGGGTAAAGGAAAATATTATGCTGTCAACTATCCTCTCCGGGATGGGATCGATGATGAATCTTATGAAGCCATTTTCAAGCCGGTAAATGTCTTCGTCTTTGAATGCTTCCAATTCATATTGCAGGTGCTGCAGTTGCCTCGCTAAGCTTTGTAGGCTTGCAGATTGTAGAGAAAGTGATCAGAGGATCTTTGATGTCCTCTCCAACCTAGAGGAGCAGGGAAGGGGGTGGGAGAACACGAGCTGTCAGGATGAAAGAACAAGTTTCAGACTACCTGTTTAGCACCGACAAGCCCTCTGCTTCAGATCCTGTTGGTGGGAGGAGATGGGAGGCTTGTCCCTGATCTGCATGAAAGCATAACATGAGATTGGAGCTCTGGGTGGCTTTGTTGAGGGCATTGGGGTGGCTTTCCCATCTCTGCCAGAGATTGTGCTGAAAGGAAAGGGTTCCTGGTGATGACTTTTCAGGTTCCATGTGTTTGCTACATTCTCAGATGTTTGTTTCTACTGACTAGGTGATGTCTAAAGTGATGGAGACATTCCAGCCAAGTGCCGTTGCACTGCAGTGTGGCTCGGATTCCTTATCGGGGGACAGGTTGGGTTGTTTTAATCTGACCATTAAAGGTAAGAGGCGTTTCTTGGAAGGAGGTGGGTGGAGTCTTATTCAGGGCATCCCCAGGATGCTTTGCTGATCAAAATCAGCCGCGCGTACTCTGCAGGGGCCTCTCAGTGTTTTTCAGGATTTCAGGAGCATCTTTAAAGGTTGGATATTTGTGTCTTGTGGCACAATGAGAATCAAGGTTTCTCTTTAACACAAAGTGCTCTGAAATACATCCCTTCCCATTGTTTCGTGGCTCACTTGGGTTGTTTCACTCCATCATTTTGCTGATTTGTTGCTAAACGGGAGCTCATTTCCATTACACTGATACTCTTTCTTCCCCCAGGTCATGCCAAGTGTGTGGAGTTCATCAAAAGCTTTAATTTGCCCATGCTAATGCTGGGAGGTGGTGGCTATACAATCCGTAATGTGGCCCGGTGTTGGACGTATGAGACAGCTGTGGCGTTGAACACGGAGATCCCCAATGGTACGGAAGACCCTTGTTTAGTCCCCTAAGGGAACTCTGATACTACTTAAGAAATGCATAGTAATTGCCAGTGGACATTGTTTTAGGCTTATTTGTTAATTTTACAGGAGCCAAAGTGCATCTTGTGTAATCCCCAGTTTTCTGGCAGCCTTCTGCTTTGATTGAACTGGGTGTCATGCCCCTGTTGGAATCTGATTCCGAGATGGAACGGCTGGCAGGGAGTGGGAGTGTGGCTCCGGTGGCTGTGGAGGAAACTGAGGAAGGGCAAAGTCCGGCTGGGCATTCAGAGAAAGACCCAGGTCCACCCCCTCTTCATCCTAGGGCATGCAGGGAGGAACGGATAAGGGAGCAACGTAGGTTATGGGGAGAAAAAGGCCCTGATTCCCTTCATTAGCTGCAGGTGGGAAAACAGGATTTAAAAAGGGTGTTTGCGCACAGCACCTTACTGGAAGCAAAGTGTGAATTATCTTTGTTCGTCAAGTCTTATCTGGGTTCCAGGGTCCTCCCAACTGTGTGTGTATGTTATCTTTTGGAAATCTGCAATTCCTTATCCTGCCTTGTCTCATTAATTGCTGCAGCGTGGTTTATGTTGGTTTTTATTTATAATCTAAATGTACTTTGGGTTCGGACTGAATTTCTTTCCTTTAAAAATTGTTCTTGGGAGAGTTTTTTCTCCAGCTGATGATAACTGGACATTGGGGGCCAAGTTGGAGGAATTAAAGGGACTTTACCTACTTTTGTGACTTTGTTGCTTTTGTGCCACGCCCCTTTGGGTCATCACTCTGGGAAGGCATGCCAGTCCCCACAGAAGCTTTCACAATCACGTGGTTATTTGATTCTGCACTTCCTTCAGCGTCATTTTGAGGCCGTGGATGTCCCCTTCGTGGCTTTCCTCCGTGTCCCTTTGAATTGCCTTGATGCAGATTTAACACCCTAACCTCCATGCCTTTGAACCATTCCACAGAGCTTCCTTACAATGATTACTTTGAATACTTTGGCCCGGATTTCAAACTCCACATCAGCCCTTCCAACATGACCAACCAAAACACCAACGAATACCTGGAAAAGATAAAGTAAGTCCATGCATTTATTTTGGGGGTGGGGGTTGGCTAGATTTCTGCTGAAGGGCTTCTGCTTGACTTTGATTACTTGGTTGCAGGCAACGCCTCTTTGAGAACCTGAGGATGCTCCCCCACGCGCCTGGTGTGCAGATGCAGCCAATTCCAGAGGATGCTGTGCCGGAGGAGAGTGGCGATGAAGAGGAGGAGGATCCTGACAAACGGATTTCCAGTGAGCGCCAAGCCCAGAGGAATTGTCAACAGAGGGTCCCTTTCTTTCAGCTGAGGGCTTTTAGGAAAATGCCTCTTGAATAAGTGCAATTAAATCCTCCCTTCCTCCCTCCCTCCCTCCTGTGCTGTTCTATATTGAAGGAACTCTCCTCAGATTCCTTGCTCTTGTACCATTGAGTCTTCCACAGCCTGCTTGATCCTCTTCAATCCCAGCTTAAGCAGTTCAATTGGGACAACATACTCTTGATTCTGAATGATAATCTGACTTTAGGGCTGATCCTTTTGGACTGGATGGCCACATTTTATATGCTTGGCTACCAGATACTGTTGTCTAGCTTGCAGTCCCTAGGGATCATTCACTCTGTATTGGACTGGTTTCAATCTTGAATAGCACCCCACAGCTACACAAGTTTGCTGCCCATCTGCTTGCTGTCCATTGTGGTATTTCTGGGGATTCCCTCTTGTAGCAAGCATTTACAACAGAAAATCAGTCTTGTTTTCTTTGTCCTTGATTATTCCTGATGCCGTGTTTCATGATCAGGGCATTCGGTATCATCATGTTGCTGGTGATTGGTCTTTTATGGTCTTTGGTGACTGGAGAGGGCCCACCACAACACAGTGTCTTTTAGTGCTTCATTCTAGATGCCCTTCAAGGTCCATGTTCCACGCTTTAAGCAAGAATGGATAAGATGAAGATTTGGGTTTGGGCCAATTGTTTTTTCTAGTTGTCTACAGTGCTTCTCCAGTATTTGCTTCCAAAGCTCCTTAACTGACCCAGTTTTGTCCACCTTTAGATTTGATTGATGACTGATATCCCCATTTCTCAATCTTACCACAAGAGTGGCTAAGTTTTATTTGATGAATACTAATAGGAACTGGCTGTTTCTGGGGGAGGGAACTGCAGGTTTATTGATTTGTGTCTCTGTTGTTTCATGCTTCGATTACGGAAATCGTCTACTAGCTTGCAGTCCTGATTCCTCCTTTGCCCAAAGTGGTGCCATTCCCCACTTCCCTTGCACTTCCCTGACACCACTGGGCTTGATCCAGAGCCTAGATTTAATTGCAGGGGTAGAGTTTTAGCCCTCTGATTACAGTCTTCTATTCTGCCCCATTTTTGTCACCAGTGTCCTGTTTGCTCCCTATGTTCCCTTAGCAGTTTTCTCTGCTGTTCTGGCCCTCAAGCTCCAGAACCAGCTTCCTCTTTCCCTCTGCCATTGTGTTAACTTAACTGCTTTTCAAAAGGATTTAAAGACCTTTTTATTTGACAGGGAAGTTACTCTGGAGTCTGTTTATTCCACCCTCTTGTTAATGGTGGCAATTCCCAGGCTGGTACCTGATTTAATCTAATTACAGTGGCATATGTAGTCGAGATCCTGTACGATGTTGCTTTAAATCAGTGTATGGGGGTTATGTTTGCATTTATTTTAGCTGTGAATAGTCGCTTCATTTGATTTATTGTTAGGGGATTATTTATCCTGGGTAGAATATTTGTGATTACTGAATCATTTTGACCTTAGGAAAAGTGTGTAATCAGTAAAAATAACAATAGTCATTTTTATTTTTGCAATTAATGTTTTAAAATGTTATGACTTATAAAACACACAGTCTCTATTGATGGTTAGTATTATTACGGATGTTATTATCCTGCCTTTTTATTTTTAACTAGCTATTTCATGGCAATGAACAAATCTAATACTACTTCCTCCTTCTATTTGCCTCACAACCACTCCCCTGTAAGGTGTGTTGGGCTGAGAGAAAGGGACTGGCCTAGAGTCACACAGTTGGCTTTCATGCAAAAGGCAGGGCTAGAACTCAGTGTCCTGGTGATTGACCCAAAGTCAACCAGCCAGCTTTCATGCCTTTGGGAAATGTAGGAATCTTCTGGTTTTTAGGCCTGCGTTACCACACTAAACTGACTCTTAGTTTAGGGTTTAAATTTTTAATCTTGGGGTCCCTGTGTACTTTGTTGACTCCCACCTTTCCTTGTAGAAAAGTCCATTTTTGTCAATGCACTAGTGGATAGATGTCTAATGACGAGACTTACTTCTTGAAGAAAAAAGTAGAATAATTCTAGCCTTCCTCCTCTGTATGAACCATAAAGCCACTGATGTCCTTTTCTGCTTCTCTTCCCCCACAGTCCGTTCTTCAGACAAAAGAATCGCCTGCGAGGAGGAATTCTCGGACTCGGAAGACGAAGGGGAAGGAGGGCGCAAAAACGTTGCCAATTTCAAAAAGGCTAAACGGTCAAAAACAGAAGAAGAGGAGGAGAAGGAGGAGGAGGAGAAGAAAGGTAGCAGCTATTTGTGGGGCAGAACTTTTCCTCCTGCCCAATTGGTAGAATGTGCTTATTGCGTGGGGGAAAAAATCCCCAAAAATTAGTGGCAGAGCTGACCTCTGATCTCCCACTCAGGGAGAATTAGCCCTGTTTTGCCCTGGCAGGAATGCCGTGCGGAGCCTCAGCACGTGTTTTGGCCTCCTGGACTAAAACTCGGTGGTTGTACTATCTGAGTAGGTGCAGATTGTTTTGTTTTTAAGCAGTCACAAGTTCTCACCTCTATATTTGGACTTTGGGTTTGTATCCTATTAGGAGTGCAAATAATTTTTTTATTTTACAACCATAATGGAGGCTGCCCATACATCTGCCCCAAATAATACATTTATGAGAATGCTTGAAGATACAAATCTCATTATGCAGTTTTCCACAATTTATATTACCATTTGAGGCAATGTGCACTACTTACTTGTTAGGTTAGAGTACTAATGTAATCTGTTCAATCATCACTGTCTTTCCAGTTAGTCTTTGTATACCTCCTGTGCCTGCATGAATTCCACAGCTTAAACTGTTCACTTTCAAAGGAAAAAAAAATTCAGCATCAACTAGCCAAATTGTTGTCCTTCTGCCCTCAGCGTCCATAATAGCTTTAGAAAATGATCAGGGAGGATGGTCAATTTTGAGTGTGCATATTAAAGGATGTCTGTGTGTGTGTTCCCATTCTATAACTGAGCTAAACAGGGTTATGTTCCTTCCTGCAGAAGTAAACGAGATAGAGAAGAAAAAAGAAGAACCAGCAGAGGCCAAAAGGTGAGAGACCCTGGAAGGGGGGAGCAGTCGGGGGTCACCTCTGGAAATATCTTTCTGTAGCTTCCGGACCTGGTTCTTCCTTCTCTAAATGAAGCCTTTTCACACGTGTATGAAAGTGCTTGCTTTCCTGTGGCCATACTGTCACTGTTCATGCAAAAAGGGAAGCTGGAGATTTGGGGAGATAACTTCTCTGGGCTGGTTTGGGCATTGCAAAAGACAAGGATCCATTCCTGATAGAAGCAAAGATGAAACCCAACTTATTTAGAAATGAGAATTGGGTTTTTCCCCCTGACATTTCCTAAGCTCATGGGCCCCTAACAGACCCCTTCGTTTCTCCAACAGCATAAAGGAAGAGGTGAAATCCACCTAAGAAACGTTGGACAGCTGGGGAACATCATGCCTCCCTGGTTCTCTGATTCAGCACTCTGGTTCCCTCACTTTTCCACAGGATTTGTATTTTATGTTTCTGTTCATTATTTCTGTAAATCTATGGGGGACTTGAGACCTGGCTGCCCTTCTCTGGGTGAGCTGCCGGGAAGTCCTGAACTGGCTTATCCCAGGAAGTGCCGTTTACGAGATTCCTGCTTCTCACTTCCCCCTTGCTTTTGCATTGGGGAGATTAACGTGTTTCCTTTTGGAAAGCAAACCCCAAACTTCCCTTTGCTTTGTCTTTGCTTATGTTTTTAAAGGATGACTCTCTTCTTGGAGAAGGTAATTATTTCAGGGGAAACTGGTCATCCATTCTCCTTTTCTTTTACTAGGTTAATGAGGTATGGATACAGCCATAAAACTCTCCAGTTATTTGGGGTGGGAAGTGGGGGAGGTGGAATCCAGAATTCCAAACTATCTTACCCATCTTTAAGTCTCTGAAAGGTCGATCCCTTCTGAGCAACCATGAATGTAAACCATGGTTTATTTCTCCAATCCCATTTGACAGGTCCCCCCTACGGGTTTCAGTTCTGGAGTTGCAGGGGAGCCTCTGATCTCATCCTGCTTGTAATAGGAAAAAAAAAATCAGGGGTCCTCCCTTTGGAGCCGGGAGCGGATATAGATGTCTGTTTGCATGATCTCTGATCCCCCCTTTTAAAATTGTCTTGGGGCTTTTGCTTATGAACAGGAGCCTCCAGGGGCCCTTAGAAAGGCATCTTCCTAAAACAAAGAAACCAGCTCAAGCCTGGGAGCAGGAGGCAGCAGTGGCTCCAATAGTCTTGCAGGTGAGGTGAGATTTCCAGGAAACCAAGGAAGGAGGAGATAGAACAGAATGTCACTATTTGGGGTTGACCCCAGCAATGCTGCTAATTTTTCCATGTCGCTTTTTCAGGGGTGGAGGGGGAAAAGATGGGTTTTTATTTTTTTAAGCTTTTTTTTTTAGTTGCTTGGATGCAAATGCCCTCCAGTTGTTCTTACTCTTTGATACTTGTATTTGTTAAATAAAAGATCATTGTATTTGTGTGTTCTGGGGGTGGGTGGGAAGATTATATATATATATATATTAGTTTTTTAAAAGAAAAGTTTTTATTTTCATTTTTGCAGGGAAAAAAATCTTTGTAATAAAATGGATCTGTTTTTCTGTTTTTGGCGGTGAATTCTTGCAGGCAGGGATGTCCCAAAGTATATTACCACTGGAGTAGTCCATTTGAATATCTCCCAATATTTCTTTTGCTCCATGCCATGAGGGATACTGCCTTATGGCATGGGCTCCCTCCCTTTAGGGGAGAAAAGGGGTACCGACAGCATATATGCTACATGCTTCTAGATACAAATGCTTAAAACAGCTGGGAGGTTCTGTGTTCTAGCATCAAACCTAGGGAATTGCAACAGGGAATGTGTGGCACATTCTGGAACACCAGCTTGCATAGAATGTTTCTTTGCACCTACATTGGAGGGTTCGGCCCGACCACAGCCTCATGTGCAGAATGCCACTTAGCATTTCAACGCCTCCAACTTTCCCATGCACTGCTTGCCACACAGCAGCTTTTCAGCATTGTGCATCGTCAGTTTTCCTTTGGGACGTGGTTCTTGGAAAGGTGCTCAGAGCCAGGCATTTTCTGTTGCAAAACTGACCAAATTGGGGAAGGGGAATTGACTGCACTGAGCAGAGCACTTGGGGGAAAACATAGGATGAATGGGCACTTGTTCTTTGCTTCCCTGGAGGAAACAAGTTAATTGTCTGTGCTAGCGGAGCAGCCGAAACTGGACTAAAAAGGTGCGAAAGCATTATGTCTCTGGGACAAAGGCTGTGTCTTAGTAGTCTCCCATGCTCTCCTGCAGCTATGTCCAACACACCCCTTATATGTAAGTTTTTTTTAGTGCAGAGTATTCAGAGCATTCAGGCAGTCAAGTGTGGTCAAGAAGATGAACTAGGAGCAGAGAACTCAGGTTCAAGTCAAGATGCACCCTGGTGACTTGGGGTTAGTCAACAGGTTTGATAGGAGGCATAAAATGGGGTGGGTGGAAGGAGAAATCCAATTCAAGATTCTAGTGTCTTCAGCTTCTGAGGAAAAGGTGGGACAGGGATTTAGCACTGAAGTCCCTGGTACTTATCATTTGAAGCCAATTTTCAACTGGAAGTCAGATTGTCCCAACATTTCTACTGGAAGGAACAAAAAGTGGTTTTTTTGTCTGTAGTTTCTACCCAACAACTGTTATCACAAGGCTGGTGCTTCTTCTCAACTTGCCTAAAGAGCAAAGCAGCTGGGAAGGATGAAAGACACTTTTAGCACTTACATCACCATTTTACTTGAATCCCGGAAGGATTGGTGGCCTAATAAACAACTGTTTGCCAGCCATTGTCGCCTATTCTCTAAAGACCAGGAATTGTTTTGTTCAAGGACTGCATTGCAGCTGCTTCTCATCACACCAGGTAACTAAAGGCCAAAAGACTTCACCAAATTCACCCATGTCCCACTTGGACCCCAAATGTGCCATTGCTGGCACCAGCAGAGTGGAAGCTTCCTCAAGACCCCGAATGCCTTTTGAAAACTGATCTGCCATCAGCATGTGATACTGTGAGCTGCAATGCTCAATTACAACAATTCAAAAAAGAACAGATCTTGGGTAGGGCAAGTTATTTATTTAAAAAAAAACCAAGCCCCAAAAACAAACTTCCTCCGATTTCGTTGGTGGCTGCTGGGTTGGAAGAATTACCATGATTAGTCCTCCATAATCCCATGTACTCCTGAAGCATTGCACTACAGCTCCCATTTCCCTGAATCAACACAAGCTATAGCTTGTCCTATCATGCTTTCTAAGGACACCCGGAGTGCTGATCAGCAAAATATTCTCTTCCCAGAAGTTGGAAGATTTGCAAGAATTGAGGCAAGTAGCCAGTATATAAATAGACAAATCTATGATGATGAAATACACAAGAATGTTTAGCCATTCCTATCACCAAACAAGACATGGCAAGCCAATTGGAATAGGTGCTGAGCTTGACTTGTCAAAATATATTACTTTGATGCTGCTTGATAACCAACCTTGCTTTCTTGAATCTCCCCATACCACCCCCTAACTTAGAAAGCTAACCTTCCAGCTAGGGGGACCCTTCTCCTTTGTACCAAAAACATCCTCAGAGTACTTCTCAGCCCCATGACCTGTGCAATGGGCAGTTAAAACCATATACCAACACATTCCTTTGGCACTATTATGTCTCTCACCACTGTTGCAGGGAACCTACAACCAGTGACAGTCTTGTGTGTGGTTGGTTCGTACAGCTGCAACTCCCCTCCATCTTAGGAGAAACTAGGACTGCTGCCTCATATGGTGATTAGCAGGCACCTCTCCCCAAGATGAGTTAAAATGGCTGCCAGACCACATTCCAGCCCTAGCTTCACTGTCAGAGAAATGCTGCTGTTATTTTCCCCCAACCCAGCTGCAGATTTTGAAAAGAATCCATTCAAGTACTTTCAACATCTGGAGTCATTTGCAAACACCCTATGAAGCCCATCATATAATCCTGTAAATTCCAACAAGATTCACTGACATCCATTCAGACATAGAGCCAACATTTAAGCTACCTAATTAAGGTTGGAGGGGACAGTTCTGCCTGAAAACAGAAGCATTCGGGGTTAAGTAATGTGGGCTCCCTTGCATGAAAAGGCTGATGGCTGGGAAAAAAAGCAATCTCTGCTGCTTGCCTGGCCGTCCATTGGGCACACAGGTCAAGGCAATGAGGAATACCCTATGAACGCAACTGAAGTTAGATTTGTGTCTTGCGGGAATTCATACCCCATACAACAGCATCCTCAAGTGCTCCCCAACAAGGCTTTTAATAGCCTATGAAAGAAGTGACACGCATGATTAAGACTCCACCCAGATCTGCCCTGAAAGTTTAGGGCTTCTAAGAAAATTTGTCAGGGAAGGTTCTGCTTATCTGATATGTAATTTGAATGCATTAATGGAGCAAATCTATGCCTGGCTGTGATGGGCACAAGCCTTGGTCTCAATTCTGGGGACGTCTCAATTGAGACGGCCTTCCAAATACCGTAGGTTCAGCTTTCATTGTAGAATTAGAGAACACAGAAAAAAGAAAAAAAAACCCAGCATTCCAAGGGAAAGGGTATCTGGGAAACATGCAGCTACCCAATTATTGGCCACTTGGCCAAACTACTAGAGAAAACGACCCAACTCTGATCCATAAAGGGGTCACCATTTATTCTTTTCAAATGTTACAATAAGACCCATACTACTTTTATTTAGGAGTTAGAAAACTGCAGATCAGAAGTAGGGTCATTAAAAAATTATTTACAAAGACAAGGAAACGAAAATTTAAAGTCACATCATACAGCCAGCCCTCGCCCTCAACCCCCTCCCGCCCCCTCCCCAGGGATTTCCCCCATCCCTAAATAAACCCGAAGTAGTTCTCCCTCTGATGTCAAGTTAAACACAATGGACTTATATGCTTTATGGTTTAAAGCCAAGAGCAAGACATTATAAAAAACTAACCAGATTAGCTTTTTAAACAGTTGTTTCTATAAAAAGCACAAAATATTTGTAAATGAAGTCAGAACCAGGAATGTAAACCAAGAATATCCGTTTTGTTGCTGGTTTGTTGGACTTTTTGGAGAAAAAGAAGAGCTGCTTTTGAAGATTAGTAGAAACAGAAGATCTGAGGAAAAAGAACTTGGTGTTAATAGCTGGAGTCTCAAATGGAGCAAATTCCAGTTTCTGTCCAGGGTCACTTATCTCTCCATATAGTTTTAAGAGGGGCTTTAGAACTCCTGCTGGAGGGGCCCTCTGGGCCAAGTCAGGTTTTTCTCTTTTCCTTCACTGTGTGTGGGAGGACACCGTGGAGAGACAAAGCTTGCCGGCTCAATGCAGAAGGCCTGTGTGTGTGCCGGGCATGGGTGGCATGTGGTCAAGGCAGCAGTTCCGTGGGGTTGTTGGGATTGGAAGGATGGCACAGACAAGTCTCTTTTGATTGGGCAGGTGATGGGCAGCCAAGTCAGCTCTATTCTTCTTTCTGTTCAGCAGCGATGTCAGCCGCAGTGTCAGCCGCAGCGCTAGGCTCCACCTCCGCAGAGTTTGAGGTCTCATCTGGCTTTACATCCCCCTGACTCTCGCTGGAAGGTGGCGGTGGCTGTTCCCCCTCCTGTGTTGGACCCTCGCTGCCATCTTGCCGCTTGGCCACCGGTTCATTGTCGGGAGCAGCGGCCGCAGCAGGGGTTTCCTCGGGGGCCGCTGCCACCTCTTGGGGCGCACTGGCCTGCTCTCCCTCCTCGGTGGCAGCAGTGGCCGACTGGTCCTCGGCCTCCGCTGCTTCGGCCTTCTGCTGCTCCTCGCTGGGAGAGGAGGCAGCCGATGCGTCGCCGGCTTCCTTTTTGGCTTTCCGAAAGGAAATGCCGCTCAGCTTGAAGGATTTTTTGAATGAGAACCGTTTCTTCTTCTTGGGGGTCTGTTTGGAAGCATTGGCGGAAGCAGCTCCATCCGGTTTGGCTTCACCCTCGGCCACTGGGGCTGGCTCTATGGCATCTCCGCTGCCCGCCTCGGCCTTGGCAAGCTCCTTGGGGGCCTCTGCTGAGCCACTGCCATTCAGGGAGCTCACCTCCCCGTCGGCTTTAGGGGACATGTCCCCATTGACTTTCACATGGCCGTTTTCCTGGAGGAGTAAAGAAAAGGTACAGCAGAGTTACAGCTCTGAAAAAGGAGTTCAGCACCCATGAATCTCATCCAGCTGCCCACCACCCTTTGCATGAGGTGAAAGCCCCAAAGCCCAAGGGATACACACTGGCAATAGCACACAACCTTGACCGCTCCCACATAATTGGAGTACTGAATTCATGCATTTTCTGGGCTTGCACCCAGCCATTCACCTCAACCATTCAAATCACCCGGGTTTACCAATTATGAGCTTCGGTGGTGCAGTGGTTAGAGTGCAGCCCCTGCAGACTACTCCTACTGCAATTTGGCAAATCAAATCCCACCAGGCTCAAGGTTGACTCAGCCTTCCGTCCTTCCGAGGTGGGTAAAATGAGGACCCAGATTGTTGGGGAAAAAGAGGCTGACTCTGTCAACCGCTTACAGCGGGCTATAAGGCACTATAAAGCGGTATATAAGCCTCAGTGCTATTGCTAATGTATAGAGCAGCAGAAAAATTCTACCTGAGGCTGCGTGTCTAATGGGTTTATTTTTCCACCTGGCTACAAACAAGGACGCTGGTTTCCTGTCCATCCACATGTTCTACACTAGAACTGCCAGCATCCAACCAGTGAGATGATATGCACTGATCAGATCGGAGGGCGTCACACACTACTTGACCACGGCTGATCCAACGTGTTTCAATGTCCGCGCTGCGTTAAGGGCGGAGGCGCAACACTTTTAGCCCCGAATCCCGCTTGGCCTCGCCTTTCCTGGGAGGCGGCTGAAGCGTCTCTCCCCAAGGAAGCGAGTCTGTCGAGCGCCGCCGCCAGGGGGCGCCCCACTCCCGCCCGCCGAAGCCCGCCTGCCTTGCAGCGCCAAGCCGCGCTCCGGCAGCAGAAGGCGAACGAGCAGGAGCGCCGCCGCGGCCGGGAATCCCCACGCTGAAGGGGCCCGCCTTTCTCCCCGATGCAAAGCCGCGCCATAGGGCCGCTCGGTCCGGCGGCACCGGGGATGGTGTTGGAGGGTGCAAAGCGAGACGAAGCCACAGGGAGGGCCACGTTAGCAAAACCGCCTCCCGCCTTCGACGCCGAAGTGCCCAGTCCAGCCCCGCTCGAGAAGCTCCTCGAGGGTGCGGGGCTCTTTGCAAAAGGGCGGAATCAGGCGGAGGGGGGTCTCTGCCGCCCACACCCGCTGCGGGCAAACAGCACGTCGACAGCCCGAGTGCGCGGCCCCCGCCCCGCCGCCCCCGCCCCTCGCCTGGGAATGCGCGCAATGCAGCGTCGGGATCCAGCGCGCCGGGCCCTCCTTTGTTCCCCGTCGGGAGGGAGATGCGCTCCGTCTCCAGGGCTCCGCGTCGAACAAAGGCACGCCACGCCGCGCTCCCGCTTTGAGCAGCGGGAAGAGGCAAGGCGCGCCCGGCGGGGCTCAGGCGAGCGCGGCGACCGTCCAGAGAGGCTGCCGCTGCCGCGCCCAACTCGGCTTCGGGCGGGCGGGGCGCCCCCGGAGGCAGCCCGAGGAACAATGGCCGTTGGCCGGCTGCGCGCCCCAGACCCACCTGGCCGTTGGACTTGGAGGGCGAGGCGTCGCCGGTGGCGTCCTGGGCCATCACGTCCCCCTTGGCGGCCTTGGAGCTGTGGCTGCCCATGGCGGCGCGGCTGCTGGCGAGACGGGCACCGCGGCGGAGGCGCAAGCGGCGATCCGGGCAGGACGGAAAGGAGCCCCGGCCGCCTCAAGCAACCCTAACGCGATGAAGCCGCCCCCGGAGGCTCCGCGCCCTGGGCGTCGTCGCTGGCTCGGTCGGCTCCCGGGCTCAGCCGTTACAGGCGTCGCGCAAAACCCCGCGCGCGCTTCCTTCGCACTGAGCCCGGTGCGCAAAAGCGGCGGCTAATAAGGCAGCCGCACGCGCGGGGGCGGAGCCGGGCGCCACAGTCCCGCCCGGGGGAGGCGCCCAGGGGCGGGGGGCTTCTGTCTCGGCTGGCCGGGGCGGGGGGCGCTGCAGGGCGTGGCCGGGCCGAGCTACGGAGACCCTCGCTGGGCGGCGCCTGAGCAGCCGTCGCCTGGCGTCTCCGGAACGAGGCGAAGGCTTGCGCCGGTGCGCTTGAACATGTACAGAGTGCGCGGCTCTGTCTCCCGTCGTGGCGCAGCTCTTGGCAAAGCAAGTTCGGAGTCCCCGATACAAAGCCAGTCCCCGACCACGCGGGCGCTTCCCTCGGCTGATTTGGGGGGAGCGCCCTTCTCTCCCTCTTAGGATTCCGTTCCCCCTTCGCATCCCCTCTGGGCACCTGCTGGGCCCCCTCCCTGTGGACGCTATTGTAAAGATGCTGATCAGGTTGGCTTAACCTGGTTTAGCGAATGAAACGCGATCCGCTTGGATTGACACAACAGGTTGACGCGTAAATTATTGACAAGCCCACAATGTTTGACTTTGCATATAGTACCATCCCGAATTGCATACGTGCAAATTACAGGGTGGCTTAGCGTGATGACTACATCTTCCTTCCTTAAGGGCCAAAATTGTCTTCTTCAATGTGTGGTTTGCTTCTTTTGCTTCCTAGCTTAAATTGGAAAGTTCTGCATTCAGTTAAGGAAGTAAGTGTTGAGCTGCTTATTAGGACTTTATTTTTAGAATTGCATAAAATGCCAATTTGGTAGCACAGAAGGTGGGATATAAATTTGTACTGGCTGATTGTAATTAGTATACTTCCATTGAGTATGCACGATGTTCAGCTTTTTGGATCAGATCCATCTCTTGAAGAGCTGCTGAGGTTCATCCCTTCGAAATAAGAGGACAAGATTAGATCTTTCATGGATATTTGCCACCACAACAATAATGGACTGAACAAGCTGGAAGAAGTGAAGTTTAGGGTAGTGGATGTAGTTAGGAATAATGTATGTGTTGTGTTTTCCTTTATTTTCCCCGTGGAAAGGGCGCGCAATCTGGGTGTCCTCCTGGATGTACAGCTGTCTTTAGAAGATCATATTACAGCCGTCGCCAGGGGGGCCTTTTGTCAGATTCGTCTGATTCACCAGTTGCGGCCCTTTCTGGATCTGGGCGCACTTCGCACAGTCACCTCCGCCCTCGTCATCTCCCGCTTGGACTATTGCAATGCTCTCTACATGGGGCTCCCCTTGAAGAGTGTCCGGAGGCTGCAGTTGGTTCAGAATGCGGCCGCGCGGGTGATCGTGGGTGCCCCTCGGAGCTCCCACGTAACACCGCTTCTCCGCAGGCTGCACTGGCTTCCTGTGGCCTTCCGGATCCGATTCAAGGTGGTACTGACTGTATTTAAAGTGCTCCATGGCTCGGGACCTGTGTACTTACGGGACCGCCTGCTGCCATCAACAGCCCAGTACGCTCACACAGGGTTGCCCTCCTTGGGGTGCCGCCGCCTGATCGTTGCCGGCTGGCGGCCCCAAGGGTGCGGGCTTTCTCTGTGGGGGCCCCCGGCGCACAGTCAAGACCTTATTCTTCCAACAGGCCGGCCTGGCCCAGTAAATGGTTTATGGGGTTTTAATTTAATTCAGTTTTTAAATTTTTAAATTTTAACTTTTTAAATTTAATCCTGGAATTTTAAATTTTGTAATTCTATAACTGAAGGGATTCGGCCGGATTCTTGTATTTAATCTGTTTTTAAATTGTATATATTCCATTTTTAGTAGGCTGTACACCGCCGCGAGTCCCTTTTTGGGAGAGGGGGCGGTATAGAAATTTAAATAAATAAATAAATGTGTTCCTATTGGCTAATCAGGCCCTATACACATACAGTGGTTCCTTGGTAGTCAATTGCTTTGAAACTCATCTAATTGGTACTCAACTCATTTTGACGCAAAAAAATTGTCCTGGTATTCACCGTTCTTTTCGTACTCAACACACACGCTATAACTTGTTGGTGTCTGCTATCTTGTGAGTCACTATATTATTCCTTAATGGGAAAAAATGGTTTGTTATCATAATTTTTGGTACTCATTGTGCCTCCCAGAACCAATTGACAGTGAGTACCGAGGTACCACTGTACATTTTTCCTGACTCCCCTCCTGTGGATGCCCCTTAACCATTGCAAAAATGACAACATATTAAACGTTTACAGGATGCCTTCAAACCTGCTGTTGATCCTATTTGATTGTTTCTGGCTGCAAGAGAGGAAGAGAGAAGATTTGAGTGGGTGTAGCTTACAAGTGTTAATTAAAGGAACTTCCTACAGCAGAGGCAGTATACCCCTAACCTTCATTTGTGAGTTTCCTTGGTTGTTCTTGGGAGAAATTTTGCTTTCTGATGCAGCTATTTCTGGGCCCTTGTTACAGGATTTACTCTCAGATAGTAAAATACTGTGCCGCTTTCACTCTGAGTTGTTGTCAGTTTCGAAAGAATTTATTTGTCTGCACACAATACACAAAGCCTCTGGGCAAGACTGTCCTGCTTTATTTTTGACCTTGGGGTGGGGTATGAAATGGGGCGAGGGTGGGGGGTTTAAGGAAGGGTTTAAGACTTGGTGAAGGTGAGAGAACATGACCTCATTGTGATTTAGTTGATTAGATTACCAGTGGAAACTGATTAACTTCCACCCCAAGGACAGGCTTGCAACACAAGACCCTTTTCTTCGCAGAGGGGGCACATTAGGGCACAGGAGAGCTGGCCATTTGTGGGTCTGACCCCTTTCTCTCTCCTGCTGCTGGGGCCTAGCTTGCCAGGGCAGAAAGCAGCTTCACCAGATCAAGCCAGCTCTCAGAACCCCAAACAATAGAGCACCTTTCATTGTTCTCACTCAGGTTGTGTCTTGGGCTGGAAGAGAACTGTCCGATTGAATTGCTTCCCTTGCTTGGGTCCTTTCCATTGGAGCCCTTGGAAATCCAACAGAAGAGGCAACTCTGGAGATCTTCTGGCTTTCCTAACAGAAGGAAGCAGCAGGTGAAGCTAGGCAGAATCACATCTGATATCTGTACAGCCCCCCGCAAGGCTGTGTGCTTTCTCCACTTCTCCCTATATACCAATGACTGCATCTCAAACGATCCGTATGTTAAAAGTATTGAAGTTCGCAGATGATACAACAGTGATAGGTCTCATTTGAGACAACAACAAACCCACATACAGACGGGAGGTTGTGCAACTTGACTCGCGATGTGATCAGAAAAATCTGGAACTGAACACACTCAAAACCATAGAAATGGTGGTGGACTTTAGGAGAAACCCTCCCACACTACCACCTCCTACAATACTAGACTATCAACAGTAGAGACCTTCAAATTTCTAGGTTCTATCGTATCTCAAGACCTAAAATGGACACCTAACATCAAAAATGTCATAAAAAAAGCACAGTAAAGAATGTTCTTTCTGCGCCAACTTAGAAAGCTCAAACTGCCCAAGGAGCTGCTGATACAGTTCTACAGAGGAATCATTGAGTCTATCATTTGCACCTCTATCACTGTCTAGCTTGGTTCTGCAACCCAACAGAACAGACACAGACTCCAGAGAGTAATTAGGACTGCAGAAAAAACAATTACTACCAACCTGCCTTCCATTGAAGACCTGTATGCTGCACAAGTCAAAAAGAGGGTTGTGAAAATATCTACAGACCCTTCACATCCCAGACATAAACTGTTTCAACTCCTACCTTCAAGACGATGCTATAGAGCATTGCACACCAAAACAACTAGATACAAGGACAGGTCCGTGGTTAATAAGGCTCCCCTGATCTGGGAGTTGGCTCAGGAGGAGGCCGCGGACCTGGTAGGTGTTACCGAAACCTGGTTGGGCCCAGAGGGAGGTGTCCCTCTGGTTGAGATGTGCCCACCAGGTTTCCTTGCATTTCACCAGCCTAGGGCTCAGGGAAGGGGCGGTGGGGTGGCGGTGCTTATAAAGGAAGTCCTTTGTCCTAGGGAGGCCACTGTCCCTCAGACGGCTGGCTGTGAATCTCTTTTTGTGAAGTGGGGGCAAGGGGTTCAGATGGGTCTTTTGTTGACGTACCTGGCTCCCTGCCACGTCTCATCGGCCCTACCCGGACTCCTAGAGGTAATAGCCGGGCTGGCGGTTGAGACCCCAAGGCTCTTAGTCATGGGGGATTTCAACCTGCCATCGCTCGGTGAAACCTCGGGGTTGGTCCGGGAGTTCTTGGCTTCCATGACGGCCATGGACCTGACCCAGTTAGTTTCTGCCCCCACTCACATGGGAGGTCACATGCTGGACCTGATTTTTGTCTCTGGGCAGTGGTTGAATGACTGTAATTGGGGGGATTTAGTTATTACACCCTTGTCATGGACAGATCATTCCCTCCTGAGGCTGGATTTCTGTTCCGCTACCCCCCACCGCAGGGAGGCGGAGCCACTTAGATGGTTCCGCCCCAGGCGCCTAATGGATCCGGATCGGTTCCAGAGGGAGCTTGGGCCATTTCCTGAATTTCTGGCTCTCAGCTCGCCTGGAGACCTGGTGGCCACCTGGGAGGGGTCGGCCGCCGGGGCCCTAGAGCGAGTTGTGCCTATGCGACCTCTGACTCGGCACAGATCCCATTTGGCTCCGTGGTATACGGAGGAGCTACGGGAGATGAAGTGCCGAAAAAGACGTCTTGAGGGCATTTGGAGGGCGAGCCGTTCTGAGTCTGACCGAACACAGGTGAGATCTCATATTAAGACTTACCTTGTGGCGATAGGGGCGGCGAAATCTTCGTATTTCTCCGCCCTTATTGCATCAGCAGAAAATCGGCCTGCCGCCCTGTTTAGAGTGACCCGCTCTCTACTTGAACCGAGAGCGCGGGATGACCTCTTGCAGGGTAGGGCAGAGGAGTTTTCCCGATTTCTGCATGATAAAATCGCTCAGATTCGGGAAGGGCTTGACTCCAATTGGGTGGTCCCGGGGGAGGTGTCCGGGGCAGGTCTTGAGAGTGTTATCTGGGGGGAGTTCGATCCTGTGACCGCTGAGGGTGTGGACAGGTTGCTGGGGGGTCTGAATGCCACCACCTGTTTATTGGACCCGTGTCCTTCCTGGTTGGTTTCGGCCG
Source organism: Bungarus multicinctus (assembly GCA_023653725.1). Classification (NCBI taxonomy): domain Eukaryota; kingdom Metazoa; phylum Chordata; class Lepidosauria; order Squamata; family Elapidae; genus Bungarus; species Bungarus multicinctus. The sequence goes on along the minus strand of CM042835.1, from coordinate 26,039,014 downwards.
CCAGGGAGACGACACGAGGCTGGCTCCAGGGGATTGTCAACGCTTCTTTGAGAGAGGGGGTGCTCCCTACCGCCCTGAAGGCGGCGGTGGTGCGCCCCCTCCTCAAGAAGCCTTCCCTGGACCCAGCTATTTTAAACAACTATCGTCCAGTCTCCAACCTTCCCTTCGTGGCGAAGGTTGTTGAGAGTGTGGTGGCACGTCAGCTCCCCCAGTACCTGGAGGAAGCAACTTACCTCGATCCGTTCCAATCGGGCTTCAGGCCTGGACATAGCACTGAGACGGCATTGGTCGCGTTGGTTGATGATCTCTGGAGGGCTCGTGACAGAGGGTTCTCCTCTGTCCTGGTCCTATTAGATCTCTCGGCGGCTTTTGATACTATCGACCATAGTATCTTATTGCGACGGTTGGAGGGGTTGGGGATTGGTGGAACCGTCCTCCGATGGTTCTCCTCCTTCCTCTCTGACTGTTCGCAATTCGTGTTGGCGGGGGGGGAGAGGTCCACCTCTAGGCCCCTGGTTTGTGGGGTGCCTCAGGGGTCGGTCCTTTCTCCCCTCCTGTTCAACATTTACATGAAGCCGCTGGGCGAGATCATCCGTGGTCTTGGAGTGAGGTGTCATCTGTATGCAGATGACACCCAGCTGTATATCTCCACTCCGGACCACCCCAACGATGCTGTGGGGACTATGTCTAGGTGCCTGGAGGCCGTGCGGGACTGGATGGGCGGGAACAGGCTTCGGCTCAACCCATCCAAGACCGAGTGGCTGTGGTTTCCGGCGCCCCGATATAGCCAGCTGACACCTTCGCTGGCTATTGGGGGGGAGGTTCTGCCCCCCACAGAGAGGGCTCGCAACCTGGGAGTCCTCCTGGATGTACGGCTGTCGTTTGAACATCACATCGCGGCCGTCTCCAGGGGGGCGTTTCATCAGATCCGTCGGATCTACCGGTTGCGGCCCTTCCTGGATCGGGACGCCTTGCGCACGGTCACTCAGGCCCTTGTCACCTCTCGCCTGGACTATTGTAATGCCCTCTACATGGGGCTCCCTGCGGGGAGCATCCGGAGACTCCAGTTGGTGCAAAATGCAGCCGCGAGGGTGATTATGGGGGCGTCGCGTAGCGCCCATGTGACGCCTCTCCTGCGCGAGCTGCATTGGTTGCCGATGGCTCTCCGGGTTCGCTTTAAGGTTCTAGTTTTGACCTTTAGGGCGACCCATGGCATGGGACCAGGTTATCTTCAGGACCGCATTCTACCAACGTTCTCCAACAGGCCGGTGCGTTCCCACAGGGAGGGTCTGCTCCGGGTGCCGTCGGCCGCTATGTGTCGTCTGGCGGCGCCAAGGGGTAGGGCCTTCTCTGTGGGTGCCCCCGCCCTCTGGAATACTCTGCCACCGGAACTTCGTACCGGCACGGACCTGAGGGCCTTCAGGCGCGCGTTAAAGACCTGGCTCTTTGAGCAGGCCGGCCTGGGCTGAGATAATGATTTTAAATTTGATCTCCATTTTAATTTTATATTGGGTTTTAAGGGTGGGGGGGGGTTTTTTAATTTTAGTCTGCAGCTAATTCCTATATTTAATTATTTTTTAACTTTTGTATTTGTGGGGTTTTTAGACGAGCTGTTCACCGCCCTGAGTCCCTTGGGAGAAGGGCGGTATATAAATGTAATAAATAAATAAAATAAATAAATAAGTTTTTCCCCATGCCAATCACTCTGCTAAACAACTAATTCCCTCAACACAAGGAAATTGTCTTGGTGCAAATGCTCTCAGTGCACATAAAAGATATATTCATCAAGAGTCGAGAATCATCAGGTACAACACTTAATAATAGTCATAGGGTACAATAAGCCATCAGATCATACTAGAAAACAGTCCATATAAATTGTAAGGATACAAGCGACAAAGTTAGACATATAGTCACAAGTGGGAGGGGATGGGCGATAAGGAGTGATGAGAAGATTAGCAGTAATAGTAGTGTAGATTTTGTATTTTTATTGTACCCTATGATTATTATTATTTTGTATTTTTATTGTACCCTATGACTATTATTAAGTGTTGTACCTGATGATTCTCGACTCTTGATGAATATATCTTTTATGTGCACTGAGAGCATTTGCACCAAGACAATTTCCTTGTGTGTCCAATCACACTTGGCCAATAAAGAATTCTGTTCTATTCTAATTAATCTATTTCGAGAGATGAAAGATGCTGAGGTTGAGCTTCAGAATCTTTCACGAGCTTTCTTCTGCTCTAAAAAAAATTGGTTTCCAGGGGCATGCATAGAGTGGAGCTCAGAAAAAGCACCTTTGCCGTGCAAACCATGTAAAAAAGGAGGGCTTTGAGTGTGTGATTGTAGCCACAATCTTAATGTTTCTGATCCACACTGGGGATAATGTTTCTTTTTTTATAATTGTATTAAAATATTTTTTAAGGTAAAAAACAGGAAAGAAGGAAGGAAAGGTAAAAATGCAAGAAAGAAACAAAGTAAAAGAAAAATAGAAAAACTACAAATGAGGTTTCTGATATTTATAGTAGTTATCACTACAATTATAAATTTACCTATTTCACTATATTGACATGTCTCTCTTCTATCTATAATCTGTCCTATCTGTTCATAAAAACCATAAATCATATGTTCATTTTAAAAAAATTTCTAAAACGTCATAGGGGGTTTCCAGTCAGCACTCGGAGACAAATTTTTAAATATCACTGCATCATGATGTCATTGCACAAATGGCCAAATTGCCATTACTTGTGTATTGATGTAAGAGACAAGTGATGTCATGATGGTTTTTAAAGGACCCCATTGGAATGTTTAATAACAAAGGATGCAATACTTTGTTCTCAACTATTTCTTCACCATGTATCCCCTTTAAATACTATTTGTGGCCATGGACCATCACCACCCTGAGATTTAAACCATAACATTTCTTCAAGCCTGTTGTAGACCCCTTGGAAAGCTGTAGGTTGTCCCTGGTAGTCAAGCACCTGGTGGTCTCTGGCCTCCTGATTTCTGCCACTCTCTAAATGACTTGTATTTTCAGTCCGAAAAGGGGGAGGGGAGGGGGAGTACCAACTTTGAGTAGTTGCTAGAAGTAGAAGCCAAAGCTGTAAGAGAGTCCGTGCCCTGCCTTGCTGATTTATTGATCGAGTCTGAGCAACTCCCCCCAACGCCTGGCATTTTGACTACGCTGTCAGAGAAGAATGGGAGCTGGCAAACAAATAAAAGAGACTTTCTGTGTCATTTTAAAAATAGCAACGGAATTAGCTAATTAGACTTTGCCGGGGAGCAAATTCCAGCCCATTGAAGCTGAAGGTCTCCCAAGAGGAGGGCTGGGGAGGGGGGGCAAGAAAATAAAGTCCAGCAATGCTGGAGGTGGAGAAACACAATGTCTCCTCCCAACTGTTCTGTCTTGGCCCACCCCCAAATTTGGTTTGATTTTGGATTAAGAGCTCCTGGAGGTCAGAAGCCTCTCTTTAGGTAATGATCTTTTGCAAAAGCCTGCCTGCTGAGTGTGAGAAATACAATTTATCTTGCTAAAACCATTCCACCTGGATTTTTTAAAAAATATTTTTTTATAATATTTTTTTAAAAAATGCTAAAACCATTCTACCTTCAAGTTTCTAGGTTCTATCATTAAGACTTAAAATGGACACCTAGCATCAAAAATGTCATCAAAAAAGCACAACAAAGAATGTTCTTTCTGCACCAACTCAGAAAGCTCAAACTGCCCAAGGAGTTGCTGATCCAGTTCTATGGAGGAATTATTGAGTCTGTCATCTGCACCTCTATAACTATCTGGTTTGGTTCTGCAACCCAACAGGACAGACACAGACTTCAGAGGATAATTAGAACTGCAGAAAAAACAATTATTACCAATCTGCCTTCAATCGAGGACCTGTATACTGCACGAGTCAAAAAGAGGGCTGTGAAAATATTTACAGACCCCTCACATCCTGGACATAAACTGTTTCAACTACCCTCAAAACGATGCTATAGAGCACTGCACACCAGAACAACTAGACACAAGAACAGTTTTTTCCTAAACGCCATCCCCTGCTAAACAACTAACTCCCACAACACTGTCAACTTATTTACTAAGACCGTGTTACTGTTATTCCTCTCATCCTTACTAGTACCGATCTCTTCCCACTTATGACTATAACCATGTTGCTTGTATCTTTACAATCTATATTGTTTTATTTTTTTCCTAGTATGATTTGATTGCTTATTAGTAACCTATGACTGTCACTAAGTGTTGTATCTTATGATTCTTGATGAATGTATTTCATTATCCCTTTTGTACACAGAGAGTATATGCACCAAAGACAAATTTCTTATGTGTCCAATCACACTTGGCCAATAAAGAATTCTATTCTATTCTATTTTCTATTATAAGCCGGTTCCAATTCTTACCATCTTTAGGCTGGCATTGTGGAATAGAGACTTTGTTTAATTCTGAATTCCTTTTGAAATGAGATACTGCCAGCTCCAGGTGCCAGATTCTCATGGTCAAAAACTGGGAGGGGTTAAATGGTGGTCAAAGCACTTAAAAAAAACAAGTGGAAATTCAATTCCATCATCATGGCTGCCATCTTGACTTTTTTGTTTCCATCCTGTGGCTGCTCCTTTTTAGAGCATGGAAATATATTTTTGAAGCCTTCCATCATGGTTTCTTGTTCCTAAAATTCCTTTCTCTTCCTGTTTCCTACTTTTTGGCTATCTTTGCATGAGACTTCTCACTCACCTACAGAATTTGCTAATTGCTGGCATTCAGATAATATATTGAACAATCTAGTTCAGGGATGTCCAACCTTGTCAACTTTAAGACCTAGAGACTTCAACTCCCAGAATTCTCCAGCCAGCTATGTCAGGTCTGAAGAAGCAAGAAAGTTGTCTTTTGGAAAAGTACCTTTGGGATTCCCAAGATTATTGAATCCCAGATTCAATATAATTCAAGATTATTGAATTATTGAAGTTCTAAGGAATTTCTGCAACATTAGTAGGGTTGGGACCAACTTCATTTGGGGAGGATGATATTCTACAGGACATTTAGTGCCCCCTTGTGCTAGGTTGGTTTGGTCACTTTAACTGACCAGAATCAGGGATCGTCTAGCTCTGGGATCTCCAACCTTGGCAACTTTAAGCCTGGAGGACTGCAACTCCAGGCTGCCAAAGTTGTAGACCCCTGAGCTAGCTAGGCCAAACCTTCCTTAACAGGTATCTTACAAGGTGGGCTGAAATGGCTTGAAAGCTATGCTTGGAGATCCTTCATGCAAGACGAGTAATCTACTGCTAAGTGTACCATACTTGCTCTGTATTTCTCAGTGCAGCTATGCACACTTCAAAATGATCCAGAAGAATCTTTTTGATCTGTCCCCCTGCACCTTTGTGCTATAAATTAAAGCAGCCCAGCCCTTTTCAGCTGTTTTCCCAAGCCTGGAAAAAAAAAAGGGTGGTTGCTTTTAAGAGTTGGACTAGCCTTACTGAGTAAGCTGTTTAAAGCAGCAACATCTTTTTTTTTTTTACCCGAGCCTGAAAAAAGTTGGGTGATATTAAGCTTGTAGGGGGCCCAAAGCAGGTCTTCTGAAACTTTTTCAAAGCAGGCACCATTTTATTATTCAGAGCCATTAGTAGTCCTTTCTGGCAAATTTCCAAACAGATCTTTCCTCTCGCCCTTGGGATGATGTATTTCGAGAGCATTTGGCAAGGCCGTAACTTCTGTCTGTGCCTGAGGCAGGGCAGACTCTACACCCACACACTGTCTAGAAGCCGATGTTGGGCGGCTAAAAATTAGATGTGAAATACTAAGAGCACCTCGGTGGAGATTTCCATGTTTTTGTAGAGAATCTGCTCTCATTCCACAGCCTTTGAGCATTTTTGAGGCATTGCTTCTCGCTATCTGCTGGAAGCAGAATTAAAGCAGCTATTTCACACAATCCCTAAAATAGCCCCACCCCCAGCAGTGCCTGGCATCATCACCAAGTCCTTTGTACTTGCAGATCAGTGTGGTTTAGTGAAGGTCCCTTGCAAGATTAATTAGTAGCTTCCTCCTTGCTACTTGGCCCTTTTTACTGCTTCCATTGAGGCAGGAGGTGGAATGGTGAACGATTTGATAATTGCCTTTAACTAACCTCTCAATGGTCTTTTTAAGGAGGTCTCCCTCCTGGAGAGGAGAGTGCTTAATATATTTTCTCCTCCTTCTTACTGCTTCTTTTTAAAAGTTATATTATAATCGCACTTGGAAAGAATTTCCTTTTTATTAAAGGTGCAGTAGACCTCCAGGAAATTCCAAGGCTGTTTTCCAGTCTACACCAAAAGAGACTACAGGTAGTCCTTAACTTACAACCAGTTACTAAGTGAACATTTGAAGTTACTTAGCGATCCACAAGCTACTTATGACCTGTTTTCAAAATTCTGACATCACTTCACCGCCCACAGTCATGTATCTGCATTTTGGTCACTCAGAAAATGGCCTACAAATCAGTGGTGGTCTGTGGACACATGACTATGATTTATGGTAGTTTTGCCAGAAACTGGAATTTACTTCTGGTTTCTAGCAAAAACCAGCACATAATTAAACCATGGGTTTGCCTAACAGCCACAGCTTTTGCCTAACTGCAATGTTCACTTAATGACCACCTTGGAAAAAGGTGTACATCACATAGTGGCCTTCTTTATGACCCTCACAAATTAGGAGCCTAATTACCAGGCTCAAAGAGGCTCAAGTCCAAGTAAGTTGAGAATTACCTGTACTATAACGTTGCTATAGAAAATAATTCAACATGGAGGAGAAGAGGTGAGGAAACCAATAAAACCAGCACAGTAGTAGTCACTTCCAAACAAAAGCTAAGGTGGGCTGCTCTGGCACACACAATTTTTAATGCATTTGTGAAAGTGACACACCAGCAAATACTCTGACATGTAAGGCTGCCGAAAGAGTCCCAATGTCTGAAAACGTTGTCCTGAGTTAGGACACAGGATAGAATTCAGAACATGGCTGGGACATCCTGTGTGTTTGTTAGAAGCGATCTAGCAGATACACCAATTTTTCCCAGTTTTCTTATTATTTGTGAGAATTGGCAGAGACAAGAAATCAGAGGGTAAAGAAAATAATCAAATGAAACTAGATGCTTTAATGTATCACACATAGTCCTTGTTTTCTTTAGTTCCCATTTGAAGTTATGACATTGAAAAAAGTGACTTATGACCAGTCCTTACAATTACAATTACTATGATGTCCCTGCAGTCATGTGATTGTGATTTGGGGGCATGAAACCAGCTTGAATTTACTTTTTAAAATTATTTATATCCCACTTTTATTTATTATTTTTATTTTACTTATTTTTATAAATAACTCAAGGCAGCAAACAAATAGAGCAGAATAGAATAGAATAGAATAGAATAGAATAGAATAGAATAGAATAGAATTGAATTGAATTGAATTGAATTGAATTCTTTATTGGCAAGTGTGATTTGACACACAAGGAATTTGTCTTTGGTGCATATGCTCTCAGTGTACATAAAGAAAAAAAAATACATCAAGAATCATAAGATACAACACTTAGTGATAGTCATAAGTTACTAATAAGCATCAAATCACACTAGGAAACAAACAAAACAATATAAATTGTAAAGATACAAGCAACACGGTTATAGTCATAAGTGGGAAGGGATAGGTACTAGGAAGGATGAGAATAATAATAATACGGTTTTATTAAGTAGTTGGACAGTGTTGAGGGAATTATTTGTTTAGCAGAGTGATGGCTTTCAGGAAAAAACTGTCCTTGTGTCTAGTTGTTCTGGTATGCAGTGCTCTATAGCGTCGTTTTGAGGGAAGGAGTTGAAACAGTTTATGTCCAGGATGTGAGGGGTCTGTAAATATTTTCACAGCCCTCTTTTTGATTCGTGCAGGATATAGGTCCTCCATGGAAGGCAGGTTGGTAGCAATTGTTTTTTCTGTCATTCTAATTATCCGTTGAAGTCTGTGTCTGTCTGGTTTGGTTCAAATCAAGGTCTACCTGTACTTTAAATATAGTCTCAAGGCAAAAAATGTGTCAATGTTCCATTCATTCCATCAATTCTCCATGGAGATTAATCCCAACTAGATTAAATTCAAATCCACTCGTATCTAACAGGTAACCACACAGAATTTGATCTTTGAAGAAGTTAAGTCCTTGTGGAGTTCAGTTCACTATAAGCAGCTGGAACAGGAATCCTTCTTGTCCCATTATTTACATTTTAGCTGATGGGAGAATCTTTGTGAAAGCTGGTCATTTTCTCTGCTGAATTTAAGCAGATTCAGGTCAGCAGGATGGAACTCAATGGAGCTTGTTCGTAAAGCAGCCCATAAAGCTGTCCTATAAAATTAATTGTGAAGTTTTATTAGGGATCTGTTTGTTTTGGTTGTCTGTGTTTTATGGTGGCATTTTTAACTGGTGTTCCACTCAAAAGCAAGATCCTTTTCTCTCTCTCTTCCCCCCCTCCCACCCCAACTTTGGGCATTAGGGGACTGGAAAACCATGTTTTCTGTTTCAACGTTTATTGCGGGATCATCAGGAAAGGGATCCAAAGGTCATTTTTGGAACCATTCCCTTTTAGGAAGCCATATCCAGCTTGCAAAGCCTTGAATGATGCTAGATGGCAGCAAAGAACATTCCCTGTTAAGTTTTGCTGCCATCTTGTGGTCATCTGGATTGTTGCAGTCCAGATATGGTAGCCCAACTCTGTCCCACTGAGCCTCTAAAGTGGGTCATCCAGGCTGTTGGCCTTTTTGCATGATTGGGTACATTCAAAACTTAGCACATTGGACCAGGGGGGAAATTAAATTTGATTTTTATTTCATCTGCATTGAAATGTCATTAGCATTTACTATAGCTAATAGAATTACTTCCCAATCTAAGCAATTTAAGGCTTCACCCTGAAAAGGACATGTACGTTATTGTGTAGGTGAATTTCCTATAGGGCCCAAGGAATCCACTCTGCTTTGTGGTCCTGGGATCCTTGGGGAGGCGTGTAATAGAGCACCAGCTTTCGTGTGTATAATAGAGCACCAATTTTTCAAGTCCAAAGTCCCAGACTGAATGTTGCATAAGTCCTGAGAAGGGCGGGAAATAATCATATGCCTTGAAAACCCAGGAAGCTGCTATCTATGTAAGCAGATCAGTCTTTCTTCAGATTGGTGCCTCATGTTCATTTAGGGTTCATTTAGGGAACTCTAAGAGTTCCCAGCCCAAATCCATAGATGCTGCTTATTGGGAGAGTTCCATTATATCTAGATGAAGGGGTTTGAGAAGTTGGTGGAGATGATATAAAAGAGGACAAGACGGAGGAGGAGAAGCAGAAGACTGTGATGACTTCAGAGATATTTGAGAAAAGCTGGCTACCTTCCCTCTGTCTTTCATTATTCAGAAGAGGAAAGCAACCTTTTCATCCAGCATTGATGCCAATGGATGCAACGTCCAAAAACACAATTGATGGCCAGTTAAAAGAAAGGGAGGGAAGGAGTGAGGACGCAGGTGGGCCATTAAAGGCTCTGCCTCTCTGTTGCCAAAGGTTATAACTACAAAGACTAGCTTGTCCAGGATGCCCGAAGGAGGTGGGAAGGGAAGAGAGAGCAGTGCTGCTTCAGGATGCTTCATTTCTCTTCAAGGCTTCCTAAGGAGGACACAGCTTTTCAAAGTAGCTTCCAACATGTGCATAGTCATTTCTTGCTCTACACAACCATTGGGGTTTCTCATTGATCAGTCTGTGGCAATGTATATTTGCAAATCTGTCATGCGCTCCAGTGATCATCACAATTATTATCAGTCAACGACTACAACATGATGATAACATGATATGGTTCATGACGACATGACACAAATGTCATAGGTTAATTAAGCAGTCCTTTGAAACAGAAGTGCCATAATAGGGGAAATGCCTGAAGGGCAGAATAAATCATTCCAAAGGATCCCAAATATTTCTGAAAAGAACCCTATTTGAAGTAACTGTTTTTTATGATTTATTTTTAAAGTTATATGCTGGTCTGACTCCTAATAAGTCTGGACAGTTCACAGATTTAAAACATTTAAAACAAGAATAAATTAATCTGTAATAGTGAAGGAAGAATAAAACAGGATGAGGATGATACAAGAAATGGCTAAGAACAACCAACCCTTGCAATCTAAGAGAGGCTCACTCATTCTTGCCAAAGGCCTTATTGATGTATCCTGCTTGGAATTAAAATATTACACAAGAGGTGGATGAAAATAGAGGACACTTTATCTTGCAACAAACACATTACACAAGAAACAGGTACATGAACATTAGAATTGGACTGGATTGGGCAGACAGGAGATTTCAGGGAAGGAGACTTGAAGGAAGAACAATAGTTGGCAAGGTGTGTCAATGAAGCCAATTCTTTTTCATGTATTTTCTAAAGGAAACAAAGTTTAAGGACGGTGGTGGTGAAAATAAGTAACAGAAGGAAAAAAGGGGAAAGAATAGAAGAAGAAAACAAAGGAAGACAATCAAGGAATTAATTCCCTTCCTGGTTTAGAACAGGGTGTTCAAAACCTCAGCAATTTGAGAACTTGTGGACCTCAATTCCCAGAATCCCCCAAAGTAGCTGAGGGGTTGAGAAATATTGCCTTAAATGAAAACTTGTTGTCGTGCCCCTGGTGGAGACTGACTCTGAGGGAGAGGAGGAACAGCCGACAGGGAGTGGAAGTGGCTCCGGAGGTTGTGGAGGAGGCTGGGGAAGGGCAGAGGCCAGCTAGGCAGTCAGAGGAAGACTCAGGTCCATCCCCTCTCCATCCTAGGGCATGCAGGGAAGAGAGGATAAGGGAGAGATATGAATGGCATGGTCTATGGGGGAGGAAAGGGCCTTGATCCCCTTCATGGGCTGCAGCTATGAGAACTGGTTAAAAGGACAGGCATGCATATGGGCCAAAACAAAGCATGGAAATATCTCTAGTTTATTGTTCCTCTCTGAGTTTGGCATCCTTCCCAGTGTGTGTTCTGATACCTGTGGACATCTTCAAGTCCTTATCTTGCCTGGTTTGTGTGGTTTTTTACTCTTTATAATTTAAATGGCATTTCCTCCTTGTAACTGCTTGTGTGGGAGTTTTTGTGACTGTGTTTATTTTGTATCCCACCTTGGGTCATCACACTTGTACAAGATATTCTATAGGTGGCATCTCCCACCAGCAAGATTGGCCAAAATGTACAGAAACCAATCACCTAATTGTTGGAAATGTCTGAAAGAATGGAGCACACATTACCATGTATGATGGTTCTGTAAAAAAAACTCAGGAGTTCTGATATAAAATTTGGCTGTGGTTAGAGGAAATGACAGGGCTAAAAATAAACTATAAACCTGAGATGTTCTTATTGGGAATCATGGCAGAGAAGTACAATAAAGCTGATAGCTACCTAATAATCCATGTAATTATGGCAGCAAGAATGATATTTGCCCAAAACTGGAAGGCTAGAAAAATTCCTAGGGGAGCCGAGGTGATAGATAAAATCTTTCAATGCACCGAAATGGATAGGTTGACATTGGAACTAGAGGATAAAGATGAGTCAGAATACTATATAATATGGAATAAATTTTACCACAGGAGGGAAATGAAAGGGAGTTCGCCAAATGGAACAAGGACTAAAGGAGTAGAAGGAAGGATATGAGAGATTATATGACTTGCCTGAAAGGTAATGGAAAAGAATTAAAATGTATAAAGATTAAATGTATATATGTATATAAATGTACAAAGGTTTTTAAAATACTTAACATAATATGTAACAACAAAAATGTATGTCAAAGATGTCCACCACATTCAATGTTTTTAAAGATTATATCTAATAAAAAAAATTAAAAGAGAGAAATATTGCCTTAAATCATGACACCCTTTACATCAACTGAACACAGAGTCATTTTGTGCCCTACACTGAAAGAAACCATTATTATTAGCCTATTGTGGCGTCAGAGTTTTTAATGGTGGCTGGAGAATTCTGGGAGTTGAAGTTCACTCATCTTAAAATTGCTCAGGTTGAGAAAACAAGGTCTAGAGCATTTTTTTAAGAAGGCAGGGCACATTCTGCAGCTTTTTTTGTTGGGGGTCAGCAGGGCAGATGGGCCTCAGTGCAAACAGGGGGCAGAAAGAGGCTGAGCTTTGTCTTTTATCTCAAGTTCTCCCCAGGACCTGGGCTCACTGGGTTGCCAATGGACTTGCCTCCCCATAACCGGATGGCTGCCAGCCCTGAGACACAGAGAAAGAGAGAGAAAGAAGGAGAGAGAGAGGAAGAACAAGACACAAAGAAAGAAAGAGGAAGAGGGAGCTAGAAAGAAAGAAAGAAAGAAAGAAAGAAAGAAAGAAAGAAAGAAAGAAAGAAAGAAAGAAAGAAAGAAAGAAAGAAAGAAAGAAAGAAAGAAAGAAAGAAAGAAAGAAAGAAAGGAGATAAAAAGAAAGCGCTTGTGAGAGAGACAGAGAGACAGAAAGAAACCCAAAGGGAAGGGAAGTCAGGTGAAGAGGGCACTAGCTTCTCTTGGCCTTTGGCCACTGGCCCTCTCCCCGCCCCCTAGAAGTCTGTGGCTGAGGCTGCACAGTCAGCTTTTGGCAGACACAGAGCAGAAGATCGAGTTGGTTTCAGAGCCTCATTAAAAGAGAAGTGGACAATGAAAACAAAAGGCATTTCAGGCCAAATGGCACTTTTCCCACAGGGCTTGGCACAGCTGCCCACAAGCTGCCCACAGGGCCCTTGGTGCATCTCCTGCAGCACAGCAATGCATCCCACCCGTTCTATGGGATGGGTGGCTCTTGGGCCTCACCAGGCAGCAATGCCCCCCCCCCCCCCCCCCACCATCACTTTGGAAGAAGGTAGAAGAAAGTCACTCATCCAGACAATTCTCTTGGCACACCAGCCCTTTGCTGGGTACCCTTAGAGTAGTAGATTCAGGCCCTGAAGCTGACAATCCATTTCCTGAAGCCAGAGCTGGATTTCATTCCAGACAACCATCAGATCATATTCTGATGCTTTGCTATAAGATTCATATCACCTACTTACTGGGTCAGAACAAACCCACTTTCTGACTTTGCAAGAAATCCTGATCCAAATGAACTGAATTGGTACCACCTATTACCACATAAAAAGCAACTACTGCTAAACAAGATTAGTGCTGGCCAAGCTTTCCATGTTGTGCAACTGCATACCTTAGATTTTCTTTGAATAGGGATCTGCTAAGCATTAGTGTAGCCAGTGGGTGGGTGTCCCAGTTGCTGTGGGGCAGGATTAAGTCATCTCTTTCAGACTTCACCACACTCAACCTTCCAATAGCATGCAGTGGCCATACTCCAAACAATGAGTGTGACCAGGAGAAAAAAAATAAAGTTGATCTAGTTTAATTAAAAGTTGATATGGTTAATTAAACACAATTGTTAAACTTATTCTCAATTTATTCAATAATTTTCCCAGTCTGGATCACATGAAAAGTTATGATTTGATGATCATTTTGCTTCTAGAGATGGGACCAATCTTGACTGGAGACATAAGTCTCCTTCATCCCTTGTTCTTGGCCTCTATTTATATTCTTGAACATCAGGATTTTCTTATCCAACCAGAAAAAACAGGGTTGAGTTTAACAGTTCTTGGAGCAGTACAAATGATTGACAAATGAAAGAAAGTATAAATCAATAACAAGTAAATACAACAACAGATTCTTGACTCTAACTTGAACTACCGGTTTATATCAATTCCCCACCATATCGTCAGTGCTACACTCATGACATTACTTGACTGTGTAATGAAATGTCTGCAAGAAAAACAACCAACTGGGGAGAGCACCAAGGACCCTAAAATTCCTTACCCCCCACTTCTGAAAACAATAAAGGATTTTAAGGGGCTCCAAACTTCTGCACTCTAGCCAATTTGGACAACAACATTTTTTGGATTGCCAAGCCATTAGCCATTGGCAAAAACATGGGACAACTTTTGTTTAATAATCCTAAATTTGTGCACTCATCTGTTTTCTCTTCCTCCTAGGAAATTCCTCAAAAAACCAGTGCAACACCAAGGAGAGGCAGAGGGTGTTTTATTGAGGGCCTCTGGGGAGAGATGTGTGGTACATTTAATAACAACAGAGAGAGAGAGAGAGAGAGAGACATCTCCATTGCCCATCGAATGGTGTCACGTGGCATGGAACTCTAGTGGGCTGTCAGCTTGATGGGCTTCAGTGTCAACCTTGTGTGACCAAGAAGTGCTTGGATCAGACTTGATGGCTTCCAGTGGTATACATCTCAGTAGGACACATTGCATCAACCTTGGCAACTTCTGGGAGCAACTTTTTAAAATCCCCAAAGTTTGGAAATTCTGCAGTAGGAGATCAGAAGCAGTAGGCTAGCTAAGGTCCAGAAATAAAATATCTAGACAACCAAAGCAATGAATAAACTCCAAAATTAGAACCTTCTTGTGAACTTCTTGAAGAAGCTTTCCTCTTCTCACTCACCCCGAAAATATATTGGAAATCATCTGTAAAGACAGAGGCAGAGCAATGTTTGGGTGAAAAGGCAGGGTTTGTGCCTGATTACCAGACATGATTCTTATCTTCAGCTCTGACTTAGAGAAAAAGTTTGTCTACCAGTGAAATCCCCTGATGTGGTCACTCTGGCCTACAGACGACATCCATGGTTTTGCAAAGACACCAAGTATATGCTCACCACTTGCTTCAGTTTTGAATCTCAACTCTGAAAAGGCTGTGGTGTCTTAACTCTCCTCTGGCTATTAGATCTAAAAAGGCCATAAAGAGAAGGCAAGTGTGCCCACAGCTGTCAGCAGAGACTAGCAAATTTTTTCCCTCATCATCCACAACATTGTCAAAAAGTGTGCTGGGAGAAAATTAAAAAAACACCACTTGAAAACTAAACCTCTAAAATGATGACTAAGATATCTTGCTGTGACCGGAGGCTGAGAGGGCCATATCCCATGGTCAGGAGAGAAAGAAATGGCCTTGGGATACCTTCACGCTGTGCCCAGAGGGAGTGAGGGACAGCTCCAACCATATTCTCAGATTAAACTGTACCAGCTGCACCAGTTCTGTGCACATTCTAAATCCAGATTAGCAAACAGTTATTGTGTTCATATGACATATACCCAAAGAAGCCACTCATATCATGGTTTAACCTGGTAGCCTGGTTCACACAACATAGCAAGCCCCTACCCCCAACCTCATTTTCATCCCGACTGGCAAGTTGTGTGAACTTGGTTAAAATGCCTCTGTTTTTATCCCATTGGGGATCACTCCTCCAGGAAAACAGGAGGATGTTTCCAGCGATCCGGCTCTGAGCATCTGCGGCCAGAGAAAATAATCCTCTGATATTCTGTCCACCAAGACAGGCCTCTCCCCCCATCCCCCAGTCCCAAATGTGACACTGCAATCTATGGGACCCTTTCTCCCTCTGAGTCAATGTGTCTTTTTGTTGCCCTATTGGAGTTCGAAGCCTGTGCACCAGCAGAGACAATGCCCGGCATTGTTTCTTTTCAGTAGCATCTGACAGCCCCAGAAAAGCAGGGGGGGAGGGGAGGGGAGAGAGAGAAAGCTGGCCTGTGCTGAGAAAGGGGGGGGGGGAGAGGAGAGGAAAGGCAGAGATAGAATCCTCCCACTAAGGGTGGTGCACGCTGGGAACACAGAGGCAAGGGATGGGAGAGGTAGCCAGGTCTGGATCTTTTTTGGGAAACCAGGAAGGAGGCTGAGTGAGCCATCTCAGAAGCAGCCTTCAAGGCAAGATGTATATGTTGGCCAGCAAGACATTTTCCTCCCTCCCTTCCTTCCTTCCTTCCTTCCTTCCTTCCTTCCTTCCTTCCTTCCTTCCTTCCTTCCTTCCTTCCTTCCTTCCTTCCGTAGAAAGTTAGCACCCATCCCACTCCTAGAAGAATGAAATATTCTAGGAAATATTAAAAAGGCAGAATATTATATTTTAAAGACAAAGCAGCTCCCTACCCTTCTCCCTTCAGTTCCAGGGTGGTGGGATTAAGACACGGCCCTCAGGACACGATAGGATTAGCCCTCTACCCATCTCACCACATGGCACCTGGGAAGATTACATTACCCAGCAAGATTCAACCAAACCTGGGACTCAAGACAACCTACAAAGTTACCCTTGCATAGCCCAATGGGAGTCTGACAACCAATCAGGATACATTTCTTTCACAGGAACAGGAAGCAAGTTCAAAGCCAAGAGAAGGTATAAATATATCTCACTCTCTACTCCATGCGGTCAGCTACCCAGGACTTCAAACCCATGTGGTCCTGTCCACCATTAAACCATCCTTCCAAGCAGTCTCCATGCTTCCAGTGTCTTTCTTCTCACTTGGAACTGAACCCAGGTGGACATTTCTTCCAACACTTATTTCCTTCCTTCCTTCCTTCCTTCCTTCCTTCCTTCCTTCCTTCCTTCCTTCCTTCCTTCCTTCCTTCCTTCCTTCCTTCCTTCCTTCCTTCCTTCCTTCCTTCCTTCCATTTCTTTTTCTTTCTTTATTCCTTCCTTCTTCCCTCCCTCCCTCCTTCCTTTCCCTTCCCTTCCCCCATCTATTTGAAAACGCAGGACCCTAAAATCAGAAGAAACTATTGCTCACTATAGTTTCTGCCTTTTAACTGAAGGTGCTAAGGAGAAAGGTGCTGCAAAACTCCTGTCCTTCTGGCAGCTTTTGTGGCTGAGGATGAAGATGGCTGCCCTTAGTCTTCCACAAGAACCTCACTATTATATACCCCGGAACCATCAGGCAACGCAAAAAGAAATAACCACAAGATTTGGAAAACAGCGATTTAAGTATATTGTCCTTTCTTAGGGAGACCTCTAGAACAGTGGTTGCCAACCAGTGGGCCAGGGATCACTGGTGGTCTGTGAGAAAATTTGGGGGGCCAACAGAGAAATGTCACCCCCAAAGCAATTCATCCAAGCTGCACGGAAACACAAGGCTGCGTCACCCACATGGCCAGGGGGAACACAAGGCTTGTGTCATTTCCATTGTGAACAACACAGGGTAGTGAGAGGAGGGGAGAAAGGATGGGGGGAACTTGTCCCACTCTCCCCTGCACCTGGCCTGGCCACTGGGCTGCTTCTTTCCATTTCTTTCTTCTTCTGCTTTTGGCTGCACTCAAGAAAAGCAGCAAAAGTCTTTCTTTCTCTCCCCCAAACTCCAGCAGAAATGAGTCTTTGGGACCCTGCAAGGCATTCTGGTCCAAGAGGCTGCGCCGGCACGACAAATTTAATAAAGACTCATTTCTGGCGGAATTTGGGGTAGAGAAAGAAAGATTTCTGCTGCTTCTGCTTTCCTTGCCTAAAGCCAAAAGTCTCTCTGCCCCCCCCTCTCCCCCCTCCCCCAAGAATGGAGCTGGAGATTTTATCCTACGATCACAAATAAAGAATAATTGATCGGTAAGAAAACAGGGTGGAGAATTTTTCTGCAGACTTTTTTTGGGATTTTCCCAGAGTCTCTGGTTTGCAGGATTTAAAATTATGAGTTTGGTGGTCCCTGAGGTCCAAAAGGTAGGTGAGCCCTGCTCTAGAAGAATCCACACTGAAAGCACATATTGAGAGTTTAGAACTGAAATGGTCTCTCAGTGCTTACCATAGATGATGATAAGACTCCATCCTGGACAAGCATAAGATCAGAGCACCAACAAGATTTCTGTTTGTTACCTAGGGTTGCTGATGGATCAAGTCCCAACCAGCCCTTTGCATTGGATCAGCCCAGTGGTGGGATTCAAATAATTTAACAACTGGTTCTCTGCCCTCATGATTTCTTCCAACAACCAGTTCACCAAACTGAACCAGCTGAATCCCACCACTGGATCAGCCCCATAAACAGGCCAAGAAGCACTTTGATTTAGCCAAAGTTCTTGAGATCTTTTTCTGAACTGACTCCCTTCCAAAGAGTTGGGACTTGCATTCCCAGGTCTCCTCACTAACATTGATATTGGCAGGGGTGCCACCAGGTCAGGGAAGCCTCATTCCTGGCTTTGGTGTATCACCTGCCTCCCTTGCCTTATTCAAAGCAAGCCACCTTTACTACTGTGAGCAATTCTAGAACTCCTGAAAAGGGGTGGCACTCATGTTCTTGCGTTGTATCATGTCAATACAGTGCATGAAGTCTGGCTTCATTGAGCCAATGGTGTGCAGTGGAAGTTGGTTCTGTTCCTCTCTTCCTCCTGGCATCAGATTACGGTAATCTGGTCAGTGTGACACCCCTGCACATCAACTGGTGGTAGTGAGGCAGCAGAGGGACCCTGCTTAGTATTACTCTGAGTATGCAGGACTCCTCCGCAACCCTGTTGTGGATCTCTCTCGTGAAAATGATTTTTTATAAGCTGCCATTCACTGACAGTGAATGGGCGGGCATAGAAATTCTCTTAACAAATAAGACATACGGCATGGAAAAGATCTACATTCTTCTGGTGCATGAGACTGTACTTTCCTATGCTTAAACCCTCAAGGCTCAGATTGAAGGAAAAGTCAGAATGCAGGTTGTGTCTTTGCTCAAGCAAAGCTGGAACCAGCAGAAATGCCTCTGCCCTACATTGCCCCCCCCCCCAGGCGCATTTCATGGTAATGGGCTGTTAATTTTAAAGCCTAATTAGTTAGGTTCCTGTGTCAAAGTCGTTAACCTTTGCACTGCTGCTTCTCAAAGCAAATCATGTCTTTTCCTCTCTTTTTTTTAACCCTCTCAGTTTTTACCCTATATTAGTAAAAAAAAAATGGCATTCTGGTTCCATTTTAGCTATGAGGGCAAAGGATTATTATTATTTTTTGCTTTTTCAGGGGGGTCCACAGGGAGGGGTGCTCAAAAAGTCAAAATGGCAGGTGCAGCTATGTGTTTGAAGCCTCACCTCTTTTTATGTGCAATGCATATAAAAAGGGCTAATCCTCACACACAGACACACATACACCCACCCTGTGGACACCCTGGGTTTATTCTGGGTTATCAGTTTTGAAGAGGTGTGAAATCCTGACTTTTTTAGAAAGACAGAAGAGAGCCACTGGGCCAGAGTTAGTATTCAGCAGGTTCTGACCAGTTCTGGAGAACTGGTAGCAGAAATTTTGAGTAGTTCAGAGAACTGGCACAAATCCCACCTCTGACTGGCCCCACCAACCCCATTTCTTCTCTGCCTCCCATTGAGTCCCAGCTGATTGGCTGGGTCTTCTTTGGTTGCTCTGCACTGGAGAACGGAGCTGGAAAGCAGGTTAGTGGGGTGGGAATGGAGGTTTTGCAGTAACCTTCAGGGGTGGGATTCAAATTTTTTAACAACCAGTTCTGTGGGTGTGGCTAGATGGGCATGGTCAGGTGGGCATGGTCATGTGACTGGGTGGTCATGGCTTTTTTTTGGCAGCACCCCCACCTGCTTTTGGCCTCCTGGGCCTCAGGGAAGCTTCCTGGACAAAGACAGTAAGACAGCGAGGGGAATCCCAGAACAGCTGATCATAGGAACAGCTGATCGACGGGAAAGGGAAAAAAAGAAATATCTTAAGGAGTGATTGGGCAGGGAAGAACGCAGTCAGTGAGGTCAGGCATGTGTGCAATGTTGTGCATGTGTGACTGACTGGAAGGGGAGAGGAGGGGCAGGCGGAGATGGGCAGGGCAAGCCAGGGGCACAATTTGCCAGCTCTTCGAACTGCGCAGAATCATAACAACTGGGTCTATACAACCGGTCCAAACCTGTAGAATCCCACCCCTGGTAACCTTCCCCCAGGAGTGGAGAGGGAATGGGGATTTTACAGCATCCTTCCCCTGCCACACCCACCAAGCCACGCCCACCAAGCCATGCCCACAGAACCGGTAATAAAATTTTTTGAATCCCATGATTGCACTGAGCATATGCAGATTGCAATTTCCTCACTCAAATAGGTGTCCTCCTGGGATTAAAAAAAAAGAGGGGGGAAAGGATGAAAAAACTGACCTTTTGACTCACAGCCTTTGTGCCAGGTTTCCCAAAATTTGGCAATTTGAAGATGCATGGACTTCACCTCCCAGAGTTTCCCACAGCCAGCATGGGGAATTCTAGGAGTTGGAGTCTACACGTCTTTAAAGTTGCCATGATTTTTATGCTATTCCGGGAATTGCACAGACTTCAGTCAGACTAAGACTCTGTGCTGCTCATAACTTTCCAACTGAAATTTTTCCCGATCAGAGATTAAAATCCCCCTTCACAAACCAAAACTGAAAGTCTTTTGTAAAGTGCTCAGTTGCTAGTTTAGAAAGGAGGGACTTTTTGAGAGATGGAGGGTAAGTCTTCTGTTTTTCTAGAAAGAAGACAACTCAAACTGGAAGGAAAAACACTTTTGCTGAATTTGGAGGGAGAGCAAAGTCTTCTATGGATATTATTCTCCCACTTTAGTTAGTTTTGGTGGGGAACAGCTGTCCCAGAGATCCCCAGGCCAAGTTAATATGGTAGTCCTCAACTTAACAATCATCATTGAACCAAGGATTTCTGTTACAATAACAAGATAGTTGTTAAGTGAGTTTTGGCCCATTTTACAACATTTCTTGCCATAGTTGTTAAGTGAACCAGTAGTTAAGTGAATCTGGCTTCCCCATTGACTTACTTGACAGAAGGTCGCAAAAGGTGATCCCATGACCCCAGGACACTGCAACCAACATGTCAATTCCCAAGCATCTGAATTTCCATCACATGACCACAGGGATGCTGCAATGGCCATAAGTGTGAAAAATTGTCATAGGTTAGTTTTTTCACTAAATGAATGGTTGTAAATCAAGGACTACCTGTAATTTTTGGAGAGAGAGAGAGCGAGAGAGAGAGAGAGAGAGAGAGGAAGACACTGAGTCAGTGAACAAGAAAGAGTACAGGTAGTCCTTGATTAATGACCGGTCGCTTAGTTACTGTTCAAAGTTATGACACACAATATTCATGGTTGCAAAGACAAGAGACTACAGAACAAAGGTCTTCAAACTTGGCAAGTTTAAGCCTTGTGGACTTCAACTCCCAGAATTCCTGAGCTAACATGACTGGAGGAGGAATTCTGGGAGTTGAAGTCCACAAGTCTGAAAGCTGTCAAGTTTGAAGACCCCTGCTACAGAAGATGCTATCCTTCAGTCTAGGTACCCTCAACCACCTTGGTACCCTCAGCCTTGGATACTGCACCTCTCTGACTTGGGCCCACCCCAAGATGTCATTGGTGATCTGCGTGGACTTTCATCACATGGTCATGGCCACCACCTGGCTTATTTTGACCCACTACGGACACGCCCAGCCCATTCCTGCTGCAAGGTGAATCTAGGCAACTATAAAAATGGGGTGAGAATAGCCAAGATTAGTGAAAAATTGGGGAGACAAAAGCCTCCAGTTTTTAAAACAAGCCAGAACCAAATATTGTCACTGTGTTGGGGTCTCCATGAAAATGCAGCCCTCAAATATTCCTTACCAGTATCTGCTTTTTGGACTGGGTCTCCATTAGCTGAATCAAACTGGCTTCCAGAAACCCCAGACCATTTTCCTTACTTTGATCTTGACTTAAGAACGGTGCATCACTTATGGGCTTACAAGCCCATGGTTGATCTTAGAGAACGTGTCCTACCTAGGCCTCTAGATTGCAACTCCCATCATTCTTGAAATTGATTTTTTGAAGGATGAGACTATTGGGCTTTTTAGTCTTAAATTGGAGATCTGGTTGACCCAGGTCTTCTTAAGATGTTAGAATATGGAGATGAGAAATGTCCACTCCTTAAGAGCTGCCTTCCTGAGTGAAGCTCCTTCCAAGACATACTTTCATCCAGGTGTCTGCAAGATTTGGTATAAAAAACTTTCAACTTTAATGTTTATTGGTCTAGGACAGAGGTCTCCAAACTTGGCAACTTTAAGACTTGTGGCCTTCAACTCCCAGCATTCTCCAGCCAGCATAGCTGAAGTCTACAAGTTTTAAAGTTGCCAAGTTTGGGGACCCCTAGTCTAGGAGGAGGGCCTTCTCTGCAGTTGCCCTGCCCTTTGGAACACCTTATCCTCAGAGATGAGAGGTCCTACTCTTTTGGCTTTCTGGAAGGTAGTTAAGATCTAGCTCTGCCAATTTGAACAGGGATTGAAGAGTGTGATCATGCAACCCTGGGGATGGCTGGTGGTTTGAGGGCATTCCTCCGGCCTAGTTACCCCTGTTTAGCTTTCTGAACTTTTAATGTTGACTTTGACTTCTAACTTATAAGTTTGAACAAGTTTTTTTTATCTGTGCCTTTAGTCAGGTGTTACTATTGATTTATTACCCTCTTGTAAACTACCAGAGTCCTTTAAGTGAGACGGACGGGGTGGAAATTTAATAAACAAATACAATGTGCACATAAAGGACAGATGGGACACCATTATCCTGGCTTTTTTTTTAACCACAACCTGTGGACACCCCTGCATTCATTCCAAAGCATTTTTTTTGGCCTCTTCTAGGATATTTCTTGCCAGGTTTTTCTAAACAGAGAGGCTGTTTTCCCCAGAAAGTCCCATGTGCTGTGGGTTGTTTTTTTTTTTTTAGTTTTTAAGAATAATGTTCTTGGAAATAAAGATTACGCAGAAAATTGATGCTTCCCTTTTCAGCCAGGCAGCTTTTTGTTTAATGCTTGACTTTAAAGAAAAAATAAAAATAAAACACATATCTAGACATTTAAATTAGATGGAGACTGGGAGGCCCCAGAAACGTTTCTGCAGATGTGTGAGAGATTCTGGGCACCACGTTGAGTTTCTCTGCCAGAAGATTTCTGCACAAACAACCCCTCTTCTTCCCAAGGCAGCATGCCTATCTTGGCCAGTTCAAGGAATGAAAACGTGTCTCAAGCAGGTTCCTATTTTGACAAGCACTTTGCTTCACTCCCCCATCAATTGTGCCATGCAATTATGAGCCAGGGATTAACCTAGTTTAGAGGGATCCGTTTTAAGGCAATGACGAGGCAAGTAGAAGAGTAGATCGTTGTCTGAGTCACTTGGAAAGTTTCCTGCTGTCTCATGAGAAGCAGCCCTGGATTTCATTCAGAGGCTGTCACCTTCAGGTAATATATTTTGACTTGTGGAGTTAATCTCATTGTTTGTGTCAAAGCCCAAAGCACGAGGCCAGATTTGCTTTCCAGGACAACAAAGGTGGCTGTTTCCCAACATGCTTCTCCACCAGTGAGGTTTTTTTTTTCCCACCCAATCAGCTTGGAAGAAGATAACATGAACTCTGCTGTGGTTTGGGAGATAGAAATGTTGAACAAGGTTTCATTTGAGGACAGATAAGTTTCAAGGGCGATGTGATTCAAAGGAGCTGGAAAAGAAGGCTTGGCATGACACTCTGCAAAAAAGTACATCTTCAGTTTCCCCGCCAGGATCCCCTCAGAAAGGGGGCTCAGAATCCATAAGGTGGTGGGCGGGGCATCATAAGAGAAGCCTGCCCCTTTTGTACATATGTGATCACGTTGTTCCACCCGCAGTCTTGCAGATTTTGATTCATCTGCATGGATTTCCCCATATTGATTCAACAATGAAGCTCATAAAATTATGAGATTTCTCTGCATCTGAGAAGACATCATTAAGCCGTGATACAGTACATCCTTCCAAAATAGTATTTCTTAGCATTGGTCACTCTAAGAGGTGTGGATTTCAACTCCCAGAATTCCCCAGTTCAGAAACACTGCTCCAGAAGGTGTTTTAAATACATGCCTCAAAGAATATTTGGGGTTTCTGCTGACACATTCACCTTAACAATCAATGGTGTATTTATCACCAATGGATCATTTATCACCAATCCTGAATGTTTGTAGTTCAGGGTTGAATATCTGCAAGAAAACACGCTCAAGAGAGTACCAACAACCCCACAGTCCTTGGTACTCTCTTGAGCATGTTTTCTTGCAGATGTTTCATTACCTAACTAGGTAGCTGTGGTAACACAGTGCTTAGAATACAATATTGCAGGTTAACTCTGCTCACAGCCAGGAATTCAATCCTGACCAGCTCAAAGTTGACTTAGACTTCCATCCTTCTGAGGTTGGTAAAATGATGAGCCAGATTGTTGGGGGCAAGAGGCTGACATTTGTAAATCACCCAGAGACTGCTAGAAAGCACTAGGAAGCAATATATGAGTGGTATTGCTATTGCTAGGTAACATCATCAGAGCTAGAAGAGAGTGGAGTTTGTCCTTTCCCCTTCTACCACTGATGATGCTACCTAGTCAGGTAATGAAACTTCTGCAAGAAAACAACCAAACTCAAAGAGCACCAAGGACCCCATTTGTCAAGGGTGACACCCCACCACTACTATTGCAGCCAAACATCTCTTTAAAAAACAAGCTGCCTTTTGTTGCTGCCACACTAAAGGATGGGGAACTGGGCAGCTGTCCCGTGGAGAAGCCTCATCAGATGGATCTGCCCAGCTTCAAAGGAAATGTGCTTGGAAAACATGCCATTTTCCTCCCAGGAGAAATGCCCCTGAAAAGGCCTGCTCCTTTCTTCTTCCTTCCTTGTCCCAACCAGGAGCAGCAGAGGCAAGAGTGGAAGCAGTGGACAGTTCCTGAGCTGCCAACTTCTCTGATGAAGACCTGAAAGCAGAAAAGGTTTTGCTAGCATCAACAAGACCTCTTTTTCAAGGGTGCCCTGAGAGTAGGAGAAGGCAGCTGCAATGATGCCATTGGTGCCCTGCCTGGCTTTTAGGTGTGTGGGAAGCATTTTTGACTTATGGCTGCTGCTTCTGCTTGTGTGTTGCGTGTGTGTTGTAGGAAGAATTATTTCTCTACCGTTCAGTCTTGGACTTCTTGAAACCAATTATAGAGAAGATCAGAGAAGGCCAACTCCACTGGTATGGATATGTCCGGAGAGCAGCACCTTCTACCATGGCCAGGACTGCCTACCAACTAGAAGTCAATGGCCGATGACTTTGTGGGCATCCAAAACAGAGGTGGCAAGACACCATCAAGAAAGATATGCAAACTATGGGCCTGTGCCCTGGATACTCAGCTGACCATGCAAAGTGGCATCTCAATGATCCTAAAAGTGGACCTTACACTTGCAGGAATACACTAGGAATAATAATAAGAGTCTTGGACTTCTTGAAAGCAACTTCACATCTCCAGGAGAGGAAAACCTTAAAATTGAAATGCCTGAAATTGTACACCTGCCACATTCTATCCCTCCACAGAGGTCCCTATCTAATATTGCCCATGTGAAGAGTTGCAGAGGTGGGTTGTTTTCAGAGCTCGGCTCCCAATGTGCTTTAAGGAATCTCTTAGCCCATCCCCATCACACACAAACCCTGCCCCTGGCTTGGCCTTTCTTGAGTTTCACAGCAAACCTCGCTGTAGCCCTGCTAATGAAACCCAAAGCCAACATGGCTATATTAATCCTAGACCCAGATCCCTGTCTTTTTATACACACATACTGCCATTCCCAGCCTGTTCTGCCAACGTCAATGACATGGCCATCTTGGCCCAAAAGAGATGCATGACTGTAGCCATGACAACAGCTGCTCCTCGTACCCTGGGATGGTAAACAACAGAAGAAAAAGAGGAAAGTTGGCTAAGGAAGGAAGTTATGTTGCCATCCCATAACTTCAGGCAAAATGGATGTCATTTAGGAGGCAGAATGAAAGGCTCTGACCCAGAAAAGATAATCAAAGCCACCAGCATCAAAGCTGAGTTTCAGAAGCGATCTTTTTTTCCAGGAAGCCTTGATGAATGATTTTTTATGAGGGCTAAGATGGTTCATTCCATTTATTTCTTTTTTCAACCTCCCATCTGCAGTATGACGCCTTTGGCCATCAGTATCCCTGGGAATCATCCCCTTGGTGACGTGCCAGCATCTTTTGAAAACTTGTTCACAAAGATAATTTGAATTGAAGTCTCAATTAAATCCTGGAAAAGCGAAGAAATCTTCTGGGGGCCCCATGGGCTCCTGAGTATGCTTAGAACAGAATGCAAGGCAACTGAAGTTTGTCTGAACATGTCTTTTGTAAATAAATCAATAAAGATAATCTGGAAAGGATGGAGCGAGCATCTTGTAATGCTTGGAAAGGTCACCAGAAAACACCTTTTGCAGGATGCCTCCTGGTAAACACACATATGGCTGGTGACCTGGCAGGTATTTGGGAATCAGGCCGGTCCTCCAAGGAAGCCTTTTGAAGATACGTCCTACAAGGACAGCTGCTCTCAGAATGATGCTTCCAAAACCAAGCATAGTGAGTTTTTTCCCTTATCCTCTCTCCACATCCAGTAGCAGCTGGAAGAATGTGAGTTACCTGTTAGAGGTGAGAGCTGAGCTGGCTCCAGATTTCGGTCTGCTCGGCCTAGAGCTCACTCCAAAATGGGGATGATTTCACCATCAGCATCTTTTCCCCAGCAAAACTGATGAGATCTCTGGTGCAGGAAAAACTAAGGCCCCTGGGCTTGGGATAAATTCTAGGTCCAACCTCTCTGAGAGTTAAAAAAACCCAAACCTGACCAAAGCAACCAATATTGTCGAAAGTCATCTAGCCTCGGTGGCGCAGTGGTTAGAGTGCAGTACTGCAAGCTACTCCTACTGCAATTTGACAGATCAAATCCCACCAGGCTCAAGGTTGACTCAGCCTTCCGTCCTTCCGAGGTGGGTAAAATGAGGACCCGGATTGTTGGGGGCAAGAGGCTGACTCTGTAAACCACTTAGAGAGGACTGTAAAGCACTATAAAGTGATATATAAGTCTAAGTGCTATTGCTATAGTGCAACATTCATGAGCAGAAGAAAACAGAGACAGCTATCACTCTAGGCTGGTGTTTTCCAACCTTGACCACTTTAAGAGATGTGGGCCTCAACTTCCAGAATTCCCCAGCCAGCATGCTGAGAGTTGAAATCCGCATTTTAAAGTTGCTGAGGTTAAGAAACACTGGGCTAGAGAGAGGCATCCTCTCCTTATAGAGCATTCGGGGAGAATTCTGGGAGTTGAAGTCCACAAGTCTTAAAGTTGCCAAGTTTGGTACCTCTGTTGTAGAGTTTCACTTTGAAACTGCTGTGGCTTTTCGTACCCATTCCCCGAAAGGCACCATCCTTCAAAGTGGTAGGTGGAGAATGGGGCATGTTGAATATGCTAATGAGGAGCGAAGCCAAGGAACGAAGGCTTCACTCAAGTCCGCTTTTTCAAGCGGGAAAATAATAGTTTAAAATCATTGGTCCGCCCTACTGGTGGGAAGATTCCTCAAATCTTATTGGTTGAGCTACCTGACATCTCTTTTTAAAAGAGGGAGCTATCGGACAGACAGATCACTTGGTTGTACCGATCTACTCAATAAAAAGCTGTAGTCACTAGCCTTGTGTCCTGCCTCTTCAATCAACCCCAACTTAAAAGGGCAAGATGCAGTGGGGTGGTGGAAGGGAACCAGCAAACTGCTGAAAATGGGAAAGAGAAATGCTGGTAGCCAGCAAGTTTCTTGGGGAGGTGGAAGAAAAGAAAAATAATCTCTAGACCACTGAAGCCTGGCGAGCTGCATCTCTTTGTTTCTTTTATTAGGGCCACAAAGGTCCAGCTTGTTTGCTTAAATGCTTGAGCCTATCAGCTGCTGTGTCATCTAGTACAACATTCAATTTCACGAGCAGAAAAAGACAGAGACAGCTATGACTCTGGTGTTTTCCAATCTTGACTACTTTAAGAGATGTGGAGTTCAACTTCCAGAATTCCCCAGCCAGCATGCTGAGAGTTGAAATCCACATTTTAAAGTTGCTGAGGTTAAGAAACACTGGGCTAGACAGAGGCAGGGTCCCCAAACTTGGCAACTTTAAGATTGTGGACTTCAACTCCCAGGAGCCCATCAGCAGATAATGTGATGCTCACCACAGACAATGTGATGCTTGAGCCCATCAGGTGCTGTGACAGCGTAACATTGTCTGTGCAGCTGACTTTTAACCTTCAGTGCCCTTTCATCGTCATCATCATCATCTGCTGCTGCTGTTTCTCTGCCTTGGCCCAACTGGAAGGATGCCCAAGCCAAAAACTCCAATGTGTTGGTGGAAGAAAAGCAGGGCCTGATACCTACCGTGGTTCTGCCATCCCAGGGAAGCTATCAGGATTGCCTGTTTGGGGATCATGTGAAAAACCTACAAAGCCTCTGCAGTGGGAAGCCATCACTGGGTGGCGTGAGGGCAAAGCATGTTTATTGGGCCAAAGGAGTTATGCCACTGGGTAGTCAACATGGGGAGTCACTGTTGGGGGACACTGTGGACTAGTGAGCAGCTTTCTAGCATCACAGTGGGAGGTTAATGGACAGCTCTGATGCGGGGATTTCCCCAGAGGGGTGTTAGAAAGTCAAGATGGTGGCCATGACTGCACAATTAAAGCTGCAAGGCAGTTCGTGTATGACATTTTGACTTTTCTGCCATCCCCTCCCTGGACTCATCAGAGTTCTCCTCTGAAATTGAAAATGCAAGAAGTGAGTCACTTCCATTATGTGTGGATTGAGGATATCAGTGGCAAGGGGCTTGTGTGATTCGCAAGGGTCCATCCCTTATGAAATTCCTTCATGCCCAGTTTGAAAGCAAAGTTGATTATTTACTGTCCCAAGAGTCCAAAAAACTATAACCTGGATCTCCTTGAGGGCTGTTTTCAGATGGGTATTTAGAAAGAGGTCAAGGTGAGATCACTAGAATCACTGCAGGTAGCATAGGATACCAGTGGCATCAAGTGATGCAGTGTCATCTCAGGAAAAACTCACATTTGGACGCTGTAATGTCAAGGCATTGCTTTGTAAAGGTAATATTCTTCCTCCCTTCTTCCCTTCCTCCCTCTCTTTCCTTTGTTTAGCTTTACTGATCAGGCTACATAAACAAATGGATTTTTTAAATTGTTATTTCTGGGACTCTCTGTCCATTTATTTATTAATCACATTTCTAGACTGCCTACTCAGAATGAGTTTGAGGTACACAGATTGAAAACATGACATGTCAAACCCAGTCAGAAGATCTGGTGCAGAATTTAGAATCACTGGGTATTGATTCTACAAGCACAAGGGATGGTTTTAACCTGTGAAAAATCCAGTATTTTGAGGGTTGGTGGTAAATGTGGAATTTTGAACAAACCTTGTTATACTTCTGTCCTTACAAAATTGCAGCCATGCTAAACACACAACCAGACACAGAACACCCAAAACCTTCCCAAGGAATCAAATGTAAGTAAGGCAAAGGAATTTTAGAAACAAAATACAATTATTTCAAAAGTAATTGTTTCCTTTGATGCCGTGTCCTGGTACAGAAAAGAAGGCGCATTACTGCTTTGTGTTTTGTCAACTTCTCAGTATGTATGTATGTATGCATGTTTATTTATCCTGATGAATTAAGGACTTATGGTGGTTTACAACAGACAAACAGCCATACAATTAAAACATTCACAGAAAAAAATAAATATAAGGAATGAATACTTTAGAAAATATAAGATCACCACTACCACCAATGATTAATTTACACAGCTAAGTTAGAAACCCAAACCAATAAATTAATTTGGAAATTAAAAACAGGATAAGATGGCGGCTCTCAACTAATCTCCAAACATTCAATGGAAAAATTCAGTTTTAACCAACTTCAGAAATCCCAACATTATGTGAGGTAGAGGTACGTTTCTATGTGTCCTTGTATGTAAAACTGAAATAACAAAAAATCTGGAGGGGCTGGAAACTTGGTAAGCACCAAAGAAGCTGCCAACAGGGGTGTTGGGGCTCCAGATGTGTTTGGAGACCCCAGTTTGAAGCTCATGGTCTCAGCACAACTGGAAGGCCTCAGTTGGAGAAAACCAAAGGAAGTAAATATGGTTTTCTCTCGCTAATCCGTTCATATTTTAAAATCCCCAGTGAATTTCTGGCCCCTTGTTCTGCCAAGGGCAGTTCAGCCGCCCAGAGCCTGCCCAGGGTGTGCTGCACCCAGATGCCGGGGATGACTCTGACCCTGATTACATGAAAGTTCTTCTTTCTGGATAGGTTGCCAGCGGCATTTCCCTTCTTTGCAACATTCCTGATTCCAAGCATGAACCTGGTACTTTAAAAAATAGGACACTTTGCCCAGGAAGTGTTACCACTGTTGTTGTGATTCTTGTGCTGCTGTGTGCCTGAGGCAGTAAATCCCTGGGACACCCTCATTTTGTGTACTAATTACTATACATATATTTGTAAGCAGATATTTGTACAAGTGGAAATAACTAAGTACTTGCCGTCTTCCTCTTGGAATGGGGGCAGCACTCGGGCGTATCATTTGCTCATGTAAACACTTTGCACACACGTGTGATTTCACTTTTCCGGAGGTAGGGTGCCTATTTCTGAGGCTTGTTCCTGTTCCTCCCTTGTGGAAGCACAGCTTAGCTATACACCTTCCAGAGCTCTGGATCCCCCCCATCCGTGGCCCTCCCTTGCAAACCTTCAAAGAAAAGAGTTCCTTCCAATCTTTTAATCCACCCAGGGGCAATTTTCTTTGCTGCTGGGACTCCTCTCTGTCTTGCAGAATGGGGCTCCCAAGATGCCTGGCCTGGAAAAGGGAAAAGAGGCTGCTCAGCTTTGCCTGCTCTCTTTGGAAAAACTTGAAGGGCGGGGGGGGATTGGGCAGCTGATGTCTTCTCTCTGCTCCCAGTTCCTGCCTTGCTTCCTTCCGGCCTTGCCTGCCTGCCTGCCCCTCCTCCCTGCTGGCTGTGTCTGCTGGTGGGAAAAGCTGCCTGGCGTTGGGAGGCTTTGGCAGCAGAGCGGCTCAGCTAAAGAGGAAGCCTGGAGCACTCCAGTGACCCACTAACCTTCTTCTTCCCAGAAGAGCTGCAACAAAGCAGCCAGCCTGTGAGGGCTCTCTCTCTCTCTCTCTCTCTCTCTCACTGATCGCCTTCCTCGGGCACACATTCCCTTGCACGCCTGTCTCAGCTTGCAAATCCCTGGTTCACACTGGCATCCCGTGGGGGCTTCCCTCCTTTGCTCACATGTGAGGATGTGTGCACACTGCCAAGGCCTCCCCTCCCCCAGGCCATTCCTTCCCTTGCACATCCCTTCTGGGCAGGCAGATTCCCCCCTACCTCTCTCTCTCTCACACACACACACATACACACACCCCAACACTCACTGATGCACACAAATGGCACCAAGGCAAAGTAGCTGGGCGGAGAGACAGCTGGGTGACCTGGGTTCACAATGGATCACTTGGCTAAACTTTGCACATCTGAAATGGTTGAGGATTTTGTGGACCTTGCAGGGGGATGCAATGCTCTTTTGTTGTTAAGTTCACCAGATGTCTCCTACTTTGCAGGAAGCTTTGTGAAAATCTTGCAACAGCTACGCTTAGATTAAAGTCTCCTGAGCACTTGATTGTAATTCACAAATGTCTTCATCAACCTCGGTTGTTGCTTTCTTTGTTTCTGACACAAGCAGTGCTTTTTTCCTCCTGTCACTTATTCATGTCCTTACTTGCACACATAACCTCCTTCTGGTTTGCTCATATGCAAACACACACATCTCTCGGTCTAAAGCATTCAGACACTTCTCTTGAAAGGGAGCCCCCCAAACCATAATATTTGTCAAGCAATTATAAGATAACAGGTATAAGTATAAACATAGTTATGGATTCATGAAATGGATACATATAAGAAAAATAAAATAAATAAAAATAAAAAAGAAACAATAGAACAGGGATGGTAGGCACATTGGTGAACTTATACACGCCCCCTACAGACCTCTTAGGAAAGGGGTGAGGTCAATAGTAGACAGTCTAAGGTTAAAGTTTTTGGGGTTTGGGGAAGAAACCATAAAGTCAGGTAGAGTATTCCAGACATTGACCACTCTGTTGCTGAAGTCGTATTTCCTGCAATCAAGTTTGGTGCGATTAACCTTGAGTTTGTATCTATTGTTTGCTCTTGTGTTGTTATGGTTGAAGCTGAAGTATTCATTGACAGGTAGGACATTGCAATGTATGATTTTATTTACTATACTTAGATCAGACCGAAGGTGGTGTAGTTCTAGGTGATCAAGGTCTAGAATTTTGAGTCTGGTGGCATAAGGTATTCTGCAACGAGTAGAATATCTATCAGCCTGCTGGCAGTTTATCTCTCCTGTTTATGGGGTGGGGGGCATGCCAACAAGAAATCAGCAGGCCCTTGACTTTGGAGCCTTCACCTCCTGTTACAGTCGGTATCTTGGCTGATCTGCAGATCAGCGGCCCTCAGATTCAAGTTGGACTGAAATCCATTCATGCCTGGCTGGGTTGACTTCCCAGCAGCTTTGAAGGCAGCACTCCTAGGATTTCAAGATGGAGGGATGACCAATTATCTCCTCAGGGTTCTGAATCAGCTGGATATCCAGTCATCCCAACTGCTGCTCCACCCCATGCTCAAGGGGTTGATATCTGGGCAGAACGGGATGCCAAGAGTGACCTTCAGGGGGTTTCAAAAATCCAGCCCACCTACCTGCAGTATAGCAGGGAGTGACAGTTCATAAGAAACTCTAAGGCCTTCCTCGATCTCATGTCTTGGTACCTTCCTGGAAACATCCATTTTGTTTTCTCAGCCATGAACGGAAGTGATTAACTCTTGTATTCTGCAGATTTGTCTTCTGGATTCCCAACATAGCCTTCAGCTTGAGGATTTCCTTGGCAAGGATGATCCCCCATCTGGCCTCTTGAGCTTTCTGAGTTCAGCTAAAGTTGACCAGGTGCTATTCCCCAGGCAGCATAACAGATTTTTTTTGGCTAAGCTTGACTCTTGGTAAGTCCATGCACATCAGAGGTGGTATTCAGCAGGTTCCGGCCAGTTCTGGAGAACCAGTAGCAGAAATTTTGAGTAGTTTGGAGAACTGGCAAATACCACCTCTGACTGGCCCCACCCCCATCTCTTCTCTGCCTCCCATTGAGTCCCAGCTGATCAGCTGGTTCTTGTTTGGTTGCCCTGAACAGGAGAATGGAGCTAGAAAGCAGGTTAGTGGGGTGGGGAGGGAATTGGGATCTTTCATCAGAACCGGTAGTAAAAATTTTTGAATCCCACCACTGATGCACACATCCAGGTAGTTTTCTTGATGGACAAATTAGCCAAACTGAAAAGATCTCCAGGAACTGCTGATAAGGTCCATTTACTGAAGAAAGTAGGAAGCCCCCCGCCCCCCAGTGAAATAAATAAGCCTTCTGTAATCTTCTTATGTTGAGGTTTTTTTCTCTTCCTAACAGACTGACTGATCTCCTTTGAGTGGGCTGGGCTGTCTCCACCTAACCACTATTGATCCAACAACAAATCTGACTAAATAGATTTAGATTTCTATAATATTGTTTTCATAGATTGTGCAAGAACCAGCTCTGACATTTGGCAACAGCATGGAAGGTGGGGTCCTTGGTGCACTCTCTGCTTGGTTGTTTACTTACAGACGTTTCATTATCCAACTAAGTAACATCTGGCTAATGATGTTCCTTAGTTGGGTAATGAAATGTCTGCAAGCAAACAACCAAGTTCAGAGAGCACTCCACAGTTCAATCCTGAGCTACAAATATTCTTTTCTATAGGTCATATGGAAAGGAGTTGCCATTGCCAGCTTCTGGGGTGTTTTTCAAATTCCCCAGCTAGTTACCATCCTCAGATTCTTGCAGTCCTCCTGTACAAGTTATACTTCGGCCTGACAAATACCCATTGCCTTGCTGGTTAACTCTAACATGAAGTTGTGGACTACCAGTGACAGATGTCTACTTGACTCTGAATATATTTATTCATTTTCAGAAAATCATCCAAATGGAGTAACCATTATTCATATCTATAGTGCTCAAACATGCCATCCTCCAAAGAATTCTGCTCAAGGGACCCACTCCCTGCTATTCCTCCTTAGGACAGCCTTGTGAGATAGATTGGGCTCAAGGATTCCTAGTGAACCTCATCAACCACCACTCTTTTTGCAACGCATGTTGCTGCTTAAGGAGTTTCAAAAGGAGGCTCCTGAAACTAAGGGACTAAGATTGGTTTCCTATGATTTTCCCAAATTGACACCCTCCAATTGTGTTGGGTTCCAACTTCCATGTTTCCCAGGTGGGATGCTGGAATTAAAGTGTTGAAGTCCAACAGGTCAAGTGCAGTATGGATGCTGTCTATGCTTTAGGGCAAGCTTCTGCTGTTACTTCCTTCATCCAGGCTGCCTGGCCAAGGGTTAAAGTCATAATGCTTGCCCCAGTAAACCTCCAATGGTTCTGCAGGGTCACTTCCTTGCTTTTCCACAGCACATAACAATGTTATCTATGTCTCCTTTTAAGCAGTGGATTGTTCTGTGGGTTAAACATTACAGAGGATGGAAGGAGAACAAATGTGGAATTTTCTTTGTTGCTCTGACCAAAGAAATCTTGAGCAGAATCACAGCTGGTGATGTTCCTTGCCAGAAAGAGACTGAGAAGATAGTCTGTAAGTGAGCTTAGTAGCACATCAAACATATTTGTCCAGCTCATTGTCCCATTTTGGGGTAACAGTGTGCAAAGTAGAAAAAAAGAAGTTAAAAAAAGTACAGGTAGTTCTTGACTTATGACAATAATTGAGCCTGTCAATTATGGTTGTGTCATGATGGTCGTAAAATCATGATGGGCATCATGAGACTGATTCAATTTGTACAACTTTTTTTGTGATTGTCATTAAGCCAACACCACAATTGTTAATAGAACCCATTGTTTGCAGTGAGTTGTTTTTTTGATGGAAACCAGAAATAAACACCAGTTTCCAGCAAAACCATAATAAATCCTAGACAAGTGACCACAAAGTGCTGCAAACTCTGTAAATGGGGGCCGGCTGCTGAGTGCCCAAAATGTGGTCATGTGATTGTGCAGGAGGGGGTAATGATATCAGAACTTTATAATTAAGTTATAAGTGGCTTTTTGATGGTCCATCATAACTGGGACTTGAATGGTCACTAAGAGACCTGTCATAAGTTGAGGACTACCTGTCAGCCAAACAAATGAAAGGTACAAGAAATAAAAAAGCATGGGTAAATTATACCAACACACTTCATTATACCATGCCATACTTTCTTGAAAGATTGAAAAGAAAGTTGAGGTTGGACAGATTTGATGAGATCCTGAAAAAAGAGAGAAGTGACAATTTTAAAGAACAAATGACAATGTATTTCATTTCCCCTAAAAGGTAAAGGTTTCCCTTGCACATAGGTGCTAGTCGTTTCTGGCTCTAGGGGGTGGTGCTCATCTCCGTTACAAAGCCAAAGAAGAGCCAGCGCTATCCGAAGACGTCTCCGTGGTCATGTAGCCGGCATGACTAAACACCGAAGGTGCACAGAATGCTGTTACCTTCCCACCAAAGGGGTCCCTATTTTTCTACTTGCATTTTTACATCCTTTCGAACTGCTAGGTTGGCAGAAGCTGGGACAAGTATTGGGAGCTCACTCCATTATGGCGCTAGGGATTCAAACCACTGAACTGCCAACCTTTCCGATCGACAAGCTCAGCATCTTAGCCACTGAGCCACCGCGTCCCCACTAAATTTTACTACAAAAAATTACTTCATTTTCCCTATTAAACACAATTAGTTTGATCTGATGCATTAATTTTCAGATTCTTACTCTGACTCATACTATCTGTTCAATATTTGCTACACATAATTTAGGATTTCAATCAATAACATGGTATCATCTGTTTACAAGACTACATAATTCATTTCTCCACTAATTGGTCTCTAATGTTGCAAGCATTCTTCATGTTTTTGTCCATAAATACGGTATGAAACAACTTTGTCTTACACTCTGCTCAGGGCTGACCTAGTCTCCAAGCATGCCATTTATGCTCAGACATGCTTTAATTCCATCATTTATTTCTCTTATCATATTAGGCGACCAACCGTCAACTTCATATTTGTGTCAAATATTCTATAAGTCAATGTGATACACTTCATCAGATGCTGCTTCCAACCACCAGCATATAATATATGATCTCTTTCATATTCATATATTTCTCAAGGTTGTGCTGAAAAAAAATCTGGTCTGCTCATCCCTTGCTCACTATAAAATGCCACAGCATTTCCCAAATTTTGCTCATTGTAAACTTTTATCCCCTTCCAATTAGATTTTGCCAAATAGCTTTCCAGATGCAATTGTTAAAATATAACCATAAGAACTTCATATCCTCCTATATTTTACTTTAATTTTCTTATTCTTTTTTCTTCCTGGACTGATCTATATTTTGACTCTATTCATAATTTAATTTAAAATTCATTAGTAATATTTAATCAACTGTAAAATTGATGCTTTTGTTTCTTTTCATATATTTTGGATGTGATGCTTTCAAATCAGTGTTGACTCTTGGCAGCCACCCCTGGACTAGTCTCTGCAATTTTTTTGGCTTTTCAGAAGTGGTTTGCCATTGCCTACTTCCTAGGGTTAAGCAAAAGTGACTGCCCAAAGGTCAATCAGCAAGATTCATGTTCAAGGTGAAACTAGAGCTAACTTTAATCTATACGTTCAGGTTGGCTTCGTTCAGGTCTATGACATTTCTCTGTTTTCTCTTAGTTTATTTATTTATTTAATCAATTTTATATACTTCTCCCCTCTCCCAATAGAACTTGGGGTGGTGTACAGTGGGGTAAAAAACCACAAATATAAATACAATTATTAAAATAGAATTAAAAAGGATTAAATTGATGGCTGAAAGATAAAACTAATCAAGAGAATTTAAAAAATAAAACCATTAAAATCAATTAAAAGCCCTACCAGTAACTCTAGGCCAGACCGGCTTGATGGAATAGATGGGTCTTCAGCGCGCGCCGGAAGGTCTGGAGGTCAGGGATGGTCCTCATCTCCAGGGGTAATTAGTTCCAGAGGGAGGGTGCTCCCACAGAGAAGGCCCGCACCCTCGGGGCCGCCAGCCGGCATCGTCCAGCTGGCGGTATCCCGAGGAGGCCCGCTCTGTGGGAGCGCACTGGCCAACGGGAGGCAGATGGTGGCAGTAGGCGGTCCCGTAAGTACCCAGTTTGAAGTGCAACCAATTATCTGTTTTTTAAATTTTATGTCTCTCATTAATTCATGCCCTTTACCATTTCATCCTCTTACTTTCCAAGTCATAGTTATCTGCAGAGCACAATCATCACCAGAAAATAATCTCAAACACTCATCCTGACTTGGATCAATTGACTCTTCCCCACATGATTTTGCATAAAATCAAGAAGGTGCAGAAAACATTGGTAGTCTTATGTCTATAGAGATTCTCAGTCATCCAGGTCATGATTGTCCCAAAGGTGCTTTTCTCAAGAGAATCCTCAGGATCATCTGAGAAGTGCAAATAGGTGTGGAGCCTTCTTGGAACTGTTGAAAAGACTGTGCTGTAGACTGGAGATACAGTAGATGATGTCGTATCTGTATCTGCAACTTTTTTGAAGGCAGCAAAGTCCACATTTTGGACAGAGAGGACCATTGGTTTGAAAGAGGCGTCAAAGAGGCCATCTATTGCAAAATTGAACAGCCCTCCCTCAACAGAAGGGGAGGGATATGACCTCATCTATCTCCTGCCCACAACACAGTCCTTTCAGCAATTCCAAGTAGGCTCCACACCCATTTGCACCACTGAGATGACCCTGAGGACACAGATAAACCTCCAAGTGGCCTCAACGTCTCTCTAAAAGCATGCAAATGATCAGCTCTGTCTGCAAGGAGTATAAATCCTTCCATCTTTCCCCATTCATTCAGAACTGAAGAAGCTTCTTGGATGAGAAGTGAAATGTCTTCAAAGAAAAACAAGAAAGTCCCGTTGCCTCTTGAGAAAAACACCCGGGACACTGGCAGTCTTACCTCTACTTGTGCCATGCGCTGTGTGGTTTGGATCCAAGACCAGGATGTGGCTTTTGTGTCTTGCAGATGAACTGCTCAAACATTGGACGTTGTAGGAACTGGGATACAGAAATAGGTGAACCAGCAGCAGGGGCCTTTGTGTCTTCTTTATTTATTCATTCAATATCTATAGCGCCCATCTCAGTCAATCTCTATCTTCCGCAATGCCCCTTTTTCAAAGCTTGTGGCTGTACCTCTGTCTATCCTCAGGTCCCAAGCAGGCTTTCCTTGCTGATCTCCCCAAATCTCTGTGGCTGTGCATTTTCCTGCCCTCTAAACACGGGGAATCTGAATGGTACAACCTTGGCCAGCTACATAGCTTGAATAACAATTTTCCCCTCCCCCTGCCCTCTCCTTTCCCCCTCCCTGCACCAGACAGGGTGGTGGTGGTGGTGGTGGTTGTTGTTGTTGTTGTTGTTGTTCTTCTTCTTCTTCTTCTTCTTCTTCTTCTTCTTCTTCTTCTTCTTCTTCTTCTTCTTCTTCTTCTTCTTCCTTCTCCTTCTCCTCCTCCTCCTCCTCCTCCTCCTTCTCTTCTTCTTCTTCTTCTTCTTCTTCTTCTTCTTCTTCTTCTTCTTCTTCTTCTTCTTCTTCTTCTTCTTCTTCTTCTTCCTCCTCCTCCTCCTCCTCCTCCTCCTGCTCCTCCTCCTCCTCTGTGCAATCTCATTCCCAGGGTCATAGTAAGCTGCACGGCCTCTCTGTATTTATAGCAATGGACCTCCTCCCTCCTGCCCCTCTCCACAACCGCCAGGCAAATCAGAGGCACCAGATGGGGCCTGTTTTTGGCACGTGCTCTGGGGAACGCAAGGGGATGCAATCGCCCTGGTCTCTTGGGGGAAGGGTCCCTCCCCCTGCTGTCGGGCATCACATGCACAGCTCCAAATTCACACTGGACACAGAATTGGCACTTCCTTTGGTCTTATCCCACTTTGGAATATTTGATCAGGCTAACCCCTTTCCTAGCCCAGAATATTCTTTGAAGTTGAGGAACGAAAGGAAGAAAGAAAAGAAAAGAAAAAAATATTTTTACATATATGAGCATATATCAGAGGCCAGGAAGATGGAGAAGACAATTCATTTGCTAAAGACTACATTGCATTCTTTATTGTGGGCACGGGCATCTTGCAAAGGACAGGATCTCTTTCTTCCTGTTTTACAAATGTTCCTTTGCAACAGTTTGTTCAGATCTGCCTTGTGCCCAGGGCAATGACTATTTGTAATTAAGCTGCATAAAAATGAGTTGAGGGAAAGGGCCCCATAAAACTATTTACTGTCTTTCACAGAGCAATTTGTTTCACAGAAAAATGAAAAGAGGGATGATTTGTCTATAACTATGTTTGCACACCATAGTAACCCATAAGTCATGGCTTATTTTGAACAAGCGGGCAGTTTGTGAACTCATGTCTTTTCATATGTCTCCTCCTGATTTTCTTACCATCATTGTTTGACTTATTTTTATACCTTGTCAAACAATTTTATCCTGTTAGAACAGAATTGGAAGGGACCTTGGAGGTCTTCTAGTCCAATCTCCTGCTCAAGCAGCATACCCTACACCATCTTGAAAACATACCTATTTCATCAAACCGGTCTGGCCTAGGGTTTGTATAGGGTTTTAAATTGGTTTTAATTGGTTTTAGTTTTTATATTCTCGATTGAGTTTTTACCTTTTT
Organism: Bungarus multicinctus; assembly: GCA_023653725.1. Taxonomy (NCBI): domain Eukaryota; kingdom Metazoa; phylum Chordata; class Lepidosauria; order Squamata; family Elapidae; genus Bungarus; species Bungarus multicinctus. The sequence continues at coordinate 25,999,598 of CM042835.1, read as the reverse complement.
AGCCACCTTATTTAGTCTTTTTAAATTGTTTTTTAAATATTGTATTTGTACTGTGTTTTAACTTTGGCTGTACACCGCCCCGAGTCCCTGTAGGGAGAGGGGCAGTATATAAAACTAATAAATAAATGAAATAAAATAAATAAATCTCAGGCAAATGGTTGCCTAGTCTTTTCTTGAAAACCTCCAGTGATGGAGCATCCACAACTTCTAGAGGTAAGCTGTTTTGTTGATTAATTGCTCTTTCTGCCAGGAAATGTCTCCTTAGGTCTAGGTTGCATCTCTCTTTGATAAGTTTCCGCTCATTATTTCTTGTCCTGCCCTCAGGTGCTTTGGTCTACCCTCTCTTCTCTGTGAGAGTCCCTCCATTACTATCATATCACTCTTGTTGTTGTTGTCCAGGGACAATCTGCCAAGACTGGGGAGGAACCATAATGTGTGAGTCTGTGATTTGTAAATCACGATTTCTGAATTGTCTTCAAGGACAGCCCCATGTAAAGTACACTATAGTAGTCCAGACAGAAGACAGTTAAGAGGAAAAAAATTTGAGTATGGAATTATCAAACAGCAGAAGTTCTAGTAGCCAAAGATGACTGAAATGCTCTGTGCTGTTCCAGGCATGGCACTCGGATTCTGATGTATATAAGAACCAGGTCTTTCTTTCTTTCTTTCTTTCTTTCTTTCTTTCTTTCTTTCTTTCTTTCTTTCTTTCTTTCTTTCTTTCTTTCTTTTCCTTCCTTCCTTCCTTCCTTCCTTCCTTCCTTCCTTCCTTCCTTCCTTCCTTCCTTTCTTTCTTTCTTTCTTTCTTTCTTTCTTTCTTTCTTTCTTTCTTTCTTTCTTTCTTTCTTTCTTTCTTTCTTTTCCTTCCTTCCTTCTTTTTTCTTTTCTTTCTTCCCTCTCTCCCTCCCTCCCTCCTTTTTTCCTTTTTTCTTTTTCCTGATTTCTATAGCTGCTCATCTCAGCCAAGTAATTCTTGGCAGTTTACAATTCTAAACCTGTTAAGATAAATATCCCCCCCCCCAAAAAAATAAATGCATGCAGCTGCTTAGGTAGTGAACCAACTAACAGCAAATCCAAAAATGAGGTCTTCAGCACATTGTGACTTCCAGGCCTGGCTTCTTTTCACACTGGACTGGCATCTGCCATCTTAAACTGCAAAAAGCTCCTGACAGTTCTATAAATGTCCTCCCCAGGTCAGCAGCAACCTGTGGTTGTGACAGGAGTATGCCTGGTGGGGTGGGGGCATCATGTACTGTAAAAAAAAAGGTCAAGATGGCAACTGCAATGGTACAGTTGAAGGTACTGTGTTGACTTTTTTGATCCTTCAATAGACCAGCCAGTCTGGGCATTTGTTTGCCATCCAATTCTCCAAGCCTGCTTGATGGAAACCATCTTAGAAATGGGCTAAATGGGCTTTCTTGGCTGGATTTTGTTTTGGGTTCTGACTGCAGGTTGCCATCCAAAGTTGAACAAAAGAGCCAGGCAATCTTCACCCAGTCAAGTTCTCTGGGTGCTCCTAAAGAAATTAGAACCAGGTGTTGTTTTGACCAGGTGAAAGAAATACAGGCAAGGCCCAGGGTCCAAAGATAGTGAGGGGCTCTTGTGAAGCAAGGATAAATATCAATCAAAATAAAGTGGGTGCATAGATGTCACCAAAGGCAGCAGCAAAAACATCATCCCGATCTCAGTTAAAATAAAATCCCAAGAGCTGTTTCAATAATTGTGGTTTCTGGGGTCATTGACATCATTGGGCAGAAAGAAGAATCCAATTCTGTTCACCATGGGGTGTTTTGTGAGCTAAGCTTGAGTGAAAACTCACATAAATGATTTCTCCAGCTGAGACAGGTCTCCCCTTGTAGCTAAATCCAGCACCAGCATGACCTGGTATCTTCTTGGTCCTGCCATGACCCCTTGATGTTGCCTTCATCCCCTCCCCAGCCCTAAACGAGGCCGACTTAAGCCATCCTTATCTGAACTGGTATGAAAGTAGTTTTCCCCTTAAGCCAAACTGCTTCTAATGACAGCTGCACAGTGTGTAAAGTCTGTCCCATTTTGTCACACAATCCATCAGTCAGGAAACCAGAAGGGAGTGAGAACGGAATGCAGCTTCTTTATGTTGTGGCCTGAGGTGGGCATCATCTACTGCCTCCTCTGCTTCCTTGGCTGCAGCCGTTCTGCAATTAACTTAAGAACTGGGCAGGGCACGTTGAATTTTTAAAAATGTTTCATTTGTTTTATTTATATAACATATAAAAATTCCATTTCAATCAAACAGTGTGCTGTCTGGGTACAATTGTTTTTAGGCAATCATAATCAAAATGTTTACAGTAGTATTCATCGTAATAATATTAATATCATAATAATAATATTTAACTTATCTACTTTAACAAATCTCCATTTTAACATTTATCCTTTTAATATCCCCATATTTCTAACTTCTGTTTTTATTATCTAACCATTGGTAAAATAGGTCCCATATCAAGAAATATTCAGTTTCTTCTTTTTCCTTAATAGTAAGCATTAATCTTTCCATTTCTGTACATCCAAATATTTTCTTAATTACGCTCTCATCTGTCAGGTTCTCATCATTCTTCCATTGTTGTGTAAATACAATTCTGGCTGCAGTTAATACATGTAAAATCAGATATATAGTCCTTTTATCATATTTTTATGGCAGGATGCCCAATAAAAATATTTCTGGTTTCAAGTCTACATGCTGCTTTATCATTTTTTTACAACCATTTTTTCCAAGTATGTATTTTTGTCCATTATTTTTTAGCTTTTGGGCATGTCCACTACATATGGTAATATGAATCAGGTATCTGATTGAACTTCCAACATTTAGCAGATCTATCTTTAAACATTGTCTTGATAGTCCTCTAGAGTCGGAATTTTTAAGAGGGCCAGTCTGGTCTAGTGGTTAAGGCACCAGGCTAGAAAGCAGGAGATTGTGAACTCACGTTCCACCTTAGGCATAAAAGTCAACTGGATAACTTTGAGCCAGTTACTCTCTCTTAGCCCAACCCACCTCACAGATCGTTGTTGTGGGTAAAGTAGAAGAATAGTGTATGAGAAATTGTTGGCTACCTTGAGTTATTTGTAAAAATAATAAAGGTAGGAAATAGAAATGAAGGTAGGAAAGGAAGGAAGGAAAAAGGAAAGAAGGAAGAAAGGAAGGAAGGAAGGAAGGAAGGAAGGAAGGAAGGAAGGAAGGAAGGAAGGAAGGAAGGAAGGAAGGAAGGAAGGCATCCCTTGTCCTTTCTCTATCGCTGCATGCAAGGATTCTCTGCCCCAGTACATCTTAGTTTGTACAGTGAGATAAGAAGATGCAGAGATTCCAGCACTTCTCCACAAAGTTGGAAGCAGTTAATGACTAAAATTTCAAGGGTGACTGGGCAAAATTGTGCCTTAAAGCCAGTCCAGTCAGTAATACTGGACTTTGTACCTTGATGAGTTTCATGTGAGTCATAGTCACTCATGCCCTAGTCATCCCCAGATCTATTAATGTAATGTACCCTACATGGGGCTGCCCTTGAAGAATATCCGGAAGGTTCAAATGGTGAAGAATGCAGTGATGTTGGCAGTTATAGTAGGTGTACTTCCAGAACAGCACAGGTTACACCTCTGCTCCATAAGCTGCATTGATTCCCAGTTTGCTTCCAGATCCAATTCAAGATGCTGATTTTAATGGTATGAAATCAGGTTATCTATGGAAGTATCTCCTCTCCAGCATCAGGTCTGGCAAAGAAGGTATGCTGTGGGTTCCATCTGGTAGAGGCCTATGCTTGCTTGGTGGGTCCCAGGATGTGGGCCTTGCATCCATGTCACCCACTCTATGGAACAGTCTGTTTCGCCCAAATTAAGTTAACTCCATTCCTGCTGATGTTCAGGTGGTCCCTCAATATCTAGTTGTGTTGTCAGGCTTGGGGGGGGGGGTTCTAAAGTACCAGTAACAAAGGAAAAGAGAAAGAAATGATAAATAAATGTGATCCTTGAGACCCAGCTCGTATGTATCTGCTCCTGTTTTTTAGTTTAACTTTATTTAGCTGAGATTATGACTGAATGGATGCTGGAGCACGGACAACGGTGAAAATTCAGCATACACGGGAATTGGACAAGTGCTGCATGAACTGAATCAGATCAGACAATGTTTTTCAAACCTGGCAACTTTAAGATGTATTCCCAACTAGGGGAATTCTGGGAATTGAAGTCCACACATCTTAGTTGCTAAGTTATAAAAACAGATAAGAGACCTGCAGCCGGACTAGCTTTATTCCCACTGCATTCAAGCTATTTTCCTCACTGGCTGAGGATATACTAAGCCAGGATCTCTGCTTCTTTTGCTCTGGGCATGTGAAGTCATGACAACACCATCTGGCAGTGAGCCAGTTCAGAGGTGAGAAAAGGAGGAATTTTGGCAAGGAAAGCTATGCAGATCAGCTCAGAATGTCAAAAAGGCCCTGCCTGAACCTGAGTGGAACAGAAAATCTTACACTCTGCTAAAGTGATAAGCAGTCTGACCAGGGACCAGCCACCCTCTTTTGCCCTACATCTCAAAATCCTGGTGCACCTTGTCAGAAAGTTGGGTAAAGGCTGCTTGGAGCTGATTTTGTAAAGGAAAGGTTCATGTGGAAAACTGAGATCATAGCAATCAGACAGAGGCCTCAGTCATGGTGCAGAAGCAATAGGGGAGCCTGAAAAAAGAGGAAAAAATACTCAAGATGGTGGCCATGGCCACATCAGTCATGATAGTCAAAGACACACCTCTTTGAATGTGCAGTGCAACAGGCCAGGGCTTTAATGGCCTGGTTGCAGCCACCATCTTGCCTTTTCTTATCTTCTGTCTGGATACCCTTAAAAGCAAGGAGTGTGAACCAGCTTTCTCCTCTCTGGCCCTGCTTTAGGTCTGTTTAGACATGAGTTCAATCACCCTCAACTCACAAAGCCCATGGCTGGGCTGAAGAGAGCTGCACTCCAACCTGTTTGAAGGGCAATTGGTTGAGGAAGCTGGAAGTACATCAGTGATCCTTTTTCCATCTGATAACAGAGAAGAGATAACAGGTAATCAGAGTTGGAAGGGACCTTGTAGGTCATCTAGTCCAACCCCCTGCCCAAGCAGGAGACCCTACACCATTTCTGACAAATGGCGGTTCAATCTCTTCTTGAAAGTCTCAAGTGATGAAGCTCCCACAACTTCCGAGGGCACGCTGTTCCACTGGTTGATGGTTCTCACTGTCAGAAAATTTTTCCTTATTACCAGGTTGAATCTCTCCTTGTTCAGTTTCCATCTATTATTCCTTGACTGGCCTTCAGGTGCTTTGGAAAATAGCTTGAGTCCCTTGTCTCTACGGCAGCCCCTCAAATATCGGAAGACTGCTATCATGTCTCCCCTGGTCTTTCTCTTCACTAGACTAGCCAGGCCTAGTTCCTGTAACTGTTCTTCATATGTTTTAGCCTCCAGTCCCCTTAATCAACCTGGTTGCTCTTCTCTGCACTCTTTCTAGAGTCTCAACATCTTTTTTATAGTGTGGTGACCAAAACTGGATGCAGGACTCTAGTGTGGTCTTGCTAAGACTTTATAGAGTGGTCTTAGTACTTCCCTTGATCTTGATTGTATCTCTCTGTTAATGCAACTTAGGATTGCATTGGCTTTTTTGGCTGCTGCTGATACTAATCTTCTTTCTGTGAGCTCTTCCCAAGTCTAGCCACAATGCATTTATGGTGATTGGATCAATCACAGCGGGATGCTTTTCTACCACAGGCAGTTTCTGAACCATGACTTGAAATCCAGAGTAGCTGGTTCAGGCAACATAGTTTAACCTTCCAGATTCTGGGAAGGAAGCTGCTGGAATGAGCCAGACAACTTTCTTTGGTGTCTCTCGCAAAAAATGAGGCTGTGAACAAAGGCGAGGACAAAACAAACAGCCGCAGAAACTGAGCGGGTCTCTTTGACTGGTTGAGCCTGTTCCTCGACTCGCTGTGCCTGCCTTCCCAACAGGCCTGGCCTCCTGCCTGCTTGTACTTTCGCCCTTTGAGCTCTGCGGGCAAGTGGGCGGGGAGCGACCCAGACTGGCTCACCATTTCCTTTGTCTTCTGGAGGAGTGTTTGTCTGACCTTAGCTTTGGCAATGAGATCTAGAAACTTCTTTCGTAAAAAGTAAAGCGGCAGGGTTGCAAAAATGGTCAGGAATTAAAAACACAAAGTGTAGCAGATGCAAATGTGCTGCACTTGGGGGAAGGGTGTCATAAGTGAAAGTCACAGCATCATTGCACAAATGGTGAGAATAAATTATGTGATGCAAAACTTCCCCGTTGCATTATTCCCATCAGTTGGGCAATTTAGTATTAATTTATTTATTAAACAAACTTATCTAGCAACTCATACACAATGACGCCAGACGATGTACAATATTACAAATCCATAGTTAGAAACCCACAATTTAAACCTCCCAGCTTGGGGTAATGACAACAGAGAAAGTCAAACCACTTGATCCTCTCAAAATGGGGCTCTCCAGGTCCACTGACAAAACTGTCTTTAAGGAAAAACAACAAGATTATATCTGGAGGAATGATTTTCCACAGTGAGGGAGTCACCACACAGAAGTCCTTTTCCTAGGTCCCACCAGATGTATTTTCTTGATAGTTGGCCTGGTGGGTCAGGTAGATATAACTGGGGAGAGGCAGTCAGTGGTGGGATTCATTTTTTTTACTACCGGTTCTGTTGGTGTGGCTTGGTCGGCGTGGCAGGGGAAGGATATTATAAAATCTCCAGTCAGAGGGGGTATTTGCCGGTTCTCTGAACTACTCAAACTTTCTGCTAAATCATCAGCATTGTGGCTGATTCTGGAGGCCTTTGATGGCAGAAAGCAGGAAGGAAGAAGCAGGCATTTATTAAATAAAGAAACAAGGGAATACAAGGAAATTCTACATTGGCCATCGAAAATTGTATTTGAAATAGGACATCAAAGCGGGGGATGAAACATGGCCACAAGAGAGTCTGAAAGTGATAGTCCTTTACTTACAACCGCAATTGGGACCAGAATTTCCACTGCTAGGCCGGGCGGTTGCTAATTGACTCAGACCTGATTTTATGACCTTTTCTGCCATGATTGCTAAGTGAATCACTGCAGTTATTAAGTGAAGGTCACAAACAGAAATTACATGATCTCAGGATATGTTCTGACCAAGGCTTCCTGAGACCGTAATTAAACACACCTTAGTCCAAACAACTCTTGTTTTATTTCACGCTGGGAATTATGTTCATTCCCAGCCCATAATGAGTCCCAAACAGTCCCTCGAGATAAGCACCCACCTTTCTCTCCTTTGAATTGTTGCCAACAACTAAAGTGCCAAATTACCTGTAAAAAGCCAAATGAAGTACAAAGACCACACAGAGCTTCAAGATTTAATCCAAACAGAGTGAACGTTACTTCCTGCAAAGGTTCCTGTCCCTTTGCTCCTCCTTTATGTCTTATGGGAGGGTTAATTGCTTCCAAGTCTTACTCCTGAGTTGCCCCTTTTGTCTTAACTGTTCTTACCTTGCAGCTCTGTGCAAGCATGCACTGGGAAGAGGCTGCCCTTGTTCCTCTGCCTCTCTGCTGTCAGATTCTGGAGGCTCCGGAGTCAGCATATAACCCCCACATGGCCCTGGCCCCATCTCTGTATCGGATGCAGGACCCTCATTCAAGTCATCCCCAGACTCCCAGACTTGCCCATGTTTATTATTTATTTAATTTAATTTATTTATTTGTCAATTGCTTACAAGATAATAGGTATAAGTAAAACATAGTTATGAATACATGGATACATATAAGAAAAATAAAATATAAAAGAAACAATAGGATAGGGACAGTAGGCACGTTGGTGCGCTTATGCATGCCATAATTGTGTTCTTCCCCACTGTCCGATTCTGCTGCCATCTCTGCAGGCTGCCAGCAGACCACAGCAGGATACCGCAACCATCATAAATACACGCCAGTTGCCAAGTGCCCAAACTTTGATCACATGACCATAGGGATGCTGCAACAATCATTAAGTATGACAACTTGTCATAAATCACTTTTTTTCAGCACCGTTGTAACTTTGAGCAGTTGTTAAACAAATGGTTGTAAGTTGAGGCATACCAGTATTTTGAACTGCATGAGTGGTTAAAGGAAACCACAACATGCTGCACACACAAAAAGAGAGAGACCTGGATCAGACAGGTGAGCGACAGCACTGCACCTTTTAGCTACTTTTTGGCTGATTTTAATGCTGAAGGTTTTTCATCTATTTGGTGTTCTTATTTTTTTTATGTATTCGGGTCTTTTCCCATGTAAGATTGAGAGTATCTTGGCGACGTTTCGATGAGGTCCCACTCGCCATCTTCAGGCTGGTGCTTTCGGCTTCGTGCTTGCACAAGTATGAACCAAAAGCACCAGCCTGAAGATAGTGAGTGAGATCTCGTCGAAACGTTGCCAAGATACTCTCAGTCTTACATGGGAAAAGACCCGAGCACACCAAGGCCTGCATACCTGTACCCATGAAAATCTACAAAAACAAACCACAGAGAGAGAGAGAGAGAGGGAGAGGGAAAGAGAGAGAGAGGGAGAGGGAGAGGGAGAGAGACAGAGACAGAGACAGAGACAGAGAGATAGAGATAGATAGATAGATAGATAGATAGATAGATAGATAGATAGATAGATAGATAGATAGATAGATAGATAGATAGATATAGATAGATAGATAGATAGATAGATAGATAGATAGATAGATAGATAGATAGAGATAGATAGATGATAGATAGATAGACACATACATATCAGTGGTGGGATTCAAATTTTTTTACTAGCTTGGTGGGCATGGTAGTTACTGCAAAATCCTCATTCCCTCCCCACCCCACTAACCTGCTTTCCAGCTCCGTTCTCCTGGGCAGGACAATCAAAGAAGAGCCAGCTGATCAGCTGGGACTCAATGGGAGGCAGAGAAGAGATGGGGTTGGCGGGGCCAGTCAGAGGTGGGATTTGCCGGTCCTCGGAATTACTCAAAATTTCCACTACTGATTCTCCAGAACCGGTCAGAACCAGCTGATACCATCTCTGATACATATATACTGTATTAATCATAGAGTATTTAGAATACGTAGCGGAAAAAAGAGTTGAGAGATAACAAGATGGATGCTATATGGTACAAAGCTGTTACCGAATTTAGTTGTTCTGCTACAAAGCCTTCTCCCAGAAGGTAAAAAAGCAAGAAAAGGGAGATGGAGGATGCTGCTCCTATTTGCATCAGTCCTAGACAGGAGAGGAGAGCGTTCGGCTTGCAATGCATGTTTTGAAAACACACACACACAAACATACACACACACACACACACAGGGGAGGGAGGGAGGGAGGGAGATTTTTGAGGCAAGACCCCAGGGACCTGTGAAGTTGCACAAAAGTCTTTCTTTCTTTCCTCTTCGCTGCTTCTTTGAGCTTTATTGATTGATTGATTGATTGAATGAATGAATGAATGTATAGTGCTGCCTATTCACCTATGGCAACTCGAAGTGGCTTACAAAATGTAAAACATTATTATTATTATTATTATTATTATTATTATTATTATTATTAAGAATCAAATAAATTAATAATGTACGATAGAACCAAATCTGGAAAATAAATAAATAAATAAATAAATAAATAAATAAATAAATAAATCACCCCCCAACTCCCACCCCCCGCGCCAACAACAGCAGATCACACAAGCCATTTGATGGGCTCCATCCCTCTCTCGGTTCCCCAGGCCCGCTGGCAGAACCAGGTCTTCTTCAGTGCCTTCCAGAAGAGTGCTAGAGTGGGGGCCATTCTAATCTCCGGAGGGGATGATGTTCCAGGGAGAGGGAGCCACCAGGCAGAAGGCCCTTCTTCTGGGTCCCACCAGGGGTATCTCACTCAGGGATGGGACCTGCAGCATTCCCTGCCTCCCCGCTCTAATGGGTCAGGTAGATGTGACCGGCAAGAGACGGTCCCTCAATTAACCTGGTCCCAAGCCATGAAGGACTTTAAAGGGCACCTTGAACTGCACCCGGAAGCAAATAGGCAGCCAACGCAGCTCCTGCAGGAGAGGTGATACATGTGCACACCAGGGTCTACACAAAACCATGCAGTCTGCTGTGTTTTATACCAACTGGAGCTTCCAGATGTTCTTGAAAGCAGTTCTTTGCTGCAGTTGCCAGGGCAACCCTGCAGTGGACAGGGCTGGCCCCAAATCAGCGGCCACCTGCCTTGGAGAAGATGAGGAACCGGGTAGGACAGAGATGGGAACGTCACAGGTGGGTTTTAGAATACTTAGCACGAGAATGCACAGAAGTTGTTCAGCTCTGAATTCCATTGCAAAATGACCAAGGGTTTTAAGAAGAGATTGGACAGCCATTTGTCCAGAATGGATAAGGGTCTTCTGCTTGGGCAGAGAAGATCTCCAAGGTTCCTTCCAACTCTGTTATTCTATAATTCTGCTAAATTCTGGAGAAATCTCTGCACTCATGCCCCTCTCGAAGGATAGCTGCAAGATGGAGAGAAGTTTCTGCAGGGATGCAAACCCCAGCAGCACCCCACTTTTGGCCCTGAGAAGTGAAGAAAAGCATCAAATGCAGCTCCGTTGCTGCATGTTTTTTATGGCAGTGTTCCCAACCTTGGGAACTTTAAGATGTGTGGATTTGAACTCCCAGAATTCCCCAGCTAGCCAAGCTGGCTAGTGAATTCTGGGAATTGATGTCCAAATGTCTTTCAGTTCCCAAGGTTGAAAACTCTCTTTTATGGGTTTTGCAGAAGCAAAAAAAAAAAAAAAAGTGGAACAGCTTTCTTCTGAGTTCTGGATACCCCCAACACTGTTAGACCTATGGTGCTAAAGCTCACCCCCTTGCCCCCGATATTTGGCCCCAGAGATTAAGCAAAATTTTCAGGTTGCTTGGTCTTCATTATTGGGCTTTGTTTGCTGCCAGAAGTTGGCACTTACTTCTACCACCTCCAACATGTGTGACTAGAATCAATTGTTTTTATCACTGCTTTTAATTCTTGTGCACCTCCCATTGCCATTGTTATAAAATAGGAGGCTATATGGATAAGCTAAATGCATCCTTTGTTTAGGTAAAGAAGACACAGCCTTCAGAGAGTAATTAGGACTGCAGAAAAAACAATGGCTACCCACCTGCCTTCTATGGAGGACCGTATACTGCACGAGCCAAAAAGAGGGCTGTGAAAATATTTACAGACCCCTCACATCCCGGACATAAATTCTTTCAACTCCTACCCTCAAAACGACGCTATAGAGCACTGCACAGCAGAACAACTAGACATAAGGATGTTTTTTCTCCGAAAGCCATCACTCTGCTAAACAAATAATTCCCTCAACATTGTCCAACTATTTACAAAGTCTTCACTACTATTGCTGTTAATCTTCTCATCCCTCCTTATCACCCATCCCCTCCCACTTGTGATTGTATGGCTGTAATCTTGTTGCTTGTATCCTTATGATTTTTCCTAGTATGATTTGATTGCTTATTGTACCCTATGATTATTATTAAGTGTTGTACCTTATGATTCTTAATCCTTAACGAATGTACCTTTTCTGTATGTATACTGAGAATATTTACACCAAGACAAATTCCTTGTGTGTCCAATCACACTTGGCCAATAAAGAATTCTATTCTATTCTATTCTATTCTATTCTATTCTATTCTATATAAAATGGGTGCTACTGTTGGCCCCATTTCTTCCACCTGTTCCCAAGCAGGGACGTCCCACAGGGTGTGCCCACAAAGTCAAGTGGAAGATGTACCGGCACAATTGTAGAGGATCAAGTTCTCCTGAAGCAAGGGCTGGATATGTTAGAAAGTACAACTGTAGATGTGGACTTGGGATTCTGTGAACGTGACTTGGTGGGCATGGCAGGGAAAGGATTCTGCAAAATCCCCCTTCCCTCCTCACCCCACTAACCTGCTTTCCAGCTCCATTTTCCTGTGTAGGGCAACCAAAGAAGACCCAGCCGATCAGCTGGGACTTAATGGGAGGCAGAAAAGAGATGGGCATGGGGCCAGTTGGAAGTGGGATTTGCCGGTTCTCTGAACCACTCAAAATTTCCGCTACTGCTTCTCCAGAACTGGTCAGAACCTGCTGAATACCACCTATGAATTGTAGCCTGCACCTTTTTTTTTACATGTATGATACATGACAAAGGTAGAGATTTGGACACATGAGTGCAGGTGCCGTTTTGACTTTTTTGACCTAAACAACCATTAAAAACAGGCCTAGTCAAAAGCTGAAGAGTCTGTTTTTGCTACTGGCATCGAGGCAGCTGATCGCTGTCTCTGTCCTTTACTCTACTTGGAAATTGATCTAAAATGTCTCCTTGCTATATAGCAGGAGTTGAGGGCCAGACCCATTTCCCCAAAGAATAACTCAAAGAAAAAAAAAGTTGCCACTCTGGAAAATCTCACCATGTTTTGTAATTGAGACTATTATATGCACAGAGGTGGAAAGATTTTGCTTTACCCACAATGAAGGAATTCACAGTGAAGATGATGAAGCTGAGATGGCCAGCTTTAATCAGAGACAAGACATTAAGTTTAAAGCTGATTGAACAGCCCTTATATTGACTTTTTGCATGAAATAGGAAGAAGGTGAAATCATGATGTCTGGCTTTGATAATTAGAAAAAAATAGGTTATGGAAAAATGGTAAGTAATGCTATAACCACGGAGTGAGAGATTAGTTTACATTAATGCTAATAACTGAGGCGTGCAAGTGTGATGGTGCTATAGAAATATGATAATATATTCAGAAAAGCAGGAGTCATTTTACTTTTCTAATTTTTTTCCTGCATTTTTGGTTTTGTTCTGTCTTCTTTCTTCTCTCTCTATTTTAAATAGACATTCTTATTAATTTTTATCTTTTGTTATAAATAGCTAGACAGACAGACAGATAGATGATAGAAAATCTCACCGTGTTGTTTGCAGAGGGCAAAAGAAGTCAAAAATTGAGTGAATCTGGATGACCATGCAGTAATTACAAGCTTTATTTTAGATTATGTTAATTGTGGAACTGAAGAGTTGGTAAACATGTTGTGGGTGCTGGTGAGCATCCTAACCCTTTATTATCCAGCCTAACCATTGCATTTTTCAAAGTGGTGGCCCAGAACTATAAAACGTGAGGAAACCTTTAGGGAATGTCAACTCCTCACTTGAAACAAAGAAACAGGAAAATAATTGCTTGAATTGTTTGTTTGTTTATTTGTTTGTTTGTCAGACATGTACAAGATAACAAGTATAAGTATGAACATAAGCAAGAACACAGGGAGTAAATACAGATAAATGGGGACAGAAAGTCAGGGACGGTAGGCACCCTGGTGCGCTTGTGCACGTCCCCTTTAAGGACCTCTTAGGAATGGAGTGAGGACCATGGTAGACAGTTTGAGGTTGAAGCTGTGAGAAGTTGAGGCTGTAACCATGGAGTCGGGTAGGGCGTTTCAGGAGTTGACCACTCTGGCTGAAGTCGTATTTTCTGCAATTGAGTTTGGAGCTGTTTACCTTGAGTTCGTATTGATTGTTTGCCCGTATATTGTTGTGGTTGAGGCTGAAGAAGTTGTTGACAGGCAAGACATTGTAGCAGACAATTTTGTGTACTAGGCTTAGATCGGACTGCAGGCAGCACAGTTCTACATTGTCCAGGCCCAAAATTTTGACCCTGGAGGCATAGGGAATTCTATTGTGAGTGGAGGAGTGGAAACTTTTCCTGAAAAATACCTCTGAACCCATTCAATTGTGTTAATGTCCGATATACAGTATGGTTTCCAGGTGGATGAGCTGCATTCAAGAATTGGTCTGGCAAAGGTTTTGTATGCCCTAGTTAACAATTCAATGTTAACTATTAAAGGAACTTCTTTTCAATTCCTTTTCTATTTCCTTGGCTGGTGTTTTACAAACTTGACAGTCATGCCGGGAATTCTGGGAGTTGAAATCTATAAAGTTGTCAAGTTTGAAAAACACTGCCCTAGACCACATATGTGTGTTGCAGCCATTTCCGCTCCTTGGCTTGTGGAGAGGTAATATGGCCCCTAAATACTGTTGTTGTAGCATCCCATATAAAGGTGGGGAGTGATCGGACTTGTGGTCCAACAGAATGCCTTTCTTTTATACCGCTATCTGACCTACCAGCAGGCTTCAAAGTGTGCTGCCTATCCAGCTGCTTTGCTTCTTCCACAGTGAAAACTGTTTTTAAACACAGCAACCTTTTGCAGTATACTCTTTTCAGTAGATATTTAATACCGACATACATATACACACAAGAGTATCCTGAGGGGTGCGCATTTCCAGCAGTGCTCCAAAGTCACAGTGGGGTTAGGAAGTTTTGCCCACTGCAGTGTTGCTCTTAATGTGCCAGACCATTGCTCAATTCATATGAGCTGAAATTTGGAAGGAAGGGGTAATGTGCCCAGAAGACCCAGGATTTCATGTGCCATCATTCACATCACCCTACTACAGAGGTCCTTAATTTACAGCCATTCATTTAACAAGTGTTCAAAGTTACAATGGCATTGAAAAAAAATGACTTATGAAGTTGTTGAACTTACGACTGTCACAACATCCCCACGGTCACGTGATCAGAATTCAGGCACTTGGCAACTGGCATGTATTTATGACAGTTGTGGCATCCCAAGGTCATGGAATCATCATTTGTGATTTTCCAGCCAGCTTTTGACGAGCAAAATCAATGGGGAAAGAAGATTCGCTTAACAATTGCATGATTCACTTAGCAAACTGCAGCGATTCATGGTGTAGAAAGTTAGCACCCACTCCACTCTTAGAAGAATGAAATATTGTGGGAAATATTACAAAAGCAGAATATTATATCTCCCTAAAGGAGAAATGGAGAAATATGCTCTTGTAGACAGAAAGCAGCCCCCAAGACTTTCTTAGTGGCCCCCAGCAGATATTTTGGTGCCCATGAAGAAAGATTTGGGCCAGCCTATTCAGAAACCAAACTGAGGGGGCCACCTTTTAGAAATGCAGATTTGGTGATCCGTTCAAGACAGGATATTTTGAAACAAAGGCAGAATGGTAGGATTAGCCCTCACTCAAGTTCCAAAATAGAACGAAAACCGTTAAGCCACAATAGGAATTGAGAACACAAGCCCCTTCATTGCATCATCTCAGAGCAGTCCAAACTTCAACCGAACCTGGAAGCTCTGACAAACACCTAGTATTTACATTTCCTCTTTTGCTATAGAGCCAGCTATGACCCCAACATGACTCCATAGGAATCTGGCAACAGTCAATAGGATACATGTTTATTTATTTATTTATTTATTTATTTATTTAATATATTTATATACCACCCTTCTCCCGAAGGACTCAGGGCGGTGTACAGCCAACCATAAAACTTTTTACAATTATAAAAGTTAAAAGAGAATTAAATATCTTAAGGCTGCCTAAAATTATACCCTCCCCAATAAATTAATAAAACCCCAAATTTTAAAATCCCAATTTAAAACTCGAATACTAAATTACACTAAAAATCCCATTTCAGCCTAGGCCGGCCTGCTCAAAGAGTCAGGTTTTTAATGCACGTCTGAAAGCTCTCAGGTTGGTGTTATTACGTAACTCCGGAGGCAGACCATTCCAGAGGGCGGCGGCCCCCACAGAGAAGGCCCTACCTCTAGGAGTCGCCAGACGGCACATGGAAGCCGTCGGCACCTGAAGAAGGCCCTCTCTGTGGGAATGCACAGGTCAGTGGGAGATTACCGGCAGAACGCAGTCCTGCAGATAACCTGGTCCAATGCCATGGATCGCTTTAAAGGTCAAAACCAGAACCTTAAAGCGAACCCGGAAAACCACTGGCAACCAATGCAGCTCGCGCAGGAGAGGCGTCACATGGGCATTTCGTGACGCCCCCTAACCACCCGCGCGGCCGCATTTTGTACCAGTTGAAGCCTCCGGGTGCTCCCCACAGGGAGCCCCATGTAGAGAGTGTTACAGTAGTCCAGGCGAGAGGTGACAAGGGCATGAGTAACCGTGCGTAAGGCATCCCAATCCAGAAAGGGCCGCAACTGGTGAATCAGGCGAACCTGATAAAAAGCCCCCCTGGAGACAGCCGTAATATGTTCTTCTAAAGACAGCCATGCATCCAGGAGGACACCCAGATTGCGGGCCCTTTCTGTGGGGGTCAAGATCTCATCCCCAATAGCCAGCAACAGAGTCAGCTGACTATATCAGGGCGCCGGAAACCACAGCCACTCAGTCTTGGAAGGGTTGAGCCGGAGCCTGTTCCCGCCCATTCAAATCCACATGGCCTCCAGGCATCGGGACATAGCCTCCACAGCATCGTTGGGGTGGTTTGGGGTGGAGATGTAAAGCTGAGTATCATCAGATGACACTGCACCCCAAGACCAGGGATGATCTCCCCCAGCGGCTTCACATAAATGTTCTTGCACAGGAACAAGAAGCTCAAGTGCAAAGCTTAAAGAAGGTATAAAAAACCCTCACTCTCAACTCCATTTTGGTCAGCTGCCCAGAGTCACATGTGGTTCTGCTTCATCTTTAAACCACCTTTCCAATCAGCCTCCCTGTTTCCAGTGTCTTTCTCCCAGCTTGGAACTGAACCAGATGGATTTTTCTTCCCACAATGGCAAAAAAATAAAATAAATAAATTCTAAAAAAGGGTGTGACAGCCTAGCTTAACAATGGAAATTCTGGTCTCAATTGTATCAATTGTCATAGGTCGAAGACTACCTGCATAGCAGTTCCTCTCTGGGCTTGTGATCAGATCTGGCTACAGAGAATGAAATGTGCATTTTTCATCGATGTGTAGAGATCCTTTCCTGCAAGACAGGTTATCAGAAATCTGAAAGACCTTTCCTTGGGGCACCTGACAACAACAAAACAGTTCCAAATGATTCAGTGCAAAATGCACAACTAACCCCTTTTATGTGAACTCATTCCTGGGTGGTTGAGATAGTTGCCTGCAGGGCTGTCATTTTGTTGCTGCAGTAGATTAGAGTTTATGTGCGGAAAACCTTCCTTTTACCCTCCTGGCTCATCTTGCCCACAGGCAGCTGATCTTCAGGGGCAGAAGTCTAAAGAGTCTGGTGGACCTTCAAGACATAAATACGTATCATGGTTCAAGGGCCCTGGGGCTGGGGGTGGACAGTTCTCGGTCTTGCTTTGTCATCATGCTTCCTTCCTGTATGATGGGAGGAAAACAGAGAGTTGGTAATCAACTCACCGTGAGGCTGCAGCTCAATAAACACCATCAAAACAAATGCCTCAAACCCACAAATGTTTCTGCAGACCAGGCAAAAGCCACTCCAGTTTTTCTTTGCAAAACAGGAATTCCTAACAGCTATTGCAGAATTAGGAATCAGGACCCAGCAGTGTTTCTCAACATTAAGATGGGTGTACTTCAACTCCCAGAATCCCTCAACCAGCATAACTGTTGTCATGCCCCTGTTGGAGTCGGAGTCTGAATCTGAGGAGGAAGATGAACAGCCATCAGGGAGTGGGAGTGTGGCTCCGTTGGCTGTGGAGGAAAATGGGGAAGGGCAAAGTCCAGCTGGTCAGAGCAGGGAAGAGGTAGAACAAGGGAGAGAGAGTTCAGAGGAAGACCCAGGCCCACCCCTTCTTCATCCTAGGGCATGCAGGGAGGAATGGAGAAGAGAGCAACATGGGTTGAGTGGCTTACGGGGGAGGAAAGGGCCCTGATTCCCTTCATTAGCCACACCTGGGAAAAGAGTTAAAAGAAATGCATGCTGATGGGAGCAAACGTGAGTTTATCCTGTGTTGTCTTTGCTTATCTGTGTTCCTAGCGTCTTCCCAACTGTGAGTTTTGCCGTGCTTTCACATCTGGAATTCTTCCTCCTGCCCTGCCAAACTAATTTCCTCATTTTGCCTTGTTTGGACTTACAGTTGCAGTTTTTGTTGACCATGTTTTGGACTTGATTCTCTGCAGCCAAAGGCTGTTTCTGGGAGAGCTTTCCTCCAGCCAGAAGGTAACCAGGACATTGGGGGCAAAGTTGGAGCTAACAAAGGGACTTCTACTGATTATCTGACTGGGTTGCCTTTGTGCCACGCCTCTTTGGGTCATCATGGCAGCTGTCCAGGTTGAGAAATACTGAGATGGAGGCTCTCCTTCTCAGGCGACCAACTCTTCTTCTTCATCCTTCAGCTGTTAAATGACAAATCATCAAAAGGTGAATGGATGTCACAAGTACCAGGCATTGCAAACTACACAGTAAGTCAAATGAATCGCAACACATTGGACCTGACAAAAAAAAATACAAATAGTCCTCGACTTACAACAGTTCATTTAGTGACCATTCAAAGTTACAGCGGTACTGAAAAAAGTGACTTATGACCATTTTTCACACTTATAACCATTGTGGCATCCCCATGGTCCCCATGTGATAGAAATTCAGATGATTGGCAATTGACTCGTACGCCCAGTACGCTCCCACAGGGTTGCACTGCTTGGGGTACCGCCGTCTGGCCGTTGTCGGCTGACGGCCCCGAGAGTTCGGGCTTTCTCTGTGGGGGCTCCCTCCCTATGGAATGATCTTCCCCCGGAGATACGGTCTATGACGGATATCCTGACCTTCCGGCGCGTGGTGAAAACTTTATTTTTTAATCAGGTCGGCCTGGCCCAGTAACTGTGTTTCAGGTTTTTAATTAAATTTTAATTGGGGTTTTTAGTTTTTAACTTTTAAATTGAATCTGAATTAGACAGCCGGATTAAATTATTTAATTTATTTTTAATTGTATTTATTGTATATTTTGTATGTTTTAGTAGGCTGTACACCGCCCCGAGTCCCTTTTTTGGGAGAGGGGGCGGTATAGAAGTTTAAACAAATAAATAAATAAATAAATTTAAGACGGTTGCAGTGTCCTGGGGGACATGAGGTCACTTGGTGGGACCTTCTGACAAGGAAAGTCAAGGGGGAAACGAAATCCACTTAACAACAGTGTCACTAACTTAATAACAGCAGTGTTTCACTTAACAGCTGTGGCAAGAAAGGTCGTAAAATAGGGCAAACTTCGCTTAACAAATGTCTCACTTAGCAACAAACATTTTGGGCTCAATTGTGGTCATAATTCGAGGAACACCTGTACATGCTGATATTGACCGTTATCATCCCTTGAACCAATTGCACAGAGCAAAGCATCCCTCCTGAGAGAAAAGAATCCTAAAATCTTCCATCTCCATTTCGCACTTGTCCTCTGTTTTTCCCGAATGACTGAATTGTCCTTCCTTAACTTTGTATAGCAAACAAAAAGTGAAAGCAAAGGGATTCAAAATAATCTTGCTGATTTGTTGAATGGATTTGTTTCAGTTTTGGGCAGTCATGCAGAAGTGCTTTACCTTTTGTCATGCCCCTGTCAGAATCTGATTCGGAGGAGGAGGCCGAGCAGCTGACAGGGAGTGGGAGTGTGGCTCCGTTGGCTGTGGAAGAAACTGGGGAAAGGCAAAGTCCAGCTGGGCAGAGCAGGAAAGAGGTAGAACAACGGAGAGGGAGTTCAGAGGAAGACCCAGGCCCATCCCCTCTTCATCCTAGGGCACGCAGGGAGGAACGGAGAAGAGAGCAACATGGGTTGCATGGCTTAGGGGGAGGAAAGGGCCCTGATTCCCTCCATTAGCTACAGCTGGGAACACAGTGTATAAAAAAGGCAAGCTGCGTGCAGAAGACTGTTGGGAGCAAATGTGCATTTATCTTGTATCATCATGGCTTATCTGTGTTCCTGGCATCTTCCCAACTCTGTGAGTTTTGCCGTGCTTTCAAGTCTGCAATTCCTTCTCCTACCCAGCCAAGCTAATTATTTCAGTTTGGTTTGTTTGGATTTTTAGTTACAGTTTGTGTGTACCTTGTTTTGGACTTGATTCTCTGCAGCCAAAGGCTGTTCCTTGGAGAGTTTTTCTCCAGCCAAAGGTAACCAGGACATTGGGGGCAAAGTTGGAGATAATAAAGGGACTCTCCTTGCTTATTTGACTGTGTTGCCTTTGTGCCATGCCCCAGTCATCACACCTTTGTCTTATTTAGGATATGTTTTGATTTCCCAGTGTATCTTAGAGCCCTGACATTTCCTGACAGCCTTTGTCATAATCTGGGTTTGGGTTATTCAGTAAACCCACATTACTTGAACTTTTGAGGCAATGAAGTGCCAGATCTGGAGATTCACATCTCTTTTTCTTTTCAGGGTTTTTTTCTAGTGAGATTCCCAACCCAGAGGCCTTTTGTCCTTTTCTAAATAGGATCCACTTTCTAGAGCAATAACAGAAGGCAGATTCACTGAACAATTGTGTGATGAATTGATATACGTATATAAATACAATTGAGCAAGTCCAGAAGTGTTTTACTAAGTACTACACTTCTCTGTTCACAACAGAATACCCTACACCACCAGACTTGAGATTCTAGGCTTAGACAACCTTGAACTACACTGGCTACGATTGGACAAGCATAGTACATAAAATCATATATTACAGCGTCTTACCAGTTAATGAATATTTCAGCTTTAATCACAACAACACAAGAACACACAACAGATATAAACTTAATGTAAACCACTCCAAACTCGATTGCAGGAAGTATGATTTCAGCAACAGAGTGGTCAATGTCTGGAACTTACTACCTGACTCTGTTGTCACCTGCTCAAACTCCCACTCCTTTACCCTCAAACTAACCTCTATTGACCTCACCCCATTCCTAAGAGATCTGTAGGAAATGTGCATAAGTGCACAATCGTGCCTACTGTCCCTGTCCTATTGTCCCCAATTATTAATTCCTATTTCTTATATTTAAACTTATGTTTATTCTTATTTCTATTGTATTGTAAGCTTTTGACAAATTAAAATAAATAAAATAAATAAATAAAACAGAAAATGTGCAGGAGGAATTTCCTGGTAATATGCAGGATGTGGATGGGTTTCTCCCAGAATGTTTTTCTTGCCACCCCAAATTACAAAACTGGCATTCCAGAGTACCTGTATGCAGGGATGGGATTCAAATTTCTTAACAACCTGTTCTGTGGGTGTGGCCTAATTTGTGGGTGTGGCTTGGTGGTCCTGTGACTGGATGGGCATGGGTTGCTGACTGGGCATCGCTTGGTGGTCATGTGACTGGCTGGGCTTGGCTTGTATGTAAATATTGTAAATATTTATGTAAATATTGAATTTTTTTATTAAAAAAGGAGCAACTTTTACCCGAAATCAGGCAAAGCAGGCAGGCAGATTGAGTTTCTTACAGAATCACAGATTCACTCATAGATCTACCATTCTACAGTTTGCTACCTGAGTCTGCACTGAAAAATTTCCAATAGTTTCCTGCTTTCTAGATAATCTAAATCCGGCACAGCTGATAGTTGAAACAGCTGATGGTCGGGGGGGGGGAAGGAAAAATACCAACTTACCAAAAATTAGGCAAATGCACAATGCAGGCAAGTTGGATGGTGCGCATACCAGGTAAGGAGTGAGCGGGTGGGGCGGGATGAGCCAGTGGCACAATTTGCTGGTTCTCTGAACTGCACAGAATCATAACAACTGGTTCTATAGAACCGGTCCGACTAGGTAGAATCCCATCCCTGACATGGCCCCATGGGACTCTGACAACAGTTAATAGAATACATGTTCTTGCACAGGAACAGGAAGTTCAAATGCAAGAGAAGGTAAATACTCCACACTCTCAACTCCATGTGGTCAGCTGCACCAGAATTACAAACATGTGGTTCCGTTCATCAGTAAATGGACCCTTTTTCCAATCAGCCTCCAGCCTCCATTTTGTGTCCAGTGCTTTCCTCCCAGCTTGGAACTGAAGCAGATGGATTTCTACCAACACTACATAATTGTCCAGTTGAGTTTACAGCTTTGGGGTTTTCTGGGGTGCCTCCCATCCTGATTGGATTTTTCAGCCAAGGTCAGCTGTTTTCTGCCACCCTTTGGGATGCTGATATTTCAGTTTTTTTCAGAGCAGAGTTTCTCAGTCTGGGAGTTGATGTCCACACATCTTAAAGTTGCCAATGTTGAGAAATATTCCATCTCTTCCTCTCCCTCCCTCCCTCCCCCCTCCCTCTCTGTCTCTGTCTCTCTCTCTCTCTGTGAGACAGAGGAATAACAGAGGAATAGACTCAAGATCACGTGAAGTGTTAATATCATAGTATAATGCCTTGGTAAGACCAGACTTGGAATATTGCATCTAGTTTTGGTAGCCACAATCTAAAAAGATGTTGAGACTCTAGAAAGAGCAACAAAGATATTTAGGGGCCGAAATATACAAGGAACAATTACAGAGATTGGATATGTCTATTGAAAAGAAGGACCAGGGATGACATAATAGAAGTGTTCCAATACCTAAGAGGCTGCCACCAAGAAGAGGGAGGGAGTCAAGCTATTCTCCAAAGCCCTGAAGGCAGGACAAGAAGCAGTGAATGGAAACTAACCAACGAGTGGAGCAATCTACAACTAAGCCGAAATATTCTGACAGCTAGAACAATTAATCAGAGGAACAACCTGCCTCCAGAAGCCGTGAATGATCCAACACTGGAAGTTTGGAAGAAAAGATTGGATAACCATTTGTCTGAAATGGTATAGGGTTTCCTGCCAGAGCAGGAGGTTGGAGTAGACCTTCCAACTCTGTTAATATTCTATTAATATCCATGCCCATGACGAATTGTCCCATTCCACCATGCAGTGTGCGTATTGGCAGTTTTCCCGACAAAGTTTTTCAGGAGGTAGATTGCCGTTGCTGAAACAGAGTGACCGTCTCAAAGTCACCCAGCTGGCTTTGTGCCTTAAGTGGCTCACTTTACAAACCTACTTCCCTGTTTTTAAGAGGTGGATGTCAATAGAAGCGAGAAAAAAGAAAAAGAGGGCACTCACTAATGAAAGAAATGGATGCAGGAAAGGATTACTTAAAGAAAAAGATTGGGAAAAGACTTGGACATTCCTGTGTGTTTTGGCTCTGACTTAGAAAATAGCCATCTTTGAATAAAGAAACTTCTCAGAGAGAACAGAAACAGCTCACTTACACTTAAAGAAAGTGTTCAGTTTGATTTCCTGTGGTATGAATCAGGATAAAGGTTTTTTCCCCCTTCATCTCAGTCTATGTGCTAAATGAATTAATTTACCCAAGTCCAGGATGCTTTTGTTATTATTCACAGCAACTATTTGGCAGGAAAGTAAATTCTAAATGCAATAAATAAATGAATAAAATGCAGAGAAGGGCCACTGTTAATACTTCAAGAAAAGTCACAGTTTGAGCTTTTTTTTTCTTTCGCCCAGTTTTTCCTAACCTGGGGCTCAAAATAGCATTTTGTGCATCTCTTGAAGTACACGATTTGATTTGATCTGGTAAAATTTGAAAAATAATAACAGAAGGCCACAATAAAGGACTTTCAAAGTTAGAATAGTATAGAATAGAGCTGGAAGGGACCTTGGAGGTCTTCTAGTCCAACCCCCTGCTTAGACAGGAGAACCTATATCATTTCAGAAAAGTGACTATCAAGTCTCTTCTTAAAAACCTTCAGTGATGCAGTGCCTATGATTTCTGAAGGCAAGTTGTTCCAACTGGTTAATTTTCCTTACTGCTAGGAAGTTTCTCCTTTATTCCAGGTTGCTTCCATCTTTGGTTAGTTTCCAACCATTGTTTTTTGTCCTGCCCTCTGGTGCTTTGTAGAATAATTTGACCCCCTCTTCTTTGTGGTAGCCCTTCAAATACTGGAATACTGCTATCATGTCATCCCTAATTCTTTTCTTCTTTAGACTAGCCAGACCAAAAACTGGCAGCCGTTCTTCACATGTTACTTTTAGTCTTTAGATCATCTTAGTTGCTCTTCTCCGAACTTTTTCCAAAGTCTCAACATCTTTTTTGGAGTGACCAAAATTGGTTGCAGTATTTCAGGTGTGGTTTTATTATGGTTTTATAAAGTGGTACTAATACTTCACATGATCTTGATTCTATGCCTCTGCTTATACAACCCAGGATTATATTAGCTTTTTTGGCTGCTGCTACACTTGACTGGCTCATGTTTAAGAGATCATCCGCTAGAACTCCAAGGTCCCTCTCACAGTAAGTGTTATTGAACCCAGTCTCGCCTAATCTGTACATAATATCTTTGATTTTTCCTGCCTAAATGTAAAACTTTGCTTTTCTCCACACTGAAATTCATTTTGTTGGATAGGGCCCATTGTTCAAGTTTGTCAAGATCTTTTTGGATCCTGAGCTTGTCTTCCGGGGTGTTGGCTATTGTTGGCTTTTGGTTATTACTTTGTCTGCTTCTAGGAGTTTGCTGATTTGTTTCTTGATTATCTTTTCCTGGTATTGAGGTCAGGCTGATAGGTCTGTAGTTCCCTGGATCCATTTTTATTCCTTTTTTGAAGATGGGAACTACATCAGCTCTTTTCCAGTCCTCTGGCAGTTTCCCAGTGCTCCAGGATCTTTGAAAGATATAGTTCAGTGGTTCTGAGATCTCGTCTGCCAGTTCCTTCAGAACCTTGGGGTGTAATCCATCCGGTCCTGGCGATTTGAACTCGTCTAGGGTAGACAGGTCTTCACTTACCATTTTCTTCCCTATTTTAACTTGTATTCCTATACTGTTTTTTGTGGTGCTGTTTTTGGTCGGTTGGACTGTTTTTTCTCTTTATGTAAAGACAGATGCAAAAAACGAGTTAATTACTGCTTTCTCCCTGTTGCTTGTCACCTTCTTGCCACTTTCTCCCAGCAATGGGCCAATTGTTTCCTTGACTTTTTTCTTGTTTTTAGCATATGATGAACATCACATATGAAGAATGGCTACAGGAACTGGGCTTGGCTAGTCTAGTGAAGAGAAGGACCAGGGGAGACATGATAGCAGTCTTCCAATATTTGAGGGGCTGCCACAGAGATAACCTATTTTCCAAAGCATCCGAAGACCAGACAAGGAATAATGGATGGAAACTGAACAAGGAGAGATTCAACATAGAAATAAGGAGAAATTTTCTGACACTGAGAGCAATCAATCCATGGAACAATTTGCCTTCAGAAGTTGTGGGAGCACCATCACTGGAAGCTTTCAAGAAGAGATTGGACTGCCATCTGTCAGGAATGGTGTAGGGTCTCCTGCTTGGATGGATGGGGGGTTGGACGAGATGACCTACAAGGTCCCTTCCAACTCTGTTAATCTGTGTCTATTTGAGCCCTTTTAACAGTGTGAGAGAAGCTGAGCCAAGACCAGTCCTCCTGGGAAAAAATGAATGGGGAAAGTGAAGCGACTTTCAATGCCAAGGACATTCCCGTGTGTGATCTGAACCAAATGAGCCATTTGGAGGAGCTGTGGCTGATTCTTCTGGTGATCAAAAGAGACTGAAGGAGCAAAAAAAGGCAGTCAAGTTCCCTCCAGTCCTCTCTTAAAGCAGGGGTCACCAACCTTTTGGACCACAGCGACCACCAAACTCATTATTTTAAATCCCCCAAAAAAGTCTGCAGGAAAATTCCTCACCCTGTTTTCCTACTGATCGATCATTCTTTATTTGGGATCACAGGATACCATCTCCAGTTCCATTCTCAGGGGGGGAGAGAGTGAGAGAGAGAGACTTTTGGCTTCATGCAAAGAAAGCAGCAGAAGCAGCAAAAGTCTTTCTTTCTCTCCCCCAAACTCTGCCAGAAAGGAGTCTTTGCTGGCGCAGCCTCTTGGAGCAGGATGCCTTGCAGGGTCCCAAAGACTCATTTCTGTCAGAGTTTGGGGAAGAGAAAGAAAGACTTTTGCTGCTTTCTTTGTGTGCAGCCAAAAGCAGAAGAAGAAAGAAGTGGAAAGAAGCAGCCCGGTGGCCAGGCCAGGCACGTGGGGCAAGTGGAGCAAATCCCCCCCCCCTTCCCCCATTTCCTCACTACCTCGTGTTGTTTGTAATGCAAGTGACGCAAGCCTTGTGTTCCCGTGCAAACTGAATTAATTGCTTTGGGGGTGACATTTCTTTGTGGACCACCCAAATTTTCTCATGGACCACCGGTGGTCCCCAGCCACTGTCTTAAAGGGATCTAAACAAAACCTGAAAATCATGCCTTGTGAAACATTTGAACTTTCCCACTTGCTTACTGTTGCGTCGCAGGAATGAGACTCAGAGACCCAGTTGATGTTTTTCATTGTTTATTCTCTTCCAGGACTGAGCACCGGAGAAACCGTGGCAGCCTTTCTTATAGCTGGCGGCTTGCGGCCAGTGACGGCTCGTCAAATCTCCTGCCTATCACAGGTGAGGATGCTGATACATAACACTTAACAATTGATGTTGATGCATGATCAACAAAAAAACCATTTCCTGAATGAAGAGGTTTGAACTAGAAAGGAAGGAAAGGCTGCATTGACTGATCGCGTCCCTCCATCCCACCTGCCCACCTCTGGCATATTTCCTTAGTGCAGGGGACCTGTGAACCAAGTATGCTGGCTGGAGAATTCTGGGAGTTAAAGTCCACAAGTCTTAA
The DNA here is from genome assembly GCA_023653725.1 of Bungarus multicinctus. Lineage (NCBI taxonomy): Eukaryota > Metazoa > Chordata > Lepidosauria > Squamata > Elapidae > Bungarus > Bungarus multicinctus. The sequence goes on along the minus strand of CM042835.1, from coordinate 25,973,149 downwards.
AGTTGCCAAGTTTGGAGACCTCTGGGTTAGGGTTTCCACTTTGGTATATTTGCAATCTTGTGCATTTCAAAACCATTTAGGAAAATGTCTCTCTGCCAAGAATTGCTGGGAGGATCGCTAGATCTGTGCCAGACTCTCAACAGGAAGCTCATCCTGAAGTTATCCCAGATCTTCAAACGTTTGTTTGTGAGCTCATTCAATGCTCTAAATCCCAGAACAATAATTTCTGCAGTGTGTTGTATAAAATGGCTCTGAGTTTGGCAGATGGAAGAATTGCCAGGGTTTAAACCAGTGTTCTTTAACCTTAGTAACTTGAAGATGTGTGGACTTCAACTCCCAGAATTCCCCAGCCAGACCTGCTAAGTGATAAGTAAATAAGGTAGACCTTGAGTTATGATTACAGTTGGATTGGATCATCCGTTGCTAAGCAAGATGGTCATTAAATGAGTCGCAACCAATTTTGCAACCCTTTTCCCAAGTCATTATGCGAATCATGGCAGTTTTGTCTCATGGTTGTTCAATGAATCTGGCTTCCCCCATTGACTGTTTTTGGAAGCCAGCTGAGAAGATCCCAAATGGTGACCATGTGACCTGGCATACTGCAATGTGATAAACACACGCTGATTGCCAAGGACTGAATTTTGATCATACTGGGGGGATATTGTGACAGTTGTCAAGGTGAGGACTGGTCCTAAGCAGAGGTGGGATTCTACCAGTTCGCACCTATTTGCTAGAACGGTTGTTAACATTCTAAGCAGTTCAGAGAACCGGTTCTTAGAAGAAATTATTGGCCTAATCCTGTAAGGAAGGCAGGAAGGAAACATTCTGGTGTTGCTTACAGAAACTGCCTCTCCGTTAACCCTGATTACATTCTTGGCAGGACTAGACTTCCTGTCTCTGGAACTTCTCTGGAGTTTTTTTCCCCTCCTTTGCTGGTACTTTGCTTGTGTGGAGTGACCATTCAAAGTTACAATGGCACTGAAAAAAGTGACTTATGACCATTTTTCACACTTACGACTGTTGCAGCATCCCCACAGTCATGATGCGTGCCTCGATGTGAGTGATGTTGAGTTGGCCAAGCCCAGCCAATCACATTACCACCAAGCCATGCCCACCAACTAAGCCACAGCCACAGAACTTTTGTTAAAAAATTTGAATCCCACCCCTGATCCTAAGACACCTTTTCAATGCCATTGTAACTTTGAACAGTTGCTAAACGATCATAAGCCAAGGATCACCTGTAATTCTTATTGTCAGAATATTCTTTATTTTGAAATTAAAAAATAAGAAGAAGAAGCTGAAATTTTATACCCCTTTTTTTGTTTCCAGAGTAATAAAAAGAAATAGATCTAGACCCTTTAGGTTTTCCCCTATTGCACAACCCTCTCCTGAAAATGGATTAATTCCAAAACCAAGTTGAAAGTGTTGCACAAACACAAGCAGTGAGGAAAGCTGCTATGATTCTTACAATCTGGTATAAAGTATTCTGTTTCCTGAACAAAAGAAGGATCGACATTTAGCTAATAATGATCTGTCCTTTAAATTTAGACCCTAATTTTCTTCCAGAAGCTGGGTGCGAAATCCATAGTACTTTTCCCTCCATTTTCCCCTGGCTGGGGAATTCTGGGAGTTGAAGTCAACCCACCTTAAAGCTGCCAACTTGCCAAGGTGAGGAAACATTGGATTAAGAGGAAATGCCAAGCAGAGAAATTCTCTTTTTCTTTGCCAGCTAATGATGTAAAGTTTGCTTCTTGAAATCTTTTACCAAGACAAAGAGAATTTTGGAGGAAACTCACCATGTCTCTGCACGCATTTAATGTCGAGGTGACCAAAGAGTGTGGGTGAATGTCCTGCCTTTCATTGCACAACTGTTTCTCCAGCCTGACTTCCCACGCTCCCATTCATCCCCAAGGAACAAGGCTCACACAGAATACTTCCAAGGGGCTTTTGCTCAGCTGGGCTCCTCCTGCCCCGGAAAAACAGTTGGAGACGCTTCCGCCTTGAAAAATATCCAAAGATGGTGGGGATTTTTTTTTTTCTGTCCTTCTAGTTCAGTGATGGCAAACCTTTTTGTTGTGGTGTGCCGAAAGCATGCATGTGCCAGCACCCACAATGCAATGCGTCCCCCCCCCCCAAGCATGCAACACCCCCACCCTATCCCCTTACCTGCATTGTGCATGGGTGCGCCTCCCAGCTGATTTTCGGCCCATTTGAGGCCGTTTTCGCCCTCTCAGAGTTTCGAGGGAAGCCTCGGGAGGCTGAAAACGGGCCCGTTTTGGCACTTCTGGTATTTCTGGAAGGCCCATTTTTCAGCCTCCTGAGGCTGCAGAAGCTTCCCTTGAGCCTCCGGGAGGGCAAAAACAGCCTCAAGCAGGCTGAAAATCAGGCACGCGCATGCGCAGTGCAGGTAAGTTTGGCTGTGGCTTGCATGCTCATATAAATGGCTCTGCGTGCCGCTTGTGGCTCATATGCCAAAGGTTTGCCATCATGGCTTTAGTCTGAAGTCAAGGGCAGCAATCAGGGGTGGGATTCAACTTTTTAACAACTGGTTCTGGGGGCGTGGCTTATGTGATAGGCGTGGCTTGGTGGTCATGTGACTGGGTGGGCATGGCTTGGGGGTCATGTTATTGGCTGGGCGTGGCCAACTCAATATCACTCACATCGAGGCATGCATCTCCTCCTCTGGCTTCTCATGACTGTGGGAATGCTGCAACAGTCGTAAGTGTGAAAAATGGTCATAAGTCACTTTTTTCAGTGCCACTGCCTTCCTCCTCCTCCAAAACTGGAATGGGAATGGATCTCCTGGTATGTGAGTGTGGGTGTATATTTATGGAGAGGGGATGCAGTCTACAACTGTAGAAATCCATTGTAGGAGATGACCAAGTTGAGCCCAAGGAGAGAGTCAACTTTGACATCAATCAGCATGACACCCACATCTAAGTCCAGCTCACTGTGAATGCCTTCTTAATTCCTGTGCATTTCCTTTGACCATTAGTAGTTCAGATTTTTGTAGAGAGCTTAAGCTTGCAATAAACCTTTATACTCATTTGAACTGCTTTAAATCACCTGATTTTTCTGATGCTTGACATCCATTTTCTGCAGTAGAAAGCAATAGAACAACATTTAAACTTCACAGTGCCATACAGCCCTTTCTGAGCACTTTCCATGCCCCCCCGCACCTCCTCCAAGATCAAACACTGCTGCGGCCTTCAGTGAAATAGAGTTTGACATCTCTGTTCCAGACCATCATCTACTCGCATGATGTGCCCAGAAATACATGAATTGCAATTTGATGATTGTGGTCTTGTAGGAGTAGAGGGCCCACACGAGGCCCAGGAATAATTCATTGGCTCTTCGACAATTTGTGGTGTTCTTAACCTTTTTTATATCCATAGTTCTGAAATAGCAATAGCACCTGGACTTCTATACCACTTCACAGTGCTTTACAGCCCTTAACAGAGTAATAGGTAACAGATAATCAGAGTTGGAAGGGATCTTGTAGGTCATCTAATCCAGCCCCCTGCCCAGGCAGGAGACCCTGCACCATTTCTGACAAATGGCAGTCCAAGCTCTTCTTGAAAGCCTCCAGTGATGAAGCTACCACAACTTCTGAAGGCAATTTTTGTTCCATTGGTTGATTGTTCTCACTGTCAGAAAATTTCTCCTTATTTCCGGGTTGACTCTCTCCTTGATCAGTTTCTATCCATTGTTCCTTGTCTGGCCTTCGGGGGCTTTAGAAAATAGCTTGACCCCTTCCTCTCTGTGACAGCCCCTCAAATATTGGAACACTGCTATCATGTCTCCCCTGGTCCTTCTCTTCACTAGACTAGCCAAGCCCAGTTCCTGTAGCCATTCTTCATATGTTTTAGCCTCCAGTCCCCTAAACATCCTGGTTGCTCTTCTCTGTACTTTTTCTAGAGTCTTAACATCTTTTTTACAGTGTGGTGACCAAAACTGGATGCAGTACTCTAGGTGTGGACTCACTAAGGCTATATAGAGTGATATTAGTACCTCACTTGATCTTGATTGTATCCCTCTGTTAACACAACTTAGCATTGCATTAGCCCTCTCTGTCTAAGTGGTTTACAGAGTCAGCCTATTTATTTATTTATTTGATTTGTCAATCACAAGATAATAGATATATGTATAAACATGAGTAAGAATACAGGAAATAGGTACAAATAAATAGGGACAATAGGCACTTATGAACACCTCTTACAAACCTCTTAGGAATGGGGTGAGGTCAGTAGTGGATAGTTTTAGGTTAAAGGAGTGGGGGTTAGAGGATGTAACAACAGAGTCAGGTAGTGCCTTCCAGGCATTGACCACTCTGTTGCTGAAGTCGTACTTTCTGCAATCAAGTTTGAAGCGGTTTACATTGAGTTTGTATCTGTTGTGTGCTCTTGTATTGTTGTGATTGAAACTGAAGTAGCCATTGACTAGTAGGACATTGTAGCAGATAATTTTGTGCACTACACTAAAGTCTAACCGTAGGCGGCGTAGTTCAAGATTGTCCAAGCCCAGAATTTCAAGCCTGGTGATGTAGGATATTCTGTTGCGAGCAGAGGAGTGGAGGACTCTTCTCGTGAAATACTTCTGGACTTGCTCAATTGTATTTATGTATGATATGCAGTGCGGATTCCAGACTGATGAGCTGTATTCGAGTATTGGTCTGGCAAAAGTTTTGTATGCTCTAGTTAGCAATTCGATATTTCTGGAGGAGAAGCTTTGTAAGATTAGATTTACAACTCTTAATGCCTTTTTGGCAATGCTGTTACAGGGAGCTCTGGCACTTAGGTCATTTGATAGGAGAACTCCAGGGTCTTTGACAGAGTGAGGATCATCAACGAGGTCATATCCACCTAGTTTGTATTTGGTGTACTAATTTTTTTTTTATCAATGTCTAGGACAGAGCATTTGTTGGTTAAGATTTGGAGTTGCCAGATGTTTGACCATTCAGACACATAATCAAGGTCGCTTTGAAGGATAGTAACATTGTCAGTGGTATAGTTTTACATCACCTGCAAAGAGGACACAGTTGCTTATAAGGTCATCGCAAAGGTCATTTATATAGAGTATAAAGACTGTGGGTCCTAGAACGCTGCCTTGGGGGACACCGCTGTTAACTGGAGCAGGGTTAGATATAGTGCTCCCTATTTTTACTATTTGTTGCCTGTTTGACAGGAATGCAGTAATCCACTTATGGAGGGATTCGGAAATGCCGTAAGAGTTTAGTTTTAACAGTAGTTTGTCATGTATCACTGAATCAAAGGCTTTGCAGAAGTCTATGTAAATTGCATCTATAGCTTTATCCTGGTCAAGTAGAGTAGTCCATATGTTTTTGCAGTGTAGGAGTTGTAGATTGCAGGACAATTTTTTCCTGAAACCAAATTGTTTTTTAGAGAGTAGGTGGTTTGACTCTAAGTGGAGAGTGGTGAATTGGTTAATGATTGATTCCATTAATTTGCATGTGACACAACACAGTGAGATTGGTCTATAATTTTCAACCAGGCTGGGCTCACCTTTTTTGAAGATAGGGATGACCGTAGCTAAGGACCGTAGGTTTGGTAAGGAGCTAATTCTGAATGATATCTCATATAATGCTTAGGGGTTCCGCTATGGCAGAGGAGAGCTTTTTTAAGAAGTATGCACATAATCCATCAGGGCCAATAGATAGGGATGGCTTTAGGTTTCATAGTGCCTTTTCTGCGTTATCTTCTGTAAAGTTAATATGTAATAGGTCATTACAGTTAGTTGGGGTACGACTAGGAAATGTGGGGCATGAACCATTGCTGTTTACAAAGACTGAACTTAAGAATGTGTCGAAGAGATTGGCCTTAACACCTTCATCGTTGCAGTCTTTCCCATTTGGTCCTTTTAGGGCTGGGATGGTTCTTGATTCTTTAAGTTTGGTGTTAACAAAATTGTAGAAAATGCGGGTGGATTTTGTATGTAGGAGGTTTTCCTCTTGCTTGCAGTGGTAATTTGTGCATTCTGCCTTTATGTGTCGGCATAGTGTGTTGTATTAGTTTTTAAAGTTTTCTACATAGCTAGTTTTGTTTTTACGCCATAGCAATCTTTTTTTTTATTGAAGTTTCCTTATTGCTATGGGTAATTTGTTTTCTATTGCCCCCAACAACCTGGGTCCTCATTTTACTAACCTCGGAAGGATGGAAGGCTGAGTCAACTTTGAGCTGGTGAGAATTGAACTGCCGAAAGAAATCAAGAAAGCAGCCACAGGGCAATTAAACTTCCCCATTTTTAATGTGCATTTGTTGCTATGCTTCAGTTGTGCCTTTGTGACTTCCATCTTGGCTTTGTGACCACATTCTGCAGAGAGCCCTGCTCCCAATCTTTTCCAAAGTCCAGCTTTTACAGCCAGAGATTACTACTGGGTAGACTACAGCTGCCGTAATTTTAATCTTGGTTGTCATAGAAATATCTGGTGAGCATCTCATGCTCAATATCCTCACCTGCATTGCTTAATGGTAGATTGTCAGCTCAGAGATAGGCACAGTTCAAAGTGTACAACTTTTCTCTAGTTCACAGCCTGAACCTGGATTGGGGTAGGAGGGGGAGTATGATGAGGGCTGGTCCCCCAAAATAGGAGATGGGACCAGAACAAAACTACATTGCCTTGCAATGCATGTCATTAGTGTTTTATTAAAATTATGTATAGTAATTGAAATGATTCTCCTTCTATCATCCATTTTCTGCCTTTAGCCTTTCCCCCTTCTCTGGTGTTAAGAGTAACAATTTGGGAACATATTCTGGAGTTCTGAAGCTCTCCTGCTCCTCTATTACATGCAGCCCAGAACCTCAATTTGCTAATCTCTGCTTTGAACACAACTTTCCCCCATAGATTTGGCTTCAGTGGGGGAAATTCTGGACACTCAATACCGCTGCAGGATGATTGCAAGGAGGAATGTCATTGTGTCCCAGATGAAGCATTGAAGGCATGTTGGTTGCTTTCAAATTGCCAAGGCCAGACCTATTCCAGGGAGGAGACTTTTCAATGTCCTGCCCATGTGGCTTCATTCATGCTCTGCAGGCCACAGCTGCTCCTGGGTGGAGAGGAGAAAACTCTTGCCTGGGAGGGAAGGAGAGGGCAGAGTTGTGTTGGTGTCGCAACCAGGAGAAGGAAGCCGATGCTCTTCCTTTTTCCTGGGGTGAATCAGGACTTTGGCATGGCTGCACCAGAAATGCGCTCATCCTGTGTCTCCAAACATTGCAACTCCCTGAATCGTCTTCCTGACGTGAACGGCCAGGCTGACCCATGCTTCTCCTGGGCATGTCTGCACTGGCTACATCTTGCCCTTGAAAACTTGAGGGGTGAGTCACCTTCTGACTCACAAACTAATCTTCCCTGAGCCCTGCTTAGGAAATAAAGGCGGAAATGCTGTTGACAAAATAAAGCAAAGTTGGCAATTTGGGGACCAGCTGAGCCAGCCACCTAGAAACAGCAGTCAGGAAATACCCTAACATGGTATGAGGTGGGGATGGGGGGGGGAGTGACTTTGAAGTATGCATTCATGTAAACTGTGGCCAGGCCAGGGATATAAAGGGCTCCGTGCTCAGCATCTCGGCCGAATAAATTAAAAGGAAATTTTGCTGCCAAGCAACCCAAATTGCTTGCCAAAGAAACCTCACACATCCCTTTCAATTGAATGTCTCTCCAGCACCTCCCTCCCTTTGCATCATTTATTCTGCTTTTTTTAAAAAAAAAAAAACAGACCCCAAGGCTCATTTTGCTGGTTGTGGGAGATGTGTGGAAGAATGCAATGGGAACCACCATCGTCCAATGCTCTCATGTCATATCGTGCAACATGCTTCCAAGCTCACCAGTGTGGCTCTCCTGTCAAAGGAACTGGAAATGTTGTGATTCAAAAGTGGAAGCTTGACATTTTCAGGAAACAATGAATTGTATTGTCTTGCAGAAAATTGGTGGAGGAATTGTGGATATAAATACTACTTTCTACTAGCACTTCTGGATGATTACTGAATGGGCCAGGGCCATTCATAACTTGATCACAACTGAGTCCAAATGTTCTAGAAATGAGCTGAAGTTTTAAAGGTGATCCCTGACTCCAGGGGCACTTCTGACACCCAAGAATCTGATCTGCTAAACCTCTTATATGTACTTTAACCACCTCCTCTTTCAAATCTTATAGGTGGGGTGCAAATCTGTGTGCTTCGTTCCACAATTGTTAAAGGTAATCTTTGATTTACACTCATAATAGAATCTGCCCATTGTGGTGGTATGTCATGACAGTCATAATAAATCAGGTTAGCAATGTGACTCAGTCAATTTTGGGCCTTTTTTGTGCTGGTTGTTAAGTGAATGCCAGGTTGTTAAATGAAGCAATGGTTTGCTATGGGTCAGTTTTGCTGAACTACAAGTAAATGCTGGTTTGGGGCCAAACCATTGTAAAGGAAACTTCAAAGAGCTGTAAATGCAGGCTGGTTGCCAAGGGCCCAAGTATAGGCATATAGCACAGCTGTCATAATTTCTTCTCAGTTATAGGTCCTTTTGGGGAGTCCGTAGTAACTTTGGATGTTGCCAAGCAACCAATCATAAGTTAAGGATTATCTGTATACCAAATGCAGCTTTACATAATGAATTGGGTGATCTAAAACAATGTTTCTCAACTTTGTCAACTTGAAAATGTGTGGACTTCTGCTCCCAGAATTCCTCAGCTATCTGGGGAATTCTGGGAGTTGAAGTCCACACATCTTCAAGTTGCTAATGTTAAGAAACTGTGATCCAAAAGGTCCTCAAAGACAAGGGACCACGTCTTCACACCTTCTCTGTACACCATTCCATGCAGGCAAAGTTCACATTCATGGCAAGCCAGTTAATTTTGGAGACAGTTGTCTGTGTTAAGATTGCATCATATGTTGGCTTTGGGGCTTATTGTGATGTGCCAGGACTTGGCTGACATTCAGGGATTTCTGTACATATGTCTTTGTATATGTGTAAAAGAAAGCAGCAATATTTTTCATGTGGGGTTCTTGGTGCTCTCTGAGCTTGGCTGTTGGCTTGCAGACATTTCATTACCCAAACTAGATAACATCATTACTGCTAGCTAGCTAGTTTGGGTAATAAAATGTCTGCAAGCAATGTCTGCAAGAAAAAAGGGCCCCACATCTCAACCCTGAGCTACAAATATTCTCTATTGGTTTTCTCAGGACTATGGATACTAACTCCCTACTTTATGAGCCTCCCGAGCACTTGAAATTTTGTGAAGAGATGCATCATGAAATTGTTATTAGGACAAGAATGAATAGAATCTTAATCGGTAAAGCACTTTCCAAAATACACACAAAACTGTAGATTCATCCTGAGCCCTGGATATTGTCCAATGTTTTAATTTCTTGATAAAGAAGAGCTTAATGCCAATAATATACCGGGGGAAATACAGTCACTGTAATACAGTTAATGGGTTAAAAGCAGTTTTGTTTTAGGGATGGACAACTCTTCCTGTTCCTGTAAGGAGAATTATCTTTACTTCTACAGACGCAAAGATGGGTTTTCCTTTGTTGAACACAACCTGTTTAAAAGAAAAGCCATTTACTTCCTGTTAATTGTTCCTGGTAGAATAGACGAAAGGTCTAAATTTGAATGTTTAATAACTAAATTTAGATTTAATGCCTGGTTAAACATGTTATTCACACTGATAGATTAAAATGGATAACCACATAGAGGAAGAAATGGAATTTTAAAACCTCTAGTGATGGACAATGGAGGGTTGGAGGAAGGAATTATCATTAATTCAAATTAACCAAGGGAATACTTGTTAAGAAATAATGATAATGCTGCCTCACTCTGCTTGATGGAAAGGGTATATTGTGGCAATTAATACCTATGTTGTGTTAGTTCTGCAGGTCACCTTTTGAGTCTTTACTGGAGAAGGTTAGCAATAACAAAAACCTCTAGTTTAATGAAAATTCCTCATCCTATCACCCATCCTTCTCATTGGTGGTTTGCAATAGAAGAAACAAAAAGATAAGACTGTGAATCATGGCCTGGGATGTTATGGCAACCAGGAGATAAAATTGGAGCTGCCAAGCTGTTCTGATGATACTGTAAATAACTACAGGTAATCTTCAATCTATGGCCACAGCCCGGATCAGGATTTCCGTTGCCAAGCAAGACAGTTGTTAAGTGAGTTGCATCCGATTTTGTGACTTTTTTCCATGGTTATTAAGCAAATCACTGCAATTGTTATGTGAATCACACAGTCATTAAATAAAACTGGCTTCCTCCATTGACTTTCCTTGTCAGAAGTTGGCTGGGAAGGTGGCAAATGGTGATTATTTAACCCCAGGATACTGCAACTATCATAAATACATCTTGGTTGCCAAGCACCAGATTTCTGAAAATGTGATAGTAGGGATGCTACAATGGTTGCAAGTGCGAGGACCAGTTCTAAGTCATTTTTTTCAGTGTTGTGGTAACTTCAAGTGGTTGTAACTTAAAGGAGTATCTATAATAAACTCAAGTGCTCCATGCTATTAAAGACCAGGCGCTTCCTGCAAATAAATCTTTTAAGTTATGGCTTTGCACAATTCAAATCAGGAAAAGCCTTTCATTTGGTTATTTTAAAGAGGTGATTCCAGTGCTTCAGGTGGAATCAAGTAGACTAGTAACTAGCCACTAAGTATCTCTTCCGAGCTGGCTCAGGGCCTTCCCAAATCACATTTTGCTGAGGAGGCTTAAGGAGGAAGTCGTGAAAGTTGAGCGGATGTTGCCTGTGAAGAGGAATAGCTCTGGAAGGGATACGGCGTGGAGCAAGCAAGCCCCAGAGGGAAGCTGACTGCACGGATAGGAATGTAGAAGGCAGGGAGGGGACCCCATGTCTTCTTGCCCAGACTTCCCTCACTGCTGTGGAAGACTATGCCAAGCATCTGAGCATCCGTCTTGCATCTCCACATGGCAGCAGCTTGCTGGAGGCAGGGGCCCTTCCCTTGCAGGGTTCCTTCCTCCTGGAAAGATGTCAGTTGGCCTGGCAGGAGCTAAGAGCAGAGGGGCTCCGGTTCCTGCAGGGTCTCTTTTGGACGTGCAGCGATGCTGATCTGGGGCAGGGCAAAGGAAATGGCCCATAAATCAAAGCAAGGGCATTGGCACAGGAGACTCACTGCCGAAGGCAGGAAAAAGCCAAGGGAAGGAAGAGCACGGGGTTAGGAAGGCAGCTTGAAAAAAGCCAGGGTCAACAGGAAGACCTGAGAATTGGAGCCGGGAGGGAGGGAGGGAGGAGGCAGGGGTCAACTTTCAGACAAGCCCACCCCACCCCCAGTTCTTATCTGCCAGAGCCACATGTGGGGTCCCCTTGTAACCATACGCAAGGCATGTAAGGTGTTCTGGAGGGAACAGGAACTACAAAATATACTATTTTGTGAGGGGTGTCACTCTGTGTGTGTGTGTGTGTGCGCGTGTGTGTGTGCGTGTGTGTGTGTGTGCGTGTGGTTTCGGCACATGTACATGAATTTGTGTACAAATTCAAGATGGCAGCCACAATGCATATAAAACAGAGGGGAAGTGACACCCCTCAGTGGTGCCATTGTTACAACAAGCCAGGGAACCTGTTTGAGCACCCAAGAAATAGGCAATGATAGCTTAAATCCCGACTAACAGTTCCAGGATCTTTCAGTCTGCCCATCTGTTGAATGAAAAAAAAAAGTGGCATGAAATTTGACGTCCCCACTGCTGGTGTCTCCATTCCTGATGCCTTTGGAAATCATCCAAAGTTGGTTACAAGATGGGTGGTATTAAAAATGTTTTATTATTTTATTTATTTGTATCTGCCTTTATTATTTTTACAAATAGCTCAAGGTGGCAAACATATCCAACACACCTTCCTCCTCATCTTTTTCCACCCAACGACAATCCTGTGAGGTGAGTTGGGCTGAGAGAGGGTAATTGGCCCAAGTTCATCCAGTTGGCTTTCATGGTCAAGGTAGGAGTAGCACTCACCATCTCCTGCTTTCTAGCCTGGTGCCTTAACATGAGACCAAAACGGCTCTTTAAATAAATAAATAAAAGAAAGAAATGCCCACAGATGCCAGACTTTCTTGCCAGTGACCAGAGATAAAGCCCAACAGAGTTTACACCCCTTGGAGGCTATCAACAGAGGGAGGAAAAGCTGACCTCAATAGGAAGAGAGTTAACCACAATTTGAACTCATGGAAACGAAGGCAGCGTCATTGGATGTAGCTGAAAAACTATGTTGCCAGGTAGATTTCTTTTCTTTGTTTTTTTTTCTCCTTTTTCATCTTGTAGTTCATTATTTGTAACCATACGCAAGGCATGTAAGGTGTTCTGGAGGGAACACTGCGGGGGGTAGAGGGCCATATCCGGTTAGGGGATCGTGCTCCCGATGTTTACAAGCGGTAGCGCGCTCCGACCCTCCTTACCCATCCTGTAGCCCTGGTTGTCCGGAATCTCAGGCCCTGAATACCCGGCTGCTGTTGTGCAATGCCAGGTCCGTGGTTCATAAGGCTCCCCTGATCTTTGAGTTGGCTCAGGAGGAGGCCGCGGACCTGGTAGGTGTCACCGAAACCTGGTTGGGCCCAGAGGGAGGTGTCCCTCTGGTTGAGATGTGCCCACCAGGTTTCCTTGCATTTCACCAGCCTAGGGCTCAGGGAAGGGGTGGCGGGGTGGCGGTGCTTATAAAGGAAGTCCTTTGTCCTAGGGAGGCCACTGTCCCTCAGACGGCTGGCTGTGAATCTCTTTTTGTGAAGTGGGGGCAAGGGGTTCAGATGGGTCTTTTGTTGACGTACCTGGCTCCCTGCCACGTCTCATCAGCCCTGCCCGGACTCCTAGAGGTAATAGCCGGGCTGGCGGTTGAGACCCCCAGGCTTTTAGTCATGGGGGATTTCAACCTGCCATCGCTCGGTGAAACCTCGGGGTTGGTCCGGGAGTTCTTGGCTTCCATGACGGCCATGGACCTGACCCAGTTAGTTTCTGCTCCCACTCACATAGGAGGACACACGCTGGACCTGATTTTTGTCTCTGGGCAGTGGTTGAATGACTGTAATTGCGGGGATTTAGTCATCACTCCCTTGTCATGGACAGATCATTCCCTCCTTAGACTGGACTTCTGCTCCGCCACCCCCCACCGCAGGGAGGCGGAGCCACTTAGATGGTTCCGCCCCAGGCGCCTAATGGACCCGGAGCGGTTCCAGAGGGAGCTTGGGCCATTTCCTGAGTCTCTGGCTCTCAGCTCGCCTGGAGACCTGGTGGCCACCTGGGATGGGTTGGCCGCCGGGGCTCTAGACCGAGTTGTGCCTCTGCGACCTCTGACCCGGCACAGATCCCATTGGCTCCGTGGTTTACGGAGGAGCTACGGGAGATGAAGTGCCGGAAAAGACGTCTAGAGGGCATTTGGAGGGCGACTCGTTCTGAATCTGACCGAACACAGGTGAGATCTCATATTAAGACTTACCTTGTGGCGATAGGGGTGGCAAAATCCTCGTATTTCTCCGCCCTTATTGCATCGGCAGGAAATCGGCCTGCCGCCCTGTTTAGAGTGACCCGCTCTCTACTTGAACCGAGAGCGCAGGATGACCTCTTGCAGGGTAGAGCAGAGGAGTTTTCTCGATTCCTGCATGACAAAATCGCTCAGATCCGGGAGGGGCTTAACTCCAATTGGATGGTCCCGGGGGAGGTGTCCGGGGCAGGTCTTGTGAATGTTATCTGGGGGGAGTTCGATCCTGTGACCGCCGAGGGTGTGGACAGGTTGCTGGGGAGTCTGAATGCCACCACCTGTTTATTGGACCCGTGCCCTTCCTGGCTGATTTCGGCCGCCAGGGAGACGACACGAGGCTGGCTCCAGGGGATTATCAACGCTTCTCTGAGAGAGGGGTCGCTCCCGACCGCCCTGAAGATGGCGGTGGTGCGGCCCCTCCTCAAGAAGCCTTCCCTGGATCCAGCTGTTTTAAATAACTTCCGTCCAGTCTCCAACCTTCCCTTTGTGGCGAAGGTTGTTGAGAGTGTGGTGGCACGTCAGCTTCCTCAGTACCTGGAGGAAACAACTTACCTCGATCCGTTCCAATCGGGCTTCAGGCCTGGGCATAGCACTGAGACGGCATTGGTCGCGTTGGTTGATGATCTCTGGAGGGCTCGTGACAGAGGGTTCTCCTCTGTCTTGGTCCTATTAGATCTCTCGGCGGCTTTCGATACTATCGACCATAGTATCCTGTTGCGACGGTTGGAGGGGTTGGGAATTGGGGGAACCGTCTTTCGATGGTTCTCCTCCTTCCTCTCTGACCGTTCGCAATTTGTGTTGGCGGGAGGGGAGAGGTCCACCTCTAGGCCCCTGGTTTGTGGGGTGCCTCAGGGGTCGGTTCTCTCCCCTCTCTTGTTCAACATCTATATGAAACCGCTGGGCGAGATCATCCGTGGTCTTGGGGTGAAGTGTCATCTGTATGCAGATGACACTCAGTTATACATCTCCACCCCGGACCACCCCAACGATGCTGTGGGGGCTATGTCCAGGTGCCTGGAGGCCGTGCGGGATTGGATGGGCGGGAACAGGCTCCGGCTCAACCCATCCAAGACCGAGTGGCTGTGGTTCCCGGCGCCCCGATATAGCCAGTTGACTCCCTCTCTGGCTATTGGGGGGGAAATTTTGCCCCCCACAGAGAGGGCTCGCAATCTGGGAGTCCTCCTGGATGTGCGGCTGTTGCTTGAACACCATGTCGCGGCCGTCTCCAGGGGGGCATTTCATCAGATCCGTCGGATCTACCGGTTGCGGCCCTTTCTGGATTGGGACGCCCTGCGCACGGTCACTCAGGCCCTGGTCACCTCTCGCCTGGACTATTGTAATGCCCTCTACATGGGGCTCCCTGCGGGGAGCATCCGGAGACTCCAACTGGTGCAGAATGCGGCCGCGCGGGTGATCATGGTGGCGTCACGTAGCGCCCACGTGACGCCTCTCCTGCGCGAGCTGCATTGGCTGCCGGTGGCTCTCCGGGTTCGCTTTAAGGTTCTGGTTCTGACCTTTAGGGCGATCCATGGCATTGGGCCAGGTTACCTACAGGACCGCATCCTACCGGTGATCTCCAGCAGGCCAGTGCGAGCACACAGGGAAGGCCTTCTCCGGGTTCCGTCGGCTGCCATGTGTCGCCTGGCGGTCCCGAGGGGTAGGGCCTTCTCTGTGGCGGCCCCTGCCCTCTGGAATACTCTGCCACCGGAACTGCGTACCGGCATGGACCTGAGGTCCTTCAGGCGCGCGCTGAAGACCTGGCTTTTCGAGCAGGCCGGCCTGGGCTGAGAGAGGGTTTTAATTTGTCTCCATTGCTTTTTAGTAATTTTAATTTGGGGGTTTTAAGGGGGTGGGGTGGGCTTTTATATTCGGCCAAATATTCAATTTAATTTCTTTTTAACTTTTGTATCATTGTCGGGGTTTTGGATTGGCTGTACACCGCCCTGAGTCCCTAGGGAGAAGGGCGGTATAAAAATTTTATAAATAAAATAAAATATAAATAAATTTTATATTGCCTTCTATTGAATGCTGCCCAGGGTTGTGGTGGAGTAGATCTAACAGACAAGCAAGCAAACAAATAATAAATTTGAATTAAGCAGCAGAGCATCGGGAAGATCGAAATCGGCACCTTGCAGAGGCTGTTGACAATTAAATGCAAATGAAAGCGGGGAACGAATCCAAGAGCTGCTAGAGGCTTTTGAAGGCACCCAGTTCAGCCCAGTTAACACTCCTCCCCAAGTTGGCTGTCCAGCCTGCACAGTAGCCGTGATTTGATTCTGCCATCAAACTACTCTTATTGTTGGGAAATTTATCCTCACGTTGATCTGGAATCTGCCTTTCCTTAATTTTATCATTAACTGTCCTGAAATCTGGAAAAGCAGCAGATGTTTAAGTGTGCTTATTAAGTCTTCAGATACAGGAGAAGGATTACAATTTAACAGAATATCATAGTTGGAAGGGACCTTGGAAGTTTCCCCTGCTCAGGCAAGAAACTTCCAAACACTCCTCTTTTCTCAAGGTTTAATATACTTGGTTCCTCCATCTCTCCTCCTGAAGCTCAGTTTCCAATACCTGTCATGCCCCTGTCGAATCTGATTCAGAGGAGGAGGCCGAACAGCTGACAGGGAATGGGAGTGTGGCTCTGTCTGTTGGCTGTGGAAGAAACTGGGGAAAGGCAAAGTCCGGCTGGGCAGAACAGGGAAGAGGTGGAAAAAGGGAGAGAGAGTTCGGAGGAAAACCCAGGCCCACCCAGTCTTCATCCTAGGGCACACAGGGAGGAACGGAGAAAAGAGCAACGTGGGTTGTGTGGCTTATGGGGGAGGAAAGGGCCTTGATTCCCTTCATTAGCTGCAGCTGGGAATACAGTGTATAAAAAAGGCAAGCTGCATGCAGCAAGCTATTGGGAGCAAACATGAATTTATCTTGTATCATCATGGCTTATCTGTGTTCCTGGCATCTTCCCAACTGTGTGAGTTTTGCTGTGCTTTCAAGTCTAAAATTCCTTCTCCTGCCCTGTTAAGCTAATTACTTCAGTTTCGTTTGTTTAGATTTTAAGTTATAGTTTGTGTGTACCTTGTTTTGGACTGAATTTTCTTCAGTCAAAGGCTGTTCCTGGGAGAGTTTTTCTCCAGCCGAAGGTAACCTGGGCATTGGGGGCAAAGTTGGAGATAATAAAGGGACTCTTCTTGCTTATTGGACTGTGTTGCCTTTGTGCCACGCCCTGGGTCATCACAATACCTTTACTATCCTCACTGCTCTCTGAACTGGTTCCCATTTCCCTGAATTCTCTTTAATATAGAAAGTTGGCCAGAAAAGCTTGTTGCTTTTTGCAATGGATGTTACATGTTCACATGTGCATCCTATTTCTAATTTGTGAGCTTACAATTGCTGCTTTCTGGATGAAGAAAGGATTTTGAGGGTGACATTTTTAATGTCAAGTCTTGGCTTCACATTAATGTGCATTTTTAATAGACACAAACCTGCAAAGATTTTCTTTTTTAAAGGGTAAAATGAAAATACAGGATTATTACAGCACAAATGTAAAGATTGCAGGGGAGAAGAGAAGTTTAATTTCTAAACCTAAATCAAAACTATGTTTAGTCTTTAAAGAAAGCTTAACTAGAACATAATTTAACTGTGATTGCACAAGCATTTGCATACTTAGTGCAAATTAAATGTTTAATTAAAAATAACCAGACCATGCTGATAGAACCATGCTAATGGGAACAGGAATACAGCCCTCGAGGTTTATCAGAGACCTCTCCTCTTGAAAAAGAGGAAGGGATCTTGTTCAGAATCTTATAGAACAGGGGTCCCCAACCTTGGCAACTTTAAGCCTGGTGGACTTCAACTCCCAGAAGTCCACTGGGAGTTGAAGTCCACCAGGCTTAAAGTTACCAAGGTTGGAGACCCCGTTATAGAATACCAGAGATGGAAGGTACTTTGCAGGTCTTTGAGGCCAACCTTCTATTCAAGTAAAAAAAAAACACCTATACTATTTCAGACAAGTGGTTGTCCAACTTCTTCTTAAAAACTCCCAGGGAATGGAGCACCGATAACTTTTGGAAAGTAAGTCAATCCACTGATCAATTGTTCTCACTGTAAGGCAATTTGTCCTTCGTTCTAGGTTGGATCTCTTCTTGCTTAGTTTCAATCCATTGCTTCTCATTCTGCATCCTGATCTACAGTTCCCTCTTTCCAGGATCAAGATGAAGAATTCAGCTCACCTGCTGAATTCTCAAACTAATGAAATATATAGAATTCAGCTCACCTGCTGAATTCTCAAATTGATGAAATATACTTGACAACCAGTCAGAGACAATTTGCTGGAGTGACCACTTCCAGTTTAGTTCATATCTGGAATATTCTAGTGGCTTTTCCATCTGAGGACCAATGAGATCTAATCCTACTTAGATGTTCAGAGGACTGATGACTGACACATTAGCCACCCTTTCATTAAATTAGCCAACCATGGTCTCTATCAGCATCCTCAAACATTCCTCTGGTGTGCTGGATTTTAGCTCCTAATCTACCCTGCCTTGGTGTCTGCAAGGGACTTCCAAGCCCCCTGCAACCTGACTCTTAGCCTTGAGCCAACAATCTTAAAGTGAGGAACTTCTGCCTTTTAATCAAACGTCTCAGTTTGAAAGACTCCTGGATGCTACCAGAATGCAGCTTTCCATCTCCAAACTTAGTGACTCTTGAATTACCCCAACCAAGTATTGTCTGTTTACTTCAAAGTCAGCCTTCATTGCTGCACATGGCAGAGGTGCTAGAATTGCTCTGGAGTGCACCATCTCGGCCTCCTTGCCAGGAGTGGGCTGGACTGCAAGGATCCTCCCCCAACTCCTCTGGAGCTGAGCATCTCACAGCAGGCAGAGTCTGGGGCTGCACCTGCCCTCCTCCTTCCCTCCCTCTCTCCTTCTGCCGGCATGCAGCAGGTGCAGCTCCAGCCAAGTAATGATCAAACACAGTCAGGGTAGCAGGAGTGTAAAATAACATGGCAGTCAAGCTGGGAGGGATAGCAACCTCAAAACATAATGCTGTCATTCATAAGGTAGAGCAACAGCAGGCAGGCTGAAACAGCTGCTGGGCGCACCCCAAAGGTGACCTCCAAAGAGTCCCGGTTTGCTGGGGAATGCCGAGTGAGGCGGGAGTAGAGTGGCAAGGGTTAATATTTCACTGCAAGTTGCAAGCTGGATATGCACAGGCCCCTGCCCCAAAGGTTTTGGAGCATAGTCAAAGCATCTTTTTTTAAAAAAAAAGAGAGAGAGAAAAGGATGCTGCCATGTTAAACTGTTGTGTTAAGCCAGGCTTGGCAGTTTTAAGCCAATAGGGATACTCAGATTGTCTCCAGAAAGTGGAGACGACATATTTGACAATATCTTAAGTCTTCAAAGTTACTTTAGAACAGAGCTCTCCAACCTTGGCAATTTTAAGACTTGTGGACTTCAACTCCCAGCAAAGCTGGCTGAGGAATTTTGGGAGTTGAAGTCCACAAGTCTTAAAGTTGCCAAGGTTGGAGACCCCTGCTTTAGAAGACAGTGGTCCTCCCAATACACTGGATTCATCATTCATCTGTCTGAATTTCACTCCCTTGTCTTTTTATATGTTCTCCATTTTTCTTACTTAGAATCAGAAGTGGGATTCAGCAGGTTCTGATCAGTTCTGGAGAACCAGTAACGGAAATTTTGAGTAGTTCGAGAACCAGCAAATCCCACCTCTGACTGATCTCTTCTCTGCCTCCCATTGAGTCCCAGCTGATCAGCTGGGTCTCCTTTGGTTGCCCTGCATAGGAGAACGGAGCGGGAAAGCAGGTTAGTGAGGTTAGTGGGGAGGGAATGGGGATTTTGCAGTATCCTTCTCCTGCCACGCCCACCAAGCCACACCCACAGAATTGGTAGCAAACATTTTTGAATCCCACCACAGTTATTGGACATCTTGGTGGTCTTGTTATCCAATTGGCTGCTCGAACAGGAGACCTTTCCAGACAGATGGCTGTTCAATCTCTTTTTTAAAAAAACTTCCAGCACCCACAACTTCTGAAGGCCAGCCATTCTACTGATTAATTCCACTGATGGGAAATTTCTCCTTAATTCTAGGCTAGATCTCTCTTTGATGTTTCCCCCTCCATTACTTTTTGTCCTGCTCTCAGGTGCTTTGGAGAATAGATTGACTCACTCTTGTCTGTGACAGACCCTCAAGCACTGGAAAACTGCGATCATGTCACTCCCAGTCCTTCTCCTTCTTAGACTAGAGATCCCTAGTTCTCTTAACAGTTCCTCATATGGTTTAGCCTCCAGTCCCATTGGACGGTGGTGACCCGAACTGGATGCAGTATTATGTGGTCTTATTAGTGCTGTATAGCGCTAAGTACTATCACTTCACCTGATCTTGATGCTATCTCTCTGTTAATGAAGCCCAGGGTTGCATTGGTTCTTCCGCCAGCTGCAGCACATTTGTATTCTTTCAAAACAAAACTCTTAAGAATTGGGCGCTGCTTTAGAGCCTGCAAATGCTTTTTGTCAAATTGTTATATATATTTTTTATTTATGGGGAGGGCTTCACAGTGCATAGGTTTGGACACTGTTACCGTGTCCAAAGTAAACAGTGGGTTATGTTTTAAAAAGTAGAGCTTCTGCTATTCTGCATCCAGGTTGTTCACAGGTGCTACTCAAGAGAAGACACCCCAATTTGTAGCATTTCCAAAATGCAATTTAGAAATATTATTGACACGGAGAGTTGCAGTATTTAAACATGAAAGCAGGAATGTTTCTGTCTCACTCTCTCTCACACAGACTCTGCCCAGTCTCTTCTGATCTAACCTGACAAGATGCATAACTTGGGTCTGGTTACAGAAACCTCTCAATCTGTCAAGGTAGCAAAAGGTGGCATTTGAAGAGCCTTTGGGGGAGAGGGATCACTGAGGGGCAGCTGTTCCCCAACATTTACAAACCCTCACATAAAGTAGGAGCAGGCAACATTTTAGTAACCAAGAAGAGTCTCTCTTAAAACACAATGGGGAAATTTCATCAGATACTTTCATGCAATCTTTCCTTTCAACTGAACAGGGATAACAAGAAATGAAGTCATGCACACTTTCTCTTTTTGTAACCCTCTTTTGGCTGCTGAAAAGTAGATGTGCAAAACTGACCCTTTCTGGATTTCCTCCTGCTGGAGAAGGAGCATTTGCTGAACAGAAGGAATATAGATGCCCCTTCCTGTGGCTGGAATATTACTTTGCCTGGTTCTAAAGCCAAAATCTGAAAAGAGACTTTTTTCTGCCCCTCCTGGTATGTAAGAGAAAAGCTGTGGGGGTTGGATGGTGGCAGCAGCAGCATTGGAGCTGGCTGGCCAAGGGGCTCGTGGCTTAACTGGACCGCAGTATATTCCATGGTTTCCTGTGTGAACTTTGCAAGCACCAGCAGGCCACAGGAATTTCCGGCTGTGCTGGAGGCATCATAGCAAAGCTTCCTGCAAGGGAGGCTGCCTTTTCTTGAGGCAGGGATTGTAGGGGGGGGGGGGGGGGAGAAGCAATGAGCCTACAGCAGTGGAAAAGGAAATCTGCTCCCCATTTGCCCCCATGGAGTCTTACAATGTTTTCAACAGATGAGAAGTCTTCCTTCAACTCTCAGAGCTTCTGGGCTCATTCTACCCATCACCCCATTGTCTAGGCGTTTTTAGTTTCCAAACACAGGTAGTCCTTGACTTACCATTCACTTAACGGCCATTCACAGTTACAACAGCACTGAAAAAAGTAAAATACAGCTGGTCCTTGCACTTATGACTGCCACCGTATTCCCATGATCACGTGATGAAAATTTGGACGCTTGGCAACCGGCATGCACTTATGACAGTTGCAGTGTTCATGTCTGTGACCTTCCCAGCAAGCTTCTGACAAGCAAGATCAATGGAGGAAGCTGGGCTCACTTAATGACTGCATTATTCCCTTAATAACTGCAGTGATTTGCTTAACAAATATGGCCAAAAAAAGGTTGAAAGTCGCACATGAGTCACTTAATAGCCATCTGGCTTAGTCATGGGAAATTTTGATCGTAAGTCGAGAACTACCGTATCTTATTTATTTTTTTGGATTGCACGTTATATAAGCAGTGGTGGGATTCAAATAATTCAACAACCGGTTCGCCCAGAGTCAGGTTGGCTGTCGTGGCCCATTTCTGTCCTTGAGCTCTGCCGCAGATGCGAAATGAGCCTCCTGCGACGGCCAACCTCTCCCTGGGCGAACTGGTTGTTCAACGACTCCCTCTTGTGCTATCAAAGTGGATCCTGGGCGCTGCGTTACAATGGAGAAATGGGCAATGGAGTGACCGGCAGGAGGGAAGGAGGAGGAGCACGGAGAAGAAAGAGGGAAAGCGGCCTCCTCCTTTCCTCGTGCTGGCCACTCCATTGCCCATTTCTCCATTGCAGCACAGCGTCGTGCCTCAGAGCTTTCCCCTCCCCAGATGCCCTCCCTTCCCCCAAGCATTTCTTTGCCTGCCTGATTTCCACCTCTGTCTCCATCACATTTCTCCTCCTCATGTGCAGAGAAATAAGTTTGTGGGACTAAAAAAAAAAAAGTCCAATCAATCACTTCCAACTTCCCCAGATCTTTTTTTTTTTCATGAGAAGTTGGAATTGATTGAACTTGTTTTTTAGTCCCACAAACTTTTGTTTCCCTGCACATGACAGCGAGAAATGCAATGGAGAAATGCAATAGAGCTGGAAATCAGGCAGGCAAAGAAATGCTTGGGGGAAGTGAGGGTATCTGGGCACCAGGTGCTGAAATGGGCCCATCTCTCTCCAGCACTTGTCCAGGCCTGCCGAAGGGAAAGCCGGCATCTGCTGACACTTAAATGCAGCGGCATTCCAGCTCTGGCTGGGAAGGGCAACTGGCAGGGGCACTTCAGGCAGGATGTCCGCTCGCTTCAGCACCATATCTGATCCTCTGGTGCTTCACCGAAGCTTTGGCCCTGGGTTGCTGCCTTGCGCACAGGCCTCACCAACGCCAAATGAGACAGTTTTTGCCTGAGTGATGCAATCGAAGGTTTCCGTCACTTTTCTCTTGGACTTTTGGGGGAGAGTTTTTATCTTTTTCCCCACCTGGAAAGAAGTTGAATGAAAACCAGAGGTGTTCCAGAAAACACAGATTTTCCCAAACACTTTTAACCAGTTCACAGAACTGAACAAAAGATTAGGTACCAGTTCTATGGAATCAGTGTGAACCAGCTGGATACCACCACTGATTATACGGTCTTATAGTATATAGTGTATTGTTAATGGTTTATTATTAACATTATTGTTAATATTAATACTGAATAACATCATGCAACACATTTAACACTGCATTGTCATGATTCTTATGGTGTAATTGCTGCAGCCACTGTTGCTTGCTATTCATACATTTGGAGTTGTTGAATAAAGCTATAAGATCCGTACCATCTTCAGGAGGTGGTGGTGCCCCCAAAATTCAAATATTTCTGGCAGATAAATGAGAGTTGGAATAAATAGCATCTCATCTCCTTACAAAGTTTGAATCGGGAAAGAATGAAAAAAAAATCCTATTGAGATGTATATTAAAATTTTCTCCCTCACTCTATCCCTATTCAGAATAGTTTGACATCATGAATAGAGTAGGTGAACACAGCCCGGGAATGTCAATCACATCCCATCATGGAACCAGGGGTGGGATTCTACCGGTTCGGACCAGTTCTATAGAACTGGTTGTTATGATTCTGCGCAGTTCGGAGATCCAGCAAATCGTGGCCCTGGCTGGCCCCGCACCTCTCCCCCCACCTCTCCCCTCCAGTCAGTCCTTATCGTGCATGTGCAACATCGCTGAATATGTTCTCTCCTGCCCAGTCACTCCTTAAGGTATTTCTTTTTTTCCGTCTCCCGACGATCAGCTGTTCTGATGATCAGCTGTGCCAGGATCCCCCTTGCTGTCACTCAGGGGACTTCCCTGAGGCCCAGGAGGCCAAGGGGGCTTCGTGGGAGGGGGGAGCCGCCCCCAGTGCTCCATTTTTTGCCTTCCTGGGCCCCAGGGAGCCTTCTGGGAGCAAAAACACCCCCCCCCGGAGGCTCCCCTGAGGCCCAGGAGGCAAAACATTACGGGGGGGTGCTGCAAAAAAAGAAGAAGCCACACCCACCCAGTGACATGGCCATACCCACCTAGCCACCCCTGCATGGAACATGCACGGAGTAAATTTTCACAAATAAAGGATCAGAGGTGGTATTCAGCAGATTCTGACCAGTTCGGGAGAACCGGTAGCGGAAATTTTGAGTACTTTGGAGAACTGGCTAATCCCACCTCTGACTGACCCCGCCCCCATCTATTCTCTGCCTTCTGAGTCCCAGCTGATTGGCTGGGTCTCCTTTTGTTGCCCTGTACAGGAGAACAGAGCTGGAAAGCAAGTTAGTGGGGTGGGGAGGGAATGGGATTTTGCAGTAACCTTCCCCTGCCACGCCCACCAAGCCGTGCCACGCCCACAGAACTGGTAGTAAAAAAAATTGAATCCCACCATTCGTACGGATAGTCGTCACTTTTCAACTGTTTGTTTAGTGACAAGTTGCAATGGCACTGAAAAATGTGACACATGACCGTTTTTCAATCACAACATTTGCGGCATCCCCTTGGTCATGTGATCAAAATTCACACTTCAAAGGCTCCAAACTGACAGTAAAAGTTTAACTGCGCTTTCATTTTTCTGTGCTAAATCCCTTACCATTTCGCTTCATTCTATGATTCCTGGGCTTAAGTATTGTGAGAAAAGGAGAAAAATAGGCCTGTACTTCCTCTAACACTTTTTTTGGCAAGTGCAGAATTTGGAGGGGAGTGTTTGGAAGTGAGAGTTGAGAGATGACGGATTCAGCAGCAGCATTCTGTGTGGTTTTTAAGAAAAACACAGGAAACCAGTTTCCAGCTTCACTGAAGACCGACTGTACAACAAGGAACCATCCAGAATAAAAGTTATTATGATATCAGTGGATCCTGTCCTTGATCCTGTGTTAACAGATTGCAGTTGAATACCTTCAAAGGCAAAACAGATAGAAAGCCAGATTCTTTAACTTTGCTGCGGCATTTGCATTCCTGAGCCCATGGGAACAGCTTCACGAGTTGATCTCTCAAAACTGATCCTTTTGTTGGTAGTGCTTGATTTACAAACACAACCGCATTTCCATTGCTTAGCGATGCACTCTGCAGTCGTTAAGTGACTCACACCCAATTTTATGAGCATTTTGGCCATGATTGTTGAGTGAATTATGTGTCATAAAGTGAATCATGGCTTCCCTTACTGACTTTGCTTGTTGGAAGCCTGTCGCCTCTCCCTCCACCCACTGGGAATGTCGCAAATCGTGATCAAGTCACCTGGGATGCTATAACTGTAGTAAATAAATGCCACTTACCAAGTGCCTGGATTTTGATCATTTGAGCAGTGATCCTAAGCACAAGGACAGGTCATAATCCACTTTTTCAGCACTACTGTAACTTCAAACTGCCATTAAACAAATGGACATAAGCCAAGGACTAGCTGCATATTAACTGCCTTGCCAATTCCTGCAGTTAAGGGTTGGGATGATTTATTTATCTTTTTTCTTCTTGTTGTTGTTGTTGGATGTACATCTCACTTGCCCTTTAAAAGCAAGAGGGAGGGTGCATAGTCCTCCCTCTTCCAATAGTTCTATAATAACCACTCTGCAAAGTAGATTGCACTAAGCAAGGGTGTCTAATTCCAAAGCATACTGGGAGCTTCCAGGGTTGAGGATGGAGATGAATTTGGAAGAGTCATCTCTACCTTCAAACTTTTCTCTTTTCACACACGTCACAAGGACAAAAGGCGGCTTTCAGAATGTTCTCCCCTAATCTCCCACCTACCCAGGGGTGGGATTCTACCAGTTTGCACCTATTTGCTAGAACCGGTTGTTAACGTTCTAAGCAGTTCGGAGAACCAATTGTTAGAAGAAATAACCAACCTAATCCTGTAAAGAAGGCAGGAAGGAAACATTCTGGTGTTGCTTACAAAAACTGCCTCTCCGTTAACCCTTATTACATTCCTGGCAAGACTAGACTTCCTGTCTCAGGAATGTCTCTGGAATGTTTTTCCCCTCCTTTGCTGTACTTTGCTTGTGTGGAGTGACCATTCAAAGTTACAATGGCACTGACAAAAGTGACTTATGACCATTTTTTGCACTTACAACTGTTGCAGCATCCCCATAGTCATGACAGGCCAGGTGAGGAGATGCGTGCCTTGATGTGAGTGATATTGAGTTGGCCACGCCCAACCAATAACATGACCACCAAGCCACATCCACCAGTCACATGACCACCAAGCCATGCCACCAACTAAGCCACACCCACAGAACCGGTTGTTAAAAAATTTGAATCCCACCCCTGCACCCACCCCCAGGATGCCTCTCAACCTGGATTTCCCCAACCCAACTCCTTGGCTGAGAATGACTGCCAACCAGCCTTGCCTCTTGTGTTGGGTTTTGATTCTCAGCACTCCCTGCCAGGAGCTGGCTCAGGATTTGGGGAGTCTGTCCAAATGTTGGCAGGGAGGTCTTGTCTCAAGGGGAACCATTTGAATGCCTAGATTCCCCTTCCCCCTCTTTTCTCTGGGGTTGCACTTCAACCAGCCTTTTCTACTTACCGGAAGCTTTGCGTTGACTTCAGAGGAAGCGGTAGGAGGGCCTCTTGCCCAGGTAGTAATAGTTCAGGTATTGCCAGTGGTGTTTCCATCTATAAGAGAAAGTCTGTCAGTGTATAAAGTTCATAAATTGGAATAGACATGGTAACAAAGCCAACAGGAACTGTTTGCGGACCCAGATGGCTCAGAGCCTGGGCATGGCTTAGGTTCACTGATCTGTATATGTGTGTGTGTATTATATTGCTTCTGTGTTCATCTTGCTTCTGTGATTATTGATTGAATACTTCTGGATTCTTCTGGTTCTGACTTCTGCTGCATGATATTGTATACAAGCATCTATATCTAAATCTATATATCTATATATCTATCTATCTCTATCTATCTATCTATCTATCTATCTATCTATCTATCTATCTATCTATCTATCTATCTATCTATCTATCTATCTATCTCCTAGAAATTATTGTATATATACCCTATATGTTATTGTATATATACCCTATATGTTATTGTATATAAAGAAGTTTCTTATATAAATTAATCCTGCTGAATTATTTACTTGTGTGCTGGATGAATGGCTGCAAACTCTGACAAGTTATAGGCCCAGAGCACACCAGAGGACACAGTAAGACTGAACCGTAATTAAACTGAAGGACTGCCTGTAAGAGAAAACAAGGCTGAGAAAGCTTGCAGGATGGCTGTTGATTTCCAGGAGAGTTCCTTGCTTTGATTGGGACAGAAAAATAATATTGTTTGGGTTGCAAAATTTGAATGTTTCCTGAAGACTGAAGAGCTCTGGAATATTGTTGTTAATCCACTCCAGGCACCATTAGCAGCAGTAGCTCAAAGGCAGCATTATAAGATACTGGCCTACATCATCTTAAGTTTAGAAGATTAGAAAATCTAAAAATCTTTAGAAAATTATTGAATGTAGCTCATTTAAAGACTGCAAATGAGGGTTGGCAGAAATTGAGAAGTGTGCATTTGAGTGCATCAGTGTGCAATATTGTGCAATTGTCAAGATAATTATACAGAGCCCAGTTGCTATCACAAGAGAGTGTGGAGCAGCATTTGCTGCAAATACAAACTTTATTTATTGAGTTGGAACAGCGAGAAATGAAAATTCCTGAATCTCACAGGGTGCTGTTGGTGTTAAACAGTCTTGATGAAATGTGGGACATTGTTTCAGCAGTTTTTGAGTGCAAACCAGAACAAGACTTACAAATGGAAGCTCTAAAGGACTGTTTGATTTCAGAAGAAAAACAAGTGCCATTTTAGAAAAAGCCACGAGAAGAAATTTCTGAGGTGGGGGCCCAAGGAGCAGAGATAGGATGTCTACAAAGACCAGAGTAAGAGCAGAAAATGGATTACAGCCCAGCAAAGTTTTTCTACAAAGAAAGAAACAGAAAAGAAGACAGAAAGGCAGTGTTTCATATGTGGTGATAAAAATCATTTGAAGAAAGACTATTTGCAAGGAAGAAAGAGAACAGATGGACAGGCTGCTGTTGCAAACATTAGCTATTGTAATAGCAGAGACAAATGGTTAATAGACAGTGCGGCTAGTCAAACAATTATTAATAATTCTAAATTATTTTTCAGAATGGATCCATCTGGAGGTGATGCAGTGGCCTTGGCAAGGCTAAAGTCACTGGAAAAGGCATGATTCCATGTGTGCCTGAAATGGAGCATAATTTACTGAGTGTCTCTAGTCTAGACCAAAAAGGGTTTGAGACCTCATAGAAATGGGAATGTATGTGCACAGAAAATAAAGCAGGATAATCTTTATGTGTTGCAGGGACAAAAGGTTCAATGTGCCCAAACATTTGGAAGTGTGGCACAGCAAGATTCATGTGTTCATCTCTTGCATAGAAAGCTTGGCCATGCCAGCTTCAGAGTTTTGCAAAGGATGCAACAGTTTGCAGATGGTATAAACTTAAAAAGATATAAGGCATACTTGGACTGTGCGTTATGTAAATCATCAAAGTCTAAGGTATTTCTTGTGAATAAGAGTAGAACAAGGCAGACAACAAAAGCTCTACAGCTGGTACATGCAGATTTGGTTGGGTCAATGCAAGGCAGTTTGGGAGGAGCAAAGTATGTCATGGTATATATAGGTCATGGTAGATGACTACAGCAGGTTTGGATTCTGCTATTTACTGAAGAGTAAAATAGAGGTGCTACAGAAATTTAAGCAATGGGTACTTTTGTTATTATTGTTAAACACCAAGCAAACAAATCAAACTGAAGTCTCTTAGTTGAAAGTAGAAAGGGTTGACACTACCCACAACAGAAGAATGGTTGGGGAAGAGGACAGAATTTGCAGAGATGGCTAAATTGACCTCCTTGGTTAGAAAAAATAAATCTACATTTATTGCTGAAATCTACATTTATTTGCATGAAACAGAAAAAATGCACATGATTTGTGGTTTTGATGATTAGGGAAAAATGGATAATAGAAAACAGTAAGCTTTTTTGTAATCAGAGTAAAAGATAATTTTGTAATTGTACTTATATTTGATGCAAATGAAATTGGAAGCTTTTTAAAGATTTATTTCTGTACACTTGCTTTTTTCTTTCTTCTTCCTTTCTTTCCTTACTGCTTTTATTAGTTTGCATTAATTTTTATGTTCTTTCTAAAAATTTTAGTAAAAGTTTATACAAAACAAAATAAATAAATAAAAGAGGCACTGTGTTCAGATAGGTTTCAAGTTGGGGACACTTCTCCACCCTCAACTTTCTAAAAATAGTCAGCTATCCAAAAAAGAGCTTCATTTTTGTCATTTAAGCATCGGCTGAACAAAAGTTTGCTCCTTTGCTACATGTGTCTGGGAGCCTTGCTTCAAGTTATTTGTACATAGTGCTCTGTGTATTTAAGAACTATTTTTAGGAAAAGTGTTTTAACAGATGCAACATTTTCCTCCCTTTGTGGTCAGTGGCCCTAATATAACCACCTGATCTGTTGTTCCTCTGGTGATGGCAACCCTTCAAGGTAGACACAACTAGGAAACCTTGTCACCTGGCTTACTTGAGGTCTACCTCAAAGGACTAACAGCTGCCATCTAGACTAGGATGATTTTCTGTCCAGAGGACCTTGACCTCCATTCTTAGTGAGGATGGCCAGCCCAGCAGGCTCTGTGGCTGCCTTTTCTCATGGGCTGTTAGAAGCCTGTTTGCGAACCAGGAGGAGGAGGAGGAGATTTGGAGAGTCTCAACCCCACGGCCTTCGAAAAGGCTGTAAAAAATTTAATTTTGTTGCCAGGCATCAAGGCTAAGATATTAGCAGAGTGCAATTTACACATGTTTGTTTTCTGAAAGTGTTTCATAGAATGCCTCTATTTTCTCTTCCTTGTGCCGGATTCTTTTTAACTTTGTTCGTGGGGTTTTTAAAATATTGTTTTCTTATAAATTGAAGGATCATTGCCAACAGTTATTTAACATGGGCAGCCATGCAAACTTCCTAAAACGATTAAAATGTTTAGTAGGGATCTTCTCTTCAGTTTTCATGCAGAATTTTAAGGCCCTGGTACTCACCCTATTGCTCTGTTTGTTGTTTTCTGACCAGCTTTTTTTTTTTAACTGAAGGGGAACTCTTTTTATGCAAAGGCTCTTAATGTTTCCTCAGATGCTGCTTCTGCTATTTCCTCTTCTTGAGTTAGTAACGCTGGTAAAGGTTTCTCCAGAATTGTAGGGAATTAAGCTGATAAGCTGGGCTGGTGCAGGAGAAGGGATGAAGTCCTAAAGTTGATGAAGTTGTTCCAGACACTGGGAGATACTATTTGAAACTGGAAGAGAGGAGTGGTCATGGTGATGATGGCATCTAATGAGGCTGATGGCCTTGGGATCTGTATTGGTGGGTTATTGAGAAATTAGTGGATGTTGGGAGGTGGAATTAACTCTGCCAGCTGTCTTGGATAATGCTGTAGGTAGTCCTCAACCTATGAACACAACTGAGCCCCAAATTTATGTTGTTCAGTGGGCAATTTGTTAAGTGGGTTTGCCCCATTTTACAACTTTTCTCAACCCATTCGTTAAGCAAATCACTGCAGTTCTTAAATTAGTAACACTGTTGTTAAGTGAATCTAGTTTCCCTATTGATTTTGCTTGTCAGAAAATCACAAAAGGGGATTGTGTAATCCCGGGACATTGCAAGTGTCATAAATGTGAGTCAGTTGTCAAGCATCTGAATGTAAATCACGTGACCATAGAGATGCTGCAATGGTCATTAGTGTAAAAAATGGTCATAAGTCACTTTTTTTCAGTGCCATGGTAACTTTGAACTGTCATTAAATGAACTGTTGTTAATTGAAGAGTACCTGTAGTGGAAGTTGAGGAAAATGGTGATGATCCAACAGTGATGTCAAAGGAAGGTGCTACCTTGATTTCAAGCCAGCTAATTGTGTCCTTTTGGTGGAATGGTGGAGGCACCAGGCTAGAACCTAGGACTGTGAGTTCAAGTCCCACCTTAGGCACGAAGCCAGTTGGGTGATCTTGGGCCAGTCCCTCTTTCTCAGCCCTGCAAAGAAGCAGGCAATGGCACACCACTTCCAAAAGATTGCCAAGAAAATTGCAGAACTAGTCCAGGTAATTGCCAGAAGTAAAAAAGAAAAAGTGACTTAAAGTGACAGGGAAAAAAAAGTCTCAGGAGCTGGTATAGTAGCGATTTTGTGATGGGCTGGTTTGGTGGTGGACAATGAGGGGGCCAAGGTGAAGATGAAAGCAGTGTGGAAGCAAAGCCATTTATGGATGGGACTGAAATTGTACCAGAGTCTCTTCTGGGCTAGGCTGATCCCGGTAGATGAGCAGTTGAAGGTAGCAAGGTACACAATACCATGAGAAGTTGTGCTACCATGAAATGTGTGGCTCACCAGCTTGGCTAGCTTCCAAAAGAGTTGGGCCAATTCCGGGAAGTCATGGGATGTAGAGAAAAAAAGCCGATGGCCTTGATGGTAAGTGGGAAGATATGTGACCAACCCAATGAGAAGGGAAACAATACCTAAGCCCAAACAATGAAGAAGGTATGCATACATCTCACATGCTTAAAAGAAAAGGAATGGATAAATAATCAGACTTAGAAGATTTGGAATTGGTTACCATAGCCATTCGTAATAAATGCAGTTGTCATGCAAAGTTGATTTCTTGATTTGATCTAGATCTTGAGGCCAATGTGGGTATGAGTATTTATCAGCCATGATGGCAAAGTGATTGCTTTTGGAGGCTATTTACTAAGATGCCAGTGTATTTTTTGGGCAATTGGTTGGCCACTGTGAGAACACAGTGTGGACTAGATGGATGAGGGGGTCTCTCCAACAAGGCACGGCTTATGTCAATGTATCTTAACCTTGGACACTTTAAGTTGCATGGACTTCAACTCAAC
The DNA here is from genome assembly GCA_023653725.1 of Bungarus multicinctus. Taxonomy (NCBI): domain Eukaryota; kingdom Metazoa; phylum Chordata; class Lepidosauria; order Squamata; family Elapidae; genus Bungarus; species Bungarus multicinctus. The sequence continues at coordinate 25,941,644 of CM042835.1, read as the reverse complement.
CAGTATGCTACTGGGGAATTCTGGAAGTTACCCAAATAAGTAATCTCTTCAGAATCAAGCACTAAGCAGTATCCAAATCAAGAATTACCAAGCCAGACAAATAATAAACAGCAGCCTAGTCAAGGCATTACCAAGATAAAAACAACACTGACAGACAAGCCAGTATATATAACCAAACAGTAAACCCCACTGATGATGTTACCCAGTTGGGTAATGAACTGTGTGCAAGAAAACCACCAAGCTCAGAGAGCACCAAGGGTCTCACAGTTCAAACGTGAGCTACAAATATTCTCTTCTAAAGCCAAGATTACGTATGTTGCACATAAAAAGATAATGTGTGGAGCTTCAACTGCACAGCTGTGGCTGCCATTCTGACTTGCTTGACAATCCCACCGTAAACCCCGTTTGGCATCTTTGTGGTTAAACCACATATACTTCCTGGCTGCTTTTCTGAGACCCCTGAAGGCTGTGATGCAGCTGAATATTTGTATTATCTACAATGAAAACCAAGAAGCACTTTTCCAGAGCAAAGGGCTCACAATACAGTTGCTAGGTTCGGCCCCAACCACAAGACCATGGGTTTTTAAATGAGCAGAAATCCAGAGTAACCTTTGTGATTAATCTTGACAAAGCACAGGAATTCTAAAAACAAGAAAAAATGTTTGTTTCTGCTTTAAAAAAAAAAAAAACTTTACAATAAATTGAACTAAAAATTGCACGTTTTCTCCCACACCCATTCATGGTCCTTCCTTTCCCTTACAACTGCAGGTTTAACAGCATTTTATTCAGCAATTTTGTTTGTTAGAGTTCACTTGTGCAAACTGTTGACAGTTCTGAGAAAAGGGAAATAATGTGACACAGTGGTAAGATGAACAAAAAGAGAAGGGGGAAGGGAAGAAAGATGCAATTAGGAGCTTAGTTGATAATCACACCATGTGGTTTGCTTAAATCTGCTAACGTAGTTTCTAAAGTATGTTTGAAGTTGTGTGAACCCAGATTGAATCCATGAACCACAGTCAAGCAAGTCATGATTTTACAGGTAGTCCTTGCTTAACAACTGGTCGTTTGGCAAACATTGAAATTTATGATGGACAACCCTCCCCCTCCAAAGCTATTGATGATCTAGTTCAGAGCATCCATACACACACACACACACACACTGTCATGATCACATTTTGGGTTTTGACAACAAACTCACCTTTATAGCTGTTTGCAGTGTTGCACAGTGGCTTAACTGGGATTCCAGTTATTTTGCCAGTTTCTAGCCTTTTGGGTGGATTTCCAGGAAAATATGCCCATTGCTTCACTTAGTGCTCACTTAACAGCCACCACAAAAGTTGTAAAAATTTGATCACACGGGTGCCTTGGCTTATGACGGCCATGATTTATGACAGAAAATCCAGGCTCCATTATGGTTGTAAGTCAAAGATTACCCATATATAGTCTGCCCACACAGCCACTGCATTGTGTAACGTGCTTTCTGTGGGGACACCCAGAGATCCGAGGGAGCTCTGCTGAAGTGTCCCACAGTCACCCTGATTTTTGGAGCTGGTGACGCTAGGAAGTTTCAGCCCCACAATCCGTGTTCCAATATATTTGTTTAAGAGATCTGTATGGCCACCCGTCTTACGTAACATAACTCTGGATGGCTCTCAACAGTAATAGAAAAATCAAAACAATAAAAAAGCATAAAAACCATAAAACAGCACATTCCTGCCCCCCTTCCCTCTGAAACACAGCACATACTCACATATTGTAACTGCTGTAGTGCTTTTCTGGGCTGCAGCCTAACCTCACCCCAAAGTTTGAGGGAAAATAGCAATGGCACTTAGACTTATATACCGCTTTAAAGTGCTTTATAGCAGTGGTGGTCAAATTTTTTTACTACTGGTTCTGTGGCTTGGGGGGCATGATGTGGCTTAGTGGGTGTGGCTTGGGGGGCATGATGTGGCTTAGTGGGTGTGGCTTGGTGGTTGTGGTAGGGGAAGAATACTGTAAAATCTTCATTCCCACCTCACTCCAGGGGAAGGATACTGCAAAATCCCTATTCCCCGCCCACCCCACTAACCTGCTTTCCAGCTCCATTCTCCTGTACAGTTCATCAAAAGAAGACCCAGCCAATTTTTATTTATTTATTTAATTAAACTTTTATACCGCTCCCTCTCCCAAAAAGGGACTCGGGGCGGTGTACAGCCTACTAAAAACATACAATAAATACCCAATAAATACAATTAAAATAAATTAAACCAAATTGATCCGGCTGTCTATCCCAAGAATTCAGTTAAAAGTTAAAAGCTAATAAAACCCCAATTAAAATTAAGTTAAAACCAAAATACAGTTACTGGGCCAGGCCAGCCTGTTTAAAAAATAGGGTTTTCACTGCGCGCCGGAAGGTCAGAATATCCGTCATAGCCCGTATCTCCGGGGGGAGATCATTCCATAGGGAGGGGGCTCCCACAGAGAAAGCCCGAACCCTCGGAGCTGTCAACCGACAACGGCCAGGCGGCGGTACCCCAAGGAGGGCAACCCTGTGGGAGCGTACTGGGCGGCGGGAGGTTGATGATGGCAGTAGGCGGTCCCGTAAGTACCCAGGTCCCGAGCCATGGAGCACTTTAAATACTGTCAGTACCACCTTGAATCGAATCCGGAAGGCCACAGGAAGCCAGTGCAGCCTGCGGAGAAGCGGTGTAACGTGGGAGCTCCGAGGAGCACCCACAATCACCCGCGCGGCTGCATTCTGGACTAACTGCAGCCTCCGGAGACTCTTCAAGGGGAGCCCCATGTAGAGAGCATTGCAATAATCCAGGCGGGAGATGACGAGGGCGGAAGTGACTGTGCGAAGTGCGCCCAGATCCAGAAAGGGCCGCAACTGGTAAATCAGACGAATCTGATAAAAAGCCCCCCTGGCGACGGCTGCAATGTGTTCTTCTAAAGACAGCCGTATGTCCAGGAGGACACCCAAGTTGCGCGCCCTTTCCACGGGGGTCAAGACCTCTCCCCCCACGGCCAGCGAAGGAACCAGCTGGCTGTATCTGGGCGCAGGAAACCACAGCCACTCGGTTTTGGTCGGGTTGAGACGAAGCCTGTTACGACCCATCCAACTCCGCACGGCCTCCAGGCATCAGGACATCACTTCGACGGCTTCGTTGGGGTGGCCCGGGGTGGAGATGTACAGCTGAGTGTCATCAGCGTACTGATGGAACTCCACCCCGAAGCCACGGATGACCTCACCCAGCGGCTTTACATAAATGTTGAACAGCAGGGGCGAGAGCACCGACCCCTGAGGAACCCCACATCGTAGGGGCCTCGGGGCCGATCTCTGCCCCCCCGCCAACACAAATTGCGAGCGGTCGGAGAGGAAGGAGGTGAACCACCGCAACACGGTGCCCCCCACCCCCAACCCCTCCAACCACTGCGATAGGATAGGACCCCTCCAACCGCTGCAATCAGCTGGGACTTGGGAGGCAGAGAATAAATGGGGGCGGGGCCAGTCAGAAGTGGCATTCTGAACTACTCCAAATTTCTGCTACCGGTTCTCCAGAACTGGTCAGAACCTGCTGAATACCACCTCTGCTTTACAGCCCTCTCTAAGCGGTTTACAGAGTCAGCTTCTTTCCCCCAACAATCTGGGTCCTCATTTTACCCACCTCGGAAGGACGGAAGGCTGAATCAACCTTGAGCCTGGTGGGATTCGATCTGTCAAATTGCAGTAGGAGTCGTTTGCAGTACTAACCACTGCGCCACCGAGGCTTCAAGTCTTTGCAATTTTCTGGAAGGCTGGGAAGGTAGCGGCCTGCAGGATCTGGGGGGGAGAGGGGTTGTGTGTCCCAAAGGGCAGATGTCACTATTGAGAAGTTTTCCCTCCACCCCCCCAAGGCAGGAACAGCATGTACAGAATCATTGGTAGTTCCTTTCCTGTAGGGTGAATGAGATTTGCCTGGGTTGGCTGCAACTGCTCTTTATGACTTGATCAACAGGGCTGATCGCACAAACAGCAGGCCATTTCATGAAGACTGGGAAGACCCGGATTTACTTGCTCCACTTGCCCAAACCCATTAAGAAGGGACTTACGGGCCTGCCTTTTTCACCTGTATTAGAAGTGGAGGATCCTTCTGCTGGCTCAGCCAAGGGGTGGCCTGTTCAGCTTCATTTCATTATAGTCAAACTTTACCCCTCCAGCTGGCTCCTGTGGCAGTAAAGTCCCCTGTTTGGTCAGTGGGTACTCCCCTCCCACACCATTCCATTTAGGGGGGTGGGATTGATGAAACTGGACATTTAAAAAAAAAATTAAAAGATGTGAAATTGTCAAGAGTTTTCCTTACAGAGCAAGTAAAAGGAATAATGATACAATGGTGGTCTTTTTTTCTACAAGCTCATTCACAACAGAAAGGTGGACTTCCTTCCTTCCTTCCTTCCTTCCTTCCTTCCTTCCTACCTTCCTTCCTTCCTTCCTTCCTTCCTTCCTTCCTTCCCTTCCTTCTTTTCCTGTGAGAGAGCTATGAAAAATGGTAAAATTGTGCAGTTTTTTTCCTTCTCTTACTGAACCAACATAGGATGTACCATACTGGAAGTTATCAGGTACAAGGGTATTGGGGGAGGGGGTGGGTGGGGGGAGGGACAGGTGTTTCAAAACAAAAGGCTTGACTGTAGAAACCACCTATGATCTAAGATCTGCCCACAGAAAGGAAAAGGTAAAGATACAAGAGAATCTACCAAGGCATTCTGTCTGCATTCTGGACAAAAGACAACACAATGCAGGCCATCACGGAGACCAATGCAGTGGAAGACGCTTTAATCTGGAAAAAGAGTGTTAAGTTTGTTTCCAGCTGAGTTAGGTACTGGAATCCAGTGGTTAAGTTGAAGGTGAAAACGCTCTTGTTGAAAACTGCCTTTTCATTGATTTGGTTTGGTTTCAACTGCAGTCCTGTGAAGTCCAACCTACCAAACCAACCTTTTGAACAGCTTTGTGTTCTTCAGATTTATAGGACTGCCGTTCCCAAGATGGCTGGGAATTTTGGGAATTACAGTCCAATCTTTTCAGCAAGAGCTACCGTGATCCGATTGCTGCTTTCTTGTGATCCGGGGAAGACTGCAGCAATAGCCAGGGCTGTACCCAGCTCAGTCAGGAATTCCGCCTGAAATGCTGAGAGGAAGCCTTTTGTTCCCAGAGCTTTTGGGCTTTTAAATATTGCTATTCACCACCAAGATGGACTTTGCACAGAACTACACCCAAGTGCTGATGATTTGATAACGATTGTTTGCTTGTACTGCAACCAGCCAGCGTGCAATGCACACAAAGCAGGGGGTTTTGCTCCTTGGCCTTGTTACTGCCATCTCTTCTGGGTGCTTTGAAGCCTAGCTGGGAGTCTTGGGCTGAACCTTGTTAAAATCTTCAGAGCTCCTTCTCCTGGACGTGGAAATGAGCTCCCTGGATGAAAAAGCAAACTCTTTTCTGCAACAAAGAGCTTGGCGCTCAAGAGGAAGGGCACCTCCTCCCTTCTTCGGAGCTGCAGCTCAGTCTCTTCCCGGTGGGACCGAGAGACCAGTTAACGTCAATTTCAGATCAGCAGGAAGCTGGGAGGTGGTACAGTATTTATAGGAAACGTCAGGAGTTGGCTTAGCGAGGTCCCCTCCCCCTTAGTGCCTCTCCCCCTCCAGCCCATCTGCTGTTTGCTTTGCTGCAAAGCCTGATGCCGTAATTCAGAGAGCCACCTGCTCTCCCATGTAGGCAGTTGGCTGTTCTGGTGCTGCTTGGTAGCCAAAATAGCTTCTCCTTTGCCTGAGGCGTCTCCCTTTCTCCCCCAGGCTGTCAAGCCTTCTCTGTTCTGCATTTCACCAGTGCACAAGTAGCACCACACAAATGCCATGTGGTGGGCAGCAAGTGACGAGCCAAGCAGGTGTGCCCAAGAGCCAGGTGCAAAAGAATGACGCTCCATGCATACCAGCCTTTTTGCATAGGGCAGCAGCTCGTGTTTGTGGTGAATTTGGGGTGACTTTTTAAAAGGCACCTTAAGAATCCCTTTGGTTTGTCAAGCAGCACAGAAAAATGCAGGTCTGATTGCCAGAACAACACCTAGCAAAAATTCCCACCAGAGCCTTCTTGAATTCTAATGCGTGGAAGGGCCACTTTGCCTATTGATGTGGACAGCATTTCTCTTCAAACCATACAACCATAGTGCAAACATGCACAGGCACCCCCTTTTTAATGGCATACCCTCGTGATGACCTTATCTTAACCCAATGCACAGCAAAGGCAATTAATTGTCTCTATTCCAAGGTACTCACTCTTCTCCAAACATAAAAACTAAGGATCGGATTGCTGATGTAAGCAAAGGGTGCAAGCTGCCTGGCTCCTAGTGACCCCTATAGGCACTCCATCACCTAGTCCTGAAGTTGTGGGACCCCTAAGGTGGTCTGGGCTCCAGCTGCAGAGATGCCTGACTCCTGGTATCTTTGCCCTGCAGTGCCTAAGAGACACTTTCCAAAATCGCTTAATTTTTTGTATGGATTCCTTATAAAAGTAGGTTTGGTGGTCTTTAAAAAGAATCATTTTATTTTATTATTGCATTTTTAAACATGCACTAAGTGTAGCATACATTATCTTCAGAGGATGCTAACGCTGTGGTAAGGATAGACTTCAACTTAGAACCAAAATTAGAACCAGAATTTCTTTTGCTACCATAAGTAAGATATTTCTTAAGTGAGTCACACCTAATTTTATGATCTTTTTTTGCCATGGTTGTTAAGTCAATCACTATAGTTGTTATATGAACCATGTGGTCATTAAGTGAATCTGGTTTACCCCATTGATTTTCTTTATCAAAAACTGGCTGAGAAGGTCACATAAACTCAGGATATTTTATTTTATTTATTATTTTATTTTATTGTTTTATGTATTGTTGTCCCAATCCCATCTTTGTTACTTTATAAATAATTCAAGGGGGTGAACATACATAATCCTCTGGTTTTCTTCTATTTTCCCCATGGGCTGAGAGGGGGGATTGGCCCAATGTCACTCAGTCGCTTTCATGCCTAATGCTGGATTTCAGCTCACAGGCTCCTGCTTCCTATGGCGGCATCTTCACCATTAGGCTAAACTAGTTAATGCTGGTGAATGCAGGCCCCCAGCTGTGCCCTAAAGTTTATTTATTTATTTATTTTTGTCAATTGCCTACAAGATAATAGGTATAAGTAAAAACATAGCTATGAATACATGGATACATATAAGAAAATAAAAAAAAATAAAAGAAACAATAGGACAGGGATGGTAGGCACATTGGCGTGCTTATGCATGCCCCCTACAGACCTGTTAGAGGGGTGTTTATTTTCAGAAGTCACAGTGATGGAACCAGTAGTTGTCACCAACATATTGTTCCATGCAACCTGGGTAGTGCTGTGTGACTCACCCACAGCTCAGGTTGAGACAAGCCTCACCAGCAAGAGCCAGACATTGGGGGCATTGTAACAAAGTTGACCAAGAGATGGTTGAAACCAGTTTTCATGAAGCCCTTGCTGAACTCTCCTCCTTGATTAGCATCCTGGTCATGCAAACTGCAGAAAATCAGGAGACTGGTCGCACCTTTGCAAAAGTGTGACCAGAGTCCTGATTTTGGGCTACCATAGGACTCTCTTCATTCAGTGACACCAAGCCCCAATGGGTTTGCCCTTTTGCTCCAGCTGAGCAATGTGGTCTCCCACTCTCCCCTCTTCCTTCCTTTCCCCAGGCCTGCTGTTTTTTCCAAAGGGCAGATGGTGGTCCACCTCTTTGTTTTGATCTGCTTTCTGCTAACCTGGAGAGATCACCTTTCCTGCTCCTTCAGAAAACATCTGACGGTCTCTATGATGCCCCAAATCCAGAGGTCTTCCCTGCAGAGCATTCTCCAATTAAAGTCATCTTGGCTCAAGTCCAGAGGTGGGATTCAGCCAGTTCTGACCAGTTCTGGAGAACCGGTAGGGGAAATTTTGAGTAGTTTGGAAAACTGGCAAATACCCCCCATGACTGGCCCCACCAATCCCATCTATTCTCTGCCTCCCCAGTCCCAGCTGATCGGCTGGGTCTCTTTTGGTTGCCCTGCTCAGGAGAACGGAGCTGGAAAGCAGGTTAGTGGGGTGGGGAAGGAATGGGGATTTTACAGTATCCTTCCCCTGCCATGCCCATTCAGCCATGCCCACCAAGCCACACCCACAGAATCGGTAGTAAAAAAAATTGAATCCCACCACTGCTCAAGTCCACATCAACAGTTGTAGTTTCTAACATATCCAGCCCTTGCTTCAGGAGAACTTGGTCCTTAAGATGGGTGTTTTCTGCAATGGATACAATTATACATAATGTACTTAATGTGATTATTGAATTTTTTTAAAAAAATCCTGACTTTACAGGGATGACTCACTAGCTTTATATCATCTACAAAGCCAGAAGAAAAGGATTGAGATGATTGCATATTGTGACTGGGCATCACTAATACAATGTTCAGACTTGCAAAAGAATCAGGATGCATCCCAGTTCCAAACACTAGCACCTGTTTCACTATGTCATAGTACAGTACATCAGCATGACCTTAAAAGTGTCACCCTCACTGGGGCCATGAAAAGTACTCAACAAATTACAATCTAGCCCAGGGGTCTCCAATCTTGGCAAATTTAAGACTTCTGGACTTCAATTCCCAGAGGGAGTTGAAGTCCAGAAGTCTTAAAGCTGCCCAGGTTGGAGACCCCTGTGCTAGACTGTGTTGCTCCTCAACCATAGCCCCTTTACACCATAAGAACCAAAGACCATAAGAAAGTCATTGTATTGTACTATAACATTCCAGATAATGTATTTCCTAAATCTATATCTACGTATACTTCTACATCTAGTCTAACAAGGAGAAGGACTGGTGCGGGGCGGGGGGGGGAGGGGAGGGGGCATGATAGCAATCCTCCAATATTTGAGAGGCTGTCACAAAGAGGAGGGGAGCACCAATCCCCCAGAGTATCAGAGGGCAGGACAAGAAGTAATAGAAGCAAACTTATGAATGAAAGATCCAATGTAGAACGAAGGAGAAATGTCCTGATAGTGAGAACAATTTATCAGTGGAAACAGACGTTGTGCACTCACACTGTCACTGGAGGTTTTTAAGAAGAGGCTGGACATCTGTTTATCCAGAATGGTTTAGGGTCCCCTGTTTGGGCAGGGACTGCACTAGAACAGCTCCAAGGTCCCTTCCAATTCTATGTGTATCCTAAGTGTGACCTTGCTGTTGGATTTGTTTTTGATACATAAGATACCTGTTGCTTTTATTTCATTCATCTACCTACTGCTTTTGATTTATATGAATCACTACTGGAAATTACCTAAAAATAGACGTTTACTATCATTGTTTATAGACTAGCTCCGATCCTACTGATTTTCTGCACATCTCATGAAATAGTTTTGTCAATAGGTTTCAGGATCCCATGAAAATGTAGATCAGGGGTCTTCAAATTTGACAGTTTTAAGACTTGTGGACTTCAACTCCCAGAATTCCTCCTCCAATCATGTTAGCTCAGGAATTCTGGGAGTTGAAGTCCACAAGTCTTAAAGCTGCCAAGTTTGAAAGGCCCTTGGTGTAGATACATTGTTTGTAAGATCTTGAGGGCAGTCTCCTGTGGTTTTAGTTATAGTTTTCTAAAAATTTTATTTTAAAATGTTCTGTTTTCTGGGTGACTATATAAATTTAATTAAACAAATAAACAAATATCAGCCTGCAGGACCCACTAAGTCCAACATTTACAAGATGCACTTAATAAAAAAACTCTCCGGCAATTTTCTGCTTAAAAAGTGGACGCAGTTTATGTATGTCAACAGAGAAACTGTAGCAACTGTAACTCCAAAACACTCTACAGCCCTGATCTGAACACAAACATTGGCTTGGATCAATTGTTAAACAAATTCTGCTCTCTATTTACTAGTGTTAGTCAACCTTGGGAACCTTAAGATGTGTGGATTTCAATTCCCAGAATTCCCCAGCCAGCTATGGCTGGAATTCTGGGAGTTGACGTTCACACATCTTCAATTTTCCAAGATTGAGAATCACTGCCTTAAAAAAATAATTAGACCTGATTTTTTTATGTGATTAGCTCAGATTCCTAACAGGGCCATATTTTGGCAGAAAAAATCCCGACAATGCAACACTGTGACTGAGCTGACCAGTTAAGCTCTCTCTTCCTTCCTGCAGCTTTGATTTGCCACTCCCCCAGACCCCATTAAAGGAGGGACAGATGGAGAAAGAAGAGCTCCATCTGGGACCACAGAGCAGGAAAGCTGCAGCAGATGGGGGAGCCAAGAAGCTAAGGCAGATAAAAGACAGGGGACGCTGGTGCAGCTTCCAGAAACCATAATAAAAAACTAGGAATAAAATCCGCAAACCAGGAAGAGGCTAAGAATCAAGCAACTTTGATTTTCTCCACGGTTTCCTTTTCTCCCGTGATACTCACTGCCAATCTCCCACCTATTTGTAGCCTAGTAGGAGTGCTTTTGAGCTACAGAGAAACTATTTATTTGTTTATTCAATGTTTATCCCACCTTTATTACTTTATACATAACTCAAGCCAGTGCATGCATAATACTCCTTCCTCCTCCTATTTTGCCCACAACAACAACCCTATAAGATGGGTTGGGCTGAGAAAGAGTGATTGGCCCAAAGTCACTCAGTTGGCTTTCATGCCTAAGACAGACTAGAACTTATCATCTCCTGGTGAGTCATCCAAGGTCATCCAACCAGCTTTTATGCTGAAGGTGGGACTAAAACTCCTGGTTTCTAGACCAACACCTATACTTCTCTATCAATGTGGTTTTTCTTACATCTAGAAAAATGTAAATAAATATATGCATATCTGACATCTTTTAGTCCCACACAGTGTCTGCCTTTGGTTTTCAAAAAAAATTACAAATGTGGTAACATTATGATGGAGACAGAATGAGAGAGAGAAGGCTGTTGGTCCACCCACAAGCAGATCGATACACTCTAGTGAGAACTGCCAGCCAGTTATAATACTTTTCATTGTTTAATTATTAGGTTTCCAATGTATTGAACAATTCATGAATCCTAGCTTGTCTCTGAAAGCAAAATAAGGTTGAGCCCAAGGGCATCTGCAGGTGGCTCAAAAAAGCCATGATGCAGCCATGATAGTATGATCAAGGTCCCAACCTTATTGATTTGTTGATTGATTTTACAATCCTGGTATATGTAAACAATGAAAACCAAATAACTCTAGAAGATTACAAGTAATCCTCCATTTACAACCACACTTGGGAACAGAATTTCCATTGTAACTCATTGTGGGCAGAAGTCAAGTTGGACCCTGATTTTATTACAATTTTTATGGCAGTGATTAAGTGAATCATGAAGTAGTTAAGTCAATTCAACTTCTCCAATGGGCGTTACCAATTATTGGCAAAAGGGATCATAAATCACATTCATGTGGCCACAGGACACTGCAATCAGTGGTAAATATTAGCAGATTGCCAACCTCTGAATTATGATCAAATGGGGGATGCGGTGGTTGTAAGTGCAAATACAGATCATTAATCACTTTTTCAAAGTCATCATAACTTTGAACCATTGTGAAATGAACGGTTGTAAATTGAGGACTATGTTATACTGTACACCCAAATATTCCTATGCTGAGAAATTCCCAGAGCCTACAGTATATATCTGTATATATTCCTATTCGGGAGTAATTCTTCTAAAATTTGCCCCTGAACAGCCTGCTGAAATAACCAGCTTTGATTGCCTTCCTAAATCCTAATAGCACTGAGATAAGTAAAATCGCTGAGTTTTCAACAGGAAACTCCTATTTTCCTGATCATGAATCTTCTGGAGGAGTCACAGTTCTCTCATCCTTTTTCCCTTGCCAGTTTTTCCATCTGAAATGCAATTTTAGAATCCAACATTGTCAATTTCATATCTCCACAATCAGTTTCATAATGCTGATCAAAAACTCTAACTTTATTTTCCCTGCTAGGGGAAAAGAGATGTAACTGGTACCTCTTTTCAGCAACTTCCCTGAAGAAAAAGCAATATCTTGTTATTTTTCAAACACTGCATTTTAGCACATCTTTTAGCAAATGTGGTTTTGTCACAAAAGCAGCCAGAGATTTTTTAAAAGATGGCTTTGGGCGAGAAAGTGGCATCTAAAGAACAGAGTTCAGCATGAACAATAGCAAGGGTGTCTGGAAAGGAAATTTTTTAAAAAGTGATATGGTTGCCATGACCATGGGAATCAGGGTGTGCCATTTTTGAAAGTGTGACCAAAAAAACACTGAGATTGAAGGGAAAAGCGAGTGGGGGAACAATATAAATTTTGCAGAGAGACAGAGTGACTTATGTGTTTAGGCTCCGTCTTCCTCTAAGGAAGAACAGACTCTCCAAAAGTTAATTTATTAGATGTTTCTTCATCCATATATGATGAATGCACTTCAAATACAGTTTTTTATTCATTAGAAACCAGAGCTGTGCAATCCTTCAGGTTCAATTTGAAATTTATTCAGTTTGGTAATGCAAACACAGTTCCATAATAATTAAGATACAATAAGACTGTTCCATAAAGTGAGACAATTGAAATGGCAGTTGAAGAAGAATCTCTAAAAGTTAGGTGCCTAAACTGATAATTAAAACCTATACAGGTAGCTCCTGCCTTACAACAGTTCGTTTTGTGACCGTTCGAAGTTACAACAGCATGGATAAAAGTGGCTTATCACTATTTTTCACACTTACAGATGTTGCAGCATCCCCATGGTCACAGGATCCAAATTCACACACTTGGGAACTGACTCACATTTATGACTGTTGCAGTGTACGCCCCCCTCTGACAAGCAAAGTCAATGGGGAAGCCGGATTCACTTAACAACCATGTGGCTAACTTAAGAATTGCAGTGATTCATTTAACAACTGTGGCAAGAAAGATCGTAAAATGGGGCAAAACAAGCAACCATGAAGGTTTGCAAGTTGCCTCCTTCTCAATATATCTCAGCAGCCAAGATAAATCATGGCTGGCGAATGATATATGGCCAATCATAGGACCTTCCAAAGAGCACAGGAGTTGATACTCCCCAATTTCTGTCCTAGACCATCTCATGGTCTAGAGCAACAATGGGATCTATTAGATGCCCTCCAAATCTACATAGACAGGACGGCCTCCTTTAGGAAGACAGAGGCGCTCTTTGTCTCCCTTCAACCTTCTACTCAAGGAAGGAAAGTCACGTCGTCGACAGTTGGCAGCAGAGGTGGGATTCAGCAGGTTCTGACCAGTTCTGGAGAACCGATAGCGGAAATTTTGAGTAGTTCAAAGAACCAGCAAATATCATCTCTAATTGGAGATTTTACTGTATCCTACCCTTGCCACGCCCACCAACCCACGCCCCACAGAACCGGTACTAAAAAAATTTGAATTCCACCACTGGTTGGCAGGTGGCTGCGAGCCATGATTGCAAAGACTTACGAGACTCAGTCATTGCCCAGGCCTACAGGCATTACAGCACATTCAACTAGGAGTGCCGCAACATCGGCTGCTTGGGCTACTCAAGCGTCGATCGATGAGATCTGCAGGGCATCAATGTGGGTTTCGCCGTCGCCTTTCATAAGGCACTATAAACTGGGTGTTTCTGCTTCCACTGAAGCAGCCTTCGGCAGATAGGTATTACAACAGGTCCACAGGTAAAAAGGTAAAAACCCTCCCATAGGATATGCCAGCTTTGGTATGTCCCATCCCTGGATGCTCGAAATAGCTCTCAGGAGAAGGGGCGTTGGTGCTTTCCTGACACGCCCATTCTCTGCAAGCTGTAAAGAGCATCCAACCCCACCCAGAGACCGTCTGGTGTGCGTCTATTCCTGGCCAAGTCTAGAGAGCAAAGGTGAAAGAGAGCAACGGTGAACTTATCACTTCGACTTCGCCAAAACTGGGGACGCTAAGGAGGATCCTCAAGGAGGAGTGTCCTCAGAAATGAGCTCAGCCTCTCGAGAGACAGACAGAAGCACCTCCACTGGTTCATTGTTCTCACTGTCAGGAAATTTCTCTTTAGTTCTACGTTGCTTCGCTGCTTGCTTAGTTTCCATCCATTGCCTTTCCAGTTGAGGGGATGCCCTGGTCCAGAAAGCTCCCCTTGAGCTTCTGCTTTGCTTTCAAGTGGGCATGGGGAGAAGCCCCCCCCCTCCCCAGAATCCTGCTCTTTTAAAACTTTTCTGTGAAAGGGCCCACTTGGGGCACCCTTTGGCATGTGCCTGTTCTTAAACTGGCCAGGAAAGAGTCAAAATGGGGCGTTGTCCCATTTCCTCTGGAAGGATGGCTGCAACTTGCGAACCTTCTTGGTTGCTTCTTGCCTCCCCCTCCCCCTCCCCCCACCCCCCCAACCCCCAGGCCCTGGTTGGGAGCCACAATACAAGGGGACTTGCAGGGGGAGCACAGCAGCAATGCCTCGGCCAGCATGGAAAACAGGATCAGTCCAGCCCCAGATCCACCTTCCTCCAGGTAACCACCTGGCAGAATATTCAAGGGTGAGCTTGTCCTGGCCAATGACCCATCAGCTAGCAATATGACATCACTCGAAAAAGCCCTCATTGGCTGACAGGATCTACGAGGCAGGAGTCTGTAGCCCAGCAACTACCAGGAGCCGATTTGCTTTTGAGTGGCTGGCTGGCTGGGTTGGACTTGATGGAGTGAAAGGAGCCCAAATTTCTTTTGCCAAAGTCCTACTTGAGCCTGAATCCCGCCCACCCCACTTTCCTTTTGCCTGTGAATTGGCCAGAAAAGGCTTCCTCCAGCTTTGGCTGCCTCTTCCCTCCTTTTTAGAAAAGGCTGGATGGGGAAGGGAAACACGTATCCCGGCCAATTGACAAAAGGGGCTGCAAGGCGTCCAGCCCTGTTAGCACAACACGATTGACTTGGTCTCCCTTCCCTGAGAAAATGGACACCCTCTGCTAAGAGCAAGCACAGGGGTAGGTGGGATGTTTTTCACACACACACACACACACACACACACACACACACACGGTGTCACTGGAAGGGAGGCACTGAAGCTCCCTGTTTCTCCACTCCCTCTGGACAAGATCAAAACCAGCATCCCCATGGAACCAGCGCTGAGGTCCAGCCTCCTCACCCTGTTTCCCCCTTTCCCAGTACAGCCACAAGGGGATGGTGGAGTTCTTGGAGAAGCTCCAATTTTGGAGATCTCTCTAGTGTTTTGCCCCTGCCTGGGGAAGTGGGAGAGGGTGGCAGCACAGAGCAGGGCCGGGTGGTGGGGTTTAGCTGGAAAATTTTCCTCTGGATTAGTTGTGATGGTCCAAAGACATCCATATGTGCTAACTCTCCAGTTCATCCCTGCAGCACATCAGGTGTGTCTACAGCAGTGGTGGCTAACCTGTTGGGGCTCCTGTGCTGAAAACTGGGCTTGCGCTCGCATGCCAGCACCCAGAAGGCAATGTGCATGGGCTCCCCTCGCCCCCTGCACATGTGCGCGCGATCCTCCCTCTGCACATGCATGTGAGACTCCCCCATGCATGCATGCACATCTCCCACCCACCCCAGCCCCCACGCATGTGTTCCAGATACCCAATGATCAGCTGGTGGGTGGGCGGTGGGCGCACAGGTGCAGTTGTGCTCTTTCAGGCGACCTCTTGCATGCCAGCAGAAGTGGCTCTGCGTAAAGTATTTTTATAAATAAATTTTAAAAGAATAAAAAAAGAAGTGGCTCTGCGTGCCACTTCCAGCATGCTTGCCATAGGTTCCCCATCATAGGTCTACCGCATGAGGACAAAGCAAGCGCCAAATGGGTGGAAGCACCAAACTCATCCTGGCAGAAGATTCAGAGGGGTACTTTTGTGTGGGGGATATAAGCTGGAGGGAGCAGTGTTGCCTGTGGCCAGTCCAGCCTCCCTACTCACATGAGTTTGTGCCTGTACTGTCCTGAGTTTGGCCAGTGGACAGACTCCACATCTGAGACCCCGGTGCTTCCTGGAAGGATCAGCCACCGCTTTCTGGAAGTGCGCTCTGTGCTGCCTGCTGGATGGCGCCTCTGGGGGCTGATCCAGTAGTCCTGCAGGCCCTGGCGGCTGGAGTAAGCAGCCGGATGGAGGCTGACCAGCCTTTTCCAGGGCATCTCCTCTATCACCCGCCGGGGAGAAGGAGTGCGTGGTCTCCTGCAGAAAAGAAGGCACCAGAGAAGGAGAGCTCATTAGAGATGGATTTATTTATTTATTTATTTATTTTATTACACTTTTATACCACCTCCTCTCCCAAAAAAGGGACTCGGGGAGGTTTACAGCCAAGATAAAACGACATAAATAGTATAAACAATTTAAAAGAGATTTAAAAGAAATTAAACCAGTGGCTGGAATAATATTATAAAAGCAGAATAAAAAGGGGTAAAAAAGTTAAAAATATCCAGAATTTAAAACCCTAATAATTAATACTAGGCCAGACCGGCCTGTTGAAAAAGGTGTGTCTTTAAAGCACGCCGGAAGGTCTGCAGGTCAGTGATGATCCGCATCTCTGGGGGTAATTCATTCCAGAGGGAGGGAACCCCCGCAGAGAAGGCCCGCACCCTTGGGGCCACCAGCCGGCATCATCCGGCTGACGGCACCCCAAGGAGGCTCACCCTGTGGGAGCGCACTGGCCGGCGGGAGGCCGATGGTGGCAGCAGGCGGTCCAGTAACTACCCAGGTCCCAAGCCATAGAGCGCTTTAAAGGTGACCACCAACACCTTGAATCGCACCCAGAAGGCCACCGGAAGCCAGTGCAGCTCACGCAGAAGCGGTGTAACATGGGAGCTCCGAGGAGCCCCCAAGATCACCCGCGCGGCCGCATTTTGCACCAGCTGGAGCCTCCAGATGCTCTTCAAGGGGAGCCCCATATAGAGAGCATTACAATAGTCTAAGCAGGAGATGACGAGAGCAGAAGTGACTGTGCGAAGAGCGCCCTGATCCAGAAAGGGCCACAACTGGTAAATCTGACGGACCTGACAAAAAGCCCCCCTTCACATGGCATGAAAAGAATCTAATTATCCTTGCATAAAGTTTATGGGATAGAATGTCCAGGAAGCACATCGATAGACACCTGGCAGATTCACCTGAGTGGAAAGGTGGGTTACCTATTGGATTCCGCAACTCCACTTGTTTCATGCTCAGGTTACAGAGTCCTGGACTCCCTACCCAGAAAGGCACAGCTGAGCCACCAGGAACCTGGCGTGCTAATATTGGACAGTAATCTGCCAGCTGGGGGCTTCCCTGGGGAGGGGGTGACATTAAAAAAAAATCAAGATGGTGTTTGTGATTGCAATCAAGGCACCAGCAAGTTGCAATAAATAGCATAGCATTTATATACCACCTCATGATGCCTTATAGCAGAGGCCACCAATCTTCCAGATTGATGGCCCAGAGCAGGGGGGAGGAGGGAAAGAGCGGATAGTTTTGTGGTAGGGGCAAGCATGAGAGCGAATATTTGTTGCTCACGCAAGTGGGGCCAAAAGTGCCTGCAACACTTGTGTGAGTGGGACTGAGGGCGCCAGCAATGCTCCCGTTGAATGGGGCTGTGAGTCCCCGCAACGCTTCTACAAATGGGGCTGTGTGCACATGCACACACCAGCCAGTCACTCAGGCGGGCCAGTTGTAAATAGGCCGTGGACCGGTAGTAATCCTCAGCCCACCAGTTAGGGACCCCTGCGTTATAGCACTCTCTAAATCAGGGGTATCAAACTCAAGGCCGCCAGGCTGGATCCAGGCCTCAGAGTGCTTAAATCTGACCCGAAGGGCCGACCTGGAACTATCAAAGGACCAGCCCATGGTGCCTCTGACAGCTAAAATGGGGTGTGTGCCCCCTCCCGCACACCTCGTTTTCACCCACCATGACCTCCTGCAGGACTCTGCCAGCCGAAACCAAGCCAAAAACCAGACCGAAAAATGGGCTCAAACAGGCCAAAAATATCCTGAAATATGGCCAGAAATGTCTGAAAAATAGGCCAGAAAAATGAGCCCAAAACAGGCTGAAAATGGGTAAAAAAAACAGGCTGGAAATGGCCAAAAAGGGCCTAAAATGGGGCACCACGCGGCCCATTTCTGGCCAGCAGAGTGCTGCAGGGGGCCATGAAGGGTGAAAATGAGGCACAGGGGGGCTGTGTGTGGTCCCCCGCACCCTGTTTTGGCCAACAGGATGCTACAGGAGGCATCCATCCTGACAACCTGTCCTCCCCCGGCTGCGCTCCCCCTCGGCTGCCGGCTCACAGAGGAGAAATACAATGCTGATCTGGCCCTCAAAGAAATCCAGTTGAACCCCCTGCTCTAAATGGTTTATAATGTCAGCCCATTGCCATTACAGGCTGACTTACAACCACAACTGAGACCACATTTTAAAGCAGGATGGTTGTTAAATGAATTGTGCCCAATTTTATATTTTGTGCCATGGTAATTAAGCAAATCATTGCAGTTGGTTAAGTGAACCATGAAGTTGTTAAGCAAATCCAGCTTCCTCCATTGACTTTGCTCCATTGTCAGAGGCTGGCTGGGAAAGTCGCAAATAACCCTGTAAATGTGTATACCTGCTGGTTTCCAAGCACCCAAATTTTGATCACATCATGGAGATGCTGCAACAGTTGTAAGTGTGAGGACAAGTTGTAAGTCATTTTTTTTCAGTCCTGCTGTATCTTTAAACAGTCACTAAATGAGCAGTTATAAGTCAAGGACTATCTGTAGAGAGAGGCAGTGGTGGGATTCAACTTCTTTTTACCACCGGTTCTGTGGGCGTGGCTTGGTGGGTACGCTTTGCGCGCACATGTTTTGTGCACACTCATCTTCTCCTGCAACCCTGCGCTTTGCGCGCACGTTTTGTGCACACTCATCTTCTCCTGCAACCCTGCACTCTCCCTGTGTGTTCAACAGCTGACAGGCGGCAATCAGCCGAGCTTCAAAACCAGGAAATAAAGGTCAGAATAGAGACAGAGCAGGCGGGCCCTGCAGCTGATCCTCAGCGCTACCAATTCGACTGAACCAGGCCAAACCGGTAAAATACCACCCCTGGAGGGAGGGTCCAACAAAACAGCTTATCTTTGGGGGAGGAAGACTCCACTAATGCAGAAGAAGTCATACCATGCAGGTTGCAGGCAAGTCTTCCTGGATTTCCCTCCCCAGGTTTAGATGGCAGCATCTGATGGATCTTGGAAAGCCAAGCAGGGCGCCTCTGGCCTGGAGTGAGAGCAGCTACTCTGGAAGCTGAAAGTACATCCCCGAAGTGGCTATTTTGATTGTCCAAGAAAAATATATAGGGATGTCCATAAAGGCACCAGGAGTTCAGCAGTCTTTATTTTTATTTATTTATTTATTTTTGCATGAGGTATGTTGAACTCTGTGCCCTAAAGGCAGACTTTGCCCTTTTCATATATTTTCACCTTAGAAGGGGAAGCAAATGGCAGCCAATATTCAGCCATTGCGGTCAGGGAAGACATGAGGCTGCAAAGCAAAATGCCAAACAGCTACACCTGGCTAGGTAGGCCAAGAGGTGGAAGAGGTAGGGAGCAGGGGTGGGATTCAAGTTTTTAATAAATGGTTCTGTGGGCGTGGCTTAGGTGGTGGACATGGCTTGGGGGTCATGTTATTGGCTGGGCGTGGCCAACTCAATATCACTCACATCGAGGCACGCATCTCCTCGCCTGTCCTCTCATGACTGTGGGGATGCTGCAACAGTCGTAAGTGTGAAAAATGGTCACAAGTCACTTTTTTCAGTGCCACTGTAACTGAATGGTCACTCCACACAAGCAAAGTACCAGCAAAGGAGGGGAAAAAAACTCCAGAGAAGTTCCTGAGACAGGAAGTCTAGTCCTGCCAAGAATGTAATAAGGGTTAATGGAGAGGCAGTTTCTGTAAGCAACACCAGAATGTTTCCTTCCTGCCTTCCTTACAGGATTAGGCCAGTAATTTCTTCTAACAACCGGTTCTCCAAATTGCTTAGAATGTTAACAACGGGTTCTAGCGAATAGGTGTGAACTGGTAGAATCTCACCCCTGGTAGGGAGCATGAAGCCAAGGTGGGTACAGGGAGGGCCAAGTAGATGTAAAGCTGATCTTGGGGATAGTGTACAAGAGCCATGAGGGGAATTGGAGAAGCAGTTCCGGCCCAGATAGAGAGAGGAGCAAATGTGAAAAAGAAACTCAGAATAGCCCTGCCTTGATTTGGAGGCAGAGAGAGAAACTTAGAATCTGCTAATACATCACTGTTTTCCAACCTCACCAATTTTAAAATGGATAAACTTCAATTCCCAGGATGCCCCAGCCAGCACATCCACTTATTCTCCCCAAAATTGCCAAATTTGGGGGAGCATCACCCTATAGCAATCCAATTGAATTCCTGAAATCGCCGCAGTGTTCTCTTTTGTGATCTGGCCAACCTCAAAGGGCTGTCAGCAGTCTAGAGTTGCCATACCTGATGCACAGGTATTGTTAACCTGACCAAACCTGGCAAAGAGCCAATGGTGCATCCTCGCAAAGACTTGGATAGTCTCTTCTCTTCACAGAGACTTGGAGGAGCCCTGGTGAATGCAGAGTGTCTCCCTAACTCTGCATTCACCAGGACCCTTTCAAACAAGGTGGTTTTTTTGCATCTCTGGCTGAGCCTGAAATTCAAAATTCCTCTCTACTGGTTTAACTTGATGTGCAAATGTCTAGCCCAGTTAAATCAATAAGAGATGCAATCATACCAGAAGGGGCCAGGGAACCTTAAAGAGCATATTGCCAGTATTGTTCAAATCTGGAGCCCAGAAACTTTTTTAATGCACAGAAACTGTTCTCAGAGTGCTGGAGCAGATGGCATCAAATGGCAGGCACGAGTATTGCTGTTCTTGTACTCAAAGCCTGGTAGGTTTTTTTTCAGGAAACAACAAAAAAATAAATATTAAGTAAAACAAAAGAAAACAAAAGAAAGTAAAGTAAAAAAATAACATACAATAAAATTTATTGCAGTGGTTCAAGAAGTTGAAAGTAAATCTGCAATGAAAGACAGTGCAGGGTAGTGGTTAATGGCCCAGGCTTGGCACCAGGGATCCTGAGTTCTAGTCTGATCACGGGCATTAAGCCAGCCGGGTGACTTTCTCTCAGGCCTAGGAAAGAGGCCATGGCAATGACAGGCACTTGTCTAGGCCAGGGGTCTCCAACCTTGGTGACTTTAAGACTTGTGGACTTCAACACTGCTTTGCTGGCTGAGGAATTCTGGGAGTTGAAGTCCACAAGTCTTAAAGTCGCCAAGGTTGGAGACCCCTGGTCTAGGCAGTCGTCAGGAGTCAAAAAACTGACTGGAAAGCATATTGCAGAAACTGCCATAGGGCAAGTACCCTAGAAGCCAAAGCGCCAAGTTTGAACTATACAAAACCAAAAAACTGCAAAACACGGACCCCCCATGATCCAGTGGTGGGATTCAATTTTTTTTTACCACCAGTTTTGTGGGCATGGCTTGGTGGGCGTGGCAGGGGAAGGATACTGCAAAATCCCCTTTCCCTCCCCACCTCACTAACCTGCTTTTCAGCTCCGTTCTCCTGGGCAGGGCAACCAAAGAAGAGCCAGCCGATCAGCTGGGACTTGGCAGGTGGAAAATAGATGGGGGCGGGGCCAGCCGGAGGCAGAATTTGCCAGTTCTGTGAACTAATCAGAATTTCCGCTACCAGTTCTCCAGAACCGGTCAGAACCTGCTGAATCCCACCTCTGCCCCGATCCCTAAAAGAGCTGAAATGAGCCCTGAATCTAGGCGAGGGAGGGAGCAATTAAACAAGCATTCGGAGCTAACTAATTTTGAAATAGACATTAACATGTAAAGATTGCAGAGTAGAATTAAACGATTGGCTGATAGGAGCAGCTGTTTCATCAGGCAATGACAACGGACAGCCGGCTTTATCCAGGCTTCATCCAGGCTGAGCAAAGCATGGCTGGGGATCCTGCAGCTGTCCCATCTCCTGTTACAGACGAAGAGCCCACGGCTCACAGCTGTCGCCAGGCACCACGGATGGGGCTGCTTGGATCACACAGTCTGCAGACACTCTTCCTTTAAGTTGCCAGAACCATAATTCTGGTGAAAAAGCCAAAAAGTAGGACAAAGTTTCTTGGCCAAGTTCAAAAAAGCTAGTGGGGTGGGTTTTTTTGTTTTTGTTTAGTGGCAAGTGGCTGGAGCTGTTGCTTATACAGTGACAAATCCGGAGGGCTATTTATGAACTAGAATGCAAATAAACAAACAAAAATCAAGAAAAAGAACAAAGACTGAAAGGTGGTCTGACCAGCTAAAGACCAGAGAACTCCAAACTTGGCCACTTTAACACTGGTGGACTTCAACTCCCAGAATTCTACAGCCAGGTATGCTGGCTGGAGAATTCTGGGAGTTGAACTCCACAAGTCTTAAAGTTGCCAAGTTTGGAGACTCCTGGTCTAGGGTCTCTGGCTTGAACAGGGGTTGGACTAGAGGACCTCCAAGGTCCCTTCCAACCCTATGATCATAAACTCTTTATCAGCTATGCTGGCTGGAGAATTCTGGGAGTTGAAGTCCACCAGTCTTAAAGAGGCCAAGTTTGGGGACCCCTGAACTAAACCAACTAAAATCTGCCTCAATAACAACACTTCTGCCTTGACTTCTGGATGCAGAGTGGGGGAAAGAGGTAGTACTATTAGATAATTTTAGACTATGATTCAAGGTTTATTTCCCTCATCCCCTTCTAGGTAGTCATATGTAGAATAGAATCATAATAATTTTATTGTCACTTTGAATGTACACTAATCAGCCTACATTAAAATGTTGTTGGATAAAACTGTCAAAAGGCTACCACTTCCAATAGGCAGTACATAAACATGACTAAATAAATAAATGAATACAAATGTATGTACATACATATGTATATATATATATGTGTACCCACATATATTATAACCACATATATGTATAATAAGTACATATATATGTACCCACATATATGTATAACTTCATCTGAGAAAATGCAAATACAGATAATCCTCAACTTACAACCATCTGTTTAGTACTCATTCGAACTTACAACTGCATTTAAAAAAGTGACTTACGACCAGTTCTCATACTTATGACCACTGCAGCGTCCCCCACGGTCACAGGATCAAAAGTAGCAACTAGCATGTATTTGCGATAGTTGCAGTGTCCTGGGGTTACGTGATTGCCTTTTGGGACCTTCCCAGTTGGCTTCTGACGAGCAAAATCAGTGGGAGAAGGCGGATTTGCTTAACAATCATGTGTTTCACTTAAAGACGGCACTTAACTGTGGTGAAAAGGTCATAAAGTTAGATGTGACTCACTGAACAATTGCCTTGCTTAGCAATGGAAATAAATGCTGGTTCCGATTGTCAAAAGTCAAGACTCCCTGTAACCACGAAAGAAATCTCTTTTCCAGAAAAGACAAGAAGATCCTGTCTTTTTAAGAAATAGTCACTCAGCCGCTGAGCATTTCTCCTCCACTGATGTCTTTCTAGGTGCGAGAAAAGGTGCCGTAATGAGCCCTGTCCTGCTAGCAGGCCCATGCTGGGCACGCTCAGTGTTGACACACCTACTTCTCCCAAGTCTAGAGCTGCCATATCTAGGCAACCTCTAGGAGGTAGCAAAGAGATTCAGAAAATGGACTCCTTTCTGCCATCTAGTGGTTGTCTCTGGTTGTTGTTGTTGTTGCTGGGTTTTTTTGGTTTTTTTTCTCATTAGTTTGGTTGTATGTATTTTTAGTTTTTCTTATCTCCGTTTCTTTCTTTTGTTTTTTGTAAAAGTTTTTTTATTTTATTTTTTGCATACATATCCATATATGAACAATATAGCACCTGGGTGTTTTACATTTTAATACAATTAAAATAATACTTCATATATTTGACTTTAATAAACTTATATACTTACAGTATTCCTACCTAAATTTGTTATTTCCAAAATTATCATTATTTAATTTTCAATATTTCAGTATCTTATTTGCATATCAATTCTTATATTCAAATTCCTTTTAAATCCATTAATATGTTATTAAACATTAGCTATTTTTTAAACAATCTTATTTCATTCTAACATTAATACACATGTTTATATTTCATTATAATCTTCTATTCATTTATGTATTCAATATTTCATTGTATTGGTTCTTTTATGCCAATCCTCATGTGACTCAAATATACTTAATATCACCCTCATTCAAATTCTAGTTTCTTTTCTTTTTCTTACATCATCTTATTGTTAAAGAAGTGTATTCCATTATTTCCCTCCTCCCAATTCCATCCCAGTTCTAACTTTCAGTTATGCCACTACACTTTCCAAAAATATTCCCTAATAGTTTTTTTAGTATATCATTTTATTTATCAAATATATCCTTCCTTTTATCACAAATAAAACATCAATAATCATATTTAATGCATTTGACAAGTCCTTGTAACTCTACTAATAATACTGTTCATATTAAATTCCAATCTTCCATTATTTAATTAATCAATATTTCAATACATTATTTTTATACTAATCACTACTTTAACTATCAATTCAAATTTCATTTCATATATTCCATTATCCCCCCCCCCCTCTAATTTCCAACCCTATTCTAAATTTAATTATATCTTTCTTTGTACTGGAGAAAGAAGAAAAAAGAAAAATAAGTTTAAAAAGAATAAAGGTTTTCTTTAACCATTGTCTCATATTTGCTTTAAACTGTGTTAAATATTCTCTTCTTATCATTTATCAAATATATCCTTCCTTTTACCATAAATAAAACATCAGTAATCTTATTTAATGCATTTAACAAGTCCCTGTAGCTCTACTGATAATACTCCTGCTCATGTTGAATTGCTATCTTCCATTATTTATAATCAACATTTCAATACATTATCTTATCTCCATTTCTAATGCTAATTTTTCCATTTTTAAATGTATGTTTTTATGAATGTATTTTTTTTAATTAAGTATTGTACACCGCCCAGAGTCACTTCTTATGAGATAAGTAGCTATATACAGATAATCAGAGTTGGAAGGGACCTTGCAGGTCATCTAGTCCAACCCCCCACCCAAGCAGCCCTACACCACTTTTGACAAGGCCTGCCCACCTGTTGGCCCCCACCCTTCGGCTGAGAGCAAACCTTACCTTGAGTAGAGCCATGCAAGCTGGAACTGGAAGGTAAGACCAATGGTGTGGGAGGGAAATCTGCCCCGGGGTGGCTTGCTGACGTTGGTGGGAAAGTCGGTCCCATATTCCAGAGCTGCAAGAGTCACAGGACGGGCCCTTTGGTCATCCTGGAGCAGCTGCTCCTCCACCCGGGTGCACTGGCCTGCCCTGGACTGGAGGAGCTGCTCCGGGATGACCAAAGGGCCAGTCCTGTGACTGCTGCAGCTCTGGAATATGGACTGACTTTCCCACCAAAGTCAGCAAGCCACCGTCAGTCAAAATTCATATCAGTGGTCTGCGGGATTTAAAATTATGAGTTTGGTGGTCCCTGAGGTCCAAAAGGTGGGCGACCCCTGGTTTAAAGTACAGGTAGTTCTTAACTTGACCACAATTGAGCACAACATTTCTGTTGCTAAGTAAAATAGTTTTGGGGTAAATTTTGCCCCATTTTATGACTTTTGCCACAGTTCTTTAGCGAAGCACTGCCGTTGTTAAATGAATCCTGTGGTCTTTAAGTGAATCTGGCTTTCCCCATTAACTTTGCTTATCGGACGTTGGCTGGGGAAAGTCGCAAATAACGATCACATGGCCCCAGAACAGCACAACTGCCATAAATACATTCCATTTGTCAAGCCCCCCAATTTTGATCTTAGGACCACAGGAATGTTACAACAGTTGTAAGTGTGCAAACTGGTCATAAGTCACTTTTTTCAGTGTCATTGTAACTTCAAATGGTCACTAAATGAATGGTTGTAACTGTAAGTCAAGGACTATTTCTACAACTGATGTAAGGATTCACCCAGCTTTTCACAGAGGCAATCAATTGTTCTGAATGGCTTCATCTGTTAATGGAATACATTCTTCTTCTCTAACCTTGTTCTGTTGAGTATCTAAGGAGCTACACACTTGGCCAATAAAGAATTCCAATTCTGATCAATTCTAATTCTACAACTGGATTCATTCCAGGAATCCTGATTCTACCAGAAGCTGTTGTTTGCCTCTCATTTGGTGCAGAGGTACCTCAGAGGAACATTTGCTACTGACATAAGATCCTTATCAACACATTTTCAAGGTCAGAAGAAAAGCCAAAGGGACCTTTTCAAGGGGAAGATAAAAATACAAGTATTCCTTGACTTACAACAGTTCGTTTAGTGATTATTCAAAGTTACAATAGCACTGAAAAAAGACCATTTTTCACATTTATGACCAGGGGTCCCCAAACTTGGCAACTTTAAGACTTGTAGTCTTCAAGTTCCAGAATTCTCCAGCCAGCTATGCTGCAGTGCCCCTATGGTTATGTGATTTACATTTGGATGCATGACAAGTGATTCATATTTATGATGGTTGCAGCGTCTTGGAGTCAATGTGGCCCTCTTTTGTGACCTTCTCACAAGCAAAGTCCCTGGGGGAAGTCAGATTCACTTAACAACAGGGTTACTAATTTAATAACTGCAATGATTCACTTAACAAACATGGCAAAAAAAAAGATCGTAAAAGAGGGCAAAACTCACTTAACTATTTTTTCACTGAACAACATAAATGTTGAGCTCAATTGTGGTTATAGGTTGAGGACTTCCTGTATCCAAAGGATTCATTTCAGCTTTATTGATCTCCTAGTGATATGGTAAGGATGCAGAAGGTTTTCTGAGAGCAGGTCAATAGGCATTTTGAGGGGCAGGCAAAAGCCAACAGAGATGAGATAAAAACCATTGGCCCAAGGAGCTGCTGATCCAGTTTTACCGAGGAATGATTGTGTCGGTCATCTGCACCTCTATAACTGTCTGGTTTGGTTCTGCAACCCAACAGGACAGACACAGACTCCAGAGAGTAATTAGAATAGAATAGAATATCTTTATTGTCATTGCATTCTACAAATACAATGAAATTTGAAGGCTACTCCAGCACAGTGCCTCAAACACCACATCACAATCATACTACAGAGTATTTAAAAATTAAAATAATTAAAATAATAATTAAAAACCTAGTCTAAAACCTATCTAAAACATATAGTAAGTTAGATAGTTTAAAAATACCACTATATACATAAGGCTAAATCACAAATGCATTGTTTGATTCAAGACAATTATTGCCTTGGAAAAGAAACTGTTTCTCAGTCTATTAGTCCTCATTTTAAGACACCTATAACGCCTCCCTGATGGTAACATTTTGAAATATGAATGTCCAGGATGAGAATGGTCTGTGGAGATTTTTAGTGCTCTAGAGAGGAGTCTGATCTTTGCAATCTCTTCCAAAGAAGAAAGAGAGCAATTGATGATTTTTTGTGTTGTGTTTATAACTCTCTGGAACATCTTCTTATCCACTACAGAGCATCCAACATACCACACCATTACACAGTATGCCAAAATACTCTCGATGGTAGAACGGTAGAACAGCCACTTCTCACCCAGACCCCTCTTTTTCAGCAGCCTCAGA
The DNA here is from genome assembly GCA_023653725.1 of Bungarus multicinctus. Lineage (NCBI taxonomy): Eukaryota > Metazoa > Chordata > Lepidosauria > Squamata > Elapidae > Bungarus > Bungarus multicinctus. The sequence continues at coordinate 25,914,086 of CM042835.1, read as the reverse complement.
AAGTGCAGGCGCTGTTGGGCCTTCATTCATTCAATTAGGACTGCAGAAAAAACAATGGCTACCAACCTGCCTTCCATGGAGGTCTTGCATAATGCACGAGTCAAAAAGAGGGCTGTGAAAACATCTACAGACCCCTCACATCCCGGACATAAACTGTTTCAACTCCTTCCCTCAAAACGACGCTATAGAGCACTGCACACCAGAACAACTAGACACAAGGACAGTTTTTCCCCAAAAGCCATCACTCTGCTAAACAAATAATTCCCTCAACACTGTCCAACTATGTACAAAGTCTGCACTACTATTACTAGTAATCTTCTCAACATTCCTTATCACCCATCCCCTCCCACTTGTGACTGTATGATTGTAACTTTGTCACTAGTATCCTTACGATTTATATTGATTGTTTCTTAGTATGATTTGATTGCTTATTGTACCCTATGACTATTATTAAGTGTTGTACCTTATGATTCTTGATGCATGTATCTTTTATGTACACTAAGAGTATTTTGCACCAAAGACAAATTCCTTGTCTGTCCAATCACACTTGGTCAATAAAGAATTCTATTCTATTCTAAAGAAGAAGGAAGAGAGAAGAAGAAAAGGAGAAGAAAGAAGAAGAAGAGAGCAGAAGAAGAAGAAGAAGAAGAAGAAGAAAGAGAAGAAGGAAGAAGAGAGAAAGAAGAAGAAAAGAAGAGAGAAAAGAAGAAGAAGAAAGAAGAAGAGAGAGAGAGAAGAAGAAGAAGAAAGAAGAAGAAGAGAAAGAAAAGAAGAAGAAGAAGAAGAAGAAGAAGAAAGAAGAGAGAAGAAGAAAGAAGAAGACAGAAGAAAAAGAAAAAAGAAAAAAAAGAAGAAGAAGGAAGAGAGAAGAAGAAGAAGAAAGAAGAAGAAGAGAAGAAGAAGAAACAGAGAAGAAGAAGAAGAAGAAAGAAAGAAGACGAAGAAGAAAGAAGAAAGAAGAAGAAGAGAAGAAAGAGAAGAAGAAGAAGAAGAGAAGAAGAGAAGAAGAAAGAGAGAAGAAGGAAGAAGAAGAAGAAGAAGAAGAAGAAAAGTAGTGCATTCAACTGTCTTCCTCATCATTTGGCTCCAGGATCCAGTTCCTCTTGTCCTTCCTGAATCTTGTGAGAGACAGTCCCACCAAGAGATCTACCAACACACCAATCTAGAGGTGGTCATGGCTTGTCCTCGGAAGTTGTGGGAGCACCATCACCTGAGACTTTCAAGAAGAGATTGGAGACTCCCATCTGTCAGAAATGGTGTAGGGTCTCCTGCTTGGGGAGGGGGTTGGACTAGATGACCTACGAGGTCCCTTCCAACTCTGATTATCTGGTGCAAACTGGCTTTTCCAAGGAAGAGAAGCCCACAGTTACTAGTCCAGTTTCTCCTGTGTGAAAGTGCCTTTTGCATGCATTTGCCCTTTTTACACCCAGGCATGCAATTCTTTGCAGGAGGCATCACCATATTTTGGATCTTCCAGAAAATGTGTCCCTGACCAAATCTATTTATTTTTTCTGTTGCACAAGGGTTTGGCACTCTTCTCTTGAACTTCTTTGGTGACTCCATGGAAAAACCTGCAGTTTTTAGGCAAGGTTTTCAGAAGTGGCTTCTAAGACTGAGAGAGAAGAATTATGTCAAAGACAGCCAGGTGGCTTTAGGTCTAAGGAATAACTAGAACTCACAGTCTCTCCTTTCTAACCTGTTGCCTTTAAACATTATATCAAGCTGTCTCCCTGTCTTGAAGTTAGTTGCACTTTATAACAATCTGCCGATCTGGATAGTTTATTTAAAAGTGCCAGCTAAAATGAAAGCTGCCTTACAAATGATCCCTAGACAAAAAGATCCTTGCCAACCTCCTGTATATGCATGGTGTTTTTTTTGGAGGAAATTGACAATTGTATTTCCCATCCACCCTCTGCCCAAGGAAAGTATGAGGAAGGAACCTACCGAGCCAGGATATAGTTCACCACAAAGAGGGCTGTTTCAGGAAACATCATTCTTCTGGATCCTCGCTGGAGATCCTTGCAGCACGATTGAGCTTCCTGTCAGTTAGTCGGCGAGTCCATCGGGTGCAACTCTGGCCCTATCTTTAAAGGATGTGGACAAGGCATCAGGAATAGCCACGGCCCCTGAGGGCTCCATTTGTAGTCTCTGAAAAACTATATTCCCTCTGTGATGCCTGACCTCATGCATAGGAGAAAAAAATTGATCCTAGCAGCAGCTGGGCTTGTCTGGATGGTGGGACTGAGAAATGTGTGTTGGGACTTGTTTGTACACACACACATACACACACACAAACACACACACACAGAATCTTTCAAGGATTTGACAACTTGCCTGTGATATGTCCGGATAGACTGCAGGTGTAGGGTCTCCTAGAATATTTGGATGTATTGATAAATGGCATGCAAAGCCTAAGAAGCTCATTTATAGATAGACAAATTCCTTACTTCTATAGACAAAGCAATCCAGACTCCTTGCCCCCCTCCTCCAATATTACATTATAACCCACACCACACTGGAAAGTCCACGCTAAATGGAGTTGGATTATTGGTATTTCGGCACGTGGTAAGATCCCTGCCATTGCTTTATCGTGTTGTAAGCTTTCAGGCTACAATTCCTGGGAAAATTATCAACCTGGAGGTATGCTGACTGTGCATGAAAAGAAGTTGGCTGAAAGAATGGAAGAAAAGACAGAACGGACAACCCAGCCAACAAACCAAGACGATGAGAAGGAGATAAAGACGATAAAGACAATAATGACTGATGAAATAAACTGAGGGAAAAGTACTTTAAGAGATTTAAAAAATGAAATCTGATAACCTGGAAGATATTTTTGAAAGGGAGATAGGGGTTTGGGTGGATACTCTGGAAACCTGGCAGTTGAGGAGGATAGAGATGGGAGAAATGTTCAGTCTGAATGGTGAAGATGCAAATGTTGATAGAGAAAGACCCAAGAGAGGAGTATGAAAGGAAACCAAAAAACAAATAAGAATTGAAGTATTAAAATAAACGAGAGATGATGGATAGAAAGGAATTATTATATATATATGTATTTTCTTTTTTTCTAATATGATGGCCTGATTAGAAATTTGAATAGAGGTAAAAATAAGAATAAACATCTTTATATGAAGCAATAGTTAGATGAAAAGATTGGAGGCAGAAAGATGGTATTATTAGGTATGCTTAAATAATAGGAAGACTGGTACTTGAATGATGTATTGTGACTTTGAACAAGCAAATAAGGAAGGACTGTGTCTAATTATAAATGTGTATTAATTCTAGGATTATCAATGGTGACCTGATTAGAAGCTAGAATAGAGGTAGAAATAAGAAATAGGGGGAATATTAGCACATAAAAATTTTATATAACAGAATATAAGTAATAATTTGATGGAAAAGATCAGAGGTTGAAAGATACAGTATATTACCATGTATGCTTATAATATCATTGGCATTAAAATGGATCATTGAAATATTGAATAACTAAAAAAACCAAGTATATTAATACTAGGACTATATGAGTCTGATTAATATAACAACTATATGATTATCATTATTGATGTTTGTATGAATTATACCCAGAGGCCACACTGTTCATGTATTGATGTATAAAAATCCAATAAAACTTGAAAAAGAAAATAAGTGTGGCCAAAAAAAGTTAAAATAGAGGATAACCCTGATGTTCTTGAGGTTTAGAAATGATCTCCTCCTCCTCCTCATTCTCAAAAAAAGTCAAAGTGGCATCTACTAACCATGCAATCAAACACTATCCCTTTCAACATAAGTTACAATGCACATGAAAAAAAGAGAGAGACAAGGCTTTGCCTTGTGCTCAATGGATGCCATCTTGACTCTTTTCACACAGCCATTCTGAGAGAGAGAGAGAGAGAGAGAGATTTGTTAAGAGGACAGCAATTATGCAGTTTTTTTATTTCATACCGCAAACTCTGATTAGGCAGACATCTTTGCCTTTGAAGCCCTGCCTCAAGGCCAGTTAATTCAGGCAAAGGAAGTAGTGCTGGTTTAATAAGCGATTTGCCATTTCCTTGTGCTGGAGAAGCAAAAATAAATGAATAAATACAAGCTGCATGCTGTGCTCGGCAGGGGGCCTTATATAAACAGCCCCCCCTTCCAGTATATTCCTTGCCTTCTTTGTACAGCGCTCCCTGCTTTGGCAAAGTGGAGGGGCGGGGCTCTTGAGATATGTTCATTTAAATCCTTAATTTGCCAGGTGGTCTCTGATTAATTCCTATCCAAAGGCTTGGCTGCTGAGAATGGATTTGGAGCTGTTTTGTGGAAGCACAGAAGTTCCAGCCTGCAGCACCTCTGGGGTTTGGAGAAAAGGGAATCCTCTTGAGCCGTGCAGCCTTGCTCCAGGGCTGGTCCCCATCGTCATCCCCATCCTGCCCAGGGATTGGAAGCCCCCGACTTCATCAGGTCAGGCAGAAATGCAGACAAGAGTATCTACCAGGGAGGAGAAGGGTGTAAGAAAGGGACAGGTTTTCAGTATATGTAAGACACGTTAGGGTTAGCAGTAATTGTCTGCTGTTTCAAAGCCCTAATCCAGTGTTTTTCAACCTTGGCTACTTTAGGACAGGTGGGCCAACTCCCAGAATTCCCCAGTCCACATCCATGTTGGCTGGAGAATTCTGGGAGTTAAAGTCCCACCCATCTTAAAAATGGCTGAGGTTGAGAAGCACTGCTCTGACCGCTAATTCACTGCTGCAAATTGCCCCTTACCATTCAGCCATTAATTGAGCAGAATAAGCCCAGTAAATGATTTGATGCCCCCCAGAAACTTCCCCAGCCAAGACCCTCTTTCTGGGAGAGCAGCAGCAGGATGCCTGTTCTCTCTCTACCCCAAGAAAACAAAATGATTTTTGCATCACATCTTGGGGCACCTACACTCACACACACTTTTGATTTAAGAATGCTTAAACAACTCTTGCTTAAGAGTTTCAATCATGTTGTGGTCATGATTGAATGCTGCTGACTGCTTAATGGGGCAGAGTCGAGATAGGCTGTGTGGACAGAGCAAATTTATGCAGCTAAATTTCTCCCTGACTGTTCATTCTCTCCCCTTCCCTCCCTCCCTCCCTCTTTCTCTCTCTCATCTATCATTTTACTTTATTTATTAAGTTTATATGCCACCCATTCAGAGTGATTGGCATACTGTGATGCAGGAAGTACAAAATGCACATGTTTTTTTGTTTCTCTGGTCTGCTCCAAATCCATCCTGCAGGATAAGTGAAGGAAATCCCATTGACAACTTTTACATACAAAACGCTCAAGTTCTTTGGTACAACGTTGTTGCTGATTAATTGAGGAATTTAGACATTGCTTTTCATCACCAAGGGCTTCAAGGTAGATACAGATACAGATTAGCAGAGTTGGAAGGGACCTTGTAGGTCATCTAGTCCAACTCCCCACCCAAGGAGGAGACCCTACACAGTTTCTGACAGATGGCAGTCCAATCTCTTCTTGAAAGCTTCCAGTGATGAGTCTCCCACACCTTCTGAAAGCTGAACTGTTCCATTGGTTGATTGCTCTCACTGTCAGAAAATTTATCCTTATTTCCAGGTTGAATCTCTCCTTGTTCAGTTTCCATCCAATATTCCATTATAAGGAAACATATGGCAAACTGTATAAAATGGTAAAATATCCAGAACTGCTATAAAACATAAAGATTAAATTAAGAAAGCTAAAATCTTTTTTTTATTAGTGGGAGGGAAGGGAGGGAAGATGTGAGGCTTGTTCTGCAATTAGAAATGTAAAAGCCGAGAAAATGAGAATGTCAATATTATTTGGATTGTTAAAAATAGCAAGTCCAGCTTCATATAGGCAGTGCTCATAAGGCTCTAATTAAAAGACAATTCTTCAAGACAAAATACTGTACAATTGTCAAATAAACCTGAACTATATATATCATGGCATACGGGTAAGTCATGATTAGTGCAAGTTTGGATAATGCAATATTTGATTTAATGCAAATTGTAAATTGATTTCAGATTGCATTTAATACTGCTCCAAAATCAGTTATTGCAATACTAGCATATGCACAGTTACAGTTTTAGACACTGCTGATTTCTGGGCATGCAACATAAAGAAAAGAAGATTCCCTCAGAGGAAAACAGAACAAGTTTTTTAGAAAAAAGAAAAGAAAGGCTCATTATTACATTAGAACAAATATTTATTTATTTATTCAAATTTGTATACCGCCCCTTCTCCCTAAGGACTCGGGGTGGTTCACAGCCAGATAAAAACATATAAATATAAATATAATAATTTTAAAATAAATTAAAAGAATTAAATAGATTGGCTTTAAGAGTTAAAAGTGGGGAATTAGAAAAGTTAAAAACCATTTAAAAACCGAATTTAAAACTATTTTATATAACTCTAGGCCAGACCGGCTAGATGGAATAGGTGGGTTTTTAGGCGCGCCGGAAGGTCAACAGGTCGGGGATGGTCCTTATCTCCAGGGCAATTCATTCCAGAGGGAGGGGGCTCTCAGAGAGAAGGCCCGAACCCTCGGGGCCGTCAGCCGTCCAGCCGGTGGTACCCCAAGGAGGCCCGCTCTATGAGAGTGCACTGGTCGGCGAGAGACTGACAGTGGCAGCAGGCGGTCCCATAAGTACCCAGGTCCCAAGCCATGGAGTGCTTTAAAGGTGGTCACTAACACCTTGAATCGCACCCAGAAGGCCACCGGGAGCCAATGCAGCTCGCGCAAAAGTGGTGTAACATGGGAGCTCAGAGGAGCCCCCAAAACCACCGTCGCAGCCGCACTTTGCACCAGCTGGAGCCTCCGGGTGCTCTTCAAGGGGAACCCCATGTAGAGAGCATTGGCATAATCCAGCCGGGAGATGACGAGGGTGGATGTGACCGTGCGAAGTGCGTCCCGATCCAGAAAGGTCCGCAACTGGTAGATCCTACGGACCTGACAAAAAGCCCCCCTGGTGACGGCTGCTATATGATCTTCTAACGACAGCCATACGTCCAGGAGGACACCCAAATTGCGTGCCCTCTCCGTAGGGGCCAGAATTCCCCCCCCCCCCCATGGCCAGCGAAGGAGTAAGCTGGCTGTATCGGGGCGCCGGAAAGCACAGCCACTCGGTCTTGGCCGGGTTGAGCTGAAGCCTGTTTCGCCCCATCCAACCCCGCACAGCCTCCAGGCACCGGGTCATCACTTCCACGGCTTCGTTAGGGTGGCCCGGGGTAGAAAAGTACAACTGAGTATCATCAGCGTACTGATGGAATTCTACCCCAAAGCCAGGGATGATCTCACCCAGCGGCTTCACATAAATGTTGAACAGGAGGGGCGAGAGCTCCAACCCCTGAGGTACCCCACAGATCAGGGGCCTCAAGGTCAATCTCTGCCCCCCTGCCAACACAAATTGCGAGCGGTCGGAGAGGAAGGAGGAGAACCACTGTAACACGGTACCTCCCACTCCCAACCCCCCCAGCCGCCGCAATAAGATACTGTGGTCGACAGTATCAAAAGCCGCTGAGAGATCTAATAGGACCAAGACAGAGGAAAACCCCGTCACGGGCCCTCCAGAGATCATCAACTAACGCGACCAAAGCCATTTCCATGCTGTGTCCGGGCCTGAAGCCTGATTGGCGTGGATCCAAATAGGATGATTCCTCCAGGTGCCGGGGGAGCTGTCATGCCACCACACTCTCAACAGCCTTCGCCATAAAGCGAAGGTTGGAGACCGGACGATAGTTAGATAATAAGATCGGATCCAGGGATGGTTTCTTGAGGAGGGGTCTCACCACTGCCTCTTTCAAGGCATGAGGTAAGAACCCCTCACATAAGGAAGTGTTTATAATGTCCTGGAACCAACCGCGTGACACCTCCCGGGTGGCCAAAACCAGCCAGGAGGGACACGGGTCCAATAAACATGTGGTGGTATTAAGCCCACCCAGCATCCTGTCCACATCCTCGAGGGTCACAGGATCAAACTCCCCCCAGATAACCTCACCAAACTCCACCCCCGTCCCTTTGTCCGGAATTGCCCAGTCAGAGTCCAACCCATCCCGGATCTGAGTGATTTTGTCCTGGAGAAAATTCGAAAAATCCTCAGCCCGCTCTTGTAGAGGTTCATCCTGCGCTCCCACCTCTAGGAGGGAGCGGGTCATCTTAAAAAGGGCGGCTGGGTGATTCCCTGCAGACGCAATAAGGGCAGAGAAGTGAGAGTGCTTCGCCGCCTCTATCGCCACTAAATAGGCCTTAATGTAGCACCACAATAGTGTTCGGTCAGATCTGGAGCGGGTGGTCCTCCAATGACTCTCTAGGTGTCTTTTCCGATGCTTCATCTCCCTCAGCTCCTCGGAAAACCAGGGAGCCAATTGGGATCGGGATCGGGTCAGAGGCCGCAAGGGCACGACCCAATCAAGGGCACCAGCCGCCACCCTATCCCAGGTGGCGACCAGGTCCTCAACCGGGTCGTGTGTCCGAGCGCCAGGAAATGGCCCAAGCTCCGTCAGGAACCTATCCGGGTCCATCAGGCGCCTGGGGCAGAACCATCGTGTCGGCTCCGCCTACCTGCGACGAGGGGGTGCAGTATGGAAGTCGAGCGTAAGGAGTGAATGATCAGACCATGACAGGGGCTCAACAACTACATCCCCTACACCTAGATCATCCTGCCACTGTCCAGAGATAAAAAACAAATCCAAGATGTGACCCCCAATGTGAGTGGGGTCCCTAATTAACTGGATCAGGCCCAAGGCTGTCATGGAAGCCAAGAACTCCTGGGCTATCCCAGAGGTACCGCCAGCTGAAGGCAAGTTGAAATCCCCCATGACGATAAGCCTGGGGGTCCCAACCGCCAAGCCGACTATGAGCTCAAGGAGTTCAGGCAGGGCCAATGTCACATAGCAGGGAGCCAGGTATGTGATCAATAGGCCCATCTGAACCCTGGAACCACATTTCATAAAAAGGGATTCACATCCGGTCGTCTGAGGAACAGTGGATTCCCTAGGACATAGATCTTCCTTGATAATTACTGCAACCCCCCCACCCCTCCCCATTCAATTTGATGAAATTGAATGATGAGTGTGGTCATAGCAACTCTAAAATAGGAGATAATGTTGGAATGTCTGAATCTTTTATGTTGCTTTCTCTCACTACTCTGTGACTTTGTTAACCATAAATATAAATTATAAGTACAGATAGTCCTTGACTTACGACCATAATTGAGCCTGGAATGGTCAATGTAAGTCATGCTGGTCATTAAGTGAGGCACCATGTGACCATGCCCAATTTTGCAACCTTTTGTCTGTCAGTAATTAAGTGAATCACCATGGTTGTTAAGATTATACTGTGGTCATTAAGCAAATCTTTTGAACGCAAAGGGCATTTTTGGCTGGAAACCCGAAGTAAACACTGCTTTTTGGCAAAAATGGCATAAATTGCAATGAAGTGACCAAAGAATGCTGCAAACAGCCATAAATTGTGGGGGGCAGTTGCCGGATGTTTGATACCGGGCTATACGTACCCCCGGGGTGGACTGGGGCTCATAACTTCGAAAGGGTTTCTAAATGACTGATCATAATATCTGTGTATTCTTTTTATCCTCTGAAATATTACCTCTGTGGTAATATTTCATCAGTATATATAGAAACATTTACATTTAGAAATTTTCATTGCCTGTTTCCACCAAGCTGGAACCAATTACCATATTTTCCATAGAAATATCACTTCCACAAGCACAATTTCAAATAATGCAATCTTATCGTAGGGTTCGTTAACCGTACTAATCGGGACTTCCCTCTATAACATTATTGGTGATCGAAAAAGGGCATCACCTTTTTGAATAAATTTTTCATTAAATTGTTTTTGCTCACTGTTTTTCCTCTTAGCAGCCAAATAGTCACGGGGAGGTGCACTATTTCCTGGAACAGTTAATTCCCAGTTACAGATGGTACATTCTGTTACCCATAATGATTCAGCTATGGGCTAGGAGGCAGATTTTTTTTTGGCTCTGGCTGATCAGCACTTGCCCATGAATAAGACCCAGGATGTTCAGTTGTGTTGGTGCAGCCAGAATTAGTCCTCCCTTTTATGAGTATTAATTAAGGGAGGGAAAGGAAATGAATTTTACTTGCATTTTACTCCGCTAGTCCTAACCGACTATGGGGACTGCGTTCCTCTCTATTTCAAGGATCATTGAGCCAGTAGTGTCTGAAGATGTTCTGTAGTCATGTGGCCAGCATAATACTACAGCTGTTTCTTCCTCACTGAATTGCTACCTATTTATCTCCTTGCATTTGCCCACTTTCAAACTATTAGGTGGACAGGAGCTAGGCGAAGATGGGAGCTCAGCCTGTCACATGATGCTCAGGTCTCGAACTTGACCTGTCGGATTTCCAGTGTTAATGAATGAATGAATGAATATTGATTAAACCGGTAGATTGTTTTAATCAACCATATGTAAGTTATGTAGAAGTGATTCAATCTCATTCTCTTTCCAGGACACACTTGGAGTTCAAGGTGTCTGTCTGTCTGTCTGTGAGAGAGGGAGGGAGGGAGGGAGAGGGAAAGGGAGAGGGAGAGAGGGAGAGAGAGGGAGATCTGAACTCAACATGATGGTCTGTAGTTCCCTCAGGATATTTTCTAATGGGCAATTCTGAGCATTATGAACACAAAATAATTGGGTCTTCTCAGTTGTAGCTTATCTTGTGCAATCCCTTTGGGTTATTTGTTGAATTTCATTGGGGGTGCAGTCATCACTGTCTTCTATTCATCCTTTTCTTGTGTTTTCTTACTGTTTTTTTCTGGCTTCTTTGGCTTCTGCCTCTGACACACATCAGTCCATCTTTTTCTCCTTCATGGATTTTTGGTGGTAATGAAAATAATGGATAATTGGTGGGAAAAGCTAGAGAGGTTAGAAAACAGACAAGACTGCTACTTCAGAACATGCTCAACAAAATTCCGAACTACTCAAAATTTCTGCTACCGATTCTCCAGAACTGGTTAGAACCTGCTGAATACCACCCATTAGGTCCAGAAAAGTAGTAGAAGAGATTTGTTGAAGTCCACACATCTTCAAGTGGCCAAGATTAAAGAACACTGTCCTAGACCTTTCCAGCCTTCCTGGCTTCTGACCTATCCTCAGCTCACCTTTCCACTCCCTACGCTTCCATCGTTTCACTTTCTGGTTCCCTGCTGTCCATGTCTATCAGTGAACAAGGCAACTTTCCAATTCTTCCTGCCACTTCAGCAAAAGTCATCTTCTGGAAATAAGGCCCTGCTGGAAAGCTGATGCAGCATGCTTAGCTTCTGACAAGCCTTGCCCAATGTGGGGATCTCTGGGGACCTGACATCCTGGACTGAAAAAAGAAAGTGAAATGGGGGAATTCCACCAAGGAACCTTCAGAATATTGCAAGAACTAGAATTAGAATGGTTTTCAGTAAAACAGCTGGAGGGAAAGCCCAATCACAGGAAATGGGGCTAGCCCAGCAGCAGCAGAAAGGAAATCTCTATGTAGCAATGTGTCAAAGAAGCAAGAATAGTTCCTCATTTATGCAGAGAGAAGCCTTGGCAGTGCACAACGGCCTCCAGGCACGTACGAGTAGCAGCAAAGTTCAAAAGGGGGAAGATGTCTGAGAGAAAGTGCCCTTGGTGGGTCCAGGAGGATCCTTCTACAGAATAAATGGTCAATTCCTGCCCATCCAGATATGAAGACATTGCTTCCAGATGACAACTTACTTTGCAGAAATGAACACCCAACAATAGATTCTGGAATTTCCAAAGCGAGGAAGAATTAAAAGCAATCCCAGAGGGAAGGTTTGCCCATCTGAGAAGACTTTGCTTCACTTTGGAGCTCATGTGAAGAGGACTAAGGAAAGGAAGGGGACCGACGCCATAGTAGGCATCGACACTGGAATTTCTCCCATTTTGTTCTGACGCTCACTTTGCTTTCTTGTGTTTCTTGGTCTTGAACAGTCACTTCTCATATTGATCCTGAACAACTTCTTTGACAAATTATTTCCTTAACAACTTTCCCCAGTAACTCTGGTTCCTCATCATCAAGATTCAGAACTTTGAAGAGATTCCGTGTGGGTAGATGTTCAATTGCCATCTCTTGAAAACTAGTTGGCTTTCTTTGATTGTACAGATAATCATCAACATATGATGGTACATTTAGCAACCATTCAAAGTTACAACCGACCCTTTTTGAGGCGACTTACAATCTGGATTCAAAGGTCCAACCTCCCCCCCAAGTCACGTGACCGAACATTGTGGACTTTTGGCAACACAGCTACATGTATGGCTGTTGACATGGTCCTGTGGTTTTGTTTTTAATTTTCTTGAAAACCAGCATTTACTTCTGGTGTTTGACAAAACCTTTACCCATGATGAACCATGGATTTGCTTAATGGCTACCAGGTTGACTTAATAAATGGTTCAATAAAGTTCATAAAATTGGGTTGGGGTGTGTTTATGGTCATAATTCAAAGACCACCTATAGATTAACAGAATTTACAGATGAGCAATTTGTTATCTGTTTCACGGTCAGTCCTTGGCCTTTTCTTTATTGTTATATTGTTCTCCACCGGCTTGTACCAAAACATAGTCAATCTGATTTCTGTGTACAGACACCTTATGCCATCAGTTTTGAAATTTTAGACCTAGAAAACCTTGAATTATGCCGTCTTCAGTCTGATCTAAGTATGGTATATAAAATCATACATTGCAGTGACTTACCTGTCAATGAATACTTCAGCTTCATCCATAACAACACAAGAGCACACAATAGATACAAACTCAAGGTTAACCGCACCAAACTTGATTGCAGGAAACACAACTTCAGCAACAGAGTGGTCAATGTCTGGAATACTCTACCTGACTCTGTGGTTTCTTCCCCAAACCCCAAAAACTTTAACCTTAGACTGTCTACTATTGACCTCACCCCTTTCCTAAGAGGTCTGTAAGGGGCGTGCATAAGCGCACCAATGTGCCTACCGTCCCTCTCCTATTGTTTCTTTTATATTTTTTATATGCACCCATTTCATGTATTCATAACTATGTTTTTACTTATACCTATTATCTTGTAAGCAATTGACAAATCAAATAAATAAATAAAAATAAATAAATAGTCCTCAACTTACAACAGTTCATTTAGCAACTGTTTGAGGTTATAACAGCATTGAAAAAGTGACTAATGACCATTTTTGCCTTCTGTTGCCTTCTGGCAGAAGATACAGATCAATTAAAACTCGGACCACACATTTTCTGAACAGTTTTTATCCTAGAGTTATAATTTCACTTAACAATGAACTTAAGGATCACCATCAGTGCACTGTTGGACAGTATTACTTGGTCTGTTATGTGGATGCTCATTTTAGTTTTAGTTTTTAGTTGACTTTATTGTCATTGCACCTCGTACAATGAAATCAAACCCCACCTTCAGTGCACATCATGACCATGAAAATAAATACAAACACACGTTCTTCACCCTTCACACATTGAACCGGAAACCCCCGGCACCACACCAACACTGGACTATACAGCAGAATTCCAAAGAGCTACTGCCCTGGGATAGAAGCTGTTTCTCAGCCTATTTGTGCTTGTTTTTATTATTGTCCTGTACCGTCTGCCAGATGGTAATAGTTCAAAAAAGGGGTGTCCAGGATGAGATGGATCTTTGAGAATGTTTTGAACTTTCTTAAGGCAGTGGGATCTGTAAAGCTCTCCCAAAGAGGGGAGAGGGCAACCCTGGATCTTCTGGGCAATGACCTTAACCCTCTGGAGTGCTTTCCTATCTGCCCCTGTGCAATTGGCAAACCATACAGAGGTGCAGTCAGTTAAGATACTCTCTATGGTGCAGCGGTAGAAGGTCACCAGCGGTTTTTCATCCAGTTGTTGTTTTCTGAAAAGCCTCAGGTAGTATAATCTCTGCTGGGCCCTTTTGATCAGGGCTGCAATGGGAGCACCCCAGGTCAGGTCCTCTTTTAGAGTAACACCCAGAAACCTAAAACTGACCACTTGCTCCACTCGGTCTCCATTGTGTGTTTTTAGGGGGCGGGGAACCTTGGTGGGTGGGTGGGATACTTGGGGATTGTCATGTGTGTATGTGTGTTGGGTCTGGTCTCTGGGTGTGATGTGAATTTTGTTGTATGTATACTGTGTATATACTTACAATGACAATAAATAATTCAATTCAATTTTGGACACTTATGACCATTGCAACATCCTCATGATCACACGATCAAAATTCAGACACTTTGCAACTGGTTCATAATTATTGACAGTTGCAGTGTCTTGGGATCTTGTCATCACCTTTTGTGATCTGACAAGCAAAGCCAATGGGGAAGCCAGATTCACTTAACAACCATTACTAACTTAACAATTGCAGTGATTTGCTTATCAACTCAAAACTCAATCAACTAATGTTTCACTTAGCAACTGAAACATTGGGTTCAATGGTAATTGTAAGTCAAGGACTGCCTGTACTACTCCATCTGGTGATGTCCATGTATGTACAGTAGGCATCATTTTGGCTGTTAAAGGTTGGATTAGCAATGAAGAAGTTCTTGGATTGGCAGAAACCAATAAATCATTCTCCTGCTTCATTTCAGTTTCTTAGATGAAAAGCTCCAACAATATAATCACAGCCATAATATTGGGGCAAACAAATAACAGATAAAAATGTAATTAAACTTTCAGTGATACCAATACTGACAAAGCACACTAAAGTAATACTTAGCCTTTCAGACAGCCCATAAGATTAAAATTTTGCACACAGGAATAACAAGTAAAAGAGAATGTGTGGGAATTTGTGTTTAAAATGAAATGACTGGGGAGAATTTGACCAGATTGTTCCCAAGTCCTTTTTCTTGTCTTTGCCAGAAAAACAAACCAAACAGATTAATGCAAACCATGGCTCAAACCAGATCCAGTCTTGGCCTTTCCAATATTCCATAATTAATATCCATGACAAAACTTGTGTGTGGTATTTGTATGGTGCCTGTTGTGTGTGGCTTTTTAAATGTTGATTGGGGTGTTAATGATTGGCTATTAAGTGGTTGGCTGTTGTTTCCTTTTGCTACTAAGCACTGACCTCTTAAGTACTTGATAAGCTGGTGGTAAATCAGCACTCCTATTGGCTGTCAAGAAGCCCATTTCACAGGCTTCAATCACTTCCCTGGCTGTTTTTATACCTGCTTAGTCCAACAATCTTAGTAGCAGCAAAACTGAATGTATTCCTTGTTTATTGCAATGTGAGATTGCCAATGAGTTCGGGTTTTCCTTGTTTGACCTCTCCCTTGGTTTTTGTAATCTGGTGGTTAGCTTCCTCCCCATCTGTCCTACATAACCACAAGGGCAATCATGCAGGTAATCCACTACCAATATCATTGGAAGTATCTCCCACTTCAGGATTTCTTTTGAGGTCATGTGGACAATTCATTTCAAACAAAAATGTAGCAAGAAAAATCCAATTCATGCTTAAGTCCCCAAATCACATTTCGATCAGTTGCCACAACAATGCAACCTTCAATATGGTTTCCCACACTGTTTAGGAGAGCGAAGGGCACAGAAAGGAGAATGGCAAACCAGGCACAGAAAGAAGACTTGAACCCCACGAGAGAATATGAAATAGTGGGACTCCATTTTGCATGGATTCAGCTGCTTGAGTTTGTTTGATTTTAAGTTCCTCCCAAAATATTCCTTTCCATCCTTTAATGTTTCTGGCTATGTGCCTGTGTTGGAAGTGTGCTGATGCTTTTCTTGAGTTGCGCTGGCTGTATAGGGGATGTGCCTTGGAGCTGAACCCTCCGGGGGCACAAGATCAGAAAGAGCCTGGTGCATCAGGCAAGGAGAATGCATCCTGTTAACGTGCAGCTTTTGGTTCTGAAGAACAGCTGCCAGGAGTCTCTTCTTGCATCTCCTGGGAGAACAGGAGGTTCAAAGCTCTGAATAAGAGAGCAGTTTTGGTGTGGTGAGGCTCAGTTTTGTCTGAATCAGAGGTTGATCTGCCATGCTGGTGCAGTGGTGAGAACACAGTGCTGCAGGCTACTTCTGCTGACTGCCAGATGACTGCAGTTTGGCAGTTTGAATCTCACCAGGCTCAAGGTTGGCTCATCCTTCCATCCTTCCGAAGTGGGTAAAGTGAGGACCCAGATTGTTGGGGGGGAAAGGCTGACTCTGTAAACCACTTAGAGAGGGGCTGTAAAGCATTGTGAAGCAGTATATAAGTCTAAGTGATAGAAGGGAGGAAGGAAAGAGTCATGATGGTGCAGTGGTTAGAATGCAGCATTGCAGGATTCTGTTTACTGCCAGGAGTTCAACCATGACCGGCTCAAGGTTGACTCAGCTTTCTATCCTTTTGAGATGGGTAAAATGAGGACCCAGATTGTTGGGTGCAAGAGGCTGAGTCTAAACCGCTTAGAGAAGGCTGTAAAGCACTGTGAAGCGATATGTAAGTCTAAGTGCTAGTGCTATTGCTATATTGCATATTTCTAGACTGCCCATTTCCCTCAAGGCAAGGTTCTGGGCAGTGTACAATCTAATCAATATAAAACAGATAGGAAATTAACAATAAAATGTTAATCTTAATTTAGGATTAAACATTTTTAAAACTGTAAGGTTATATAGCATTGTAAAATTTCAAAGAAATAAGACATTCCATTTAATCAAGATGAAGGGAGAGTCTCCTATGGCGCTCGTCAGACCCACGGTGGCATGGGCTTTTGTGTCTCCTGAGCAAGGCCACAGAGTCAGGTTGCGCCCCCTTTACGGAAGGTCAGGAGAGTGGGGGCTCCACCTCACCTCTGGGGAAGGATGATGTTCCTTAATGCAGGGGAAGTGGCAGAGAAGGTTCCCTTGCTAGACCCAGCCAGTCAAAATATTACACAAGGCAAATGTAAATATTTAGAGCATAAACGGATACCAAGAACTGTCTACTGTAAAGAATTGATATCAGAAGCACAACCAAATATCAAAATACAGTCTGTACAAACTGTATTTTGTTTTTTTGTAATTAGATTATCATCAAATAAACTAATCTTGGTATAATTCCCTTGTCCATTTACTGATGATATATTTCTGTATCATCTATTTTCCTTTTGTTTGCTCGTTTTCTCTTCTTTTCTTCTTCTTTTAAAAAACGATTAATACATAAATAAATACTACTTGATTTCAAATTTCTTCCCTTCCTTAAGCCCCAAATGATAATTATAATCAGCGTGTTTATAAACATTCAAAAATTATTTCTGATTATAGTCCTTGTGTTAATTGTTTCCCCCTTAAAAACCAGTATCTAAGTTCATTTCATTGTATGATGTGTGATACACAAGCAGCTTTTCCAGATTAAATTTGGTCAGGATATTCTTCTGAATGTGGATTTTTAATTTTCGCTTTGCTGTGTATTTCCAATTGGGCATCTGGTACCTTTGACAAAATATTTCTTTTAATGTTTGTCTTTGTGCCATAGATTTATATCTCAATAGATTGTGATTTTTTAAAATTTATGTGTTCCAGAAGAAATCCTAATTATATATAAAAATGAAAGATTTTTTTTTATTCTGTATTTCTTCCAGTATGTTTGAGTTGTTTCCTTTTTACATAACCAAATATAATGGAATGTTATATCACAACATTCGTAATATCTTTTACTATATGATTTATTTATTTTTGTCATTACTGAGAGTTATATACCATCTGTAAATCTTTAATACCAATTTTGTCTTAAAATGTAGCTTAGGGTAAAATTTGTTGGGTTTTTTTCCTGCATAATTTTTACTCTTGTTGTAGTGCAATTATCTTTTAAATTTTGTATCCACTTGTGATTGTTTATTCTCTATCTCGGTCAAGTTTTAACAGTATACATATACACATATCTATATACATCCTAGTAGATGGTTGAGATTCTTTATGTGTTTCATTTTCTGAATTTCCCTCAAAGCTCTCTTTTTTCTTAAGATCACTTTTTTTCCTCCACCAATTTGTGAAGACATCAACAATGCTAAATGTCGAGATTCACAGGTAATTATCGCTGTGTCTTTAACTGACTTCTGGAATTTGAGTGCACCATAGCTGTATATATAATTGTCCTTTTCATTGGCCATTTTTGGAGGACCTATGACAGTAATTGTGTGGGATATTCACAGGGAGGATAAAAAAAAATCCAAGATGGCAGCTACAATCCTGCAATCAAAGACCATACACTTTCTTACAGGTTGTGAAGCACTTAAAAAGGGGCAGAGTTTCAACAGCACAACTGCAGCTACCATCGTGACTTTTTTGACCCTCTGTCCAAAAATATTCTCCAAGATGGGTGGGAATTGAAGTCCAGCCATCAAATTGCCAAGTTTGAGAAATGCTGATCTAGAAAAACTTTAACATAATAAAACAGATGTAGAGCTAAATATAAATCAGCCTCATTTAACCTCACACAACAGGAGTCATTCTTTTCCTTTTCCAAATCTACCAGCTCCAAAAACATCTCTGATTTTTTCAAGAGCTGTTGGGTCTTCCATTATTTTCTGTCTCCAGCTTCAGTGCGACGAAACACCAGAGCAATGGGCAGTGGCAACACTTGCAGTGGATTAAGTTGGTCATGAAAAATTGGCATTTTTAAAATGGGTGCTATAATGCTTTTCCTTCTGTGGCCATTACTCATAGATGCGAAAGCCCTACTCTATGTGAGGGATTGGGAAAAGAAGAGCCACAGAGACAGTAAGTGGCTTGGAAGTGAAGTGCGATGACCCAGGGTGTGGCATAAAGGAAACACAGTCACATAAGTCCCCGAGTCCCTTTTTGGGAGAGGGAGCGGTATAGAAATACGAAAAATAAATAAATAAATAAATAAATAAATAAATAAATAAATAAATAAGGAAAGTCCCTTTAATACCTCAAATTTTGTCCCCAATGTCCAGTTACCTTCGGCTGGAGAAAAAACTCTCCTAAGAACAGTCTTTAAGTGGAGGAGATTCAGTCTGAAAACAAAGTACATATAAACTATAAATAAAAATCCACACAAACCACACTGGAGCAGGAAAAGCAATTGCAGACTTCAAAGGCCAACAAAACACACACAGTTGGGAAAATGCCAGAAACCCAGATAATCCACGATTTGCTTCCCACGAGTTGCTGTGCACAACTTCCCTTTTTAAGCAGTTAAATGAAGGGAATCAGGCCCTTTCCTCCCCCATAAGCCACACAATTCATGTTGCTCCCTTCTCCGTTCCTCCCTGCGTGCCCTAGGATGAAGAGAGGGTGGGCCTGGATCTTTCCCTGAATTCCTTCTGCCTTGCTCTACCTCTCCCCTGCTCTGCTCAGCTGGCCTTTGCCCTTCCCCAGTTTCTTCCACAGCTAATGGAGCCACACTCCCACTCCCTGTCCGCTGCTCGGCATCCCCCTCAGAATCAGATTCTGACAGGGGCTTGGAAGTGAAGTCTCCTGCAGAATGATTGGAAGGAATTGAGTATGTTTGGGATAGAGACAAGATGGTGGGGAGACATGATGTTCATCTTCCAACATGTGAAGGAATGTCCCAATGGTGAAGATTTATTCTCTCAAATACCCAAGGGTAGAATGAGAACCTGTGGGTGGAATCTTTACATGAATAGATCTGATTTCAAGATAAGGAGGAATTTCTTGAACATGAATATTGTGAAACCACTCAACAACCTGCTTCCTGGAGTCATGAAAGGTCCATCACTGGAAACTTTCAAGCAAAGATTAGACAACTAGTAGTTTGATGGTCAAAGGATTCATGTCTTGAGCAGAAGCTCCATTAGAGACCTCCAAGGTCCCTTTCAATTCTATTATGATTCTCACTACAGGGATTCTCGGGTTACACACCAGAACAACTAGACACAACAGTTTTTTCCCGAACGCCATCACTCTGCTAAACAAATAATTCCCTCAACACTGTTTAACTATTACAAAATCTGCACTACTATTTCTGCTAATCTTCTCATCACTCCTTATCACCCAACCCCTCCCACTTGTGACTGTAGGACTGTAACTTTGCCCCTTGTATCCTTACAATTTATATTGACTGTTTCCTAGTATGATTTGTTTGTTGATTGTACCCTATGACTATCATTAAGTGTTGTACGTTATGATTCTTGATTCTTAACTAATGTATCTTTTCTTTATGTATACTGAGAGTACTTACACCAAGACAAATTCCTTGTGTGTCCAATCACACTTGGCCAATATTGTATTGTATTGTATTGTATTGTATTGTATTGTATTGTATTGTATTGTATTGTATTGTATTGTATTCTTTTGAAGTTATGATGGTGCTGGATGAAGGGACAAGACTTATCCCTGAAGTTACGGCCATTGCAGTGTCCCTGGCTCAGGAGAACAAAATTAGAGTGCTTGGCAACCAGCTTGCCTTTACAATGGTTGCAATGTCCTGAGGTCACACAATTATCATTTGCGATCTACCCAACTGGCTTCTGACAAGCAAAGTCAATTGAGAAGCCAGCAGGGAAGGTCACAAGCTGCAGTCTCACTTAGTAACCTAACTGCTTAGTGACCTAACTTTTCTGATCCCAAGTGTGGTCATGAATTGTGGACTACTACCTGTGATAGCAATTCTGTTTAGATTTCAGATCACTGCATCCTAGTGTTTTGACCCAAACCCTTTTCCAATAAAACAAACATGAACCGAAGGGAACAAAAACCTTTTAATAATTCTTACAAATCCCCAGTTAAAAGGCTGCTGCAAACTAATTAACTTTGATAAGTACAAGCTTCACCAAAACTGTGCAAGTCTGCCAAGAATAACAGATAAAAAATATTTCACAACACAAGAGTCTTCAAATACCAACTTAAGATACTCTAATGTCCACGAGGCTGAGTTTCAAAACGTCTTTGCTTCCTGCAAAGAATGTTCACTTCATAGCTGGCTTTTATCTTCTTGAAGGAGGGGGCCATTATCTTGCAGCCTTACTCCTGAGTTGCCCATGCTGCTGCAGCTGCTCTTTCCTGTGAGAAACCCTGCACACACACGTACTTGGCACAGGCTCCTCAGGAATCTGCTCATCACTGCTGCCAGCCCCCACAATCTCTGAAGGCAGCAGTCCATTCCCTAATGGTCCTGGCCCCTCATCTGAGCCCTCCTCTCCTTGGCCATCTGCACCTGCTGCCGGCTAATCACAACACCTAGACTTGAAGAAGTAAGCATGATGATTTGGCTATCAGCGTTGCAGAAAACCTCAACTCCAATCAATAACTCCGAGACAGATATCTTCTCAAAAGTTCCTTTTATTAGAGTAGTAAACTGGCACATCTGGGAAATCCTGAATATGAAAGTTCCGGGTTTCCCTTCAATAAGTAAAAAATTACAAATCCATCCCCTGCACCCACCATCACATCACGTGCCCAATCACCATCCGTCCCAACTTGAGACATCCTCTCAACCAAGTGCAGAAATAATGTGACCTTGACTTAGAAGAAGAATGCTATTATGTCTAACCACATACGTTCCAAGAAATGTCCCCCTCCCATTTTCCCAGGCTTAAGAATGTGGCAGTGTGGAAATGTCTGGTGCTAATATGGCTTCCAAAGCTGACAGGCGTCCCCCCTTGAAAAAAATCACATCCTGAAAAATACAATAAACAAAACACAACAAAGGGTTAACGCTTTGTCATCAAGCCATTTAACCCCCTTTGGACTTTTTTGACCTGAGGACACCAACAAGATCAAACTACCAGGCCTTCCAGAATAATTGTGCCTGCCTCTGCCTCCTCGAAAGCTTACCACACCAGCAATAGAGAGCAACAGCAGAAATCCCTGGCAATCCCAGTTTTAGCCTTTTTCACGTGACTGAGCTCATGGCCCTCTCAGCCTTCTTCTTCTGGAACTTGGCGAAGTCCTGATAGACATGTTCTTTCTCCTAAGCCACAGCATGGAGGAACCACACAGCAATTTCCCTCCGCTCTTTGGAGGTGTTTTATGCTCAGATTTGATGTTCCTTGGTCAGTTTCCTTGCCCTGCAAGGGTTAAACTACAGAATGCCTTATCTTGGGTGTGTGGAGATGGTTGTGTGATATTTTGGCTCTTTGTCAAGGCCCTTAATATACACACCCACCTGTGTTGCCTTGAGTCAAATAGAAATAAAAGCAAAGGTCTTGGCATTATAATCTCCCTTGCCTTTTATTTTAAAAGCAGTGTTTCTTATCCTTAACAATTTTACAATGCGTGAACTTCAGCTCCCAGAATTCGCCAGCCAGCATGTTGGGAAGTTCTAAAATGTTTAATTTTGGCTTCCAAAAAGTTGCATTTTCACAATTACACACACACACACAAAACATATTTTGGGTCTTTATGGTTTGCATCTGACTGACTTTAATAGGATTCTTCTGATCCGTTGTTTAAAACAGAGATGGGATTTTTGGGGGTTGTGCAGCTGTGCATTCATGAAAGGCAGATAACGAAGGAATAAAATAAGATTTTCAATAAAGGACCAGCAAGCCAACGTGTAACTGCCGGGACATCACAGAAGATCCAACCTTTCTCCAGGCTATCCGTGCCATGAAATGTGCATTGTTGCAAGCAAGAAAGAGGGAGGGAGGGGAGCTGCGCATGGAGCTATTGGCTGGTGCACCCCCTTGGGCACTGTGGCTTGTTGAGAGCTAAGCACTGCCGTAGCTTGGTCACTTGATGAATCCCTGCCCAGAATATCAACTAGGGTGGGGGTGGAGGGCTCCTCCAGCAGCTTGTTAGCAGAGTTGCCTGGACCAATGGCTCCCTGCCTTCCGGCATTCCTCTCTCTGCCTGGCTGCACCAGAGGATGTGCCCAGCGTTATCAATCAGATGGAGCCTCCCCAGGAAAGAGGTTGAGAGAGGCCTCTGGTCGGTGGTCACTCGGGACCTCCCAAGGCTCCGGATGGTATCACACCCCTCCAGGTTGTGACCACCAATCGTCAGTGCAAAGAAGATGTTCACACCAATCATCATCACTGGCTGCACGGGAAAGCTGGGTGGCTTTCTCTGCCACCCCCTACCCACCCCCTACCCCCACCCGGCATGGGCCCCAAGGGAAGGGGAAGCACATTTGTCTTTTCATTTCTGAAATGGGACCAAAAGGAGGCTGATTGAACCTTCGCTAGCTTCAAGTGGTAGAAATTGTGGTCATCTTAGGGCAAGGAAGTTAGACTTCCTGCAGCAGGGTTGTGTTCTATCCATAGAGAGTCCTTGTTTAGCAACGGCATCATTTAGCGACTGTTCACACCTATGATGGTGATGAAGCAATAACTTTGTTACCAATCTTTGCATTTGCAACCTTCATAGATCTGACCAGCAAAGAAAATCTAAAAGATTGTAAAGTTGTGTTTTACTTAATGACGACTTTGCTTAATGACCGAGTTGACGGTCCCAATAGTGGTCACTAAATAAAGACTTATCTGGATCTAATTCCATTTCAAATTAAAACAATAAAATCAGGGTTTTGAAAGGGAGAGCATCAAAGGGTAAATCTTGGATTATATTATACCAAATTGGAAAATAAATTATTAGGCTAGCTGGTGATTCTGTGGAGTCCTTGGTCCTTGGTTGTCTACTCAGCCATCCAGCTTATGGTTGCCCCAAAAATGCTTTTCCCCCCCAAGAAGCAACTAGGCTTTCTTGTTTTTCTTTGGAGATGTTTCACTTCTCGTCCAAGAAGCTTCTTTAGCTCTGACTTGATGGTGAGGCATGGAAGGATTTATATTCCTTATACTCTTTTAGAGAGTTGTTGAGGCCTTTTGGAGGTTTATCTGGGTCACCTGAGTAGTGCAAATGGGTGTGGAGCCTTCTTGGAGCTGTTGAAAGGACTAGAGACTGGAGATAGCCGATGTCCTATCTGTATCTGCCACTCTTTTGAAGGCAGCAAGACTGGACAGAGAAGACTGCTGGTTTGAAAGAAGGGTCAAAGAAGCCTTCTAGGTCAAAACTGAACAGCCCTCACTCAACAGACATGACCTCATCTATCTCCAGTCTACAACACAGTCCTTTCAGCAGTTTCAAGCAGGCTCCACACCCATTTGCACCAATCAGGTGACACTGAGGACACAGATAAAGCTCCAAGTGCCCTCAACGGTTCTCTAAAAGGATGCAAATGACCAGCTGTCTGCAAGGAATATAAATCCTTCCATTCCCCACCATCCAGTCAGATCTGAAGAAGCTTTTTGGGAGAGAAGCAAAACGTCTTCAAAGAAAACCAAGAAAGTCCTGTTGCATCTTGGGGAAGCAACACTTTTGGGACCATCTGAGCTTCATTGGTTTTTTTGCAGCTGTTTCATTACTCAACTAGGGTAACATTATCAGTACTAGAAGGGAGAGGGGTTTGCTCTCTGTTTATACACAGTGGCTTGCCGTGTCAGTGTTGCTGGGAGTGTTCTTTTCTTCTGGGTAGTTCCTTGATCCTAGCATTAATTCTTGCTTATCTAAGTGTTGATTGCTAGCCAGAAAGCATTCTGATCTTTTTGTTCTTTTTAGGTTTTCCTTTGTCTCTTTTGAACAGTGTGCAAAATGTGGTTTATCGCTATCTGCTGCGTGTGCACACTATGTGCTGTGCGCTCCATTCTATCCTTCAAGAAACCAGGAAAATGCCTACCAGCTTCACTCCAAACTTAGTTTCTATTCTACTGTCTGGTCAGGATCACCCAAGGTGGAACATGGAAGGTAATCCTTGACTTGGAATCACAATTGGGGCCAGAGTTTCCATTGCCAAGCAAGATGGTTGCGAAATCAGTTGTGCTCGATTTTGTGAACTTTTTTGCCATGGTTGTTGAACGAATCACTGCAGTTATTGAGTCACATGGTTGTTAAAGAGAATCCGGCTCCCTCCCCTTGACTTAGTCTGTCATAAGCCATCTGGGAAACTTGCAAAGGGCAATCCCATGACTCTGAGATGCTACAATCACTGTAAATATGTGCCAGTTGCCAAGTGCTTAAATGTTGATTATATGACTGTGGGGATTCTGCTGTGGTAGTAAGCACAAGGACCAGTTGTAACTCGCTTTTTTCAGTGCTTGTGTAACTCTGAATGGCTGCTAAATGAACGGTTGTAAGTCAAGGACTATCTCTACAACAATTAGACAGGCGAAGGTGGACTGGCTGCTGTATCTTTGCAGCAATCACCCCCTTTAATACTGAGGGAGTTGGTTTATTTCCTCCTCTAAATGGATGCTGCTAGGATTGCTAAATGCAAGGATTGATCATCAGTCATTTTTTTTCCAATGCTGTTCAGTGGTGGGATTCAAAAAGTTTTACCACTGGTTCAGTGGGTGTAGCTTGGTGTGTGTGCTTTGCGCGCGTGCACACATTTTGCATGCGTGTGTGCCAAACACACACTTTGTGCAGGCACAGAGGTGTTCCAACTCACCTCCTGCAAGCCTGCACTCTCCCGGTCGCTTCAGCAGCTGCTGCATAGAGCATCTGCACTTCAAAAGGTGAGTATGGAAGCCCGGGAGGGCACGTAGGCCCAACAGCAGAAAGGCAGAGAGAACCAGTTCAGTCTCTGCTGCTCAGTGGCACTACCGGCTCGGCAGAACCGGAATGAACCGGTAGAATACCACTGGCGCTCTTATAACTTCAAACAGTCCCTAAATGAATGGTTGTAAGGCAAGGACTACCTAAGTTCAGAAGTCATTGTGGTTGCAATCAGCTTCCTCCCATCTTGGGTCAGAAGAGAAAAATAGAGTGGTGCAGTGCAGTATAAGTTGTCACAGGACCCATTTCAGACCCTTGTTGCTAATGGGAGAACAGCGGGAGAAGTCATGTTCACTAAGTGTCTGCCTTTGTGTGCTAACACAGAACGATGCCGGGTGCGACTTCTTCTGTGTATTTTGACAATTAGCACTACGGTGTGAATTGTATTTTAAGACTTCCCATGCAAGTGTTCAGAGAAGAACAAAAATGATGATGGGCTTGGAGGCTAAATTGCATGATGAGCGGTTGAGGTATGTCTAGCCTATCGAAGAGAATTGGAGACAGAGGTGGCATTCAGCCGGTTCTGACCAGTTCAGGAGAACCAGGAGTGGAAATTTTGAGTAGTTCGGAGAACTAGCAAATCCCACCTGACTGGAGATTTTACAGTATTCTTCCCCTGCAACGCCCACCAAGCCACGTCCACGGAACCGGTAGTAAAAAAAATTGAATTCCACTACTGATTGGGGGGACAGGATAACTGTCTTCCAGTACTTGAGGGGCAGTCACAAAGAGGGGGTTGACTTATTTTCCAAAGCACAAGAGAAAAGGACAAGAAGTAACAGGTGGAAGAGAAATTCAACCTAGAACTCAGAAGAAATTTCCTTGACACCGAGAACAGTTAATCAGTGGAATTACTTATCTCTGGAAGTCGTGGGTGCTCTGTTGCTGGAGGTTTTCTAAAATAGATTGTGCTACCATTTTGGTTGGGATGATAGAAAATCCCCTGCCTTGACTAGAAGATTTCGGAGTTCTCTCCCCACATCATGATTCTACATTCTAAGCCTAAAACCAGAAACACTTTTGCCAGCAAAATTGAAGCTGAGGAGAACCTCAACCCCTCTGGAGGTGGGGGGCCATTCCCATCTGATACTATTTCCTCAAGATCCTGAGGAGGACATGGGCTTTGTGAGGGGCTGCCCTTTCCCTTTTCTTTCAAATATTGCCTGGCTCAAGACAAGAAGCAGGCCTCTCTTCCATCCCAGGTGGGAAGCAGGAATGATGGGTAATGCAGTAGAGGCCTGTTCCCCCCTCTTGGAATGTGCACATCTTGGCTGGGTGAAGACCTGGAGCATCTTGGAGGGCTTCAGGATTGCTTGCAAAACCATTTGGACAGCATTGGAGGAACAGATGACTTGAGTTGACATCCCAAAAGGTATTGAAGAAAATGCAACTGAAACTTGGATTCCTCCCAGGAATGAGTCATTAAAGCTTACTCTAAAAATCTGCATGCAAAGATGCCACAGATAATCCATGGCTTACCACCCTTTCAGTCCGAAAAACAGACACAGAATTATGGATTTCTACCCTGAACAGGCAGTTGGGTCATGTCTGGCTATTCTGGTCTGGTATTTCTTTAAAAAAATGGGTGGCCTAATTAGGCACAATTAAGCCAATTGTGCATCTGATGCACAACAGTAATTATGCCGTCTAGAAATGTTCTGCTTCAGAAAAGGGAACAATGTGTAATCAAGACAGGGCACCACACCATCCATTGCACTGAGAGGGGCTGTGGATGGCATATGAACCCAGTCTGGATCCCACCCAGATGTACTTAGTCACCAAAAAAAGATATTGGGGGAGGGGAGGAAGGAAAAGGAGAAGAGGAGAGAAAGGAAAACATTTTAAGTTGCAGCATTTAGGAAGATGGCAATAGGCTATGAATGTACATTTTTCCAGCTTCTCTGTGTGAATTCTTGGGGAGAATCCTGCTCAGGCAGAATAATTTCCTCAGCCTGTTGTCTCAGCTTGGGCCATAGCCTCATCACGGACTCCCTTTGTAAAGTAGTGATGGCCACTGGAGGCTCCTTAGAGCAGTGGTCACCAACCAGTGGGCCGGGGACCACTGGTGGTCCATGAGAAAATTTTGGTGGTCCGCAGAGAAATCTCATCCCCAAAGCAATTAATCCAGGCTGTGCGGGATCACAAGGCTGCGCCACCCACATGGCTTGCGGGAACACAAGACTTGTGTTGCTTGCATTGTGAACAACATGAGATAGTGAGAGGAGGGGGGGAAGGACAGAGGGGGGGAAACTTGCTCCACACGCCTGGCCTGGCCACCGGGCTGCTTCTTTCTGCTCCTTCTGCTTTTGGCTGCATGCAAGGAAAGCAGCAAGTCTTTCCTTCCCAAACTCCGCCAGAAATGAGTCTTTGGGACCCTGCAAGGCATCCTGCTCCAAGAGGCTGTGCCATTCTGGCAGAGTTTGGGGGAGAGAAAGAAAGACTTCTGCTGCTTTCCTTGCATGAAGCCAAAAGACTCTCTCTCCTCCCCCTTCACCCCCCCGAGAATGGAGCTGGAGACGGTACCCTGCGATCCCAAATAAAGAATGATCGATCGGTAGGAAAACGGGGTGGGGAATTTTCCTGCAGACTTTTTGGGGGATTTTCCCGGGGTCTCTGGTCTGTGGGATTTAAAATTATGAGTTTGGTGGTCCCTGAGGTCCAAAAAATTGGAGACCCCTGCCCGAGGGGAACTCTGTCCTCCTGGTCTAAGAGGAGAGGAGGCTCTCTTTGTGTGCTTTGGGGCTGGAGACAGAGGGGCTGACCAGAGTGCTGGAAAACAAGTCACCTTCTTCAGGACCCTCTCCTCTTGGACTTGCTTTCCAGTTCCCTGGCCAGCCCTTCTTCCCCCTCCCCTCTTAGACCAGGAGGGCAGAGTTCCCCTAGGGCGTCTCCGGTGACTATCACTACTTTGCAGAGGGTTTGCTTTGCAAGGCTGGCTGAAGAGCCATGATGTGGTCATGGCCCAGGCTAAGACCATGGGGTGGGGAAGAGCTGCTCCTGGCCGACTGTCAAGGAACAGCGGTGGAAAAGCGCCTTTCAGAGCCAGGGAAGAAATGGGGCTGAGGAAGGGAGAGGACCAAAGGACCTTGCTTGGGATGAGCTGTTCAGTGTGGGCAAGAGGTCAGAGACACAGGCTAACCCAGGGATGGGACAGGAGGCTTGTGAAAGGTTGGGGACTGTGCTTCATCTCCATGCTGGAGAAAGTGTGTTCCATGTGTAGTTATGGGCATCATCCAAGGGGTCAGGTGGGGAAGATAGTGGTCAGCTTCCCAGAGGGCTGTAGATCCAAATTGCCATGACTGGTCATGGATAAGTAGCATTTCTGGACCGAGTCCATTCCCTAGTCACATTTGCTTCTTATGCAATAGACCTTGATTAAGATGGGTGGCCTTCAACTCCAGGCATTCCCCAGTCAGCCATGTTTAAGATGAGTAAATGGCTAGCTGGGGAATTCTGGGAGCTGAAATCCAGCCATCTCAAACATGCCAAGGTTGAGAGACACTGCTATATAGGATGGGAGGAGAGACTGTAATAAATATATTCATTTTGAAGAGGCTACGTAGCTGAGTGTTAGCAGACCTGTGACAATCTCTTAACAGCAAAGGAGATCAAGAAAGTCAAGATGGTGGCTACAACTATGTAATCACAGCCGTCCCTTTTTTATGTGCTTTATTGACATGGCTGAGACAGAGGTAGCAAGACCTCTGGGGCAGGATACTGTCTCCCCATTTGGAGCTGCTTCTGCTTCTCCCTCTCCTGGTCCTGAACACGAAGGAATCAACCACATTCGTGATTTTATGTGTCATAAGGAATCCTGCAAAAACAAAGGTGAGCCCCTGTTCCTGGCTCAGAATTCCTTCATTGAATACCAAGGACCTCTCACGTTCAAGTTTGGTTACCGATAGCTTCATCTGCTCGTGCATGCAGATTATCTTTGCAAATGTCTCATAAGGTTTCCTTGTGGGTTTCAGTGACTTCATGATCACCTGTCATTTGATTGACAGATTTGCTGTTGACTTTGGGAGCATTGGTATCTACAATTTATCACTTGTTGTTGTTTGTTATGATTAATGAGTGTAACCTATGATTTATGATATATGACCTATCATTTTGTTGTTATAGGTATATTGAGAGCTTATGCACCGGAGACAAATTCCTTGTGTGTCCAATCACGTTTGGCCAATAAAGAATTTTATTCTATTTAATTTCCCAGTCTAAGTTTTGGTATTAAACGAGCTGAACAGGCCAGTAGTTGTGCCTGTAATCACTGACCAGGCGAAGAGGGCAACAGCTACAGAGTTTGAAGTAAGCTGTTCCCCGCCATCCAAAGACAATGAAGTGAACAGCTAAGCTTCAGAGAGGATCTTAAAGACATTGACATGGCTGAGGAGGAGAATGACCTGTGTGTCCTCCCCCTTCTATGCTCCCTTCCATTGCATGATGAGATTTCTGAGAGCCCCCTCGCTACTCCTTTCTGCCTCCATTTACCAGGGAGGGGAGACAAGGTCATCAGTGACTGAAAGGTAAGATGAAACTACTGAAATTATTTGATTTTTTAAAATCTCACCTTTATTACCTTATAAATAACTAAAGGCAGTGAACATGCCTAATCTTCCTTCCTCCTCCTATTTTCCTCACAACAATCCTGGCTCCCAGTTGGCTTTCATGCCTAAGGTGAAACTAGAACTCACAGTCTCCTGGTGATTGCCTCAAAGTCACCCAGCCAGCATTCATGCTTAATGTGGCACTAGAACTCATCGTCTCCTGGTGAATGGACCAAAGTCACCCAGCCAGTTTTCATGCCTAAGGCAGTATTAGAACGGATAGCCATGTCTGGCTAGGAAATTCTGAGTGTTGAAATCCACAGATCTTAAAATAGCTAAGGCTGAAAAACAATGGCCTATGGTAACGTCCTCCTAATCCAGACAATTCCATTCAACAGAAACATTTGCAGGGTAGTGATATTTCCAGCAATGGCACTGAAGCAGGAACTGTTTAATTCAAGTCCTGTTCAATTCCTCGTGGCCATCTCTTCTCTCTGTTTGAAAGAGATGCATTTGGTTGAAAATTAAAGATGTTGCAGAAATATGGACATGCCATGCAAGGCAGTGGCTGGGATCATGCAGGGTGCAAGTGTATTTGGGTGGCCAGCGGCATTACATTTAAAATTGGTTAAAAAGGAAGAAGAGACCCTTGCCTATCCAAAATGGTGGGGGTGGGAGAGCCATGAATGAGACAGGCCTCATTTTCTTGGCATGATTTTCCAGCTCAACTTTAAGGGGAGGGTCTCAAGTCTCCACATGAAGGTTGCTTAGAAACAGCAACAGCCCAGGCAACTTATAAAGAGACCCCAAAATTCGTGCCCCTGGGTGTCTGCAGAGTAGGCTCTTCAAGCTTGGGGGCAACCTTGCTGGCTGGGCTAGTTTTGTAGCCCTAGTTCAGCAGAGGGTCCTTATGAGCCTTAATATGTGGCTTAGAGCTTTCTGGGTTCCAGGATCTCAGATTTCGAAAGAAGCAGCTATTCCAGAAGGTGGAGGAGATGAAGAAAACATTCAGAAGGGCAAAAGGAGATAAGTGTTAGGAAGAGGCTCAGTTCAGTGGTGGGATTCAATTTTCTTTTTACTACTGGTTCTGTGGATATGGCAGGGGAAGGTAAAATCTCCATCAGAGGTTCTTCAAACTACTCAAAATTTCCACAACCAGAACTGGTCAGAACCTGCTGAATACCATCTCTGGCTCAGTTGGGCTTCTCCCTGACTCACCAAAGTAAAAGGAAAAAAAATACACAAAGTCTTGCAAGATTTGGTTACGGGAGGCTCTCGCCATAAGAGTTTGTTTAGCCTTCCTGTAGAATCGGTTTCCTGACAGGTCTACCTCATAGAGCTGGCAGCTATTCTCGCCCACCCAAAACTTGCTTTCCTCCTAAACTCCCAAGGAAGAATCAATCCTGGCCCACACAAACAAACACACACAAACACCTTATTAGGCAATCTAAGAGAGGAGGGAAGGGAGTCAATCTACTTGTCCTAGGTTCCTTTGAGTCACCTCGATTGCAATGGGCAGAGAATCTGAAGCCTTGCAGGAGGGGCAGGATTGGGAGGAAATGGTCCTGCAAGCTGCACCTTTGAGCAGGATGGCCCAAAGGTGCTTTGTCAAAGGCAGCTGGACTTCCTTGGGTTTTTTTTTCTTCTTTTCTTGAAAACATTTTGCTGCTCAACTGAAGAAGCTTCTTGGATGAGAAGCAAAATGTTTTCAAGAAAAATAAAGTCCAGTTGCCTTTTGAAAAAGCACCTTTGGGAGAACCATGACCTGAAAGATTGAGAATCTCCATGGACATTTTTGGGCAGGAAGTTCCTTCCTAGGTTTGCAAACTGCAGGGTTTGGTCATAAAAGGCAAGATGGTAGCCAGGCCAATGCAATCCAAGCTCCCCAATTTTAATGGGTTCATTTTGCACTGGTGGCCCACATTCCTCCCACTCTCCAAACCCCCTCCATCCCCTACAGCATGGGTTCAAACTCAAGGATCCGGCCTGCGGGCTACTTAGATCTGGCCTGGGATGCCATCCTGGAAACAGCGAGGACCGCCAGCAAAAATGGAGCTGGGGGGGCTCATTGAGCTGGCCACGCCCCCCAGCGACTCCTATCCCAACCATACGTCCCCCCTTCCCCCCAAGTCAAACACAACCGGATGTGGCTCTCAGTGAAATTGAGCTTGATATCCCTGCTGTACAGCATTAACGAAGCTGTGGTCTTTTCCTGCGTGTCCCTTTCCATTGTGATGCAGGGCAGGGTTTTTCTTCTTCAACCCTGTGAGGATGGGACACTTTGCACAGGCTCAGAAGCTCTGCACAGGGGATTCCATTGCAGGAAGTACTCCTTAGGACCCTCCGCCCCACTCTTGAGCCTGGACTTCCAAAGATTGCCTTCCTGTCCTCCTGCTTCCTCTCTGCCTTCCCTGGAATTTCTCCTCCTCCTCTAGATCTGTCTCACTTCTGCAACCAGCTCCCCCTTTCCCATCTGCGGGAAGAGGGGTGGGATGTGGCCGCCGTGGTAGGGGGTCTTGACGACAGCTGTTCCCATGGGAACCTTTTCCTCTGGTTTCCATAGCAACCATTCAGGGGCTTAGAAAGCTGCCTTGTCCCCTCTCGCTGCTCTCCATCCCCCTCCCCCCCCTCCCCTATCAAAGAGGACATCAAAAGTGATGCAGAAAGGGTTGGCCACGCTTGAGAGCTGGAAGCCCTCTCTCTCTCTCTCTCTCTCTCTCTCTGTGTGTGTAGGACTCAGCAGCTTTGACATCAGTGGACCTGGATTGAGGGAGGGAGGGAGGGAAGGAAGGAAGGAAGGAAGGAAGGAAGGAAGGAAGGAAGGAAGGAAGGAAGGAAGGAAGGAAGGAAGGAAGGAAGGAAGGAAGGAAGGAAGGAAGGAAGGAAGGAAGGAAGGAAGGAAGGAAGAGCAATGGCTAGCGAGTTGAGATCAGATTGTGGCCTAGGCCAGCGTGGAGATGAACAGCGGCGAAGAGGAAGGAAAAAAAAAAAATCTTTTTTGCATGGTTAATTTCGTTCCTTTATTGCAAAATGTGTCCCTCAGGCCAGCACTGCTTTGCAAGGACCAACTCCACATGACAGATTACCGTCCGTATTCTTGTTTAATTAGGAGGCACCCAACGACTCATCGGTGCTTTTAGGGCTGGGGCTGGGACTGAAAGTTGCAGGAGGCCGAACCGTCCTTGAGGCTTGAAAGGGCCCAGGAGCAAGAGAAGGCCACAGGGGTGGGGGTGATAGGGGGTGGGGTGTTGGCAGGCTCATCAGCAAAGGAACAACAGATCAATACCTTTCTTAGCAAAGGGGTCAAGTGTAAGTGATGGAGCAGCTGCAAAGCCTTGACCGCCAGTGTGTGCTAGTAGCTTTTCGCCAAATGAATAAAAAAGGGGGGTTCTGATTTTTGGCTAGCAAAGATTAACTTGGTTCTCCACTGGATGTAAAGTATGATTGTTAAGCAGGTAGTCCTCAACTTACGTCAGTTGCTTAGCGACTACTGGAAGTTCCGACATACCTCCCCAGGACTACTTACTATCAGGATTTGAAGTTACGCTGGCCAACCCCGCCTTGCAGCGTTCAGCAACCCACCCACCCCTGCATTTTCAGCCATTTGTAGCATCCTAAAGTCAAGGCTTGATTGATGATTTACAAGGCTCCCCACCCCCACCCACCCCCCAAAAACCAGCATTTTCTTCTGGTTTATGGCAACAAACACTCATTGCAGACAAGGGATT
Organism: Bungarus multicinctus; assembly: GCA_023653725.1. NCBI lineage: Eukaryota > Metazoa > Chordata > Lepidosauria > Squamata > Elapidae > Bungarus > Bungarus multicinctus. The sequence goes on along the minus strand of CM042835.1, from coordinate 25,880,375 downwards.
CACTTAACAAGCACCGCAATAGAAGTTATAAATTCAGTCACAATCACGTGGCACAACTTACATAATCCTGGGCTCCACTGTGGTCGTAAGTCAAGGGCTACCCTTGACTTGGTGGCACAGTGGTTAGAATGTGGTACTGCAAGTTAACTCACTGCTCACTTCAGGAGTTTTGAGTCTCACCTGTTCTGACCCAGGCTTCCTAGACCGTAACTATGCACATGCTTATTTTAAAAACGAGACTTATTTTATTGCAACGCTGGGAATTATTTTCATTCCCAGCTGGTAATTAATCTCAAACAGTCCCTCGAGATAAGCACCCACCTTTCTTTCCTGTGAAATGCTGCCAATAACAGAAGTATCAAGTGAACTAGAAAAGAAATCAACCGAAGTATAAAAAAAAACAACTGAAGTACAGAGAGCTTCAAGAAAGAATCTGAACCGATCAAACTACTTTGCTTCCTGCAAAGGTTTCGTCATCTTGGCCTGACCTTTATACCTTATGGGAGAGGCAATCACCTCCCAGCCTTACTCCCGAGTCTCCCCTTTTGTTTCAGCTGTTCTCGCCTTCTAGCAGCTCTGTGCATACGCGCACTGGGAACAGGTTCCTCTGAGTCCTCTGCCTCGCTGCTGCCAGACTCCAAAGCCTCCAAAGGCAGCACCCGACTCCCGGATGGTCCTGGCCCCATCTCTGTATCAGACGCAGGACCCTCATCCGAGTCCTCTCCAGACTCCCAGACTGGTCCCTGTTCTTCACCACTGTCTGATTCCGCTGCCATCTGCACCAGCTGCCGGCGAACCACATCACCAGCTCAAGGTTGACTAAGCCTTCTGTCCTTCCAAAGTTGGTAAAATGAGGAATCAGACTGTTGGGGGACAATATGCTGACTCTATAAACTGCTTAGAGGGGGCTGTAAAGCACTGTGAAGTGGAATATAAGTGGTATTGCTATTACATTTGTACTGAGATTGGCATAGTTTATAAACACGTTGATTCTGTTCCCAGATTTGCACAATGATATCCCCATAAAATAACCAAAGAGCCTGATTTGAAAAAAAAAACCCACAAGCCTTTTGGGCTTCAAGACGGCCTTCCCATTTGACACTTGGAGAGAAGAGGGCCTCACTCAGCCCAAAGGACACCACGAAGGCAGCACCAGTCTTGGGTTTCTCAAGATCATGTACAATGTGACCCTTTTAGAGCAAGGGCTGCCTTGAGCTGCTTCTGTAACTGCAGTTGCCCAGAGTTGTCCAGTCAATTCCCTCTCAGCTGTCCATCCCTGGTCCCAGAGAGAAGATCCACAGAGGACAAGGACAGAAGAATTCAAGGATTTGGAATCGTGTATCCCAGTGGATCAGTTTCCAGGACCAGGCAAGATGAAGTGGGAGATTTCAACGCCCAGGCATTGCTCACCTTAATGGAAAGGTTTGGGCGGTTCAGGAAGGGTTCCCCAGGTTCTGGTTGGGTGGGAGCTCTGCTGTCCTTGTAGCAAAGGGAGGCAGTGGCAGATGCTTTCAAAGTTGCTGGGGGAAGCAGAGTGGATAGATTTTTATTTTGGTCATTCCAGCAAAGGGCATGACACCTGCACGCCCCATTTCATGGCCTTTGCCCTCCAAGGAGGCATGTCCTTGAGTGGGGCAGAGAGAGACAGCCACTCAGGCAAAGTTTGAGAGCCACCAGCCATTTTTTTCAGGTTTTCAGAAACCTAACCCATCTGTCCTTCAGATGTCCATCGCCTGTCTTTGCCTTCTGCTACTGGAGTGAGCCCAAGCAAGACTCATCGCTGGAAAGAGCCACAGCTGGCTGGGTCTCTTAGCAAGCAGCAGTAAAGGAAGTGGCCTGCAGCACCGGGCTCTAATGGCAGTAAAAAGCTATATTTAGCAGGAGGCTGGCAAGTGGGAGGAGAGCAGGTCGGCTGGAAGACGGCAGAGTTGGAAGCTCAAAGCAAAGGAAAGACTGTATTGGTGAGAAGGTAAAGGTACGTCCACACCCTTCTTCTACTCCCAGGGCAGGTGGTACTTGGAAGTCCAGCAACTGAGAGTCCTGCCAACATTTCACTTAACCACTCTGACTGCACAGGAGCCCAACTGCAAACACGCTACTTAACCCAATCTTGGCCACTTTAAAACCTGCTTTTAAAATTCAGAACGAAATGCACACTTGAGCAGCTGAAGGTTTGCACGCTTCTGCAATTGGCACGGTCACCTGCTAATGCATGGGAATCCAGCCATGGCCATTTTAAGGCCTGTGGATTTCAACTTCTCCTGGCTGGGGAATTCTGGGAGTTGAAATCCAAGGTCTTAAAAGCGGCCTTGGCTGGTTCCCATGCATTAGCGGGGGACCATGCCAATTGCAGAAGAGTGCAAATCTTCAGCTGCTCGAATGTGCATTTCGTTCTGAATTTGAAGAACAGCATTAGATCAAATACTTTAATTGGCAATCAATGGGATCTCAGCTTGGGAACCGTCAATGGAATCAAGGCTGCTATTAGAATCCAAAGTGTCCTTTACCTGGGCTGATCAGAGGAGTGAGAATGCAGGGTCTTCCTATAAGGAAGCGCAGAAACTGATTTGGTTGTGACTGGCTAGTTGGCTGGCTGGCAGAAAATAGGGCAGAGTTGCAGGAGAAAGGCAGGCAAGTCCCAGTTGACCATCTGTGGTCTTCCCTGCTACATTTCACTTCAAGATATATGGATTCCAACCACTGGTTCCTCTGCTGCAAGGCTAAGAGATGCTTGCAAAAAAAAAAAAAAAATTAGCTGTACTAATCAGTGATAATTTCTGGGAGACCGATATGGGAAGATGGAGCTGCATTGCAAGGGAGGCCAGGGATGATAAAAGAGGGACTACAAAGCCAAAGACATTGCAGGGTCTTTGTGTGTTTCCCCACCAGCCCTTTCCAAAGCATGAATTTCTCCAAATATGGAGGCTGGTTGAAGGAGGGAGGTCTTTGCTTGTTTCAGCCAGTCCTGAAAATCTGCCATGAAGGGGAAACAGCTTTTGATCAAGGGATGTTGCTCTCGTGAAAATGAAATGCTAGTCCTGAAACAGCCAGCTCTGTTTTTAACAGAGATAATTCCTCTATAATTCCTGTACAAAAACAATCTACTACTGGGATCTCTCAACCACCACTAGCAGGCGTGTTTAAAAAGGAGAGCGAGGAAAAGACACCATCTTTCAGGAGAATTGAGGAAGGAAGAAATTGGTCTCAAGGCACTGTGGCTCTAGGAGAAAATGGGTGCAGGTGTGACTGTGAACCCAAACAGTGGTACAGAGGTATGCTGCCCTCCCCATCCAACGTGTTCCTCAGAGCGTCTCATGCAGTTAATCCAAAGAAGAAGTGCATCCTGGCAGGCTAAGCAGATGTCAAGGAGGAAGAGGGTGTGGGGGGGGGGGAGCAGCCGATCTTTCCTCTACATGGGTCCCATCCATCACAGTGAAGATACCAGAGTCTGACTGAAGTCCGTGAGTCAGAGGAGGTGGAGATCCTCGTGAGCAACTTCTGGCTGAGAATTCGGTGTAATGATACCTTTTTCCTCCAAGCTGACAATAAGCATAATCATTTCCCCTCCGGGCTTTCCCACAGTCTGGCCTTCTGCTACCCCATCGGAGGGTGCAGGCCACATCATCCAAGGCAGGATTCCAGATTCAGTGGAAGAACGGGTCTGCTCGCTCAAGCGAAGAGGAATCCCTTCTCTGTGCTCCTTGCCTCAGGCTTGGCAGAGATTTCCCCCCACCCCCCGCAAAAAAACCCTTTTAATTATAAATGCTCGTCTGGGGAAAGCAGCCAGGAGTGATTCGGGAAATCCACGGACAGAAACTGGCAGCTGTGCCTCATCATCGCGGGAACGACGTGCCAGCTCAAGCACAAGGTTCCGACACGTCTGTCTGGGAACCAGCAGCAGCAGCTTCTCTGCGCAAGCTCTCCCAGCCAACCGACAGCGGCACCAGCAAGGCCCGTCACGTCGGCGAGCCTCCCTCAGGAGGGCAGGGCATGCAGAGGGTTGTGCCCTGCCATTGGCAAACGAGAGATGGAGAAGCCGAAGCCTCATGGTGCACCTGGACAATCTGCTCTGGATGCTGGCCATGGTTTCTCTGTGGGGAGAGAAGGGAGTTCCACGGAAGAGAGGCAGGATCTTTTTCACCTGCCCGTGAGCTGCACTGGGGCACTGAAAGCAAAGGGAGGGGGCGGGATCTGTCCTCACTAATAGGGCATTAATAATAAGTTTGTGAAACCCACTCACAAACTTCATGGTATAGGACAAGGGTCTGCAACCTGCGGTTCTGGAGCCACACGCGGCTCTTTTGGCCTCTGTTGCGGCTCCGTCGGCTGATCCCACCACTGGCTGGCCCTTCCCCTCCCTGTCACTCCTCGCCTGGCCTGAGAAGGTAAGGGTGATGGCGGGAGATGGAGACTTGCTCCCAATTCCAGAGCACGAGGTGACTGGGTGGGAGTGAATGACGTCGAGTTGGCTACGCCCACCCAGTCACATTGGTTGTTAAATTATTGGCTCCCAGTGTTTTCTGTGGGAAAACGGGTCCAAATGGCTCTTTTTGAGTGTTTTAATGTTGCAGAACCCTAGTATAGGAAGGCGGCCAGCCTCATTCTCCCTCCTTGCCACCTGCCACATTATAGTCCTGGCTGATGTTGATCTGGCATTAACAACCAGGAATCTTTGCCAACTGTCTAGCTGGGTGGCAGCAGCCACTTGCTGATAAACTTGCTATCTGGCAGTCCCATCTGGGACAAGAAATTGCAGGGATGGCATCCTGAAGCATGTTTTTGCATTTTGATGTTGGAGGCCTTCTCTCCGTTTTTGTATCCATGCCCACATCCCTCCCCACTAGTTCTTCCAGCCTTAGCTACTGCTCTGCAGAGACCCCAGGGACCCAGACTTCTGGGCCCCTCCCTCCACGAGGACTTGGCAGAATAAATGGTGCCACCTCCTTCTCGGGGCTCCTTGAAGCAGCACAAACAAGGCTCTGCTGCCCTCTAATGCCAGCACCTAGAGCGCTTTTCAAGCAGGCAAGCATGGACTTGCTCCACGAATGCAAATAGATGACCAGGGGCAATTTTCCAACCCATGAAGCTTTTGCTTCCATATCATGGAGGTAAGAAATGTTAAAACATTTTGAAAGGCTAAAATCTCTTGACAAATTCTGAACAGAATAACAGAAAGGGACCTTGTAAGTCATCTAGTCCAACCTCCCGCCAAAGCAGGAGCCGCTACACCATTTCTGACCGATGGCAGTCCAGTCTCTTCTTGAAAGTCTCAAGTGATGAAGGCAATTTCTGTTCCATCAGTTGATTGCTCTGCCAGAAAATTTCTCCTTATTTCTAGGTTGAATCTCTCCTTAATCAGTTTCTGTCCATTTCTACTCTTAAATAAGTTTGTTCAAGCAGTTCCCATCCTGCCTTCCCTACCCTTGATTACAGGGCAACAGTTACAGATAGTCCTCGACTTACGACACGAATAGAGTCCAGAATTATGGTCATGCTGGCTGTTAAACGGGTCATCCTATGAGTACCCAACTTTACAACTTTTTTTGTGTTGGTTGTTAACTGAATGTTGCAGTTGTTAAACGAACCCATTGTTTCAATGGGCATTTTTGCAGACTGCAGAACGTCCAAAACACAATCACATGATTGCAGGGTGGAAATGGGGATGGCTGTTAGAGCTTCAAATCCAGGTTGTAATTGTACTCAGTGAATAGTCCTTAATGGGTCTAAGTCTACATGGAGGGAAGTAAGCAGTGGGGTACTACAAGGCCCAGGATTCTTCAATATCTTCATTAATGACTTAGATGAGGGAATAGAAGGGGAACTTACCAAATTTGCAGATGATACTAAGCTGGCAGGAATAGCTAACACCCTAGATGAGAGGCTGGGTGGATCTTGACAGACTTGAACATTGGGTTCTATGTAACAAAATGAAATTCAACATATAGAAAAGTAGTTTATACTTGGCAAGAAAAACCAAAAGTACATATATAGACTGGGGGAAAACAGGCTTAACAGCAGTAACTGTGAGAGAGATCTTAGAGTCTAAGTGGACAACTTAGAATAACATAAGAGCTAGCAAGCTAAAAAGCCAATGCAATCCTAAACTACATTAACAGAGGGATACAATCAAGATCAAGTGAGGTACTGAGACCATTCTATAAAGCCTTAGTAAGACCACACCTAGAGTACTGCATCCAGTTTTGGTTACCACACTATAAAAAAGATGTTGAGGCTCTAGAAAAAGTGCAGAGAAGAGCAATCAAGATGATTAGGGGACTGGAGGCTAAAATATATGAAGAACGGTTACAGAAACTGGGCATGGCTAGTCTAGCAAAGAGAAGGACCATGGTAGCAGTGTTCCAATATTTGAGGGGCTGCCACATAGAGGAAGTGGTCAAGCTATTCTCCAAGGAACCCAAAAGCCAGACAAGGAATAATGAATGGAAACTGGATGAGACATTCAACCTGGAAATAAGGAGAAATTTTCTGACAGTGAGAACAATCGATCAATGGAATGGACTGCCTTCGAACTAGTGGGAGCTTCATCACTGGAGGCTTTCAAGAGATTGAGCTGCCATTTGTCAGAAATGCTTGGGTGGGGGTTGGACTAGATGACCTACAAGGTCCCTTCCAACTATTAATCTGTAATTTGGGCCTTTTGCTGCAGGCAGGTGGTTATGACTAGTCGTATCCCACAATCACATGTTCATCATTTGTTGGCTTCAAACAGCTTCTGACAAGCCCGTTCAATGGAGAAACCACAGGTGTAATAGCAATTTGTGGTCACTTGATGTCTCACTTAATATGCAATGAGTCATTAAATGACTGAATGGAAAGTGATATGCTAAGTTTGTGGTGGTCACATTAAGTCTTCCTTAAGGACTGCATTATTTAGCATGAACTGGGGATGGGAAGCAACGAGTTCGGTTTGTTCTCCTTCCTCTGGAGCACCAATCTGTCACTGTTGATGATGGGGAGAGGTGCTGTCCATACTTTTTATTTTTTGGGGTGCTGCACAACTCAATCCTTCATTGGTTAAGAATGAGGTATCTGCAGATCTTCAACCTGGCTTGCTGAATGATGCCATCATTCTATTCCAATGTTGGGAGGTTGCAAGAGCCTGGGTAGGGTACAATAGGCTTTAGCTCAATCCAAGCAGAACCATGCAGCTTGCGTGTTTGGACCATTTGATGCCAGATACTTTCCACTGTTGGCCTTGTATGGGGCGTGTGCCTCAGACCTAGTGTGTAATTTGGGGATCATCCTGGACTCATAACTTCTGCTTGAAGAGCAGAGGGCAGATGTCACTAGATGAACCTCAAATTGGGCTCCAGCTGAGCCTGTTCCTGGACCAGAGGCGGCTGCTCACTGTCACTCATTTCCTTGTGACCTCTCATCTGGACTACTGCAATGCACTGTACTTGTGGGCTGCCCTTTGAAGAGCATTCAGATGCAACATCCTTATTCTGTGAGCTGCAATGATTCTTCTGGGTTCAATTCAAGGTGTTACCTTTAAAGCCTTTTGTGGCTTAGGGTCAGGTTACTTGAGGGACTAACTTTCCCCAATTGTTTCCACCTGTCCAACTAGTTAGGCAGGAAGGTCCCATCAATTAAAGCAGGGTTCTTCAAACTTGATAGCTTTCAGACTTGTGGACTTCAACTCCCAGAATTCCTCTTCCAGTCATGTTAGCTCAGTAATTCTGGGAGTTGAAGTCCACAAGTCTTACACTTGCCAAGTTTGAAGACCCTTGAGTTAAGAAAAGCTAGTTAGTGGAGCTGAGGAGACAGCTCATTTCTGCCATAATGTCCACCATGTGAAACCATCCCTCCAGAGATTAGAATGGCCCCAAGTCTGCTGGCCTCTCACGAGGCCTGGAAGAACCTGGTTCTGGGCCTGGGACCTTGAGGTTATGAAGGGACCCACCTCTTGGTTATGTTAGTGATTTAGGTTGATGTAGCTCAGTCGCTGTATGTTTTAACCTATGTAATATTGTCTTTACTTAAAACTGTTTGCCACCCAACCACTTGTCTATGAAGATTCTCAATTATCCAGATCATGGCTGTTCCAAAGGGGCTTTTCCAAGACTGACCTGGACTTCATTTTTTTCCCTGAAAAAGTACCTTTGGAACACCCAGTTACTTGCTGAGAAGGGCAGCCAGACAAACTGATTAAATTCATGACCACATTGTGTAGTTGGTATTGATCAATTGATCACCAATAACCAAAATGTTTTATAGCTTGGTGTATTGGCAAGAACCTTAGGATGGGTATCTGACTGGAGCTACCTAATCTGGATTACAAAATTTTGAATGACTATTATCTGGCAACAAAGGTTGCTGTCCATACACGTTAGACCTACATTTAAGCTTTAAGACCTGCACTTTAAGACTTGTAGACTTCAACTCCCAGAATTCCTCCTCCAGTCATGTTAGCTCAGGAATTCAGGGAGTTGAAGTCCAGAAGTCTTAACTTGCCAAGTTTGAAGACCCCTGGTTTAAGAGGTTATGTGAAGGAATGAAGGTGGGGAGTTGATTCAGGATAGAGGGGATCTTTAAGCCATGGTAGAAGAGATTATCTGAGTCCTGGTAAATTAAGAGTGTGTAAGAAAAAGCCCATACCTTTGTGTTAGGTGTAAATCGAAATAGAGACTGACAGCTTTCTGTTTCAACACCCTCATTGTATTGCCATTCCTTCCAAGACTCCTTTCTTGATCTTGTCTCCTTGAAGAGCTTGGCAAGCTATAAATACAGCTTCCTCTTTTGCTGCTCTTTTAGCAAAAGGGAAATTTCAGTCACTGCAGAAAATAAAGCAGCCACAGGGCAGGAAGAGGAAACGCAACCACAAAGCCCAGAGAGATTCAGCAGGCTGGGATTATTTTAATTACCTTGGACATAAACTAAGGCTCAGCTGTTGCAGGCAGCACCTCCTTTTTTAATTTTTGCCAACATCCATCAGCAATTGGCTGTGTCCCTGCTTTCCTTTAGAAGCCACTTCGGAAAGGCCTGGCGTGACGGAGCTTTGCCATCAAGGCAAAAATCTCCCCTTTGCTCGGTTTGCCAGATGTCTGCTGCCGATGTGCACGCGGCAATAGAGGTGAAGCAATATAGACAGTCCTCAATTTACAACAGAGCCCAAGACTGCTGTTGCTAAGCAAGACAGTCTTACAACCTTTCTTGCTAGTTTTTTTTTTAAAATTAAGCTGTGCAGTTAAATTTAGTAATGATTGTTAAGTGAATCTGGCTTCCCCGTTGACTTTGCTTGTCAGGTGGTGGCAAAAGGGGAATCGCATGGCCCTGGGATGCTGCAAACTGTAACTATATGCCAGTTGCCCAATGCCTGCATTTGGATCACATCACTACCATAGGGATGCTGCAATGGTTAGAAGTGTGAAAAATGGTCATAAATTACTTTTTTCAGGGCCCTGTAACTTCAAACGTTACTAACCAAGAAGTTGTAAATCAAGGACTACCTGTACCATTGGGGGGAACCCCACAACAGTGTAGATCAGTGTTTGTCAACCTTCACAGTCTTAAGAGCTGTGAATGTTAACACCCAGAATTAGTCACACCCCTGTCCTGAGTCTGGATCTGCAGGGGAAGAGGAGCTGGAACAGGAGCTGACACAGACAAGAGGCTCAGTTGGCCTTGGAGGGAACTGGGGAAGGGCAGAGTCCATCCAGGCAAGGCTTTTCTGAATTAGTAAGGCCTGCAGACAGAGAGCCCATGAGATGGGCAAGGATTACCCCCTCCTGATCAGAGCAAGGAGAGAAGAGAGACTGCGAGACCAGCTTGGGGGGAGAGGGGGGGAGGAGAGTGCCCCGCCCCCTTTCACAAGGCACACCTGGGGACTGAGATGTCAAGAGGTGCCAGTGGGAGGGGCCTTCGTCAGGGAACAAGCGTTGGATCTGTGGAGCCTCGTGTGCACTTGCCAATGCCTGGAGATTGCTGTGCTGTCTTGTGGGGCTTGCCAGTTTGCCTGCTTCGCTGAACTTCTTGCTCTGGTTAATGTTTGGCTAACCTGGCTTATTGGACTGCTGGCCCTTGTTAATGTTTGGGCTAACCTGGCTTACTGGACTGCTGGTCCTGGTTGCTGTGTGGCTAACCTGGCTTCCAGCCAGAGGCTTCTGAAGGTGCGTGAGAGAGCTTTGCTCCAGGACTTACCGTGAATGTGGGAACGTTTGGGGGGCACAGTTGGAGTAACAAAGGAGAATTAGATCTACTCTCTGGTTGTGTTGCTTTTGTGCCACACCCTGGGTCATCACAGTTCCCCAGCTAGAAATGAGGAATTCTGGGAATTAAAAGTCCACACTTCTTAAAGTTACCAAGGTTGAGAAATGCTCCTCTAAATCATTTCAGGATGCAAATGCACCCAACAGAATGTTTCCAGGAGCCGTTAGAAGTTCCTTTGTGCTGTAAAGATAAAATCCTAGATCAGGGGTCTCCAACCTTGGCAACTTTATCACTGGACTTCAACTCCCAGAATTCCTCATGTCTGACTGGGAAAGTCTGGGAGTTAACATCCACACCTCTTAAAGCTGTGAAGGTTAAAAAACATTGATCTACACCGTTGTGGGGTTCCTCCCCAAAAAACCAGTGGTAGAGTTAATCCTTGGTACACGTAATTCTAATCATGGCGGGCTGAGGAATTCTGGGGGTTGAAGTCCACAAGTAGTGAAGTTGCCATGGTTGGAGGCCCCTGCCCTATATTTTCCTAGCAGCATATCCTGATGAGCTACAGCCCAAAGCCTTTCAGCAAAAGAACCCTGAAGCAGCAGTTAGTTAAGAAACAAAGTTTGCCCAATTTATATCTCAAAAAAAAAAAAAAAAAAAGCTTTGCCCAATTTATATCTCAAATCCTGGGTCGCTTCCTTATGAGCATCATTGTCTTTTGATGTGACGAATGTCTACTTGTTCCTTCAAAGGCAGGGAAGGCATTTGGTAACTGCCAGTTGTGCTCTGTCATCACTAGGGCAGAACAGGCAAGTCCCATGGCTGTCAGCAGTTTTAGACATAGGACTTCCTGCACAGGTTTATGCCCAGCACATTAGAAAAGGAAAAATGACTCTAAACCAATGAAATTTTGCTAGATGTGATTTGTTTTAAAAATACACACAAGAGCCTTGCTGCCGTGGATAGGAAAACGGACAGTAAAGACATTTCATGGGTATTTTCATTCTCTTACAGACATTAAGAATGAGTGAATACTTTGCAGACTGTTTTTTTTAAGGTACGTATCTGAATAAACAGGTATCAGTCCCAGCACCTCTATGACTCTGAACAGCAAGGCACAATTCTGGAGTGTAAAAACATTAATAGCAATAGCACTTAGACTTATATACCACTTCAGTGCTTTTACAGCCCTTTCTAAGCGGTTTACAGAGTCAGCCTCTTGCCCCCAACAATCTGGGCCCTCATTTGACCAACCTCAGAAGGACAGAAGGCTGAATCAACCTTGAGCCTGGTGGGATTCAAACTGCCAAATTGTAGGCAGCCGGCGGGCAGCAGAAGGAACTTGCAGTACTGCACTCTAACCACTCTAAGCCCTACTGTGGCAAAAAAAGTTGTAAAATCAAATGAGGCTCATTTAACAACTGCCGTCATAAGTCGAGGACTCTCTATACAATTGGAAGGCTTAATTTAATGAATCACTACAATTCCTCTCTTCCTCCCTACTCACCTCCAAAACATGAATGTTGGTTTTGAAAGACAACAAAATCTGATCCTATGCAAAGTGGTTTCTTCCATTTTGAAGTACTTTTGGTAGCACTCTCTCCTGAATGGCTTTTAGAAATCGTAGGACAGCTGAACTCTGAGTGACCGAGACCATGACTCTTAAAATATACCTCTTCATGCTTTCTTAGCAAATGGAGCTGACAAGACACTCCATGCTTTTAACACAGAAGAGTCCAACCTTGGTAACTTTAAGACTTCCAGAATTCCCCAGCCAGCATGTTGAAGTGCACAGATCTTAAAGTTGGCAAAGTTGGACATTCTTGCCTTAACATACAGACCAATCAGTGAAAAAGCACTTACAATAGATCACCAACCATGTGCAGATACAGAGGCAGGAGATGTTCAGATTTCACCTCCTGGAGTCCCATGACTCCACTGCTGGTGCGCAGCAGTCAGGATTCCCTTAGGAAGTGTGCACAAATGATCAAAGAGGTGGCCTGGAAAAAATCAGCTGACCAGCAACTGGGGCTTAGACCAGCACCAATAGTGAGTCCATGACTGGAATAGAAGACAGCAATGGCTATTAGCCTCACCTTCTTTTCCAAAGGCTGCCAATATCATCTGGCTGGGCACAGAAGGAAGTGGATGATAGGATAGAGAGGCCTTGACCTGACTGAACAATGTCCCATGCTTTTTAAAAAGGTAGAACGGGAAAGATTTGACTGGTGAGAAACTCCCCCCTACTATCCCTGCCTTTGTATTTCTTAATGTTTAATCACTGATAGGACAGTTTCAGTGCAAGAACGCTCTATAATCACCTCAGGCCTTTTCTCTGCACATAAAGGTTCTTGTTTCAAGCAACTACTACACAGGAGACACAGGAAATACCATCTAGTGTGCATGTGAGCCTTGTTAACTCGCATCCCTCGTGGTTTTGTAAAACGTTTCATAACATTTATTAGTCAGAAAAGATGCTGCCAAACTATGAGTGTTTTATACTAAAGGGAGTGTTATATACCTCCCTTTCCCCCATTCTCTTTCTTCAAAAGGATAATCCCTTCCACCTCTCCAAGTGTTAGCTGAAATCATTTCAAGAGTTTCAATTTCTTTCTCTACAGCAGTATTTTTCAGCCCTGGCTGCCAGGCCCACTTCAACTCCCAGAAGTTCCCAGCCAGACATGAGAAATTCCGGGAGTTGAAGTTCACACATCTTAAAGTTGCCAAGGTTGAGAAACACTGCTCTATTGTCATTGGGGACAAATGTACCCAACAGAGTGTTTCCCGGAGCTGTTAAAAACTCCTTTCTCCTGCAAAGATTTAGAGGACCGCCTGCCATCAAGATCCTACAGCCCTGCAGTGTTTTCTATGGAGGCTGGGGGAGAGAGAGTAGAGGAAGTTTTGATTACAGACCTTGTGTTTTTTGCTAAGCTGCAAATTCTTACAAATGCAGACAACCCCTCCCACCTCCCAACAAGTCCTTAGGCAGCCCAGAACATCGACAAGAAATACTCGTAAGACTGGGTGGTTGTTACAGCTCTTAAACTGCTCCACAAAGTAGGCTGACAGAAATTGAGAGTATAAAAATAAGATATTTTCCTTACCAAAGCAAAAACCAAACCAAAGAAATGGTAAAAAAGACATACAAAGCTCAGGGCCGGCCTGACTGCATGATTCCCAAGCCCCGTGCTCCCGCATGCTCCGTGACCCAGCGAGGAAACGCTCCTCCTGCAGGGCAGGCACCTGAGGCGGCCTCTCGGTGCAGTCTCGGGTGGCCCTCAACAACGCTGGGAGCTGCTGCTCTCCATTACCTCTGCACCTCACCCTCAGTTCAGCTTCAAATCAGCCTCTCTGGCGGCAGAGTACGAGTAAGCTTTCCCCAGCACCAGGCGGTCCCGTAGGAGTTTGAAGAAAGCGTAGTAGTTGCTGAAGAGGATCAGGGCCAGCGAGATGGTCTGGTGCCACTTCTCGGAGACCACCAGTGAGTAGAGCTGATAGAAGATGATGGCCCCCTCAAGGAGGAGTAGGATGTTCAAGATCCGCAGAGGCTTGCTGAAAAAAAACTAGAGGGAAGAGAGGTTTCTTTGGGTGAATGTCCGGCAGTTCCTGAGACCCAGTGAAGGTCCGAACTTCACAAAGATACTGATTCCAATCCAGGAATCAGAGTAAAATTATATTATTTAACATTCACACATTTCTTACTTTATTTTTATTTATACCCAACGTTTTGTGAGCATTCAAACTGACTTGCCAAACCAAAACAGAATCTTAAAAGTTAAAAATGCAGAGTAAATATCTCAAATCTTCATCCGATCTTTTGCTATTCTTACCTTGAACCTCACAAAATTGCAAAAAGGGAAATGGAACTGAAGTCACTTTGATGGGGAGCGGGGTCCTTAAAAATACAAATGGTTTTTTATTTAGTCAGTGCTGTGTTGCTCTCTTGGCTGTCAGAGTGGGGCTGAAAAACTCTGGATGACAATACAGGAAAAGGGCACAGAGAAGTTTGGGGGAACAGCGGCAGTGCCCAACAGAGAAATACCAACGTGTGTTCTAAGTTATGGGCAACTGTGTTTATTGACAGGGGTTTATTTTGTCAACAATCAGAGAGCATCCTTCAACTTTCTAGCCTGTGGTTTTCAGATCAGCTGCAAGAATAATGGGCAAATAGTCCAGAAAAAAACTTTACTGATAAAACCAGCCTTTTGCCAACACAGCAGGGAGATGCAGGACAGCCTTCACTTTCACATACAGTGGTCCTGGAACTCCCCATTCTTAAGAACTCTCTGTTGTTAACAGCAGCATCACTGGCCCTGTGCTCTGGGCGTCTCTTTCAATTAGAAAGTTATAGCCCAGCCTTTCTGGTGATGGAGAATTAAGTTCCCATTTCCTCTTCTTTAGGCAAATGACGAATGTCTTGGCATGCTTTTAAATTAATGTTCCAGGCCCCAAATTGAAAAATACCCTAAAATAAATAATAATAGAGGCTGTAGAAAATTCCCAGTAACAGTTTTCCTGGCTGGAGAGCCAATGAAAAGAACATCATCTTCTGTTCACACGGGGCTTGGAGGCTTATAGACGAAAGCTACCTCTGCAACATCCAGAATCCTTTGGGCTACAAGCTAAGCAAACTGGAGCCTGGTTAATTCTTGGTTGGGAGACCACCAGGAAATCCTAGGACAGTGATGGTGAACCTTTTCGGCACCAAGTGCCCAAACTGGAACACGCCACGTATGTGTCCATGCCGGAAGGCCGAAAACCCAAAAACCAGCTGGCTGCTGCGCGCATGCCTGTTTTTTGGCCATTTCTGGTTGTTTTTTAGGCCCTTTTCAGACCATTTTTTGGGGTTTTTCCAGACTGTTTTTCGGGCCCTTTTCATGCCCCAAAATGGCTGACCCTGTTTTTTGGCTGTTTTCTGGCACCCCAGAAACCAGAAGAGCAGCTGGTGATGGTGCACGTGCCTACAGAGGGTTCTGTGTGCCACCTCTGGCACGCATGCCATAGGTTTGCCATCACGGTCCCAGGGACTGTAGGGTGCTTTTAAAAAAAAGTCCCTTAGCAAACTACCGGCTGCAGTCCCTAGAGACCAAGCCGCTGTGGAGGGAGGGCAGGGCAAGAGGGCAGCCGTCCACGGTCAATGCGTGCACAAGGAAAGCAGCTTACGTGAAAGCGGAAGTGGGAGACATCCGAAGGCACCGCCACATTGGAGTGGCCCACTGCTTTGTAGACGTTTTTGCTGTGCTTCACTAGCACCCCCTGTGGCCACAGACATTCGTCCGTCCACCTGCAAGACACGTGTAACAGGCACCTGAGGGAAGGAGCAGAAGGAGCGGCTGGGCCTTTCCCAGCGGCTAACCCTCCCCTTTGGTGGCACTGACTTCCAAGGGGGAGGACAGAGGACTGCCAAGCAGCACAGGGCTTGTATTCTTACTGAGAGATGCTGGGCAGGAATTTAACATTGGAAAGGAATAGATATACATAGTCATTGAGAGGAGAGGGGGGGAGGGAGGGAGAAGGGTAGTAGATTGTCTTTCAGATCAAAAATCCTGGACTGCTAGAGCAGGAAGCGGGGTCAAATTCAAAGCCCAGGGTCAATGTGGCTCACAGGTTGCTTAGATCTGGCCTGCAGGGCTGCCTTGGAAACATCCAAGGACCGGCCCGTGGTCCCTCTGCTAGCAAAAACGGTGCTCGGAAGGGCCTTCCCGAGCTCCGTTTTCACTGGCAGAGCGCTGCAGGAGGCCATCGCAACCAAAAATGGAGCTTGGAACTATGGGGTTCCGTTGCCTTGGGAGCTTGAGAGCCAGTCTAGGCACTTGCCCTCTACTGCCTAGGACTCTGGACAGCCTGCGCCGCCATCCAGGATCCTCCGTATGGCCTGAGAGGGACAAGAAGGCTCCTCTGGAGGACAAGGGTATGGCGCTCTCCCTGGTCTTGCCTGGAGACAGGGGAGTCCCCCAGCACCACCCAGGCCACCATAGGCGCCCCTGACACGAGCAGTGTCAAGCTGGCCTCAGCCATCCTAGCTACTCAGCAACTACTGACCGATCCCTTCACAAGTCCAGGCAGTCCTTGAATCACGACCACAACTGAGCCCAAAATTTCTGTTGCCAAGTGAAACATTTGTTAAATAGGTGTGACTCATTTTACGACTTTTCTCTTCACAGTTCTTAAATGAATCAGGGCATTTGTTAACAGTAACACGATTGTTAAGTGAATCTGCATTTCCCATTGACCTCGCTGATCAAGAGACTGCAAGAGGGGATCATGGGGCCCTGGGATACTGCAACCCTTGACCGAAGATCGGTACGCTCCTTCTATCTGGGATGGCCGTCCCTTCCACCGAGCGCGCAGCTTCAGGAGGGACGCCCATGGAGTGGTGAGGGAAGAAGGGGACACCCGCCTAGCCAGCCAGGTTAGCCAAATCAACCCTGGCGATCAATGGGGTGACATATGTCGCAGCCAGATCGCCCTCTTATCCAGGGGCACTGCAACTGTCATACATGGGAGTCAGTTGCCTGGCACCTGAATTTTGATGATGTGACCATGGAGATGCTGCAATGGTCATCATTACGTCCCTTTTTTCAGTGTAATTTTAACGCTGAACGGTCACTAAATGAACTGTTTTAAGTCGAGGACTACCCATATTTGAAGTTACAACCTATCTCCACTGGGGGTCCTGACAACAGCCTCTTCGCAGTCATATGGCATGTCGGGGCACTTGGCATCTGTCCCACATTTAGAATCTTTGGCTGCATCCTGTAGTCACGTGACTATATTTTATGAAGGTTTTCCCCGGTTTCTGGCAAAATTGTCCCACAGTGAACCATTAGTTCGTATTAACAATCATGGCAGCCACTTAACAATCGACACAAAAAAAGGTCATAACATTGGGTCGGTCAAATGGTTGACCCGTTTTACAATCATCATGATTTATGACCGTGATGGGTAGGTTCTATAATGGTCACAAATCGAGGACTGCCTATATTGCATTGAGATACAATGTCCTGCAAATGTAGAGGAACACATTGAAATTAAGCAATTCCCCAAGACCAAGAGGTACAGGAAGTGAACTAATGTTATGGACACAAACCTGCTAAGTACAGAACTGTGCTGGCCAGAGACGGCACACAAGTGCAGCCACTGCACAATTAATAATGTCATAGAAAGCTTCCTTTTATAGTAGCCACTTCCCCACTCCCATCTCAAATTGGACATTATGGGCCTTTTACAGTAGACCAGAGGTGGGATTCTACAGGTTTGCACCTATTCGCTAGAACCGGTTGTTAACATTCTAAGCAGTTCGGAGAACCGATTGTTAGAAGAAATTACTGGCCTAATCCTGTAAGGAAGACAGGAAGGAAACATTCTGGTGTTGCTTACAGAAACTGCCTCTCCATTAACCCTTATAATATTCTTGGCAGGACTGGACTTCCTGTCTCAGGAACTTCTCTGGAGTATTTTTTCCTCCTTTGCTGATACTTTGCTTGTGTGGAGTGACCATTCAAAGTTACAATGGCACTGAAAAAAGTGACTTATGACCATTTTTCACACTTACGACTGCTGCAGCATCTCCACAGTCAGGAGAGGCCAGGGGAGGAGATGCGTGCCTCGATGTGAGTGATGTTGACCATGCCACCCAGTCACATGACCAAGCCACGCCCACCAACTAAGCCACACCCACAGAACCGGTTATTAAAAAATTTGAATGCTACCCCTGCAGTAAACCCAATACCAGAAGGCTCCTCAGATTTAGTTGACGCTTTTCAAAGGATCCTTGATGGGCCATGAGAACCCCACAGAGAATGGAGAAAAGAGGGAAGTGAGGCTACGAGCAGGAGAAGGACTGGGCCTTTATGCCAGCTTGTGAGCCCCCAAATAGCATTTAGCCAGTTGAACACTTAAAAATGGTTAAAATATTTATAAAAAGGTTTAGACCACACTTAAGACGCCTGTTACTTTTCCCTCCCACTGCTTAAGGCGGCATTCGGTACCTCCAGGCTGCAACTGACAATTCTGAGAATTAGGAACCGACAAGTTTAGGAAGGCTGCTTTGTACAAAGGGAGTCTCTAAAAGGACAGAGAAATTGATTTTTGAAAGACGGAGGCTACTCACTGATGCTGCAGTACATTGGAGCAAAGAGACGGGTCGACCTTCTGCCAGCAGCCCAGATGTGCAGCAGCCTTGTGCAGGAGGTCGCAGTAGCGGGCAGGCAGTAGGTGCTGCATGAGGATGACAGATGTGCTGATGGAGACCAACAGGAACAACTCGCACGACCACTGCTTGTCGTAATACTGAGTGCTCTGTGGGAAAAGGTCAAGGAACAAACAGGGGGGAAAATGAGGTCCACAGCTGTACTTTCCAAACTAGGCTTGCATTTTCCCAAAGTATCCACGGGACAGCTCTTTGACGAGGGGGAAACGGGAATTATTGGTGGAAGTCTACAGCACTGGGCTTGATCCAACAAGGCTGTCCAACTTCTTCATTACATGGTGGGGTTCTGGGGACCAGAATAGGTCAAATATGTTCGATCTTAACATCTGATCTGGAGGATGATTTCAAAATATACTTATAAATAAAACCAAAAAAGCATTTACTGTGTTGTAAAATGTGAAAAAATATGTGAACCATCTCAAGCTTTGTCTCTATAACAAGGGTGTCCAACTTTGGTACCTTTAAGATTATGAACTTCAACGGGGTGGAGTTTACATCCACAAGCCCTAAAGTTTCTAAGATTGGACACCTCTGCCCTAAAACAATAAACCAATTTGTACAACCTCACCCAAGGCACAAAATCAAGACACTGTTGAACTAATTTTCAATAGTGGTGGGTTTGAGCAAGACATCAAAACTGACATCCTTTTACTGGTTAACAGATTAACAGTGTTGGAAGGGACCTTGTAGGTCATCTAGTCCAACCCTCCCCCTCCCTGCCCAAGCAGGAGACCCTACACCATTTCTGGCAAATGGCAGTCCATGACTGCGTCATAACGCCATGGTCTCAACCCACATCTGAGATCCCTAAATTTATGGTGCTGAAGAAAAATCGAACAGGATAAAACCTCCTGATTCTGAAATAGACAGAAGAAATGAGTAACTTCCAGAAGAAAGTGACAGTGTGTTTATGGGGCCGAATGCATGAGGTTAAGTTAGTTATATAAATACGTCCAAACGGAATCATTTCTAAAAGGGCCCCATTCCCTTTGAAAAAGGAAGGAGAGCAATTCCCTTTCGGAATGGGTCCAAGCTTGAGCGACAGGTCTGCCTGCCCTCCCCATCCCACAACTGGATTATCCTGCAGGAGCCCCAGTCCACAATCACCTACCTTCACAAACCACACTGGTACAAAGGCCACATAATAGGCACTGAGCATGGAACTTAGCAGCACCTCCTTCATGCGCCAGTTGAAATCCACTTTCAGATACTCCACTTCATTGCGGATCAGATCTGGGGAGAGACAGCAGGCGTGGGTGGGCATAGTCTCCATGCTGTAGAGCTGCCGAGTGTGCTGCTTCCAAGTCTCCTTGAGAACGGAGAGGTAGTCCTTTCCCCGCAAGCTGACATCCCCTGTGTCACGAGGGCCAATGCTGGCCACAGGAGAGAAGCCGCCGCTCTTGCGGAAATCGCAGTTCAGCTGCAGGAAGGGGATGTACATGCCAAACCTTGGAAAAGGAGACCAATTCTGAAGTAACTTTTCTGAAGTTATATTCATCATCCAGGTTACTTTCCAAACACTGAGTAGCTAATAATCTAACTGGTATTCATTTTAGAGTTCTCACAGAAATTAACATGAATCCGTTGCCACTAAGAATACTGTAAAACAAGTCAAGTGAGAGATTGGGAAGAGGCCTACTTAATGCCATAGTTATTTAAAGTAATTGAAAGAAATGACAAGTAACATAACACAATGCTTACTTTGGCGTAGATAGAATAACTTATTAAAATACAGTCATCAAATACTCAGAAGGGGACAACTATGTCATCACTGGCCACTGACCAAAACAACTAGATATTAAAGTAATGGAAATCCAAAATCATTGGAGGACTATAAATGCTTCCTTAATACAGATGGTCCTCAGTTAATGACAGCAACTGGGACCAGAATTTCTGTCGCTAAGCAATGCAGTCATAAACTGTGACATCACGTGACAGCCTAGCAATAGCAGGTCCAGCTCTTCCTGGTTGCTGTCCTTAAGGGAATCCAGAGCAATCAGTAAGCAAGGATATCACTTGGTCACCATTTATGACCTCCTGTCTGCTTCCCCATTGAATTTGCTTGTAAGAAGTCAGCAAAGGTCACAAATAATGATTATGTGACTTCTAGAGGCTGTGACATCATAATAACAAGCTGGGCACTGAGAACTAGCATAAGGAGCACTTGTTCAGTGCCATCACAAGCTTGAATAGTTGCTGAACAAGTCATTAAGTAGGGCCACCTGTAAAAGAACAAAATTTGTTAAAGCTAGATTCTGGCTCAATATATTTTGGATATACAAAACTGTCAACAAGATTTGAACAAGTATGAACAAAGAGAAACATTATATTGGATTATATTGCATAATAAGAATTTCATTTTTTTAATGTGTGCCAGTGCATTCACACAAAAAAGTGACGATAAAGGTTCTTATAATTTTTTTTTTCCAATTTCCTCACTGAAAATAGCAAACTTAGTATCAGGGTTCCGACCAGGGCCCTAATGCAATTAAGAGCCTCAAGCCATCTGGCAATAAAAATCCAGTCTTTTATTAGGAGTACCATGTCAGCCTTACCTAGGTGAAGCCAACTCTGACTTCACCCATTCCACACCTCACCTCTAACCCCATTTCCCCTTCCCAACGAGATAATTTCGAGGGTTGTGGAGGTCACTTCCTCCAGGCATTGCTGGTACCGTTGGAGATGGCCTTGACTTGCTCGGCCAGGTTACATTTTGGTATGACTGAGGAGTAAATTCCTTGGTGCAGCTGCCAGGCCCGATTTCCCATCCCCCTGCCTATGGTAACTCAAGAGCAGGTCAGGGAAGCTTCACGAGTTGACACTTAGCAGGCAAGTAACAGATAAAGTATTGCTATCTTACTGACTAAAATGGATTTAAACACCTGAAACCGCTATGAATAAATGAATAGTTCTATGAAAGATGAAAGATGTAGGGCCCTTCTGAGGTGGTTCATCAACGCCCTAAAATTACAAATAATCAGTAGAACAGTGGAATATTCTGACAATGCTTTATTGATAATTCCCTCATATTCTCTGTCAAGGGATGTAAGGAGCTCCAAGATCGCAAAAACTGGTACATGTGGGCATTAAAGCAGCAAATGAAAAATTATAAACTTCCTAATTTCATACACGCATGAAACAACTTGCTAACAAAGAGATTCCTATCTTAAAGCTTTTTAGAAAGTAAACTGGAAAGACAACCAATACTGTAATGCTATGAGCATACCAAACTGGATGTGAGCTGACTAGAATGCTATGGCTAATACTCTACTAGGCATAGCATTCTAGTCACCATACACCTCCGATCTGCCACAGCAGTTAAGGTAATGAACCGGAAACCAAGAGGCCATGAGTTCCAGCCCTCTCTTAGGCATGAAAGCCTGATGGGTGACTTAGTGAATCCCATTCCTTTGGCCCAATCCACCTCACAGGATAGTTGTCGTGGGGAAAATAAAAGAAGGTAACATGAGGTATGTAATGTGTAATGATAGCACTGGATGAACAATCGCGGTGGTGCAGTAGTTAGAATGCAGCATTGTAGGTTAATTCTGCTGACTGCCAGAAATTCGATTCTCGCTGGCTCAAGATTGACTCAGCCTTGCATCCTTCCGAGGTCTGTAAAATGAGGACCCAGATTGTTGGGGGCAAGATGCTCATTGTAAGCCGCTTAGAGGGAGCTGTAAAGCACTGTGAAGTGGTACATAAATCTAAATGCTATTGATATTAGTATGCTGGTGATATCCAGCTTTGTAAGAGCCGTGGTGGCAGAGTGGTTAGAATGCAGTACTGCAAGCTAACTCACTGCTCGCTCCAGGAGTTCGATCCTGAGCAGCTCAAGGTTGAATCACTTTTTCAGCCTTCCGAGGTTGGTAAAATGAGGACCCAGATTTTGGGGGGCAATATGCTAACATTGTAAACCACTTAGAGAGGCCTGTAAAGCACTGTAAAGCGGTATACATGTCTAGGTGCTATTGTATTTAAGCTCCAGGGTGGCCAAGTGATGTCATGGACTGTAAAAGTATGGATGGGGAAATCAGGCTGCAACTCAACAATGACAAAACCATATGGCTGTTGAGTCTTAATGCTTCCTGGATCCAGGGCATTCCAGTCTTTAGGTTAAGATTCGGTTGCACTACACCAAGGAGAACTGGTACAGAATCTTTGTACTATTCCATTTTGTTCTCTAGTAGAATCCTCTCCAGGACCAGTTCACAGTCACTCATGCATCTGATATGTCCCAGGTGGAGTACTGCAATGTGCTCCATATGGAACTGCCTTTGAAGATCATCTGGAAGCTGCAAACTAGTCCAGAATACTTCAGCATAGAAAGTTACAGGTGCATTTCAGTAAATCCATGTTATACCTCTGCTCCATGCACAGACTGGTTGCAGTGTGCTTCTGAGTGGAATTCAACTATCACGTACACTTAGCTAATGTATGTCACCTAGAGCTAACCAAAAATGAAGGTGGGATGATAATACTACTACTTCGAATAGGATGTTAAAAAACACAAAACTGGCATTAGCTTTCATGAGCACACAAAAGCTTATGCCTTTTAATAACATTTGTTAGCCGGAAAAAGTGCTATTGGATTCTTGATTTTTAATCATGAGATAGTTTCATTTTGGGAGTATTTCAGAACCAGAAGGAAGCAGAAAGATGGGAACTGACAGCCAATTTGGTCTAGTGGTGAATGCACCAGGCTAGAAATAAGGAGATTGTGAGTTCCCTAGTCCTGCCTTAGGCATGAAAGTCAATTGGGTCAGTATGGGCCAGTCAACATCAGACTGAGTTCTAATCCCACCGTAGGCATGAAAGCCAGGTGAGTTTGGGCCAACCTTGAGTTATTCATAAAAATAATAAACGAACAATCAAGTCCTCTATTTTGGTACTTACGGATAACATAGGAACAAGAGGTTGAGGAGTGAGTATGATCGGAAGAGGTGGATGATGGATTGGCACAGGCTCCAGCCTGCGCCGGTTAGGACAGCAAAGCGCATGGTGACAAGGAAGATGGAGCGTGGCAAGGAGACCTTGCCCGTATGAGAAGCCTAAAGGAACAACAACAACAAAACAAAACAAGGATATGACTACTTCTGGTTAGGAGGAGGAGAAGAGCAAGGCTTTGCACCTGCTGGCCAGGCAGGGCTGGCTGGCTGATTGGGCAGGGGGCTGCTGCTGCTTCAATAGAGAGGACGAGGAGAAAAACAGCTCTTGCCCCCTTCCCTGCCACCAGCAGCTTAAATGCTCCAGCTAAAGCAGGGACTGCACTCACTCTCTCTCATACACAAACACACACAGAGTTTGGAGACCCTCCCCTCCTCCCTCCCTCTCTCTCTCTGCTGTGGCAGTTGCAGTGCTTCAGTGTCTGTCTGGCAGGGCGCACAAGTAAGCCAGTGGGGGGCACGGGGAGCAGGCGGCTCCGCACCTCACCTCACCTCACCCCCCACCTTGCTTCGTACTCCACTACCCTGCTCAGGTAGCTCCTGCCTCCCATGCCACTGCCCGCAGCTTGGCTGAAGATCGCCCTCTCTCTCATACACAAACAGAGAGAGTTTGGAGAGCCCTCCTCCTCTGTCTCTCTCTGCAGCGGCAGTTGCAGAGCTCCAGGGCCTGCCTGGTGGAGCACTCAGGTAAGCTGGCAGTTCGGTCCCCCCCGCCCTTACTTCATACTCCACCCTCCACAGACTTGCTTTGTGGCCGTCACACCAATGCAGTGCTCAGCCTCCTACTAGATTATGGAGGCGAGCAAGAAGTGGTGAAGAATGAAGTGATGTGAAGGGGGGTGCAGGATGAACCAAGGCAGGGGGTGCAGAGCTGCCCCACCCACCCCGCCCCGCCTTACCTGAGGGCCCTTCAGCCAGGCCAAACCCTCACTCCCACCCAGGGCAGCCACATCCCTCTTCACTAACCTTTCCAGCTCCTTTTGCCACTGCCAGCTGCAGAGCAACTAAAGTCGTCTGTGGGACTACGATTTAAAAAAAAAAAAATAGTTCAGACCTTCCAACTTCTCACAAAAAGAAAATGATCTTGCGAGATTGGAAGGCCTGGACTATTTTTTTTAACCACAGTCCCACAGACGATTTTAGTTGCTCTGCACAAGGTGATAGAGAACTGGGCCTGCGCATGCGCAGGCATGCTGAGATGATGTGGGCTGGTCTGAAGTGATGCGGGCCGGACCTTTAACAGATTCCAGGAAAGCCAAGCAGGCCAGATTTGGCCTCATTGTGGACTGCATCCGGCCCGCAGGCCTTGAGTTTGACACCCCTGGTTTATTATGGGATGGAAGCAACAGTTCCTTCCTGCTGCTAGGCATTTTGTGGAAAGTTCCTGAAACTAGTGAAAGCCACTGAGGGCAGCGTTGTTCTTGACATAGTAGGAAGCAGCCAAAGCATAATCGGAAACAGCAATTTCCTACATCTCTGACTTAACTGGGTCAACTTTACCTCTTTCACTTCCTTCACAATAGCAATTATCAATCTTCTTGCCAGAACAATAGTGGTCACTGCCAGGACATTGAAATCAATGAGATGAAAATTCTGCAGGAAGGAAAGACAAGACTATGGTTACTCTAGTAGCAACAATCTAACAAATGCCGAAAAGCAAGAAGAGTTCCCAGAGAACCGTAGGAGAAATAGGAAAATAAAGCCGTGAGTATACAGGTAATCCTTGACTTATGACCATAATTGGGACAAGAATCTCTACTGCTAAGCAGATGGCTATTAAGGGAATTCTGTCCAATTTTTCAAGCCTTTTTTGCCATGGTTATTTAGTGTATCATTGCTGTTATTAAGTGAATCACATGATCTTAAGTGAATCAAGTTTCCTCCCCAAAGCTGCCAAGGTTGGGAAACACTGGATTACAGAATCAGCAAAGATTTCCTAACATACTGCCTATATAATTGAGCTAACAAACGTGGGAACAAATATGTAACGTTTATAAATGGGTATCAGGAAGGCATTGCCACTGCCCCCTGTCTTCAGACCATGTATCTACAAACTTCCCTCTCATTATAATGGCTGGCATATTTTATGAAGTGCACTAGAGTTTATGCTGCAATGTAGTTGCTGGGCCTGAGGATGCACACTCCAATGGGTGCAGCCCCAGGCTTTTCCTCAACTACAGCTTTTCTTAACACCTTTCAAATTAACATTAGTAGTTTTTTAAATGATTAAGCCCAGACAATATAGAACAGGGTTTAGCAGGCTGGAGAATTCTGGGATTGAAGTCCACACAATTTAAAGTGGTCAAGGTTGAGAAACACTGGTATAGAAGGTTAATATTAACTGAAGGGATTAGATTTAAGAAAAATATAGTAGCTTTCACTTGCCATGTCATGTGCAGCCCTTGTCCATTCCCCAAGACTCACAGCAGATCCTATTGTACATTACACTTCTATACTCTTCAGTATTTGAACTATTTGAAATCTTTTAAGAAAAAAATTTGAGCAGCCATTTTCTCCAACCTGATGCCTATATATATAAAATAAATATAAATATGTAAATATAAATATAAATAAAAGCTAGGAAAAAGTGGGATAGCTAGCATTACCACCAGATGGATTCGCAACTGGCTGACAAACCGTACTCAACGAATAGTCCTTAATGGGTCTAAGTCTACATGGAGGGAAGTAAGCAGTGGGGTGCCACAAGGTTCCGTCTTAGGCCCAGGACTCTTCAATATCTTCATTAATGACATTGATGGGGGAATAGAAGGGGAACTTACCAAATTTGCAGATGATACTAAGCTGGCAGGAATAGCTAACACCCAAGAAGATAGGCTCAAGATCCAGGTAGATCTTGACAGACTAGAACCCTGGGCCGTATCTAACAAAATTAAATTCAATGTAGAGAAAAGTAAAGTCCTACACTTAGGCAAGAAAAACCAAAAGCACACATATAGACTGGGTGAAACAGGCTCAATAGCAGTAACTGTGAGAGGGGTCTTAGTGGACAACCAGCTAAATATGAGGAGTGTGTGGTGGAAGCCAAAAAAGCCAATGCAATCCTAACTTGCATTAAACATAGGGATACAATCAAGATCAAGGGAGGTACTAATATCACTCTATAAAGCCTTAATAAGACCACACCTAGAATATTGCATCCAGTTTCAGTCACCACACTATAAAAAAGATATTCAGACTCTAGAAAAAGTACAGAGAAGAACAACCAGGATGATTAGGAGACTGGAAACTAAAACATATGAAGGAACTGGGCCTGGCTAGTCTAGTGAAGAGAAGGACCAGGGGAGACATGATAGCAGTGTTCAAATATTTGAGGGGCTGCCACAGAGAAGAGGGGGTCAAGCTATTTTCCAAGGCATCTGAAGACCAAAAAAGGCATAATGAATGGAAACTGATCAAGGAGAGATTCAACCTAGAAATAAGGAGAAATTTTCTGACAGTGAGAACCAATGGAACAGAAGTTGCCTTCAGAAGTTGTGGGAGTTTCATCACTGGAGGCTTTCAAGAAGAGACTAGATTGCCATTTGTCAAAAATGGTGTAGGATCTCCTGCTTGGGTGGGGGGGTTGGACTAGATGACCTACAAGGTCCCTTCCAACTCTGTTAATCTAATCTAAATGTGACTTTAAGATCTTGCAAACAGGTAATCAGATATAAAATACCCACCAATGAAGTATGGGAGGGAGGGTGAGATGGTGGGTACCACCACACTGTTTTGTAGATGTTTATGTAGTGAACAAAGAGGGCAATAAGATGACAAAAGAACAGCTGGAGTTCAAACAAGATGTTCCTCTCAATGGGCAGCTCTGGGATCTTGCAGTGTTGGAGGGGAACCACTGTTTGGGTTGCCAAAGGAGGGCTGGAAAGGCCGGTCCCTGAACCGCTCCTGCAAGAGGAAAACAGGATGTCAACTCAACGAAGAGATTCATCACGTGCCTTACTCTGAAAGAGATAATTCCCAATGGCCCAATTGATAAGTGAACACCACATGATCAGTTTAAGCTCAGTTTATTTGAACAACAGTGTGGGGTAAAAAACAGTCTTTATCTTGAGGATTAAAATAAACTGTTATAATAAATGCTGGCCAATAATAATTCTTATTATTGATAACGTGGATTAAATTTTCTGCTTACAGTGAGACTACAGAGTTAATAAAATGGAGGTTTGCACAAGTCAGACTTTGTGGCTGTTACTTCCTAGTTACCTTGGAGGAATATGTCCTGTTTTGAAATATTTCTGAGCAAGCCTCTGTCACTGTTTGAGCAAGTGATTAGAGAGGCTTATGCGCATTCAGGAATGTTGGTAATTTTCTGGTATTTATTTCACTTATTCAACTTCCAGAAATGTAATTTGGTCTGACAGGTAGTCCTCAACTTACGACAACTGAACTCAAAATTTCTGTTGCTAAGAGAGTTTTGCCCCATATAATGACCTTTCTTGCCACCGTTGTTAAACGAATCACCCCAGAAGTTAGTAACATGATTGTTAAGTGAACCAGGCTTCCTCACTGACCTTGTCAGAAGGTGGCAAAAGGGAATCCTGACATGACACTGCAACCATCATACACACGAGCTGGTTGCCAAGCGGCTGAATTCTGATTACGTGACCATGGGGGATGCTGCAACCGTTTCTGAATAGTCATAGGTCACTTTTTTCCAGTGCCATTGTAACTTTGAGTGGTCACTAAATGAACTGTTGTAAGTCAAGGACTGCTTGCATTTCTACAAATCTGTTTTGCACAGAACTCCTTCCCCTACTTCATTAACATCCCCATGTCCAATCTGTTTGTTCTTTGCTCATGCCATTACAGTGCCCTCTAAAGGCCTGCGGGAGAGATTCGGTCTCCGATGTGCTCAGATCCGGCCTGCCTGGCCATCTGGAAATGGAAAGGGGCCTGGCCTGCCTCGCTTCCGCCCATCCCATCCCATCCCTACTTGCATGTGCGCATGAGGCAGCGGGTGAACTTGCACAGAGCCCAGCCCACGCCATCCCAGCAGGCATGGGGGTGCACATGACACTCCGGGATGGACTGGGCCTGCGTGCAGGTGTGCGCAGGGGATGGGGGCAAGGTGTCCAGCAGCAGGGCTCTGCAGCTGGCCCTCCAAGAAGCAGGTATGGCGGTGGTGGCACCGACAGCAGTCAGTCAGGGAGGAGACGCAGGTGATGCGGATCACCAGGTGTGCCTGCTCCATCCCATGTGGCTGGGACAGGGCAGGTGGCTGTCCAGGCCCGACTGCATGCCTCTCCCCTGCGCCTCTGCCTCCAGCTACTTCCGTGGCGGGCCAAGACAAGGTGAGGAGCAGCTGCTGCCAGACACTGTCGGCCCACCTACTCTTCCCATCTGTTTTGGTCCGCGGTTGGAGAGCAGGTCGCCGCTGGTCATCTCCTTGGCCCCCTCAAGGTTTTGCATCCCTCTCACACATCCAACATACCTCGGCCCTGCTGCAGGCCACTACCACCACCAAGGCCATCAGCAGCTTGTGCAGGTCTATCAGGCCGCTGCCATCGCTGCCTGGAGTAGCAGGCCTGCCCAGCTCGAAGGAGGCGAAGCAGCCAGCTGGAAAGGCCAAACAGAGGTGGTTGTGCATGCGCAGGCCCAGCAGGCGGAAGGCAGCCATTGCAAGTGGGAAAAGCCAGACCTCCAATGGCGCCATGGCCGCCCAGGCTCAGCTGGGATCGTGTGCCTCCCTCCATCTCTGCTGAGTTGGGCGGCCATGGTGCAATGGGAGATTCAGCTTTCCCCGGATGGTGGCTGTCTTTTGCCTGTTGGGCCTGGGCATACGCTACTTGGTCTTTCTAGCTGGCTGCTTCGCTTCCTGAGTCTGCCGAGCAATGGTGGTGGCAGCCCGCAGCGGGGCCAAGGTGTATCGGGTGCATGAGGGGAATGCACTCCACATTCAGGCCAAGAGCAAGACCCGCGAGGGGGCCGAGATGACCAGCAGTGACCTCCTCTCCAGCCACAAGCCAAAACAGACAGTGGGAATAAGTTGTCCAGCGGTCCCCATGGACAGCCAGCCCGGTGATGGCAGCGGGCTCTGGAGCTGCAGCGTGTGCCAGCTAAGGAGCCGGCAGACTGCGGCTACACCTGGAAACCATCCCCTCTGCATATAAAGGGCGGTGAGCATGCAGTGACCAACAGTTTCCGTCTGTAGATGCCCCTGCCTCACCTCACCTTATCCCACAGGACGAGCGTCCTGCCACGCCCACCCACCGGAGACCCCTGGATTCCCTCCCCAATTCCACTCAGTCCTCACAAGCAACACCCACGTGAGCGACATCAAACTGGGCATGCTTAGTCGGCCTCCCCTACTACCACCACCTCTCCCGGCAGACAACTACAAGACTGATCCAGCCCTCAATGAAATCGAGTTTGACACCCTGGTTTAGAGCTATCATCCTCTTCTTATCACTTGCAATAAAGGTAAAGTATTGGATCAACAATAAAGGTAAAGTATTCACCTTACATCATTGATACAGTGCCAGCTGCATATCTCAAGGCAGTTTATACAGAACAATTAAAAGCAAGAGAAATAACCATTACAGCCGAGAAAAGTAGCTATAGTTCCCTTTGCACAGATATATTTTAAGATGGCATAGAAGCTACCTCCAGAGCAAACCTTGGCCACAAGAATACTTAGCATCAACACCTGGTCATCAATAATTTCCATATCAAATTAAAGAGTGATTATTCTAAAGGCCTGAAAATTTTAAAATCAGCTCCATGAAAACAGTGAATCATTGCACTAATCTTCCGTGGCTCATCACAGCTGATCAGGATGTGAATTCCACAGAAACACACTTTTTGTTGTGGTTTTACATTTGTTTCAACAAGAACTTTGCCCTGTAGCACAGCTTTACCTGGTACGTGAACGCACACTAGTGACTGAAGAAGTTGTGGAGTGGCTGGCACCACCAGGAGCTCCAGTTTCACAGAGAGGATTGCGGCAGTAGGATGTCCGGTTAGGTCCCCTTCTTCCCCCTGCCATAACCCCTGCACTCAGAGGGGCAGCCCCACTCCTCAAATGATTTCTTTGATTCTATGAACTGGAAATGAAAATGTTGTTAGGCCTGCGTTGTTACAGCAATTCTTAGAATATCCGGAAAGTTCTGTATAGATTTACCATTTCAAGAAAAGCATCTCATATGAGGGGTTGGTGTACAAATATCAAACCTACACATTACATAAACATATTAGCAATCTGTGTAAGAATGATCAACACCATAAAATTCTTCCTAAATTGCAGATACATTAGGCTCAAAGTTAAAACTAGAAATTTCCTGAATCTCACTTTCAATTTATTCATTATATTACAGCAGCATGTTTCATGTATCTGTTTGCCATTTCTGTTAACTCTCTTCCTTAACCTGGTGCTCTCCTGCTCTCAATGGCTGACTAGGAAAAATGGGGATTATTATCTAATAATGTGCTAAGGATGCCAAACTGTGGGAAGCTGCAAGGAGTTCTACTTATAACAATCCTAGAGCTGCTTCATGCAGATATATGCACACTCTAATGATGCAACCTGACTAAATCTGGGCATCTACTTTGAGGAATCCTGTTTAAATTTTTGAATATTTTATCACTTCGGGAATATTTGCACATGGGTCTAGAAATAGCACTGCTACATTTAAACATTCAAAACTAATTTCTGAAAATCTCATTTCCTGGGGCCACTTGCTCTCAAGTAGGTTGTTTTATATATAAAAAAATTCTGAAAGAAAAAAATCTTACGCTACCATTTTGGGCATAGCTTGGCAACTTTAAGACTGGTGGACTTCAGCTCCCAGAATTCTCCAGCCAGCATAGTTGATAGAGTATATGATCACAGGGTTGGAAGGGACCTTGGAGGTCCTCTAGTCCAACCCCTGTTCAAGACAGGGACCTTATACCAGGGGTCCCCAAACTTGGCCACTTTAAGACTGGTGGATTCAAGTCATAGCTGGCTGGAGAATTCTGGTAGTTGAAGCCCACAAGTCTTAAAGTGGCCAAGTTTGGGGACCCCTGATCTTGGGGGGAAAAATGGGGTGCACAATGAACCAAAACTATTTATAGTCATTCATTCCAAAACACTTTTATATCCATTTTGCAAAGTCAGGAACACGCCCCCCCCCCCCTTCAACATGTAAAAGAATCCACACAATATAGCACTATTTATACCAGTTGTTTTTTCTTTCAGACTTGACCACTTTTAAGCCACTTGTACTTCAAGTCCCAGAATTCCCCAGCGATGAATTGAAAGTAGCCAAGTTTGAAAAACACAGGGTTAGAGCGTACACAGTTTAAATAGAGAAAGGGAACGGGACCATCAGCAAGAAGTCCCTAAAAGTGCCACGGGATATAGCAGACAGCCTTAAACCTGGAAGAGTCACTCCAGAGAGGGTGGTTGGAGCACATCCTGGAGTAGGTACAGGTAGTCCTCGACTTACAGCAGTTCATTTAGTGACCATTCTAACTTAGGGGAAAGTGACTTAGGACTTGTTTTTCCGAGTAGCATCTCCATGATCATGTGATCAAAATCCTGGCACCTGGCTATTGGTTCATACTTATGACTGCTGCCAGCAGCCCACATTATGTGGATCACTTTTGGCTGCCTTTTGGACAACCAAAGTCAATGGGGAAATCGAATTCAGCTAACAATCAGGTTACTAACTTATCAATTGTGGCGATTCACTTAACAAATGTGGCAAGAAAGGTCGTAAAACGGGACAAAGCCCTCTTAAGAAACGTCTCGCCACAAAAAAACGTGGGTGTCCTGTGGTCGTAAGTCGAGGACTACGTGCAAGGGCTTAGATTGTAAGTCGAGGCTCAGGAGGCAAGAGGCGCTTGTGGAGAACAACGGTTTGGGGTGATTTGGAGGAGGAAGGGATCGTTACGGACCCCATTAAACAGTTCTGGGGACCAGGAAAAGGCGTGTTTACAGCTGAAGCATCACCGGGATGAGAGGAGGCAGAAACGGAATCTAATCCGCGCCTCCGCCGCTGTCCTCCTATCGAGCCCTGCGATTTCCCGCCTTCAGGCGATCAAGAAAGCCAGACCCCGCAGGTCTGTTCCGGCGCGACCCTTGTGCCTCACGTGAGGAGGGAGCCGGGTGGACGGGACGGGAACGGGGCAAAAAGCGCATCCTCGTGTCGGAGGAGGCCGCAGCTGCCGAGCAGCAGCACTGGCCGGAGGTCGGAGAAATGCGCGGGTCCCCGCCTCCCCCGGGACGGAGCGCGGCTGAGGCGCTGCAGGAGCGCTAAGCGGCCGATCGCGCAGCGTCCCACCACTTTCGCCTCACCCATCGCCAGCAGGGTCGCTCAGCTCCAGCGGCCGCGGGAAACAAGATGGCGGGGGGCGAGGCGCTCTCTCGGCGCTGGGAAGGGGACGGCGGCCGCCGAGAGACAAAAGACCTGTCGCAGAGCTCGCGTGAGCGTGCTCCGCCCCTTCGCGTCCCGGCCCTTATTCTGGGAGGAGCTTCGGGTGAGGGTGCGCGCGCAACGCGGCGTGCCCCGTAATATCTCTCCTTGGTCGAATTCCAGATCGCCCGGAGAAGTGGAGATCGGCGCCCAGATGGAAGGAGCCATTTTGCCTCGGGAGCTAATGTGTCTTATGCAACCGCCCCCAGGATTCCAGTCTAGACAAGCAGGCGCTCGTAGCTCACCAGTCTGCCTTGCGAAGCTTAGCTGGAGACGCGCAAGGACCCACTCTTGAGCTTAGAACCCTAAACAAGATTGGATGGGAGACCACGAGAAAATCTCACACCACCAAGTAGACCAGGGGTCCCCAAACCTGGCCACTTTAAAACTTGTAGACTTCAACTCGCAGAATTCTCCAGCCAGCATAGCTGGCTTAAAGTGGCCAAGTTTGGGGACCCCTGGTATAGGGTCTCTGGTTTGAACAGGGGTTGGACTAGAGGACCTCCAAGGTCCCTTCCAACCCTATGATCATATACTCTTTTATCAGCTATGCTGGCTGGAGAATTCTGGGAGTTGGAAGTCCACAAGCCTTAAAGTTGCCAAGTTTGGAGACCCCTGAACTTGATTTAGGCTAGAAAATCCTGGAATATTTGGCAAACTTTTTAGGCTAGAAAATCCTGGAATATTTGGCAAACTTTTGCCTTGTCAGCTATGCAGACATGTCCATGGAGTCTGCAGAAGCTGCTTTTTAATTCAGACTATTTAATTCCGAAAACCATCTTTCTCCAGCTGCCCAGTGAAGTGAAGCTGTTGGGTGTCTGCTTCCCACTACTGTACAATCTTTGGCAACTATAATTTAGCACCTATATCCTGACAGCATTTCGATGTTAAGTTTGTGTCTGTCTTCATATGCCAATGTTTCTTAATGTTCTGTACAAAAATGGCCACAAATAAAGATCTTTTGATTTCCAGTCAGAGCATTCTCCTGAACTTTAGCTGCAGGAAACGTTGCCTGCATATGACTAGAATCAACAACTTGCGTTTCCCAGAGCTGTGCATTTACATTAAATGCTATTTACACTATTTTGTGGTCCCACCTGCTCTCCATACTTTTGGAGGAGTATTTGATCACTGAATTATTTAAAGTTGACTTGAAGGTGTACTTCAAGCACTGTTTGATCCTTTAAAAGAGAGGAACTAGATCAGCCACTTTCTTGACAAATAGGCACATCCTTTGAATATGTAAGCAGATTCTAACAGGTACTTTAAATCCCTACATTTGTTTTTCAAGGAATTAAATATTGCAAAGCTAATAAAAATGGAAACAATGTATCTAGTATTATGACCTTTGATTCCAACAGCTGGGGGGGAAAGTACTCAATTCCCCCTTTTTCATTCACAGGTATTAGAAAGTGCTGTATGTGAATTTTTTTGGGTTGCTTCTAGTAACCTTGAGAAGTTAGGAAGGACCAAGAACTGTTTGGCAGAAGGAATCTTTCTTCTAAACTCTTTCTTCTAAACTGTCCCATCCAGAATGGTTGTGTACATTTCAAAGAGGAAGGGTGCAATTATAATTAAATCCATTTTTTTCTGTTACCTACCTGGTAACAATAAACTTTCTATTTTTCATGTTCTTTCTTTCAATACTGTGATAAATGATTTTGCCTGATCCATATGAAGGCTGAATTATAATTTAAAAATAAAGTTCAAATGAACGTCCATAGGTTGCTCCATCTAGCAAAATGATTAACATAAAATCATATTTTTTTAAAAAAGGAATCTTTATTCAAATGTATTGTACTATCATAGCACATGAAAATAGATCCAAATAACAATCCTTTGTTCCAGTACTAACCATAAAAAGAGGAATTTCTAGAAAGTCAGTGCATTCTTTTAAAATATGAAAGTGCACAGAGTAATTATGGAGTAACAAATCAACAAATTATTGAGATCTTGTTGAAACACTTTACATAGGCCATAAGCATTAGTCTGCAGTGTCATTTTATGCTAGGCAGAATTTATAGTACTTCCAAATTTACAACCAAAACTTAGGGAAATAAGCTTAGGGAAATAAGGAAGGACTACATTATCTATAAAATAAACCTCCCTGAAGTCCTGTCCAGTACATATAGAGTTGAACAAGATTGGAAAATCTCCAAGATTTGATAAGAATGTGTTCTATTATAAAAGTTGTTTCCAAGTCATCTTCTTTGATTTGAAGACTCCGCCTATTTGGGGAAAAAATGGAGAAAGTTACTGAAATATATCACTTAATGTTTTGGTTATGTTCAACAGTTACATACCAATAGTTCTTAAAACAGTGGCACAGTTATGATTTAGTGATTTACAGTCAGAGCCCCCAAAACACAATATTCGTGTTTTTCAAATTGCCCCTGAAAACTCAGTGAAAGTAAGAAATCCATTTGGAAGCCAAGATATGTTTTAGTTCCCATTACATACTCGAGAGACGTGTCACTTTCAATTTAAGAGGCAGCTTGCATCTTCAGACCCATATAGAACTCATTGTAGGAAGAGGGTCATGTTAGTCTATGGTAGGGAAAAAAAATGAATCAGAGGGTTGCAGGAGGCCGTCCCAACCGAAAATGGAGCCCGGAGCCCGTTTTCGCTGGCAGAGTGCTCGGGCCACCACAGGCACTCCCCGACATGAGTGATGTCAGGCTGGCCACACCCACCCCAGCCATGCCCTCCCTCCCCAGGGCAAACACAACCCTGATGCGGTCCTCAATGAAATCGAGTTTTGACACCCCTGGTGTAGTGGTTAAGGCACAGGTGTCAAACTCCTGGCATCATGTTGCGGTCACGTGACATTTTGCGAAGTTTCCCCCATTTGCAGAGTTGGGGTGGGCATGGACTGCATGTGATGCATCCAGCCCATGGATTTAACACTCCTGGCTTAAAGCATCAGGCTAAAAAGCATCACACCAAAAGAGACTGTGAGATCTAGTCTTGTTCTGACCCAAACCCTTTTCCAATAAAACAAACACGAACCAAAGGGAACAAAAACCTTTTAATGATTCTTATGAATCCCTGGTTAAAAGGCTGCTGCAAACAAATTAACTCTGATAAGCACAAACCTCACCAAAATTGTGTGAGGTTGCAAAGAATCACAGGTAAGAAATATTTTACAACATAAGAGTCTTCAAATACCAACTTAAGATACTGTTATGTCCACGAGGCTGAGTTTCAAAACGTCTTTTGCTTCCTGCAAAGAATATTTGCTTCAACAGCTGGCTTTTATCTGCTTGAAGGAGGGGCCATTACCTTGCAGCCTTACTCCCGAGTCGCCCATGCTGCTGCAGCTCTTTTCTGCAAGCAGCCCTGCGCACACTTGGCACAGGCTCCTCGGGAACCTCATCGCTGTTGCCAGCCCCCACAATCTCTGAAGGCAGCAATCCATTCCCTAATGGTCCTGGCCCCTCATCTGAGTCCTCGCTCTCCTCAGCCGTCCGCACCTGCTGCCGGCTAACCACAACAAGTCCCACTTTAGGCATCAAATGCTGCTGAGTGACCTTGTGCCAATCACCAGGAAATGGCGAGTAGTAGTCCTGCCTTAGGCAAGAAAACTGAGTGACTTTGAACCATTTGCCAGGAGACGATGAGTTCTAGTCCCACCTTAAGCATGAAAGCTGACTGGGAGACTCTGAGCCAAACCCAGCTGATTTTTGGGCTGGTCACATACTTAGCCTAACATACCTTACAGGGTTGTTGTCAGGAAAATAAGAGGAAGGAGTCATAAGTTCACTGCTTTGAGTTATTTGTAAAAGAAAATAAGGCAGGATATATGTAAAATAAATAAAATTAAAATTAAGCCTTAATAACACCCAAATAAAGTATGTACTTTAAAAAGAATATTTCAGTCTTCAGCTTTTTCCCAGAAGAAGCAATGTTCGGGCAAAAAGAAATCTCCACTGAGAGGCCATTCTAGATGGCAAACCACATCACTGCAAAACAGCCCTTTGGGGCTTCTGCCCTATCCTCCCCAAAACGGGGGACAACCAGCTTCCATCTCTTAGCAGGAACTGAGTAGTCAGGCCAGCCAAATGGCGAGATGTAATCCTGCAGACGATCTCTTAAAACTTTAATGACAGTGCCAATGCAAAAATAACTTATGCAAACTGCAAGAATATGGTTTCAAAACCAGACAAGCAAAAATAAACATACCCAACATGTTCTCATCAAATGTCACTTTCATCCAAACTGCCGAGCGCTACCTGCAAATGGAAAGACAGAGTAAGTTTCCTCACCGCCACACGCAATTTGAAATAAATTTTGACATAACTTTTGCATGCAATTTAACGCTGCAGGGAAAGGAAACATGCAACTTAAAACCTACAAATGGGCATTTTAAGATAGTGAACAGCAATAAAGGGTAAATAAGGGCTGAGTTTTTACTTGGATTTTGTTGATAAACACAGGACTAGCTACATCCATATTTATATTTAAAATTTAAATCTTTTTGCTTTTGCCCAAGGTTTACAGTTCATTACATTGACAAAAGAGCACAAGTATTAAAACATTATTACTAATTTATGCAGATGCAAGTGGATATATTTTAAGTATCTACTTTTAAAACATCTTTTTTTTTCTTTTTACCAACTTTTACATTAAAGTTAACACTTGAAGAATTTCAGTGCTAAATAGTTTATGCAAGTTGCCGTCACAGTTTATGTAAAAGAAATGTGCTATTAAAATCAGACATTTAGGTTACCTTTTGAGTTTTTCGGTGCATGTTAGCTTTAAGACATCCTGAATTCTCCTGCGATAATTTTCCTTTAAAAGGGGGGTTGGGGCGATCTTTTCATCAAGCAAGACATTAAACCCTGAAAGCTGACTCCAAACCGTTGCGGAAAATTCAGTTATTTACATTTTTTTAAAATAACAATCTACAAATAACAACCTTTTTTTGTTTTTGGTTTTTAAAAGTAATTTCCCTCAATCATGCACTTCTGTGAGCAATAGTGGATAGTTTTTTTCACCCCCAAGCAGTTCCTCCCCAATGAAAATCCAATTTTAAAAAATGGCCAAGACGACAAGCCACAATATTACATAGCCACCTATTCTGGTTTTAGTCCAGGAACAAATAGCCACTTAGGCTTATAGCCAATGGCGGCTTGGGTTTTTTTTTTCCGAAGGGAAAGAAGTTCCTTCTCCTTGGAGGCAGGAATTTAGTGACTTGAGGCTGTGTGAAAACTGGCCAGCTTTGCAATGTTCTGTTTTATGCCCCTTCCTTGTGGGCCATAGCAAATGATCTGCCTGCCCCCAGCATAAGCCATTGCTTTTGACTGTTAAAAACTCTGACCCCTTTTCTTTCATATAAAGAACTTTTAGTTTCTAGGACATTGAACAAATTGATAATGGTTTGGCCCAACCATGCCTGGTGTTCTATAGAGTACAGTCCATGGGGACATCCTTTGGGCAAGCGGCCCCAAAAGGAAGCGGGCTGGGGGACAGAAGGAGGCTGTGCCCTTTCGAAACCAACTCTGGTTGCAAGGTGACAGCACAGAATCACTGCCTACAGAGGGAAGGTCAACAGCCGGCAGAGAAAGGAAAGGCTTTCCTTAGCCAGTGGCCTCTAGAAAGATTAGACTATGATTCTTACCACCCACAACTTGGGGACGAAAGAAGAAATCTAGTACTTCCCCAGGAACAGCAAGTTGAAGGAGGGTGAAACAAAACATTTATGCAGCAGCTTGAAATCTTGTTCAACTTCCAGGGGGTGAAAAACAGTTTTGTTTTAAAATTAAGCTCATTTGACTTCATAAAATTTTAAACTTTCAGAGTATACCATTTTATCTCTTCTGGTTTTAAGTCTTTTGTTTTAAGAAAACAGACCATGTTGTTTAACATTAATTTAAATTTTATTGAAAGAGGAAAATCTATTTTACTGCTTGACCAGAATTAAAAAAAATGACAATTCACCACATTTACTTTGATTAAAAAAAAGGACTAAACTTTATTGACAAACTGCTGCAGACATCTTGACAAATTTTAGCTACCTATTTCGGCAAGCTTACACATGTAGTAGCATTTAATCTTCCAAGAACAAAACGGGAGGACAGTGTACAAATCTATGTACAAAATAAGCTCTCCTTGGTTTTTCAGCTGCAATGTCCCTTTTTAACATAATACGAGTGTGGAGACACA
This sequence comes from Bungarus multicinctus, assembly GCA_023653725.1. Classification (NCBI taxonomy): domain Eukaryota; kingdom Metazoa; phylum Chordata; class Lepidosauria; order Squamata; family Elapidae; genus Bungarus; species Bungarus multicinctus. The sequence continues at coordinate 25,841,469 of CM042835.1, read as the reverse complement.
CTAACATGTCACTGGAATGACTAAAAGCTTGATAATGTTGCCAATTGTAAGCCTGGACTATATTATGTACTGCAAACACTCGTGTTAGCTTTTCATTAAAGAAAAAAAACACAATGCACAGCTACTTATATTTAATACTTCCTAATATCAAAACACTGGGCAGTTAGAGCAATATAAAATTACAGAGCAGCTAGATGTCCATTTTCTTAAAATCTCTTCATGCACAATTGAGCTAAGAACACCTTTTGCTTGAAAACCTCTGCCTTTAGCATCCCAGAATTTGGGGACGAATTTCAATATCCACATTGGAAGTCTTTCTACAAACCTAATTTTTTTTTTAAAAAAAAATTAAATCTACTGAAGAAAAAAAAAACCCACCATTTATTTTGTTCTAGAGGAGCCTTCCTATTGATATTTAAAGTTAAGATTAATCAAGCAATTTGCTGTTAAGGGCAAAATTTTGACATTTGACCTTGCTTTTTTAACTGTGGCAATTACTACAGTTACATTTTAATTCATTAAAAAAAACCCTGAATTTTGAAATGTAGCCTACTTTGGGATTCTGCAACTAGAACTTTTATGGGTTGCCTAAAAAACAAAACAAAAAAATTTAAAGATTAACAAACTTTAATTCCATAACTGTTAAGCAAGCATGTCACTTTGGAAACTAACATTTTATCTCAAAGTTTTCTTTTTAAAGGTACAGTTGTTGTTGTTTTTATATATAATCTAAACAGAGAAAGAAAAGCAGTCTACACACTTAAAAGTTGAATTCAGTTTTCTAACTCTAACTTATTTAAAATACTACATACAGAAGCAGAATGTAGGGTCAAGTGGTCAGGGAGGATGGAGGTGGGAGAAAAAGGGAGCCAGAGAAAAATCAGGGAGACAATTACTTGTCTGTTGTGGTAAAGTAAGAGGAATCCTGGGAGACACTAGAATCAGAAACAACTGTTTGTTCAAAAGGGTGATTTGCCCTGGTGAATGTTCTAATAGCGTCCGTACGGGTGCTCTCGATAGGCTCCCTTCACTGGCCTAGCAGGAGGGGCCTTGAGCGAAGGCCTAGTTCCGTTCCAGTCGTCTTGACCTGTGAGATGAAGAAAAAAAAAACAACACCATCACATTTGCCCACTTAGCTAAGAGGAAAAGGGTAACAACTCTGATGATCCCATTAACCAAAAGATTGTTAGAGGCCTCTAAACAGGGTCTTTTCAGACTGATTCATGCATTTAGTGATGGAAAGCTTCTGTGCCGCTCTTTCTCCATCTTGGCAACTTTAAGATGTGTGGACTTCACCTCCCAATATTCCCCAGCTATCATGTCTTCGAATGAAATTATGCATTCCACCAGGACAACCTAAACAGGATTAATTAGAGTCTATCTACTTTTTTATTCTGGAGCAGTTTCTTCAAGAAAAAGTGTGAGTCTCTCCACATTTGTTGTATGCAAAACTGTTCCCAGGGTGGTTGAATAGTTTGGGGACATAAGTGTCCTGGAAAAGTTATAGATCAGATGATTAGTGAGCTCTGCATATCCATCTTATGCTCATATCGGAACACATACAGTGAGATTTCAATGCTGCTTTCAAGCTTTCCTCCAATCATTTTGTTTTTTCCTTTAAGCCATTACTTAGCATGTTATATTCTCCCTTTAGGAATTAAAATGGCTTATGCTGAGCTTAAGAGCTGCAATTATACTCACACCTGCTTAGTGTCAGCAAAGTGACAGTGTAAATGTGTTCTCATAGGTCCAAGAAAAGCTGGCACACACGAGGGAGCTCATCCAAAATACTTAATAGAAGGAGAGGGGAACCAAAGGCTTAGGATTATAAAACAAGAGGAAATCATGTATGTTTCTATTTTCTTTGATTGGAGAAAACTCCCAAAACTGCATATTAATTTCAACAGAATTCTACCAAATACCTCCAAAATTAATTCCCCCTTGGACAAACAATTTGTACTCCAATCAACACTGTTGTTTTCCTGAAGTGTTCCACAGATCTTATTTTTCTCATTATGACTGCAGGAAACCAGTTGAAACATCTGCTCCTACCACAGTAATTAATTAGCAAGGGCATCTGGGCTCAATGTCCAGAAAGACACAGGCACTTTTGGGTGTACCTCAAAGCCAGACAAGTGATTTCCAAAAGGCAGAGACATTTTTTTGGGGGGGGGGAGGGGGGGGAGGGTCTGTGTGGAGTTGAAACAAAACAGAGAAACTATGCTAAAAAATACCCTAGGTTAGGTTAGGTTTATATACCGCCCCCTCTCCGTGCGGAACTCGGGGCGGTATACAGCCAAATTAAAAATGCAATAACAATACAATATTTAAAAACAATTAAAAGATTAAATATCGTGGCTGAGAGATAAAAATCAAACTAGAATTTAAAAACTAAAACCAATTAAAACTCTACAAAAACCCTAGCCAGACCGGCTTGATGAAATAGGTGAGTATTCAATGCGCGCCGGAAGGTCAAAAGGTCAGGGATGGTCCTCATCTCCAGGGGTAGTTCTTTCCAGAGGGAGGGTGCCCCCAACGAGAAGCCCGCATCCTCGGGGCCGCCAGCCGTCCAGCCAGTGGCACCCCGAGGAGATCCGCTCTATGGGAGCGCACTGGCTTACAGTTTGATAGTGTCCAATATGGAATAAATTCCAGACTGAAGTTTCTGTATAAAGTCCTGAAGCTGCTTTTCATTGCTCCAATTTGTAAGAGCTAGTTTGGTCTAGTGGTTAAAGCACAAGGTAGAAACTGGGAGACAGTGACTTCTAGTCCTGCCTTAGGCATAAAAGCAGCTGGGTGACTTTAGTCATTCTCTCAGCCTAATCCACCTCACAGGATTGCTCTTAGGAAAATAGGAGGAGGAAGGTGTATTAGGTATGTTCACCACCTTCTGTTGTTTATAAAAATAATAATGGTGGGATATAAATAAAACCAAATAAATATATTCTTAAGGTGACCCCTAAAAACATTACCAGTTTGTCATAAGATCTCAGTTTGAGCAAAACATCTGATGCCCAAATTCAATTAATGAATAAAGCTTGAATCCGTACAATCACTGTGTTCATATCCCCTGACCCACAGACGTACCATACGCCTCATAAGATTCTTGAGCTTCACCATGTCCATAATCATAATATTCTGTTTCCCTGCAAGAACAAGAAGAGGCGGTGTTGATGTTTTCTAGATATTATACTGCTATTACTTAGACTGGCCTAATTTGAGATTTTTGCAAAACATTTTTTTGTAAGAAAACAAAACAAGAGACTAGGTTACCATCTTTAGTCTTACTCATGTATGTCACGTACATAACCAAAGGACATTACTTAAATATGCAATAACATCTCTAAAAGACTTCCTTAAAAATCAATATTCTGTTCCCTGCATCACACTAACCAAGAGATACATGTCAAGGTTGACTCACAAGGCACTTCTTTCCACTTGCAACTTAACAAAGAAGCTAAGGGAGGGTGATAGATATGACTTGAATATGTGGGGAGTAGGGAACAAGAAAAGGAATTTACGTATGCCATTTGCAGCCTGAGAAAATCTTGCAATCTCAAGATCAGATGCATTGGACTTTCGAAAGGTGCAGACTGTTTTCCCAAAATAAAACATGTAAGTTGGATTAGTGGACAGTGAACAATAGACGGCCTGGGGAAGGAAAAGGTTGTTTTTTTTTAAACTATGGTAGATTTTGCACCAAAACCTTAGAACTGGCTTTGCTTCTTTTATGCCTACATGGATCTGTCAGTAAAGTAAAAAAATACCCCAGGAGGGTTTTTTGCTGTGCATGCCAACAAGACGTTGACATGCAATTTACTGACATGGTCAGTGAGAAGCAATAAGCTATATACATGTATGCTGAAAAATTTAGAGCAAGACTAATTTGTGTAGTTTGGCAGAATGCTCAATAGAATTAGACCTAACACAAACAGAAGCAGCCGTGCTTAGTCTATTACAGGGAGTCTCCAAATTTGGCAATTTTAAGACTTATGGACTTCAATTCTCAGAATTTCCTAGCCAACTCTGAAGACCCCTGGTATATTACAAAAAACAGACAGAAGAAAGTGAAAAGGCTGTGTGTGCTCCTGCTCATTTTGTTATATGAAAATTAGAACTGGTTTTGTTGGGAAAACATTTGAGATGAATGCAAGGAGTTATTTAGCAAAGGTATATGATAACACAGAAAGAAATAGGGCCAAGAAAGGCCAAGTGCTGAATGAATGTATATTGAATACCAGAATGAACAACCAGTATGAAATCATAATGGTATTTCAAAACTTGTGAGCCCTTTTGAATATTCAGTATTTCTGCATAAATATGTGATCTGTTCTCAACACAAGTCCTAAAACTAAAGAGAACTCAGTCAAAAGTCTTGTACTTCTTCACTGATTCAGCGAGAGAAAATAAGCCCAGGTGACAAACAGTAGGAAGGGTAATAAGCAAATCAAGAGACTTTCTAGGAAATACCAGACAGCTGGAATTAAAGAAGCTAAAGGGAGGACTTACTGTTGACCCTGGCTATAGTAGCCTTCATATCCTTCATAACTTTGCTCAGCATAAGCATCATCATAGCCCTGGAATGGACAAAAAAAAGAGATAAGGGGGTCAAGCATTAGGGAAGGGGATGGTGCCTCTAAATAAATTCCATCAAGCAGACAGTTTCTTGAAAGCCTTAAACTCATCTGGAAGGATGATTTAGCACTTGAACTTGAGGAAGCTCATAGGAATTTTCCATGGAACAGAATTTCTTTTTAAAAAAAATTTTTTTAGCAAATCATCCAGAACTGATCATGAAGGTAATTCAAGATTAGGGTTAAAATTACATGATATAGTTGTAACTGTTTCCTAACAGCTATTTCTTTCTAGCAACTGTCTATGGAGATTCTCAGTCATCCGGGTCATGATTGTCCCAAGAGGAAACTGGACTTTCTGGTTTTTCTTTTTGAGGACGTTTTTGCTTCTTATCCAAGAAGCTTCTTCAACTCTGTTTCCCAGATGCTCTCAAACTGTCAAGCATCCAATGTTTAATATTACTTACATAATCTTCGTAAGTCTCTGGTGCAGGAGGAGGAGGAAGCGGTATTCTCTGAATGCCGGCTGCACGAGCTCTTGAGGCAGGGGCCCCTCTCACTGCTGGGAGAGGGGGGACTCCGCGGGTCACAGCTGCTCCTCTTGCAATTGCGCCTCTCACTGGGGCACCCCGTACAAGGGCTCCACGGGGAGGGGGAGGAGGAGGACCTACACCACGTCCTCTGTTCAGAAAAGGCAGAAAAAAGTGATACAGGTGGTCTGTGCAGGAAAGCTGATCAGTTGCTAAAAATGATTTATCTTCACAAAGCAGAGAAGGAAATGCCCAAATTGGAAACCCAGTCTAAATAAGGTTAAGTATCTATCAAAGTCAATTAAAAAATAAGTTAGTGTAACACAGACGTCTCCTAACTTGGCAACTTTAAGACTTGTGGATTTCAACTCCCAGAATTCTCTAGCCAGCTATGCTGGCTGGAGAATTCTGGGAGTTGAAGTCCACAAGTCTTAATGTTGCCAAGTTTGGGGACCCCTGGTTTACCACTAAGAAGAGTCTGAAACCTCCAATTGAGGGTTAGTTATTTTATTATTTGATTGATCAGAAAATATGGATAAGAAAGAAGAAGCAGTATTATTTGCTACCAAAACATCTGACTCAGATTCTATTATTTAAAGGGGAAGATAAGAATTTTATAGAATAGTTTATTTTCCAAGATTCAATCTTTGAATCAATTGGGACTTTTATCGGGAAAGCCAACGTTTTCAAAATGTAAGGCAAATCTATCAATGGATCCTGGAAGACATATGAAGCAAATTAAAAAGAGTATAGGACAGTGAAAAAGTTAGGGTGACTCAAGCAGTGTTTCTTAATCATGGCAACTCCCAGAAGTGTGAATGGACACATTGGTTGCAGCGTTCTGAGCTCAATTCTATAGCTAGTGTGTCACTTCATTTGGAAATAGCCAAAATTGGGAAACGATGAACTAAAGGAATACTTGCTATTTAAATATGTTTAAAAGTCAGCTATACAACACACTTAAAACTATCCGCAAAATAGTGAGAGATATGCCCTCCTCAATCCAATTTGGAAACCAGGTAGGTAGCCTGACATTGGAGACATTTTAGACAAAAATCATCCTTGCTCACTGCAAAATATATTGGTACAACTATGTGGGTGAGTATAATGAAAACTGATCCACAATAAAGAGACAAGAATGGCAAGAAGTCTGCTGGAAAAATAACACCACTCTCTTGTATTTATACATGAAGTTCCAGGGCAAGTTAAATATACTTTATTAAACCAACATTCCAAATTTGTTGTCTAAAGGAAACTGAACCATTTTTTATAATGGTTCTCACTTTTTTAACAGGACTGCATCATACCACAGATGTAACTCTCTCAAATATACTAAAAAAAATTACTGTTTTATTTAATGGCATTTGTTCATTTTCTGAAACTGAAGTGCAATATTAATGCTTAATCATTTCAAATTAATTATCCATGAATCACTTCATTACCTAGGAACAGGTGGGGGAGGGGGAACTGCTCCCCTTCCACGGACAGAGATCCCCCGACCACGTGTTGGCTCTGGCACTCCATTGAGATAGGACAATTCCAAAAACTGTTCCTGGCAGATATCATCCATCATATCCTATATAGAAACAAAGAGAATTTATTTATGTTATATACAGAGCATTTTAATTTGAAAAACCATTTTTGTGCATTTAGCAGAAAATTCTGTTTGCAAAACAGGAGCATATTATGTTTTTGCAAAACATTATTTTGTCTCTTCAGCATTTTTATGTTTGCTACCAATTTGGTGCTATTACAACTTTTATTGCTTCAAACTCATTATTTCTATTTACTGGAGACAAGGCAAAGTTTTTAAACAAAGAACAAATGTCCACCAATAAATCTAAGTTGCTTCTTTCACTTCTGTCTCTGCTGTGTACTTTTACCTCTCTTCCACCAAATGGCTTCAAGCAATCTGCTGTAAGCGGAATCACTATAGTGAGATGGGAAGTCATATAAATCAAACACAATACACACACAGTACATGACAACCAGTCTCAAGCAATGTTTTATTCCAGTGTCCAATTGTCTCAGTGTTTTCCATAGTTGAAAACAGAATTGATAATTTTAGTTTTTATAGTTTCCCTAATTTGCTAATATAATTTTTATTAAAAGTACTAAAGCAATAATAAAAACTAAATTAGAATCGTGAAAATAAAAGAGAAAAATAACAGAGAAGGCTCTAAGTACAGTAAGAAAAATATTAAAAAGATATAAAGATATAAAAGGTGGCTTCCAATATTCTTCACAGCAGTTATAAGTACAATTGTTTTTTTATATTAAATTGATATGCTACCTATATCACAACTGAGTGGCTCTGGGTGCTTACAGTATCATGAAAACAATATAAGCTATTAAAAGTTAGAAACATTAACAGTAAATTCAATAGTATCAATGCATAAAATGACTATATTTTAATCTTTCTCTCTAAAATAACATCATGACTCTCTTCTTCCCTTAAATTATCTAATAATCAAAATCATAAATGTTCATTGCTTTTATTTTATACAAATAGTCCATAAGGAATTTCCAGTCATAAAAATAAATATTGTCTCTTTCTCATCAAGGTCAAGTTCCACCTCAGCAAGTTCTGTCAATTTCTCCAACCATACCTCCATGGTGCGTAGTGCAGAATCTTTTCATCTTTCTTAGATTTTCTTAACCTCTTCTTTCATATCCGTTATTTATTCTTGCAAATCCAGTTTCCATTTCTTTTTTAAAAGCATTTAAACTATTGATAACCATTACAGTCACTTTCTTACTGAGTTCTTCAAATGTTTTCTGCAACCAATTTTGTGAAATGCTCTAATCTGTAGTTGTTCTAGCGAACCTGTTTTACCATATACCAGTCTTGCAGCTTTTCTTGTTGATGCCAGTATGAGAAAGTTAAAGTACAGCATTGTGGTAGAATGTAGTCTGGAATCCCAGGAGGGAGGAGCGCTTTTCCAGAGGATAAAGAGGATAAAGAGGCTTGGAAATTCTAATAGGGAGGAATTCCCTACCTTTCCTACAAATTCTGTTAACAAAGCTAACTATAATTATTCAGAAAAATGCTTTAATCTGGCAAGATTCTGCCTAAATGTGAACAATAAATTACTCAGAAGTCACTCCATATGTTGTTCTTGGGACCTGACACTCATTTGCTAGAATGAAAATAAAAGGCTTCTCCTTCTCTGGTTTGCTTTTCTCTCCCTTTAACATTTTAGTCCCAATTAGCCAATGTAGTTTCTGTCAGACAATCTGGCTTATATTACCAGTATCTTCTTATTTTGTAAAATCCACCAATTATTTAGTCTCCTTAAAAACAAACAATCTGCATCCATAAAAATTTCTGGTCTGTTGGTGCAGCCTTTAAGATACAATGCAAAACCCTCATTTTCTTAAGCACTTTTGCATATAATTTACAATTTAAGATAGATATTCTGAATGGAAGAACAAAGCTCCTTGCAATTAAGAGGAAAAAATGATATCTTAAAGGATTTTAATTTAAAAGCAAAAAGCTTAAAAAGATTGTGATTCAAGGAAGTTTTAAACAGATAAAGAAGACAATACTTTTAGAAAATAGAAATATATTTTTTGTAGCAGAGTGCCTTTGAAAACAGTAAAATTAATCTGTTTTCTTCTTTAAAAAAATACCAATTCCAATTGAGCTCAGTTCCTGGTGACTTCATTGAAAGGTCTTTGTAATTTTATTTATTTATTTATTCCATGTAATGTATAAGCTGTCCCAATAACAGACTGAGTACCTTACAGTAATCAATATAAAGTAAAATATAAAAAATTCGATTTGGAGGCAATATTCTATCAAGTCTTGGCATTCAAGAAAACTCAATTCTCTTGACATCTTGGAAGAAAGAAATGTGCCCTTGCCAGGTAGAATGAACAGAGTGGAGATCCCAGTCGAAAAAGATGACCCATAGATAATAAGGGCCTGTTCTATCTATTAGTGATCAAGACAGTTCTTATGAAACGGGTCTTATTCTGAACAATGGCCAGTCAACAAGCAAGCAGGGGTCTTGCAAACCACTTGTAATTTATGCATAGGGAGAGGAAGGTTGGTAAGTTGCGCCTTTGTGCCTCAGTCTTAACTCCTAGTGACATTTCTTGGCAAATTTTTTAGAAATGGTTTGCCACTATCTTCTTCCAAAACTGAGGCAGGGGATTGGCTCAACCTCACCCAGCTGCTGAAGGCAGTACTAAACTCATGGAATCCCAGTTTCTGGTTTGGTGCTTGCAATCACAACATTGAATGGGCTCACAATGAATAATCCAAGTGTCAGATGACAAAGGTCGAAATGACTGATGTTACAGCACCTTATTCCAGAATGGAGATATCTGGCACACCAGCCTTTGGTAGGTGTAGCTCTTCTGGCCATCGTCTTCATGTGCTATACCAAGAGCCTAAAATCCTGCTCCTTGTAGGCGAGAGCAATTCCATCAGAATGAAGTAGGAATTTGGAAAATTAGAAATAAACAACACTGTTTCACTGGGATTTAACCAGATTCAGATGCCCACCAGAACTTTCCTTTGGTCATCAACTTGATATCAAGAGCATACTGATTATCCCTCCTTTTGAACTGGTGGATGACCCATCTCATATAGATGCTGAACAGGGACAACATCTGACTCACTAGTGGCCAAGGGCTTTTTTTTCATCTGTTTACCTAACAGGACTTATCTCACAGGTGGTCCAGAAGGATGCAACAACATTGGTGGTGGTAGGGGGGGAGAGTATCAAGCATTCATCCATAAGAATGAGTGATGCTGTTTCAGCTGCCTTATCTATCTCTGAACCTTGACCGAAAAGGAACCAGATAGTCTACTTCCTCCAGGATCCTTTGTTTTGGTGAGCCTCCAACACTTTCTCCAAAGTAAGATTGTACTGTGTAATGAGGAACTGAATCTTTAGAAGAAACACATCACCTGTCCTTCAAGATGACAACACAGAAAGGTTTCACCATTCCTTTTTCCTCTGATTTTTTTCCCTTCCCTGTCTAGCTCTGATATTTCCTGGTCTCCCATCCAAAGATTCTGAATTACTCTATTTCATTAAGACGTTTAACCATTGATATGTTGATTCTGGAATTCAACTTTCTTTTGCAAAACATTTCAAATTCTTATGTCTTTGGATGCCCAGAGGCCATTTTTCTAGAAAATGTCTGAAGGAACAACAGCTGGGCTAACTCAATTTCCAAGGTTAAACAGGCATAGAAAACTAAGATAGCAAATACAGGCAATCCTTCTTTACTGACTGCCTCATTAGCAATGGTTCAGTGTTATGACAACATTAAAAACAGAATTGTGACCAATCCTCACATTTATGACGTTTTTATGTTGTAATGTTCTGTGGTCATCACAATTGGCTTCTGACAAGCAGAAATAATGAAGAACACAAAAGTAAAATTGCAGGTCATAGATATTTTGCTTAAATGATTGTGGTGACTCAATGATAGAATAGGAAGTGGTCTCATAAGCCCCTTTTGGTCATATGTACCTGTATGTTTTTATGCACAACATTTAGAAGATGGGGGTAACTGTTACATACCGGAACGAGGAACTTCTTGACTTCTTCCATGGCATGGGCCATAAGAGCATAAGCCTCACAAGGAGGGCCGAAGACCTCAATGAAAACATGCAGATCCATATTTAAGTGAGCATACTTTGGATCGCCTCCTTTGCGCAATTCTTCCTCCTGAAAACAAAAATAAATTATAATTAGGATTTTAAAATAGACAGTAAACCATTCTTAATTACACATTACTTCTTAACATCTGATTACAGCTAAGATTTGTTCTTCTTTCCTATAAGCTTTTCTTAATGTTATCCATCAAGCACAAGATAAAAACTTATGGTACTGAGAAGGAATTAAGAATTAGGACTGTTCTACCTGTTAAAATTAAAGACATTATTTTCTTATTGTAAGGCTATATTTCAAGCCAATAGAGATTGCAATAGCACTTTGACTTACATAATGCTTTACAGCCCCCTTTAAGCGGTTTACAGAGTCAGCCTCTTGCCACCAACAATCTGGGTCCTCATTTTACCCACCTCGGAAGGACAGAAGGCTGAGTCAACCTTGAGCCTGGTGAGATTTGAATTGTCAAATTGCAGGCAGCCGGCAGGCAGCAGAAGTAGCCTGCAGTACTTCACTCTAATCACTGCATCACCATGGCTCATGGTGATCCTTGAAGGTTAAATACAGTACAGCTACCGTAGAAGGATTATGGTAATCCTTCAGTTCTTGAATCTTTCAGTTCTTCTCATTTCTGTAACACTGATATGCCTGCTGCCCACACTCTTGATAACTGAAAGCTGGCAGTCAGAAATGAGAATTCTCTGAGATAGGAATCCTAATTAATTTGGATGCCTTCTACAAGAATAAGATCCTACTTCAGACTGATACTAATCATGTATTTTGGGGGTGGGGAAGGTAGTTTCAATGAGGGGGTGAGGTTAGCCCTTCCATATTCCTACTGACCACTTCAAATGTTTCATGTCCATTGGTAGTAAAAGCCTGAATAGGATTATTGCCCAGATCATTTGTAGAACTGCAAAATATTGGGGCTGCCTGAAGATGTTTAAATTTGGAGGCAACCACTTTGAAATTATAACCCATTTTTTCAATTTCTATGGAGACAAAAATTCAGAAACTATTTATCCAAATAAACATTTTATAATCTGCTAATCCATTTGTAAACTCAACATCATGCAATGTGCTAAGTCCAGTCAGAAAAATCTTTTAATGAGGTATTCATTAAAAGCCATTGAAGAATGAACATCAGTTCAGAGCTTGGTCACACTGCAATGTCTGGGAGCTGAGAGTAGAACTCTCTCAAGAAGATTCATTTAACTTCAAGAAATAGCTTTAGTCTTCAAGCTACAGTGTCAATCTGCAGGTAACAAAAGGTAAGTAAATGCTGCATTAGATGCTCAAAGTCAAAATTTTGTCCAGAGAGTCCTACCTTTGCCTTGTCTCTCATTGATCCCTTCCCTAGGACAGAAATCTTTGCTCCAGTTTCCTCCTGTAATCGCTTGATGGTGTTGCCTTGGGGGCCCAGTATCTTCCCAACAAAATTGAACTGAAAGAAAAGATAACTTTCTTCAATTGTCATGATGGTGGGCAGCACAACTTTATTATTTAAGTAGCAACTGTGCTGACTTCAGTATTCCAACTAAAAAGGGAAACATTCTGAATTTTGGTATAGACAGGAAAGCAACACAACAATTCTGCAGAATAACTTTCATCATTACATTATAGAAAAATCCTACTTTAATTCTGAACACATAATTCAGTAATAGCAATAGCACTTAAGACTTATATGGTATTTTACAGTACTTTACTGTCCTCTCTAAGCGGTTTACAGAGTCAGCCTCTTGCCCCCAACAATCTGGGTCCCCATTTTACCGACCTCGGAAGAATGGAAGACTGAGTCAACCTTGAGACGGTGAGAATCAAACTGCCGAACTGTTGGCACATGGCAGTCAGCAGCCTGCAGTACTGCATTCTAACCACTGTGCCACCATGGCTCTTTACTTACCAAATTACCATCTGCCGCATTATTTATTCCCCTACCAAACCTATATTAAGACGTAAAACAATAGAACCAAATACAGGTTCAGGTCACAATTAGGAGATCAGCAATTTTAGCATTTGCTTGTGACTTACACATTGAAAAGCTACATGTCTTGTATCTTCCATACTATCCTTGCTGTTTTTTCCTGGTTTCCCATATTTTCTTTCATCTCCATTATTTTGGGCCCATTTGCTTCCCACCCCCCACTTCTAAACCTATTATTTATTTTGGATTGCCATTCTTCCTTCTTTTCATCCTTTCAGACACTTGCCCTTACTGGATTCTACCAGTCATATATTCAGGCCACCGCAGGAATGGATGCTGATGCCAACCTCCTTCCCTACTGCTCAGCCCACTATTTTTTTTACCTTTGAAATTTAATTTCTGAGGCTTCACTTTCCCTTTACAATTGTGGCAAATATAGAGGTGATAGTCCAACATATCTGGGAAATATCTGGTTCCCAGCAGTTTTATGCTAATAAAATTGTTAGTTCTGTAATCTGAAAGTGGTCATAAAGTGAAGGTAATCCTTTTGCAGATGTTACATGTATCTCACCTTAGGATACTGCTTGACCGGTATAAGAACTCGTTCCTTCAGTTTCATGTTTTTATGAGAAAACAAGTCCAGATAGGTCTCTTCCTCATCCTTCTTTGATTCACCCTTTTGAATTTTGTCAATTTCTAAAAAAAAGAACAAAGTCAGTTATCAGCTGACTTCTATTATCTAAATGAAATGCATGACTTACAAAAAGGCTGGTGCAAAAAGGAGTTTGCAAGACCTCCCTCTTATTGTTATACTTTCATAAAAGCCTGTAAAATGTCAATCAAACACATGATTGCTTCTATTTGTATGGCTGCCCATCTCATGTAAGTGATTCTGAGTGGCCCACAAGAGATAAAAATGAGCTAAAAATCAATATACAAATATATGGAAATTATCCACGATCAATTTATAAACACAAAATCATGATCAGCATCAGAATTTACTCTTCAGGAGCTCAACACAACCACCATAAAAACTTCTCACCAGAAATCTTATCATTACCAAAGTGAAAGGCTATAAGAATTGATGTAATATCTACAGAAATATAGCAAACAAGGAGGAACAGTAAATGCTCTAACTAAAAATGCTGGAAAAACTAGATAATGACAGTAGACAATTATACCAATTTCTGTTAATCAATTGGATGGTTAATAAGAGTGAAAAAGTTCACATAATAGTCTTAATTTTGCATGATAGCAGTAATGCTCAGGATCTTTCAAAACACATTAAAACCCTACATAGAAAGATAAATGACCAATATTAAAGCTGGTTTTAGAAAGGGGCAAGGAACAAGAGACCAGACAGCTAATTTGGCTTAGTGGTTAAGGCACCAGGCTAGAAGCCAGGAGACCATGAGGTCTAGTCCTGCCTTAAGCATGAAAGCCAGCTGGGTGACAACCCTACCTCATGGGGTTCTTGTTATTATGGGGAAAACAGGAGGAGGGAAGACTTAGGTTCACCACATTGAGTTACTTATTATAAAATACAGGCAGGATATGAAATAATGAATGAATGATTTGGATTATTGTTAATACCTGTGGATGATGGATATTTAATAAATATTCAATACGAATACTCACATGCCATGATGTACTTACAACTAAAAAAAATCAAAATTGGGTTGACAGTGGTTTGAATTAACAGTTTGTAACTTGTTAATTTAAGAGATGTTGAGCACATTAAGTATTTATTGTTTGAAGAAAACATCCAAATAAGGAAAATATTACATTGACATATTTTGCCAAGTACAAAAAATTCCTAATCCAATCGTCAATTTATTACTAAAAACTCATGTTTAAAATCAAGATTTTTTTTAATAAAGGCACAATATTCTGTTCGTTGTTTGAGAGAATGAAACATTCACTGTTATATTTCAAGTCTATTCACTCACTCTATAACTTGTTAAGAATAGAACACCATTTTCTGTGATAAATTAGCAAGTCATATATGTGTGTGTGTGTGTGTGTTTTCTTATGTTTTCGCGGGTATTTATATGTATGGTATTTAGGTTTCTTCGGGTATAAGACGTGGGAAAATACCCGAAGAAATCTAAATACCATACATACATACATACGTATGTATGTATGCGTGTATGGTATTTAGGTTTCTTCGGATATTTTCCCACGTTTTAATATTTGTGCTTTTATTATAGCGATGTTTCGGCAGAATCTCATCTGCCTTCCTCAGACTGAGATTCTGCCAAAACGTCGCTATACTAAAAGCACAAATATTAAAATGTGGGAAAATACCCGAAGAAACCTAAATACCATAAACACATAAATACCCCCGAAAACATTATATATATATCAGCTCAAAACCTAACACACACACACACACACACACACACACACATGTGGATTCTTCTGGTTCTTCAGGTTTTCTCCCACGTAGAATTGGAAATATCTAGGCGACGTTTCGATGAAGTCTCATTCATCATCTTCAGGCTTGTGTCTTCGGCCTTGTGCTTCTCGGAGTAAGAAGAAGCACAGGGTCGAAGACACAAGCTTGAAGATGATGAATGAGACTTCATCGAAACGTCACCTAGATAATTCCAATTCTACGCGGGAGAAAACCCAAAGAACCAAAGATCCACATACAAATACCCCCGAAAACCTCCAAAAACAAATATATATATGTATATACGTGTATATATGTATATACGTATACATTATTTATTTATTTATTTAAATTTCTATACCGCCCCCCTCTCCCAAAAAGGGACTCGGGGCGGTGTACAGCCTACTAAAAATGGAGTATATACAATTAAAAACAAATTAAATGACATAAATCCGGCCGAATCCCTTTAAATATAAAATTCCAAAGTTTAAAATTCCAGGATAAATTAAAAAGTTAAAATTTTAAAAACCGAATTAAATTAAAACCCCATGAACATATATAAATATATATATATATATATATGTTTTCGTAGATTTTCACGGGTACAAGTATGCAGGTCTTGGTGTGTTTGGGTCTTTTCCCGTGTAAGATTGAGACTACCTGGCAATGTTTCGACGAGATCCCACTCGCCATCTTCAGGCTGATGCTTTCAGTTTGTATATGTATATATGTATATGTATGTAGAATAGAATAGAATAGAATAGAATAGGTTTATTGGCCAAGTGTGATTGGACACACAAGGAATTTGTCTTGGTGTAAATACTCTCAGTATACATACAGAAAAGGTACATTCGTTAAGAATCAAGAATCATAATGATAGTCATAGGGTACAATCAACAATCAAATCATACTAAGAAACAGTCCATATAAATCGTAAGGACACAAGCAACAAAGTTACAGTCCTACAATCACAAGTGGGAAGGGATGGGTAATAAGGAGTGATGAGAAGATTAACAGTAATAGTAGTGTACGCTTTGTAAATAGTTGAACAGTGTTGAGGGAATTATTTGTTTAGCAGAGTGATGGCTTTCAGGGAAAAACTGTTCTTGTGTCTAGTTGTTCTGGTGTGCAGTGCTCTATAGCATCATTTTGAGGGAAGGAGTTGAAATAGTTTATGTCCGGGATGTGAGGGGTCTGTAAATATTTTCACAGCCCTCTTTTTGACTCATACAGGTCCTCGATTGAAGGCAGGTGGGTAGTAATTGTTTTTTTCTGCAGTCCTAATTATCCTCTGAAGTCTGTGTCAGTCCTGTTGGGTTGCAGAACCAAACCAGACAGTTATAGAGGTGCAGATGATAGACTCAATAATTCCTCTGTAGAACTGGATCAGTAGCTCCTTGGGCAGTTTGAGCTTCCTGAGTATATGGCTGTCATGTAAAGCTTTCATATAGCCAGTAGAAAAAACTAGAAACTTCTAGACATCAGCGCTAATGAAATAAAAACTATTTGCTAGATTGAGCAAATCCTAACAGCCAATTGTGAATCATTTCAAATAAATATAATGGGATTACGTGTGTACAAAAAAAAATGTTTTCACTTAGCATTAGTGTGAAACGAAATGGTTTTGTGTGCACATAAACATGGAGACAGTTAGAAGCAGCTTCGGACGTAGCTCTGAGTGCTGCAAACAATGAAAAAGCTTTAAATGATTAGCACTCCAAAGCATCTGTTTTGAATGCTTTGCACAGATCTTTGGTAAATATATTTGAGATAGCATGGGAGTGTTGGTAAGATTTTTAATTTGGATTTTGTTTTGCAATAATACTTTATTTCTTATGTTCTGTGCTTTGAAAGCCAGCTAAGGCTTGGTTTATAACACCAAAAGATTAAAAAATAAATTATATAGTAAACCTGACTCTCTGACATGAGACAGTTTATGAAAGTATTTGTATTGTATAGACTGAATTTGGAACCAGAAACATTTTTATTGGGTATGTTCAAAGGGAATTTGAGTAAAGATAAGAGATACCTCATTGTACACATCCTAACTGCAGCAAGAATTTTCTTTGCACAAGGTTGGAAGAATGATAAAATACCATCAGAAGAGGCTTTAATTCAAAAAATAATGGACTGTACTAAACTAGACAAATTCATGATGGAACTAAGAGGCAAGGATGACCGTGATTATTATGCGATATGGGATAGGTGGTATGAGTGGGTGAAGAAGATAAAAATGATGTATAGTCACAAAATGAGAAATACGTATATACAATGACACATTTACTGTTAATAGAAATGAGTTTTGTATTTTTGATTTTAAAGAATAAAAACTTATTCATAAAAAAAACAAAGTATTTGTATTGATTTTTATTGGGTATGATGGCAAAGAACGTTAAGCTCCTTAGAGAACTTGATGTCCAGAGTTTGTGAAGGAAGCTGTCAATTTATCTACCATTATAATTATATTCAGGGAAAAAAAATTGGAGCCTAGATCTATATTTATTGATTTATATTCTGAATTACTGTATATTGTTTCCAACACCGATGGGGCCATGGGAAGAGAATGGCAGCGGCATGCGCAATCCCAGCCCTGAAACTAAGGCCAGAGCCACCACTGAGGCCACAACGGGAACGAGGCCCCAGACATGCCACCAACGCGTCCCCGAAGGCCCTTCAGGCTGCAGTGGTCCCTCCTCACCAAGCCGAAGGGGGGGGGGAACCCCAGGCAACGATGACCAGTCGCCGGATTCCTATGACAGCGAGGAGGGCAAAAACGATCCAATGAAGAGTGGAACGATCCCCCCTTTCATCTGCCCAGTATGACTCACAGCCGCAAAAGCAGGGACTCAGGGGACTTTCCAAGCCCTAATAGATTCGGGCTGCACTAGATGCCTGATCAACCTAACCATGGTCCTGAAACTGGAGATCAGAGCAAAAAGGCTGGTCCACCCAATCTGGTTCGAACAGGTCGATGGCTCTCTATTGGGAGGGGCCCATGCCACTCACTTAACCAAACCAGTGAGGCTAGAGCTAGCAGATCACTGGGAAACCATTCGATTCGTAGTGGCCCCCAAAATGACAGATGCAGTCATACTGGGAACTTTCCTGGCTAGACAAGTGGGACCCGACCATTTGGTGGCAAGGGAGCAGCCGCAGACTGAGGAGAGCAAGGGGACCCCAACCTCCTCCTCACCAGCAAACAGAAGCATCGCCCATGCAGGGAACCCTCCCAGAGAGCCCATCAGAACAATTGGCAGGCACCTCTGACAAAATTCCAGAGATGGAACAGATCCCAAGGGAATATCAGGACCTCGCTGGAGTATTCAGCGAGACTGAGTATGACATCCTACCTCCCCACTGTGAGACAGACTGTGCCATAGAAATCATTCCCAGGGCAAAGCAATCAAAACCCAAACTGTACGCCATGACGCCCCGGGAAATGCACAAATACATAGAGAAAAACCTTGCAAGAGGATTCATTGAACCAGCCAAGCCATGGGTCACAGCCCAAGTCCTGTTCAAAGAAAAAATATGGGACTATGAGATTATGTGTTGACTTTAGTGAGATCAATGGACTATGCATACACAACTTATTCCCCCTTCCACCCATGAAGGACATGCTATCTCACCTGGCCAAAGGGAAGGTCTTTACCAAATTAGACCTCAGAGAAGCATACTACCGAGTCCGCATCAGGGAGGGAGATGAATGGAAAACAGTGTTCAACTGCTCCCTAAGGAACTTCCAATTCAAAGTCATGCCTTTCAAACTGCAGTGGCCTCCGGCGGTATTCATGCAGTTAATAAATGAGGTACTACACGAGCACCTCTATAAGGGGGTCCTTGTCTACCTAGATGATATCCTCATCTACACTGAGACCATGGACGACCACAGACCCCTAGTTTGCCAGGTACTGGAAAAACGTCTAGTGGAAAATCTGTACGTCAAACTGTCGAAGTGCAAATTTCACTGTATACAGTTAAACTACCTGGGCTACCGAGTCTCAAATGAGGGCACAGAGATAGACCCAGACAAAGTACAAGCTGCCCAAGGCTGGCAGCCCCCTCACACCCGCAGACAGCTACAAAGTTTCTTGGGATTCGCAAACTTCTACCGGCAATTCATCCCTTCCTTCGCGAAGATAGCCAAACCCATGACAGACCTCCTAAAGACAGGGAGCCCAGGAACGAAACCACATCAGGGACAGCACCTACAGTGTGACCTACCCTGCCAAAAGGCATCAACACTGAAAGAACTGTTTGCAAAAGAACCACTGCTGAAGCATCCTGACCCTGAACAACCCTTCGTCATCCAAGCAGACCCCAGACATGGCAGTGGGAGCAGTGTTACTCCAAAGAAATAACCAAGGAAGACTACAGCCCTGCACCTACACCTCCTGCAACACAGAGAGGTGATGGGCTGTGTGGGAAAAAGAAGCTTTTGTGGTGAGATGGGCACTGCTAACCTGGTGCCACCTGCTTGAAGGAGAGCAAAGGCCGTTCAAAGTTTGGATTGACCATAAAAATCTGGAGGCCCTTAGGACCCCATGAAAACTATCACCCAAACAAGTCCGCTGGGCTCAATACTTCAATTTCATGCTAAAACACATCCCGGGGGGAGGAGCTTTCTGACTGACACCCTCTCCCGTATGCCCCAGTGCAAATGCAAACGGGAGGAGGTCGTGGATACCATCATCCCCTCTACCCAAATAGCTGCCCAAGTGACCACCAAACGACAACGCCATGACTGGCAAGACCAACCCGCAAGCGACCTAACAACGAAATTCAAAAGCAAACTGTTAGACCTCTGGTTCCGGGACAATCAACACATCTTGACAAAAAGGGATGCCCTAGCATGGAAGGGGATGAAACTCTACATCCCAGAATCCCTACACACTCTAGTCCTCCAGAGGAGCCATCACACCAAACTGGCAGGCCACTTCAGGTTCTTAAAAACTTTACACTTAGCACAGAGGCAATTCTGATGGCCCAGCATAAAGAAAGATGTGGACAGTTATGTGAAGAGTTGCACCATCTGCACTGCGATGAAAAAACGACCAGGAAAAACCCCGGACTATTGCAGATGGTAGCAGAGCCGACGAGGCCATGGGAGGAGATTGCAATGGACTTCATAGTGGAGTTGCCAAAAAGTGGGGGAAACACGGTGATCTAGACTGTAATATACTTATTCTCCAAACAGGCACAATTCATACTTTGCTGCAGACTACCCTCAGCCCATCAGTTAGCCAAGCTGTTTCTACCACCTGCATGGAGCACCACAAAGAATTGTCTCAGACAGAGGGGTCCACTTCACGGCTAAGTTCTGGAGGGAGTTTCCTGTGGTCTATTGGGTCATCCCAGGGCCTCAGCTCGGCCTTTCATTTGAGCACCAATGGGGTGGGGGGCAGAAAGACTGAATAATATGGTAGAACAGTACCTGAGGTGCTACGTGAATTATCAGCAGTCTATTTGGGTGGACCTCCTGCCTCTCGCGGAGGTTGTGTACAATAATGCTGTTCATAGTAGCACGGGACTAACCCCCTTCAGAGTAGTGAGCGATATGGACTTCGTCCCAATGCCTGAGTATCCAAGGGATCCCCCTTATCAGTCAGTTTGACCATTTGGATGTCAATGCTGAAAGCAACTTGGGAGAATGTTAAAAAAGCGCTAGCTAAAGCAGCACAGACCTATAAGAAATAGGCAGACAAACACCGAGCCCCGCAACGGCCATTCCAGTTGGGGGAGAAGGTCTACCTCTCCACAAAATATCTAAAACTCCCTAGCAAGAAACTGGGGCCAAAGTTTACGGGATCATTCCCCATAGTAAAGATCATCAACCCAGTCATAGTGCAATTGAAATTGCCCCAATTGCTAGGGAAAATACACCCAGTATTCCCTAGTAGCCTCTTAAAACCCATGCTCAGATCAACCCTGAGGCCCCTACCTTGTGAGCCCCCAGAACCCATGGTCATAGGAGACTAAACCCATTATGAGGTGCAGCGAATCCTCAATTCGAAACAACTCCAATACTTAATCAATTGGAAGGGCTACCCCTTATCAGAGGCATGTTGGGTGAAGAGTAGGAATGTCCAGGTCAATCGCCTCATAGCAAGATTCCATGCAGAAAATCCAACCAAGCCTTGGAGGTGTAGCAACCCTAAATTCTATACCTGCAGTCAATTTGTTTTTGCTTTGTACAGTGTAGGAATCAAGACTCAGGACCACATGAAGATGAGACAAGCTGCTTTCTTTATTGTCAGGTTGAGAATAAGAAGAGCTGTCTGTTCTCTTGCCAGAGTTCGTTCTATCTCTCTATATCCATAGTAGCATACCAGTGGTTAATTTATACACTATACATCTATTTAGACAACCTTTGTTACTGTCTGCTTAAGCAGTTTATACATTCACCTCTAGTTAGGATTAACTTTTAATTAAGATTAACATAAGCTTCAGTTCCTGCCTTTGTTCCGTCCTATCTGAATGTTAAGGTCTTGTTTCCTCCAGGTAAACATGCAAATGTTGCACTTTGCACGGAATGTTCTTTGTCTGAGGTTTGCCATCCAAGGCAAGAATATCCAGAAAGCACAATGCCTACAGTACAGGTCTTCAAGAAGTGAGGGGAGTCAAATGTCAACTCATAAAGCATGCCTGTTTCTGACTTGCCATAAGCGGGGGGATCAGAAATAGATTCCATCCTTATCTTACAAAGATTGTAGTTAGGCTACCAGATCTTCTGCCTGTGAAAAGGAGAGTGTGATTGATGACACCCAGCCCATGAACATGCTTCTTGGAGAATCTGATGTATGACACACACAGGGGGAGGGGAGAAACAGGGTCACAGGTGATCATGAATTACATGTGTCAGAGTTGGCTTCAACTGGGATAATCCTAAAATGTTGCTCCTAATAAATCTTTTGGATTCTTTTGAAGCTTGGCTTGAAGCTCATGATTTAATTAGGGCAATCGCCAGAACCCTGATAACCTACCCATCAAAGTGGCTTAAACCACATCCCAATAAAGCAGCAATGCTTAGGAGGGGAAAAGCATATGTGATTAAAAATGTTGAGCAGATAAAAATTAGATACAAAACCAGCAAAATTTATCCAGCTAAGCAGAGGTCTGCCAGAATAGTTTTCACCAGTTAAGCCCCAGGAGAACCTCAGAATCTGCATGTGGTAATAAAAATATCCTTTATCATAGCCTATTTATCCATTATCCAGGGAGATTATGCAGAAAGGCTATTCAACCAGCAGATTTTGAGCAGCTGTCTCACTGATATACAAGCATTTGGAAGACACAAACAGACCCAGAATTATATAGAGATAAGGAATCTGAAAAAAGGATCTACAAACTGGGAGACTGGAATCCAAAAGAAATGAAGGGGGGAAAATAGAGGGGAAGGGCAAAGGAAGATCACATTGTATAAATAAGACATCAAGAATTTTGATTGGATCAAAACCTCATACTAGCTCGATATCCATGCTTCGCTACAAAACTATGCTGGGCTTAATTTTTGGGGAGGAAAATAAGGGGAAAAAATTTCTGCCTCTGCCTACCAGCATCGATCGGTATTGATCTGGCTAGCATCCTGTGAGAAAGTTGAGGGCTGTTTGGAAACTGAAACAGTATTTGCTGTGTGAGCAAGGAGCCTGGGTGTGGCTTAGCTCAATTGTTCTGTACTAAAGCTGCTTGGTGCCGTGAAACTAAAACTGAAACTCCTCTCCTCTGCTTGTATTTGGAGCAGATTTTTTCAGGTGGGGAGTGGGAGTAGAACTCAGCATCAGAGCGTATTAATAATAATAATATAGGAAATACTAATGCTCTGATGGTCATTTCGAAAAATCCTTTCTTTGTGAGCATCTAGAAGCCAAGAGGAACATACATGCCCAATTTCAAATTTGTAGGCTTTTTGGTTCTGGAAATTTCGTGATGATGTGTGAGTGGTACCGTGTTTCTCATATACCGTGTTTCTCATAAAAAAAAGCTGGGTCTTATTTTTTTTGGAGCCCCGAAAAAACAGCTAGGAAGTCTTTTCGGGGGTGAATTAATTTCTTCCCTCCCCCGCGCATCCTTGCCTAGGATGCCCGTGGGCAGCCACAACTCGCCATCAGGCTCTCCTAATGGCCGATCATGGGGTAGCGCGGAGGGCTCCCTACCCCTGCCAAGCGCTTTTGCTGCAGACCCGGATCAGCAGGCGAGAGTGGGTAGCGTGGGTGTGGATGTCTGCCGGCAGCGTTTCAGCCGCTTCTCAGACCTCTGTAGCTTCCAAGGTTCCCGCCAGTGCTGGCGCTTCTCTCACCAGCACAGTCTCCAGAAACAGCATCTGAATCGCTCCCGCTTTTCCCCCGTACCCGCAACAACAGGAAAAAAAAACATTTTGAGTTACCTGGGAGCGCCGCGTGCTGCATTTTAGTTTAATCCTGAGCGGCTGGTTGGGCGTGAGAAGGGGCGTTGGTCTTACCTGAACGCTTCTTGCTACGTATCATCGGCCCTGCCCGGGCTCCTCAGGGTTATAGCCGAGCTGGCGGTGGAGACACCCAGACTGTTAGTTATGGGTGACTTCAACCTGCCTTCACTCGGTGAATCCTCTGGGGTGGCCCGAGAGTTCTTGACCTCCATGACGGCCTTGGACCTGACCCAATTAGTTTCTGGACCCACTCACACGGGAGGACACATGCTGGACATGATTTTCGTCTCTGGACAGTGGTTGAATAATCGGCATGGGGATATAGCTGTTAAACCTTTGTCATGATCTGATCATTCTCTCTTTAGACTAGACTTCTGTACCGCCAATCCGCACCGCAGGGAGGCGGAGCCGAGGAGATGGGTCCGCCCCAGGCTCCTGATGGATCCTGAACGGTTCCAGACGGAGCTTGGGCCATTACCTGAAACTCTGGCTCATAACTCGGCCACAGACTTGGTAGCCGCCTGGGATAGGCTGGCTGCCGAGGCTCTGGACCGAGTTGTGCCTTTGCAACCTCTGACCCGGCAGAGATCTCACTCGGCTCCGTGGTTTACGGAGGAGCTGAGGGAGATGAAATGCCGGAAAAGACGTCTGGAGGGCCAGTCGTGCTGAGTCTGACCGAACACAGGTTAGGTCCTATATTAGGACCTACCTAGTGGCGATAGAGGCGGCGAAGCATTCTCACTTCTCCATCCTTATTGCATCGGCCGAAAATCGACCCGCCGTCCTGTTTAGAGTAACCTGCTCCCAGCTTGGGCCGGGAGCATGGGAGGATCTCTTGCAGGGAAAGGCGGAGGAGTTTTCTCAATTTCTGCACGATAAAATCGCTCAGATTCGGGCCGGGTTGGACTCTAGTTGGGAGGTCCCATGGGAGGTGACCGCGGTGAGTCTTGAGACGGTTATCTGGGACGAGTTCGACCCTGTGACCGCCGAAGGTATAGACAGGTTGATGGGGTGGCTGAATGCCACCACATGTTTATTGGACCCTTGCCCCTCCTGGCTGGTTTCTACCACCGAAGAAGTGACGCGGAGTTGGCTCCAGGGAATTGTTAATGCCTCTTTGATGGAGGGCTCGCTGCCCACTGCCTTGAAAACGGCAGTGGTGCGACCCCTCCTTAAGAGGCCTTCCCTGGACCCAACTCTTTTGAACAACTATCGTCCTGTCTCCAACCTTCCCTTTGTGGTGAAGTTTGTTGAGAATGTGGTGGCAGGTCAGCTTCCCCAGTACCTGGATGAAGATACGTACCTGGATCCCTTCCAATCGGGCTTCAGGCCCGGAAATAGTACTGAAACGGTATTGGTCGCGTTGGTTGATGATCTCTGGAGGGCCCGTGACAGGGGTTATTCCTCTGTCCGGTCCTATTAGGCCTATCAGCGGCTTTTGATACTATCGACCATAATATCCTATTGCGACAGTTGGGGGGTTGAGGGTTGCGGGCACCGTGTTGTGGTGGTTCGCCTCCTTCCTCTCCGACCGTCTGCAATTTGTGTTGGCGCGGGGGAGAGGTCCACCTCTAGGCCCCTCGATTCTGGGGTGCCTCAGGGGTCGGTCCTCTCTCCTCTCTTGTTCAACATTTATGTGAAGCCGCTGGGGGAGATCATCCATGGCTTTGGGGTGAAGTGTCACCTGTACGCTGATGATACTCAGCTGTACATCTCCACCCCAAGCCACCCCAACAATGCCATGGAGGTCATGTCCCATTGTCTGGAGGCCGTGCAGAACTGGATGGGCGGGAACAGGCTCCGACTCTACCCTTCCAAGACTGAGTGGCTGTGGTTTCCGGTGTCCCGATATAGCCAGGTAGTTCCTTCGCTGGCTATTGGGGGTGAGATTTTGCCCCCTTCAGAGAGGGCTCGCAATCTGGGTGTCCTCCTGGATGTATGGCTGTCCTTGGAAGATCACATTACGGCCGTCTCCAGGGGGGCATTTCATCAGGTTCGCCTGATCCGCCAGATGCGGCCCTTTCTGGATCGGGATGCCTTACGCACGGTCACTCATGCCCTGGTCACCTCCCGACTGGACTACTGTAACACCCTCTACATGGGGCTCCCAAATGGGAGCATCCAGAGGCTTCAACTGGTACAGAATGCGGCCGCGCGGGTGGTTATGGGAGCGTCAAGGTTCTCTCATATGACGCCCCTCCTGCGCGAGCTGCATTGGTTGCCAGTGGCCTCTCGGGTGCGCTTTAAGATTTTAGTGTTAACCCATCAGACTCACCAGATCGGCGAAACAAGGTCGCCTGGGCCAATAAGGGGCCACCAAGAGCACCTCCGCCCTCTCTAACAACACTTTCCTGATTGTCCCCGGAATCAGGGGAAGAGGAGGGAAGGCATATAACAGACCCGGGGGCCACCTGCACCTGAGGGCATTGACCCCTTCTGCTTCCTGAGCTGGGAACCGAGACAAGAACCTCGGAAGCTGAGCATTCTTTGGGGAAGCAAAGAGGTCCATGAGCGGAAGATCGAATCGCCTCGTTATCTCCTGAAACAGGCTGGGATGAAGATGCCATTCCGCCTGGTCCACCGAAGCCCTGCTCAGCCAATCTGCCCTCATATTGGATACCCCTGAAATATGCTCCGCTTGCAGGGACAAAAGGTTCCTCTCCGCCCATCTGCACAAATGAGTCGCCTCCTGCATCACTGGTCTGGAACGAGTGCCCCCGTCGATTTATGTGGGCCTTGGTCGCCACATTGTCTGTGAGGAAAAGGACATGTTTCCCCACCACCTGCTCTCTTAGATCTTTAGCGCTAGATGGGCCGCCCTCAGCTCTAGTCAATTGATATTGTGAGCAAGCTCCTCTCGGGACCACATCCCCTTTGTCACCAGAACTCCCAAGTGAGCCCCCCAGCCAGACTGGCACCTGTTGTTATGGTAATCCTCTGAGGCTCCCTGAACAGGCAACCCTGATTCATGGCCTTGGACAGCCACCAATGTAGAGAATGACGGACAGACAGGGGAACGCGAACTCTCTCTGACGAGTCGCCCTTGTTCAACCTGATAAGGTAGTAGAAACCACTGGAGAGGGCGAGCATGGAATCTGGCCCAAGGAACAATCCCGATGCATGAGATCATCTTGCCGAGGAGTTGAGACAGCAAGATGATCGGTGCCTTTCTGGAAGCCAGGAATAGAGAAGATACTTCCCTGATACGATCTTGACGTTCCTGAGAGAGGAAATCCTGCCCTGTCAAGGTGTCTATGACCGCCCCCAAATGCAGAAGCCGAGTCAACGGTACTAGGTGACACTTTTGCAGGTTTATTGAGAAACCGTGCTCTCAAAGAATCCTGATAGCTGAAACCAAATCCTCCTCCACCTGATGACGGTAAGAGGATGCTATCAGGATATCGTCCAAATAGCATCGGATCCTTATGGGCAAGGCCCTGAGGGAAGCTGCTACCGCAGCCAGAAGCTTGGTAAAGGTGCGAGGGGCTGATGACAGGCCAAAGGGAAGAGCCCTGTATTGGAAATGACGGCTGCCGTAGCAAAACCTCAGAAACTGACGGTGTTTGGGGTGAATGGGCACGTGAAGGTAGGCTTCCGTTAAATCTATTGAGGCCAAAAAATCTCCCTCCCGCAGACCCTGAAGAATGGAGTGGAGGGAGTGCATTTTGAACCTGTGATAAACTAGGTGTCTGTTGAGCCCCTTGAGGTTGAGAATTGCCCTCCATCCCCCCGAGGCCTTCGGAATCACGAATAACATTGAATAGAAACCCTGTCCTTCCTGATCCACTGGAAGCGGCTGTATGGCCCGAATCTCCAAAAGATGACGGATTGCCGATTCAATGAGATCCCTCTTGGCCGGAATCTTGGAAACTGGACAGCAGAGAAAGACCTTTGGGGGGAGGGAAAAGAACTCTAGGGGGAGACCTGACCTTAAAGTGGACAGGACCCAAGCGTCTGTTGTGGTCCATTCCCACCTTTGCCAGAACAGACCCAGACATCCCCCTATGGGAACTGTGGGTTGGGCGTCATTTGTTGCATCTAAAGGGTCTATTGGAACCTCTAAAGGCCCTCCTGCCTCTGCCTCCCTCTGGCTGAGGAAACCTGTCTATCGGCCTGTGAGAAAGATCTCTGGAAAAAGGGCCTAGATTGACGGGAAAAGCCTGCCCCAGCTTCCCCCTGCCTGAAGGAGGGCTTCCTATAATAAGGTGAAGCCCTGGAATCAAAGCGCCTTCCCTGAGAAGGAAGGATCTTTCTTTTGTCCCTGGTCTCCGTTAAAAAGGGGTCCAAAGCCTCTCCAAAAAGCTTCTCTCCTTTAAAAAGAGCAGATGCCAGCTTCCATTTGGTTCTGCCATCCATCTGCCAATTTCTCAACCAGAGAAGGTGACAAGCAGAAATGGAAGAAGCCATGGCTCGGGACGCAAATTTGGCTGAGGTCAAGGTGGCATCAGCAGTCAATTGAGCCGCAGCTATAATCTTATTCAGGTCTTGATGCAGTCTGAGATCCTCAGATGGGATTCTCCCCTGAAGCTGTTTCAGCCACCTCAACGATGCCCGGGTGAAGAAAGAGGCAGTAGTTGATGCTCTGATGGCCCAGGCGTCAGCCTGATGTGCTCTCCGGAGCGCCAGCTCCTCTTTCCGGTTCTCTGCCTTCAAGACGTCTTCCTCATCAGGAGGGATAACAGAACACGAGGCTAAAGCTACCACTGGGCCATCTACCTTTGGCACCTCCATAGTGTCCAAAAGGACCTTGTCTACATTAAATAGTCTCAGATCCAGTGGGGTGGATATACAATCCCGGGTTCTCCCACTGCTTCTTTATCAAGTCCAGAAACATCTGGGGCACAGGTACAGTGTCCACCACAGATGTCTTTTCCGTAAATAGGAAGTCCTCCTGATCATCCCCTTCCACAGGAAGATCTTGAGTTACGTGTCCTTTTGAAGATTAGCAGTAGCTTTGGCCTTAACCAGCAGAGTCTTGAAAAGAGCTGGCTGGAAAAGACTTTTAAAGGGAGTGGAACCGACAACCTCCAACTCAGCATCTGAAAAGTCCCTGTCTGGAGGAAGATCCCTCTCTGATCCATAAAATTGACTGTACTCAGAAGGCGATGTCGAGCGCTCCCTGAATCGGGAAGGCTGATCCATCGTGGCCTGTCCCTGGTCTGGGAAATCACTTCTGGCATCATCAAGGCGAGCCAGCTGATGAAGGTGGCCAACCTCTGCCTGTAATTCTTGCCTTATAGTTTGAGAAATCCAAGCCCTCATGAGAGATGGCAGTTCTGGAATCTGGGTCTCCTCAGGCCGTAAACCTGCAGCTGTAGAAGTAAAGGTAGCTGCAGGCACCTGTCTGGATCGGCTGGTGGTCTGAAAAGCAGACTCCTCCATCAAAAACCCCTGGGAAGGCTCAGGAAAGGAATGAGACGCCTCAGCTTCAATTTGGAGGTTGCCCTGCAAATCCTGAGCACTTGAGCCCCCCGGAGACCATGCAGTCAAGTGCTGCCTATCAGGCCGTTGTTCTGGCTGCCTGTCTTCTGGTGAAGCCAAAAATTGGGAGGCTGAGTCATCTAGCCTACTGGATTTTGCAGCCCTATCAAACTGTTTGTCTATGGCCTTCTGCCTACACCTGGCCTGCCTATCCTCAGCCCTGGAGGATCTTTTGGGGGCTAAGACCCTACTTCTGATCTTAGCTGCTGCCTCCAGACTAGCAGATCTGGGCTTGGAGGAGCCCTTGGCAGCCTTCTCTGTGCCCATCTGAGGAAGTGATAAATCTAAATCAACTTCCCTGTCAGCCATCTTGAATTATCAAAAGTAACTGTCCCCAGAAAGGGACAAGAAAACAGAAAAGAAAAATAAAACAAAAGGAAAGGAAAAAAGTTTTTTTTTTTATTCCCGACTTGAGCTGTTAGTTAAGCCACAGCCGCTGTCCAACATTTCAGGAGGTAAAAATGACCCGAAATGGGAAGCTCAGCCCAGCTCTATGATCCCCAAAAAAACAGTCAGAAAAAAACAACAACTCTAGGCTGGATCTGAGCCCGCCCAAAAGAAAAAATGGCTGACTCCCAGAATCGAAACAAGCCCTGAATGAACAGAGGCTTGAGAGCCTGGAGCTGGCTGCACCTTA
This sequence comes from Bungarus multicinctus, assembly GCA_023653725.1. Lineage (NCBI taxonomy): Eukaryota > Metazoa > Chordata > Lepidosauria > Squamata > Elapidae > Bungarus > Bungarus multicinctus. The sequence goes on along the minus strand of CM042835.1, from coordinate 25,811,891 downwards.
AATCCTGGCAGGCTTATGTAGCAACGCCGCTGCCTCGGTGCCCTGGGGACTGGTAGGGGTCCAGGAATAAATTCCTGATAGCCAAAACCCCTTCCAAGGGACAATCCTGGAGTTAAACTGCAAGATTGTCCCCAACGTGGCCGCCTCCGTTAAAAAAAGTGCAAAAAAAGGTACCTCGCGGCAAAGTGCTTCCTTCCTGAAACTGAAAGTGAAGCAAAAGCAGGAGAAAAGCGGTTCAGAGAAGCCGCAGACTCCCGACCCCAGCCCAGGCCACCCAGGCTCACAGGGTAGCCTACAAAAGGGCATAAAATTTCCAAAAAAACCCAGTCCCCCAGGAAAAATAATTATTTTAAAAAATGAAAAAATAGAAAAATTAAAGAAAAAAGGAAAAAAACGCGAAATTCAAAAGGCTAGCTGGAAACACCAGCTAGCTAACAAACCTGAACCTTGCAGAAAATACTCTAGTCCAGGAGGTGAAATTTTTCTAAACTTCTAGCTATTCAGAGCCTCAAAGAAGTGGTCTGAACACACTGAGACTGAGCGAAGAACTGGGGACGGTGACCAGGGGGTGTGGCCTCAGTTTTTTCAACTGGTCTGCAGAGCTAGAAGACTAGAGATAATCCAGTCTGGACTCTCCCTTCATCCCCAAGGAGAAGAGCTGAGCAAGTGTCTCTGCTGCTGCTACCCTTGGTGCTCCAGCCTCGGGCTCTGCAAGTTTCTAAAAGTCCCGGTGCGCAGCTCGTTCCTGCATTCCAAGTGCGCCCAGGCCGAACTGCAGCTGTCCCTCTCCCACCAGCGCCGTCTCCAAAAACAGCGGCAGCAACCGTGGAAGTTACGGAGGCAGCTCCCCCGCCCAAGAAGCGGCTGAAACGTTTCCACGGTTTCTGCCGCTGTTTTTGGAGACGGCGCTGGCGAGAGAAGGACAGCTGCAGCTCGGCCTGGGCATGTTGGAATGCAGAAACAAAGTGCGCACTGGGAATTTTGGAAAGTTGCAGAGCCCGAAGCTGGAGCACCAAGAGTAGCAGCAGCAGAGACGCTCGCTCGGCTGGCTCTTCTCACGCCCAACCAGCCACTCGGGATTAAACCAAAATGCAGCGTGCGGCACTCCCAAGTACCTCAAAATGTTTTTTTTCCTGTTGTTGTGGGGACGGGGGGGGAAGCGGGAGCGACTCAGATGCTGTTGTTGGAGACGGCGCTGGAGAGAGAGGCGCCAGAGCTGTTGGGAACCGTGGAAACTACGGAGGCCCAAGAAGCGGCTGAAACGCCGCCAGCGGACATCCACGCCGCCACCTGCCCACTGACCTGGGTCTACAGCAAAGGCGTTTGGCAGGGATAGGGAGCCCTCCGCGCTCTGCCATGTTCGGCCAATAGGAGCGTCTGGTAGTGAGGCGTTGCTGCTTGCGAGGCGCTCCTAATGGCAAGTCCCCCCCCCCCAATTTCACATATTTTAAAATAGGTCTAAATTTGGGGGGAGGGGCTAAATTTCATTTTATGCCTAAAAAACATGCTGGGTCTTCCTATGGGGGGGTGTACTGTTGGAGAAACACGGTATTTCGCTTTTATATAGAGATTCTAACCAATGTATATTTGAATGAGTCATATCCCCACAAATGCATTAAGAATGTATAAGAATTCAATTCTAATTTGCATAGCTATATATAATATTCAATATGTACTACAGCATATTGAGTTTTAAAGCCATATTTTTCAACAAAATGCTTCCTTTTGGCTCCTTTGTACATATTTATCTTTTCTGGATTTATTGGGATTCAAAAAGCATGAGGAGAAGGACTTCCTGTCATTTCCAAAGGCTTTAAATGAACTTTGTTAGCCTGAACAAACAAAACAATGGGTTGTTGTTTTTTTGCTTCTAATCACTTTAAGAATATAAATGCTGTTCCCATTTTTGTATTCTGATGCCTAAAGGAAAAGCAACCTTTACAAAAGTCAACAAAAGAGCTCAAGGTCAAAGACAGGGGTTTCTTTGAGGAATAAATGACTTTACCCTTGCAAGTATTGCTTTCCCTAAGCATCAAAAGTTAGTGTTTTTGCATAAAAAAAGCTTTCTGGTTTCAGGAAAAATAAGCATTTATTTCTAATTCTTCAGAAATAAGCAAAGCAACCATTTTTTCTCCAAATTTCACATCTCAACTCAGCTAGAAAAGCTTCTGTGTTCAACCATCAGCAATTCTAGCCATTGTTGATGTAATAGGGCTATTTTTAACCCTAAATGCTATGGAGGGGGAGCCTGGTAAATGTGCCTGCAACAGAAAAATTGTTTTTCCACTGTTCCAGTTTTCCTATTGAAAAAAAAATCACATAGTAATTAATCTTTTAAAAATCCTCCAATAGTAGTAGAAGAAATTGCTTTAAAAATTAGTTGTTGTACAGCAGTGGCTCCCAACCTTTTGGGTACAACTGGTTCCATGGAGAAAGGTTTTTCCACGGACCAGAGAGGGCATGGTTTTGTATGCTGTCTGCATCTTGTGGATGGGGCTTTGCTTGTTTGTGTGGCCCAGTTGCTTGCATGCAACACCACAGCCCGATGCCATTCCATAGACTGGGGATCCCTACATATTTTACCAATTCAGCCCAATCGCTGGGTGAGCTGCCCTCTCTTGATGTAGAACTTATGTGCTACATACAGAGATACATTTGGTCAAAAAACATTCACAGAGAGGGCAAAATCCAAAAGCAGGGTCACAAGGAAATAAAGAGTTGAAAAGCTTGTTTGATGTGGCCAAATACAGGATAAAATGAGGTAAAACTATCCATGGGCCCTCAAAGCCAGCAAGGCTATTATTGGTGGAAATGGAATTTAACTGGCAGAATTTAACTCCCCACAAGGCTTGATGTCTTTGACACATTTATTTCTTTGAGGAATAAATGACTTTACCCTTGCAAGTACCGCTTTCCTTAAGCATTAAAAGTTGGTGTATTTATATAAAGAAGGCTTTCTGGTTTCAGAAAAATAAGCACTTAATTCCAATTCTTCAGAAAGGAATAAATGTGTCAAAGGCAATAAGCATTAAAATAGACATGAAACTCTGAGAAGATAATTATTCTGACATTGTTATATTCTGCAGTCTAGCAACCCAGAGATAACAGGGAACAACAAGCAACTGATAGAAAAGGGATGACGATTGTCAAGAATTCAATTGTAGAAATCAACAATTTAAGATAAATTCTTCTAAATCTTGTTTTTCATCTTTGTTTCAACAAATAGAATTTAGAGTTGTGAGGTAACTGATTTCATTTAAAAGGATATGTAAATGCTTCTCATGGGTAAGAATACCCCTTAATACAAAACAGAAAATGAATGAATAACAGTGCCTTCCAGCAAATTTAAACTACAGATCTTCCAACTGGTATGGAAAAGGAAATACATTTTCTTATAGAATTATAGAATTGGCTTGGTCCTCAGAGCAAGAATACTTCCACCTTACTGAGAGAAGAAAAACAAAGTAAATAACAAATCCTGGCTCTTTGTTTTACGTTCTGACTACAGTACTTGTTTCCAACCAGTTAAGATTCACTTGATGTAAGAAGATCCTGAAAGCACAACAGCTGCACTGTTGCGATTAGATCCTATTAAGATGGAGAAGGGGGTGCTAGTGAGACAAAGACTGCCATTTCCACTCTGGTTGGTTCCAGAAGCATGAAACAAGAATTAATGCAGATATGCACAGCAATGGCATAGAAACAGATTACAAAGTCTCTGCATGAGAAGGATACACAGAAAAATCTCTTTTTAAATCTTCCCTAAAACATAAAGGAATTCTTAGTTTTGTCTTTTTAAATCAGTGTTTTAAAAACAATTAGCATCAGCTTTACTACACCAATTGTTAAGGTAACTATTATAATTCCTCAGAACAGATAAAACCACTGTTATTCTGTGCTGGAAAAAAACCAAGTAAAAACATTTTTTTTTTCTTTTAAAAATGGTGCCATCGCACTGCTCCAAAAGAAATCACATGCTGGAAAAGCACAAAGGAAATGCCGGAAGAGAAAGATCCTATAGCTTGGATTACATTTCCAACTGAAAGAGTGGCAATCAGCATGGAAATATTGTAACAGATCAAACTAAGATTTTCTAATATTCTCTGAAAGGAATCATCCCCTTCTTCTAAGGGAAAAAAGGCAGTTAAAAATAGCCTATCCACAATATAGTCGAGACATTCTTCGTCAACATAAATTCATTTGCTATATTTACAAAACTGCCTAAGTAAATCTGCTGTACAATCCTATTTTGGTGGGAGGGTTTTAGCAAAGCAGTTTGGAAGAGATTAAAGCCAGTGTCTGGCTGGTAGTGGAAGCAGATGTAAAGATTTTCTGGAAAAATAGCTGGGTTAACCTGTTGCCACAAAAGGTCCACCCACAAAACTTGGGTGGACTATAAGATTATAGTGCTCAATTCATTGTGGTATTATCTTTTATCCCAATGAATGTATTTGTTTTTGAGTGCAAAAAATACTCATTAAAATCTTCTGTGATCACTAGGTATAGAAGTGCTGAATTTATCATTATACACAATTTGATACTTTTTGACACAGACCTTTGTTAAATCTGTTCCTGAACTAGTCCACAAAAACTTACATTGTAACACACAAACAGAGATTTGTTCAAATACACTTTTTTACATTTGAAAGCTGGAAGCCTGAACATTTGATGAGCAAAACATGCAGCTTAAATTTGGGTATGCAAACACGAGGAATCACAATATTTCAAACTTATATGTTCCTCAATGAATGCAGTGTAAATAATCAGCAAACAGATTTTAATCAAAACTTTATTATTTGAAATACTCATTTTCATAAGAATCTCAAGTATCAGAGGAGAAAAAAGCAACCCAGAATTAACTCAATATAAGTTGTTGATTGCTGCTCCTAAGTACAAAAGAATGTTTTATGTTAAGACCACATTTACAGATCTGTAATGTTCCTGTGGTATGAATACTTTTCCTACTTACAGGAGAAATAAGTACCATATATAAACAAACAGATAAAATATCTGCTCATAGCTACACCTCCATTTATATTGGCACTGGTGCTTTACGAAATCAATATTGTCAGAAGAGGTACAAAACTCGTGGCATGATCTGTCATACTTTCAAATCTTTCTGAAAAGGAAAAGGGCCAGAGGGAGGATTCTGCTTTATTAACAGAGATCTGGCCTGTTAGACCACTTTCACAGATAACCTGGCCAGACAGGGGGAGGGGAGTCCTGCCCTCCATACCAGTGGGCCAGGGACCACTGGTAGTCCGTGAGAAAACTTTGGTGATCCACAGAAAAATGTCACCCCAAAGCAATTAATCCAGCCTGCCTGGGAACAGAAAGCTGCGCCGCCCACATGGTCCAGGGGAACACAAGACTCTGCATAGCTTGCATTGAGAACACAAGGTAGTGAGGGGAAGGGGGAAAAGGCAGAGGGGGGGAAGTTGCCCCACGCGCCTCGCCTGGCCACCAGGCTGCTTCTTTTTGCTTCTTTCTTCTTCTGCTTTTGGCTGCACTTAAGGAAAGCAGCAAAAGTCTTTCTTTCTCTCCCCCAAACTCTGCCAGAAATAAATCTTTGGGACTCTGCAAGGCCTCCCGCTCCAAGAGGCTGCGCTGGCGCAACAAGTCTCAAACACTCATTTCTGGCGGAATTTGGGGGAGAGAAAGAAAGACTTCTGCTGCTTTCCTTGCATGAAGCCGAAAGTTTCTCTCTCTCCCCCCCTGAGAACAGAGCTGGAGACAGTATGCTGCGATCCCAAATAAAGAATGATCGATTGGTAGGAAAATGGGGTGGGAAATTTTCCTGCAGACTTTTTTTGGGGGGATTTTCCCAGGGTCTCTGGTCCAAGGGATTTAAAATGACCAGTGTGGTGGTCCCTGCGGTCCAGAAGATTGGCGACCCCTGCTCCACACCACCCACCGGGCAGTTTCTTCCACGCCTGTCCCCAGCCCGCGGTGATGATTCCGGAATCAGCTCTTTCCAACTATGGAACTGAAACGTCCGAAGACACCACATGCCGGGAAAGCACAAAGGAAACGCGGGAAGAGGAAGATCCTACGGCCTGGATCCCGTTTCCAACTGAAAGGGTGGCAATCAGCATGGAAATATTGTAACGGATCCAACTGATATCTTAATAATTGTCTCCGAAAGGAATCGTCTCCTTCTAAGGGAAGGAAGGCAGTTAAAAAACAGCCTCTATTCACAATAGAGTGTAAGAAACTTTTTTTTCACGACGTGGGTGACGGAGAATCTCCAGACACGGAGCTGAGAGGCAGAAGGAGCTCCCGGGGACCCAGGGCCGCTCCGGGGAGGCTCCCATCCACCCCCATCGGGGCCCGGAGCACGTTCGCCCGAGAGCCGCGCCTCCTCGCCCGAGAAAAGCCTGGCGCCGTTTCTGCGCGCGAGGCGGGGAGGCCCTCCGGCGCCGCCTTACCTGCTTGCAGCAGCTGCATGGCGTGGGTGAAGGAGGGGTCCAGACTGTCCTTCTCGGCCATCAGCTCGGGCAGGTACTTGTTCTCAGGCTCGGCCTTGGCCGCGGAGACCGCGCCGGGCATCAGTGGGGTGGGCGCCGCGCTGGGCGCCGGCGGGGCCGAGCTGGTGGCCGAGGGCGGCAAGAGCGGCGGCGGCTGAGGCCCGCGACCTCCGCCGCCGCCGCGGGCCGGCCGTCGCGGGGAAGCCGCCGCCTGAGGCGACTGGAGTCGAGCCGCCACGGCTGGGCCCGGCGGCCGGCCCAGCCGGGCGGCGGCGGCGGCGAGATCCTCGCGGCGCTGCATCCGCGGCCGAAGGAGCGGCAAAGGCGCGCGAGGGAACAGGGTTGCCACGCCGACGGAGCGCTGGGGCCACCGGGGCGGGAAGCGGAAAGAAGGGGGGACGCGGCGTCCGTGCTTGCGCTTCCGGCCTTTCTTTCCGCCGCGCGCCAACTACGGCCGCCGCCAACCGCTCCTCGAGTCAATGCCCGACTGCGCCTGCGCAGGAGTCGCTGCGACTGCCTTTGCGCAGGCGCACCGGAGGGCCGCTCCGCCGAAAAGCGAGACTCTCCAGACCAGGCGCGCAGGCGCCCCTTTTTTCTCCGCGCACATGCGCATCAAAGATCTCTTTGTCGGGGTGGAGCACGTGGTACCCTCTTCAGTCGTCTGAATTAGTTCTTGCGGGAGGGGCAGTTGTGCAAGATTGAGACTGAGAGTCCTTGTTCTCGTTGCAAGAAAAACAAAAACACGCTTTGTCCTTGTAGCAGGGTCAATGTTACTGGGTGTAAATGAGATGTTTCAGACCAGAGCGTCCTGTTGGAGATGTAATACAGACTCTAGTCTTTACGCCACGTTTGATAAAGCTAAATTTATTTCAATAGGCTTCGTTGATTAGCTGCATGTTATTTATTGGAGCTCTGCTCTGTGCGACTTCATTTTTGGTAGCAGTCCAATAATGGTTTACTTTTTTTCTTGTTTTTCCGTGTAGTCCAGTGTCTCTCAACCTTGCCAACTTTAAGGTGTGGGGACTTCAGCATCCAAAATTCCCAGCCAATTGATCTAACCGGCAACCCTGTGGTCTTCCTAACTAGGTTCAATTTATTTGAGATCTGTCAAAGTTGGTAAGATGTTCCATATAACTGGATATAGTCTCTTTCAAAATAGGACTTGGTCGATAACAATTTATTCCATTATTACATGTATAGTAGGCTATCCCACTCTGATGTGACTAGATGGCTTACAAAACACAAATAGTTAATACAGAGAATAGAAACGCCATGCAAGAGGCCATTAAAAATAATGTGCAGAAACTCAGCAAATTTCAAAAACCAGAGGCCCATCAGCCACAGGATGAGGTCTCAAGGACCCCACCCAGGAGGACTTAAGAGAGAGCAGTACAAATCAGAGGGGATGGGCGGGGGAATTGATGTCTCGGAGGGAGTTTTACTACAGTTTTGTAGCCTGTTCGAATCAGAAGCATGTGCGTTGATTACAGAGAATGAAATACAAAAGAATATGATAAAATGGACACAATGCATATAATCCTTGAGTTACAATGCAGGTAGTCCTCAATTTACGACCACAATTCAGCTCATAATTTCTGTGGTTAAGTGAGACATTTGTTAAGTGAAATTTTGGCCCATTTCACAACCTTTCTTTCCCCAGTTGTTAAGTGAATTACTGCAGTTGTTAAGTTAGCAATGTGGTTGTTAAGTTAATTTGACTTCCCCATTATCTTTGCTTGTTAGGAGATAGCAAAAAGGTGACTCCGGGGCACTGCAACCATCATAAATATGAGGCAGTGGCCAAGCAATTGAATTTTGATCATGTATCTACTGCTGCAATGGTTGTAAACCACTGAAAAACACTCATAAGTAACTTTTTTTCTGTGCCATTGTAACTTCGGTCATTAAACAAATTGTTGTAAGTTGAGGACTATCTGTAGCAATAGCCTTCCGGAAGAAGAGAGAGGAACCTGCCCCACTTTACATCGTGAGGGGTTGTGTGAAGAGAGTTTCCTCCTTTAAATTTCTGGGAGTCTACCTCAGCGAAGATCTCACCTGGAAAATCAACACAACCCAAAAGGCCCAACAGAGACTCCATTTCCTTAGGGTCTTGCAAAAGAATGAAGTGGAACAATGACTGATGACCTCCTTCTACCAGTCCACAATAGAAAAGTGTCCTCTCATATTGCATGACGTTGTTTTATGCTGGCTTGACAACCGTGGATAGAAAGACACTACAGAGGATGGTGAGCACAGCACAAAACATCATGGGCTGTTCCCTGATAATAATAATAATGATAATGATAATAATAATAACAATGATAATAATAATAATAATAATTTATATACCGCTCCTCTCCCGAAGGATTCGGAGCGGTGCACAGCCATACAATTAAAACATTAAATATATAAAAGTTAAAACTAAATTAAATTAAAGGCCCTGGCTGAAAACAATTAAAACCCCTCCCTTAAACCCTAAAATTTATAATAAAGATATAAAAATTAAAATACCCAAATCTAAAATCAGCCCAAGCCGGCCTGGTCAAGGAGCCAGGTTTTCAAGGCACGCTTGAAGGTCCCCAGGTCCATTGCTGTACGTAACTCTGGAGGCAACCCATTCCAGAGGGCAGACGCCCCCACAGAGAAGGCCTATTCCTCGGAGTCACCAGCCGGCACATAGATGCCGACAGGACCCGCAAGAGACCCTCCCTGTGGGAGTGCACCGGACAGTGAGAGGAAAATGGCAGAATGCGGTCTTGTAAATATTCTGGTCCGATGCCATGGAGCGCTTTAAAAGTTAACACTAAAATCTTAAAGCGCACCCGAGAGGCTACTGGCAACCAATGCAGCTCGCGCAGGAGGGGCGTCACATGAGAGAACCTTGATGCCCCCATAACCACCCGCGTGGCCACATTCTGTACCAGTTGAAGCCTCCGGATGCTCCCATTCGGGAGCCCCATGTAGAGGGCGTTACAGTAGTCCAGTCGGGAGGTGACCAGGGCATGAGTGACTGTGTATAAGGCATCCCGATCCAGAAAGGGCCGCATCTGGCGGATCAGGCGAACCTGATGAAACGCCCCCCTGGAGACGGCTGTAATGTGATCTTCCAAGGACAGCCGTACATCCAGGAGGACACCCAGATTGCGAGCCCTCTCTGCAGGGGGCAAAATCTCACCCCCAATAGCCAGCGATGGAACTATCTGGCTATATCGGGACGCCGGAAACCACAGCCACTCAGTCTTGGAAGGGTTGAGTCGGAGCCTGTTCCCGCCCATCCAGTTCTGCACGGCCTCCAGACAACGGGACATGACCTCCATGGCATCGTTGGGGTGGCTTGGGATGGAGATATACAGCTGAATATCATCAGCGTACAGATGACACTTCACCCCAAAGCCACGGATGATCTCCCCCAGCGGCTTCACATAAATGTTGAACAAGAGAGGAGAGAGGACCGACCCCTGAGCACCCCACAATCGAGGGGCCTAGAGGTGGATCTCTCCCCCCCCAACACAAATTGCAGATGGTCGGAGAGGAAGGAGGCGAAGCACCGCAACACGGCGCCCCCAACCCCCCCAACCGTCGCAATAGGATACTATGGTCAATAGTATCAAAAGCCACTAGATGACCTCGCTGGGGCTGGCTGCCTTAGAAGAGTGAAGAAAATCCTCAGGGACAACTCATATCCCGGTCAGCCCTTCTTCACTCTCCTTCTATTGGGTAGGAGATAGAGAAGCATAGCCAGCCGCACCAACAGGCTGAAGAACAGTTTCTATCCGTGGGCTGTCAGACTCCTGAACGGAAAATAACCTCATGTCAACATAGTATGATAGACTTGCGGGGCTGGTACGTAGTGTAATAAGATTGGGACTGGGTTGGGGGCTTCTGTCCTCACTGTGAGTTGTGCTGGGGGGGTGCATGAAGGGAGGCTCAGCCAATTTCATTGTACACATGTTGTACTCTGACAATAAAGGTAATAATATTAAAAGAGAATCCAAGCTGGAAAGGTAGATTAATGCCTGTTTATATATAAACAAGGAGAGGCACCTCATGGGGAATCACTTTATATATAGTTCAAACACATTGGGTTTGGAGTGAGTTCTTTAATTGGTTAGCATCATTTGACTCATCTATGATCTTGCATGCATGCTCAGTAACTTTATATGTACCACATTACATATATCATCCCATTATAGTATGATCTTGTTAATGCTCCTCATATTCAGAAGTTGTAATTTTTACATTATAGCGAAGCATAATGGGTTTGCAGGTTCTAGAGTTCAAATCTTTGTGTGGTCCTTGTCTTTAGCAGGTTTCAACTGGTTCTTATCAGAATTCACATTCTTCATAGAAAATTTGCTTTGTTGCTTCAAAAAATTTGAAACCTTCATTAAAGACACTCGTAGTTACTGAAAACATTATTCAAAAAGGTCCCCCTCTCATGCTTCCATCAGTACCAGTTGCCATTTTTAACTGAATTCCACTGGTTGTGGAATTTTAATTGAATTCCACTTGTTGTTCGATGAAGACTCATCTTGATCCAAGTGAAAGGCATTTATGAAAAGGGAGGGATAAGTCTTTATGTAAGGTACAGAAAGAAACAATACATGCTTCTGGTATATGTGAGGCATCACAAAACAACAAATCAAGCCATAATAGATATTGACTGGATGTGAAGAAAGACAGATAGCCTTAAAAGATGTTGCAGCTTCTCCTTTTCCCTCTGGACTTATTTCTTTAATGCTTGCAGCACTCAAAGATTCCAGAATACAGCCCTACTGTTTAGTTTCTACATAAGGTAGTTTTTGCACAACAGAGGAAATAGTTGTGGCTAAAAGAAAAACATGGTTTCCTTAACTTCAAAAGGAGGCATGGGTACTAGGCTAAAATGTTAATATCATCTTTACTAAACAGCAAATAATATGACCTCATAGCTTAATGACAAACCCATCCCAATTGCCGCCATAACTTGTGGACTACCTATTAAAAGCTTGGTACAAGAGGGCTGCTTTTCAAAATGTCCTGGGGGCGCATGAATTTTCCAAAGTGTGGGGGCCACAGCAGCATTGGGCTACAGCAGAATTCCCCAACCTTTCTGGGTTGGTGGCCCAGAGGGGGGGAAGAGGGAAAAGGGATGATTTTGCGGAAGGGGTGAACTCATGCGTGCATGTGTACATGTGAGTGCCCATGATGTTCATCACATGAGCACGAATGGGGACGCAAGCACCTGTGATGACGCAAGCATGAGTGTTAGGCTACAGAACCTTTTCCCATTCAATTAACAAGAATGAACTTCTGAAAACCAAACGTATCAAAAGGAATCCCTTATTGAGATGAGACAATTCATGTAGGAGTTCAAAGCAGTGTCTAATGTCTCTCAGACATGCAGAGATAGATAAGGGAGTTTAAAACCCTCCCCATCTCTCAATGTGTATTTAGTGAAACAAAAGCCAGTATGTTTATTCCCCCCACCTCTTCTGTAGGAACGATCTTTTTCACAGTTTCCCAAGCATACATCTCACTGTGGAATTTTTATGGTCTTCTCATCTCCTGGCTGTGCCTCTCAGAGGTGATAGGTTCCGGCCATCTGGGATTCCTCTCTCCATTGTATCATGTGTGGGTTATACAAATTCAATATAAGATTGAATGAATTCAGGTTACATCAAGAAAGGATTTCTTTATCAGTCTCCCCCCCTTTTCTTCTCCCACTGAAGAAATGACAGATACAGGGATCTGACAATGAGAAGGGGTCATGCGTGCACAGAGGCATGCACACTGGCCAGCCCCTCACGCAGCCCAGTGGCAATTAGCCCACTGCCCAACAGTGGACTGCGGTCCACAGTTTGGGGACCCCTGGGCTACAGGAAAGACGAGTGGGGGGACTTTTAATGATCCTTGTAAGAATTTCTTCCTGGACAAGCACATTTGGCTTGTGCAGGCAAGGCTGTATTTGTTGCATGGATATGGTTTGCCACTAGCTTTCTGTTAGAGTGTTCTTCATGTTTTCTGTCTAGTTTTCAGCTGGAGATTTCCTTGAGGTTTCTCATCCAACCTGATAAGAATGGGTTTTTCCCTCCTTCTAAATCAGGAGTATCAAACGTAAGGCCCTTGGTCCAGATCCAGACCACAATGTGGTCAGATCCACCCCGCAGGGCATCCTGTCTACCCAATGCGAAGAGGAAAGGTAAAGCCAGCCTGGCTTTGGCTCGGTCTACCCAATGCGAAGAGGAAACATGCCAGCAGGTTGCGGAGTGGCGTCAAACTAGCCACACCCACCCAGTCGACCATGCCTATGCAATCAGCCCCCCCTCCCCCCCCAGGTGAACCACAGCCCTAATGCAGCCCTCAATGAAATTGAGTTTATCACCCCTGTTCTAGATCTACTGTAGATAAACTGACTTGATGCACACACCCAATTTGAGGATTCTTGCAATACATGGATATGCTTGTAGTACTTGACTTAAAACCATTTGTTTAGCAACCATTTGAAATTACAATGTCATGGAAAAAGTGACTTACAACCGGTCCTCGCACTTACAACCATTGCAGCATCCCTGGTTACATAATCAAACTTCAGATGCTTGGAAACTGGCATAGATTTAGGATGGTTACAGTAAACAACAGCCTTACTTAGCAACAGAAATGTTACTTCCAATCAGCTGTAAGTTGAGAACTATCTCTAAAACGGTAAGAGAAAAGAGAAGACATATGAAAGGGATGGGTGCCTGATTTGTACAGTTTTAAATAATTCTGTTCATTTTTTTTTATTTAATGCTTCCATTTTATGGATGCTGTTTTTAGACCATGAAATGAATTGGATTGCTGCCCAGAGTTTTTGGAAATTAGCAGCATGTCAATAATTTCAATAAATACCTCAATGAGCCTCAAACCTCAATTAGGGGGTAGTATCCCTGTTGCATTCAAAGGTTGTCTTCCCACACTGGGATAGGCTGACTGCTGTCAAAAATAGCAATTCCACATTGGGGTTATCTTAAGTGGACAAATTCTTCAGTATTGCTTACAGACACCATTGCTGTATCTGCTGTTTTGCCTTTTTTGATCCTCCCCCCAATGCCAGCAAGCTATGTAGTGCAACAGTTCTCTCCTCTGATATCTTCGGATCGATCCCATCCCCCTAATGTCTAAGCCAGGGGTCTCCAAACATAGCAATTTTAAGACTTGTGGACTTAAAGTTGCCAGAACTCCCAGAATTCCCCAGCCACAAATCTTAAAGTTGCCATGTTTGGAGATCCCTGGCTTAAGCCATAGTCCCACCTGCCCTACCATTGCAACCTTCAGTATTCTTGATGGGCTGCATGGAAGAAGCCTGGAAACCTGATGATTGTTGCCTAATAGCTTGTACAATCTTTTGATTAGAGCAGGAAAGCAATTTTCTACTGCTCTCTGCTGGTGGAAACTGAAATGATGTTGGTGTAAAGACTAGACTCTCTCCCCCGCAGAGGATAAGAATGAACTTTTGAAAACTGGGTATTTCAAAAGGAATTCTTTATTGAAAAGGAAGACAGGAAGTCAATATTCAAAGCAGGATCTCATATCCTTCCAGGCATGCAGCTTAGATAAAAGGAATTAGAACCCCTCCCTTTAGTCCGATGTGGATTTGGTCAATACAAAGAAACAACATGTTAATCTCCCCCCTTTTTTTCTGGGAACGTAGTTGAGAAGAGATTCCCAGGAAGTTTCTTTTGGAGTTGGAATTTTTATAGCCCCTTCTCGCTATCTCTCCCAGAGGTGACAGGTTTCCAGACATCTAGGGGCTAAACCGTGTAGGTCATACAGATTCAGTACAAGAATTAGGATATTCAGGTTATATCAAAAAGGATTACTTGTATTCACATACCCCTTTTTTTTCCATTAAAGAATGACAGATACACAGATCTGACAGTTGGTGAGCAGAGTCATCTTGTATCATTCTGATGATGGCATTCACCTGGCTCATCAGTTCGCTGGTTATACACCATTATCCAATTTCCCCCACCATTCCTAAATTCTATCCCACTTTTGGCTCAATTGCAGCCAAGCCATGTTTAAAGTGGCATCAAATAGTTATCTTTCCAAGTACAATTAGTTCTTGACTTATGACCACAATTGGGGCCAGAATTTATTTGCTAACCAAAGTGGTGGTTAAATGAGTCATGCCCAATTTTGCTATTTGTTTTTTTTTTTACAATGGTTGCGAGGTGAATCACACAGTTGTTAAGCACATCTGTCTTCCCTCTTTAACTTTGTTGGATTGGGAATTCTGGGAGTTGAAATCCACACATCTCAAAGTTGCCAAGTTTGAAAAATATTGTGATGATAGATAGATAGATAGATAGATGGAGTGGGAGAGAGAAAAAGCATTCACATATTGCTGTGGATTGCTGTGGTAAGAACCTGGATACTAAACATTGATAATTATTTTCCAGGTTGCTAAGGAAATTTGTCAGAATATTCATGAACTGGCAGAGACATGGTTAACAAAGTCAGCCAATGGGAGTTGAACTGGAGGCTGAGAGTCTGGGCATGGCTTAGTTCCACGCTCTCAATTCTGAAAGTAAAACAAGCTCCTGAGTTGCTATTTGTGTTATGTTACGTTGGAAGAAACTATTGGTATTGTAAACTTTACTTCATGTTGTTATGTATATAAAGAAGTTAATGATCCTGCTGAATCAGTCATCAGTGTGTTTTCTGGATTTGAATTATAGAATAGAATAGAATTATTTATTGGCCAAGTGTGATTGGACACACAAGGAATTTGCTTTGGTGCATATGCTCTCAGTGTACATAAAAGAAAAGATACATTCATCAAGAGTCAAGAATCATAAGATACAACACTTAATAATAGTCATAGGGTACAATAAGCAATCAAATCATACTAGGAAACTGTCAATAAGAATCATTAGGATACAAACAACAAGGTTAGAGTCATACAGTCATAAGTGGGAGGAGATGGATGAAAGGAAGGATGGGAGGATTAATAGTAATAGTAGAATAGAATAGAATAGAATAGAATAGAATAGAATATTTTATTGGCCAAGTGTGATTGGACACACAAGGAATTTGTCTTGGTGTAAATACTCTCAGTATACATAAAGAAGGAACATTAGTTAAGAATCAAGAATCATAATGTACAACACTTAATGATAGTCATAGGGTACAATCAACATCAAATCATACTAGGAAACAGAGGATTCAAGCAACAAAGTTACAGTCACAAGTGGGAGGGAATGGGTGATAAGGAGTGATAAGAAAATTAACAGTAGTAGTAGTGTATACTTTGTAAATAGTTGAACAGTGTTGAGGGAATTATTTGTTTAGCAGAGTGATGGCTTTCGGGAAAAAACTGTTCTTGTGTCTAGTTGTTCTGGTGTGCAGTGCTCTATAGCGTCGTTTTGAGGGAAGGAGTTGAAACAGTTTATGTCCGGGATGTGAGGGGTCTGTAAATATTTTCACAGCCCTCTTTTTGACTTGTGCAGTATACAGGTCCTCGATTGAAGGCAAGTGGGTGGTAATTGTTTTTTCTGCAGACCTAATTATCCTCTGAAGTCTGTGTCTGTCCTGTTGAGTTGCAGAACCAAACCAGACACTTATAGAGGTGCAGATGATAGACTTAATAATTCCTCTGTAGAACTGGATCATGCTGCAAATTCTCAAAAAATCTGAGTTTTCCAAACTATGAAATGGTGGAGTTTGGCCAGTCCTTCTTTTTGAAGCTTGATATATTGCAAGAGCATGCACACATACACAAAAGAAAATATTTTCTGCCAAAAAAGAAAGAAAGAAGCTTCATTTGAAAATAAATCAGTATCTGGTATTCTTGAACTGTAGCTTAATCCATTCTTTCTAATAAGCCTCATTAATTAGAACCTTTAGGCTCATTTTGGAAATTAATGGCTTCTGGCCAGACTTTGTAAGAGGAAAATTTGATAAAACCCTACTAGCAGGCAATCACCCCACTATATTTATCTATTTATTGATTTCATGTACATAACTTCAAAACCATAACCTCCATCCAGTTAGCCATTTATAGTAAAGACATTGAAACAGAAGCTATTAAAAATGCCAGCACAGTTTAAGAGTACAGAAGTAAAACTGTTAGTCATAACACTCCAATCGCTTGAATAATCTGAGTTAGGAAATTTTGTGAGCCTGTATGGAGCGGTTGAACTGCCTTTGCTGCAAGATCTTTTATTATATAGTTAATCATGTTTTATTTTTATAAATCTGATAGGCTTTTTATTTTTGAACTAATGGGCAGTATAGAAATTTAATAAATAAATAAATAAATATGGGCAGGGCTGGATCCATCTGTAAGTAGCAGTTTTGCAGGTATCCTGGGGCCAAGCCATGCTATTCTTTAAATATCCATAGCTATGGGTGAGATGAAGTCTTCTGAAGGACACCTGTTCACCTTGATTCTTTGATTTTAGAAGCAACAGGCTGATGACATTTCAAGCAGATGTTGCAGAGGACATGTCTTCAATCTCATTCAGCAGAGAAATCTTATTATGTTTATTATTTTGTTTTTATCTGCATTTTGCATAGGATCTCAGAGTGCATGTTGATTGATTTCATTTGATCTTGGCAGCCCACCTTTAAAGTAACATTGTATACAATAGTTCTCACCCAAAGTTACAAAGAGCTGAACATGTGTTCTGGCTCAATTTGTGGAAAACATTGTTAGATGAAACTTTCTAGCAGGGCTGTTTCTGTTGAAGCAGCAGCAGCAGCAGCATAGTTTCTGCCAACAAGAACTTGATCTCAATGACTTTCATCATTCTTTGAGTCCCACTAAACGTGGGTGGGGAAAATTTGGTAGATTATGCTGTGGCTGGAATTTCAGAAGGCTTCTGGAAATTCCCTTCTCCAAAGTTTCATCAGAACAATTACCACAGACAGCTTTCACAATATGCAGAAAAAGACATATTTGTGGCTTAGTGTATTCTCCTCCCCCTCCCCCCCCTCCTCCTCCTCTTCTTCCTTTTCTTCTTCCCCCCTTCCTCCTCCTCTTCTTTTCTATACCATTTAGTTTACAACAGAATATCAATAACAGTCTTAAAACCAGCTCCATGACTCTAAGCAATGCTTGAAAACAATAAAACATCAAAATGTTAATTTATGTTGTGTGAATGAAGCTAACATGGTTATTTTATGATTCAGTGTGCCATGCAAATTGAGGCAGGTGGTTTACTTCAGTCAGTAGCTGTATCAAATGGTTGTGCAAGCCCAATGCTCACATTTACTCCTGTGACTTGGCTGCCAACCAGGATCTTCTTATGCCAGCTGGCAGAACTCAAGATGGTCTCAAAATATATATCCTCTCAGACAGACTTTCCTCATTACTGTGCGCATTTGGACAAGAGACAATTGCCCGCTCTGGGTCATGTACAAAAGAGAGATTGCCCAACCGCTTCCCTTTCTGCCAGCGGAAAAAAGACATTGTCATTTTGAAACCAAGAGAGACTTTGAAAGTTGCGGCTGTGAAGAGAAATTGACCCTTTCCATTTCCTCAACAGAGATACTATGGAGAGTCCAGGAAGAATTGAGGCAAAGGGAAATCCTTTTCAGGAAAAAATGATTGTCTTTGAAAGCATAAGAAGAAAAAAACAAGAAGTAACCACTCTTTTAATTAGAATAATTGCACAAGGCTATTTTTCCTTTTGTCTGGGTTAAGTCTATTGTCATAGGTGATGGTTCTTTTGATCATTTGTTCCTTGTTCAGCTCAGTGAATTTGATATTTTTATGCAACTTGGAATCTCTTCAGCAAAGGACTTCTAAAGTAGACATTTTGACTCCACTCAGAAACTTGTATTATACAGGTAGTCCTCAAACTTATGACCACAACTGAGCCCAAACTTTGTGTTGCTAAGCAAGACATTCATTACGTACGTTTTGCCCCATTTTATGACTTTTCTTGCCCCAATGTTAAGTGAATCACTGCAAGTGTTAAGTTAGTAACACAGGTGTTCAGTGAATCTGGCATCCCCATTGACTTTGGGTGCCAGAGGATTGCAGGTGATCACATGACCCCAGGACACTGCAACTGTCATAAATACGAATCCATTTCCAAGCATCTGAATTTAATCACGTAATCATGGGAATGCAGCAACAGCACGAAAGCGTGAAAGTCATAAGTCACTTTTTTCAATGCCATTGTAATTTAGAATGTTGACTAAAGGAATTGATGAAGTTGAAGCCTACCAGCACTGCATAGATTTTCTATGGGGGATTTTTTTTGTATAAATTATGATCTGTAATTTTGAACAATTCTATATTTTATCTCCTTTGTTGGTGAATATTTTATGTGGGACTACTCAGTGCTGAAAGGAGATGTTTATATAGATAATACTCGGCTTATAATTGGTCGCTTAGTTACTGTTTAAAGTTACAATCTACTTAACAGCCTGGTTCCAAAGTTTAAATTATCACATGACTGACATTAGCAACACAGCCATATTTACAGCCAGTTACATTGTCCTGTGGTCATGTTTTTATGATTTGCTCAATTTACTTCTGGTTTTCAGCAAAACTATGTCTCGGCTAATAAAGGGTTTGCTTAATGAATGCAGTTTTTTATGTCCTCCACAAAAAATGGCATAAAATCATGTTAATAATGTGCCCAACCTGTTTTATGATTTACGATATATGATTGTAATTATAGCAATAGATTTATATACTGCTTTAAAGTGCTTTACAGCCCTCTGTAAGCGGTTTACAGAGTCAGCCTCCTGTCTCCAACAATCTGGGCCCTCATTTTACCCACCTCAGAAGGATGGAAGGCTGAGTCAACCTTGAGCCTGGTGGGATTTGATCTGTCAAATTGCAGTAGGAGTAGCCACCAAGGCTCCTTAAATGGTCATATGTTGAGGACTACCTTTTTCTTCTTTCTTCTTCCTCCTCCTCCTCACTTGATTCTATTGATATTTTGCAAAATTAAGGATAAAGCAGGAAGGGCTGATTTTTATTTATGTATCTGTGTATTTTTGGGGGAGCCCATTTGGTATAGTGGCTAAGGTATCAGGCTAGAAGGTGGGGGACGCCTTCGCACAAAACCGGCTGGGTGATCTTGAACCAGGCCCTCTCTTAGCTCCAGGAAGCAAGCAATGGCAAGCCCCTTCTGAAAAATCTTGCCAAGAAAAGTGCAGTTCAGGCGGTTGCCAAGAACCAAGACTGGATTAAAGACACAAATATAGAGAGACTCATAAGATCACCTCTTTCTGCGCATAATTTAAATAAGAACAATAACACATATAAAATAGCAATGTATAGAATGTCAAGCTGCTGAGATCTGACTTAGAATCCCTAAAACGTCTAAATGATTGTGTAAACCAAATACTACGAGGCCAGAATATAGCGTGATAGAATTCATTTCGTGTTTTTCTCCCCTCATATCCTTTTTTTCTGTTTCTTATCAGTTAGAGGCACATTTTAGAGGATCCTGTCTCTATAAGTTGTTATTTACTTACTGGGATCAGCAGCAGCAGGCCAGGCAAAGCATCTCCTGGGGGTTAAATATTTTTATTTTTTTAAAATAAATTTTATTAAGTTTCAAATTTTTAAAAACTTAAAATAAAACTTTATACATTGTTATCAACATCAAGACATCTTTTGCATCTCCTCACATTTTTCAGTATATGTATTTACTTATTTCTTTACCATCACGTCTTACTCTTGCTATAAATCAGTATTTTTTATCCTTACATATCAATCTTCTCCATGGTATATTTACATATTTACATATTCCCTCATTATTTTCCTAATTGCCATTTTATTTTATTTTTATTTCTAAACCACTCATACCAGACATCCCAGGCCCTATAATAAATTGAATCTTCTCTGTCTTTTTTTTTCATTAACCTGTCCATCTCTATACAATCTATTATTTTTTTTTATAACCATGCCTTCTGGTGGAACCCTTTTTTCCTTCCAGAGTTGTACGTATGAGATCCTTGCAGCTGTTAATATATGTAACATGATATATCTATCTGTTTTATTGCATTTTGTGTTATCATACCTAATAAAAAATTTTCCGGATTAAGTTCAGTTTTCTGATTCATGATTTCTTCTATCCATTGTCTAATTGTATTCCAATATTTTTTCACTTCCTGGCATGTTCACCAGGTATGAAAATAAGTGTCTTTTTCTTTTCCACATTTCCAACAATTTGGGTCTGAGTTAAACATTTTTGCCAGTCTAGCGGGGGGAAGGTGCCATCTGTAGAACGTTTTGTATTGATTTTCCTTGTATGCTGTGGATGTAATTAGTTTGTAATTTGATTCTCACATTCTCTCCCAGTTTTCCAGGTCTATATTATGGCCAACATTTTTCGCTCATACCACCATCGTCTCTGTGACCACCTCCTCTTCCATTTTAAAATCTAATAGAAAGCTATACATTCTTGAAATCATTTTCTTTTCTATTTCTTGTAGAATTTTATCTAATTGATGCTTTTCCATGCAGAAACCAAATTGCTCTTTGTCCTTCTGGTATCTCGCCTGAATTTGCATGTATGGCCACCAATCTATCTTTATATTTTGTTGCTGTAATTCTTGTCTCATTTTTAATCTTCATTGTGTGTCTAATAAGCCTTTATAATTCCTCTTTTCCCCCAGATCCATTGCATTTGGGTAGATTTGTGCTTCCATAGTTGACAACCAGTTCGGTATTTTAGTATAATGATTCTTTTTAATCTTGTTCCATGTCCGAATTAATGAATCTCTAATCATGTGTCTCTGAAAATATGCATGCTGTTTACATTTTCCATCCCATAAGAAACTATGCCACCCTCTCTGCAAGTCGTGACCCTCTATCGACAATACTCTTCTATTTTCCAGGTTGATCCAATCTTTAATCCATACCATAGCCGCAGCCTGATAATACATTTCCCAGTCAAGGAGTCCAAAGCCACCCCTTTCTCTTTTGTCCTGTAATAATTTCTTTTTATCCTGGCTTTTTTCCCATCCCGGGAGTTAAATATTTTTAATTTTGATTATTTTTATGTTTTTTTCTGTTGTTTACTTGCTAGCTAACCAGAGTCATATCTATGAGATAACCTGTACAGATGAGATGGCCTATAGACCAGGGGTCTCCAACCTTGGCCACTTTAAGACTTGTGGACTTCAGCTCCCAAAGCTGGCTGAGGAATTCTGGGAGTTGAAGTCCACAACTCTTAAAGTGGCCAACGTTGGAGACCCCTGGCCTATAGGTTTATTAAATAAATAAAAATATCCAATAAATAACTCTCAACCAGTAGAATACTAAGGCAGAAATCAGAACTAAGTGTGTCACAATGGCTGAACACTATTCAGTCTTTTTTCTTTGTTATTTTTTCCAGGGGTGTGTGTGGGGTGCAAAATGGGACATAAACTAGCCATGCCTTAGGGTAGGAGTGTCAAACTCAATTTCATTGAGGGCCGCATCAGGGTTGTGTTTGACCTTGGGAGAGGGGGATGCGTGGCCGGGTTGGCCAAGGCCAGCTCCACATTGCTCGTGTCAGGGGCACCTGTGCTGGGCTGGCGGGGACTGGGGGGGGGATCCATTGTCTCCAGCGGAGGAAGGCGAGACTAGGGAAAGCGCCAAACCCTTGTCCTCCAGAGCAGTGGTCACCAACCAATGGGCTGAGGACCACTGGTGGTCTGCGAGTAAATTTTGGTGGTCTACAGGGAAATCTCACCCCCAAAGCACTCCCCCCCAAAGCAATTCATCCAGGCTGCACAGGAACACAAGGCTTCCCCACACACATGGCCTGTGGGAACACAAGGCTTGCGTCGCTTGCATTGCGAACAACACGAGGTAGTTAGGGGAGGGGAGAAAGGGCGGAGGGGAACTTGCCCCATGCACCCCACGCACCTGGCCTGGCCACTGGGCTGCTTTTTTCCATTTCTTTCTTCTTCTGCTTTTGGCTGCACGCAAGGAAAACTGCAAAAGTCTTTCTTTCTCTCCCCCAAACTCCGCCAGAAATGAGTCTTTGGGACCCTGCAAGGCATCCTGCTCCAAGTGGCTGCGCTGGCGCGTTAAGTCTCACAAAGACTCATTTCTGGCGGAGTTTGGGGGAGAGAAAGAAAGACTTCTGCTGCTTCTGCTGCTTTCCTTGCATGAAGCCAAAAGTGTCTCTCCCCTCCCCCAAGAATGGAGCTGGAGACGGTATCCTGCGATCCCAAATAAAGAATGGTTGATCGGTAGGAAAACAGGGTGTGGAATATACCTGCAGACTTTTTTTGGGATTTTCCCAGGGTCTCTGGTCCGAGGGATTTCAAATTATGAGTTTGATGGTTCTTATGGTCCAAAAAGGTTGGTGACCCCTGCTCCAGAGGAGCCTTGCTGTCTGTTGGCAGCCAAGTGCTAAGGCAGGACTTCCCTTCCTTCCTTCATTCCTTTCCTTCTTTTTCCTTCCTTGCTCTCTTCCCATCTTTCCTTCTTTTTCTTTGTCTTTCCTCTTTCCCTTTCTCCTTTCCTGTCCCTCCTTGAATGCTTAAATGCAAAATGGGAAAGTTCTCCTTTTGGTTTGGTTTGCTTTGCTTTGCTAGCCCTCTGCCAGCAAAAGAGAGCCGAGGGACTGCATGCAGCCTGCTGGGCCCCATTTTCAGTCCTCATGGCCTCCTGAAGCCCTCTGACAGTGAAAATGGAACCTGGTGGGGCTGAAGGAGACCGTCCAACTTGAAAACTGGGCCTGGGAGGCCCGCGCACAGCCCTCCCAAGTTCCATTTTTGTTGGCAGAGGCACCACGGGACGATCCTTTGCTGTTTCTACGGCTGCCCCGTGGGCCAGATCTGGTCCAAGGTCCTTGAGTTTGACACCCCTGTCTTAGGGCAATGGAAAAAAACCCCACCCAACTATAAAAGTTTAAAGGCAGTCAATTATAATGGAAATATTTAATTAAATTAACATCATGATGTTTTTTGGTTAGTAATGCGTGATGTGTTTAAACACACTTTCCTGAATAACCAGTGTGGCTTTTTAAAATGTAAACTACAGCTTACAAACCATAACGGGAGGCTGTCACACAACTGAAGTCAAAACCAAACCAACCCTATGATAGCTTTGTGTGATGGGTGATACTTGCTGATAAATGTCCTTAAATACATTAAATGCTATAACTGCATGTAGGAAATTCTGGAGAAAATGAACGCTTTTTTTTGATCCATTCTCTCTCTCCATAATTGATATGTTAGCTTGAAATAGAGGAAGTTTTTTGGGGGTAGGGAAAACTTAAGGCAAACCTGTTTTCTATTTATTTACCCACGCAGATGCCTTCTGTAATTTTCCATCAATGTCAAAGAGGAAACACTCTGTCCTGGATTGTAAAGTCAAGCTTTATGGCAAGAGGAGGAGAAAGGTAATATTTGTCCTATGGTAATACTAGAGGACATAATCTCCCACTTTCTTTCCTGGCATATGTGAACTGGTTTTAGTTTGGAGCAACGGTTCTCAACCTGTGGTCCAGGTGCCCCTGGGTGGGTGGGGGGTCCGATGTCATCCCAGGGGTCCGTGAAGGCTTGAAGAAATGCTATGATTTAAATCTTGAGTTAAGTCTTGGGGATCCATGGCCATGATCCGGCACCACAAAAGGTATTTAAAGGGGGGTCCATGGTGAAGAAAAGGTGGAGAACTCTTCAATTTATGAACTCAGTTGGGATCAGAATTTCTGTTCTAAGCAAGATGGTTGTTAAGGGAGTCATGGCTAATTTTACAAAGTTTTTTACCATGGTTATTAAGGTAAAAACTACTACAACTACTAAGTGAATCACATGATTGTTAAGCTTCATCCAATTCCCCCCATTGACATTGCTTGTTGGAGATCAGATGGGAAGTTGGCATGACTCCAAAATGCTGCAACCACTGTACATACATGCCAATTTGCAAGCATCTGCATTTTGATCATGTGACCATAGGCATGGTGTAATTGTCACAAATGCAGGGACCAGCTGTAAGTTCCTTTTTCCTTTATTCCCATTGCAATATTCGAACAGCATGTTCATTCCAACAGTTGCTAAATGAATGGTTGTAAGTCAGGGACCACTTGTATACAGGGAGCTTCCTTCTGACATGGTCTCCAAGTAGGACCACATCTTTGGGTGAAACATAGCTTGAAAGCCAAGATTTATATCCATTACATAGACCTCAGGTCCACAGAAGACTAATAGACTAGAATTGTGCTTTATTTTGATTAGATATGATAAAAATAATAGTATTGGCTATAATAACAATTGTTAGGTCTTAATGGTGTTGCTCCTTCCCTCCCTCTTATACCCTATTAAATCAGGGTCTTCTTTGTTGAGCCATTTCAGATTATTTATTTATTTATTTATTTCTGAGTTTTATATACCGCCCTTCTCCCGAAGGACTCAGGGCGGTGAACAGCCAACTAAAATACAAGTAGACAAAGTATAAATTATTTAAAAGAGAATTAAATACTAGACTGTCCCAAATCTAAAAACCCCAATTAAAATCAATAAAACTTCATACCCCGTCCCAAGTAATCTAAAAACCCCATTTAAAATCCCATTAGTCAGCTCAGGCCGGCCTGCTCGAAGAGCCAGGTCTTCAGGTCACGTCTGAAGGCCCTCAGGTCACTGGTCGTTCGTAATCCAGGGGGCATCCCATTCCAAAGGGCGGGTGCCCCCACAGAGAAGGCCCTATTCCTCGGGGTCACCAGACGACACATAGAAGGCGTCGGGACCCGGAGGAGACCCTCTCTGTGGGAGCGCACCGGTCGGTGGGAGACTACTGGCAGAATGCGGTCTTGTAAGTATCCTGGTCCGATGCCATGGAGCGCTTTAAAGACTAAAACCAGTACTTTAAAGCGAACCCGGAAGGCCACCGGCAACCAATGCAGCTCGCGCAGGAGGGGCGTCACATGGGAGTATCTCGACGCTCCCGTAACCACCCGCGCGGCCGCATTTTGTACCAGTTGAAGCCTCCGGGTGCTCCCCGCAGGGAGCCCCATGTAGAGGGCATTACAGTAGTCCAGACGGGAGGTGACCAGGGCATGAGTGACTGTGCGTAAGGCGTCCCGATCAAGAAAGGGCCGCATCTGGCGTATCAGGCGAACCTGATAAAAAGCCCCCCTGGAGACGGCTGTAATATGATCTTCCAAAGACAGCCGTACATCCAGGAGGACACCAAGATTGCGGGCCCCTTCTGTGGGGGTCAAGATCTCATCCCCAATAGCCAGTGACGGAGTCAGCTGACTATATCGGGCCACCGGAAACCACAGCCACTCGGTCTTGGAAGGGTTGAGTCGAAGCCTGTTCTCGCCCATCCAGTTCCGCACAGCCTCCAGGCAACGGGCCATAACCTCCACAGCATCGTTGGGGTGGCTTGGGGTGGAGATGTAAAGCTGAGTGTCATCAGCATAAAGATGGCATTTCACCCCAAAACCACGGATGATCTCTCCCAGCGGCTTCACATAGATGTTGAATAGAAGAGGGGAGAGGATCGACCCCTGAGGCACCCCACAAATGAGGGGCCTAGGGGTGGACCTCTCCCCCCCCGTCAACACCAATTGCGAGCGGTCCGAGAGGAAGGACGAGAACCACCGCAAGACAGTGCCCCCAATTCCCAACCCCTCCAACCGCCGCAATAGGATACTATGGTCGATAGTATCAAAAGCTGCTGACAGATCTAACAGGACCAGGACAGAGGAACAACCTCTGTCACGGGCCCTCCAGAGATCATCTACCAACGCGACCAATGCTGTTTCGGTACTGTGCCCGGGCCTGAAGCCCGATTGGAACGGATCTAAATAGGATGCTTCCTCCAGATACTGAGGGAGCTGACGCGCCACCACACTCTCAACAACCTTCACCACAAAGGGAAGGTTGGAGACAGGACGATAGTTATTTAAAAGAGCTGGGTCCAGGGAAGGTTTCTTGAGGAGGGGCCGCACCACCGCCATTTTCAGGGTGGTCGGAAGCGCCCCCTCCCTCAATGAAGCGTTGACAATCCCCTGGAGCCAGCCTCGTGTCACCTCTCTGGAGGTAGAAACCAGCCAGGAAGGGCACGGGTCCAATAAACATGTGGTGGCATTTAGCCTCCCCAGTAGTCTGTCCACACCCTCGGCGGTCACAGGATCGAACTCTTCCCAGATAACTATCTCAAGACCTGCCCCGGACACCTCCCCCGGGACCACCCAACTGGAGTCCAGCCCATCCCGAATTTGGGCGATTTTATCATGCAGAAATCGGGAAAACTCTTCTGCCTTACCCTGCAAGAGGTCCTCCCGCGCTCTCGGCTCAAGCAGGGAGCGGGTCACTCTAAACAGGGCAGCAGGCCGATTTTCTGCAGACGCAATAAGGGCGGAGAAGTGTGAACGCCTCGCTGCCCTTATCGCCACTAGGTAGGTCCTAATATAGGACCTCACCTGTGTCCGGTCAGACTCAGCACGACTGGCCCTCCAGTTGCCCTCCAGACGTCTTTTCCGGCATTTCATCCCCCTCAGCTCCCCCGTGAACCACGGAGCCAGGTGGGATCTATGCCGAGTCAGAGGTCGCAAAGGCACAACTCGGTCCAGAGCCTCAGCGGTCAACCTATCCCAGGTGGCCACCAAGTCTGTGGCCGAGTTATGAGCCAGAGTTTCAGGAAATGGCCCAAGCTCCATCTGGAACCGTTCCGGATCCATCAGGCGCCTGGGGCGGAACCATCTCCTCGGCTCCGCCTCCCTGCGATGGGGGGTGGCGGCACCGAAGTCCAGTCTAAGAAGAGAATGATCGGACCATGACAAGGGTTTTATAACTAGGTCTCCAACACGATCATTCAACCACTGACCAGAGGCGAAAATCAGGTCCAGTGTGTGTCCCCCCGTGTGAGTGGGGTCAGAAACTAATTGGGTCAGATCCATGGCCGTCATGGAAGCCAGGAACTCCCGGGCCACCCCAGAGGTTTCCCCGAGCGAAGGCAGGTTGAAATCACCCATGACTAAAAGCCTGGGGGTTTCAACCGCCAGCCCGGCTATCACCTCGAGGAGCCCGGGCAGGGCCGATGACACGTGGCAGGGAGCCAGGTACGTTATCAACAGGCCCATCTGAACCCCCCGACCCCACTTCACAAAGAGAGACTCACAACCAGCCGTCTGAGGAACAGTGGCCTCCCTAGGACAAAGGACTTCTCTAATAATCGCCGCCACCCCACCACCCCTTCCCTGAGACCTCGGTCGATGGAATGCTTGGAAACCTGGTGGGCATATCTCTACCAGAGGGACACCGCCCTCTGGGCCCAACCAGGTTTCGGTGACCCCTGCCAGGTCCATGCCCTCCTCCTGAATGAGATCGCAAATCAGGGGGGCCTTGTTAACGACGGACCTGGCATTACATAACATCAGCCGGGTACTCAGGGCCTGAGACTCTGCACAACCAGGCCTGCCAGACGGGTTGGGAGGGTCGGAGCGCGCCACCGCTTGGAGACAGCGGGCACGCGATCCCCTAACTTGATATGGCCCTCTACCCCCGTCATATCTGCCCCTCCCACTTATGGTGCCAATGAGACCCACCCCCTGTGTTTGCCCCCACGACTCATGACCCTCTGGGCTCCCCCAGACGTGCACTCCAGCCTGGCTGACTCCAAATCCCCCCGGGTTATCCCCCAAACCCGGACCGGGTACCCTCCCTAACCCCAATAAATTTCCATCCCCCAACCCTCTCTTCGTCGCCCTCCCTAACCTTGATAAAACCCCGAATAAAAATCTAAAAAGTTTAAAAACCCCTCTAAAAATCCTTTTTTGATGGCCATGCCACCTCTCCGGATCCCAGGAACCGTCCTTGAGGTAGGCCATCGATAGACCGGAGGGCCACTCCAGGGAGTGGGGGACCCTCCCGAGGGCCCGTAATTCCACCGAGGAGTATGATCTTCTAGCCCTCGCCGTCGCCGGATCAGGGACCACCACCGAGATCATCGGCGTCCTTCGGGCCAGCCAGTCCTGTTGTTGCCCCTGCCAATTGCATCCCTCAATGGATGGGGGCCAAGGGGGGGGCCAGGTCCACGTCCGTCATCACTGCCGCCGCGGCCTCCGCGGCCTCCGCAAAATTGCCGCTGCCGCCGTCCCAAAGGATCACCCAGGCGGCCTCCCGGCGGCTCCTTCGATGCCCCGGACGGGGCGAGACCCCTCGACACCCCCTCAATACATGGGGGTCGAGGGGGGAGGCTGGCTCCATGCCCGGCCTCCCGGCCACCGCGGCTTCCACGCCTGGCCTCTCGGCCGTCGCGGCTTCCGCGGCCTCCACCGAATCTCCGCCGCCGCCGCCCCAAAAAGTCACCCGGGCGGCCTCCCGGCGGCTCCTCCGGCGGCTCTTCCGACACCCCAGCCAAAGCGAGACCCTTCGCTACCCCCTCAGCACCTGGGGGTCGAGGGGGGAGGCGGGCTCCATGTCCAGCCTCTCGGCCACCGTGGCCCCCACGCCTGGCGTCCCGGCCGCCGCGGCCTCCGCTGAATCGCTGCCGCCGCCGCCGCCCCAAAGAATCACCCGGGCGGCCTCCCGGCGGCTCTTCCGGCGGCTCTTCTGTACCTGGGGGTCGAGGGGGGAGGCGGGCTCCATGCCCAGCCTCTCGACCACCGCGGCCCCCACACCTGGCCTCTCGGCCGCCGCGGCCTCCACTGAATCTTTTTCCCAGGACTCAGTCCCCTTTGCTTAGATAATGGTTCTTGTATATTTCTAGTAAGGTAACTCCTTTCCACTATATCCTTCACTCTTTAGGCCTTTACTCTCTATATCCTTCACTCTCTAGGCCAGGTCAGGTTTTTAAACTTTTCCCCATAATAACAGTGTACTCTCCTATGACAAAATATTTTAAAATCTTTCAAACTTCTTATTGTGGTTGGTCGCGTAGTCAGACAAATGTTTAGACTGCTTTTGGCATTCTTGTCCACCTATCAAGTCCTTCCCAAGGACCTTGGCCAAGTAGATGTTCTTTAATAATATTAAAGATATTGTTGCAGGGTGTAAGCTGTTCCAGGTGAAGCTGCCATTTGCATTTGATTGATGGTGATTTTGTCAATGCCAGTGGTGTTCAAGTGGTGCTCCAGATGTTTTGGGATTGCACCCAAAGTGCCTAATACTATTGGTACTATCTTTGCTTTCTTTTGCTAGAGTCATTCTACTTGCAGGCCTTTACAGATAGTTCTGTACTAATGACAATAATTGGGACCATTGCTAAGCAATGCACTCATCAAGTGAGTCGCACACAGTTTTAGATCTTTTTGCCACAGTTGTTATGCAAATGACTGTGTCAAATGAATCACACGGTCTTTAAATGAATGCGGCTTTCCTTATGGATTTTGTTTGTTTCACGCTGCTTGTTGGTGAATATGTTGTGATCCAGGAGGCAGTTTTATTGTGTTCCACTGGGGTTTCCCACAGTTCTTTCCAAAACTTCTAAGTTTTTTTCTTTATATGAGTGAACATTAGTTTGGACTCGATTTTCATCAAGTGACTGGTAGAAGAGGTGTTGGTTTCTTCTGAACTGGATATTTACACAATATTGTTCTATTCGTCCTTCGCATTTTTCGATTTTCTTTGCTGTTGCTATTACAAGCTGTTTTAGTTCGTCCATAATTTCCATTATTGTTTATTCCTCCAGGTTATATTTTTTGTATAAATTATTTTTCAGCTTTTCATTCTTTAGTTTTCCTTATTTCAAGTATTTCAAATTGCTGACATCTCCTCATAATTTTTTAATTTTATTTTCAAGTTGAATTTTCCACTTTAGTGTTCTGGTAGGGGTTATTTTTGGCATTTTATAACCCAATTCTGCAGTTATAATGGCGGCTGTGCTGTACATTAATTGGTTTGTTTCATGCAGTGAGAATTAATAATAATTCACTAGTGTGAAATTATTATTATAAACTTTTATTCATTAAACATGAAACTCAGTCAACTGAACATTTAAAAATGTTATCACAAATATAATTGACTGGCTCTGATGGTTGATACGGGTTGCTGCCAGCATCAACCAAGTATCTTCTTAAAATGTATGTTGTTCCGAGTAGCACAGTCTTTTGCAGCTCCGCTGGCACTACAGCAGGAAGTTGCAACTTCTTGATGTATTTTGCAAAATTCTTGGACATGGTACCAAGTGCCCCGATGACAATGGGTATCATTGTTACATGTTTCATCCATAATCACGTAGTTTCGATGGCCAAATTGTGGTATTTCATGATTTTTTTCTAGTTCTTTTTCTTCGCCTCTGGCATCTCCTCGAACAGCGATATCAATAAATTGTATGCTTCAGTTTTCGACAACTGTGATATTTGGCATGTTGTGTCTCAAATGATGATCCATCTGTATTCGAAAGTTCCACAAGACTTTCATCTTCTCATTTTCGACAACTTTTTCCACTTTATGTTCCCATTACTGATTTTGTGCAATTTTACTGCACTCACATATTAAATGTGAAACAGTTTCAACTTTGTCATTGCAACGTCAGCAGTTTAGATTGTCAGTTTTGTATCTTTGCTTTCATGGCATTAGATTATAGTGCTTGTTCTTGAGTAGCAAGTATTAAACCTTCTGTTTCTTTCTTGATGTTCCCATTTTAAGCTATGCCCATGTCAAGTTGTTATCACATTTTCCTTCAATGTTTTTCAAGTGCTGTCCGTGCAAAGCTTTGGTTTTCCATCCATTTAATCTGTCATCCAGCTGTTTTTCCTTATAATCTGGCTTTGTTTCTATTGTTTTTATAATATTCTCCATTTTTACAGCCTGCAGAGTTTTTCCTGTACTTTGGTTCACATTGTCCTTCAAACTTCATTTTTCTTCTTCTATAGGTTTGATGGACTTGCAATAGTCCTCTGTCCCTTATTCTTCTTGGCAGGTACAACCTGTCAATGTCACTTCGTGGGTTTCTTTTTTGGCATTTTATAATCCAATTCTGCAGTTATAACGGCGGCTTTGCTGTATATTAGTTGGTTTGTTTCATGTAGTGTGAATTAATAATAATTCAGGTAGTGTGAAATAATAATATCATCATCATCATCATCATCGTCTCTTAGAGTGCTTGTTCACACCTGCTCTTGGTACAACCTATAAAAGGAAAAATAGGATGCAGAAGGCTCTCCCTTGCTGAGATATGCTACAGGACATAAAAATAATCTCTTTTTCAGTCAAGCATCATAAATCAACCACTCTCTTTAAAAATAAAAAAAAATAGCTTACGGGTGAGAGAAGTCCCAGTTTTGTTGATTTAAAATACTAATGGCTTAAAGTGCTTTAAATGAACTTCTTCTTGGGCATGTGATCCATCAAAAGTAATGAGAAAAACATACATGCAGGATTGGTTAAGACAGCTGGGTATTGCAGACTGTTCATAGCAGCTGTCTGCATGGCAGAGACAGCTCTTTCAATCTGGCACATGGTTGGAATTAAAAACAACGACAACAACAACAAAACCCCTGCTATCTCTCCTCTGTAGGGTATCTATTTGAGTAAGTGCCTATGAAGGTATTTCTTGACTTAATGATTACAACTGAGTTCAATTTTTTCATTGCTAAGCAAGACTTGTGTGTTTGTCCCATTTTACAACATTTCTTGCCACAGTTGTTAAGTGAATAACTGCAGTGATTAAGTTTAGTGACATGTGTCAAGCCTGAATTCAAGTTAGGTGGTGGATTGGTTATATTTGGGCTAATGCAATGCCCCGGAGTTTGTTTTATGATGGTTGCATTACTTGGAACCTGACAACATAGTTGTTAAGTGAATTTTGTGACTTTGCTTGTCAGAAGGTCAGAAAAGGGGATCACATGATCCTGGGACACTGCAACTGTCTTCATTACATGCCAGTGTGATGACCTAAAGGGGCGTGGCACAAAGGCAATATAGTCAAATAAACCAGAAGAGTCCCTTTAATACCTCCAATTTTGCCCCCAATGTCCAGGTTACCTTTGGCTGGAGAAAAAAACTCTCCCAAGAACAGTCTTTAAGTGGAGGAAATTCAGTCTGAAAACTAAGTACATACAAACTGTAAATAAAAATCCACACAAAGTATGCTGCAGCAATTAACTTGACAGAGCAGGAGAAGGAAATGCAGACTTGAAAGGCCAGCAAAACACACAGTTGGGAAGATGCCAGGAACACAGATAAGCCTGGACAATACTTCACAATAATTCATGATTTGCTCTCAACAATTTGCTGTCCGCAATTTCCCTTTTTAAACACTGTGTTCCCAGCTGTAGCTAACGAAGGGAATCAGGGCCCTTTCCTCCCCCATAAGCCACGCAACTCATGTTGCTCTTTTCTCCGTTCCTCCCTGCGTGCCCTAGGATGAAGAGGGGGTGGGCCTGGATCTTCCTCCAAATTCCTTCTCTCTTGCTCTACCTCTTTCCTGCTCTGCCCAGCTGGACTTTGCCCTTCCCCAGTTTCTTCCACAGCCAACGGAGCCACACTCCCATTCCGTCAGCTGTTCAACCTCCCCCTCGGAATCAGATTCCGAAAGGGGCATGATAGCCAGTTACCAAACACCCTAATTTTGATCACATGACCACAGGGAGGCTGCAATGGTGGTGCGAAAACCAGCCATGTCATTTTGTTTCAGTGCCATGGTAACTTTGAATAGTCACTAAATAAATGGTTGTATACTTATATGACTGAAATCCACAGAACCTCTCTCCTACTTTAAGAACTTCCCTGCCAATTCTAAGGCTGGTTGTTCTACCTGTTATTAGTTTAACTTCTTTATATTTAATTTTAATTCCATTTTTTTCACTTTGCTCCTTATCTTTTATTGCTAGAGCAGGGGTGTCAAGCTGGATTTCTTCCAGGGCTGGATCAGCATTGTAGTTCTCCTCCACGGGCCGGCACCGGGGGGACGGGACGGGACGGATGCATCCTGCAGCATCCTGCTAACCAAACGGAGCACAGGTGGGGTCCCTGTGTGGTCCCCCCACACCTCATTTTCACCCCCTCATGGCCTCCTGCAGCATTCTACCGGGTGAAAATGGCCCGGCTCTCTTTGTGCTGGAGAACAATTTAGCTGCCAAGAATTTCGTTTGGTTACTGAAATGAATGCTGGGCAGCCCAAAACTTTCTTACCCAAGTTGCAAATGCTTCAATTTTTGCCTCCAGGTTTCAACATTTCCAGAAATTTTGCATCTCTAGAAATACTTCTGTCAGAGGGTTGCTCCATACAGCTGGGGAAGACAGCTGGGTCTGTGGGTGCTTGGAAACTGTCTGGATTTTGTGCTTGAAACAAAAAAAAAAAACAAAATAATAATTATAATGAAATTCTGACTTCGGGATTTTCTGATTAGATAGGTTTGTGGTTATGGATACTTGGCTATATACCAAGTATGCAAAAATAAAAGCTTGAGGCTGGAATGTTACTTTTATTCTACTGTGCTGAAGAGTTGGAAGTTAATGCTTTTTTCTGTTTCTTCTTTACCTCCACATTGCTTTCTTCCCAATTTTCCCATTGTTTTTATTTTCATTTGTATTTTATATTTGGTTAAGTTTAATACAAATATACAGGTAGTCCTCGACTTACGAGCCCAACAATTGAGGTGTTCTATTGTTGAGATGTTTGTTAAGTGAGTTTTGCCCCCATTTTATGACATTTCTTGCCACGATTGGTAAGTGAATCTGGCTTCTCATTGATTTTGCTCATCGAATGCTTGCACAATGTGATCTTGTGACCTTGGGACATACAGCCACAGCCATCAGTACGAACCAGTTGAATTTAAACATGTGATCACTGGGCTGCTACAAAGATCGCTTTTTTCAGTACTGTTATAACTTTGAATGGTCACTAAATGAAATGTTGTAAGTTGAGAACTACCTGTATATAAAACAAGTTTCCAAACTTGGCCACTTTAAGACTGGTGGACTTCAAGTCCCAGAATTCTCCAGCCAGCACAAACGGGGGTTGGACTAGACGACCTCCAAGGTCCCTTCCAACCCTAGGATTATATATTCTTATCAGCTAAGCTGGCTGGAGAATTCTGGGAGTTGAAGTCCACCAGTCTTAAAGTTGCCATGTTTGGGGACCCCTGGTATAGAACACCTCCCCCTACTCCCTCCTGGATGGTTACACTACTTTTTAAACACTGTGGATTTCCTCATGATGCCCCGCCCAAACCAGGCCAGCTCCGAGAGCGCCCACGCGCCTCCGCCCGAGGAGAATGAATGAGGCGGGGGTAAGCGGAGGCCGCGTGAAACCGTGACGCGAGGCCGGGCGGACGGAGGCGGCGCAGAGGCGACTAGGCCTCCCCACCCCACCCCTTCGGCCAGAGCGCGGCGCAGGCGCACCTGCCGCCAGAACAGCGGGCGGGGCGGCTTTCCCGGCGGGCCTTGGGATTGGTGGGCGGCCTGCTGCCTGTCTGGGCCGGCCGAGGGGGAGTCGCAAAAGCGCGGCCCGTCGCTTCTGTGGCTGCTGCTGCCGTCACTGCCTTCCCGCCGGCCAGCTCCGGTTTCGAGGCTGGGTGGTGACGTCGCGTCGAGGGCAAGAGGCCCGGCCCGGCTCTTCCTCTTCGGTCGCGGCTCTGGCCCGGCTCCGCGCCCTGACGCAGGCACCAGAGGGGCCTCCCCGCCCAGGCCGTGTGGGAGGCGCCCGGCTCGCTCAGCGCCTGGCCCTTCAATGCTGCCGGTGGGTAAGCGCGGCGGCGGCGGCGGACGCGGGAGGGAAGCCTCGCAGGGCCTCTGGCCCGGCGGGGCTTGTGGGGCTCTGGCGCCGTTGGCTGTGGGGAGGGTGACGTGGGGCGGCGGTGTGACATTGAAGGCGCGCGAGCCCCGGGAGCAGTTGGGAGCCGGAGGGCTGGAGGCGAGCAGGCGGCGGGGCCCATTCCTGGCCTGAGCGGAGGGCTTTCCTTTCCCCGAGCGCCCCGGGAGGAAGGCCGTCTGGGGCTCCGGGGGAGCGGTCCTGCCTGCGGTGGGGGTGCTGAAGACCAGACGGGGCCCGAGGAAACGCTGCTTGAAGTCACGATGGGGCGGGGGGGATGCTGGCGGGACCTTGGTGGAAATCTGCCGGGCAACAACCGTTCTTCGGACTCGGGCAGATCCGGCGAAGGCTTTGCAAGTGACCTTCTCTCCCCCTCCTCTCCTTCCCGAGAGGCGGGCTTCCTGAGCGTGCCTGCCTGCCCTTGGAGGCAAAGATGGCAGCCTGGATCCACGGGAAAGCCCGGCTGCGTTTGGCTTAAGAGAAGCGGGGAGGTGAAGGGCACCGGGGTGGGGGGGCTGGGGAGAGGGCTGAGGAACGTTTCATCTGGAGCGCCCCGGGACGGGAGAGGGGGGAGCCGCCGAGATCCTTGCTCGAGCCACCTGTGGCATGGTTCCCTCGTTGGGATGGAGAACAAAATGGAGGCTGCATAGGAGGCAGGTTGGGGAAGAGCTGTGTAGAGCAGGGGTCTCCAACCTCGGCCCCTTTAAGCCTGGCGGACTTCAACTCCTAGAATTCCCCAGCCAGCTTTGCCAAGTTTAGGGAGCCTTGGTATAGGGTCTCTGGCTTGAACAGGGGTTGGACTAGAGGACCTTCAAGGTCCCTTCCAACCCTATGATCATATACTCTTTGTCAGCTATGCTGGCTGGAGAATTCTGGGAGTTGAAGTCTCCCAGGCTTAAAGTGGCCAAGTTTGGGGATCCCTGGTGTAGAGTAAGGAAGCAAGCTATAATAGGGGAGTTACGGCTCTAGTGCAGTGTAGTAAGAGGCAGTGGTTATGTAACAACAGATGGAGTTTAGAGCTTAAGACATTGAGGAAGTGAGAGCTGCCCATATACTGTAGGCAAGATTACTGCTTGGTAATTCAAAGGCGGAGGGTGCAAACAGCACCTAGTCAGAAACAGGACAGCAAAGATGGGTGAGAAAGCTCAGCAGAGACAGCTCATAGGAAATCTAGGCAGTCTGTTGGGGCTAACGGGTAAGGGGTCTTTTAGAAGCCTAGAAAAAATGGTGAGCATAAATCCCTTCGATATTTGTGTTAAGTGGTTGGCTCCCATGTCTCTTTTTCTTGTTTGCTTTAAACTTTTTTCCCCTCCTTTGGTCTTGGGAGAAGCCTTTTTGAGGTTGATTTCTGTCTCCATGGACAGGTTGCTAGTTTCAGTTAGTTCTTGTGTAAATTGAAAATGAAGAGAACACTTGCCCACTTCCTGTTGAATGAGCAGTATTGGTTGTGACTCAGAACTGCAGTAGTAAGGAAAACTAGGCACCTCCTCTTGTGACTCAAAGTGCAGAAATGGGCTTTGGTCAGTTCTTCATGAGAAAGGCTTTTTTCTATGGGATTGGAACAGAAGATGATAAATTCTCTGTAGGACACCTTGGCCTGTTGATTCGTTTTGGAGCTCTGCTGAAATTTTATTTATAAAAAATAATGAAGTTTGATTTTCTTCCACTCTTAACATTTACTCATTAAAAGCATTGTTTTCAATTGCTTACTTAAATTTCTTTTTCTAAAAAAATATGGTACTGATACTGGTATTGAAAAATTCCTTTAAAAGTAATTTTCATTCTATAATCATAGAAAATATATTAATATGAGTTATGCATTTTATTCTACAAATTGGAATAGTTAATTGATCAAAAAATGTAAGTTTCATTAGGCTACTTAAATATTTCGCTAACAAATAAAAAATATACCTAAATAGATGGGGTGTTACTTATTAGCTGCCAAAACTCTGGGAATTGATTTAAACTATGAGAATTGAGTATGATTCAACAGTAAGTTTGTCACAAAAAGTTGTTCCAATAAAGCTAAAGCGAATACATGCAATCCATCTTCTACCCTGTCTCTGTACTTTGCCCTACTGTGGAATGTTGTGCTGGTTAACTGTTGAGAGCCCAGAAAGAAAGACAGAATATGTGGCTGTAAAGTCACTTAATTTGAATAAAGACTTTGTGGTTCTGTCTGAAGTAAGGTGCAAAAATTTTTTAGGATGCTACAATATACGTTTA
Source organism: Bungarus multicinctus (assembly GCA_023653725.1). NCBI lineage: Eukaryota > Metazoa > Chordata > Lepidosauria > Squamata > Elapidae > Bungarus > Bungarus multicinctus. Next base: position 25,774,562 of record CM042835.1, on the reverse strand, counting down.
CTTTCAAATAATTTATTTGAGCTGTAGATACTTCACTAAAAACTATTTTTTAAAAATATCAATTTTTAAACTTAGGGGGAGGGTTGGAATTGAAATTTCAGCTTTATTTTTCAATTCTGTCTTTTGCAAGTGGAATGTTACTGTGATCATTTCTTAAAAATTTTTTGTGCCATTTAGAAAATCCAGTTTTCTAAAGAAAGAACTGGAAAGGGGGGATAGCTTTCATCATACAGCATAGAAGTTCTGCATTTTGTTACTGGAAGGAAATCTGATGCAATTTCTTCTGTTTTTGAGAAGAATAAGAAATCTTATTCAAATTGTGATTTTTGCTAAAGAAATGGGACAAAGCAGCACAATCATAGATAGAAAGTTGATTTATAAAAAAGCATCCAAAATTGCATTTAAAGAATTTGTACATCTTGAAATAAATACAACAGTGTAATTTTTATATTGGAATAATGATTTTATAGAAGATTATGTTCACTTTTTGAAGCTACTGACAATGATAGTCAAATGCCTGAAATCTCTATCTCTAACCACCACACACAAGATACTACAGGAGAAATTTTGTTACTCTATCATACTGACTTCTGATAAAATGCTAAGCTAAATTTTAGCCTGTGGGGTGAATGATAACTTGTCTAATACAGAATTGATCTTAAATAGCTTGCTTGTTCATTAAAAATATATAACCTTTTACAATCATGCTGCATTTTGACCTTTATCTCTCAAAATTCTCCAAACAGTTTCTGAAAATGGATTTATACTAACTTGTCTATGTGATCTGGAGGTATATCAGTAATTAGTCATTTGGGTAAACAGAAGTGTTGACATTGATCATAGACATTGGTGGATCATCAGCTTCTAGAGTGAAATATGCTAGATGTGAAATATGCTTGAGGGAGTTGAGCGAGTTGTTTTTGTAAATATATTTTATTTCCATTCTGCCACATACCTTCCCCCTGGAAATTGTAACTGCATATACTTGAAAACACATTCCCTCAACATTGTGAGTAATTGGAAATCTTACAGTAATTTATTTATAGATCTAAATTAATTTGCTTTTGAAATTCATTTGCTCATTTTAGCAAATTCTAGGAAGTCTGCAAAACACAAGTTCCTTCATTAGCAGAAGTAATTTCATGCATTACTTCCACTGTTCAGAAATCATTTCTGTATTTGCAATTTCTAGCTCTTTTCCACATCATGTAAGGTTTGTTGAATTCTGTTGATATAGATGATACATTGAAAATAAATTGCCATTAGCCAGATTACTCTAATTTGGAAAATTCTCGTGTTTTTATTTTTCCATGAAAAATTTTCTGTTCTACATCAGTGATGTGGTAAATTTGTATTGGGTAATTTGCATCATAAATTTTCCAGTGCAATCTGAAAATTTCCTTATGCAAATTATCTTGAACAATTTGCATGATGTAATTTTCCAAAATATTTCCATGTTCAGTGTTTTATAGAAAATATGCATCGTTGCAATGCAAATGTGTTGGGGACAATTCTTTATACTGTAATATTTTATCTTTGGTGTAGAATCTTAACAGCTTACTGCCTAACCCATCTGGGCTCCTAGAAATTTGGCACTGACGCCTAGAAACCTGAGGTATTGATAAGCCCCTTAATGCGCACACACTCCCTTCTTTTTTTTTCCTGTAACATTTTGTAACAAAAACATATTTCAGTATTTTGCTTTTTTCATAATTGCTTTCAAGCTGATAATATTTCAGTATAGCAAGTAACTATTAGATACTTTATATCTGTATTCATGATTCATTTAAATTTAGATTAATTTCTCAGTGTTTACAACCCAATGAAAAAATATTCTTTATGAAATTATCACTAATTATGAAATGCTATTAGTTTATGGTTTAAAATAGAACAATCATCATAACATCCCCTCAAACCAAATTATCACTGAATAGTGGTTCCAGTTGTAGCATTCTCTATCCTGTAGGCAGACTTTAGGCTATTTTGAATGTTTAATTTGTATGTTATTTTGCGGAATCTAAGTCACTGGACCCTTTAAAACGAAAATGAATCTAACATGTTTTTTAAATTCCAAGTTTATAAATTTATATATCAAATCTATAGGCTATCTAATTCATAATGACTCTGAACACTGTATATGTTAAGAATACATTCAGTAGAATAAGATGAAAGAAAAGGTGTACCAATACACCCAACACATTATAACAGTTCAGGTAAGTCTATAAAGATTATCAGTCATTCAGGTCATGGTTGTCCCAAAGATGCTTTTTCCAGGAGGCAACTGGATTTTCCTGTTTGTTTGTTTTTGAAGACGTTTCATTTCTTATCCAAGAAGCTTCTTCAGCTTTGACAGGACAATGGCAGGGCAATCCTTCCATTCCCCCACTGTCTTGTTGAAGAAGCTTTTGAAGTCCTGTTGCCTTCTGAAAAAAGCATTTTTGGGATAACAGTATAGATAGTCCTTAACTTAAGATCACAATTGAGCCCAGTTGCTAAGTGAGATAGTTGCTAAGTGAGTTTTCTCCACTTTATGACCTTTCTTGCCACAGCTGTTAAGAGAATCACTGTAGTTAAGTTAGTAACAAGGCTACTAAAGAGAAAGAGAAAAAGGGAAAGTTTACCTCCTTCTGAATGTGAAAGGCAGGGGTGGGATTCAACCAGTTCGGTGACTACGTTTTGCGCGCATTATTTCTAAAATATTAAAGTCGTCCCCCACCCCCCCGATACTTACTCATAATATATCTTTGACATGTCTATTGACCTGATATCATGAAGAGCCCCACAATTTTTTAATGTTACTATTTGTAGAAGTTTATGTTACTATTTAAGGAAATTCCCTAATGGTGAGAGCATTCAATCAATGGAACAACTTGCCTTCAGATGTTGTGTGTATTCCATTACTGGAGGCTTTTAAGAAGGCTGGACTGAACAGCCATTTCTCTGAATTAGTATAGAGTCTCCTACTCACACAGGGGCTGGACTAGAAGACCAACAAGGTCCCTTCCAACTCTATTATTTATGTTTATATGGAAAATAAAGAAATGTAGAGTACAGCAAGAAGTAGAATGAGTTCAGATAAGTTAAAGATGTTGCTTGCACATACTAAAAACTAGTACTCAATGTCTGGCTGATGGATTAGCAGCTTGTAAACTTGCCTCCAGAAGTTGTGGGTGCTTCAACACCTAACGGTTTTTAAGAAGAGATTGGTCAATCATTTGTTTGAAATGGCATATGTCTCCTGCTTGAGCAGGCTGTTGACCTCCAAAGTCCCTTCCAACTCTATTATTCTGATAAGAGACCGAATTAAAAGTTTGGCACAAAAAAAGTCAATGATCTGAATTAAATGAATAATACTGTCAAGGCACTTTTAAAATTTTCTGTCTTGCCAGCAATGAAACTTAGCATTTGTCCCAGGACTTGGTTGATTATGTTTTTAATCAACCTGGGCTTCTATTATCTAGTATATGTTAGGGCTACAGTTCTCAAAAGTTCCCATTAGCATTGCCATTGCATGCTGTTTGGAAATTCTTAGTTGTAGTTTCAGTGCAGCTGAGGGTGCTATCCAGTTTTGGGGAAGGTTGTGTTATGAATTAAGCTTAGATAAAGTTTCAACCATGTTCCTGTCCCTATATCATATCATCCTAAAGCTCTGGGTTTCCTAATCTGTTGCCTAATCTACTCCTAAATTACTTCCAAAACTGCTATATCCATTCTTGCTGCAATGAAAACCAAATTGTATTTTTTTCAAAGCTCTGAGAATTTTTTTCTTTGAGCTCCATATTTTATTAATGTTAAGCAAACATGATGGTTGTATGAATCCATTCAAATGGGCGTTTTTGCTGGAAACTGGCAGAAAAATTTGAATTGTAGTCATGTAACCACAGAATGTCATGACCAGTTATAAAGTTGACTGATTGCCGCATGTCTGACATGTGGTCATATGGTCACAAGGAGGGGCAGCACGACCACTTCTGACACTTGGGGGAATGCTTTATGAGCCATAAAGCATCTATTTGATGCCCATAATCTGTATAGTCATTAAGTGACTGGTTGTAAAATGCTTCTGTAAAATACAACTGCTTCTGACAACAGTTTTTAATATACGAGCAAGAAAAGAGGAAATATCACTTCCTGCTTTCATGCCATTATTTTGATTATGGTCATGCTGGAGTTTAATCAAAGTGCTAATGATTAAGTTTGGGAGTGAGGGGGCAGAGACCATAGTTTCCAGAAGGGAAACTATCAAGCTTGATAATCCAGAGTCTGCTGGTATTACCAGGTATAAAAGTAAATTGCTTTATGTCTCTTCTTATGAGAAGAATAAAATGGAAACATTTTAAATGAAAAAGGTAAAGAAGCATCAAAATTTTAAAAAATTAGGATATTTTAAAAGATTGAAAAACATGCTTTTCTATATTTATTTTCTTCTATATATTCTGTTATAGTTTGATATTTATTAAGCAATCCTCATAAATTAAAATAAGTAAGACTTGGACTTCCAACAGTATTTTTTAAAATTTGTGATCCATGTCTCAAAGATGGTCTTGAAAAATCATTTATACACAATTATTTTTCTATAGGGTACTAATCTATCCGATGAGGTTACATTATACACACTTAGCGCAGTTTCAGGTTTGCAAATAGTAATATCATCTCAATTTCTGAAGTGATAGTTTTCTTTGCTAGCCTGTGATACTTTTCTGTAGTTACAATGCTACATATAAAACAAATACATTTCTATTTGTGAATATGTTTGATCACCATTGGCCTCCTTTGTTACTATGGTTTGAATCTGTCGTAACATAGGCAATTGGAAAAATGAAAAATAGAAGAGATTAACATTCTGCATAATTATATAAACTACCCATTAGAAGCCTAATCCCTTAGGGATTGTTAAGGAGAGCTATAGCAAGAGCATTCTTTTATACAAGCAGCAGTTTTATAAACCTCTTCTCACTTGTAACTATATTGTTAATTGATTCCCTACTGTCAGTTGATTGTTTCTCTGCATTCAGTGGTATTTCAAGCTGTTTGCCTAGAAAATGGCTTCACCTCCCTTCATATACCTTCCCCAGCTATTGGACCATTTGAGATTCTTTGGGGACCTGAATGCTTTACATGTATTGATAGGCAAGGATGGGGGTCGGCAACGTGAGGATCTAGAGCCATACACAGCTCTTTGGGCCCTTTCCTGCAGCTCCCTGCCGGATGATCCTATCAGTGGCTGGCCCCGCCCCTCTCCCTTCCCTCCTACTCCTTGTCTGCCCTGAGAAGAGAAGGGCTACTGCGGGTGGATGGAGACTTACTCTCTAATCCAGAGCGAGAGCAAAAGTGTGCTGTGCGAGGCATTGCTTGCAGCGAGCACCCATGGAGGCGGCGAGAGCAGCGGCGTCAGATGCAGCTGGCCCAACCAGTGTCTTGGGACGGAGAGGAAATCGCGTAGGTCCTCATTTTCCTCTCGCCATCTCCATTGCCTGCTCACTGCTCTTGCAGCGCCTCCTCCTCCTCCTGGGGCCCATTACAATGTGGAGCATCAGCTGCAGCCAGTGTCTCAGGGCAGAGAGAAAGTCAGACAGCACCAAGAAGGGCCAGAAGAAGAGGCAAGTAGTGGGGTGCTTCGCTCCTGCTCTGGAATATGGAGCAAGTCTTCGCCGCTGCCACCCTTCTCAGGGCAGGCTAGGGTGCGGGGAGGGGAGGGCCAGCCAGTGGTGGGTTCAGCCAACAGGGAGCCACAGCAGGGGACGAAAGAGCTTCATTTATCTGGGAACCTGAAATGACTCTTGATTTAAATCATATCATTAAAAACCACTCGAAGAAGAAGGAACAACATCATTAAAAAAAACCCCCAAGCCTCACTGTTTTGGGAAATGGTTCAAGAAGGAACATGAGGGAGGGAGGGATGATAAAGAAAGATGAGAAACAGATAGGGGGAGAAAGAAAGAGTTGAGAGAGAAAAAGGGGGAAGGGAGAAAGATGAGAGAAAGAGACAGAGAGAGAGATGAGAAAGTGATGGAGATGAGAGATGAGGGAGAGGGAGAAAGAAAGGAGAGGGGGAGAGAAAGAAGAAGAAAGGGATGGGCGGAGGGAGAAAGATGAAAGAGAAAGGGAGAGAGACAGAAAGATGAGAGAGGTGAGGGAAGGAGATGAGAGGGAGGGAGAGAGGAGAGAAGAGAAGAGAAAGAGGGAGAAAGGGAGAGGGAGAGAGAGAGAGACCTGTTTTCCAGAGAAAAGAAAATACCAGGTGCCACAAAATCTGGGTAGGCATGGCTGGGGGGAGTCATATGACTGATTGGGAGTGAGTGATGTGTTGGCCACGCCCACCCAGGTTTTTTTGGCTCCTGGTGTTTTCTGTGGGAAATAGGTCTAAATGGCTCTGAGTGTTTAAGGTTGCAGACCCCTGGGCAAGGAGAAAATTGAACAACAGCATTGCAAAGCAGTCTTTATGCCTCAAAATCCCCTCTCACACTGTCAACATTTTATACATTTTATTAAACTGTCTCTTTCAGTTTATCTTTGCCAGTCTGGGATTTTCTATGTATTGAATTTCATCAGCTGTAATCTGCAGTCAGTACAATGGAAGATCATGTTACTTTTTTATTTTTTTATTTTATTTTATTTTATTTGCATTTATATGCCGCCCTTCTCCAGAGACTCGGGGCGGCTTACAGTCTATGGAGCACCATGCTAAGTGCTCGGCAATAGCCTTCATTCCATTGTATATGCCTGCTTATTACTAGGGCTTTTGGCCCCCCCAAGCCAAACCCGTCTGGCGGGCCTGGTTGTGCAGAGTCTCAGGCCCTGAGTACCCGGTTGATGTTATGTAATGCCAGGTCCGTCGTTAACAAGGCCCCCCTGATTTGCGATCTTATTCAGGAGGAGGGCGCGGACCTGGCTGGGGTCACCGAAACCTGGTTGGGCCCAGAGGGTGGTGTCCCTCTGGTAGAGATCTGCCCACCAGGTTTCCAAGCATTCCATCGACCAAGGTCTCAGGGAAGGGGTGGTGGGGTGGTGGCGATTATTAGAGAAGTCCTTTGTCCTAGGAAGGCCACTGTTCCTCAGACGGCTGGTTGTGAGTCTCTCTTTGTGAAGTGGGGTCAGGAGGTTCAGATGGGCCTCTTGATAACGTACCTGGCTCCCTGCCACGTGTCATCGGCCCTGCCCGGGCTCCTCGAGGTGATAGCCGGGCTGGCGGTTGAAACCCCCAGGCTTTTAGTCATGGGGGATTTCAACCTGCCTTCGCTCGGGGAAACCTCTGGGGTGGCCCGGGAGTTCCTGGCTTCCATGACAGCCATGGATCTGACCCAATTAGTTTCTGGCCCCACTCACACGGGGGGACACACACTGGACCTGATTTTTGCCTCTGGTCAGTGGTTGAATGATCGTGCTGGGGACCTAGTTGTAAAACCCTTGTCATGGTCCGATCATTCTCTTCTTAGACTGGACTTCTGTGCCGCCACCCCCCATCGCAGGGAGGCAGAACCGAGGAGATGGTTCCGCCCAGGCACCTGATGGATCCTGAACGGTTTCAGATGGAGCTTGGGCCATTTCCTGAAACTCTGGCTCATAACTCGGCCACAGACTTGGTGGCCACCTGGGATAGGTTGACCGCTGAGGCTCTGGATCGAGTTGTGCCTTTGCGACCTCTGACTCTGCACGGATCCCATTTGGCTCCGTGGTTCACGGAGGAGCTGAGGGGGATGAAGTGCCGGAAAAGACGTCTGGAGGGCATCTGGAGGGCCAGTCGTGCCGAGTCCGACCGAACACAGGTGAGGTCCTATATTAGGACCTACCTAGTGGCGATAGAGGCGGCGAAGCGTTCACACTTCTCCGCCCTTATTGCGTCAGCAGAAAATCGGCCTGCCACTCTGTTTAGAGTGACCCGCTCTCTGCTTGAGCCGAGAGCGCGGGAGGACCTCTTGCAGGGTAGGGCAGAAGAGTTTTCCCGATTTCTGCATGATAAAATCGCTCAGATTCGGGATGGGCTGGACTCCAGTTGGGTGGTCCCGGGGGAGGTGTCCGGGGCAAGTCTTGAGACGGTTATCTGGGAGGAGTTCGATCCTGTGACCACCGAGGGTGTGGACAGATTACTGGGGAGGCTGAATGCCACCACATGTTTACTGGACCCGTGCCCTTCCTGGTTGGTTTCTACCTCCAGAGAGGTGACACGAGGCTGGCTCCAGGGGATTGTCAACGCTTCGTTGACGGAGGGGGCGCTTTCGACCGCCCTGAAAACAGCGGTGGTGCGGCCCCTCCTCAAGAAGCCTTCCCTGGACCCGGCTCTTTTAAATAACTATCGTCCTGTCTCCAACCTTCCCTTTGTGGTGAAGGTTGTTGAGAGTGTGGTGGCGCGTCAGCTCCCTCAGTACCTGGAGGAAGCATTCTATTTAGATCCGTTCCAATCGGGCTTCAGGCCCGGGCACAATACCGAAACAGCATTGGCCGCGTTGGTAGATGATCTCTGGAGGGCCCGTGACAAAGGTTACTCCTCTGTCCTGGTCCTGTTAGATCTTTCAGTGGCTTTTGATACTATCGACCATAGTATCCTATTGCGGCGGTTGGAGGGGTTGGGAATTGGGGGCACCGTTTTGCGGTGGTTCTCGTCCTTCCTCTCGGACCGCTCGCAATTTGTGTTGACGGGGGGGGAGAGGTCCACCCCTAGGTCCCTCATTTGTGGGGTGCCTCAGGGGTCGGTCCTCTCCCCTCTTCTGTTCAACATTTATGTGAAGCCGCTGGGAGAGATCATCCGTGGTTTCGGGGTGAAATGTCATCTTTATGCTGACGACACTCAGCTTTACATCTCCACCCCAACGATGCTGTGCAGGTTATGGCCCGTTGCCTGGAGGCTGTGCGGAACTGGATGGGCAGGAACAGGCTTCGACTCAACCCTTCCAAGACCGAGTGGCTGTGGTTTCCGGCGGCCCGATATAGTCAGCTGACTCCGTCGCTGGCTATTGGGGATGAGATCTTGACCCCCACAGAAGGGGCTCGCAATCTTGGTGTCCTCCTGGATGTACGGCTGTCTTTGGAAGATCATATCACAGCCGTCTCCAGGGGGGCTTTTTATCAGGTTCGCCTGATACGCCAGATGCGGCCCTTTCTCGATCGGGATGCCTTACGCACGGTCACCCATGCCCTGGTCACCTCCCGTTTGGACTACTATAATGCCCTCTACATGGGGCTCCCTGCGGGGAGCACCCGGAGGCTTCAACTGGTACAAAATGCAGCCGCGCGGGTAGTTATGGGGGCGTCGAGATACTCCCACGTGACGCCCCTCCTGCGCGAGCTGCATTGGTTGCCGGTGGCCTTCCGGGTTCGCTTTAAAGTATTGGTTTTGGTCTTTAAAGCGCTCCATGGCATCGGACCAGGATACTTACAAGACCGCATTCTGCCAGTAGTCTCCCACTGACCGGTGCATTCCCACAGAGAGGGTCTCCTCCGGGTCCCGACGCCTTCTATGTGCCGCCTGGTGACCCCGAGGAATAGGGCCTTCTCTGTGGGGGCACCTGCCTTTGGAACGGGATGCCCCCGGGGCTACGAATGACCACTGACCTGAGGGCGTTCAGACGTGACCTGAAGACCTGGCTCTTTGAGCAGGCCGGCCTGAGCTGACTCAAATGGGATTTTTAAATGGGGTTTTAGATTAGTTGGGGTGGGGTACAAAAGTTTTAATTTATTTTATTCGGGGGTTTTAGATTTTTATTGGGGCAGCCTACAATTTAATTCTTTTTTAACTATATTTATCTCTGTTTATATGTATTTTAGTTGGCTGTTCACCGCCCTGAGTCCTTCGGGAGAAGGGCGGTATATAAAATTCATGAAATAAATAAATAAGCGGCATTTTTACAAAGTCAGCTTATTGCCCCCAACAATCTTGGGTCCTCAATTTACCTACCCCGAGAGGATGGAAGGCTGAGTCAACCTTGAGCCTGGTGGGATTCGAGCCTGCACTAATTGCAGGCAGCTTGCACTAAGTGCTAGATGATTAACTTGGGACCTGAGCTGTTGTCCCATACATCCAGTGATTTAGAGCTTTAAATCCTAGTAGTAATGAGACTGGAAAATGTGAGGAAGTGTTTCTGTGGCACATGGTTTTTGCACATCAGTCTTTCCTTCCTTCAAAGTAGCCTTTGATTTTGAAAGGCCCTGTGTCCTTAGTGGCACAGCACATATCTTTACCACCTTCTCTATAATATGTGGTGAGGATAGAATTGTGAAACCCACCTGGTTATATTTCCCCTGTAGGTAAGCATGATAGACTGTTGCAGACATTTCTATACCTGCAGTACTCTTTGTAATGGCTAAATTGTTTTCACACATAATCCATAAAATTTAGGTGTTTTCAGCATTTCCAGGACATGGCTAGCTTTTTGTCTTTGATTAAAAGCCCTCTCCATAAGCAATTAAGATTGGGTTGAGGGGGCTTACCTGGGATTGTGTAAACAGGCTACTGAAGTGATTAAAGTGCTTACCTGGGAATTTATAAATGGGCTACTGAAGCATGTAGTCCCTTCCTTAGTATATTGTCTTGGTAATGTACGTCACAACCTTGGTAAAGATCAACACTGAAGTGAGGCAGGTTAGAATTTCCTGGTATTTGTTTTATATTGTGCGTCATGGAACACTCTTGCCTTGTGAAAATGTGAGCTGAATTGTTCTTGGCTTTCAGCTTCCTCCTGACATGACTGCTATACATATATGCTTGATGCAAACAGAGCACTTAACAAAGCCCTCAATTCTCATATCGTGACACTAAACCTCGCATAAGCAGGCTGTGAAAGGTAACAATTTTTTTAACCAGTGCATTAAGCACAATCATTGGAAAGCAGAATGGGTTCTAAATCTGCATACAAGGAGAATTAGTGCAGTGTATCATCTGCAGAAGGCTATATGTGTCAGGTAATATGAAAGTTGCCTCTTTCATACATGCATTCCTTAAAAATCTATGAATGCCTCTCTGTAAGTCAAGATATTTTCTTTCTTGTCTTTTAGGTTTTCCATTTGAATCCAAGCCACACATTTATGGCGATTCTGAGCGTCAGGGCAGATTTCTGCCGGGCCCAGCACAGCACCCTGGCTGAGAAGTGAGCTGGAGGCTGGGGTCCCTCGTGGGCTAACTCAACCTGGCCTTGAAGACTCAAGACCTTGAGAATAACCCTCAAATATATGGGGTTATCTTCTGCACATTGGAAACCTCTTCCTCTTAGTGACACTAGAGAAGCAAAGCCTGGCTGAACTCCTTTGGAGGGAAGATTTGTCCTTACAATTTTCTTTGTGCCTCACCAGTGCCTAAATGTAATCAAGGCTGCCTATTTTTTGCATGTAGTAGAAACCTGCAAAATCTGAAGGAGTGCCACCTGCAGTGATTGAGGCTGGAAGTTGAATTTCAGCAGATGCTCAAGAAAACCAGTATTTCTTAAAGTGAAAAATTATTCTGAAGAACAAAACCAAGGAAATAAGGAAAGCTGTCACCTATTCCCCACTTTAGTGGTCTTTGATGTTTTCTGCTGTGAAACATTGCATTTTTAATTTTTGTTAGCTCTCATACACTTTCGCCATTATGAACCGTCCTGCTCCAGTGGAGATTACTTATGAGACTATGCGCTTCCTGATTACCCACAACCCAACCAATGCAACCCTCACCAAATTCACAGAGGTAAGAGGGGTATCCATCTATGATGTATAAAGTTTGAAGCATTAGTAAAAGTATTGAGAGACGGAGAAATGGAAAGGAGGAAGAAAAAGGCATATCAAAAGAAGAAAAAAGTAATTTTATGTAGCCCATTCATAAAAATTCCTTTGCTGCTGGTTCACAGATTATCAAAAAGTATTCATTATTTTAAAAGTACAGCGCCCATGAGTTCCTACCAAAAAAAAGCAGATAATTTGGAGCAGATAATAGCTATGATGAAATCAATACACATAGCGATAACAAGAGTTCCCGCCATTGCAGTGCTCCCACAGTCACATGAACAAAATTCAGGCCCACCCACTTTTACAATCGCTACTACCACCCCTTTGCTGACTTTCATTGTCTTCACCTGCCTCCCCTCTGCTGGGCTATGCATCTTGGCCATGCACTGGTGGGTGATAAGATAGGAGGACGGTGTGTGCGCTGCATTATGTTCCACTACTGTCTGGCTCCAGTTTTCTGGCAAGGGGCATTTGGTGGCAGCAATTAAATAGGTGGCTGAAAGGGCAGAGATAGGTAGATGGAGGTATATTGAAATAGAGACAGTCCCTTTCTTCCAATAATGCTTGGATCTCATTGAGTCCTCACTTAACCATGTGAGATTCACTCAGCAGCAACTGGGATTGCTGGAACCACCATTGCTAAGCAGAGTAGTCAAATGAGGTTTTGGTTAATGACTGTGTCACTTAGTGATGAACTTGTCAGTCCCAATTTAGGTAGTTAAGTGAGGAGGGGTTGCACTTCACCAAATCTAGGTTACTCACTTTATTCAGTGGTAAAAATAAATGTCAAATCTATTTCAGTTTTTAAAATAAAGGAACTGTATCATTCCTTTGACTTACTTTGAAGAGACCATTATTGATCCTCCATAATTTGTCAGTGAATGTCAGCTTACATAATAGAGTAGTACGATGAAAATACAAAGAAGGTTTTCCCCCTGTGTTTGGTGTGTTTAACACCTAAATACAGTCCCACTTTGCAAAACTGGCTAATACGTTTTCCTGTTTTCTCCCAAAGCCTTTATGTCAGACTGCTCAGGATCCACAAAATTCTCTGAACTGGTAGACAAATTTGCAGGTTAAAAATGTGTGATGGACATTTCATAAGATGGTTGCAAAATAATCATATGTTAGAATGTACACAGTACTAAGCAGCATTGACCCACTGCCATTTTATTGTTCTAAAAATGCTTTGAGCAACTTTAGTGTTAGTTAAATTCCATAGTTCTACTTCTGCCTTAGGCACAAAAGCCAGTTGGATGACTTTAAGCCTGCCAGTTTCTCAACCTTAAAAAACCACTTCTGAAAATGTTGCCAAGAAAGTTGCATAGATTTGTGTAATCACCAGGAATCAGGATTGAATTGATTGATACCTCCCCAAGAATCCCTTTTTGCTAATGGAGTCAAGAGGCTTTGTTGGGAATGCAGAACAAGCTTGAGCTGAATGTCTTGCATTGTAGAATGCTAATTTCCCTTTTTTTAATGATAAGATTTGCAATTAAAATGAAAAACAAGGCAGTATTTCAGACAAGTAAAGTTTGATGGCTGTTCAAACAAGGCAACCACACATTTCCTTGTAAATGAGATTTGTAGAGCTGGTGGTAGTGGTTAGTTTTGTTCTTCCTCATTGTGGAGCTCTTGTGGGGACACTTAACATTTTTTACCTTTCTTCTGATTAAAAAAAAGTCATTCTTAAATATTCTTTTTTTTAGGCTGTTGATAAAGCTTGCTGGTCTGTTTCCTTTTCTATAAATATAAAAAATATAATGTTAAAGCAAAGCAGTTGTCTTGATAAAGTCACTGTAACCTGTGGGCTTCTGTTAAGAGAATTTGATGTTTGATATTTAAACAATTTTTGTCATCTGTTAAGAGTTTGCTCCAAGTGAAAAGCTGATGCCCTTGCTTTTGTGTATATGTCCTTTAAACTATAATTATCTAAAAACCAGTTTCTCGACTGTAGTCCCTGGTTTAGTGCAGATATCTGTAGGATTATTTTTACCATGACCAGAAAACAGGAAATTATATTTCTTAAAGTGGTGTGTTAGTTATTAGGATGGCCTTGTCAATGAATCGGTCTAATTCCCCTTTAGTTATTTTTCACTATAGTTACAAGAGCAGACATATTTCAGCATATATAACCAATTCCCAGCAGGAATTCCTAGCAGAATCTCAGAAAAATATTCTGGAGCAACTAAGGGACCATCCCCACTCTTGAGTTTGTTTCTTCTCAAAAACTTTTGCAAAACAGAAAAGAATCTAAACTACTTAAGATGCAAAAGAAATTAGTCTCTGTCTGGAAATGTTCAAACAAAAAATTATATATATGGGAATAATTATGGAGCAAAATTTGTATTCCGCATTACTTTCTCCCCAGTTTGGTAGTACATCTTAATGTTTTATTGAGGGAGGATGAAGTCCAGAGTATCTGATTTTTTTCCCTATTTTTAGAGTTAACTTTACTTGACTTTTCTCCTAAAAGGCAAAAATGAAGGGATACCACATTCCTGAGATCCAACAGCCTGTTGCCGCATTTGTGGTAAAACTAGAAACTTTTAGAGCAGTGTTTTAAAAAATATGAATCCTTTTAAATTTTCAATATTTCATCATATATATGACCTTAAATATTATCTATTCTCCAGGCAAATTAAGTAAGTTAAAAATATTATACCTGATTAGAATCAGGTGTTTCAATCAAAGGAATTATTCTTTCCCCTTTAAATGAATTTACATTCCTAGGGGTTCCAATATTTTGCCACATGCAAACACATAGTTTTGGATTATTTTCCTCAATAATAAATACATGGACAAAGTTTTTACTCACTTGTTTAATTTGGATCACTTTATCTAGTTTTAGGACTTGTATGGGCAACCAATCACATGATGATATAGTCCTCAATTGTGACCAGAGGTGGGATTCTACCGGTTTGGACCGGTTCTATAGAACAGGCTGTTACAATTCTGCGCAGTTCAGAGAACTGACAAATCATGCCCCTGGCTGTCCCCTCCCGTCTCCGCCCGCCCCTTCCCTCCCCATCCAGTCAGCCCTTAACGCACATGCACAACATTGTGTGCATGCCTGACATTGCTGATTGCATTCTGCTCCGCCCAGTCACTCTTTAAGGTATTTATTTTTTTTCCCTACGATCAGCTGTTCCAATGATCAGCTGTCTTGGGATCCTCCTCACTGTCTTACTGCTTTGCCCAGGAGGCTTCCCTAAGGCCCAGGAGGCAAAAAGGGGCCCGGGGGGGGGGGGTGCTGTGCCGCCCCCGGCACTTCATTGTTTTGCCTTCTTAGCCTCAGGGAAGCCTTTTGGGAGCAAAACTGCCCCCCTGGGAGGCTTCCCTGAGGCCCAGAAGGTCAAAAAATGGAGCGCAGGAGGGGGGGCGTGCAGCACTCATTCCCCCGCACTCAGTTTTTTGCCTTTCTGGGCCTCAGGGAAGCCTTCTGGGAACAAAAACGCCCCTCCCCCAGGAGGCTTCCCTAAGTCCCAGAAGGCAAAAAAAAATAAATAAAAATGGAGAGGGTGCTGCAAAAAAAGAAAAAGAAGCCATGCCCACCCGGTCACATGGCCATGCCCATTTAGCCACGCCTACCTGGCCATGCCCACATAACTGGTTGTTTAAAAATTTGAATCCCAGCCCTGACTCTGACTGGTTGAAGTTGCAACAGATCTACCGAGGGGGGAGGGGTTACTTACAATTTTGGATTGCAAATTAACCATGATCACCTTTCCCTTCCCACATCATGTGATTCCATTTTGAGTGGTTAGCAACTGGACTGCATTTACAATTGTTTGCAGTGTCCGGTGGTCACATGACTGCATTTTACAACCGTCTTGTCCAAATCCAGTATTTACGGTATTTTCAATTGTTCGCAAAACCATGCCCACAAACGACTGCTTGCGGCTGCTTTATGACTGTGGTGTTTACTTGCAACTGCTGCAAAAAGGCTATAAAAATTATGTCAGTGTAAGGACCAGCCTCTCCCCCCCTTCGAAATGTAAGTATGAACTCTTGAAAACTTTGTATTTCAAAAGGAATATTTTTATTGAAAAGGGGTAAAGCATGTCAAAATGCAAAGCAGGATCAGGGCATGCAACTAAGATAAAGGGAATTAGAACCCCTCCCTGCAGTCCGATGTGGGTTCCACCAATCCACAGGTCTTCCACCTTCTTTGAGAAAGCAGATAGGGAAAGGTTCCCAGGAGTTATCTTCCGGAGCTGCAGTCCACATGGCCCCTTCCTCTTTACATCCCTCAAAGAGGTGAGATTTTTCCAGGCATCTGGGACTCCAGGCAACAGTTATAAATTGCGTAAAAGATTATACAAAGCCAATGTAAGAAATAGGATATTTAGGATACATGGTGAGGAAAAGAATTAAATATATCAAATCCAACCCCCCCTTTTCTTCCATCGAAGAACGGCAGATACACAGATGTGACAGTCAACTTTACCTGCTTTATGAGGTTATAAGTTTTGACCATGATCTGCAGGCTCCATTTCAGTCGTAACTTGAGAACTACTTGTATTTATGCAGAAATATTGAAAATTCCAAAGGTTCACAGTTTTTAAATACTGCTGTATAATATTACTCTTTTTTATGCATCGTTGACACAGAGGTATCAGGACAGCCATTTTAGATTGCAGCAAAAATACTTTTTGATAGGTTGCTGTAAGATAACAGTTATTAATAAAGCTGCATGTCTCCAGAAGTGACACTTTTTGCCCCTTACTCCGAGAAATAAATTGGACATGTTTGCTGTTTTGTTCACAAAAGGAGCTGAAGAAATACGGTGTGACCACCTTGGTGCGAGTTTGCGATGCTACCTATGATAAAGCACCTGTTGAAAAAGAAGGAATACAAGTTCTGGTGAGTATTTTTCAATCTTTGAGAAATACAATCACGAACAGAATGGGACTGACAACATGGCAATCTTTTCATGTCATTGCTAAATGTCTTTTATAATGCTGTGGAATGTTCCTGTATCTGTGTAAAATTGGTTTGGAATCTGGTCTGTAAAGCAGCTTGCATTTTTCTCCTTGTAGGTCTATGACCAGTCAAGGTTTTGACAGTTACTCATTTAGAGGAAGAAGCATAAGTAGTATCCTGTTCGCATCAGAACAGACAAAGATTTCAAATTGATCGGTTGAGCAGATAAACAGAACTAAGTTCTTCTTAGATAGAGAAGTCACAGAGGAAATTGTCCCCGGTGGTTAACTGCCTGTTTTCTGAGGGACCCATGATTATGATCTGAATAAAGTATACTAGCATGTTGCTTTTTAGTATATTTTGATGTAAGTTGCAAACCAGTCCAAATGAGAAAGTCAAATATTAAAGCAGAATGTAATTTGTTTAACTGGCTGCTGACTGTTAAAGCAAACTATGGCTTAGTAACGGAATATAGAGGATGACCATAACGGGGAAGATCCATTTTTTAGGTAATAGGCAAATAAATATCACAGAAGTCCAATTTTTTTGTGGGGAGAGGGAAGAGATCTGAAGGCATCTCAGACACACCCTGAATTCATACGAAGATAAAGAATAGGAGAAGCTCATTCAGTCCTATTAATATTCAGAAAACGGTACCTGTTCAGATCTGTTACTTTAGTCAGTTTTAATAAGAGTAGTTTTACATACAAAGTTTCTTGGTTTACCTTGTAGGGCTGACACCACAGTCACAGCTGCCATGCCAGGATATCTGATTATAAACTGTCCTGGTTATCTCTTAGTAATATTATGGGGGTGAGAAACTGAGTCACCATTGTGCCATCTAAGAAGAGGAAGGGTGGGTTCTTAGTCTGATGGTTGCTCATAATCAGTAAATGCCTGGGTGAGTGATAAATGCTGATGCTAGAAAGTAGCAGAGAGACCCTGCAAGATGCAGAGAAGGATGACTAAGCCTTCTTTCATGCATTTGTAGTGTTCCAGAACCTTGGATTATTCTTAAACATTGATGTGGTTGTTTAATCTCTCTCACACAAACAAATGTAAACTGGTAATACAGAAATTATAAAACATAATAAATAAAATAGTATTTTATCAACGATAAATTGAAGCAAAATTCATTTCAATAGATCAAAGTATCTCTATTGGGGGAGGCTGTTTTCAGCACAGTAAAAAGGAAAATATAAAAATCTCAATTCTTCTAATATGGAGAAGGATTCCCAGAATCTCTTTTCTCCCTTTGTCAGAGTGAATTTCTTTGCAACATGAGAGTCCAGAATTCTGACTATGAATTTGATGGGATCATTCATATCAGTGCAAGCAGTCTGAGGGCTGCTGCTTGGCATCCTCTGTGTATACAGGTAGTCCTTAGATAATGTCTGTATAGAAGACTGGAATGTCCATTGCTATGTGATGCGGTTGGGAAGTGTGACATCATGTGATTACATTGCTTAGCAGCAGCAATCTTGTTGCCATTATTAGCTAAATCCAACACAGTCATTAGGAGAGGAACAGATAATCCTTGCTTAACAACCAGCCATTTAATAACCATTTGAATTATGGCCTGTGAAGGACTTCTGATTTGTTGCAAAATGCCCTCCCTAGGATTGTGATCACTGTTTTGCTTAACCACAGCTTCACACAGTGATTGAAATTCTGTCCCAATTGTGGTTATAAATTGAGGTACTAATTGAGGTCATTCCCAGCTTGTTCTCTCCCAGCTCCAAGACCCAGTAAGGTAAGGGACTGCTTCCTTTTAAACTCCCTCCAGCTGTGCCCTCTTGGCTACCTGCCTATACTCTGTTGCCAGCTGCTTCTACACTCATCAGTACATACTACTACAGTACTGGCCAGAGCCTTCTTTTGCACTGGTGCAGCCAGGGCTTGCTTTCATGTGCTGAGGTTATTTTGCATAAGAAGGCCCAAGGTGAGACATGAATGGAGGCCCTGGAGAGGTCACAAGAGAAGCCCTGGCTGCACCAGCATGAAAGAAGGTTGTGCAAAGAAGATCCCAGCTATACAATAGTAGAGCATGATGTGGGTAGGGCTGGGTGGCAGGAACAGCAGCGGGTGGTAGCAGGTCGGTGGATGGCCAAAAGGCAGCTGTAAATAATGTGAGTGGCCCTGAATTTTGTTTCTGTGACCACAGAGGCATTGCATTGGCCTGAACTTCAAGGACTGGTCTTTTAGTCCCTTCATTCAGGGCTGCTTGAATGGACGCTAAGCAAGGATTATCCGTAATTAAATTGAGCCAAGGAAGCTATGTATTTTTAAAAACTTGCCAAAATCCCTGGACTCTTTCTGTTTTAGAAACAAGAATCTTAAAAATAAACTGATTTCTGAGAGTCGCTTTAAAAAAAAAGAGAGAACAGCAAATCATAGAAAAACCATGGGAAACCAGTTGAAAAAAATACTTAAGAAAGTCTGGTGAGGAAATTCACTGCTTTGGTTAACTCCTCCCTCTGGCAGGAGGGACAAAGTGGGAATGATTGAGCTGCAGGACTCCTATTTCTTTTCTTATTTATGTTTAAATTTCTTATAGTGTCGATTAGACATCAAATGTTAAGATTTCTGAATGCATGTTAAAAGTAAAAACAAGCCCTATATTTCAATAAATGCAACTTTCTAAGGTGAAGTATGTATAGCTGTAATATCTTAAATGCAATAAAAATTCAGGGAGTCAACTTCTCAAATTGTATTTTTGTTTTATTTAAAATAAAATAGTATAAAATAGGGATGTGGCTAAAACAAATTATTATGATATTCTGATTTCAGTTCATATTCATTGATCAATCATCATGAACCTAAAAGTTAATAAAAGATTTTGGATAACCTTGACAAGTCTAAATTTTGATCAATTCTGAGATCAAAGCTAAGACTTCTTGGACAAGTATGGATAAAAAGTATTGGGACTTGGATCCTGCCTTGACTTCAATATTTTCAAATAAGAAAATCTTACTTTTATAAATATCACTACAATTATTAACATCAATATTTGGGACAATTAATATATAAGGAAAAAGGGTTTCTTGACTAGAAATTATGAAAATAATGAAAAAGAACAACAAATTACGATGAAAAGATCTTGGAATTCCTGTGCCTGTTCAGAAAATCATATTTAAGAAATGCTTTAAGATGGGAGGATTAAATAAGATACCTTTTAAAAAAAATGAGTACTGATTTTTCCGAATGAAAATTCAGGGCACTCTGGTCTTAATAGCTATTCTAATTTATTCAAGGCCAAAGCAATGTCTTTGTAAAGGTGGAAGTAAAGACATTTTCAAGAAGCTCAACTCAGTAGGCTTCTTGTCAGCATTACCAAAGTGAGCGGCTGTTGCTTTCTCCCAAGATTATTTTTGAATCTTGCATATTTCTAGGAATTCCCAGCCTTGGAATTCCTAGAAGTTGCCATCCCAAATTCTTTTTGGAGCTGACACTGCTTTGATTTCTGCCTTAGCTAAAGTGGACTAGGCTCATGCCATCTTTGAGCCTAACTTCAGTACACATGTTCTTACATGTTTAATGTCAGCATTAAATATCAGGACCTCAAAAGAGTTTTTAATATTCAAAAAATATGTCTCATTTAACCTTCCAGCTCGTAAGAACTATTAAACAATTACAGCCTGCTATGTTCAACTTCTCATACAGATAAGCTTTGGTTCACTTCTTTTACTAGAAGAAATGAGCCAAAGAAAAAGTAATACAAGACTTCTCAGTTAAGCAACCCCTCCCCAACTAAAAATCATAGTGTTTGGGAATTATTTTATCATTGTGGAACAAATTACTGTTTATAATTTAATTCTGCTTTCCAGTCTTGAAGATGTTTTGATTGCTGCTCACATAATAGGATTTTTTAAAAACTGGCCACACTTTTACTGTGTCCAAAAGAAAAGGTATTACAACTTTCTTAAAAAAAAGTAAGGAGTTTCTGGATCAATGATTTTTTTTTTTAGTTTTCTCAGTCATAAAGTACACATAATTTGTACGGCTGTCTTTAGAAGATCATATTATAGCCGTCACCAGGGGGGGCTTTTATCAGATTCGTCTGATCCACCAGTTGCGGCCCTTTCTGGATCTGGGCGCACTTCGCACAGTCACCTCCGCCCTCGTCATCTCCCGCTTGGACTATTGCAATGCTCTCTACATGGGGCTCCCCTTGAAGAGTCTCCGGAGGCTGCAGTTGGTTCAGAATGCGGCCGCGCGGGTGATCGTGGGAGCCCCTCGGAGCTCCCATGTAACACCGCTTCTCCGCAGGCTGCACTGGCTTCCTGTGGCCTTCCGGATTCGATTCAAGGTGGTACTGACTGTATTTAAAGTGCTCCATGGCTCGGGACCTGGGTACTTACGGGACCGCCTGCTGCCATCAACAGCCTCCCGCCGCCCAGTACGCTCTCACAGGGTTGCCCTCCTTGGGGTGCCGCCGCCTGATCGTTGCCGGCTGGCGGCCCCATGGGTGCGGGCTTTCTCTGTGGGGGCCCCCTCCCTGTGGAATGATCTGCCCCCGGAGATACGGGCCATTACTGATATCCAGACCTTCCGGCGTGCAGTCAAGACCTTATTTTTCCAGCAGGCCGGTCTGGCCCAGTAAATGGTTTATGGGTTTTAATTTCATTCGGTTTTTAAATTTTTAAATTTTGACTTTTAATTTAATCCCGGAATTTTAAATTTTGTATTCTATAATTGAAGGGATTCGGCCGATTCTCGTATTTAATTTGTTTTTAAATTGTATATATTCTATTTTTAGTAGGCTGTAGGCCCCGAGTCCCTTTTTGGGAGAGGGGGCGGTATAGAAATTTAAATAAATAAATAATTTATTTTCAAAGTATTTATAGCTTTTTGCACAGTATAAAAGTATGGATGAAACATTTATTATTAGATGACAACAAACTTTTATAATTTGTTTCCATAGTTATATATCCAAATGCATGGCAGAAGAATTATGCTTGGATTGATGCTAAATGCCATATTTCATTTTCTGGGATTTAGATGAATTTTTTGTGGATTAAATAAAGAAAATCAAATACATGAACATGAAGCATGAACCTGAAGGATCACCAAGACCAGATAGAAATGCTGAAAGCTCAATTTAAATAATCATAAGGAAAACTCGCTTTTTGTTGTGTCTAAAACAGTATACTTTTGATTACAAATAAGTTAAAATAATATATTTAATATGTACAAGTGCAAGTGCAAGTGCATTGTTTGTAGTTACGGTGGTGATGAAAAAGTAACTTTCTGACCAATCTGGGCATTTACAACTTTCATAGTTCTGTAAAGCAAAGCAAAACTGGAGTAAGATCGTAAGCAAAGTTTCACTTAGCAACAGCTTTGATCGACAAGGTAGTTGGTCCCATTTGTGGTAGTTAAATGAAGACTGCGCTATTGAAAAAGTATATTCAATACTATCAGAAGCCTAATTCCTTAATCTCAATTAACGTGCATTAAATTAGCTACAGACTGAAATTTTATAATGTAAACCTTCCTTAGAAATGTTTATGCAGACAGTAAAAATACATGATGTATTCCCATTTTATGAGATTAATACAGCTGATGACCTCTCTTGTATTATTGATCTTCTAGTAAAGCACTAGCTTGTTTTAGTTCCTTTGATCAGCTCTTGGCTTTTTCATTAAATTCTATGGGTCTTTCTCTATAAAGCAAAATTTTAGTCAATGCCTGGGTTAGTTATAAAATTGTTTGACCAGATTTATCTCGCTATTTCATAGGTAAGAACTATTCAACTTCAATCATAGATAGTACAATGTGGCTGACCTTCTACTTAAAGGCATTCTTTTTGAGAGCAGCACGCTTATGATTGCCTTCCAGTAGGGGGAAATATCTAGCTTTCCAAAAATTCCCCCCCCCCCCAAAGTAAGAAAAAAATCTCCAATAAGGATAAAATTTGGAGAACCAGAAGGAAACAGTTATGCATCAAAAAGTACAGCTAATTGCAAATTAGAATCAGGTTTTAAATTTTTATTATGGATTGATCCATGTTGCATTCTTTATTTCCTTAGTCTAAAGAATCCATGAGATCTCCCCTCCTGCCCCAGATTTCTCCTGTTGTCTTCAGTTCACAGTTTATTTTAGGTTGTTTATTTACAGAGTAAAGAATTTGTATCTTGTTCTGAAACAAACATTCTTATTATGACCACCACCTAAGGCACCCGGCATCCAGACAAAATGCCACCTTTGGTTAAGTTTCCACCAATTTTTCTTCTAATTTCTTTATAACTGTAGTCTTGTTCACTTAATAATACTATTTTACATCGCTTTCTGGGTGACCAGTCACCTCTTTGCACCATTATTTTAATTTTATTACATTTTACAAGAACACAAAAAGACGCAACCAACTTGATAGCGATCACATAACACACTGACAAATATCACCTTCAATACATGACATCAATAACGGAATCCTACTGTGATCTGATTGGCTCATTGCCAAAACAAGTTGACACCTGATTGGCTCTCTAAACACTCATGCTCATTGGCTATAATCAGGTGAAGGAAAGCTATCTGATATCAACCTAAGCAAGTTGTGCTTCCTTTTTCTGGTTATTTGGCTATAACTTTTCATAGAATATAGATAATTGAACAAACTTCATTGCATTACATTGTTGATTAAATTATCTTTCCATTGATACATAATTTTATGGTACTACTGAAACAAAAGTGGTGTTATTAGCTATTAAATACACTTTTCCCAAAAGGTTTCCACAATTTTGGCCACCACGGTATATTGCATTAATAATTACATTTGAAAGGCTGTTACATGGAAGAAGTCAGTTTATTTTTCAAAGCACCTGAGGGCAGGACAAGAAACAATGGATGGAAAGCTTGTCAGAGGAAAATCCAATCTGGAACTAAGAAGAAATGTCCTGATAGTGAGAACAATATATTAGTGGAATGCATCAGCTTGTCTCCCAAAGTTGTGGGTGTTCCAACACTGAAGGTTTTCATGAAAAAAAAATTTGAACCATTTGTCTAGAATAGTATAGGAACTCCTGCCCTGGGCAGAGTGGGTCTGAAAGACCTCCATGGTTCCTCCCAGGCCTATGGTTCACTGCTAAGAGAATTTTGATTTAAGAATCATCACATTCTCTCTTCCCCTCTCCTCCTGGTTGGTTCATTTATTTGGTCCTAAAAGAGACTTCACATATTTTACCACTTTTCAGAAATAGAGCTGAATAGGTACCAGATTGAGGTGGGGGAAAATGTATCCAGTGAATTCTAGAGTACTTGTAGGCCAGGGAAAGATTTCAAGTAGAAATCCTTTTAAACCAACAGATGACCTTGGCCTTGCTGCTACCTCCCACTTTCTTAATGGGTAATTTAAAGCAATTTAAAAATTACAATTCAAAGATACCCTTGTAATTTGGAGATTTGTTTGAGAACTAAGATGGCTCCAAGGTGCCTATAGAACAATTCACTGATTTTGCTTTTGCAGTTTACATTGAATTCCACTGGCCTCTTTTATAATGTTGGTAAACAACAAGCCCTCATAAGGACGTCATTCCATAAAGAAAAAGAGAAGGGGATGGTCATGGGATTTTATGAGATTAATCTGTGACAGTTGTTGAAACATCACAAGTTCATGTGTTGGCTTCCAAGAATAGTTTGTGCTTGAAAAGCAGGCATGATTAAAGATAACAAAATTCTTTTCTAAGAATGGTTTCGTTAGAAGGTGCCACAGAGAAGTAACTGTGTCTGGAACACAACATAACTTGACACTGGTGGTTGTAGATGAGTTGAGTATGTTTGCAAATTACATTTAGCAGGCTCTGAGAGCAAGCTTTGAGCAGTATGTGAGCCTAATTATTTGCCTGAAAGATAGGAACCAATTTGCAGGTCTATATTCATATATACATTGTGTCCCTGAAGAGTTAATGTGCAACAGGGATAAATGTGTTGGTTTAGCTTAGAGGTCCCCAAACTTGGCAACTTTAAGACCAGCTGGCTGGAAAATTCTGGGAGTTGAAGTCCACAAGTCTTAAAGTTGCCAAGTTTGGGGACCCCTGGTCTAGCTTCTCCTCTTTCCTGGAAGCTCCTTTGATATCTTTGGAGCAGATTTACTCTCTCTGTCTAACCTATTTCTTTGGGGCTGTGGGGAGAATGGGAAGAGGGAACGCCATATATGGTTCTTTGAGTTCCTGAAGTAAAGACAGGATATAAATCTAACAAACAAATTATGTTTAAAAACTGTTCATCCTGACTTAGAATCTGTTCCTAACATGTAAAACAGGGAATAATAACTGCCAGTTCATGGCTGTTTGGGAAGAAAAACAAACATGAAACAAATTTAGCAAGCTCTAAATATATTCCTAGTAGCAATGAATGTAGCTCTTGTCCTTTTGGTCTCCTTCAGAATTGAAGGGTGCACTTTCTGAGTCTTGCAACTTAGTCAGCTTCCATTGCTGCTTAAAAGACATCTCAATTCCTGTCTCATGACCATAACTTATCAGTGGCAACTTCAGTTTCAGTAGCTCTGCCCTGTACCTCTTTTCGTGGGCAGGAAGTCTCTCTGGTGCATGGCATCCATTCTGATAAGACATGGCAGGGAAGGTCTTGCATAGCTGCTAACTTGTGAAATAAAAGGGCTTCTGAGTTCTAAATAGATGTTGATTCATTGAGGTGCTTGAATTAACTTCCAGCAATAGTGCGTGGGAACTTCTTGCCAATAATGTTGTTCACATGAGTGTTTACAACATGATGTACTTATGAAATAAACTCTATAGGACTTATTAAAGCAAGGATGCCTGCATTGAGGTTGCTGCTTTTTCCTTTGATATCTCCATGGACTTCTGTTCATGGTGCAGGCTGTGTACGTCTCTCTGCCCTATTTGCTGTCACAATTTTACTATCCTAGCTTGTTGAGTTTCTTTCCTTTGGCCCACTCCTGCACATCTTTTGCTGTTTCTGGACAAAAATGCAGAAATGTGACACTAAAAGTTTTAATTGGAAATTAAAAATTAGTAGCTGCTTTGTTGGTGGCACAGGGTAGTAAGGGCCATTATCTCTGGTATGGTGATAATTATTCAGTTAATTTTTTTGACCTAAATATGGGTGGATTGAAAAACAGATTGTACCCAGTAGTGATATGCTACCGGATTGGACTGGTATGGTAAAAAAACCTATCGGTACGGCCGAACTGGTTCCTCTGACGATCAGCCGAGAGGATAAAAGAAGCAAGAAGCGCATAGGTTGGGTGGAAGGGTCACTCCTAGCTTTTTGTTTCTTTATCCTCTCACCTGACTGGCGTGTTAGAGGGTGCGCACGCCTGCATGCAATCACCCACCAAACTGGTAGCGACCAAGGTAGGAACCCACTACTGATTGTCCCTTTTTCAGAATGTAAACAAGGGACAAAAATACTAAAAGATCTGACTCTGGTCTTGTCGACAAAAAAAAAATGCTTGAAACTGTTTCCTGAAAATTAAAGCAGATCTGCTTTCTGGCTATCTTCCCTGGCTGCTGTCTTTACTGAATGGATGGAGATTTGTGAGGAGGAAGAGCAGTAGGAAGATTTGCCTTGGGTTTGATGAATGTCATCTGGACTGGCTGAGATATTTGTTCAATATGTCCAGAGTGTTCAGATGCTTGTAGATTCTGAGAAGACCTTCAGATGCCACCAGTCTACATTGAGAGCCAATGGTTTCTGATATGGTTCCTGCATATGTTTTAACAAGATGGGATTTGTGGCTTATTTTTTAGGGGCTTGTTTTTGTACTGTCAATAACACAAGCTGAAGAGCTATCTGTTCTGGAGATTTGATCAAACTTTGAACTTGAGAACTAGTACCCCATTTGCTCTCTCTCTTTCCATGCCACTCCCTTTTCCTTCAGTGCTATATGCTAGATTAAGCCTGAATGCTGCCATTAATTTATGGACTTTGACAATTCTGACCCATCCTTAACTTCCCGACCTTCTTATGCTCTTAGAATAGTTGGTTGCATCTGCACGAGAAGTTTGTAATTTGTGATTTGTGTGGATCAGAAAATAACAAATTTAACAGTGTGAGGGATAGGGGCGCTACCTGACTAAATGTTGAGGCATTGCCTTTAAAGTGTATCAC
Source organism: Bungarus multicinctus (assembly GCA_023653725.1). NCBI lineage: Eukaryota > Metazoa > Chordata > Lepidosauria > Squamata > Elapidae > Bungarus > Bungarus multicinctus. Next base: position 25,747,856 of record CM042835.1, on the reverse strand, counting down.
TCTTTACCTTTACTTAAGTAGTTCAAGACATCTCATGGGCTATTCCTGTGCTACATCTCAAGTGAAGCTAAAAGAAAGTGACTGACCAAGGATGCCTAATGGTTGAGTGGAATTCTGATTTCCTGCTTTTAATCTGTTCCTACTTCATTACACGGGCTCCTTTCTCGATTGAGATACAAGTAGACCCTGCGTTCCTTTGACAGCATAGTAATCCCCTGGTTTGGATGAGAGCACTCTTGGGATATGTTTTGGATTGGTTATATTTTAAGCTTAGTTGCTTAATAATACTATCAGCTAAAATAAAAGAATGTAATTCAGTTAAAATATTATACAAATCATACTGTGTTTCTTTTTTCTTTGGCTGAGTAGGCTTCTGAGCCACAGTATGCCATTCCTTGTTGGAAATGAAATAAATTTGAACTAATTTAAATTAATTGACTTGATTAAACACAAGGCTATTTTAAAGATACTGTATTCAATTGTTCTTGTTGGTCAAGCAGTAATTAATTCAAGTATGCAGTTCCTACTAAATTAGGCTGGAGGCTTCAACACATTATCTTCCCCATTGACTAAATTGGGTTCAAAGACTTCTGATGTCTGGAAGAATTAGTCTCTCTCCTATTTGTACTGTTTCTTCATTTGCAGAACTGGAACAAAAATAGTCCTTTCTTTTTTCCAGCGACAAAAACTCTGGTGAATGTCCCGTTTATCTCTAGCCAAGCCTTTTCTTTAGCCTTCTGGTTCTGCACATTCTTTTCCATTTTAATATTCCGTTACCCAAAGCCATTTAATTTTAATTGCCTTTCCTTAAATCTCCAAATTGGCTTGCTGTTCATTTCAGATTATATTATGGAACCTTGTCCTTCTCTTCAAAGATCTTCATTATCCTTTCTTTTTCATATCTTGATGCTTTCCTGTCTGCAACTTTCATTCCTTCAACTCCATCAATTGAAAGTCATCTCTCTTGGGACTTCATCCTTTCTCCATTGCTTCATTGTATCTTGGAACTCCTGAGGCCATTTTGTTCCCACTAGCTCCCTACTCAAAACTAATTTTTCCTGGAATCCTACTCTTGGTCTAATTCAACCTAAGCACATCCCAATTTACTTTTGCATCCATTTCCCCTCCTATGTCATATCTTAAGTTGTAGCACTGGGACAAATCTGCCTGCCCAGCGAGAGAGAGAAAGCTCTGTTATCAGCTGCAGAGGCCTTTCCTGAAGGGCCTCTGACAGAGAAACAGAGGCTGGGGACGACGCGCGCAAGCCATGGTGAGCGGCTGCAGAAGTGGGCTGGCAGGACAGGTGTTGGGGGTGTGTGATGTCTGGCTGCAACTATCTGAAGGTAAGCAGCTCGATCTGCCCCCTATCTCCACTTTCGCTTGATTTTTACCCATGTGCCTCACTCCACCCCATGCAACCAGGTGGAACGGAGTGGGTGTGGTCTTAACTAGGGTTTATTGGGGGGTACGGCCTATATTGGGTGCCCTTAGAAAAATCAAGCTGGGGCTTACTTTCAGGGTAGGTCGTATTTTCGGGAAAACACAGTGTATAAATAAAATAGGTACGTAGATAGATACTGTGTTTCTCCAAAAAGATGAGCCACTTTGAAAAGTAACCATATCACGTTTTTGAGTGCATGCGATAAAATTAAGCCCCACCCACAAAATTAGCCCTAATTAAGACCTCAGGGTGCAGGGGGTGAGATGAGGCACACAGCTAAAAAATAAGCTAAGGTGAGGATGGGGATGGTGGAGCTGCCCTACTTACAGCCAGCTGCCTGCAATTTGGCAGATCGAATCTACCAGGCTCAAAGTTGACTCAGCCGTCCATCCTTCTGAGGTGGGTAAAATGAGGACCCAGATGGTTGGGAGCAAGAGGCTGACTCTGTAAACCACTTAAAGCACTGTGAAGCGGTGTATAAGTCTAAGTGCTATTGCTATTGCTAGGCCTGCCTCGCCTTCTTCTGCGGCCACTTGCTGCCACTCGCATGCATCACCCTGGCCTCTGTTTTACCTTCAGATGCCTTCCGGAAAGCCCTCTATTATTGCCTGCAGAGGGCTTTCAGTTTGCATTTGACTGCTACATAGATTCACAGAAATCCTAAGACTCCTACTTCAAAGTGGGGTTGTACTGAATAGGAAGGATGTAGGAATAAATGTTGCAGTGACCAAGCAAACTATCTCCTCCCCCAAAAGCTTTTGGTTTTTTTTCATTTTCACATTATTAAAATAACATTAATGTATACCTTAGTAGACAAAAGTATACGTACAGTTTTTTCTGGACCTTACTAAATAAAACTAAATTTTATTTCATTTACATTTAATAAATATTAAATTTAGCTAAACATATAAACTGTGTGTGCATGTGTGATTAAACTCCGCTCATATTTAATACTTTTTTTGTTTCTGGGATATAGAAACAAATTTAGTAGCAGTATTTGTTTTCACCGGGACTCCATCCAAATTTCCTGAGGCCTCATGTTACATAGTTATGAATTAGGAGTCCGATAGTTTCCTCTTCCCAGCGTGTGTGCCTCGTGCCTCCTGTTCTAAGTTGTTCCCATTAATTTCCAAATGGGATTTGATGTAAGCCTTGAAGATATGGGGGTGTTGACTTTGTTCTGCCTGCTTGGAAGAAAGTTGGTGGCATCCCCCTTCTCTTCAGCCTAGATGGACTTCACATTTATTTGTTTATGTCCAGCCATTATTATTTTATAAATAAGACAGTGAAAACACATACAGTATATCACAGAAGTGAGTACACCCCCCCCTCACATTTTATAAATATTTAAGTGTATTTTTTCATGTGAGAACACTGAAGAAATGACCATGACTACAATGTAAAGTAGTAAGTATACAGCTTGTACAACAGTGTAAATGTGCTGTCCTCTCAAAATATCGCAACACACAGCTATTAATGTCTAAACCTCTGGCAACAAAAGTGAGTACACCCCTAAGTCATAATGTCCAAATGGGGCCCAAAGTGCCAATATTTTGTTTGGCCACCATTATTTTCCAGCACTGCCTTAACCCTCTTGGGCATAGAGTTCACAAGAGCTTCACAGGTTGCCACTGAAGTCCTCTTCCACTCCTCCACAATGACGTCACGGAGCTGGTGGATGTTAGAGACCTTGTGCACCTTCACCTTCCGTTTCAGGATGTCCCACAGATGCTCACTAGGGTTTAGGTCTGGAGATATGCTTAGCCAACCCATCACCTTTACCCTCAGCTTCTTTAGTAAGGCAGTGGTCATTTTGGAGGTGTGTTTGGGGTCGTTATCATGTTGGAATATTGCCTTGCGGCCCAGTCTCGGAAGGGAGGGGATCATGCTCTGCTTCAGTATGTCACAGTACATGTTGGCATTCATGGTTCTCTCAATGAACTGTAGCTCCCCAGTGCCGGCAGCACTCATGCAGCCCCAGACCATGACATTCCCACCACCATGCTTGACTGTGGGTAAGACACACTTGTCTTTGTACTCCTCACCTGGTTGCCGCCACAGACGCTTGACACCATCTGAACCAAATAAGTTTATCTTGGTCTGATCAGACCACAGGATATGGTTCCAGAAATCCATGTCCTTAAGTCTGCTTGTCTGCAGCAAACCGTTTGTGAGCTTTCTTGTGCATCATCTTTAGAAGAGGCTCCCTTCTGGGACGACAGGCCTGCAGACCAATTTGATGCAGCAGGTTGCATATGGTCTGAGCACTGACAGGCTGACCCCCATCCCTTCAACCTCTGCAGCAATGCTGGCAGCACTCATAGGTCTATTTCCCAAAGCCAATCTCTGGATATAATGCTGAGCACGGGCACTCAACTTCTTTGGTCAATCATGGCGAGGCCTGTAGAACCTATCCTGTTAAACTGCTGTATGGTCTTGGCCACCATGCTACAGCTCAGTTTCAGGATCTTGGCAATCTTTTTATAGCCAAGGCCATCTTTATGTAGAGCAACAATTTGTTTTTTAAGATCCTCGGAGAGTTAATTTCCATGAGGTGCCATGCTGAACTTTCAGTGACCAATATGATAGAGTGAGAGCAATAACACCTATTAATGGCTGCGTATTGCGCTATTTTGAGGGGACAGCACATTTATACTGTTACACAAGCTGTATACTCACTACTTTACATTGTAGCCAAGTGTCATTTCTTTAGTGTTGTCACATGAAAAGATACATTTAAATATTTACAAAATGTGAGGTGGTATACTCACTTCTGTGGTACACTATAATACTCCTTCTTCCTCTTATTTTTCCCATGACAATAATGCTCTGAAGTGAATTGAGATGAAGTCACCCAGCAGGATTTTATGCCTTAAGCCAGACTAGAAGTCACTGTCTTCTGGTGTTTCAAAGGTGCTTTTTCAAAAGGCAACTGGACTTTGTTTTTTCTATTTCACTTCTCATCCAAGAAACTTATTCAGTTCTGAGTGGATAGTGATGGCAGGGGATGGAAGTATATATATTCCTTTAGTCAGAGCTTTTGCAATGTGACTATTATTATGAGACAACCCAGAAGCAAAACACAGCATAGAGACTTAAACATTTAACAGTGGTTTATATACAACAGTTATATACAAACATATACGTGGTAGGCAAATACCTTCTTAACTCTACACGGAGAAACTCTGCACTGGATACTAGGACACAAGGAGAGAGAACATGCTCTCTAATGGCTGTCTTTATATAAACAACTCTTAAAGGGGTAGAACCCATCCCCAGTCTTAAAGGGAAATACCCATGCTATACTGCTTCATTCTTGGAGTATATTGTATTTATTATATTCTTGAATCTGGTTCCTAGGTTCATATTATAGATTTGCTGTATCATACATTTCCAATTTAGATTATCGAATGCCTTCTGGGCATCCAGAAAAACAAGGGCCACTTGTTTCTCCAGATGTGCTTCATAATACTCCAAAATGTCTTAATACTACCCTTAAGTTATTCCTGATATATCTGGATGGCAAAAAACAGTTTTAGTCCGAATGGATGTATTGATTCAATAATCTCTTCAATCTCTTCACTATTATGGTCGTAAATATTTTATAATATTTTATATATGCTGCTTCATTCTTATTACATCAGTTTATATTGTATCAGCTTCACTGCTGGTTGGCTCTTAAATCCAAAGACCTTAATACCTTTTAAGTCATCTGGTCATTAGCGCTCTCTCGGAGAGCTGTTAAGACCACATTGGGGGCTATCTCTGCCCTCTTGAGTCACCTGAATCAGAGTGCAAATGGATGTGGAATCTTCTTGGAACTGCTGAAAGTTCAGTTGTCTTCTGAAAAAGCACCTTTGAGACAACCATGTTCCAATGACTGAGAATCTCTGTAGACATTTCTTCTGATGATTGGTCCATTCAGATAGCTTTCATGCTTAAAGTGGGATTAGAACCCATTATCTCCTGGTGATTGGCCCAAAGTCACCCAGACAGCTTTCATGTCTAAGACTGGACTAGAACTTGTGAGCTCTGTTTCTAGCCAGGTGTCTTAACCATCAGACCAAACTGGATATTCCTCTTCTTCTGTTTCCAAGGACTGGCCATTTGATGACGGAGCCCCGCCCCCTGGTGAAATCGTGGAGGATTGGCTCAACCTGTTGAAAACCAAATTCCGTGAGGAGCCAGGCTGCTGTGTCGCTGTGCACTGCGTGGCAGGATTGGGAAGGTAAGCATTGTCTTACATTAGAACAGGAAAACTAACTGTAATACTGTTTTTTGTGTGTAGGGTGCTGAAGGGGGTGGGATAGAGTAAAAAGGTAAATTGAATGAAGCTGTGCTTAGCTTAGCAAAGTTGAGATTTATTTATGTGGTTTTCTATAAAAGGGGGTCTTACTTTGTAACAACTGTTTCGGGCTTATTGTAGTTTTGACAGGAAATATTCTTGCCCACTTACATATACTGTTAAAACTTGCTTATCCCTTGTGTCAGATACCACTGGATGAATATGGCCCAGTCTCTTTTGAGGGTTAGGGTTAGTGAAGGCAGCTGGCTGTCAATAATTTGTCTGCAGAAAGGTGACTAGTCAACTCCTTAAATTTCTGCCTTACCTCTGCGCAATTACACATAAAATAAATGGTAAACTAACCTATTTGTACAGCACTGTGCCTCTTTCAAAGAGATTTTTCCCTTAGAAGTGTTCTGGGTTCTGGTGAGGCACATGTACATTGTTTTTCTTTCATTAAGCTAATTTTTAACCATGTAAAGTCTTTCAGTTTCCAATTTATTCTTTCAAAACAGTCATCTTTAGGACATGATAAAGCATGAGAATCAATCTGCCAGTGCTAAAGTATAGACCTCTGATATTCCTCAGAGGGACACAAATAATTCTTAGGGTTTAGCTTGGAAATAATTTAGCTTAGTTTAGCTACGCCTCTAAATAATCTGTCTCCTCTCAGTAGGTGCCCCTGTGTGTGCATGGTTACTAGAGGTGTAACAATGTTTCAAACATGAAACAAGGCTGGTCTGAAGTTCCTGTTGGTATCTGGAGCTTAAAACACTCTAGAATTTTCAGTAGAATCAGACTGTTTCAAACTTGAAATATCTATTTTCAGCTTGAAACATTTTGAAAAGTGCTAATATATGCAGTAGTCTGCATTAGTGTATTGAGCCTCGGGCTGTTGGTGGAGGATTGTCTGATTTGGTGTTAGACTTCCTTTTTATGCTAATGGCCTGTGATATCGCAATCTTAAGATATCTTAAGATATCTTAACCGATAATACCTTTCTGAGTGCTTAGTAATACAAAGGATGGATTAGTTAAGCCCAGAGTGCCTACAACTGTTAGCAGTGATAACCCAAGTGGCCTCAACAGTGCTCCGAGAGAATGCTAATGACCAGATGACTGAAAGGGAATATATATACTTCCATCCCCTGCCATCTCTATCCACTCAGAATTGAAGTTTCTTGGATGAGAAGTGAAATGGAAAAAAAGTCCAGTTGCCTTTTGAATGAGTGTCAGTTCATTAAAAATTGTTCCTAATTACCAAGCAAAGGTATCTTTATTTTCTTCCCCATGTCTCATGTATTTGTAATGAGCTGTTTTAGCAAAATGTACAAACCATACTTATGTCACTTCTGTTTGACACCCAGAAAATCACTGACTTGGACTTGAATCGAGATCAGAACAGGTGTTCTGTTGCTGCAAGGCAAAAACTGTCTTGGCCCAATGGCCAGGCTAATTGTATTTATTTCTGAATGTTTATTGGACCAATTTTAAATCTGTCTTAATATTTCATGTCCTTCCAGAGCTCCAGTTCTGGTTGCCCTTGCACTCATTGAATGTGGAATGAAGTATGAGGATGCTGTGCAGTTTATAAGACAGTAAGTGGGGTTGATCTTCTGGGGTATTCTGTCTCCTCCTGCCTTGCTTTCTGTTTCTGTCTTGAGGAAGTTTCTGTCACAGTGGTTGAAGTAATTCTTTCTGATTTTGTGCAGGGGCAGCTGTGAAAAAAACTTAGTTCAGACTTCCTCCCAGCTGATCAGTAGAAAACAAGGATTTGTGCTTGAGATTTCTGCTGGTACTAGAGAATGTCCCCTAAAGCAGTGGCTGCCAACTGGTGGGCTGCGGCCCACTGGTGAGCCACGAGAAAATTTTGGTGGGCCGCAGCATGCTGAGGCGGGGAGGCGGAGCAATCTTGCAGTCTCCCATGTCGTGGCTGCTGCTTCCTGCCTCAGCGCATCGAGGAGGCCGAGCAGCAGCGGAAAGAGCATGGACCCTCTGAGCCACAGGAAGCAGCTGCCCTCAGGTGAAGATGTTGCGAGCGGGAGCCTCAATCCCCTCTTCCTCCTCGCCAGAAGCGCTCACACACGCTCAGCGGGAAGGAGGCGGCTTCTCGGGGGCCAGAGCGGTGGTGAGTGCTTTGCACGTGAGCACTTCTGTCGAGGAAGAGAAGCTTCTGGGGGGGGGGGGGTCGAACCTCCCCCTTGCAACATCTTCCCTTGAGGGCATCGCTGGCAGCCGCTCAACCTCCTCGATGTGTGGATCCTTTCCCCTCACCCCCACCCCTTCGTTAATGCCATGCAGATGCGAGTAGCATTTGTTCTCCAATCTCCAAGTTAGAGGAGTGACATTCAAACATGGCTGGCAGCAGCCCCCTGTGGCTTCTTTGCTGCCTTTGGAACCAATTTCGAAGGCTGGGGGAGGATTTCTCCAAGGCAAGAGGGAGGCGGGCCTCCAAATTAGTTCCCAGCCGGCCTGGGGCAGCATTCAAACGAAGGGAGTGTGAGGCTTATAATCAAAACCATGATTATAAGCTCCCCTTCCTTCACTCCCCTCGTTTGAAGCCTCTGAAGCAGTGGTGAAATTCAGCTACTTCACACCAGGTGGTAGGGGATGGTTCAGTTCACCGAACTGAACAATCACTCCTGCTTGGCCCTGCCCACGCCCATGCCCGCCCGGTCACACTCATGTCGGCAACAGGGGTGGTACTGGCGGCGGGAGAGAGAGAGTGAGAGCAAAGCAGAAATCCCTGCAAAGTTGACACCCCGATGTCACCCCGATGTCAAAGTTGACACCCCGAGGAGGGAGAGGAACTTTTGGCTTCATGCACGGAAAGCAGCAGAAGCCGCAGAAGTCCTTCTTTCTCTCCCCCAAACTCTGCCAGAAATGAGTCTTTGCTGGCGCAGCCTCTTGGAGCAGGATGCCTTGCAGGGTCCCAAAGACTCATTTCTGGCAGAGTTTGGGGGAGAGAAAGAAAGACTTCTGCTGCTTTCCTTGCGTGCAGCCAAAAGCAGAAGAAGAAAGAAGCAGAAAGAAGCAGCCCAGTGGCCAGGCAAGTTCCCCCCTCTCCTCTCTTTCCCCCCATCCCCTCACTACCTCATGTTGTTTGCAATGCCAGCAACGCAAGCCTTGTGTTCCCATGGGCCTTGTGGGCGGCGCAACCTTGTGTTCCCACACAGCCTGGATTAATTGCTTTGGGGGTACCACCAAAATTTTTTCACAGACCACCAGTGGTCCCCAGCCCACTGGTTGGAGACCACTGCTTTAGGAGATAATTCCTACAGCATTTAACTGAAGAAAAAGGCTGTTGCTAGCAAAGGTAGCCTGGTTTTCTCTTAATATGCCACATGTTCTTAACTTGCAGATTTATCTCACCAATCCAGCTTGTTTATAAAATGTTTTTTAATTGCATCTTTCCTCTAAGACGTTTGGCAAATGAGGCTCCCCCAAAACATCCCATTTTATCCTAAAACTTCTGATTTAGATTTGGCTTATGGACACTTCTCTTTCTCCTTGCAAAAAGAAGAAATTTATTCATTAAATGTATATGCTACCTGCCTCAAGTGACTCTCGATGTGGTTTGCAATAATATAAAAGCGTGATATAAAAGCATTACAAATAAGTTTAGCAAATAGATAAATGGTTAAGACCAAGAGAGTGGAAAGCACAGGGATAGAGACTTGTCTCTAACTCCAGCAACCACCTCCAGCAACATGCATCCCCAGCAGGACCAGAAGCCAACTGGCACAGCCAAGCTTTAAGGCTCTTTTGGAAGGCCAGAAGGGTGGAAATGGATCTCACCTTTGGGGACAAGATGTTCCAGAGGTTCTGCTCCTTGACTCCACTAGCCGAAATTCCTGACTGACAGGATCTCCAGAAGGCCTCTTCTGCTGGAGGAAGTGGAGCAGACCAAAGCCATTAGGGTGAGGGGGTTCCCCAGATAATCTGGTCCAATGCCATGAAAGGCTTTAAAGGTGATAACTGACACTTTGAACCTGGAAGCAAACTGGCAATCAATGCAGCCGCATTGCTGGATCTCCCCTGTTGTTGAATTAATGCAGGAAGCAATCAATTGCAGGCTTAATACAGTCTGTGGATCCACATGCCCTTGTGTGCACACATGCCAATAACTTTGTTTGTCTTGTGTCTTGCTGTCATTGGGATAGAGTGGAATGGCTGGATACAAATCAGTTTTCAATTGTCCACACTTGGGGCTATTCTGTTTTAGTCATGGACTCAGCAGTTATATACTAATGCCCGGAATCTCTTGAATTTCAGGAAGAGGAGAGGAGCCTTCAATTCTAAACAGCTGCTCTATCTTGAGAAATACCGACCGAAGATGAGATTACGCTTTAGAGATGCCAATGGGCACTGTATCGTGCAGTAGGCCAAGTCCCTTTGTGATGTCTTTGGCGCTATCATGGCTGTCTTTCTGGACTTGTGGAATCTGGAATTGTAATTCTTGCATTGAGCGACATCCTGGCCATCGTGGAGTCAGGGCTCCTCTGCCTTTCTCCTAATGATAATGATTGTGATAAAAAATAAAATTAAAACAAAACATTTCAGTGCAGGATTGTCTTCTCATGTTACAGTCTGATCATCTGCCAAGCGAGGGGAGTTTCCTTATTTTCTGTATTTTTAACCTTTTTTGGTGGAAGAAAACCAAATTGATTTTATGTATTGAGGAACACCGGAGTATGTGCAGAAAATTTGTAACGGTGGAGTAGGACGGGGAGCCCTAATGAGGCCCTAGCCTGAATTTATTATTATTTTTTAGTTTTAGAAGTGGATTCTCTTTCAATTTGTTGAAACCTGAAAGATAGAATTGGAGTTTCGTATGGTCCATATGAGTGAGCAGCAGCCTTAAACCCTGTGGGGTGCTCTTAGAAATAGTGAGATATATGTATGTGTCTAAGTTTGCTGGCAACTGGTTGTTTGTACCAGGGAGGGACAGGCAGCATCAGTAAATCTGATGTTCTGGGCTAAAGCCATTAACTAGGTGGTATCTACAAGTATCTTTCAGTTAACACCTGAAGAGGCATCAGGAAGAAAGCTGGGGCATGGGCTCATTTCATAAATGCTGGTGGTTGTGATACATTTAACAGTGATGTTTCATGCTCTTATTATGCAGATGTCCAAATTACATGATGGTGGGTATTTCTGATATTGTCTTCAGTGCTGAGATATATTGCTCAACATTTGTCTACAGTTACATGTTATCTAAATGTTTTGAGTTAGAAGTTAACTTCCTGCAATTTAAGCAGAAAAAAATATCTTCCAGCAAAGAGAGAGACTGAATATTTTTGGTGAAAACATTTAAAATGCCAACTATCATCCAGGGTGGGTGAAAAGATGGTACGTTTCCTGCCTGGAGAGATCTTAACAGTTGAGTCAAGCCTCGTCTTCTCATGCTGCTTTTCCATCCCTTGGCATCTTGAGCTCCCAATGCCTGTGGGCATTTTTCCAGCTTAGCCTCTCATAGAGTTCACCTTAACCACTGATTGCCTTGTTTTTAACTTTTCACCAGGTTCTTAAGGGAGACTTGCTGATCACACACTGTCAATGCCTCATGTGTTTATGTTGTCTTTGTGTAAAATATGGGAAAACTGGGTTCAGTTTTGATTACTGATTTTGATTAGGGAAGGCAGGAAGTTTTGCTTGTACGTTTGTTCATTTTAACTTACTTATCTGCCAAATTGCTTCAATTAAGCTGAGTTGTTTGTCTTCCAGCTCAGTTTTGCTTTTTAAAATGTGTTTGCTGAAGATTTTTAATTTATATTCTTCAGTCTTTGTGCAGCATCAGGCTCCAGTGAGTTCCTCCAGCTGCTCTGTCAGTGAACACAGACAAGGCCTTCCAGCTCTCCAACAGGGTATCTCATGGTATATTGTGCTGAATCACTTGATATACAGTAGTCCTTTTAAATATTTTGAGTCTAAAAATCATTAAAGCTTCCTGACAAACTTGTGTGAAAGCTGATTGTGATGATAATACCACTCAAATCTCAATGTGGGTGACCTGGAGTGCAATCCTATGCATGTTGATTGAGAACTTCTTTAAATGTAGGGAAACTGACACCCCTGAATGTTTGTAAGATTGCAGTCTTGACTGGTTTCCGTTTGTAAATCTGTTAAGTCCCAAATGCCAGATTCCTTGATACTTTGTTTTTCACACTGTTGTAAAACATACAAGTGTTCAGAGTGGCATGTCTTACATTTAAGAAAGATCATGTTTACCTGGAAGCATAATTCTAAGAAGAAAAATAGAGCTGTCTTTCCTTATTTCCTGCTCTGGCTGTCACACATGTGCATAAAAGCGCACGTCCTTGTAATCTGATCTGATTTCCTCAGAAAATGTTATTTTGACCAAAAAATACTGCAACATGTGTTGAAGTCAGATTTTTTAAAAAATTCCTAAAGTTCTGCCCTAAACTTGTAAAGTAATTGGATTTCTTTTCTTTTCCCTATGTGTAGTTTTGTTCTCCCCTTTCAGTTTCACTGTATTGTATTACAGTATATTAGCTTGTATTTCAGACCTAACAGAACTGATTGGGGTGGGGGTGGGGGAGCAGTTCGGTATACAGGGCTACACATTCTGTCATAGAATAGAAATGCTGGAGCTTCAATGTGAGCCGAGCTTAATAGGCACAATTTCTGGTTTAGCACTCGAAACGTAGTGCAATAAAGTTCTTACTGTAAAGTCTACTCCTGGCTTCTTAGTGAATTTGTTACAAGGATCAGCTGTCTGGTCAGGCAGAAGTCCAGATACTGAAAAGAACTTTAAAAGATTTGCTGCCTCCTTCTGGAAAATATATGACTTCAATTTTTTGACTCTTTTTTTTCTGTGTTAGACCCAATGGCATTTCAGAGAAAATGATCCACTCCGAACCTTTGATCTTGCCTTTAGGAAATACCAAATCAATCAATTTACTTACTGGTAATTCCCAAACTTCTGATTCTGCAAAGCCTTTTTGTTAGGAAGCCATGTAATTCATTTCTGGATAGCTATCAGCTGTCCTACAGAGGACTGTGGGGATGAAGGAAGTTTGTGTGCCTGAATCTGGTGCTGCCTGAATCTCTTTATTTGAGGAATAATATTGGATGCTGACAGAATCTCTTTTTTTCAAGATTCAGAAGCCATTCCATAATTACAACAATCACATAAATGCTGTGCTACATACACCGAGGAATTTATCAGCTTGAATATTACCCCCAACACATCCTGCCTTAAATGTCCGAACTTTTACTTCAAGTTCTGGGCATTCCTTAGTTACTGGACTGATTTGATAAAAAAAACATGATCTGAAGTGAGCTATGAATTAACCACATGCATGGTCAGATTTAGGCATAAATTAAACAAGCCAACCTTAGGCCTCCCAATCCATAGGGTGCCTCAACATTTCAGAGATTTTTTAAAAAGAATTTTATGTGGCATTTATGTGTACTTGTGTAGGAAACGTTTGTGAGGTTTTAAAATGGCTTTATATGTAATTAAAATGCACATTTTCTTTTTTTGTGTGTGTGGTGATCAAAGGTTGTTTTGCTACACATTTCCACTGCAATTTTTTTTTAACAAGACGCCTTCAGGCTTAGCTTAGGGCACAGGTGTCAAACTTGCCATGTCACATTGCCATCACATGACATCTTGCAACGTTTCCCACCTTAGCTGAGCTGGGAGTCGCCTGCACATGATGAATCCAGCCTGAAAGTTACCAGTTTAACACCCTGGTTTAGGGCCTCAAGTCTAAATCTGGCATTGACCCCATGGGCCAAGTTGCACAACAAACTAAGCTAAAATGTGGTTACCTGTTTTGCGGTTCGATGTGTCATGTAAACACAACTATCTGAGCTGCGTTGAATTTTGGAAACCTGCTTTCTTGAAACTTTCCTTCATAAGAGCCAATCTCAGAACAGGAATTAGGGTACAAGATCAGAATCTAATTGGTTTGTTTTGTTAATAACGTTTAATTAGTCAAAGTCAGGCAACTGTAGCTATCTTGGGGAACCAAGCTTGTAGATAGAAGCTGGGAGCATGTCACTCTTCTTGTTCTTTCAGTGCAAGACAACGGGAACTCAGCCAAAAATTGGTAGCTCAATTATTACCTCATAGTTTTATTCTATAGCGGTACATGCAGCTAAATATCCTTCACCCTCTTTTTTTTAATTCATGCCTCACTATGCCAAAACCAAACAACTCCCTGAATTAGTGTCAATCAGTACTATCTTAATGTAACTGATGGCAGGTGGTTTAGGGTTGTAAACAACCAATCTTTGCATCAAAGATACCATTGTTAGATATTTAATCTACTTGCTTATTTCATGTCAGAGTCCTCAGTTGTTGTTTTGTTTGAGCTATGTGGCATGAATTATTTTATCTGATTATTCATATTGGTGCTCACCAGGCTGGGATACCAAAGGCAGTTGAACTATTAATTCAGGCTACCTCTTAGGGAAAGGCAATCATCTGCGACTGATGGAAAGACTTGGAACAAGGTATGAGACCATTTAAAGCAGCGTCATCCTGCTTCCATTGTCCTCAGAGGTGATATTCAGCAGGTTCTGACCAGTTCTGGAGAACCTGTAGCAGAAATTTTGAGTAGTTCTAATACCACCTCTGATTGGCCCCGCCAACCCTATCTATTCTCTGCCTCCCACTGAGTCCCAGCTGATCGTCTATGTCCTTTTGTTGCCCTGCACTGGAGAACGGAGCTGGAAAGCAGGTTAGTGGAGTGGGGAGGGAATGGGATTTTGCAGTAACCTTCCCCTATCACACCCATCAAGCCACACCCACAGAACCGATAGTAAAAAAAAATTGAATCCCACCACTGATTGTCCCCCCCATTGCTTTGAGGCTCCTTTCAAGCTTGCTCTAGGTCTCACCTGTTTCAGCCATTCCCTTCAAGCAGCAGGCCATCTTCCTCTCTCACACACACCCCCTTTGCTCCATTCAAACACTGCCCTGGAACTATTCCCTGGAAGACCACCTTATTAGGAACTGGAGCCTCCAGATCTGAGCTGCAATGGGGGGGGGGGGAGAGAGAGGTTTCCACTCTTGGCTGTGGAACAGAAGTTGCCCTGGGAAGTTGTGGGAGCGCCATCACTTGAGACTTTCAAGAAGCGACTGGACTGCCATTGTCAGAAATGCTTGGGGAGGGGGTTGGACTAGATGACCTACAAGGTCCCTTCCAACTCTGATTGTGTGTTATCTAATGCAGGGGTCTCCAAGCTTGGCCACTTGAAGCCGGGTGGACTTCAACTCCCAGAATTCCCTAGCCGGCTTCAAGTGGCCAAGCTTGGAGACTCCTGATCTAATGATTATCCGACTTCTACAGCGCCGATCTCTTACATTAAGATGATTTCCTTAGAAAGTGAGCCATCCCCTCCCCGTCCTCAATTATACAAAATCCAAAGGAGCACCTAAGACCCAAAGAACCAGTTCAACGGGAGGGAGGAAACCACTAGGGGCGGCTCTACTACGAGACCCAAGCCCTACCCATTCCTGCCTTCTGTGCCTTCCCCGGCTCTTGCCCAACGTTCCGTTTGAACACGTGGCGCGAAGCCCTGGCCAAGCCTTCCCGACGTCCTTCAGTTGCGTTGAACTAGAACGCCACTCGTGCCCTGCACGGGCGAGCGTAACCCACCGATCCCTGCCAAAGAAAGTCCGCTACTACACGTGCTCACACGTGGGGACGGGCCGGAAGCGCTCAAGCCCCGCCCTCCTCCACCTTACCGGCTTCTCGGGCGGGCTCAGCCCGTCCCTCGCCCCGCCCACCTCTGGGTATGCGAACTCGGCGTGGGCGGGGCCTAGGGGAGTGGGCGGGGCGTCCCCAGGTAGGATCAAAATTCCATTTGCAAAGGAGGCGCGTGGGTTGTTAGTGGCTGGACTGGACGACCGTTGGGCTTAAGCCGCCCGCTTGCGCCCCATCCTCCCCCTGCTCGGCTGCGGGGTCTTGCATTCGAAAAGGACGCAGCGTGAAGACCCCTCCGCCGGCTTCCCGCGGCCTGCTGGGGGAGGACTGTCTACTATTGACCTCACCCCTTTCCTAAGAGGTCTGTAGGGGGCGTGCATAAGCGCACCAACGTGCCTACCGTCCCTGTCCTATTGTTTCTTTTATATTTTATTTTTTTTATATGTATCCATGTATTCATAACTATGTTTTACTTATACCTATTATCTTGTAAGCAATGACAAATAAATAAATAAAAAAAAATAAAGGATGGGGCGCAATGAAATAATGTGCTTTTGATGCACCCTCATATAAAGATGCACCCTCATTAACATGGCTGAGATTTTACCTTCAGAGCTGGTAGAGATTATGTGGAGGGGGCAAAATAGATAAAAGAAATAAGGGAGAAAGACTGCTGCATCTGTATTTGATTTTTCTTCTTTTCACAATACAGAAACCATAGTCTTTGAAGGATTGTGCAGAGAAAAGGACATGAAATAGCAATTGCCCTGCAAGGAAAGAATACACCAAGGAACCTTTTCTTTTTCATTACAAAAAGCATCAGTCGGAGAAATTACAAATGGAATTTACAGCATATCAGTCCAAAAAAGCAGGAACAAAGAAAGAAAACAGTAGAAAACAGATTGGTTTAACCTCAGAAATACTATCAACATCTTGCAGACGCCGAAAGAAATCTCTAAAGCAGAATACAATAATAAAGGCATCTTTTGTACAGTTGAAAAATATCAACCATGAAAGAAAAATGCATGATTATTGTTTAATGGCTCCACGTGGAAAGAAGTTGGCATCACAAATACAGCACAAGAAGTTTCCAGCTTTTAGAAAACTGCAAGTCGCACTATATGACATATTGGATAAAAATTGTGTTCCCACGCTAAAGAAGTCCTACCAAATTTCAAATGTTGAGGCAATGCTAGAAAAGGAAAAAAAGGACACAACAGAGAGGGGCACCACAGAGGTGGATAATTCTACAGAAGCAGGGGGATTTTCTGAAGAATTGGACCCTGAGCAAACAAATTCAGATTGTGACATTAGAAAATCTAGAAATGGAGCCAAATCTTCAAAATGCTTGGCATTGAGTGATCAGAGCTTGCTTGCAACATTATCTTTTATTGACCCAAACCATGGAAATGCAGTAATGGATCCTTGTCACACCCAAACAGATGAAGACAGAAAAAGAAGCTTTCAAAAGGCTTCTGTTCTGATTTTTGATGCAGAAAAATCGAGTACTCAGTGTCTTGAACCAAGTAAAAAATGTATGGAATCTGGGAGCCATGTGGTTAAAGAAATAGAGAAGGATGGTACCTATTATAAAACAGAACATGATCAAGATGTAGAGATAATGCTCTCAAGAGATTCAAGTGAAACAACTATTAGTGATGTAACCCAACCCTACAGCCTACATTCCATCTCTGTCTCTGATGAAGGAGTTTTGCAGAGTAAGGAAAATATCCCTGCCTTTAGCAAGGACATATTCTCCAAGACATCAATTAGCAGAATGATCTTATCTGATAAAAACCCTCACAAAGGAGGCAGATGCCAGGTATCCGAACTTCTCTCATCATTTTCAGAGATAAATCTTAAGTTAGATACACAGACTCTAACTTCCAACAAGAGTGAAATTAAGCTGCCAATAAAGGAAATGATGGGTCTCAGTCTGAATACCTTAACTGAAAAGATCCATGAAGATCAAATGACCCTT
Organism: Bungarus multicinctus; assembly: GCA_023653725.1. Taxonomy (NCBI): domain Eukaryota; kingdom Metazoa; phylum Chordata; class Lepidosauria; order Squamata; family Elapidae; genus Bungarus; species Bungarus multicinctus. The sequence continues at coordinate 25,730,467 of CM042835.1, read as the reverse complement.
GAAAAGGAAGAAAGTAATACCAAGGATTGCGGTAAAAATATAGAGAGCTTCTGGTCTCTGCTAAAGAACAATGAAATTCAATACGATAAAGCTCAATACGATAAAGCTGATGAAAAAATGGCTGGAGATTTGGAATATGGAGATGATGGCCTTTCAGATCACGGTGCTGAATGTTTATTATCAGATGGCCAGTTAGCAGAGCAGACGTATCCAGATGATGATGATGGAGTCTTCATACACACTGAAGTAAAAAAAGCAACAATGCCAGTTGAAGACAAACAAGTCAGTTTCTTCAATAATGAAAAAGAAAATATGGATTTTCCACCAGCAAAATAAAACATTTCTGTGGGAGTATGATTACAGTTGTTCTCTTTATGGAGGGTAACAATTCAATTTAGGAAAATGTCCGCTGTGCAATCTAGGCTGGATCAAATGTGACCAGATGCTGCATATAAGAATAGTAGTAAGACAATCTAAAAATAGAAGGGTAGTCCTTGACTTATGACCACAGTTGGAACTAGAATTTCTCTTGCTAAGTAAGGTAGGTAGGTCCCATTTTATGATCTTTTGTGGCCATGGTTATTAAGTAAATCTCTGCAGTTGTCAAATGAATCATGTGGCCATTAAGCAAATTTGGTTTCCCCCCTTGATTTTGCTGGTTGGGAAGGTGTCAAATTATGTCCCAAAAGGTAACTGGATTTTCCTGGTTTTTTCCCTTGAAAACGTTTAGCTTCTCATCCAAGAAGCTGCTTCAGTTCTAGTTTCTTCAGTGAGAAGCAAAATGTTTTCAAAAAAAATAACTAAAAAAGTCCAGTTGCCTCTTGGATAAGCACTTTTAGGACAACCATGACCTGGATGATTGAGAATCTTTGTCGACATCTCAAATGATGATTATATAACCCTGGGACACTAGCTATCATAACAGATAACAGATAATCAGGGACCTTGTAGATCATCTAGTCCACACACCCCCGCCCAAGCGGGAGACCCTAAACCATTTCTGATAAATAAGTACATAAGTACATGCTGGGTTGCCAAGCCCCCAAACTTTAATGACGTGACCATGGGGATGCTAAAATGGCCATACGTGTGAGGACTGGTCATAAGTCACTTATTTCAGTGCTGCTGTAACTTTGAACAGTTGCTAAACAAAAGGTCATAAGTTAAGGACTATCTTTGTACTTTCTGTGCTTTCCCAGATCCTTATTGCTCCCACCTTGAGTTAACACCAGGGGAATGGTGCTTCTGTGTGTATAAAAAAAAGTTGAGATGGCAACATGGATCACATGACTTCTATTTTGACTCTGAACTTCCTCCATATGCCCCTGGTAACAAGTGTTAACAATGTCTTTTATATTATCCATGATTAGTGCCATTATTCAAAGTCATTATTTGCTTTCCTAGATTTTGTGAGAGAACTACATTTAAATGTTAAGATCTTAAATGCCAAAAATCAGCATAAATAACAAAAGCTGGGTCTTTGTCACAAAACACACCCAACAAAATATGTTATTCTTAACTATGTTTATTCTTATTATGCTTACTCATCAGCATAAACATTCTAGCATCTGTTTCTCTGGTCAGGTTTAACTTACATTTGGTTGATAAAAGAGAGTCTCCAATGGAGAATTTCAAGTACCATTTCTTAGATGCAAATTTCAGCCCCATCTTTCAGAGAAGGGAAACTTAAAATCAAGAGCAGTCTATGAAACATTTTTATTTGGACCTAATGCCCAACAGAATAGTCAAGAAGCATCTTTTGATGATGGATTTGAGGGAAAAAAGATCAGGAGATGATCCTTTTATGTAAACAGGTCAGAGATAAGCTAATATGAAAGAATAACTTAAGATTTGTATGTTCTTTCTAAGGAAGAAGAAGGCTTTCTGCGATGTCAGTCTCAGAGCGTAAAAATGGTCTTTTATGTAAGTTCTTTTTCTTTTTGCAGCATAATAGATAGAAACTGCCTTTGATTAAACTTCTCCATTGGAGTAATTGTTAAATGTGCAACATAGATATCTTGTTCCAGGTTCAAACTGCAATTTCTAGAGTGCAAATTCTGAAGTTGCTAGTTTTTAGTGGTGTTGGTGTTACAATCACAACAACAGTCCCACCTGGAGGCAAGAGTTCCAAAACAATTTAAAGAGCCAAATGTTTACAGGTAGTCCTTGGCTTAGGACTGTAAGGGAGCCAGAATTACATTTGTAAGTCATGCTGTTCATTAAGGGTAGGTCCCATGATCATGTGACTACAATTTATGATATTTTGGTCAAAAGCTGGCATTTAGCAATAGCATTTAAACTTATATACCGCTTCATGGTGCTTTATAGCTCTCTCTAAGCGGTTTACAGAGTCAGCATATTGCCCCCAACAATCTGGGTCCCCATTTTACCCATCTCAAAAGGATGAGCCAACCTTGAGCTTGGTGGAATTTGAACTGCCAAAATGCAGTCAGCCGCAGTCAGCAGAAGTAGCTTGCAGTACTGCATTCTAACCACTGCGCCACCACGGCTCAGTACATCAACTTAACGGCAAAAAACATCCCATAGAGAACAATAGGTTCATTTAAAAATGAAATTGCAAAAAGAATCACGTGATAATCCACTTTACGATCATCACAACTTACAACTGTAATGGGCAGGCTCCATTAAGATCAAAAATATTCATGTAAATATTCATATTTAATTTATAATATATGTAAGTTATACTTATATTGTATACTGAAAAATATGTAACACCTCCTTTTATAGCTATGGAATAGAGAGCACAGTATATAGGCTATAATTACATAGATTTATGTCTGATTTTCTCTTTTTAGATATATATATATGTACTTAATGTTAATATGATATTTTTCTTTTTTGAACCAATGACCTATATACATGAATCACTTTTTATTATTACTATTAAGGTACTGTGAATTAGTATTACCAATACTATGAGTAACTGCCAAGTATTAATTGTACCGGTATGTATTGTATTTATTGTACTATCAAGAAAATGACATTGAAAAATATTGACACAACTTCTATTATAGAAATTTTTGTAATTTTTTTAATAATTTGAATTTTTGTAAATTTTTTAATATTTTGAATTTCAATAAAGAATTTTTAAATTAAAAAAAGATCAAAAATTGAGGACTATCTGTACTGTAGATTTTATAGTTATATTATAGGTGAAAAAATGGGGGAAATTGTTAAGACTGTTTTCATATGTAAGTTTTGAAAGAGTTTTGTGAGTCTTGACATCCTTGTCTGTTAAGATTCACAGATGCAGGAAACAATAAAACTGTTTACAATAAAACTCATGAAAATCCAAAGCTACTTGGGACTACACCCAGGCATTTACTTCTGGATCCAGTAGAAGTATTTTAGGATTGCTGTCTAGAAATTTAAAATTTCCTCTTTTCCTAAAGACATATATTTACAGAAATGGTTGTTTTTAAAAAAACTGTATCAATTTACACTCTAGTACTAATATATTGTCCTTTTAAAATATCATTGCTCTTTATATGATCATTCAGTTCTAAAATAATTTAGAATAATTTCTTATAAGAAATTTTTAGTATATAATCCTTGACTTACAACCTCAATTGAACCCAAAATTTCTGTTCCTAAGTAAGACAGTTGTTAAATGAATTTTGCCCTATTGTATGAGCTTTCTTGCCACCACTGTTAAGTGAATCCAATTTATTTATTTATTTACAAGATTTATATACCGCCCCCTCTCCCTGCGGGACTCGGGGCGGTGTACAGTCATTAAAAATATAATAATAATACAATAATTAAAAACAATTAAAAGATTAAATTAGGTGGTTGAATAATAAAAACGAGACAAAGGTTTAAAAATAAGGACTAAAACCAATTAAAGCCGAATTTAAAACCCATAAAACCCTAGGCCAGACAGGCTTGATGAAATAAATAAATTTTCAACGCGCGCCGGAAGGTCAGAAGGTCAGGGATGATCCTTATCTCCGGGGGTAATTTGTTCCAGAGGGAGGGTGCCCCCAAAGAGAAGGCCCGTACCCTTGGAGTCGCCAGCCGTCCAGCCGGCGGCACCCCGAGGAGACCCACTCTATGGGAGCGCACCGGCCGACGGGAGATTGATGGTGGCAGTAGACAGTATATAATTGTTTATTTATTATACGGTATATAATTTATAATTGTTCAGTTAATAACATGGTTGTTAAGGGAATCTGACTCCCCATTGACTTTGCTTGTCAGAAGGGTGCAAAAAGGGATCACCAGACCTTGGGACACTGCAACCATCATAAATACAAATCAGTTGCCAAGTTGCTAGTTGTCTGAATTTTGTTTATGTGACCAAAGAGATGCTGTACCAGTTGTAAATGAGAAAAACAGTCATAAATGTCTCGTCATCTCCCGCCTAAACTACTGCAATGCTGTCTACATGGGGCTCCCCTTGAAGAGCATCCAGAGGCTTCAGCTGGTGCAGAGTACGGCCGCACAGGTGATTTTGGGGGCTCCTCAGAGCTCCCGTGTTACACCGCTCCTGCACGAGCTGCACTGGCTTCCAGTGGCTTTCCGGGTGCGATTCAAGGTGTTGGTAGTCACCTTTAAAGCACTTCATGGCTTGGGACCCGGGTACTCACGGGACCGCCTGCTGCCACCATCGGCCTCCCACCGGCCGGTGCGCTCCCACAGGGTGGGCCTCCTTGGGGTACCGTCAGCTGGACGATGCCGGCTGGCGGCCCTGAGGGTGCGGGCCTTCTCTGCGGGGGCACCCTCCCTCTGGAATGAATTACTCCCGGAGATGCGAGCCATTACTGACCTGCAAACCTTCCAGCGTGCACTAAAGACCCACCTCTTCCAACAGGCCGGTCTGGCCTAGTATCAATTACTAGGGTTTTAAATTTTTAAATTTTTTGGTAATTTTAACTTTTATACCTTGTTTTATTGTGTTCTTTCAGCCACTAATTTAATTCTTGTAAAATCTATTTTAAATTCTATTTATTGTGTGGTTTTATCTTGGCTGAACACCACCCCGAGTCCCATTGTGGGAGAGGGGGCGGTATAAAAATTTAATAAAATAAATAAATAATAAATAAATAAATAAATAAATCACTTTTTTCAGTGCCGTTGTAACTTTCAATGGCCACTAAATGAACTTTTGTAGGTCAAGGATTACCAGTAATTGTGTGGTTTTTTTTTTTTCCTGCAGGAACTGTTTGGGTCACTAGTGAAACTTCTTGGAAGTCCCAGCGTTAATCAGAAAAAGTCCAGATTGGGAAGACTTACGGAACTGGAGGATTCTTCAAATGCTGAGGTGCCTCATTCCATAGTTTCATTCAGGGTTGTTATTTTTCATCTTCCTTTGCAACTTCATGGAATAATTGAATAAATGACAGAATAGAACAGCTGTGAATGACAGAAAGAGGGAATAGAATGCAGGCATCATTCAGGAAAAAACTTAATAATTTGTGCCAAGAAATAAATTTCCATCCAGTGCAGTTGATGTTGCAGAAAAAAAGACCCCTCTTAGCAATGCAGTAATTAATGTATTGATCATTTATTGGTTCATTTTTTTTTCCTTCTTCTCTTTCTGGTGGTCTTGAGTGGATTATCTGATTCAAAATCAGAGCATTCATCCAAAATAGTACTTATATAACAAAATCATTTATTTTGAACATACTTTCCAGGGCTCATTGGTATGAAATAATTTTTGGATATCTGAAAGTTTGATGGCTTCTTGTTTGTTCTATAGCTCAGTTAAACTAATATTGATTTATTTAGAAATTCCTAGTGAAGGAAAGGTCCAAAGACCCCCTCCCCCCCCCCCAAAAAAAAAATTACCATCGTGTTTTTGCTTTGCAGACCTTTTGCAATCAGTTGCTAATGCATAAGGGGGGGGGGGTAATGAAAACAGCTTGGTCAATAAACCCGCAGAAATGCCTGCTCTATTGAAACCCCAAATGTTGCCATGGTATAAAGAGGCCTCATAAAAAAGGGAACTTTGGGATAGTAAATGCTAGGAATTGTTTAAATGATTAATTATATATTGATCTCCTGAATAGAGGGCAGGGGTGGGATTCAAATTTTGTAACAACCGGTTCTGTGGGCGTGGCTAAGTGGGCATGGTCATGTGACGGGGGGCATGGCTTGTATTTTTTTGGCAGCACCCCCCCCCTCATTTTTTGGGCCTTCTGGGCCTCAGAGAAGCCTCCTGGGGGTTGTTTTTGCTCCCAGATGGCTTCCCTGGGCCTCAGAAATAAAACAAAGGAGCCTGGAGGGGGCGAGCAGTACCCCCCCATGCTCTGTTTTGGGGCCTCCTGGGTCTCAGGAAAACCTCCCGGGGGGCATCTTTACTCCCAGGAAGCTTTCCTGGGGCCCAGGAAGGAAAAAATAGCACCCCCCCTTCATTTTTGGCTTCCTGGGCCTCAGGGAAGCCTCCTGGGCAAAGCAGTAAGTAAGCGAGGGGGATCCCGGCACAACTGATCATCGGAACAGCTGATCGTTGGGAGGGGAAAAAAGGAAATACCTTAAGGAGTGACTGGGCTGGGGAGAACACTGTTGCGCATGCGCGCAATGTTGCGCATGCGTGATAAGGACTGACTGGGCAGGGAAGGGAGATGCGGGCACAATTTGCTGGTTCTCCGAACTGCGCAGAATCAAAACAATCGGTTCTAGGAAACCGGTCCGAACCGGTAGAATCCCACCCCTAATATAGGGGGTGAAAGTGGGTTGGTCTTTTAGGTGGTCTTGGGAGATGGCTTCTGGGGCTTGTGAGCAAATAAATCTGTAAGAATGTATTGTTTAAAGCAAGGGTCCCCAAACCTGGCAACTTTAAGACTTGTGGACTTCAACTCCCAACATTCTCCAGTCACAAGTCTTAAAGTTGCCAAGTTTGGAGACCTCCGGTTTAAGGCATGGAGCAATCCGCTTGTGTCCTTCTTTTGTGCAGAAAAAGTCTTTTGAAACCTCCACTTCAGTGTGTGGTTCCATTAGGTGTTGCCCACAGGGCAGGATCAGTTTTCTCGGGCAGTATCATTTATTTTTTAAAAAATGGAATTGTTATTGTTTCTAAAGTAAATACTTAACAACTGTATGTGCTAAATGGGAAATTCTGAGCAGCTTCAAAATTAGATTCAATATTCAATATTCTAATATTGAAAATTACTTGAGGTGTCAACTAAATACCAGTTGACACCTCAAGTCAAGGAAACACAAAGATAAAAATAGAGCTTATGCTAGCAAAAACTAGGTTATAGTTAAACTGTTAAACTGGAGATGTGACACAGATGAGAGGGCTTTTTTGAGGGCAGTAGGTATCATATAAAGTTGATGTCTTTGATAGGATGCGGTGCCAAAATGGTGGCAGGGGAGGGTGAACTTCTGTAAGGAGATAAAAAGCTGGTGAATGCTTCATGCTGAGCCCAGCTTGTGTGCACCCGTGTTTGCAAATAAAATGAATAAATCCTTTGCTGCTTCTAAGTTATTGTCTCAAGTTGTTCTGTCTGCAAACTCGCACTGTTTCTAACAGTAGCAATAGTTAAACAATCCATGGATTAATCTGATGCCTGAGCCTACTCCTAGGGTAAACTTCCGTTTTCTCCTATGCAACTGTGGGCTGCATACTAATGACCAACCAATGGGTAATTTAATTCGAATTCATGTCTGGAAGAGGCCATTAATTTAATCCTGGGTTTTTTTTCCTTGCATGATTGTCATAATTCCTGTAATACAAGAAATATGAAGGCAGTGGTACCAGGCTCTCTTCAAAGAGAAAAGAAGAGATATGTTTAGGTAAGTTGCTGCTAGTTTATTTATTTATAGAATTTATAACCAGCGAAGAGATCTGGGCATCTTATAAAAAAGTAAATGTCAGGTTTCCAAGTGATGAAATCCATTTAAAAAGAAAAGAACAAAGTCCATCTTCCAAGACAAATTCTTTCATTTAGGAAACCATCAAATTGGCAAAGTCCATGGTAATTCCGGGTTCTGTCAGATCTTGACACTCTATTTTTTCTTGAAGACATTTCACTTCTCATCCAAATAGTTTCTTCAGTGCTGATTTCATGGTGGAGAATGGAAGCATTTTATGTTCCTTGCAGTAACTTCGTGCTAATGACTAGATAATGGCAAGGAATATAAATCCTTCCATTCTCCACCCTTCAGTCAGAAATGAAGAAGCTTCTTAGATGAGAAGCGAAATGTCTTCAAAGAAAAACAAAGCAAGTCCAGTTGCCTTTTGAAAAACACCTTTGGGACAACTATGTCCTGGATGACGGAGAATCTCCATAGACACTTCAGTCCTTCATATTGTAGTAGAAAGGAGACTGTGAGATAATTAAGGATTTGCTTATTTTATATGTTCAGGAGCAAATTAATAGAGTGAATTAAGGTTGAACCCATGATCAGTGACTCACAGTTTGAGGGCTGGGACAACACTGGGAATGTTGAAATTGCATTTTGGCTATGTTACCTATCATGGTCAACTTCCAATTTTAAAAAATGAAAAAGAAAAACTAAGGATGCTCCTCACCAATATTGCAGAATACGCCATTCGGCTCCGCAGCTTATTTTCCCTGTAGTTCTCAACAAAGAGGCAGATTTCCAAAGAAAATAACCCCATTTATTTTTATTTTATAGGAATGTTATGGCCCCCAGAGGCATTTTTTAAAATACGGATGATGCTAGAAGCTGATGTTTTCCTTTATAACTTCCCCATTTCTTCCTTAATTTTGTTTACTATTATTTTTTAATTAAACATCCTGTTGCACATAGGGCCTGGAGGGCGCAAACGGAAATGTCTGTAGTGTTTTTAAACCCTGCCCTGGGGACTTGTGTGATAAGCTTTATGACAGAGTAAGGGTTTGAACAAATGTCAGCTTGCTGTGGGCCTGGCCCCTCTATCACATTGACAATCAACTGGGAATTGTGAGATTTATTGGTCATAAAGTGTAAATAGAACTTATAAGAGTTCTCGGTTTGATCCATTGCAATGGAGTAATGGGATAATTTATGGGATGGGCAAGACTGTCTTGTTTGTGGGGGGAGGTTTTTAGATGCTGATCCTCAACATCGGGAATATCTGTGGATGATGCAAGAGCCACTGTCGAGTCCACCATCACCCTGGGAAATCCTCCCCAGAGGGACCCCGGCACAGGGCATGGCCTACGGCTCGACAGAAGGAGGCATCCCCTAGAGCAGTGGTAGGGAACCTTGGCTCTTTTATCACTGATGGACTTCAACTCCCAGAATTCCTGAGTGAGCCATAAAAGTTTCCCCATCCCTGGCCTAGTGGTTTTTCAGTTGTGAAGGAAATCAATTTTTGACTGGAATGGGACTGTTTAATATACAAATGTAGGACATATAAAGAATATTGATCATTCAAGTCAAAAATTAGGACATTTGTATATTGAACAATCCCATTCAAATCAAAAATTGATTTCCCTCACAACTGAAAAACCAGTAGGCCAGGGATAGGGAACTTTTTATAACTCATTCAGGAATTCTGGGAGTTGAAGTCCATAAGTGATAAAAGAGCCAAGGTTCCCTACCACTGCCCTAGAGTGAAAGGTACCTACCGGAGGTCAGGTTTGATGGGGACCCCCAATAACTGGGATTTTTCCTCGTGCACGTGCTAACCTACATGCAGGAGTATGGGCGGGACCTCCCCACAGAAGGAGCCAAAGCCAGAGTCTTCACCTTGGCCTTAGAGGAGGGGGATGCATGCTGGATGGTGACCCACTCCAATGCAGACACCCCAGAGTTCCGAAACATCAACTGCTTTATGATGGCCCTGAAGCAGAGATTTGAGGACCCCCTAGCTGATCGAAAGGCTAGAGACTACATCAGGCACATCATTTATTTATTTATTTATTTTTTATTTATTTTTTATTTATTTATTTTCAAGATTTATATACCGCCCCCTCTCCTTGGGGGACTCAGGATGGTGTACAGATATTAGAAATATGTTGAAGATACAATAGTTGGAATAATTAAAGAATAAAATTTGGTTGTTAAATAAACGGGATGAGGTAAGGATTTAAAAGTGAGGACTAAGAGCAATTTTGACCGAATTTAAAGTAAATGAAAAACCCTAGGCCAGACCGATTTGATGGAATAGGTGAGTTTTCAACGCACGCCGGAAGGTCAAAAGGTCAGGGATGATCCTCATCTCCGGGGGCAATTTGTTCCAGAGGGAGGGCGCCCCCTCGAAGTCGCCAGAGAGAAGGCCCGCCAGAGAGAAGGCCCGCACCCTCGGAGTCGCCAGCCATCCAGCCGGCGGAATCCCAAGGAGGCCCACTCTATGGGAGCGTACTGGCCGACAGGAGATTGATGGTGGCAGTAGGCGGTCCCGCAAATACCCAGGTCCCAAGCCATGGAGCGCTTTAAAGATGGTAACTAATACCTTGAAACGCACCCGAAAGATCACCGGGAGCCAATGCAGCTCGCGCAAGAGTGGTGTAATATGAGAGCCCCGAGAAGCCCCCAGAACCACCAGCGCAGCCGTATTTTGTACCAGCTGGAGCCTCCGGGTGCTCTTCAAGGGCAGCCCCATGTACAGAGCATTGGCATAGTCTAGGCGGAAGATAACGAGAGCGGATGTGACTGTGCGAAGCGCATCCCGATCCAGAAAGGGCCGCAACTGGTAGATCCTATGGACCTGGTAGAAAGCCCCCCTGGTGACGGCCGCAATATGTTCTTCTAATGACAGCCATACGTCCAGGAGGACACCCAGATTGCGTGCCCTGTCAGTGGGGATATCAGACAGGGAAACCAACTGGTGGCTGAATATATCAAGAAATTCCAAGATCTGGCCTGCCACATGGATTGGGTAAGGAAATACTGGTGAGCTGGTTCAAGGATGGGCTCAACGATGACCACCTTTGTGGCCCGCGGAGCCCCAGTCCGCCTATATGATTAATATGTTTTGGCTGAGGAAGCTGAAATCAACCAAGCCCGGAACCAATACTGCACGAGTCGCACATGGAGGAGGTCCCCACCTGAATAGAGAAGGGAGATGGCCAAACCTTGCTCTGCCCCACCGCACGCGACCACCTGTTTTAACTGCAAGAAAGAAGGCCGCTCTATGGTTGATTGTTGTGCAAAGACCCCCTGCCTGGAAGGAAGAGAAGCAAACCACAGGAACACCTGCAAAACCACCACAGCATCCTAGGGACAGCGCTTTGAAGAGTCACATGGTTATGCAGTTCCTGCCAGAGTCACCTGCAGCACTGCGAACTCTGACCCCTCCAGCAGAAGAACCTGACCATTCAGGGAGTGACTACGAAGACCCATTGGTAAGTGGGACTGTTGAACCCCTTATAATCCCCATAGAACTGTTAATCCCACTAACGGGGGAAAAAGTAAGATTTAAAGCATTGTTGGACTCGGGTGTGCACGAGAAACCTAATAATCCCCACTTTAGTTGGAAGACTGGGGATCCAACTAAGGCCATTAAAAACTCCAGTCTCTTTTTGCCAGCTTGATGGGTCCATTGCAGGAAGCACCCCAGCCACTTGTGCCACTGAACCGCTGGCGCTCACCACGGCAAACCACTCCAAAACCATTGCTTTCATTGTAACGCCGGGGATGGAGTGACCTCTAGTTTTGGGACTAATCTGGCTAAAGAAATAGAACCAGAGTGTGGACTGGATGGAAGGGACCCTCAGATTCCCTAACAGTGAATCGGCCCAGAGGGAGGAGCCTCACAAGGCAGGAATGCCACGCTGTGAGGAAGTAGTTCCTGCTGTGACAAGCAGATCCCTACCAGGCATCCCCAGAGAGTACCGAGACTTAACTGATGTGTTTAGTGAAGCAGCTTCAGACAAACTCCCCCCTCATAGACCAACAGACTGCCATTGAGATTCTACCAGGGGCCAAACTACCTAAGCCAAAAATGTATGCCGTGACCCCTTGGGAACTGGATGACCTGCGCTGATTCATAGACAAAACCTTGAGTGCGGCTTCATCGAACCTGTCAGACCCAAGATGGCAGCCCCAGTACTGTTCCGAGAGAAAAAAGATGGCTTCAATGCTATTTGCAAGGAGAATCTGTACCCCCTACCTCTGATGAAAAACATACTGGCTCATTTGATAAAGGGGAGGATTTTCTCCAAATTAGATTTAAAGGAAGCTAATTACCGGATCTGAATTTGGGAGGGGGAATCAGTGGAAAACAGCGTTTAACTGTCCGTTGGGGTGTTTTCAGCTCAAAGCTTTGGTGTTCTGACTCCAAGGGACCCCAGCTGTTTTTCATGCAGCTGATTAACGAAGTGCTGCATGAGCACTTGTACAAAGGGGTTTTGGTTTATCTTGTGACATATTGACTTACACTGAAACTAAGGCTGAACATGTTAAGTTAGTGCGGGAAGTCTTGAAAAAGCTAAGATCAGTTGAGTTGCTTGCCAAACTGTCCAAGTGCAAATTCCACCAAGACAAAATAAATTACTTGGGATACCGAATCTATCATCAAGGAATGGAAATGGATTCAGAAAATGTCAGGGTGGTGCTGGAGTGGGAAACCCCTCACGCCCGCAAGCAATTACAGAGCTTCCTGGGTTTCGCCAACTTCTATCAGAAATTCATCCCTTCTTTTGCCCAAATAGCACTTCCAATTACTAACTTGTTGAAAACCAAAGGGGTAGATAAGCCAAAACCTAGCCAGCCACTAAAATTGTCTATGGAATGTCAAGCAGCCTTTGTAAAGGTGAAAAGACTATTTCAGCCAAACCGGTGTTAAAACACCTGGATCCAGAGAAAGTTTATAGTTCAAGCTGACACAGTGATGTGGCAGTTGGAGCAGTCCTACTCCAAGAAAAGGAAGAGGCAAACTGCAACCATGTGCGTACACTTCTAAAAAATTGACTGAAACTGAACAAAGATGGGCAAAAAAAGAGATTCTGAGATTTGCAACAGCTTCCTTGAAGAAGGGGCTATGAAGAAGATAAGATCTTTCTTATCATGTTTATTGCAATGTCAGCAATAATTCAGGAGCGCTCATGGTGGTCTACAAAACGTTGAAAGCCCTTATAGGCTCTGAAGAATATCTGTCATGCATTAATGGGTCATACATTTCATTCAGTGGATGTTTTAAATTCCTCTATTTTATTTCTAGAATCAGAAGTGTGCTCAGAAAAATACAAAATTCTGTGCAATTTAAATTCAGAGTGATATCTTGTAAAAAGCATTAGTAACTGCACTGCAGGTAAATGGCAGCCTTTGAGCTTCCAAACCAGAAAAGGTAGAATCCACATCTTCCTGTCACAAAGATAAAGACATTCATGATTAGTCCTGTTTCACAGGCCTTGAAAGCAAAGCTTGGAATTTTTAGAGAAAAAGAGAAGTCCAGGAAAACTGAAATGGAATGAACAGGTGCTTCAGATAATGAGCTCAACCATTTCTGTTTTGAATCTTTTGTGATTTGGAATGGCAATTTGAATTCCTGCTTTAATCTCTTTATAGCAGTTTTTTCAAACTTGGCAAGTTTAAAATGTGTGGACTTCAACTCCCAGAATTTCCCAGCCAGCATGGTGTCTGAGAAATTCTGGGAGTCGATGTCCACCTATCTTAAAGATGCTAGCTTGAAAAATGTGGTTTTTTCAGCGAGTTCTTTTTTATTACTCGAAAACAAACAAGTACAAAGGTTTAAACTGGCCCAATCTAATTCTCTCATTGAGTTCTGAGATAATTTTAATTTTTGAATCTGATTTGATAATTAGAGAGAGCATTTGAATTGGTACCTGTCTCCACATAAGATATCTCAGTTGAGGCAAATTTCATTAAACCGATTGGAAGGTTGAGAATGAAGCTGTCAGCTTTGGAAGCCATATTGAGATCTGATGCTCCTACACTGCCACAATTGATCCTGGGAAAGTGGGAGTGGGAAATTCATTGGAGTATATCTAGTTAGACATAATAAAATTCTTTTTCTGATTCAAGGTCAGGTCGTGTTGCGCATAGTGAAAAGAAAGTCTTACTTTGGGACGGATAGTGATTGGGCCATGTGATGCGGTGATGGGTGCAGGGGGTGGATTTATAGTTTTTACGTATTGTAAGGAAGCCCAGAACTTTCAGATTTGGGATTCCACAGTTGTGCCAGTTACTATCCAAATAAAAGGAACTTTTGAGAGATGTCTGTCTTGGAGTTATTGGTTGGCAGTGGAGGTTTTCTGGAACGCTGACATTAGCTTTTTTTTTTTCTTTCTATTGTACTGAATGCATATATACAAATTGCTAAAAAGTGGAGCTTTTAACAAGGAAGTAATAGTAGGCCTTCCTCAAATTTCCTTCTGCAAATTCCTCTCTTATATTGCCTCAAGTATGTCCTATTATTTTAAAAGGCTGCAGAACAAAAGAGAAAACAACACCAAAAAGGACTCCCAAACCAATACCTAGGCCTTGGCTCTCTCAAGAACAAAGTCGCATTAAAGTTATGGAAGCCTTGACAGAAACCTTCCAGAAAAGGTAAGTCTGTATGGCTGGACATCCTTGGTATACAGGAGGGGGACAAACGTGATGAAATTAATTTTTAATTACCATGAATCAAATTGGGATTTTAAATTTGATAAATAATGGTAATTAAAAATTATTTGATATGTGGAATCAAATGCAGGACCCAAAAAACGATAATCAATGCTTACTGAAGAACTTGACTTGTTTAACAGTGGGCATTGGAGATTATACTGTTACTGTCTTCAAGAATTATTTTCGTAATAGAAGAACCTGTCAGTTGGTGATAGAAATTTTGATAAAGGTTACTGAGAATCAGACACTTCAAGGATGCTTGAATTAGCTCACATTTCCTTTTATGTTTCTGTTTTGCTAACATGGTCCCACTTTACGATGGTGGCAAGCGGACATCCTAGTAAGGGTCTGCCTCTTCTCTCTGTTCAAGAAAGTAAAGGCTCTTGAAACTCCAGCATTTCAAAAGGAACCTTTTATTGGAAGAGAATGATTGCAGAACCAAGGAAAGCAGGATCTAAAGTCCCCATCAGGGGACAATACAGTTAGGACAGGGATGGGATTCAAATTTTTAAACAACCGGTTCTGTGGGCGTGGCTTAGATTGTGGGGGTGGCTTGGTGGTCATGTGACTGGGTGGACGTGGCTTGGGGGTGATGTTATTGGCTGGGCATGGCCAACTCAATATCACTCACATCGAGGCACGCATCTCCTCACCTGGCCTCTCGTGATTGTGGGGATGCTGCAATAGTCATAAGTGTGAAAAATGGTCATAAGTCACTTTTTTTAGTGCCATTGTAATTTTGAATGGTCACTCCACACAGGCAAAGTTCTCCGAATTGCTTAGAATGTTAACAACCAGTTCTAGCGAATAGGTGCAAACTGGTAGCATCCCACCCCTGAGTTAGGATAAAATAGTCAATCTGAGGTTGAATGAGCCAATCCACAGGTGCGAAGATGCTGTTAGAATGGACAGCCTGAGAAAGAGATAAGAAGCTCGTCTTGCAGGAAACTTCAGGACTTAGACAAAACACATGGCCCTCCCCCCCTTATTACATTCCCCAAAAGGTAAATCAAGTTTAGGGCACATAGCTGCCAGGATAAAGGCTATAAACTAGGGCAGTGGTCGCCAACCAGTGGGCCGGGTGGTTCATGAGAAAATTTTGGTGGTTCACAGAGAAATGTCACTCCCAAAGCAATTAAACCAGGCTGTGTGGGAACACAAGGCTGCGCCTCCCACATGGTCCGTGGGAACACAAGGCTAGCATCCCTTGCATTGCGAACAACATGAGGAAGTGAGGGGAGGGGGGAAATGGCGGAGGGGGAGAACTTGTCCCACTCACCCCATGTGGCTTGCCTGGCCACCGGGCTACTTCTTTCCACTTCTTTCTTCTTCTGCTTTTGGCTGCATGCAAGAAAAGCAGCAAAAGTCTTTCTTTCTCTCCCCCAAACTCTGCCAGAAATGAGTCTTTGGGACCCTGCAAGGCATCCTGCTCCAAGAGGCTGCGCCAGCAAAGACTCATTTCTGGCAGGGTTTTGGGGGAGAGAAAGAAGGACTTCTGCTGCTTCTACTGCTTTCCTTGCATGAAGCTGGAAATCTATCTCTCTCCCCCTGAGAATGGAGCTGGAGACATTATCTTGTGATCCCAAATAAAAAATGATCGATCTGTAGGAAAACGGGGTGGGTAATTTTCCTGCAGACCTTTTGGAGGATTTTCCCAGGATCTCTGGTCCATGGAATTTAAAATTACAAGTTTGTTGGTCCCTGAGGTCCAAAAGGTTGGTGAGCTCTGAACTAGGGGGATACAGGATGTATGGGAAATAGGAAGAGAACAATAAGCTAATAATTGTATCCAGGCCCCCTCCCCACAGGAATGGCTGTATCACGATAGGGATCTGACAGTCCCTTTTGTTTTACTTACACATGTGATAGTATAAATAGCATCCCTTACTCATGAAGATACTTTCTGAGATAGGTTAAGAGAATGAGGGCCGCCATCATTCCTCCGGTATGCTTTAGGATAGAGTGGCAGCTTGAGTTGGCCTCTGTCTGATTCATAGAACATCAAAGCAAATACTCTTCCTTGGTGTTTCCCAGTATCTTCAAATACAGTATTTCATTGAAAAGTCTTAAGAGAATAGCATTCTAAATAGCCTGTTTGCTGATTTTTGGTGGAAAAATGAAAAGAACACATGTTATTTGGTGCGAGTGATTGACTGGTTAGACTAACGTATCCCTTGCCTCTCTGTATTTCAGGCTGAATGAGTCCCCTGACTTGGATGTGCAGAAAAATATAGCATCGAAAATAGCAAAAAAAGTGGAGATGGAGATATTCAAACAATTTGGCCGTGTGGATCGGCTTTACAAAAACAAATATCGCAGTCTGCTCTTCAATCTGAAATCAACAGACAACCAGGTCATAAATACAAAAAAAAAAAAGCAAGCTAAGTTGCCTCATAATTCATTTTGAAACATTTAAGAGAATCTTAACTATGAAGCAAGGAACTTAAAGTATGGCTTGCTTTATTACCATCCCGGGCTGTCATTCTTTTTTTTGTTGTTCCATTTAAAATTACATTTAATCAGAAAAGGTACTTTTAAACCAAATATCTAGTGAGCAGGATAAATTATTCTATAAATTAGAAGAATCATTAATAATAAGATAAATAAATTATAAGATAAATGATAAATTATTCTTGTCTGGTTTTTATTCAATATGATATATAAAAGGAAGGACGAGGAGGCTGCAGTTCAGTGGTTTATGGCTCCTCCAAATTCTGCTAGATTTAGGTAGCACTAGTAATAACACTTAGATTTATATGCTGCTTTACCATGCCTTACAGCCCTCTCTAAGCAGTTTACAGAGTCAGCATATTCCCCCAACAATTCTAAAAGTTCTCATTTTACCAACCTTGGAAGGATGGAAGGCTGAGTCAACCTTGAGCCGGTCAGGATTGAACTGCCGAACTGCTGGCAGTCATCAGAAGTAGCCTGCAGTACTGCATTCTAACCACTCCACCACCGCATAAAATGAGCTTTTCATGCAATTCTTGGGTTTAACTTTGTATTGAGTGATAGTAGAGGTAGCAACTTTGTTTAGCAACTTCTATGTTTAATGACTGCTTTAATGATGAAAAAGTAACTTTATGGCCAGTATTTGTATTTATGACCTTTGCAAGTCTGTAAATCAAAGAAAAGCTGAAGTAGAACTGTAGGCACTCTTATAATTCTACTTAACAACCATTTTGCTTAATGACCAAGTTGCCAGTTCCAACTATGGTTGCTAAGCAAGGACTGCCGGTAATATGCATCCTTGAGTTGCCAGAAAGCTGTATCAGCATGAAATTTGCTGTTACCCTTGTTGGTCCATCTGCTGCTTCTCCAAGTAGCCCTTGACTTACAATCATAATTGGGACCAAGATTTCAATCTCATTAAATGAGTCACACCTGGTTTTATGGTTTTATTTTTTTTGCTACAGATAAGTCAATCACGTAGTTGTTAAGCAAATCTAACTTCTTCCATGGACTTTGCTTCTCAGAAACCAGCTGGGAAGTTACAAATGGCAATCACATGATCCTAGGATGCTGCAACCATCATAACTACATGCTGGTTGCCAGTTGCCCAAATTTTGATCATATGACTGCAGGGACACTGTAAGAATCATGTTAAGACCAGTTGTAATTTACTTTTTTCAATGCCATTCTAACTGCAGCCCTTTTCAAAGTGAGAAAATCAAAAGTACACATATAGATTGAATGGAACCTGGCTTAATAGCTGTAACTGTGAGAGGGATCTTAAGAGTCTTAGATGACAATCAATTAAACATGAGCCAGCAGTTTTCAGCAGCAGCCCAAAAAGCCAATGCAATCCTAAATAGTATTAATACAGCGATACAATCAAGATCACATGAGGTACTAATACCACTCTATAAAGCCTTAGTAAGACCATACATAGAGGACTGCATCCAGTTTTGGTCAGCATACTATAAAAAGATGTTGAGACTCTAGAAAAAGTACAGAGAAGAGCAACCAGGATGATTAGGGGACTGGAGACTAAATCACACGAAGAACAGTTGCAGGAACTGGGCCTGGCTAGTCTAGTGAAGAGAAGGACCAGGGGAGACATGATAGCAGTCTTCCAATATTTGAGGGGCTGCCACAGAGAGGAAGGGATCAAGCTATTTTCTAAAGCACTTGAAGGCCAGATAAGGAATAATGGATGGAAACTGATCAAGGAGAGATTTAACCTGGAAACAAGGAGAAACTTTCTGACAGAACAATCAACCAATGGAACAAAAGTTGCTCTCGGAAGTTGTGAGAGCTTCATCACTTGAGACTTTCAAGAAGAGATTGAGCTGCCATTTGTCAGAAATGGTATAGGGTCTCTCGCTTGGGCAGGGGGTTAGACTAGATGACCTACAAGGTCCCTTCCAACTCTGATTATCTATTATCTGTTTAGTCTGTGAGAATTAGCCATGGTTGAATGGAAGAAAAAATATTAGGGAGCACTATTGATTTAATAGCAGTTGTTACCACTAGGAACTGATTTGATGTTTTTATTAAACAAAATTTTAATGCCGGTTCATTTGAAATTATCTCATTGGAGGCAACAAGGGATCACTTTTTCACTTTCTCATTGAAGTCTAAAGCACCTGAAGGCCAGACAAAGGATAAAGAATGGAAAGTGGTCAAGGAGCGATTTAACCTAGAAATAAGGAGAAATTTTCTGACAGTGAGAGCAATCAACCCATGGAACAGAAGTTGCCTTCAGAAGTTGTGGGAGCTTCATCACTGGAAGCTTTCAAGAAGAGATTGGACTGCTCTCTCTTAGAAATGGTGTAGGGCAGGGGTGTCAAACTCGATTTCATTGAGGGCCACATTAAGGTTGTGTTTGATATTGGGGGCATGGGGTGTGTGGCTGGGGTGTGCGTGGCCAGCCTGATGTCACTTGTGTAAGGAAGTGCCTGTGGTGGCCTGAGCTCTCTGCCAATGATAATGGGCTACCGTGCTCCATTTTCAGCTGGGACAGCCTCTTGCAACCCTCTGCCAGCAAAAACAGAGTTTGGGAGGGCCACACATGGCCCTCGGAAGCTCCGTTTTTGCTGGTAGAAGCATCATGGGCCAGCCCTTTGCTGTTTCCAGGGCAGCCTCACGGGCCAGATCTAAGCACCTGCAGGCTGGATCCAGCCCTTAGGCCTGGAGTTTGACATTCCTGGTGTAAGGTATCCTGCACTGGGTGGGGGGTTGGCCTAGATCAGCAGTCGCCAACTGGTGGTCTGTGGCCCACTGGTGGTCCATGAGAAAATTTTGGTGAGAAATCTCACCCTCAGAGCACCCCCACAAAACAATTAATCCAGGTTATGAGAAACACAAGGCTGTGCCGCCCACATGGCCCGCGGGAATCCTCCCCGCCCACTCACTCCATATCCAGCAAACTTGTCTGCTAAATTGCTATTTTTCCTTTTTCTGACCATCAGATGTTTATTTTATTTATTTATTTATTTATTTATTTATTTATTTATTTTTGTCAATTGCTTACAAGATATTAGGTATAAGTAAAAACATAGTTATGAATATATGAATACATATAAGAAAAATAAAAGAAACAATAGGATAGGGACGGTAGGCACGTTGGTGTGCTTATGCACGCCCCCTACAGACCTCTTAGGAAACGAGTTCTGCTGTGCCGGGAGATTTTGATTAGCTAGAAAGCAGGAAATGGTTGGATTTCTTGCTTTCTAGCTAGTCTTTAGATCTTCGGCTCTGCTTTTAACCCTGAGGTCCAAAAGGTTGGTGACCCCTGGCCTAGATGACCTATAAGGTCCCTTCCAAGTCTGTTATTCTGAGATGGGTGATGGAATAATCAAATAAATAGATAAAATAAACAAAATAAACTTCAAACATTAAACAAATGGTTATATGTTGAGGACTAATTACATCGACTCAATTCCTACCCTTTTCTGGAAGGTGATATAGGTGATGAAACGAACTAATATGACATATTTGGAGGCCACCCTTGAACAGTGCTGGACTAAGTAATGAATAATCCCTTAGTACTTCTACAGCTAAGCACAACTTAAGGCTGTTTTGTGGGCTGGGGGTGAGATAAAAGCAATTCATGGGACAGAAAAGACTTGCTGTCCATGGATGTTGAGATGCAATTGGAGGCCCGCCCACCAATTTGAAAGAAAGAAGTTTATCCATCTTGAGTTGGAGAAATCTAGAGAAGGCAACGAGAGACTCGCTGACCCAATCAGCTTGCTAGATTATTGTATTACAGATCCTGGTTTGCAATCTATATGACTGTTTGTTTCA
Organism: Bungarus multicinctus; assembly: GCA_023653725.1. Lineage (NCBI taxonomy): Eukaryota > Metazoa > Chordata > Lepidosauria > Squamata > Elapidae > Bungarus > Bungarus multicinctus. The sequence goes on along the minus strand of CM042835.1, from coordinate 25,709,725 downwards.
AAGGCGTTTCTGGCTTCTTGTACTCTTTCACGGAAAGGACAATAAGGCTGTTTTAGGCCAGCTATTATTTTAATTACAGCCCTCATGCAAAACATCTTTTGCTTGTGTTTTCCCCAGCTCTTCCACAAGTTGATGCTTGGAAAAGTTACCCCAAAGAGACTAGTTCAGATGAATTCTTTAGAGATGGCCTCCAAGGAACTAGCAGAGTGGAGAGCCAAGAAGAATAAACATGTAAGTTAAGGTCCCTATGCCCTTTTCAGCTTGGTTGACATATTTGGAAAGGTAAGAATTTGCTGAGGGTACAAATCCAGTTTTATTTCTCCCATCTGAAAAAGTTAATATTGGCAGCCAAGTTTGTTTTATTAAATTAATACGCCACCCATCTTACTTTCAAGTGACTCTTGCCACCAGTAGGAGGAAGATGTGTTGAATATGTTCACCACCTTCAGTTATTTGTGAAAATAATAAAGGTGGGACATACATGAATAAATAAATATAAAAATTAATACAGGTAGTCCTTGACTTACAACAATTCATTTTGGTGACCAAAGTTACAAGGGCTCTGAAAAAATGTAACCTATGACCATTTTTCACACTTATGACCATTGTAGCATCCCCATAGTCACGTGATCAAAATTCAGACGCTTGGCAGTTGATTCATACTTTGTGATGGCTGTAGTGTGATCACCTCTTTCGCGACTTTCTAATCAGCAAAGTGATTGGGGAAGTCAGATTAGCTTAACAATTGTGTTATTAACTTAAGTACAGTGATTCTCTTAACTGAGGCAAGAAAGGTCATATAAAGGGGGCAAAACTCACATAACAAATATCTCACTTAGAACAAAAAAAATTGGGCTCAATTGTGGTCGTAAACCGAGGACTACCTGTATTTCTGCAGCCACAAGACAAACCTCCTGGAAACATTTAGTGATATAGTTGTTCCTGGTGGCACTGAGAGCTTGCTCCAGGAGGTTACCTAATTGTCCCCCAAAATGGTTTAGGCATAACCTTCGAAAGGCAAGGAGCTGGCCTATCTTTTAGATGGGTTTGCATTATGATAATCTTTGGAGATGAAAACGATCCTGGTGGATCCATTATTCATACTGTTAGTTGCTCTACGGTGGGGAGATAGGTGTTGACACTCATGTTTCACTGCTTAGTTAAATTTATGGGTCCTACTATCGTTGCTGGGTCTAGTTCAGGTTCTTCTTCTTATCCTTGAGCTTATTTCAGAAGCTGCTGATTTGTCACCCTCTTGACTCCATTCTCAGATGTGTACCTTGAATGTCATGTGAGAAATGACCCTCCTCCTTGGAGCTATGTCCGTCTCATTCTCTTGCTTACAGGAACTTGAGATAATTGAGAAAGAGGAGCGAGAAGTGCCAAGGCGTTGCTCTGAAAAATTCACCCACAAAGGAATTGTAGAGATATACAGAGAAGCAGACATAGATGTGGCATCTGAAGAAATAATTGTGAGTAGAGGGTAGTGTTCAGGCAAGGACAACCCACTGAGTGTTGCTGTAGGCAATTCCCTTGAGTTTGAAGGAAGAGATATCAAGGATAACCCCCAACTGAAGCTGAAGAAGCTTCTTGGATTACAAGCAAAGCAAAAAACAAGAAAGTCCAGTTCTCTCTTGAAAAAAACATCATTGGGACCCAATTGAATTGATTTGAAGAAGAGTCTCTTGTCAAGATTTGCTCTGATTGGAGACCCATCTTCCTGCTCTGGAGGTCTTCTCCTGCATTGCGATGTGAATTTGGCCGCTCTGCTTTCCATTGCAATGAATTTATGGAGATTTCATCAGAAATTTAATTCTTGGGTGTTTTCAGCATTTATTATTATTTTAATGTATTTAGAACTTTTTATTCTGATTTGGTTTTGGTTTACTTGCTGCCCCCTCTCCCTCCCTCCCTCCCATCGCAAAAAGACAGCAGCTGATCAACCAAATAAGAAAAAGGTTTGGATTGATGTTATATATGGTGAAATTCCTGGGATTCTGTATAATTGGTTGTAGATAGTAGAGCTAACATTACAAAAGATGTCTGGATTGGATGATTTTCCAAGTTCCTTTTTGAGTCTTATCATCGTACATGCAATCTTACTCTACTTGGTTACTAACTTACTAACCTTTAACTCCTGTAGAAGTTAACCAAATGGGTGTTTCTACACTAGAAATCAGAAACTTGGGAAAAAGATGCCTAAAATCTAATGTTTAGATTTTTCATTTCTGATTTCCTTTGCTAATATTGTTAAAGGTAGTCCTCAACTTACAATCATTTGTAAATTATTTGAAGTTACAACAGGACTAAATATGTTTAAGTTGTCCTCACACAACAGTTGCCGCAATTTTACAGTCACCTGATCAAAATTGGAGATTTTGGCAACCATTAAAAATGGTGGAAGTGTCCCAGGGTCATGTGATTGCTATTTGCAACCTTCCCAGTCGGCTTCTGACAAGCAAACCTCATGGAGGAAACTGGATTTGCTTAATGATGTCACGATTCACAAATCTGGCAAAAGAGTGATGTAAAATCGGGTATAACTCAATTATCAGCTGCCTTACTTAACAATGGAAATTCTGGTCCCAACTGTTGAAGTCTACCTGTAGCAAACTGTCTTTCTCTTGTTAGAGTAGCTTCATTGACTAACCCCCACTTCCCAGTAAATAGTATTAAAGCTGCAAGCTTCATTGACTTTATCATAGATGTCAGCTGGTGGGGCTAAAAATTAAAAGCACAATAATTCTCCTGGTGGTACATTTTTTTTAGGAATCATTGCTACTCGAGGTGCCATCATTAGTTGGGAGCAATCAAATAAGTAAGTTTACTTATTTATTTATTTGGCTAATATTTTATTGATTGAAAGCATTTATCTAGCTGCCCATTTTCTCACCAAGTCTTGGCCACTCCCAATCAGAATCAATTAAAACAACATATAAAACCATATTAAATCTATAAAAATAAACATTAATTAATTAAAAACAACTATATAAGCAATCTCAATTGTCCAAGTGATTCTAAGTACTTCTGTGCATTAAAGGGTTTGGATCTATTTTATTTGCATTTGCGGCTTAGAGTCCAGCCCTTTTAGACAGAAAGACATACTGATATTGAGATGTTTGAATAAATAATAAATAGAGCAAGGTTAATCATGGAATCTACATGACAATCAGTCTCAAACTTTAGGGTTTGCCATTTGTTTATTCATTTATTAACTGTTTATGTTAGAGTTGTGAACATGGATTTTGAAAAATCGACTGAGGATCATTTAAAATGCCCAGGTAGTCCTTGACTTACAACCATTCATTTAGCAAGCGTTCAAAGTTATGACTAGTCCTTGCACTCAACAATGATTGCAGTGTGCTCAAAGTCATGTGGTTGAAATTTGTACCCTTAGCAACCGGCATGTATTTATGATGGTTGCAGCATCCCTGGGTGATGTGATCACAATTTGCAACCTTCCTAACTGGTTTCTGACAAGCAAAGTCAAGGGGAAAAGCTGGATTCACTTACTGACCATGTATTCATTTAATGTGATTTATTTATTTATTTATTTTTCGTATTTCTATACCGCTCCCTCTCCCAAAGGAACTCGGGGCGGTGTACAGACTAAACATATAAAATAGATACAGTGAAACAGAATTTAAAATTGAGTCCCATCAGATAAAAATTAAACCCTTATTAAAATTTAAAATTTAAAAACCCCAAAGACCCTTAATTGGCCAGGCCGGCCTGTTTAAAAAATAAGGTCTTAACTGCGCGCCGGAAGGTTAGGATGTCAGACATGGCTCGTTTCTCCGGGGGGAGATAATTCCAAAGGGAGGGGGCTCCCACAGAGAAAGCACGTAACCTCGGGGCCGCCAGCCGACAACGATCAGGTGGCGGTACCCCAAGTAGGGCGACCCTGTGGCAGCGTACTGGGCGGCGGGAGGTTGTTGGTGGCAGCAGGCAGTCCCGTAAGTATCCAGGTCCCGAGCCATGGAGCACTTTAAATACTATCAGTACCACCTTGAATCGAATCCGGAAGGCTACAGGAAGCCAGTGCAGTCCGCGGAGAAGTGGTGTTACGTGGGCGTCCTGAGGGGCGCCCACGATCATCCGCGCGGCTGCATTCTGGACTAACTGCAACCTCCGGAGACTCTTCAAGGGGAGCCCCATGTAGAGAGCATTGCAATAATCCAAGCAGGAGATGACGAGGGCAGAAGTGAATGTGCAAAGTGCGTCCAGATCCAGAAAGGGCCGCAACTGGTAGATCAAACTAATCTTATAAAAAGCCCTCCTGGCGATGGCTGCAATATGTTCTTCCAAAGACAGCCGCACATCCAGGAGGACACCCAAATTGCGCGCCCTTTCCACAGGGGTCAATACCTCTTCCTCCACGGTCAGCGAAGGAACAAGCTGACTGTATCTGGGAGCAGGAAACCACAGCCACTCGGTTTTGGTCGGGTTGAGACGAAGCCTGTTACGACCCATCCAACCCCGCACGGCCTCCAGGCACCGGGTCATCACTTCGACGGCTTCGTTGGGGTGGCCTGGGGTGGAGATGTACAGCTGAGTATCATCAGTATTCACAATGTATTCACAACATGTGATTTGCTTAATAACTATGGCAAAAAAGTTTGTAAATTTGGACACAACTTACTTAATAACTGCCTTGGCTAGCAATGGAAATTGTGGCCCCAGTTGTAATCATAAGTTAAGAACTTCCTGTAATTGAAAACAACACTTACAAGTATCTTTCTTTCTGGCTCTGCAGGAGAATTGGCTGCTGACAGTGATCGGGTATTTGAGCCAGCCACATATAAATTTACTTTTCAGCAGCAGGAAAATCCCTCTCAGATTTTGCATCAAAACATCACATACTCGGAGATTGACAAAAGATCTCAGGATAAGGGCAGGTCTGTCTATGTAGCTCAATTTATGATTTTCAAATCATGTGGAACGGGTGAGATTCAATTTTTTAAACAACCGATTCCACGGGTGTGGCTCGGTGGGCATGGCCATGTGACTGCGTGAATGTGGCTTCTTTTTTTTTGCATCATCCCCTCCCCCCTGTGCTCCCTTTTTTTTTTGCCTCCTGGGCTTCAGGGAAGCTTCCTGGGGGGTGTTTTTGCTCCCAGAAGGCTTCCCTGAGGCCCAGGAAGGTTAAAAAATGGAGTGGGGGAGGGGCATATAACACCTCCCCCCCTGCATGCCCCTTTTTGCCTCCTGGGTGAAGCAGTAAGACAGTGAGGGGGGTCTCAGCACAGCTGATTGTCGGAACAGCTGATCGTCAGGAGGGGAAAAAAAAAGAAATACCTTAAGGAATGACTGGGTGGAGGAGAATGCAGTCAGCGATGTCAGGCATGCACGCGGTGTCACGCATGCGCGATAAGGACTGACTGGGTGGGGAGGAGAGAGGCAGGTGGAGAGGGGCAGGTCCAGCCAGGGCAGAATTTGCCAGTTCTCTGAACTGCGCAGAATCTTCACAGCCGGTTCTATAGAACCGGTCTGAACCGGTAGAATCTCACCCCTGATGTGGAATTTATTATTTTCAAATCATGTATTCACATTCCACGAACCACTGAGTGTCTCGACCTTTTCAATAAAAGCTTCCAGAGGTCTTAGGGAATGCTATGTGAATATTCCAGCCTGACTTCAGGTGATTGACAAGCAAGTACTGGAGTGTATAACATCAGAAGTGACACTAGAAGGCAAAATCATGAAACTGCATCTCAACTTACTCTGGCCATGTTATGTGGGTTTGGAAGAGATAGTGGTAAAAGGAAACCAGACTGCCAAAGAACATGGCTAGACACCATCAAAGCTGACACCAGGCAGAGTTTTCTAATGACAAAACTTCTCCCTGCCCCCAAATTCCCAGTTGCTATCACATTCAGGAGAGGAACACATACTGAAAGTCAAATGCAGTGAAGCCAGAGCAAACTGTGGCACTGTTATTTTCATCAAATGGTCATCTCTTAAATTATTTGAGTTTCCAGCAGGTAACTTTGCAAGTTGTGCATTTTGCAAATTTATTCTCCTAATTTTTGCCTGATTGCCTTTCAGTTTCTTTTCTGTACAGCAAGAGGCATGTTTAGTGGAGATTGAAGAGGCTAGAGTATTTTCTTTTTCCATCCCATGCAAATTGGTCTGTCTTCCCTCTGAAAGAAAATATTTGAGCTGAGAAAATGGGGGCCCTGCTTCTATGTCTATTTCTTATCTTCAGCTTTGAACAGGAGAGAAAGGCAGTGTTTGCCCTTTAGCCAAAGCAGCCTAATGCATTTCTGTTAGGCAAAAAAGGGCATCAGCAAAACCAGGAAGAAACTGGTTTTAATCCTTTGGGTCAATGCCAAGCAGTTGGCAGTTAAATATTAAACCCATATTTCATCTCTTGTTTGCTTGCTTGCTCTGGGACCATCCCTCAAGTACATCTGTTGTGCATTTCTTTATTAAGTTTTAATTTTATTCAATTATTAAATCTATATGCCACCCTTCTCACAACCAAAGTAATTCTTTCACTGGATCCATGTCAGATAACCCCTATTAAACGTGCTTTGACTTCCAGTAGTCATTTCTATTCGAAATTTATTATGTAGAAACATTAGCATATTAAAATTGAGTGGAAACTCATAGGGATTAATTAAGACATGAAATAGAGAGACCCAAAGCAGCTGGTGTGTATTGGGGCAACAGACCATGATCTGCAGATTTATTTCTCTTTCTTTAGGTCTGCCTTTGCTAGTAGTGCAAACCAAAATCGACCGAGGGCAAAGCAGTCCAGCTACTCAGTCATCTGGAATGGGCTTATCCAGACATTCAGTGTGAAGCAGTTTGTAGCCAAAGCATACCCTGTTTCTGGTTTTGGCCCTCATCTCTGTCAGGTAGGGGTAGTATCTAAAGAAGAGAATATTTATAGCTCAGAGTTGAACTGTGTGGTCCTTGGTGTTCTCTGAGCTTAGTTGTTTTCTTGTAGATGTTTTGTTACCAAATTAGGTAACATAATCAGTGCTTAGGACATCAGTGTTAGTCTAGCACTGAAGATGTTACCTAGTTGAGCAATGAAATGTCTGCAGAAAACAGTCATGTTCAGAGAGCACCAAGGAGAGCACCCACTGGTAAGGGTAGCTTTGAGTAATTGAATCAGCTATGGGCTACCTGTGAGATGCACATCTGACACCCCCATTTTCAGCCTCTCAGCATGTTAAGACCTGACCTGTTGCTGAAATTCAGCCGCAGAATGGTCAATTTTGGCAATGTGATTTTGGGCATCTGTCTTTGAAATTGAAATGGAAATTACCTTCTGATTCCTCTTCTCACCCATAACACCACCAAAAGGGCCAAAATATTTTAGTGCTATTCCTCATTGGGATAGCAGTAGACAATTTCCTGATGTCCTGACATACATAATATCAGCACAGCCACTCCTGTGCCCCGTAGAAGGAGTGTGCAATTTCTCCATTATTCCAGTTCTGTCACTAGAACATTACACAGCATGGGTAAATTTTAAATACATAAGTACATAATGCATTACAATGCACTTTTATAAAAGAAGTTGCAAGACATGATGTTTGGAAAAAGAAACAAACTGCAGTAAAATTTAACCCGTTCATTCATTCATGGCTCCCATCTCAAATAGGTGATTTGAAAAATATTTTTTTAATGAATGCTGGCTGGGGAATTGTATGAGATGAAATCACACAGCTTAACGTTGCTGAGACTAAGAAACACTGGTTGCAGCAACCTACAGTCATGTGACTGCAATTTTTGCCAGTTTCCAGTGTTTTTTGCTGGTTTTCAACATTTGAAATTTGGAATTCAGCATTACACCCATTCAGGAGAATGCATTTGCTTTATGACCATGATAAAAATGGTTGTAAAATTGAGTCGGGTCACATAATGACCCACCTAATGATTGCAACTACTTATGACAGGAATTCTGGACTCAACTGTGGTTGTTAAGTGAGGACTACTCGTATACATCTCTAATGCATCCATGCTTAGAATAATGTGTACTATTTGGTCACTGAACTCCTGCAAGGAGAAAAGAAGGAGCAGTCAGACTGGTTTCAATTACAGAAATGGACCACAGTTATTCTTATATTCTTATGGAGTTCTATAAGCTGCAAGGCAGGAATGTTCTGCTTCCATTGGGAGCTTATTAGAGAGCCCCAACATACCTGTGTTCTTTTTGCTATGGGGTTTTGGCCCTATTGGTTTTCTTATTATAGTCTATAAGCAACGGGTGATGTGGTGGCTCAGTACATGGTTAAGGTGCTGGGCTTGTTGGCTGGAAAGCCGGCAGCCCAGGTTTAAGACCTGAGCATCATGTGATGGGGTGAGTTCTTGTTCTCATCCCAGCTCCTGCCAACCAAGCAGTTTAAAAGCATGGAAATGCGAGTAAATAAATAAGTACCATTTTGGTGGGAAGGTATAGCACTCTGAGACATCCTGCTGGCCCCTTGACCACAGAAATGTCTTTGGATAGCACTAACTCAATGGCCTTGAAATGAAGATGAATACTGTCCCCTATAGCTGGCAATGATAAGCAGATTAAATCTGCAGGGACTTCTTTACCTTGCCATAAGGAGTGCTGATAAAAAGTGTATCCATTGTATCCATTGTAGCCTTACTACCAAATATGGAGCTTCCTTTTTTGCAATACTGAAAATTTGCCTCTTTTATTTTCTTGTAGGCTTTACCAACAGTTCTTCAGTCAGAGGGATTTATTCTCCCCAAAGATATCTGGGCTTATATAGACAGCATATGGCCAACAAAGAGAGAGGTATTTTCATTCCTCCCAAATTCTTCCTTTGTTTAGGGATGGTTACTCATATCTTAACAAACCAACTTCCACTTCCAAATATAGAATGTGAAGGACATTGGAGGCCATCTAATCCAACCTTCTCCCCATAGCTGGAATCCCCTGATTTGGCTGAGAGTGCCTGACTGGCCCAAAGTCACCCAGGAAGCTTGCATGCCGAAGGAAAGACTAGAACTCATAGGGTCTCAGTTCCTAGTCTATCTTGCCATCTTCTCCAACCAGCAGACTCCCTGTTGCCTTGACTTTTCTTCTGTACATACTTCAAAGAAGACTTGTTGTTGTTATTATTAACAACAGGAGGCTGTGCGGGGGTTGGATGGGGCGAAACAGGCTTCAGCTCAACCCGGCCAGAACCGAGTGGCTGTGCTCTCCGGCGCCCCGATACAGCCAGTTAGTTTCATCGCTGGCTGTGGGGGGGGGGGGAATTCTTGCCCCCACGGAGAGGGCACACAATCTGGGTGTCCTCCTGGATGTGCGGCTGTCGTTAGAAGATCATATAGTGGCCGTCGCCAGGGGGGCTTTTTGTCAGGTCCGCAGGATCTACCAGTTGCGGCCCTTTCTAGATCGGGATGCCCTTCGCACGGTCACATCCGCCCTCGTTATCTCTCATCTGGACTATGCCAATGGTCTCTACATGGGGCTCCCCTTGAAGAGCACCCGGAAGCTCCAGTTGGTGCAAAATGCAGCCGCGCAGGTGGTTTTGGGGGCTCCTCGGAGCTCCCATGTTATGCCACTCTTGCGTGAGCTGCATTGGCTCCCGGTAGCCTTCCGGGTGCGATTCAAGGTATTGGTGACGACCTTTAAAGCGCTCCATGGCTTGGGACTTGGGTACTTACAGGACCGCCTACTGCCATCATCGATTTCCCGTCACCCAGTACGCTCCCATAGAGTGGGCCTCCTTGGGGTGCCGCTGGCTGGACGGCTGGTGATCCCAAGGGTACGGGCCTTCTCCTTGGGGGCACCCTTCCTCTGGAAGGAGCTGCCCCCAGAGATGAGGACCATCCCTGACCTTTTGGCCTTCCGGCGTACGTTGAAAACATACTTATTTCATCAAGCTGGTCTGGCCTAGGGTTTTATAGGGCTAATTTGGTTTTAATGGGTTTTAATCTTTTATACTCTTGATTGAATTTTATTTGGAGCCATTATATTTAATCTTTTTAATTGTTTTTTAAATATTGTATTTATATCATTTTTTAACTTTGGCTGTACACTGCCCCGAGTCCCGGTAGGGAGAGGGGCGGTATAGAGAACTAATAAAATAAATAAATAAATAAATAAATATTATTTTGCATTCATCACTAGCCTCAATTCATTCTCAGTGTTAGCTTTCCTGACCCCATCTTTGAGCTGTATTCTAGTTTCATTATACAACCTTTTGTTCCATTTTTAAAAGTTGTTCTTTGTGTTTCTCGGTTTATCAGAGAGCATCTTTTGAAAGGATGATGGTCTCATCAGCTGCCTTTCATTTTTATTTCTCTCTAGCACTGTTTGTGTTTGGGGTATAATTTAATTTTTTTTCAGCCTCTCCCAAGCCTCCTGAAGAATTTTTCTCTTCAGAATTTCCATTCTTGAAATCCTCCCTATTTAGCTTATGAAGTCAACTAGCTGTCTTGAAATTTAGAACATCCCCTGGGTGTAAATTCTACACTCACAAGGTCAAAGCTTTTGCAGTTTCTACTTCTTTAGCTATTTCTTGTGTTAGGCATAATTTGCCAACACTTAACATAAAGTAAATCTCCAAACACACACATACACACACACCTCAAAGAATTTGCCCATTCCTGCGGTGTGTTGGTGGTTTAGGCAGTCCCTGCTTTAATTCTTGCAAGAAAAATCATAAATTATATCGACAACTGTTTATGTTGCAAACAATTTCCCATCAGCTAATGGCCTTTCTCTTACCTTTCCATTTAGGAAATGGGGGTGATACGATTCTCCCCCAGTTTATCCAGAGATTTCAGTTCTTACCACACATTGTATACCTACCTGAACAACAGACAGAGATACGGCATTGTGGAAAGCAGCCAGATGGAGATATTCCTGGTGCCATTACCAGCCTACCAATTGGTGCCTTCCCAGTTCCACCCAGTAGGTGGACCAGGTAGGAACCCGACCTGGTCTCTTTTATGTTGTTGGTTCTTAGGAAGCTGGACAGCTTAAAACCAGGACAAACATTCTTTGTAAGATAAGCTTCCTGTCAAGGAAAATTTATATGTTTTTTGTTTTTATTTCTTTGGCTATTAGAATTTAATACAACCTTTCTCTTATGGGTTCTCTTTCAAATGAAGTTCTCTTTGTTTCAGCAGTTTTTATAGAGTTACAATTTCTGGACTGCAAACATTGGAATGGCCACTAGATCAGTGGTGGGATTCAACCAGTTCACATCTATTCATGAGAACTGGTTGTTCTAAGCAGTTCGGAGAACCGGTTGTTGGAAGACATCTCCTTTTGTTTTTTTCCATCTTACAGGGCTAATCCTGTAAGGCAGGCAGGAAGGAAACATTCTGATGTTGTTTCTTTATTATGTTAATCTTTATTGCCTGTTTCAGAGGTGGTATTCAACTGGTAGCAGAAATTTTGAGTAGTTCGGAGAACCAGCAAATACCACCTCTGCCTGGAGATTTTACAGTATCCTTCCCCTGCCACGCCCACCAAGCCACACCCACAGAACCAGTAGTAAAAAAGTTTGAATCCCAACATTGCACTAGATGACAGGAAAGAGAGTGGTCTGCATCTTTTTGCTGCCATCTAGTGGCACCTGAACTTTTGTAGCTGAGGTATGAGAGCTCAAGTGAAATCAGAGAAATGAAAAAAAAAAAAAGGTCTGAAGAAGAAAGGGAATGGCAGAAATCACCTGCCACCTCCTTCCTCTGCCTCTGCCTGCAGCCGCTGGCGCTGTGTGACAGAACCACCTGCCTCCATTAAATTGGGTGTCAATCTGTCCCACCATCTCTCGTCTTGCCCGCGTTGTACAGATTTCCCTGAAAATAAGCCTAATGCATATTTTGGGCCCCCCCAAATATAATTGTGGGCCTTATTTTTTGGGAAACATAGTATATGACAGGAAAAAGAGTGTTCTGTATCTTTTAGCTGCCATGTAGTGGTACCTGAACTTGTGCAGTTGAGGTGTGAAAGCTCAAGTGAAATCAGAGAAATGAAGAAAAAAAAAGTTCTGAAGAAGAAGGGGAATGGCGGAAAGCTGCTAATACTGATGATGTTACCTAGTTGGGTCATAAAACCCCTACAAGAAAACAACTAAGCTCAGAGAGCATGGAGGACCACACAGATAATTGCTAGGTTTTTTGATATCTGACAGGGCAGGAATAACCCAAAGAAACTGCCATCTCATCCAGAGTTGACAGAATTCTCTGATTATATGTCAAGAAAAGTACAAGACAAGTGGAGAGTGGAAATGGAAGAAAAATTGAACTCAGATTCCCAGTCAATGTAATCAACCTGGGAATTGACCAAAGTAGATGGTAGTTCTGAGTGTTGCTGTCCAAACACAATTTGAAGAAAAAGAAACAGAATTCGGGAAAGTTGATAAGAGAAAACCTGAGGGAACACAACACACTGGATCAGGGGTCTCTAACCTTGGCAACTTTAAGGCTTGTGGACTTCAGCTCCCAGAATTCCTCAGCCAGCATGCGCTGCCTGGGGAATTCTGGGAGTTGAAGTCCACAAGTCTTAAAGTTGCCAAGGTTGGAGACCCCTGCGCTGGATGGTATAGATATGAAAATTTCTGTGGTAAGATGAATTAAATAGTGTCAAGACCTTTTGCCATTAACAAGGTTGTCAAGGAACTCCCTGTGATGTCACTTGGTTAAAGCAATTCAAAATTAAGATCGCATTTAAGCAAATGATAGTTGGCAAAGGAAACAATACTGAAGAAGACTCAGAAATACTTAATTCTGGTATGTGCACCAAGGAAGATATCATCTATGTCAAGGATGCCTAACCTACAGTTTGAGATCATAAAAAGTCCTCTAAAAGTTACCAATAATTTGTTATGTTTAATGTGACCAAAGAGGGAAACCACTGATGCAGACAAATAACATAAAATGTACATTTCAGATGAAGTTCTAAAGGCAAAGATGGACAGCTGAAAAAGGTGATGCAACTTTGTGTTACATCGATGGGTTCATCGATGATTTTGTTGGGTGTGATGCATTCCAGGCCTCTGGGTGATTCACTGTCCTATACTTCTGGATGCTCCAGGGCAAACATGGGAATGTTGGAACTTTTATTGAATTTAATTGAATGTGCAATGCGTGGGGCCGATTACAACCAACTTCCACATGAGCTGAGACTATACTGCACTCTTGCAGAATCTTTAATGATTGGACTTTCCAGGATGTTTGTTTTCCTCAGCTGTCACCTCCCACCTCCTCCCTCCCCCCATGCTGTCATTTTCACTGGCTTTGTTACTATGACCTTTGCATGCCTGTTTGGAGACAACATGGCATTTGATTGTCCTGCAGCAACTGGAACAGGATATTAAAATTTCTCCATCGACATTTGAAATTGGCCTCGTCTTTTCGTTTCGTATTGCAAATTGCCAGACGCACAGCTACCAAGTGTGCTATTTACTTAAATCCGGGGTGAGGGATGAAGAGAAACAGGCAGGGGAGCACATACCAGTTGCTCAAAGCAATTCATCCATCATTTTCTAAATAAAGCAGATTAGTCTCCTTTACTGCATTGTTTTGCTTCAGATCTAAGCAAAATATTCTAAGAATTGTACTGCAGGTCATCTGTAAGATAAAGCATTGTATAGCATCTATATAATGTTAGTTATGGATAAATAAGGGCCAACAAGTTTAAAGACTTGTTTTAAAATTCCAAAAATTTGCTTTTCCTTCCTTCCTCCCCCCACCCAACCCTACCCCTGGTCAAGTTTGACTTGCAAACTGTTAGGATGTATTTATTATATCGGACAGGCCTCTCCTACATAGAGCAGTAAATCATTGACTCTTCAGACTCTTACAGAATGTCTGTATTCAGGAAACTGCTTATAGCAGAACTTGGGGACACAACACCCCTAGATTAATTCAGTGGAGACAGGAAAAAAACCATATACACATAGTTTTGCTTACGGCAGTCTACCAAAATTAATATCTTTATCTGTTATATGCTAAATAAATAAATATCTACATCTCTACATCTCATCTATATCATCTGTGTTTATATACAGTATCTATATTAGTGATGATGAACTTATGACATCACATCACCATATATGTATATATGCATGTATGTCCAGATTTAAATTGTAGGTTTTTACTTCCTGCAGAATAGACAGCAGAAAATTGGCTGTTCTCTTCACAGCATTGTGATTAGGAAAGATATGCTTAAGGTTGACATTATGCTTCTGTCTGGCTTGAGAACCACAAGCTCCTGCCCCACTAACTTCATTCTTTTCAATATTGGCAACCAGCGAAGAGAAAGCACTTCTTTTAAAAATGGCTGAAACTCTGGTGAAGTGTCCCTGGGCAATGTCCTTTTAATTCCATGGCTTTGTTTCTTCCAACAGGTCTTGATCGATGCCACCCAGCTTTGCTGTTAGGGCTCATTTTGCCCAAAAGAACTCATCTGGACATTCTGAAGACAAGTCATAATCTTCCTCCTAAAGCCAAAAGAAAGAGAGTCACTGCTAAGGTCAGCCCAGAAAACAGCTGCTTCACTGTCCCTTCACATTTACAGGTAGATGTTGGTCAGGGACAGAGCCCGCAGCCTCTGTGCACAGAGGGCCTTTCCTCTGGGGAAGGTCTGTCAAGCCTTCCAAAGCAAGAGGAGCTGACAGTTGATAGTCTTCTCGGTCTCATAGAACAGCTCAAAAGAGACATACTGTGTAGAGCGCCTTCCTCTTCCTGCCACCAAGATTCAAGAGATGAAATCAACCAAACTTCTTTGGGTGATACTGTCCATTCAACAGCGGATTCTGCTTCAACTGGAGAACAATTGGGCAATTTAACTCTTGAAATTTTGGGAGCACAGCCATATCAGAGTGAGGAAGAGAGACAGTTTTGCTTTGATCTTCATCCATCAGATTTCTGTAGCATGCTTGGGCCTCTTTTGCCTTCTGGGGTTTTACATCCAGATCAACATGGAACACATATGGCATTACCACATGGAGCCCAAGGGATAAACACCTTCGAAAGTTTACTTTCACCGAGTGCCCTTTATGCTGAAACTGTGACACCTGTTGAAGAATGTCAGGGTCAACTTTCAGCCCAGATTCCTTATGCCAACACGATTGGAGAGCATAACCCATCTGTGGAGGAAACTTTATGTCTCATCCAGTATGTGACACAGATGCAGTCCAACATTCAAAATCTGGAAGCTCAACCCTTTAGTCTCCTTACGGAGGAAATGATCTCTGCCTTGTCTCAGATTCCAGCAGGAATAGAGTCATTTCCAGTCCAGCAAGACGGTGGATACTAGTTAGCACCAACTTGAGATGCTTGGGACGGTGACAGATGTGAAAGTGGCAGTTTAAAGGTGCAAAATAAGGGACAATTCCAAACAGGGTAGAAATAGGGGTGGAATAAGATGCAGGTGAAGGAGGTTTCATTACTTTCTTAACCTGCTTGGATATTTATTCCTTATAGTTCTAAGAGAATGGGGTAGATTTACATTTTAATTGCATATTGGTTGGAGTTTAAAAAATTCATTTAGATCAGTGTTTCTCAATCTTCGCAACTTCCCCAGCCAGCTGGGAATTCTAGGGAGTTAAAAGTTCCGCACAACATAAAGTTACCAAGATTGAAAAACACTGAGCTAACAACTGTAAATTATCTGAATCCTAGTGTGTGCACCTCATACCATGGGTGTGACAACAGGTAGCCAACTGGCTCACCAAAAGCCATTGTAAACTCAAGACTTAAAAATGAGCACATTCCATGAAGTTAATGGAAATTGGCATTTGGTAATTTCCAGGGCAAAAAGAGATGGATAGTTTTATGATTTCATGTCATATGCTGATGATTTTTGAATATGTATGTTGGGCAAGAGGCAGATTCCGTGAGGAAAATGAGAATTGCATTGGGGTTGAAGTTATTGTCTGAATAGAAGACATAACTGTTCCTAACATTTATTTCCATGTTAAGAAACCATTCTGAAGTGTTTTTTTAAAATAAAGGTTTGATTACTTTTGCAAGATTATGGGATTTTTTAAAAATCTTTTTTTTTACCTGTGCTGAGGTAGGGAAAAAGTTGCAATAGTTGTTTTCTGAATAAAATCTCAGAGCTGTAAGGGGGCTTTGAGTAATTTAATCTTACTTTAGGATGTGTGGACCTCAGTTCCCAGAATTCCCCAGAGAGCATGCTGGGAGTTGCAATCCACACAGTTGCCAAGACTGAGAAACATTGGTCTAGTCCAGGAGTCTCCAACCTTGACCAACTTTATGACTTGTGGACTTTAACTCCCAGAATTCCTCAGCCAACATCCCCATTTCTTTCAACGGAAGGTGTCGTGGGCCATCTTGGCATCTCCTTGAGAAAATGCTCCAGGCCTGTTTTTCCAAGCCAGAAGTTTTAAGAATTCTTTGAGGGTCAATTTATTTTCAGGTTTCTGGAGTAATCATAATGCAGGTAGTCCTCGACTTACAACAGTTCATTTAGTCACCGTTCAAAGTTACAACGGCCCTGAAAAAAGTGATATAGACTGTTTTTCACACTTGCAACCGTTGTAGCATCCCCATGGCCCTGTGATCAAAATTCAGACACTTGGCAACTGGTTCATATTTATGATGGTTGCAGTGCCCCAGGGTCACATGATCACTTTTTGCAAACTTCTGATCAGAAAGTCAATGGGGAAGCCAGATTTATTTAAACAGTTGTGTTACTAACTTTCACTTAACAACAATGGCAAGAAAAGTCATAAATTGGGGCAAAACTCACAACAAATGTTTCATTTAGCAACATACATTTTGGGCTCAATTCAGAAGTGGGATTCAGCCGGTTCTGACCAGTTCTAGAGAACCAGTAGCAGAAATTTTGAGTAGTTTGGAGAACTGGCAAATGCTGCCTCTGACTGGCCCCGCCCCATCTCTTCTCTGCCTCCCACTGTCCCAGCTGATCGGCTGGGTTTCCTTTGGCTGCCCTGCACAGGAGAACGGAGCTGGAAAGCAGATTAGTGGGGTGGGGAGGGAAGGGGGATTTTGCAGTATCTTCCCCCTGCCATGCCCACCAACTGGTAGTAAAAATTTTTGAATCCCACCACTGGCTCAATTGTTGTCTGAAGTCAAGGTCTACCTGTACTGACACCACTGAATTATTTCAAATGTGAATAACATGATTTTAAACTCAGGTTGTTGTTTTCTTCCTCCTGACACCTCCTATGTTTTGGAGAACTGTCTCAGGTGCACCACTCAAAGGCCATCCTCCTGAAAAAAAATATTTTACATCCATTCTGGAATCCGACACTGTAGAAGGCATGTAAGATTTGTGTACCAACAGATATACCAGAAGTAGGTTTGCTAAATCTAACTGCAGAGTCCACAATTACTATTGGAGGATAGCACTGAGGTACAGAAAACTCTCTGCTCCCTTCTGGATTTCAAGGCCAAATTTGGAAAATGTACAACAAAATGTGTTTTTGCCTCAAACTCTTCCAACAGACTTTGAATGAAACATTTTTGATAGATGTTTGAGACAGAGATACTGCCCTGGTGTGATCTCAGTTAGAATACTGCATCCAGTTCTGGTCACCATGACACAAAAAGATGTTGAGACTCTACAGTAGAAAGAGTGCACCCAGTGGGGCATGTTTAACTCTTAATCTTTTGAGTACTTGAAGTCTTGCAATTTGGGGTGAGGGTTCTGGGACAGGGAGTGGTTTTATGTAGTTAAAGGATTTCCCTATCTCGAGGGGATTTTCTGAGTCCTGCAAGTCTCTTGGGTGGTTGGATGGAAAGTAGCCTACAAGCTATAATTGCCTTCTGTGTGATAGTAGCTTCTTTAAATTCCCTTGTCTGGATGATTATGAATAGGCTGAGACCTGGTGGGATGGGGGGAGATAGTGTGTGTCAGGCGCTGCAGCATCCCTGTAGTCAGTAATGGGGTAAACAATGGCAGAGGCACTACAGTGATCTTAACTTTGAAATCAGGTTGCGAGTACCTTTTGCAGAGTCTGTCGTAACTTCAAACAGCTGGTAAGTGACCCATCGTAAGGCAAGGACTACCTCTATTTGATCTAATGGCTCTGTAGATGAGATTGGATCTGAATCATGAGCAAATGATCCTACATTAGCAGGGAATGGTTCTGGTCCAAGTCTTAGACCAGGACCAGATACACCTGGTTCACAAGAAATTGGTTGACCATCTTCTTCATCTGAAGTATGCCTGTCAGAGAGTCCAGAGCACTCAAGTCCTTATTCTTGGCTGACCTGATTTTATATGGTATTCTGGACATGGTGCTTGTCTATTATGGCATTGTCCCATGCAGTGCCTTCTGTTATCCATTCAGATCTGGAAATTCATATGCTGCAGATAAATAGGGTTCTTAAGTATTTGCAAGTCAGGCTTCCGGCGGTGCTTCCAGTGGCGTGGGAGGCAAGGACCGCGAGCTCTGCAGCCCCATTCCAAGCTCTCCCTGTTGGAAGGCTCCGAAAGAAGCCATAGCCACCCTGTAGGGGTGGTGAAGTAAAGGGGGGCATGTTGCAGCCGAGAAGAGCTGCATCTCTCCTCCTTGACTTGGAAAATCCCTCTCATCCAAAGACGAGGAGCAGTGGCAGTCATTCAACATGGCTGCCATCAAGCCAGGGGACAGTTCAGAACACCTAAGAAAGTACAGGAGCAAAAACATAACTGTAAAAGACAAACCAGAAATAAAATTTAAAATAAGCAAAAAAATAGTAAGAGAACACCTATCTGATCTTGATGAAAATAAATCACCAGGGCCTAATGGATTACATCCCAGAGTTTTAAAGGAGCTGGCAGAGGTCATCTCAGAACCACTGCACCATATCTTCCAAAAATCCTGGAGCACCGGGGAACTACCAGAGGACTGGAAAAGAGCTTATGTGGTTCCCATCTTCAAAAAAGGGGAAAAAACAGACCCAGGAAACCATAGACCAATCAGCTTAACATCAATACCTGGAAAGATACTGGAAAAGATAATAATAAAACAGATCTGCCAACATCTAGAAACAAGTAAAGTAATAACTAGCAGTCAGCATGGGTTTGTTAAGAACAGATCATGCCAAACCAATCTTATTTCATTCTTCAACACAGTGACTAAATTAGTAGACCAGCAAAATACTGTGGACATAATATATTTAGATTTCAGCAAGGCATTTGACAAAGTAGACCACAACCTACTTCTTAGTAAGCTAGAAAAGAGTGGAATAGATAGCACCACCAGATGGACTTGCAACTGGCTGGCAAACTGTACTCAATGAGTAGTCCTTAATGGGTCTAAGTCTACATAGAGGGAAGTAAGCAGTGGGGTGCCACAAGGTTCCGTCTTAGGCCCAGTACTCTTCAATATCTTCATTAATGACTTACATGAGGGAATAGAAGGGGAACTTACCAAATTTGCAGATGATACTAAGCTGGCAGGAATAGCTAACACCCAAGAAGATAGGCTCAAGATCCAGATGGATTTTGACAGACTAGAACACTGGGCCATATCTAACAAAATGAAATTCAATGTAGAGAAAAGTAAAGTCCTACACTTAGGCAAGAAAAACCAAAAGTACACATATAGACTGGGTGAAACAGGCTCAATAGCAGTAACTGTGAGAGGGATATTAGAGTCTTAGTGGACAACCAGCTAAATATGAGTCAGCAGTGTGCTGCTGCAGCCAAAAAAGCTAATTCAATCCTAAGTTGTATTTACAGAGGGATACAATCAAGATAAAGGGAAATACTAATACCACTCTATAAAGCCTTAGTAAGACCATACCTAGAGTACTGCATCCAGTTTTGGTCACCACATTATAAAAAAGATGTTGAGACTTTAGAAAAAGTACAGAGAAGAGCAATCAGGATGATTAGGGGACTAGCGGCTAAAACATAGAACGAATGATTGCAAGAACTGGGCTTGGCTAGTTTAGTAAAAAGAAGGACCAGGGGAGACATGATAGTGGTCTTCCAATATTTGAGGGGCTGCCACAGGGAAGAAGGGATCAAGCTATTTTCTAAAGCGCCTGTAGGCCAGACAAGGAATAATGGATGGAAACTGAACAAGGAGAGATTTAACCTGGAAATGAGGAGAAACTTTCTGACAGTGAGAACAATCAACCAATGGAACAGCTTGCCCTCGGATGTTGTGGAAGCACCATCACTTGAGACTTTCAAGAAGAGATTGGACTGCCATTTGTCAGAAATGGTGGAGGGTCTCCCGCTTGGGCGGGGGGTTGGATTAGATTTATTTTATTTATTTATTTATTTCTTGAATTTATATACCGCCCTTCTCCCGAGGGACTCAGAGCAGTGTACAGCCAACTATAATATAATACAAAATTACAAAAGTTAAAAGAAATTAAATACACGGCTGCTGTTAAAATTATATTTAAAAACCCAATAATAAAATATAAAACCCCAATTTCAAAACCCCAAATTTTAAAACTCCAATTTCTAAAAACCCCAATTTAAAACCCTAATTTAAAATCAGCCCAGGCCGGCCTGCTCAAAGAGCCAAGTTGTCAACGCACGTCTAAATGCTCTCAGGTCAGTGGTCGTCCGTAACTCAGATGACCTACAAGGTCCCTTCCAACTCTGATTATCTGTTAAAGAGAGCAATAGAGATAGATGATTCTTCTTTTACTTAAAAATTAACCCCAAGGAATAAAAAATCTGTGATAAAAGACTCTAAAAACATAATTGTTTAGGCTGTGAAAATAAGCACTTCAGAGATTTTTGTTGAAAAGCAAGTTGAGAGCGCCATCTACAGAAAAAAACAGATCTGCCAACATCTAGAAATGAGTAAAATAATAACTAGCAGTCAGTGTGGGTTTGTTAAAAACAGATCATGCCAAACCAATCTTATTTCATTCTTCAACATAGTGACTAAATTAGTAGACCAGCGAAATATTGTGGGCGTAATATACTTAGATTTCAGCAAGGCATTTGACAAAGTAGACCACAACCTACTTCTTGGTAAGATAGAAAAAGGTGGGATAGATAGTATCACCACCAGATGGATTTATTACTGGCTGACAAACCGTATTCAATAAATAGTCCTTAATGGGTCTATGTCTACATGGAGGGAAGGAAGCAGTGGGATACCACAAGGTTCCATCTTACGCCCAGTACTCTTCAATATCTTCATATATGACTTAGATGAGGGAATAGAAGAGGAATTTATCAAATTTGCAGATGATACTAATCTGGCAGGAATAGCTAATACCCTAGATAATAGGCTCAAGATCCAGATGGATCAACTCATAAAGCATTCCTATGCCTATTTTAAATGTGGGGGGAGGAAAACTGAAGGAGCAGGGCAGTAGTTTAAAACCAGAAGTACATTCCACATTTTCCTCACAAAGATTGTAACTAAGCTACTGGATCTTCTGCCAGGGAAAATCCTTAATTGGAGAACATGATTGATGACACCCAGCCTGTGAACTTGCTTTATTGGAGAATCTGATTTATGATACACCCAGGGGGAAGGGGGGAAACAGGGTCACAGGTGATTGTAAATTATATATGCCAGAGTTGGCTTCATACAGGCTAATGCTTGACATGTTGCTCCTAATAAATCTTCTGGATTCTTTTGAAGCTTTGCTGAAATCTGTCTAATAGCAGTAACTTTGAGAGAAATCTTGGAATCTTAGTGAACAACCAGCTAAATATGAGCCAGCAGTGTGAAGCGGCAGCCAAAAAAACCAATGCAATCAGAGGGATCAAGTAAGATACTAATGCTATTCTATAAAGCCTTATTAAGGCCACAAAACTGCATCCAGTTTTGGTCACCATACTATAAAAAAGATGTTCAGATTCTAGAAAAAGTACAGAGAAGAGCAACCAGGATGATTAGGGGACTGGAGAGTAAAACATATGAAGAACAGTTACAGGAACTGGGCTTGTTTAGTCTAGTGCAGAGAAGGACCAGGGGAGACATGATAGTGGTCTTCCAATATTTGAGGGGCTGTCACAGACAGAAAGGAGTCAAGCTATTTTCCAAGCACTCGAAGGCCAGACAAGGAATTATGGACGGAAACTGATCAAAAGATTCAACCTAGAAATAAGGAGAAATTTTCTGACAGTGAGAACAATCAACCCATAGAACAAATTTCATCACTGGGGGCTTTCAAGAAGAGATTGGACTCATTTGTCAGAAATGGTGTAGGGCAGTGGTCGCCAACTGGTGGTCTGCAAGAAAATTTTGGTGGTCCACAAAGAAATGTCCCCCCAAAAGCAATTAATCCAGGCTGCGCGGAAACACAAGGCTGCACTGCCCACATGGCCTGCCTACCCGCTGGCCCCCACCCTTCGGCCGAGTGCAAACCTTACCTTGAGTAGAGCCATGCGAGCTGGAACTGGAAGGTAAGACCAACGGCGGGGGAGGGAAATCCGCCCCAGGGTGACTTGCTGACGTTGGGGGGAAAGTCGGTCCCATATTCCAGGGCTGCAAGAGTCACAGGACTGGCCCTTTGGTCATCCCAGAGCAGCTCCTCCAGTCCAGGGCAGGCCAGTGCACCCGGGTGGAGGAGCAGCTGCTCCAGGATGACCAAAGGGCCCGTCCTGTGACTCTTGCAGCCCTGGAATATGGGACTGACTTTCCTGCCAATGTCAACAAGCCACCCTGGGGCGGATTTCCCTCCCCCGCCGTTGGTCTTACCTTCCAGTTCCAGCTCGCATGGCTCTACTCAAGGTAAGGTAACATCAGCAAGCCACTGTCAATCAAAATTCATATTAGTGGTCTGTGGGATTTAAAATTATGAGTGGTCCCTGAGGTCCAAAAGGTTGGCAACCCCTGGTGTAGGGTCTCCCCCTTGGGCAGGGGGTCAGACTAGATGACCTACAAGGTCCCTTCCAACTCTGTTAATCTGAAAATCTGAATGAAAGGCTGAGTCAACCTTGAGCCCTGTCAGGATTGAGCTCCAAGCTGTGGGCAGAGTTTGCCTGCAATACATTACTTTAACCATGGTGCCACCAGAGCTTATACATCTTCATTCACCAGTCAGTCCAATTGCATAAGTTCTCCAAATCTCTCTTGGGAGAGCATCAATATTTTGAAAAGGAGAAGAAAAACATGTGTGTATAGTTTGGCCGTCCCTCTTGGATCTTTTGCTAGAGGATGATGGATGTGTGAGGAACTGACTGACAAGCTATCCTTGACCGTAGAACTAAAGCATTGAATTTCCAGCAATAACTGGAGAAAACAACTTTACAATCTATTTTTCATGGTTCCCCTGAGTGAGATACTATGGTACAATCAACCAGGCCAAGAGTTTAAATGTCAACTAAAAAGTCTGACTTCCTGTTCCTGAATTCTGTGAAAGTAAAGTCACTTTAATTCTGCTGTCAAGTTGGTCGAAGCCAAGCAAGTTTGAAGAAACAAGACTTGTACAAACGTCCGGCAGACTTTCATGCTAGTCTTGGGGAAAATACAGATTCTTGGAAACTGCAAGAGGAATTAGCAACCATCACTGATAGTAAGTTCATTAGAGTGAATGCTCTGAAATGTTTCTTCCCAATTTTTTAATCACCTGGGCTGAGTTGCCATTTATAAGTTGCCAGTGGATTAGCCATCCATGTCTTTAACATGCCTTTTTTATTCCTTTCCAACCTCTCACAACCTCTCACGTCTGTACGCCATTCATAATTCATTTGGTAAATTCAATTTAATCCACAATTGCAAAAAATAAAATATTCCTGGCTACTCTAGTCAAGTAAGGCATGACAGGTATGGATTGGTGTCAGCATCACAGTGGTTCTTAGAGGTTTATACTTGATATCTTAGAGGACTGATACAGAAGGGCTTTGGTATTTAGCCAAAGAGAAGTCTGTTATTCTTGATCACCTTGCTCCCCAGTAGGCTTTCAATGTGAAGGACAGCCAGTAATTTTGGAGACATGGAGGGTTCAAAGTCCCCCTTACTGGAACTGAATAACCGAATTGAAACTGGCTCAGAACTGAATCCCATGCATAATCAGCAAAATCCTTTAGTTCACATTCTATCTCTCTCTGCACCAAGGTGATCTGCCACTGATTTTAGTAGAAGCAAAGCATTAGCAACATAAAATATGAGCATAATTCCAAACAATTTGGGTCTGACCTTTCTCTGAAGAGCCAAGATTTGACCTTTGAGAAACAGTGCAACAACAGTTAACAAAACATGTTTTAAGCTAGAAAATGAAGGAAGCTTTCTACTCCTGGCAACTGATTTGTTTGGAGGCTGAGACAGTACAATCATTACCCTGTTAATCACAGGGGGGAATGCAGGTGTGTGTGAATGCCATTGTAGTAATTTGTTGGTGGCCTTCCAAATGGCACCTGATTGGGCCATTGTGGAAACAAGATGATGGATGGGAAGAAATGTTGACGTGATCAAGGAAGGTTTCCTCAGGTTCTTTTCTCCTCTAATTAAGTGTCAGTCAGTTGTGTTCCACAATTCTTTAATGTTGTTTGTTTATAATTAGATGCATGCACCCCACTTCTATTTTGTATAATTCAGGATGGCAGATGTATATTTCCACATCCTACATTGCTCAGGATATCAAACTGTGAACTAGGCTAGTTTAGAGAGCGCACAATTGGCCCCAAATCACCACCAGCTTTCATTCTTTTTTTTTTTTAATGTTTGTTTTACTTCATTTGTGTAACATATCAAAAATTCAATTTCAATCAAACAGTGTGTTGTCTGGGTACAATTGTTTTTAGGCAATCATAATCAAAATATTTACAATAGCATCCATCACAATAACATTAATACTATAATAACAATAATATTTAGCTTGTCTATTTTATCAAAATAAAATAGACAAGCTAAATATTGGCCGGGCTCTTGGGAGACGAGAGTGACTCTGGCGGCTTCTCTCCGCGAGCACTCCTTGAGAGAGAGGGAGATGATTTTGCAGGTAGCTTGGCCGAACTCCTGTCCCTGGGAAAGGTCCCAAGCAAAGTGGGGCACGGTGGTGGCGGCATTCAGGGCAGGGGATTCGGCTGGTGTGAGGCACTTTGGGGAAGAGCCAAGGAGAATTCTGGGAAGCCTCAATAGCCCCCCCCCCCATTGCTGCCACCTTCCTGTCTGAAGTGCCACTGCAAGCATCCCAAGCAAAGTGGGAGGAGGCAATAGCGGCAGCATTTGGGCAGGAAAGAGTCAGGAAGGGTTCTGATGCTGCCATCTCCCACACACTCCCTTCCCTGCATGCATAGTCCACCCACCGGCATCACTACTTCGCCAGCCAGCTGCAGCTGCTCCCCTGCCTACCAATGCCCTTTGGATCAGCACAATGGGCATGGAGCATGTTCCCCTCATGCACCCAACTGCAGTGGCGAGTGCACGAGAGGGGTGCTTCGCCAGCAGGCCCTGCAGGAAGTGGGGAAGGGCGCACCATTTCCCCATCTGCTACCAGACCAAACACGTGGCGCCCAGCTGGGCTTACCCGAAAGGGGGCAGGGTAGGAAGCGGCGCCCCTTCCAAGGCTGGAGGAGCCCCAGGCACCAGTTCAGGCAGTGCCCTGCCAACTTGCCTGCTTGCACAGAGGGGAGCCCCTTTATCCCCAAGCCAGTCTTCCCAGAACACCGACCGAGCAGGGAATTTGGCTGCAACCCTCAGCTCGGAACAGAGATGTAGTGGTTTAACTATGCTTCTCTCTTGCTGCAACAGAACCATTACCTCATCCTTGGCGGGTGAGGGCTGTGCTGCTTTTTGCACGTTGCACCATCCACAAATTTGCACATTACAAGTGCCATCCCCTATGGCAGAGATTTCCAACCCCACCATGGGCTGGTCTCATATTCCAGAGCTGCAGTAGTCATAGGACTGGCCCTTTGGTCATCCCGGAGCAGCTGCTCCTCTACCTGGGTGCACTGGCCTGCCATGGACCAGAGGAGCTGCTCCGGGATGATCAAAGGGCCAGTCCTGTGACTATTGCAGCTCTGGAATATGGGACCAACTTTCCCACCAACATCAGCAAGCCACCCTGGGGCAGATTTCCCTCCCCTGCCATTGTTCTTACCTTCCAGTTCCAGCTTGTGTGGCTCTACTCAAGGTAAAATTTGCGCTCGGCTGAAAGGTGGGGGCCAGCAGGTGGGTGAGCCATGTAGGTGGCACAGCCTTCTGTTCCTGTGCAGCCTGGATTAATTGCTTTGGGGGGTACATGGGGGGGGGGAACATTTCTCTGTAGACCACCAAAATTTGGCGACTACTGGTCTATGGTATCTAATCTATGCTTTTTTTCCAGCCAAGTCACCAATATTCCCTCAGGTATAAGCCATCTAAAGTTTACGTCATATTTTATTAGTTGTCTTGTCAGAAATTGATATTGTTTCCTTGTATCTCTTACTCTTCTGGGTATTTGATTCAGGACTGCTATTTCTCTCCCTTTGTATTTCAATGGTGCATCTCTTGCTCTTTGAAGTATTTCTGCTCTTATTGCCTTCTTTAAAAATCTCATATGTACCTCTCTGGGAAATTTGTTCCTTCTAGCATAGCTTGTGTATATTCTAGATATTTCATCAAACCCAGAGAGGGCTCCCTCTTTGCTCTTTTTCAATGTATCTGCCAACAATTCTGTCATTTTTTCATCAAGATCATCCCTTTTTTCCTCCTCAATATTCTGAAATCTCAGGAAGTATTCTGCTCTACCCATCTCCAACATAATTATGGATTGCCCAAGCTCATTATCTACCTTAGTCAGTCTATAATCCTTCTCCTTTCTTATCTGTTTGCTCTGCCTTCTCTTCCATTTTCTGAATCTGTTATTCATTTTAATGATCATTTGCTGGATGTTATCTATTTTATCTTCCATCTTTTGTTCCATCTTTTGCATCCTATCTACCAAATCATCATGATTCTTAGCCATGGCTTCTTGTAGTAGTTGGAAAGCACATTGTATCATCATGACATCAGCTCCACCTCCCCTCCACCACCTTTCATTCTATGGGAGGTCTGGAAATCAGGGTCTCCCAGTTTCTAGATTGGTGCCTTTAACCACAACACCAAATAGACTCTCTTACTGTCTAATGCAGTCCTACATTAAGCATATGGAAATATAAGTGTCAGCAAGGAATAGTGGTTGTACCGACAGTCTATGTGCTCCTCTACCCTATTTTATCTATCTACATGTTTTAAACATATGCACCTAACAGTTCTTGTTGCAATCAATCTATAATGGTTAAAGTGATGAACAAAAAGCCTTTAAAAAATTGCAGCAGTTGTGTAGGTCAAAGAAAGAACAAAGGAAAGATCACAAAACAAGAGAAAAGAATGAAACATGCACAACAGCAGAAAAATAAAGAACCAGAAAATTATCAAGGGAACCAGAAATCAGCAGCTTATGTTAGTGCCTAGAACTTTCTGAAAAAGCCAAATTGCATCTCATGCACAAAAGCATGCCCTAATCAATATTCAGTTGGTTAAAAGATAATTTGCTTTTAAAATCCTTTCAAAACAGAATTTAGAAGAAATGGTCCTGGTGAAATGTAAAATTCTTGCAGTGATGAGGTGGCCATGTGAATATCCCTCTGGTCCCCTGCATGACTTCTTGTGCACCCATTCAAATTTCTCCACTAAGAGATGTTCTTCTTAGCATGAATGAAAACTAGGCAACCTGTGATCTGTTGGGTCATTGTTTCAAATATATTTTCTTTACCAGATTCCTATGTACCTTCAACAAGGGCAGAGCTTCTAATGTATTGGAAAAAATTCTTAAAAGTTCAGGGAGATATTCAGAGTACATCTTGAAAGTAACCAGGGGTGGGATTCAAATTTCTTACCAACTGGTTCTGTGGGCATGGCCTAATTTGTGGATGTGACTTGGTGATCATATGACTGGATGGCGTGGCTTGCTAACTGGGCATGGCTTGCATGTAAATATTTATGTAAATATTGATTTTTTTTTAATAAAAAAGAGCAACTTTTACCCAAAAACAGGCAAAGCAGGCAGGCAGATTGAGTTGCTCACAAAATCACAGATTAACTTAAAGATCTATCTATCTGCAATCGGCTACCTGAGTCTGCACTGAAAAGCTTCAGTCTAAGGAAGGTTCGGCTCTGCTTTTAGATTAGCTAGAAAGCAAGAAATCCAATTATTTCCTGCTTTCTAGCTAATCTAAATTTCCCAGCACAGCAAAACAGCTTATGGTCGGGGGGCAAGGAAAAAAAGCAACTTAATAAAGTCAGGCAAGGTGTGAGTGGGCGGGGAGGGAGCCAGCCAGTGGAGTGATTTGCCGGTTCTCCGAACTGCACAGAATCATAATAACTGGTTCTATACTAGAACTGGAACAACCAAGTAGAATCCCACCCCTGAAAGTAACTGTCAGGCTACAGAACTTTTTCCCATTCAATTCATGAATGAACTTCTGAGAACCAAACCTATCAAAAGGAATCCTTTCTTGAGATGAGACAATTCATGTAGGAGTTCAAAGCAGTGTCTGAGGTCCCTCAGGCATACAGGGATAGATAAGGGAGTTTAGAATCCCTCCCCTTATTTTGATGTGTATTTAGTGAAACAAAAACAAGTATGTTAATTCCCCTCCCATCCCTTCTGTAGGAACAATTTTTTTCACAGTTTCCCAGGGTATACCTAATTTCCCTCCACCCACTTTTTAGAATGAACTCTTTCCAGAGATTCCCTGGACACATCTCACTGTGGAATTTTTATGATCTTCTCATCTCCTGGCTGTGCCTCTCAGAGGTGATAGGTTCTGGCCATCTGGCTTTTCTCCCTCCATTGTATCATATGTAGGTTATACAAATTTGATATAAGGTTAAATATATTCAGGTTACATTAAGAAAGGAGTTCTTTATCAGTCTCCCCTCCCCTTTTCTTCTTGCACTGAAGAAATGACAGATACACGGATCTGACAGTAACCCATGTTGTACTGTAAAACAGTACATCAGCAGTTGACTACGGAAATGTTTTATGACATTTTGTACTGTGTCATAAAAAGTTTTATGAAATTTGCCAAATATTAGTTCTACAGAAATCTTGGATCTCAGATTTTGGATGTATTCTGTACATTAGCCCATTTGATTTGGTTCAAATCACCTGTTGCCCTGTGATGCTCAGTTTCATCCAGTTAAAAGTCACAGACACAAAAAGAATTTTAATAGTATATTAAACAGGGCCTCCAATATTGGCATTTGTTCCTCAAGGACTAATGTGAGCAAAGCATTGCACTGTAACATCACTTTGGCTGATGATATGATGGCTGATGGTATGGATGGCTTGGTTCAGATGACAAGTTTGCTGAATTTTGTTGGCCATTCATGTTTTCCAAATGGAACCCAGAATTTCTTGGTGCTCAATAAAGTCAGGTTTTAAGACAACTATTTTCAAATATATGCAAATATCTTCAAAGCCATTAATTTGTCTGGAGATACCCCTTTTTCCTTTGACACATCCTTGGAGAATGAAATGTTTTTTGGAAGGAGATTCACTAAGTGTCCTGTCTCAGTACATTCAACCTCATTTTTGATAAAGAAAGTTTTAATGTTAATTTCACCAACCTAACAATCAACTTGACTTAAAGCAGCAGCAAATTTTCAAAAGAGCTTTCTCTTATGCCAGCATTAATTGCTTTAATGACTATTATTAAAATGCAGGCCAGAGGCAGAGGAATCCACATTCAAAGTGATTTTAAAAAGACGTCATACTTTTTCATCAACATTTCTTGTGTTCTTTAGACAGTGGATGAATGGTTGAAACAATAGCAAAAATCACAAAACTGGTTTAACCAGTTATAGGAAAACCCTGATCTCTGTTCAAATTATCTTCAGTTTTTTTTGAAGTTGAGAATCAGATCTTCAGGTTTAGTGAGTGAACTAAAATGATTTTGAAATAGGTCATTTTTTAAAAAGCCACCAAGTCATTTAAACCTCTCAGCCTTATCAATGGATTTCACCTGTAGCGATTTAAAACATTAGAGGCCAACACATGGCTAACGTTTACAAAAAGAAAAAGAAATGTTCTAGGCGAGGAGAACAAAGGGCTACCAGTTGCTGAAAATCTGTATTTAAACAACATCCTAGAAATAAAAGATTATTTTAAAAGACAGTGTCATTTTTCTGGAGGAATTCTGTATCCCAGAGAGGTGTGTTCTGTCTTATTCCGGCTCTAGTCCATTGGGGCCTTGACAGATGTTGCTGCATTGTAAACAAAATAAATTAATTAAAGGAAAATCAGAACATTGGCACTTTCATAATTGGCTAATCTACTGGCCCCCTAATATAATTAATTATGTTAATACAGCTGGCAGCTGCCATAAACGGAAAAATGCTGCTGATTAACTTGATCGGAGAGGACAGTTTTCCAAAGCAGAGGACGCAATCTGAAGCACCCCTCTTGCATTTGACTCATCAACATTTCAGAGAGATTTTCCCAAGACCCTCAGATAGTTTTCCCCTCTTTCTCCATCCTTTGCAGGCCAGACAAATAAAAGGAAGGAAAAACAGGTAATGGATTTGGTGAGTGTCTTTCCGGATAATGGGGTTGGAGAGAGATCAATTCTTCCCCTAAGAGACCAAGGAATCATTCTTACATCTCATTACCTATCTTGACTTATGACTGCAATTGAGCCCAAAATTTCCATCGCTAACCAAGACGGTTGTTAAATAAGGTTTACCCCGTTTTGCAACCTTTCTTGCTAAGTGAATCACTGCAGTTGTTAAGCTAGTAACACCGTTGAGTGAATCTGGATTCCCTCTTGACTTTGCTTCAGGGGTGGGATTTAAATTTCTTAACAACCGATTGTGTGGGCGTGGCCTAATTTGTGGGTGTCGCTTGGTGGTCATGTGACTGGATAGGTGTGGCTTGGTTGTCATGTGACTGGCTGGGCATGGCTTGTATGTAAATATTATAAATATTTATGTAAATATTGAATTTTTTATTAAAAAAGAGCAACTTTTACCCAAAAGCAGGCAAAGCAGGCAGGCAGATTGAGTTGCTCACAGAATCACAGATTCACTTAGAGATCTGTCTATCTGCAATCGGCTACCTGAGTCTGAAAAATAGAAGCTTCGGTCCTAAGGAAGGTTCAGCTCTGCTTTTAGATTAGCTAGAAAGCAAGAAATGCAACTATTTCCTGCTTTCTAGCTAATCTAAATCTCCCGGCACAGCAGAACAGCTGATAGTCGGGAAAAAGAAAAAGGAAAAATAGCAACTTAGCAGGCGAGTTTGATGGTGCGCATGTTAGGTAAGGAGTGAGTGGGAGGGTAGATGTGGGGAGGGGCCAGCCAGTGATGCAATTTGTTGATTCTCCAAACTGTGCAGAATCGTGACCACCGGTTCTATAGAACCAGTCTGAACCAGTTAGAATCCCATCCCTCCTTTGCTTGTCAGAAAGTGGCAAAAGGTGATCACATGATCGAGGGACATTGCAACCATTATGAACAAATGCCAGTTGCCAAGTATCCAAATTTTGATCACATGACTACAGGGATGTTGCAATGGTCATAAGTGTGAAAAACAGTCATGAGTTAATTTTTTCAGTGCAGTTGTAACTTCAAGCAGTCACTAAATGAATAATTATATGTTAAGGACTGCCACTACTGCAAGGACAACTTGACTAATTGTTTTTAGAAGTCCTGTCCTTAGGATGTTAGCTTTCTCCCATGCTTCAGACCATAATTTATAGTTAATTATTCTGGTTTCAAAGTACAGCTAGTCCTCAACTTACAACCACAATTGACCCCAAAATTTATGTTGCTACATGAAAAATTTGTTTAAATGAGTTTTGCTCCATTTTGTGACTTTTCTTGCCACGTTTGTTAAGTGAATCACTGCAGTTGTTAAGTTAGTAACACAGTTGTTAAGTCAATCTGGCCTCCCCACTGGCTTTGCTTTTCAAAAGGTTATAAAAGGGGATTGCATGACTCCAGGACACTGCAGCTGTCATAAATGTGAGTCAATTGTCAAGCATCCAAATGTAGATTAGTGAATCTGGGGATGCTGCAATGGTCATAAGTGTAAAAAATGGTCATCAGTCATTTTTTTCAGTGCTGTTGTAAACTTTGAATGGTCACTAAGTGAACTGTTGTAAGTCAAGGGTTACATATACTGTTTCTCCTCTTCTCCTTCTATGCAAAAATTTTATATATTGACAATATAATCTATGGCCAGGCTCACTGTTCTCTAAGCTCTGTGCAGTTGTGGCTTCAAATATGTGATTCACTTAATGACCGTACTTGATAGGTAAAAATGGTTATAAAAATGGTTCTGGGATGGACTCACCTAATGACTACATCACTTACAGATCAAAACTTTGGCCCCAAGTGTCATAGGTTAAGAACTAGGCCTAGGGACAACTTGCAGGCATGCCTGCAATCTGTCCTTTGGCTATTTCTTTTTCCTTTGGTTCTTTTTTTTTAAAAAAATATAAAATAAAAGCCGGGAAAGTTGCAAATGTGATCATGTGACCCTGGGTCTCTGCCAACTGTTGTAAAAATATAGGCTAGTTGCCAGAATTGCCTGCATTTGTGTCATCTTTGGGGATGCTGCAGTGATTCTCAGTGCAAGGACTATTGTAGGTCACTTTTTCAAGTGTTATTGTAACTTCAGACACTAAACAAATGGTTGTAAATGATGGACTACCTGTGTAGGAAGGTGTGTGTTTGGTTCCTGGCACAGTGTATTTTACTTAACCATATTAGTTTTTAGAATGTTGAAAAAGCACTACGCAATCTAAAACCATCTCTATCTATTGGACCCGACGGAATAGGTGCCTACTTTTTAAAAAAGCTATCAACTGCCATAGCAGAACCTCTAAGCATAATCTTTGAAAAATCTTTTAGGACCAGCTCCTTGCCTAACCTATGGCAACAAGCCATGGTCATCCCCATCTTCAAAAAGGGAGACACCAGCCTAGTTGAAAATTACAGACCAATCTCTTTATGCTCATCACCTGTAAAGTCATGGAATCAATTATTAACCAATCCATTATCCTCTACTTAGAGATAAACAACCTACTCTCTAATAAACAATTTGGTTTCAGAAAAAAACTATCCTGTAATCTGCAACTCTTACCTTGCAAAAACATATAGACTACACACCTTGATCAGGGCAAAGCAATAGACGCAATCTACATAGACTTCTGTAAAGCCTTTGATTCAGTGGTACATGACAAACTACTCCTAAAACTAAAATCTTACGGTATCTCTGGACACCTAAATAACTGGATAGAAGCATTCCTGTCAAACAGACAAATGGTCAAAATTGGGAGCGTCCTATCAAATTCTGTACCTGTCAACAGTGGTGTCCCCCAAGGCAGTGTTGTAGGACAAACTCTTTTCATAAATTACCTCTGTAATCATATCAAGAGCAACTGCGTTCTCTTTGCTGATGATGTAAAGCTATTCAACACCAGAGACAATATTGCTACCCTT
This sequence comes from Bungarus multicinctus, assembly GCA_023653725.1. Classification (NCBI taxonomy): domain Eukaryota; kingdom Metazoa; phylum Chordata; class Lepidosauria; order Squamata; family Elapidae; genus Bungarus; species Bungarus multicinctus. Next base: position 25,676,420 of record CM042835.1, on the reverse strand, counting down.
CAAAAAGACCTTGACTATGTATCAGAATGGTCAAACAAATGGCAACTTCAAATCTCAACAAATAAATGCTCTGTCCTACATATTGGCAAAAAAAAAATCAGAAAATAAAAAAAAGTGCTAGAGCCCACTGTAACTACATAGCCAAAAAGGCGTTAAGAGTTGTTAACTTAATCTTACATAGCTTTTTCTCTGGTAATATTACATTAATAACTAGAGCATACAAAACATTTGCTAGACCAATACTCGAATACAGCTTATCAGTCTGAAAACCACATTACGTATCTGATATTAACACAGTTGAGAAAGTCCCGAAATATTTCACAAGAAGAGTTCTCCGCTCCTCTACTCATTGCAGAATACCTTATGCCACCAGACTCTAAATTCTAGACCTTGAAAACCTAGAACTACGCCACCTTCGGTCCGATCTAAGTATAGTATATAAAATCATACATTGCAATGTCCTACCTGTCAATAAATACTTCAGCTTCAACCATAACAACACAAGAGCAAACAATAGATACAAACTCAAGGTTAACCACACCAAACTTGATTGCAGGAAATACGACTTCAGCCACAGAGTGGTCAATGTCTGGAATACTCTACCTGACTCTGTGGTTTCTTCCCCAAACCCCAAAAACTTTAACCTTAGACTGTCACCCCTTTCCTAAGAGGTATTTATGGGGTGTGCATAAGCACACCAACATGCCTACCGTCCCTGTCCTATTGTTTCTTTTATATTTTTTATTCTTTTTCTTATATATATCCATATATTCATGACTATGTTTTTACTTATACCTATTATCTTGTAAGTAATTAACAAATAAAAATAAATAAATAAATAAATTTTATTCCATCTATTTTTTCACATAAAACTCAAGATAGCAAACTTACCTAATACTCCCGCCTCTTCCTAATTTCCCCACAACTTCCCCCTACTTTTCCCTGTGAGTTGGGTTGGATAAGAAAGAGTGATTAGCCCAAAGTCACTGTCATGCACTTGTCAGAATGTGACTTAGAGGACAAAGCTGAACAGCTGACAGGGAGCGGGAGTGTGGCTCCATTGGCTGTGGAAGAAACTGGGGAAGGGCAAAGTCTGGCTGAGCAGAGCCGGGGAGAGATAGAACAAGGGAGAGAGAGTTCAGAGGAAGGCCTAAGCCCACCCCTTATTCATCTTAGGGCACGCAGGAAGGAACGGAGAGGAGAGCAAGATGGGTTGCGTGGCTTAGGGGGAGGAAAGGGCCCTGATTCCCTCCATTACTGCAGCTGGGAACACAGGGTTTAAAAAAGGCAAGCTGTGTGCAGCAAGCTGTTGGAAGTAAACGTGACTTTATCTTGTATCATCATGGCTTATCTGTGTTCCTGGCATCTTTCCAACTGTGTGAGTTTTGCTGTGCTTTCAAGTTTGAAATTCCTGCTCCTGCCCTGTCAAGCTAATTACTTCAGTTTGGTTTGTTTGGATTTTAAATTACAGTTTGTGTGTACCTTGTTTTGGACTGAATTTTCTCCAATTAAAGGCTGTTCCTGGGAGAGTTTTTCTCCAGCCGAAGGTAACCTGGACATTGGGGGCAAAGTTGGAGATAATCAAGGGACTCTTATTGCTTATGTAACTGTGTTGCCTTTATGCCACGCCCCTTTGGGTCATCACAGTCACCCAAATGGCTTTCATATCAAAGATGGGACAAGAACTCGTGGTCTTCTGGTTTCTAGCCTGGTTCCTTACCCACTACCCCAAACAGGCTCTGTTTCATTTACTTATTTATATTATTCTTCCGAATTGATGCTTTTTTACATAGGATGTACTAATAAACCCTTCTCCCGATTTGATCTTGGCCACCACATCAGCACAATTATGCTGGCATCCTTTCCTGCTGACTTAAGGCCTGGAGGAAAATACCTTAACAGGACTCTGAGCCAAGCCTGATCAAAAGAAAACAAAGAACAGGTGGCCTTGAGAAAGGATGTCTGTCGCACAGAAGCTCAAGAACTACTCTCTCTTGTTCGAAAGCAGACATCCCCAAACTTGGCAACTTTAAGACTTGTGGACTTCAGCAGAGTTGGCTGGAAAATTCTGGGAGTGTCAAGCCACAGAACTTTTTCCCATTCAATCAATAAGAATGAACTTCTGAGAACCAAACGTATCAAAAGGAATCCTTTATTGAGATGAGACAATTCATGTAGGAGTTCAAAGCAGCGTCTGAGGTCCCTCTGGCATACAGTGATAGATAAGGGAGTTTAGAACCCCTACCCTTATTCAATGTTTATTTAGGGAAACAAAAGCCAATATGTTAATTCCCTTCCCAGCCCTTCTGTAGGAAGGATCTTTCTCAGAGTTTCCCAGGGCATACCTAATTTCCCCCCACCCCCTTTTTAGAACGGACTGTTTTTTGGAGATTCCCCAGAACACTTCACTGTGGAGTTTTTATGGTCTTCTCATCTCATCTCCTGGCTGTGCCTCTCAGAGGTGTTAGGTTCTGGCCATCTGGCTTCTCTCCCCCCATTGTATCATGTGTGGGTATATAAATTTGATATAAGGTTAAATATATTCAGATTACATCAAGAAAGGATTTCTTTATCAGTTCCCCCCCCCCTTTTCCTCTTTCACTGAAGAAATGACAGATACACGGATCTGACATCCTGCCCTCCTTAAAAAACAGATAGGTCTACCTGGAAAAAACAAAAATCATGCGTCACATGTGCAATTCAGGATGGTTTATCAGGGTATTTTAGGTGGAACTTTCACAGTAAGGTGGGTGCTTTTATATGTCGTTTGGCTACCCACTCATTTTCTGAGGAAGGAAGGTGTTTCCAAGCTACTAAATATTGTGTGGATCCTTGGTGAGTGCGTGAATCAAGGATATCTTTAATTTCAAAATGTTGTTCCCCATGTACCACGATGGGGGTTGGGGGTGTGGGAAGGGGGGGTCTGAGGTTTGAAGTGATCTCCGGTTTGAGCAAGCTACAGTGAAATACTGAATGAATCTGCCTAAGTGTTTTTGGAAGACAAAGCTCTACCATCACAGGGTTGATAATTCTGGAGATGGGGAATGGGCCAATGAATTTTGGTGCTAATTTCTTAGAGGGTTGTAATGATTTTAAGAATTTTGTGGACAAATATGCACGGTCTCCAATCTTGAAAAGTTTAGGTTCACAGCGTTTTTTGTCTGCTTGAGTTTTGTAAACTGCTCTAGCTTCCTGTAAAGATAATCTTACCACTGGCCACATGTCTTGTAAATTATCCATCCACTCCTTAAGGGAGGGGATTTCAGGTTCTTTGGTGGGTAGTTCCAGCATGGGGTTGAATTCTTGGCCTGTGGCTACCTGGAATGGGGTGAACCCCATGCTACTATGGACTGGGTTATTGTATGCTATCTCTGCAAAAGGAAGAAGGTCAGTCCAATTGTCCTGCTGGTGATTAATAAAACATCTTAAATATTGTTCTAATACACAGTTCACTCTCTCCATCGATCCATCAGTTTGGGGATGACTTGATGACGACAATCCCTGGGTGGAGCCTAATAGATTTAAAAACACCCGCCAAAATTTGGATGTGAACTGAATACCCCTATCTGAGATAATCCGTTGGGGGGCTCCATGAAGGCGATAAATGTGTATTAGGAACATCTTTGCCAATGCCTTGGCAGTTGGGATCTTTTGGCATGGAATAAAGTGAACCTGTCTGGAAAAAAGATCAGTTACAACCCAAATGACAGTATTCCCAGCACTCTCAGGAAGCTCCACTATAAAGTCCATAGAAATCTCTTTCCAGGGAGCAGAAGGGTCTGCTACTGTTTGTAAAAGTCCAGGATATTTTCCTTGTCTTCTCTTTGCAGCAGCACAGGTGGGGCAGCTCGCAACATAGCTTTCAATGTCCTTTTTGAGAGACAGCCACTAAAATTGTCTTTTGATGAGATGCAGGGTTTTTACAAACCCAAAATGTCCCTCTATTTTGGAGTTGTGGCAGCATTTCATGAGTTCCATTCTCTGGCTTGCAGGGACATAAAGCTTGTTTTCTACCCAAACCAGTCCATCTTTGAGTAAGCAAGTGTTTCTATTAGCCTGGAGCCAGTCATCCTTAAGTAGTGCCTCCTTAAATATTGACGTTGTTGTGTCTTCAATCAGGGATGATTTTTTTTTCTCTTGTGCCTGGGTGATTACCTTGGCTGCTAGTTGGGTCGGTTGGATTATCGGTTTTATAATCTCAATCTTTTTGCTGTTGTATTGGGGTTTCCTGGACAGTGCATCTGCTAAGAAATTCTTTCTCCCAGGAAAATATTTGAGAATGAAATTAAAACATTCAAAATATTGAGCCCACCTTGCTTGTTTTTCGGAGAGTTTCCGTGGATTTCTCAGAGCTTCCAGATTTTTGTGATCAGTCCATACTTCAAAGGGGATTTGGTTTCCTTCCAGGAAATGTCTCCATGTGAGCATTGCCCACCGCACGGCATATGCCTCTTTCTCCCTTATGGCCCTTCTTTGCTCAGTTTCCGTCAATTTCTTGGATGTATAAGCGCATGGTTGTAATTGTTCACTTCCATTCTTTTGGAGGAGGACTGCCCCAACTGCAAGATCACTGGCATCTGCTTGGATGACAAAAGGTTGTTTGGGATCTGGGTTCTGCTGTGAACAGACGTTTGGGTTTCTTGAATGATGCTTGGCATTCCATTGTCCAGATAAGGGGTTGCCTAGGTTTGGGTTGCTCCCCCCCCCTTTGTTTTTAGCAAGTTCGTGATACGGAGGGCGATGTTTGCAAAAGCTGGAATGAATTGATGATAAAAGTTTGCAAACCCCAGGAAGCTTTGCAATTGTTTGCGTGTGTGGGGTGGATCCCAGTCCAATACAGCTTTTACTTTCTGTGGGTCCATCTCTATTCCCTCATGGGATATTCTATACCCCAAATAGTCAATTTTTTCTTGGTGGAACTCGCATTTGGAGAGTTTTGCATATAGTTTAGCATCTAAGAGTTTTGTGAGGACTGCACGGAGTAGCTTGATGTGTTCTTCCATTGTTTCTGTGTAGATTAAAATATCATCAAGATACACTAAAACCCCTTTATATAAAAATTAATGAAGGGTTTCATTGATCAATTGCATAAACATGGCAGGTGCTCCTTGCAGTCCAAAAGGGAGCACTTTAAATTGGTAGCATCCCAATGGTGTGTTAAAAGCTGTCTTCCCCTCATCCCCTTCCTTTATTCTGATGCGGTAATATGCCTCCCATAGGTCTAACTTTGAAATTTTTTTTCCTTTCAAGAGGTGGGCTAACATGTCCTTCATGAGGGGGAGTGGATACATATTCTCTATGCAAATGGAGTTCAATTTTTGATAATTAACGCAGAGACGGCGGGAGACATCTTTCTTTTCACGGAATAACACTGGGGCAGCTATTTTTGATCGGGCAGGTTCGATGAAACCCCTTTTAAGTTTTTATTGATAAATGCTCTGAGTTCTTTCAGTTCTCTGGGAGACATGCAGTACATTTGTGGTTTTGGGAGTTTAGCCTTTAGTAGGATTTCAATAGCACAGTCTGTGGCTCGATGGGGTGGGAGTTCATCACAAGCTTCCTCACTAAATGCTTGGGCCAGATCCTGGTACTCATTGGGGATGTTAATTGGTTCAACCGACTGTCCGGTCATGGCTGATTCTCTGTTCTCTTTCCCTTTCTTTATCCTTTCCTCTGAGCTTTTTGCAAATATTACGTCTCTCTGGAATTGTACGGTTCCTGTCCTCCAATTTATTTTTGGATTCCATTTCCGTAGCCATGTGAGACCTAGGACTAGTGGCTCTTCCATTCCTGGAGCTACAATGAATGTGAGCATCTCCCTGCGGTTTCCTAGTCTTATTTTCAATGGTTCTGTGGTAAACCTGGCTGGCTCTCCCCCCGCTATAATTCTATCTAATTGGCAGAAAGTGATGGGATTTTCCATTTCTTTCAGTTGGATTCCCAATTTATCTGCAAGGGAGGGTTTGATTAGGCATCGGGTGCATCCTGAATCCAGCAATGCTGCAACTTCCTTCCCCTTCCCTTGGCTGGGGATAAACAGTCTCAGGGGTAGGGTGATTGGTTCAATTGGATTGCTTACCAGTGGGTCATCTTTTGGATCACTTTTGGACTGGCTCAGGTCCCTTTGGAGCGTTTGGGATTCTTCCTCAGGGTTGGGTGGGGATTGGAATTCCACATCTACTTGGTCTCTCAGGCCAGTCTCCTTTCCTCGAGGGCTGGATGTTCCGGGTTTCCCCCCGATGGGTGGTCTAGCTTTCTGGCAGGAGTCTTCGAGTGGCATTCTGCTGCGCGGTGTCCCTCCTTTCCACACTTAAAGCAACCAGACATTCTTGGAGTCATGGTGGATTGGGGTTTGAAAACTTCCCATTTCCCCAGGGATGGGGATCTTTTGCAAAACTTACCTGTGCAGTACCGGTTTCGAGTCATGTCTATCTCCGCCTCCTCTGCCATCATGTACATTCACACAAGAGGTTTGGGGCCCCACGGGCCAGGCAGGCAGCGTATAGATTATCATTTAGTCCATCTTTGAACCAACAGACTAGGATATCCTCTGGCCAATCTACCCAGCTGGCCAGGTCACGAAATTCCTCGGTGTATTCTGCTACAGGGCGACGGCTTTGTTTTACGACTCTAATGCGGTCGCAGGCTTTTCTATTGGCAAGCGGGTCCTCAAAGCGGTGGTGTAGGGCCGTCATAAAGCGATCTAGGTTTCTTAATTCTGGGGCATTGACGTTGTGGAGTGTCACCATCCATCTGGCTGCTGCCCCTTCAAGGGCCAGGGTGACAACTCGTACTCGGGACCCCTGGATTGGGAAATCCCACCCATATTCTTGCATGTTAGGTGAGCACTTGCGCCAGGAAAAATCCCAGTTTCTGGGGGTCTCCATTGAATTTTACTTCCAAGGGCGGGATCTTCCTCTGTAGTTGTATGTTTCTAGCTTGGCCAGGGTTAGTTCCCTGATCTGGGGCGTTTAAGGGTTGGGTACCTGGTATGGCTGCTGGTTCTTCAGCTTGTCCTTCTTCCCGCTCAATCTCCACTGGATCCGGGGTGGCGGCTTGGGTTCTCTCATTTTCTGGTCCCCTCGCTCTCCTGCTTTGTCATCATTGTGCATTGAGGTTCTCCAGGGCTTCCCTCACTAGGCGATTTATGTACCGTCTCATTCAGTCGTCAGCCGGTGGCTCCTCGTCCCATTCTTCCTGATTCGATAGAGCCTCTAGCTCCAATTTCCACCTGGGTTTACGATTTCCTCGGGTGAGGGTTACTCCCCTGGTTCTTCCATCCCAGGTGTCTCTCTTTCCTACACCTATAGACCACCGAAGCTTGGTGGAGATTTCGCAGGCAGCCTCGCTGTCTTCGATGGGATGCATCGAGTCAGTATCTGACTGGGTAATTGTTGACATTTCTCCCCAGCATTCGGCTCCCCGTTGCTCCTTGCTGTATTCAGACATTTTTCTTCTCTTGCAGGGTCCCCTCAGTAGAGTGAAAGGTTTTAAAAAAAAAAAAAAAAAATTCCTCTCCGGGATGACCTGTATTGCAGACACTGCTTTATGTCAGGCTACAAAACTTTTTTCCATTCCATCAATAAGAATGAACTTCTGAGAACCAAACATATCAAAAGGAATTCTTTATTGAGATGAGACAATTTATGTAGGAGTTCAAAGCAGCGTCTGAGGTCCCTCTGGCATACAGGGATAGATAAGGGAGTTTAGAACCCCTCCCTTTATCTCAATATTTATTTAGGGAAACAAAAGCCAATATGTTAATTCCCTTCCCAGCCCCTCTGTAGGAAGGATCTTTCTCACACTTTCCCAGGGCATACCTAATTTCCCCCCCACCCTCTTTTTAGAACGGACTGTTTTTTGCAGATTCCCCAGAATACTTCACTGTGGAGTTTTTATGGTCTTCTCATCTCATCTCTTGGCTGTGCCTCTCAGAGGTGTTAGGTTATGGCCATCTGGCTTCTCTCCCTCCATTTTATCATGTGTGGGTATACAAATTCAATATAAGGTTAAATATATTCAGATTACATCAAGAAAGGATTTCTTTATCAGTTCCCCCCTTTTCTTCTTTCACTGAAGAAATAACAGATACAGGATCTGACAGAGAGTTGAAGTCTACAAGTCTTAGTGGCCAGTTTGGGGAGCCCTGTTCCAGAGCAAGGGATGCAGAATAATGAACCTGAGTTACAGAAAGGTAGAAGATGAGTGTTGAAGGCCGTGGTCAGAAAAGTCCAGATGTTGATCATTGTGGTGAGATTGAAGCTTCGCCTGTTTTTTAAAATATATTCTTATGTAAATGTGGATGCCTGGATTTGAATTTGGATTCCTGCTCTGCGCAGAACTCAACTTGATGGCTTCAAATACAGGTCATCCTTGACGTACAACCATTTGTTTAGTAACCATGGAAAATAATTACTTACAACCATCCTTGCACTGTTGACTGTAGCAGCACCCCCAAAGTCATGTGATCAAAACTCAGGCACTCGCCAATTGGTGGGTACTTAGAACTGTTGCAACAGCCTTTCCAGCTGGGCTCTGAGAAGCAAAGTCAATGGGGGGGAAAGCCAGATTTACTTAGCAACTGTGTGTGATGAGGATCACTTAACAACTCTAGTGGTTCACTTAACAATCATAGTAAATAAAATCGGGAAATGGAGCATGACTGACTTAGCAACCAACTTGCTTAGCCAGAGAAATTCTGGTCATAATTACGGTCGTAAGTCAAGGACTACCTATATCTAGGATTCTGGTTTAGATCCGAAGCAGTTTCCTGCAGAAGAGTTTACTCTTTGTTCCTTACCTTCTGTGTTCATCCAATGACTTGACACGTGGCAGTTTGAGCTCCCCTATTTTTCCACATCTGGGAGGAATAACCAGAAATCATCTAGCCAAATGCAAAAAACAGCTGTTAAAACGCTTGGAGTGATACAAGTCAGAACTAACCATTTCCAATAGTTATTTGGCCTGGAAAAACCACGTCTTGCTTCCTGTTTAAACCAGCAGGGGGCAGCAAAGCCCTGCTGAACCACACTTTAACAGAATTGGAGCAGGGTTTCCTGACACCCCCGCCCCCAAAAAACCCCGGAAAGTAACATCTGGAGAATTTGTAGCAGGGATTTTGGAGAAGCAACTCTTGAATTGGGTGTGAAGCAGCAAATTTCTGGGTTTCTTATCACTTGCTTGAGCCTCGTAAGAGTGATCCTGATGAACATCAACTCTCCAGGAGTTGAAAGAAAGACCTCTTGTATCCCTCCTGGAGATGCCATCTTTGTGGCATCTCCTTGCATCAGCCACTCAGCTCTGCTTACATCCTCCATGAGAGTAACTCATCAGTAATGACAACATGTTGCATCAACCCCCTATCATAACGGCCAGTTGCCAGGAGAGTTGCAGGAATACTATAGAATATAGATTTTTTTTTAATTGGCCAAGTGTGATTAGACACCAAGGAGCTGTCTCTGAGTGTGAGGTGTGATCTTTTCACCTGTCCACCTGTCATGGCCCTTTTCGATCCCGGTTTGGAAGAGAAGGAGGAGTTGGGACCAGGACCGTCTGATGGGGATGGCATGTCTCCCCTGGAATGTTTGGAGAGGCCACAGGGGCTGAGGACAATGCTATCCCAAGCCCCTCAGGCATTGGGGGACGTGGTCAACAGGACGGGGACTTGCCTGCCCTCACAGACTGGGGGGTGGGGTGGGGAGGATCCACTGATGACTGGTAGGGATGCTGAGAAGCAGAAGACCCCCCTCTGATAAGGAACAGCTTCCTCCCCCACTTGGTCCAAGGGCACGAAGAGTGGAGCGGAGGCAAGTTCGAAGGAGATCTGCAAGGCTGCATGGGAGAAGGCCGCCTCACCCCCTCCTCACAAGGAGCAATTGGTTTGGGTTAAGTTAAGCAGAGGCTGAGGGAGGGTTTCTTTGTGAGGAACAATTGTTTTGCTTTTGCTTACATTTCCCCAAGCTTAGAAAAACAATGCCTTGTATTATGTTTCTGCCTGTGGAATCTGATCCTTGCTTGAGGACTCTTGATCTTGTCTTGTGGATCTGGAATCTTGTGTATGACTTACGGATCTTGCAACTTGTTTCTGGACTTTCTGCCTTGGCGATTTAGCTCTGGTGATTACTAGCTTAACAATAAGGTGGACCTTTCTGGCTGTTGTAGGGCTATTTGATGTGGAATTAGCAGAACAAAAGAGACTCTACTGATGTGTTTATGACCAATGCCTAGGCGACATTGGTCATAACACAACCCTTCAAGGTATGCTAGGTTTAAAAAAAGGCAGATATCATAGGGATTCCAGGAATACTACAGGTAGTCCTCGACTTAGTGATAGTTCGAAATTATAATGGCACTGAAAAAATTGACTTATGTCTGTTTTTCACACTTACGACCGCTGCAACATTCTCATGGTCATATGAGACTGTTGGCAACTGATTCATATTTATGACAATTGCAGTGTCCTGAGGTCATGTGATCCCTCTTTGCCACCTTCTGACAAGAAAAGTCAATGGGAACCAGATTCACTTAACAACCATGTTACTAACTGAACAAGTGAGTCACTTAATAATTGTGGCAAGAATGTTGTAAAATGGGGCAAAATTCACTTAACAACTGTCTTGCTTAGCAACATAAATTTTGGGCTCAATTGTGGTTGTAAGACAAGAACTACCTGTTCTTTGGTGTTGTAAACCATTGTAGGATATAATAATGGAAGTTTGAAAGACTAACTCTGCCTCCTTTTACAGCAAACAGAATTAAAATAGGGTTGTTTTAAGTTTCGTTTTCATGCTTCCTCCTTTCCCAGTACTAAATCTCATGTTTTCCGTCCTTAATAGCGTCTTTTCCTTCCTTCCTTCCTTCCTTCCTTCCTTCCTTCCTTCCTTCCTTCCTTCCTTCCTTCCTTCCTTCCTTCCTTCCTTCCTTCCTTCCTCCCTCCCTCCCTCCCTCCCTCATCAATGTTAGAAATCACTGGATTTTTCTGAACTCCCGTTGATCCTTCATGTCTGGGTGGGGTCTGCTACTTCTCTTTTGTGCTCTGTTATCTGAGACAGAAAATCTGCTGGGTTTTTCTGTATGCAGAACCTGTTGCCTTCTGCTAAGCCAGCCGTGACCAGAAGCTGTTGGAGCTGCCTTCAAGAGTGCACAATGGATGACGTCATCCTCTGCTAGTGACAATCATGACAATAATGTAGCTGCTCTCAGGCCAGAGGTCACACCATAGTCCACAGACATGTTTCTCGACTTCAACCTATAAAATGTGTGACTTTCACTCCAGAATTCCCCAGCCAGCATTCTGGGAGCTGAAGTTGACATGGCTTAAAGTTCTTGAGAGTATGAAACTCTGGCCTACAGGATGATCTCCCCTCCCTCCTCTCTCCAACCCATCTTAAATCTCTGGAGTCTTCCTGCCTTGATGAGCCAGGCATGGCTGCCCTGAGCAGCAGCTTTTCCCACTTGAGAAGGCCAGATAAATCACAAAAGGCCACAATAAATTGACAGGACACCAGCTTTTTAGCAGAAGTCTCCAGATTCAGTTCCTGCTGTCAACATCCCGACTGACAAACACAACCAAAGCAAGCATGGTTGAGCTGATCCAATCTCTGAATGCAAAATTTTATTGAGCACATTATTTGATGAGGGCAAAACCAAATCTAGCTAATTAGCTAGATTTGGTTTTGCCCTCATCAAATAAGTTATAGGATAACTTATAGGATAGTTATAGGATATATAACTTATAGGATAGTTATAGGATATATAAGTTATAGGATTCATTAATGCTATAATTAATAATTAAGTTATAGGATTCATCCTCCCCTTATTAAAGCAGGTCACATTGTCGAATTTGAGTGTTATTGTATTTTTATGAGAAAAAAGTCTTTGGGTTTGGCAAACACCTGATAAAGTAGCTCTCACAGATCATCTTCTTGATGTCAGGAGCCTACATTCCATCTCATCCTGCACCCCCCCCCCCCCCGGCTCTTTGGCAAGCTTAGAAGTGATAATAGCATAAGCACGTTTCAAACTTGACACTTGCATTGGCATTTGAAAGAATGCAAGAAACCGGGGTGGGGGTGGGGGGTTGGGAGAGGCTGTTTCTACTTAGGAATTTCTATTTAGGAATCATATAGACTTTCACAGGATGAAGTAGCCCTCCCCGCTCTTGGTGCTTCCAAATAGGTTGAACTTGCCCTCTGGGAATTATGGAAGCTGAAGTACAAACATCTCTGGAGAGCATCAGATTGGGGAAGAAAGGGCTAGGTTGAGGTGAGTACCTTTTCCTTGATTATTATTTCATTAAACTACTGAATATTGATTTGAATATGTTAAGGAGGAGAATGCATATTGAAATCTAGCAAGAGGACAAATATTTTGATCATGCTTGCTGTTAAGAGACTGAGTGTGCCGCAATATCTACTTCTCCAAGTGGCAGGAGAATTCATTCTAGGGGTATCCGGGGGACAAAATAAGCCAAGATGGCCACTGCACTTGTACCGTCAAAGCCCTTTCCCCAGGGGGATTCAAATGTTTTAACAACCAGTTCTGTGGGTGTGGCTAGGTGGGCGTGGCTATGTGATTGGTCGGGCATTTCCTCCTCCTCCTCCTCCTCCTCCTCCTCCTCCTCCTCCTCCTCCTCCTCCTCCTCCTCCTCCTCCTCCTCCTCCTCCTCCTCTTCTTCTTCTTCTTCTTCTTCTTCTTCTTCTTCTTCTTCTTCTTCTTCTTCTTCTTCTTCTTCTTCTTCTTCTTCTTCTTCTTCTTCTTCTTCTTCTTCTTCTTCTTCTTCTTCTTCTTCTTCTTCTTGCAGCACTCCCCCCACCCTGTTTTTTGCCTCCTGGGCCTGAGGGAAGCCTCCTGGGGGGCATTTTTGCTTCCAGAAGGCTTCCCTGGGGCCCAGGAAGGCAAAAAATGGAGTGCAACCCCCCTGTGCTCAGGTTTTGGGCCTCCTGAGCCTCAGGGAAGCCTCCTGGATGAAGCAGTAAAAACAGTGAGGGGGATCCTGGATCATCGGAACAGCTGATTGTTGGGAGGGGGAAAAAAAGGAATACCTTAAGGAGTGACTGGGTGGGGTAGAACGCAGGCAGCGATGTCGCACATGCATGATAAGGACTGGCTGGACGGGGAGGGGAGGGGCTGATGGAGAGGGGCGGGGCCAACCAGGGGCATGATTTGCCGGTTCTCTGAACTGCGCAGAATAATAACAACCAGTTCTATAGAACCGGTCTGAACCAGTAGAATACCACCCCTGCCTTCCTCTCTCCAAATGTTATAGGTTCTCTTCAGCCTGCTTTGCCCTGACAAAAGTCTTCCCCCCAACAACCAATCATTCATTCCTGTTTGCCTGACCTCCAATGCCTTTTTCTGCCATATTGTACCCTGGACAAATTGAAACAGTTAATTTACCACACAATTGAGATTGTCTTCCTCTTACTCTCTTTTTTCTACTCCTGTCTTTTTTCTTGCCAGTTTTGCACTGTGAAGCTTGGGGAAAAATTTCTGCTGGATTGTGATGGAGAAGAGAGCAGTCAATAAATCTCTCGGCTGCTGTGGATGTGACCAGAATAATCTCCCTGGCCAGTCGAGAAACATTGGCCAGGATAGCTGAAAACTGACTAGAAAACTGCTAGGGATCCTGCTGCTGTTCCCACAGAGTGATCCTGCCCCCCCCCCCCCCAGCAAAATGCCCCCATGGACCTCCCCTGATTCATTTTGATGCTTTGCATCAGTTGCAGTTGGCCAGTTAGTGAGTTTCTGGCTTCCTGCGCACATTGAGCTTAATTACTGTTATTCTTGTTTCTGTTCAAACTCGAAGCATCGTTAGGGACCCCACACACCCACTTCATGGTTTGTTCCTGTTGCTCCCCTCTGGGTGGAGATCTCAAAGTATCTATAGCAGGACTATTAGATTCTGTAACGTCTTTGTTCCTTATGCCATCTGTCTTGTAAACTTGCAGGATTCTTTTATTTCACCATGTATAGATATATTTTTGAATTAGACTGTAATGTTTCTGTGTGTCATATGTGTGTGTGTATGTGGACATATGCATAATGGCTATCTTTTGAGAGTTGAATGCAATGAAATTTCATTTTAATGTATGCTGATTAATTTACAGTTAATGTAAAAATAATGTTTTATTCTATTCTACTCTACTCTACTCTATTCTATTCTTAGTGCAAATCCAGACTGCTTGAGTAACTTGCAATACAGTGAGTTTACTAAAGATGCTTAATTCACTTAGTCACTAACTTCACTGTGCATTCCTACTTCTGGATCTATCAACAGACTTTAGATGTGTAGGTAGTCCTCCAGTTACAGCCATTCATTTAGCAATCGTTTGGAATTACAAAGGCATTGAAAAAAATGACTTACAACCAGTCTGCACAACTTACAACTGTTGTAACACCCCCACGGTCCTGGGATCAAAATTTGGGCAAAATAACTAGCATTTATTTATTTATATGCAGCCCACCTCACTATCAAGTGAGTCTGGGCTACATATACATTTACAATGGCCACAGTGTCCCGAGGTCAAGTGATTGCCACCTGCAACCTTCCTAGCTCACTTCCCACAAGCAAAGTCAATAGAGGGAGTCAGATTCACTTAATTCCACATGTTTCATTTAACAATTGTGGTGAGTCCCTTAATAATGGTGGTGAAAATGATAGTATAACCGGGCACAACTCAATTAATAATTACCTTGCTTAGCATTGGAAATTCTGGACCCAATTGTGGTCAAGAGTTCAGATTTAAAAAAAGGTGAAGGTAAAGGCTTCTCTTGTCCAGTTGTGTCCGACTCTTTGGGGTGATGCCCATCTCTGTTTCCTAGCTGAGGGAGTCAGCATTGTCCAAAGAAGCTTTCAAAGTCATGTGGCCAGCATGGCTATATGCTGAGACACACGAAATACTGCAACCTACCCAACAAAATGGTACCTATTTATCTACTTGCATTTGCATGCTTTTTAATTGCCAGGCAGACAGGAGCTGGGGCGAGAATGGGACCTTACTCTGTCATGCAGTATTTGGGTTTCAAACTGCCAGCTTTCCGGTTAACAAGCCCAGAGTCTTAAGCTCTAGGCCACTGTGCCCTTCAAAGTTTGAGGACTACCTGTAATTGTTGTCCATCTAAGACCATTCCTTCTTGTATTGGGTCACAGCTGCTCTAAACTAAGTTGGGTGGGGACAGGGGGAAGTCAAGGGTTGGAGAAGATTGTTGTAGAGGCATTGAAGCTCTGTCCTACCATACATTGTTTGTACTCCTTGATGTTGATTTCTATGGGCCAGCAAGTCTTGCTGATTCACTTTCTCTCTTGCCTTATTCTCATCCTGTTTAAAACAAAGGAACAGCCCCAGCTGGCCTGCAGTGCTTAGAGCCTCTACATCCAACAAGTAACAGGAACAACTAGAGCAGAACAAAAACAACAACGGGGAGAAAAACAATACTTAAACAAATTCCCCTACCTCAAAGATGTAGACAGACTTTCTGGACTTTGACACATCTGGTCAAATGTCCTTAGGATTCATAGGCAGCCTTCCAAATATTGCTTCTCCTTCTGTAGATGGCAGAAGGCTCCTAGCAGAGCAGGAATCCACAGCCATGAATGCAACCAGGTTGATGGTGAAGTGCAGTTTCTTTTTCCCCAGGATGGAAATAAATAGTTTCCAGTTTTCAATTCCACAGTTGATCTTTCATGCTCAGCATGGCTCTGCATCCTCTCTCTTCACCTGTCCTGATATTTTTTCCCATGTCTTTTGCTTCGTGTTGCATCAGGAAGCATGATAACATTGTCCTCTTTTTAAAATTGGCTCCACTCCGGGGTTTTTAATGCTAGTCTGTCATACAGAAATCCAGCAGCTAAAGCCTTCTCCCTTACTTGTTAGAAACTGATCCCCTTTTTAGTAAGTGAGGAGGATGCAGGTAGGATGGGGTGGATGAGAGTGTCTTCAGCAACTCCTATTTGCAGGGCATAATTATTGTCACACCAAAGGCTTATTAGTAGATTTCCAGATATAGACAAGCTACCTTGAAGTCTTTTTTTGGAGACCTTCCAGAGATCCTGGTCCATGGCTGTACCTCCTGCCAGTACCTTGGATACTGTCCAGTGGCAGACCATTATTGTCACTGAACTCCAATCAATATGGGATAATTAGAAGAGAACCAAGTAGGTAAGCTAGATGTCAAGTGATGCTTTGCTATTTTCTCCCTGTTTATAGGACTCAAGGGGTAGATGAAGAACAAAGAGCTCTCTAAGAAGCATCTACCCTGATATAGCAATAGGAATAGCACTTAGAGTTACATAGTGCTTCATAGTGCTTTTACAGCCTTCTCTAAGTGATTTACACAGTCAGCATCTTGCCCCCAACCATCTGGATCCTCATTTGGAATCTCAGGAGAATAGAAGGCTGAGTTGACCTTGAGCCGGTCAAGATCAAACTTCAGGCAGTTGGCAGAGTTAGCCTGCAATACCACATTCTAACCACTGCACCACCATGGCTCTTCCACTGGGATATTGTATTGGCATCACCAACTAATAGCAACTTTCCAGTTTTTCAGCCATATCTGGGAATGCAGAGGATCCAATGTAGGATCTTCTCCAGACCAAACAGGTGTTTTTTTTTTAATGAGTTATAGCCCTTGCTTTGCTTCCCTTATAATGGATTTCTTGGATCTTGGGCCACCTCTGGCTGTTCTTCCTTGTTCCTCCCCAATCGTCCACTTGGTCCCAATCGTTCTTCAGCAAGGAATTCATAATATGATCTTTCCAAATTCTGATACCAGAGACATTTTTTGAACAAATATATGGTTTAGATCCACTAGTATGTTTACAATATTCTGACACAATACTCAGTACAGTAGAAAAAGAAAAAAACAAACAATAATGAAATGAATACATCAATAGGGCGAAAAAGACTTGTGGGCAACTCTATTTTCTGGAGGCACAAACTGGGAAGGATGAGCCACTGGAGCACAACAGTGGTTGCCCTGCACTGCCAGGTAAGCAGGGAGTGAACGGGCAAGCAACCTACACCTACACAACACCAGGCGCACCTGGCTTTTGGTCTTTAAAATCCTCAACTATAGGATAGGAAGGACAGTTGCATGTCTAAGGTCATATGCAAAGTCAGATTACCCAAGCCCTCCCTTCCTTTTGCACTGGGTACTTAATGTTTATTGATCGATCAATCAACCAGATCCAATCACAAACTACCGTAGCATTTGTATTGGGGTGGGATTCAAAAATCCCAGGAACTGGTTTGCTGCCTGGTTGCTGGGTGGGCGTGGCCATGGTGGGCATGGCCTACTGGAACTTCCTGTTTCTAGCTTCCGGTGGGCCTCCAGAGCCTGGGGGAGGCCGTTTTCACCGTCCCAAGGGTCTAGAGGCCTCCCCTGGGCCTCTGGGAGGGCGAAAACAACCTTCCCCGGACTCTGGAGGCCCTCCGGAAGCCAGAAACAGGCCTGTTTCTGGACTTCCAGAAGGCCCATTTTCCCCCCTCCCAGAACTTCCACGCGGACCCTGCACCCTCTATAGAAAATGGGCCACATAGAGACTCCTGGGAGAGGTGGGAGGTAGGGGCGGGGCCACCCAGTCAGTTGAAATACTGGTTCGGCAAACCAGCTGTAACTTTAACATCCAGTTTGCCCAAACCGGTCCGAACTGGTAGAGTCCCATCCCCTGATCTGCATGTTACAATAGACCATAATAGATACAACATGTCAAGATACAGGAACAGTATTCAGTAAAATATTCAAATAAGATCATCACCTTGGCAATTGACCCCATTATGGTCTGGGTAGGAAATGCTCACCTGGTTGGTTTATTTATAAGCCTGACAACCTTTTTGACTGCCCAAGTATTGGTACCTTGAGGGAAAGGCCTCTTGATGGGTATCAAGTTAATGTGTTGTCCTGTTGATTAGTGGCTCTAAATGCTGCACCCTGGCCAAGGCACATAGTTAGTGATCTAAGAGAACATTTGTGGTATTTTCTACACATGAAGGACATTTCCTCAATGGATACTGACTTTGATGGACTTGCCTGTGTTTGTCTGTAGAATCCAAGAACTCAAATCTTGCTCTACCTTTTTTTGCTAGAGAGAAAAGCTGTTTGTATTTTAAAAGCAAGAGTTGGAAACCGAGGCTGAGAAGAGAAACAGGGCAATCTCCAGAATTCATGGACTCAAATCCTCAGGGATATGGGGAGGGGGATGCATTGGGATGGGAAGAATTGAGAGAGGATTGAAAATCTGTTTCTGGAACAATGGAGGGAAAAACATTTAGCTACAAATATTCCATAAAATATTTTTGACTTTGGGTATTTAAGTCTCCAATCTTTGATAATTATTGTTTATACAAACTCAGTTCCATTTTTTGTGTGTGCAGCTCAGGACATCTGAACACCAGAGTAACCTCTCACCAGAAGCAGGCCAACATCATCCTGTGATCTATCAGATCCTTATCTTTTCCTCTAGGTTTTTCTATTGCAGGCTCTTTTAAGTTGCTGCCTGTAATTTTAGCAGGTCTATATTTTTACCTCCTCCCCGATGAATGTCTTGCATGTGACTACTTAACATTAAAAAGAAATGTTTATCTTTTCTTTACTTCTTTTCTTTTCAAATAAAGGTTGGTTCTATTTATACCTTGTGAGACTGATCTATCTTCCAAAGGAGTGTATGGAGATTATTTTCCTAGTTGCATGTCTTAATACTGGTGCGAAGAAGTGGTGCAATATTTCATTTTCAATCAGACTTACTTTTAATTTGCCAGGTTATGTGGATACATCTCATGCGCTAGGGTTAAGGGGAAGGAATACCAGGCAAAGGTATGCCCCAGAAGGAGCAGTAATATGGGAGCAGTAACTACTGGGTTAGTTGGACGAGGACAAGGTATATGGATTTGGAGGGTTCCTGGACCAGCCTTAGGCACCATGACTTCAGCTCTGCCATTTCACAGTGAAAACTTGTTTTGTAATACCGGTAGCTGATTCGGGGGAGAATTTTGTATAGTGGTGGAAGGTGCTCGCCTAGGAACCAGTAGACTGTGAATTCTAAACCTGCCTTAAGCATAAAAGCTGGCTGGGTGACTTTGGGCCAATCACCAGGAAAGACTATGTGTTCTAGTCTTGCCTTAGGAATGAAGGCCAGCTATATGACTTTGGGCCAATCATCAGGAGATGGTGAGTTTCAGTCTTGCCTTAGGTATAGAAGCTGGCTGGGTCACTTTAAGCCAATCACTCTTTCTCAGCCCAACCTCCAACTTACAGGATTGTTGTGGGAAAAATAGGATAAGGAAACAGTATTAGGTATGTTTATCTCCTTGAGTTACTTATAAAGGGTTAAAAATCAATCAACCAACCAACCAACCAACCAACCAAGACTTACTGCAGTGTTTATGAGACAGCATATGCTTGTTGGACTCCCTCCAAACAATATTGAGATACCCAACAAAGAGATGCACTCATATTTATACTTCTTGGAAAGGTAGGAGAGACTAATGCATAAGCAACAAATGATGTCAGCATACATGTTCATAGGTAAAGGGTCCCAAGTCAGTCACTATATGTAACAGAGTTCAGATTATATCTTTGTGTCTGTTTTCCTTCAGAAACAAACAAACAAACAAAAAAGGTATGTGTGGGAAATAGAGCAACAAAGCAGAGTGGGAAAACTCTCCCATAAATCAAGTGAAGGGGGGAAGACTGGCAATGCCAGACACCCAAAGAAAAATATTTCCCATGGCAAAGTTTTGGGATTGTTCCAGTAAGATAACAAACTGTGGCCTTACATCCCTATATATCAACTTGATACAATCGATTCCATTCATCTGAGAACTGATTTTCCCCCACAAGGAGAGAGCAGAAATGCCCAAATCAGCTTTGGGGTGAATTCTGCTGACCCAAATGGCTGATAATGCTGTCTCCGTGTTCATAATAATTGCTTCATCTGTGCATTTGCACACATCCATTGTTATAATACCAATAACTATATTTATTTATTTATTTATTTAAAATTCTTCTATATTATTTCTCAGTATAGAATACCATTACTCCTACCAATATGCAGTAGTTTACAATAAGTATAAAAACTTTTCAGAGTTTTTTTTTTAATTGTGTACAATCGATGCATTTAAATGCATATGTAGGGAGAGTCAATAGCAATAGAAATACGAAAATTAAAAAGGCTTGGTAGAAAGGTGGAATCTAGTACATTTTTTCCCTTTTATAGCAAGCATAACTAGGCAGGAGAAATGATAAAAAGGTCATAACTACCATGTTTCCCTGAAAAGAAGACCCAACCAGAAAATAAACTCTAGATTTTTTTCAGGATGCTCGTAATATAAGCTCTACCCCCCAAATAAGCCCCAGTTAAGATCATCAGCCAGACACATTTAGTACTGTATCCAGCCAAAATAAGACCTAACTGGACAATAAGCCCTAATTCATCTTTTGGAGCAAAAAATAATATAAGGTCTGGTATTATTTTTGGAGGAACACGGTCGTAAAGTAAATAAAATTCTGGTTAATTGTAACATCTCAGATTAAGTGGGTGAACAGTTATAAGAATGCCTTTTTGTTTTGACAAACAGTTGAATAACCTGGTGAGAATAAAAATATCAGAGAGAGAAATCTTTGAGTTTAGAGAGCAGCATTTGAGCTGGATTTGATCTGGGCAACAGGCTGATTTACAGAAAGCAAAGAAGGGTGAAGTAATTACATGTATTAACTCAATCCTGAGATTTTTATATTTCCAGATGTTTATATTCCATCTCAATCATCTGCGAGCAGACTGCTGGACAAAAGAAATGAACTCATAATAAAAGACTTACTATCTTATACGTTCATGTAGATTTTTATATCACTAGAATATAAAAAAGATGTGGAGACTCTAGAAAGAGTACATAGAAGAGCAACAAAGATGATTAGGGGATTTGAGGCTAAAACATATGGAGAACAATTGCTAGAATTGTGTACGTCTAGTTTAATGAAAAGAAGGAATAAGAGTGACATGATAGCAACGTTCCAATATTTGAGGGACTGCCACAAAGAAAAAGGGGTCAGCCTATTTTCCAAAGCACCTGAGGGCAGGACAAGAAGCAATGGATGGAAACTAATGAAGGAGAGAACCAACCTAGAATTAAGGAAGAATTTTCTGACAGTTAGAAGAATGGCTTGCCTCCAGAATTGTGGATGCTCCAATAATGGAAGTTTTTAAGAAGTGATTGGACAATCATTTGTCTGAAATGGTACAGGGTTTCCTGCCTAAGCAAGGGGTTGGACTAGAAAGATCTCCACAGTCTTTTCCAACTCTCTTATTCTGTTATTCCAGGGCTCCCCAACCTCTGAGTTGGAGATCAGCACTAGCATGCTGATTAAATATTACTAACAACAACTGCAGTCATTCACTTAACAACTGGCAAGAAAGGTTCCCAAATGGGGCAAAACTCACTTAACAACTTAGCTTAGCAATGGAAATTTTGGGCCCAGTTATAGTAATAAATTGAGACCTATCTGTAATTTTTTTTTAAGCAGAGAAGGGTCATACTTGTATCATTTGCATGGGAGAGACAAGGAAACCTGAGTTTGGAGATTTGTGATGTTAAAAAAATGTAGAAAGAAAATCCTAGAAAAAGATATTTGCAAACTACTTAAATCTGTTTTTAAAGCAACTCACTGAAATTTTCCTTGTACTGTTACCAGGGTCACATTCAGGACAACCAGTTGCTAATCTTTTTTGTATATTTCTGTTTTATCTCTTCTTTTTTTATATTCTCCTTTCCTTCTGAATGACCCTTTCCTCACCTTAGACTTGAAGGTTGCTGGATGAACATACGGAACATTTCAGAACCAAAGTAAAATCAATTCCATGTATTATTTTTTAAATAGAGAAATGCTGGCTTTTGGCTCACCAGCAGTCAGCTGTGCCACTTTTGAACTAGTCCCAATAAATCACACTTCAATGAGAAAGTGAAAAAGTGATCCCCTGCTGCCTCCAGTGAGCTATTCTCAAATGAACCGGCATTAAAATTTTGTTTAATGGAAACATCAAATCAGTTCCTAATGGTAATAACTGCTATTAAATCAATAGTGCTTCCTAATATTTTTTTCTTCCATTCAACCATGTCCAATTCTCACAGACTAAACAGATAACAGAGTTGGATAATCAGAATTGGAAGGGACCTTGTAGGTCATCTAGTCCAACCCTCTGCCCAAGCGGGAGATCCTACACCATTTCTGACAAATGGCAGTCCAATCTCATCTTGAAGGACTCAGGTGATGGCGCTCCCACAACTTCTGAGGGCAAGCTGTTCCATTGGTTGATCGTTCTCACTGTCAGAAAGTTTCTCATTTCCAGGTTAAATCTCTCCTTGTTCAGTTTCCATCCATTATTCCTTGTCTGGCCTTCAGGTGCTATAGAAAATAGCTTGATCTCTTCCTCCTCTCTGTGGCAGTCCCTCATATATTGGAAGACTGCTATCATATCTCTCCTGGTCCTTCTCTTCACTAGACTAACCAGGCCCAGTTCTTGTAACCGTTCTTCATATGTTTTAGTCTCCTGTCCCCTAATCATTTTTGTTGCTCTTCTCTGTACTTTTTTCTAGAGTCTCAACATCTTTTTTATAGTGTGATGACCAAAATTGGATGCAGTCCTCTATGTATGGTCTTACTAAGGCTTTATAGAGTGGTATTAGTACCTCACTTGATCTTGATTGTATCCCTCTGTTAATGCAATTTAGGTGTCATGACTCCAAAGACGAATAGGTTGGAGCCGAGACAACCAAGGTGCAATACAAACATGATTAAGCAAGCACCTTACATTGACTGTGTTTCAACATTAAGATGGAGATCCTCAAATGACAAACATCGATTACCTGGCGAGGAGCGGTGACATACTGAAGATGCATGGATGCATAACACGCAGGTGGTGGTGCAATAATGGTGCGGGACACATAGTGGTTAGGGTAGATTATCACTGAGGTGCATAGACTTACCATTAAGTAACATACAGCTACTAAATTTTACTTTAAAAGTTTTTCGTTTCTTTAGAGAGGACAGATGTTAGGCATAACAAACGGCCGGAAGGTGATTACACTAATTATGTAATTATCCAAGTCGATAATATGTATAAATACAGCTCTGGGTTGTAGTGAAAACCAGAGCTGACTTTAAACTAATTTTAATCACTGTTACCTGTTGTTTATGGTGTGGAAGACGAATAAAAACAACTTCACTGAAGATACACGAGTGAGTTCATTTATTATTGTTCAAGCCCTCAAGATCGGACGAACAGCTGACATTAGGATTGCATTAGCTTTTTTGGCTGCTGCTGCATACTGCTGGCTCATATTTAGCTGGTTGTCCACGAAGACTCCAAGACTACCTGGACAAGCCCTTGCAGTTTTCTTGGCAAGGTGTTTCAGAAGCGGTTTGCTATTGCCTGCTTCCTAGGGCTGAGAGTGTCTGTCAACTGTTCCATCTTGGTCAGTTAGGAAAGAAAGATTCCTGGCCCATTGTTTGTCAAAGATATACTTTACTAAAGCCAAAGTGGTTAGAGAAGAGGCAAAACAGAATCTAAGCTTTTCACATGCAAAAGATCCAATTAACTTCCCTTTGTTCCCAGCCAACCTCCTGGTTATCAGTCAATGTCCAATTAGGTGCTACCAGATTGTTTGGGGAATACCATGTTTCTTGTGTTAGCAGGTTCTGCATTATTTTGATGTGACCTGGAGACAACTGGTGCTTGTCACTGGATAGGACAGCTTGGTTTCAATTCCTCCTGGTTCCCTCCCTGCATCCCTAGCCCCACTGCTCCCTCCCCGCATTACTAACATCAGGCTGCCCGCTTGCAATGCATATTGCGTAGCTTTGCTGAATGGCAGCCATGACAGTGACTGGTCTAAGGTCATTCATCTGACTAAGGCAAGACTAGAACTCCTGCTCTCCCAGTTTTTAGCTTTAACCATTAAACCGAGCCATCTCTCCCCCTTCTTATTATAACTGCAGAAATGCAGGAGAGAGGGTGTGAAGAACTTGCTAAATTAGATATGATGTTCCTTACTTAAGCATGTGGATTACTCCTGCTAATCTGGGCTGAAAGATAAAAATTCAAAAATTAGGATTTAGGATTGAAGGACAGAATGATCCTTTCAAGCAGATAGGAGCATGGATGAAACACTTGCTTACATCAGCTTACATCAACCAGAAGTATTGGATGGAGACATTTTTGGGAGTTCAGATTATATGTTTGCATAGGCTAAAAGTTAAAGCGTTGGACTTAGGCCAATTGGGGGTTAGAGTCCAAGCTGTTTTGTTTCATGATAGAGTTGAAAATGTTTCTCAATTAAAACATTTTCTGACGGAGATTGAGTTTTTATTTGTAGAATTAATTAATAAAAAGTAGAGGCTCAAAAGAGAAGGCTCGAGCTTAATTTTTTAAAAAACTTATAACTCTATAGTTAATATAAAGTTAAATGGTTAATCTACACAACCACTCAATCAGTTTCCATGTTGTCTTCAGGGGCAACGGCACATAGTATGCATGCAGTAATCCTGATGATAAGTGATCATGGCATGAATGACTATGAGAAAGGTTTCCTGATGCAGGAATGGGCACATAAGATGGATTTGTAGGAAGGACGTCTGGGTCACAGCTGCCACTTCTTTTTGCAACTTTGGTCTGTCTAGGGTACAGAAACCGCACTCAAAACAAAATATGGAAATCTTTGGTCCGGGTGATCCCCCCCCCCCAAACCCATAGTCTTGTTTAGTTGAACTTGAGCTTGCTTTCCCCTATCCATATGTCCTTGGCCTCCAATATCAAGAAAGAACTGCAGGGACATCTTTGGGATGGCTCAGTTGTATGACTGATTATCAATGATTTAGATGAGGGGATACCAAGCTGGCAGGAATAGGCAACGCTCCAGAAGATAGGCATAAAAAACAGAAGGATCTTGACAGACTTGAACATTGGGCCTTATCTAACACAATGAAATGCAATGGTGAAAAAAGTAAAGCATTTAGGAAGAAAAACCAAATATAGAAATATAGTATAGGTGGTACCTGGCTCAACAATATTAACTGTGAAAAGGATCTTGGAGTCCTAGTGGACAATCACTTAAATATGAGCCATCAGTATACTACAGCTGCCAAAAAAAGCCAATGCAGTCCTAGGGTGCATTAACAGAGGAATAGAATCAAGATCACATGAAGTGTTAATCCCACTTTATAATGCCTTGGAAAACTGCATCCAGTTTTGGTTGCCACAATGTGAAAAAGATATTGAAACTCTGGAATGAATATGTTTCTCCTCCAGAAGAATATGAGTTTATTTTAAGCCCCTTTCAGACTTACTTGTGTAATTTATATAAAAAAATCGAAAGGAATTCTTCCACTCGTTATACTCCACCTCCATCTCCTTTATATACCTTGAAACAAATACAATTGAACAAAACGCACTAAAACTATAATATTATGTGGCCTGGAGATTGGACTAGATCCCAGATCTTGATTAAAATACAAATATTTGTGAAAAAACCCTGAAACATCTACAATTATAATGTAATTTTATTGTAATAAATTCTCAAAATAGGAAAAGAGAGAGAAAGAAACAGAAAGTGATTGTGGCAAGAGTCACAGTCATAACTATAAACCAAATAACATACTATTCAGGGTCTTGGACTCCTCTGAATCTGATTCAGAGACTAAAGAAGCTGAGCAGATGTTCAGTTCAGGTGTTCAGCTGGTCAGCCACCAACTGAAAGCACCTTCTAAGAAACACTCAGCTGGAGCAGATGAAGGCTGACTCAGATCATGAGGGATTGACATTGATAGGTATCTACCTCAGGAACATGCTGGTGGCTAAGAAGGACAGGAAGAGGCAAGCAGGAAGAGAGGGCACAATTTCCCCTAATTATGCCACACCAGCAATTTGGACCATATATTTCTTCCCTTGTTGGAAACCGTCTTCCTGCTTCTGACTTTTGTTTCTGCTTCAAATACTTTTCGTTCTGTATTGGAGCCTTGGCTCAGCTCTAGAACAGTGATGGTGAAACTATGGCATGAGTATATGGAGATTCTCAGTCATCCAGGTCATGGTTGTCCCAAAGGTGCTTTCTTCCATTTCCTACCATCCAGTCAGAGCTGAAGAAGCTTTTTTAAAAAATTTGCATTTATATGCCGCCCTTCTCCGGAGACTCAGGGCAGCTTACAGTCTATGGAGCACCATGCTAAGTGCTCGGCAACAGCCTTCATTCCATTGTATATGCCTGCTTATTACTAGGGCTTTTGCCCCCCCCCCCCAAAAGCGGCATTTTTTACAAAGTCAGCTTATTGCCCCCAACAATCTTGGATCCTCAATTTACCTACCCTGAGAGGATGGAAGGCTGAGTCAACCTTGAGCCTGGTGGGATTAAGTGCGAGGTGATTAACAGCCTGCACCACCAAGGCTCTTGGATGAGAAGTGAAACATCTTCAAAGAAAAAAACAAGAAAAGCCCACTTGCCTCCTGAAAAAGCACGTTTGGGACAACCATGACCTGGATGACTGAGAATCTCCATAGACTTTTAGCTATGAACTTTGGGATGAACACTGTTTGAAAGGGGTGGGAGTATAAACAGATTTTTAGAAAAATAGCAGACTACAGGAACATTTGCACTACTCAGGTGACCCTGAGGACACAGATAAACCTCCAAGTTTCTCAACGACCCTCTAAAAGGGGGCAAATGGCCAGCTGTCTGCAAGAAATATAAATCCTTCCATTCCCCACCATTCAGTAGCCTTTGCTTCTTGGATGAGAAGCAAAATGTCTTCAAAGAAAAAACAAGAAAGTCCAATTGTCTCCCAAAAAAGCACCTTTGGGACAGCAATGACATGTGGGTTGTAGGTAGCATGCTGGTTTTGGTGACACGGCAGCTCTTCACATCAGTGGTGGGATTCAAATTTTTTTACTACTGGTTCTAAGTGGGTGTGGCTACGTGGGCATGGCTATGTGATTGGGTGGGTGTGGCTTTTTTGCAGCACCATCCCACCCCATTTTTGGGCATTTCTGGCCTCAGGGGAGCCTCTGGGGGGTGTTTTTGCTCCCAGAAGGCTCCCCTGGGGCTCAGGAAGAAAAAAAATGGAGCATAGGAAAAAATGGAGCATAGGAGTGGCATGCAGCATTCCTCCACGGTCCGTTTTGCGGCCTTCCTGGTCTCAAAAGAGCCTCAAGGGGGGTGTTTTTACTCTCAGAAAGCTTCCCTGCTGCCCAGGGAGGCAAAATATGGAGGGGGGCTGTGCCCCTTCCCTCCATTTTTTGCCTTCCTGGGCCTGAGGAAAGCCTCCTGGGCGAAGCAGTAAGAAGTGAGGGGAATCCCAGCACAGCTGTTCGTAATAACAGCTGATTGTCGGGAGGTAAAAAAAAGAAGAAATATCTTATTGAGTGAATGGGTGGGCGAGCATCGGGCATTGGGCAGGTTGGGTGAGTGAGCGAGCGAGTGGTGACCAGGTGGCCGGGTTGGGGGCATGGCCAGCCAGAAGTTACTATCGGTTCGGTGATCCATGCTAAATCCTTGCTACCGGTTTGACTGAACCAGTGCGAACTGGTTGAATACCACCACTGCTTCACATCCTGTAGACATTCTGAGTGAAGATGTCATGCCCTTGGTGGAGACTGACTCTGAGGGAGAGGAGGAACAGCTGACAGGGAGTGTAAGTGTGGCTCCGGAAGTTGTGGAGGAGGCTGGGGAAAGGCAGAGGCTGGCTGGGCAGTCAGAGGAGGACCCAGGTCCATCCTCTCTCCATTCTAGGGCATGCAGAGATGTGGTCTACTTGGGAGGAGAGGGTCTTGATCCTCTTCATGGGCTGCTGCTGTGACAACTGAATAAGAGTTTGGACCTGCGTACTGGCGAACGCTGGAAACAAAGCGTTTAAAGTCTAGTTTATAGTTCCTCTCTGAGTTTGGTGTCCTTCCCAGTGTGTGTTATCTGTGGACATCCTCCATCCCTTATCTTGTCTGGTTTGTGTTGCTTTTTTCCTTCTTCATGTAACTCTTTGTGTGGGTATGTTTTTGTCTTCCGTCCAAGATATTCGGAGCTTGGAAGCAAATTGAAGGAATAAAAGGGGCTTCATCGGTTTTCTGTGACTGTGTTTGTTTTGTATCCCAACCTGGGTCATCAAAGAAGGTCTTGCTCTCTCCCAGCCTCTGAGGCATCTGACGATCACACATGCTCCATGTGTGCGTATATGTGTATGTGTCTGTTTATGTGTGACATGCCAGCAAAGTTGAGGTAGGCATTTTCTGAATTTTTGACACACTGAGCCCAAAAGGTTCAACAATGTTGCTATAGGACTCACTTGCAGAAATGTTGGTATAGTCATTTGGACACACTCATGTCTCCTCATGTATCGGCAAACTATTCAAGTTACAAGGTTGCTAAAACTCTTTGAACTCACTAAACCTGAATTGCTCTTAGTCTACATACAGGTAATCCTCAACTTATGACCACAATTGGGTCCAAAATTTCTGTTGCTGAGATATTTGTTAAGAGAATTTTGCCTCATTTAACGAACTTTCTTGCCACAGTTGTTAAGTGAATCACTGCAGAGATTAAATTAGTAACATGGTTGTTAAGTGAATCTGGTATTCCCATTGACTTTGCTTTTCAGAAGGTCGTGAAAGATGTTCATATGAATCTAGGACACTGTCAAAAGATGACTCAGTTGCCAAGCATCCATGTTTTGATTACATGACCATAGGGATACTGTAACAGTCATAAGTGTGAAAAACTGTCATAAGTTACTTTTTTCAGTGCCGTTGTAACTTCGAATGGTCACTAAATGAACTGTTGTAAGTCAAGGACTATCTGTACTTGCTTCATCACTGACTACTGTTGGAAGATTTAAAATACAGCCATAAAAATGCTCAGACTTGATACAACCTTGTATTATGTTTGAATCAGGTTGCAAAAATGCTTTGTGCGTACGTGTGTGTAAAGCTAGGCCACTCTCCAGCACAGAATATATGCGTAAAATATAATATCTTACAATCTTTGTTCAAGTAAATAATTTCCCAGTGGAACTGCTGTAATATTCCAACAGTCTTGGTGTCCATCGCTTCTTGGGATAATTAAGAGTTACATTCATGACAATAGGATTTTCTCATTTCAATATCCAGGGATAAACCCAAAGTTGCAGGATTCTCTGTCAGTCCGTATATGTATATGTGTCTGTCTGTCATATGTCTTCCTTCCCCCACACCTTGCTCATATATTAATATATTCTGATTTCTCAGAAACATTTACTCTTTTATTGCTTTTAAAATGATGAAAAAGGAAAAAAACCCCACATAGATAAAAATATATACATTATCAAAGAAAAGGAAAAAAACACATACAAAATGTTTCAAATAACAATTGTATTAGACAACGATATATAAAACTGTAAATATTTATTGCTCAAATGATATATTTTTTTCCTTCCTTTCTTAGAATAGAATAGAATTCTTTATTGGCCAAGTGTGGTTGGACATACAAGGAATTTGTATTGGTGCAAATACTCTCACTATACATAAAAGAAAAAAGACATTCATCAAGATTCAAGAATCATCAGGTACAACATTTAATGATAATCATAGGGTACAATAAGCAATCAAATCATACTAGCAAACAGTCAATATAAATCATTAGGATACAAGCGACAAATTTACAGTCCTACAGTCACAAGTGGGAGGGGATGGGTGATAAGGAAGGATGAGAAGGTTAATAGTAACAGTAGTGCAGATTTTATAAATAGTTGGACAGTGTTGAGGGAATTTTTATTTAGCAGAGTGATGGCATGGGGAAAAAACTGTTTTTGTGTTTAGTTGTTCTGGTGTGCAGTGCTGTATAGCATCGTTTTGAGGGAAGGAGTTGAAACAGTTTATGTCTGGGATGTGAGGGGTCTGTCGATATTTTCACAGCCCTCTTTTTGACTCGTGCAATATAAGGCCCTTGATGGAAGGCAGGTTGGTAGCCATTGTTTTTTCTGCAGTCCTAATTATCCTCTGGAGTCTGTGTCTGTCCTGTTGGGTTGCAGAACCAAACCAGACAGAGGTGCAGATGATAGACTCAATCATTCCTCTGTAGGTCATTCTTGTATTTGTTCATTTTTTTTTCATGAGATAAATTCTGCTTCATGAAGTTCTTTCACTTTACCATTCTTGAAGGCAACTCTGGAGAAAATATGTACTCCCTCCCTCATATTCCAGTATTGTTCATTTCTGGCTGCTTATCATATTTTATCCTTAAACAGACCCTCCCCAAAATTCAACAATTTCTGGATTGGGAATCTGAGAAGAATTATCCTTCCAGAGCATATGAAAAGCACCAATCAAATCTACCTGATCTAAGTGAGGCAGCTCCTGAAAAAAAAATTTCTATAGCAACCATCAAAGTTTGTTTACCTTTCAGATAAGGGAAATTCAAAATAGTTTTTTTCTCTCTCCTTGTTTATTGACCTTGGATCTAACCCAATTCTTGGCAGTTGACCAGCTTATTACTTTTAGCATGCTCTGACTCTTCCAACTTTTCTTCTCATAGGTCTCATTCTTATTTTCTTGCTCTTTTTTAAAAAAGTGTATTATTTTATTAGCAATCAGCAGTCAGAAGACATGATGATAATTATTTATTTTCACAACAAATAAACAGATTTAACCATAGTTTCAATTGGGAAAATGTGACCATCCAAGATCAAACCAAGTCCAAAAATGCCAGGGAATTTCAACATCTATAGACTATGCAAAAGAGACAATACCCCGGCCCAGCCCAAAAAGAAACAAAGACACAAGCACCTTTCCACCAGCAATCAGGCCCCAGATCAGCATAGATTAACTCCAAGGTTAACATCAGGCTAACAATCAATACCCCAATCAAGAAACAGACAAAGAAGCCAACAGCAAACAGTCCAACATATAATATAAACTTGACAGCAAACAGCACTCCTTACTAACACTGATGATGTTAGCTAATTTGGGTAATGAAACATGTGCAAGAAAACAAGCAGCTCAGAGAGCTCCAAAGACCCCTTATTAGTTTATTATATATAGACATAGACATAGATTCATTTGCAAGAGATGCTACAATCAACTAATCATCTTTTAGAATAGCTGTTGAACTCAATATTTTAAGGATGTGTACATACACACTACCCACAGGTCCGAAGACACAAGCCTGAAGATGATGAATGAGACTTCATCGAAATGTTGCCTAGATACTTCCAATTCTACATGGGAGAAAACCCGAAGAACCAAAGATCCACATACAAATACCCGCGAAACCTCAGAAAACAAATATTGCACTTCTACGGGGAGGAAACCCACCATCTGATCAGGACTTACGAAAAACTTGAAGTCCAAAGAGCTTCCACTTTATGTGACTTTTCATTCCTACGCAACTGCCGAGATCAAACTTTAATCCCCATAAGCTTCCAATTGAAATTCCACACCAACACAGCAGCCACCAAACGCATCCTAAAAAGAACAGAATTGGCCCTAATCAGAAATGAACTTCACACAAAAAGATTCCTCCTAGACCAAATCAACAAAGATCTCCTCACACTTCACCTCAGACTCAGCAACAAGATTCACCCCGCACTTTGGGACAGAACCAAACAACTTGCTGTCTGGAGAGCCGAAACACAGACCACCCTCAAGACAGACACACACACCAACAAACTCAGAAAACTACAACAATGCCAGAAACAAACTCCTCCCCCCTCGCAGCCACACATGAAACAAACAGTGCACAACATCTCAGACAAGATCCTCAGCGAAGCCGAAACCAATGTCCTTTCGAAAGGATTCAACTTTGCTGTCGCTCCCAAACACATCCCCACAGAAACCATCATATGCGGAGTTGAAACCAGCCTGACCAAAACCAACCCTGATGATGCGAACAGAATCAGACTCGAAATTACCAACATCCTCTGCACTAGCAAACCACCCAAAAGCAACTTATCCAAAGAAGAACAAACTGCACTACTTAACCTGAAAAAAGACACCAGCATAATAATCCTACCAGCAGACAAGGGCAACGCGACAGTGGTTATGAACACATCTGACTACCAAACCAAGTTAACTAACCTACTCCAAGACCCCACATACAAACCCCTAAACTCAACTGTTCTGTACTAAAGCTGCATGGTGCTGTGAAACTGAAACTGAAATTCCTCTCCTCTGCTTGTGTTTTGCATTTGGAACAGATTTCTTTTCAGGTGGGGAGGGGGAGTACTAGAACTCCTTAGCATCAGAGCTTGTTAATAATAATATACAAAATATTAATGCTCTGATGGTCATTTCAAAAAATCCTTTCTTAATGAGCACTAGAAGCCAAGAAGAACATACATGCCAAATTTCAAGTTCGTAGGCTTTATGGTTCTGGAGATTTTGTGATGATGCATGAGGGGTATTTCACTTTTATGCATATAGATATACCGTATATAGTTTCCCACACAGTAACTAACATTGTGAGCCTCTGCGGGAGAGTTTGGAGGAGAGCAGAAGAGGTTGGCCGCAAAGCTCAATACTTTGCAAGAGAACCTGGATGCTTGTACCAAAGGGCCATAATCAGATGACACAAATAAGAGTCATGCTAAGATCCAGTTGGATTTGCCTTTTTTTCAAAGGGCTACCCTGCCCACAATGGAATGAACACAAATTTGACACATTAAGAGCAGGGATCTCTGCAGCCCTTCAAACCAGACTACCAATGCATTTTGTTCCTTGGCATTTGGTTTTGCTTTGACCTGCTAATTTTGACAGAGCTAACTACAGTACCTTTTGCAAAACTTCTCCAACTTGCAAAGGAGCACAACTAATTGACTGGGCTTGACCTAGAAGCAAAACTCTTGTGAAACCAATATAGTAGGAATTGGCCTTTTCTTGAACTGCCAAGCTGACTGGCAGTTCAAGTGTCTCAATGAAGGGATAATGGCTTTAGAGCAATTTAAATGAAGTTGAGATGGAAGCGAATGGCAGCAACCCCAAGAGGAATGTGGGTCCTTTAGCTAGCTAATATTCAAAGAGGTTGAATGTGCAAGTCTTCACGCTGCAGGTTTTCAGGACTGAGAAGGTATAAGCCATTTCAGAATCAGAAGCCTTGAAGGATATATTTAATTGCAGGTCCCTTAAAAGTTGGCATTTGATAAGAGGTTGACATCCATCCCTCTTTTTCCTGGTACTCTTTCAATTAGGGGAAAGTAATTTAGAATGAGGAAAATAAATCCTCCGGATGTTATGCATTAAGGATGCGTTAAATAAATGCAAAATTTCCCTCCACCCTACCTTGGGCTGCTGGATGTGTGGCCAACAAATTGCAGCAAGAGAAAGACTTTATAGTCCAAACTGTCATATAATGCACTCCGAATGAGATGGCATCCATTTAGAGCAATTACAGCTTTTTATCTTCAGATTTTTTTTTAAAAAAGAGAAAATTCAGTAAAAAAAGGAATAATGGAGAGTGAGGAAAAAAAAAACCTGCCTTGCAGTTTAATTTTTATAGCCCTAAATGTGAGGAACAGAACTTTTTCCCATTCAATCAATAAGAATGAACTTCTGAGAACCAAACGTATCAAAAGGAATCCTTTATTGAGATGAGACAATTCATGTATTTATTCATTCATTTATTCATTTATTTATTTATTTATTTATTTATTTATTTATTTATTTATTTATTAAATTTTTATACCGCCCCCTCTCCCGCAATGGGACTCGGGGTGGTGTACAGCCAAGATAAAAAAGCCCCACAATAAATAGAATTTAAAAAAGATTTAAAAGAATTAAATTAATGGCTGACAAAACAGTAAAAACAAGGTAGAAAAGTTAAAATTACCAGAAATTTTTTTTTAAAAAAATTTAAAACCCTAATAATTGGTACTAGGCCAGAACGGCCTGTTGGAAGAGATGTGTTTTTAGTGCGCGCCGGAAGGTCTGCAGGTCAGTAATGGCTCGCATCTCCGGGGGTAATTCATTCCGGAGGGAGGGTGCCCCCACAGAGAAGGCCCGCACCCTCGGGGCCACCAGCTGGCATCGTCCAGCTGACGGCACCCCAAGGAGGCCCACCCTGTGGGAGCGCACTGGCCGGCGGGAGGCCGATGGTGGTAGGAGTTCAAAGCAGTGTCTGAGGTCCCTCAGGCATACAGTGATAAGTAAGGGAGTTTAGAACCCCTCCCCTTCTCAATGTTTATTTAGGGAAACAAAAACCAATATGTTAATTCCCCTCCCAGCCCCTCTGTAGGAAAGGATCTTTCCCCTACCCCCTTTTTAGAATGGACTGTTTTTTGGAGATTCCCAAGAACACTTCACTGTGGAGTTTTTATGGTCTTCTCATCTCATCTCCTAGCTGTGCCTTTCAGAGGTGTTAGGTTCTGGCCATCTGGCTTCCCTCCCTCCATTGTATCATGTGTGGGTGTACAAATTCGATATAAGGTTAAATATATTCAGGTTACATCAAGAAAGGATTTCTTTATCATTTCTTTATCCCCCCTTTTCTTCTTTCACTGAAGAAATAACAGATACACGGATCTGACACAGCTGTTGAATCAACCTGCAACTCTCATCCCTAACCTGCCACACATTGTTCTTCTAGGGAAAAATTGGTGGAAGGAATTTCTGAATGAAAGATGGAGCAGACATTTAGCAAATAAATACATAAATTAAATGAATACAAATTTCTGAACTGGAACTGGGGAATGGCCAAGGAACAGAACAACACCACTGTCATCAACATGCACATCTTGTTTTGTCTTTTTTGTGTTTGTTTGTATATTTAATTATAATGTGGCCTCCTGTCCCAGGAATGATGCCAACCCCCAAGACCCTTGATTTACAAGAGAAGTGAAGGACATGAGGAATTTATTTATTCAGGTTTAATGTCAAGCAATAAAGGGAATCAGCAAACCTCCCACCCTCATTTGCTAGTAAATTTATTAAGGTGGTATCTCTGTGTGTCTTTTGACTCTCTTTCCTGGAACAGGAGTCTCCAAACTTGGTGACTTTAAGGCTTGTGGATTTCAACTCCCAGAATTCTTCAGCCAGCCATGCTGACTGAAGAATTCTAAGAGTTGAAGTCCACAAGTCTTAAAGTCGGCAAATTTGGAGACCCCTGTCCTAGGAAATGAAATTGAACAGCTATTTCCCAAATAAGTTTGACATTGAAATGTCTCCATGCTCTCCATTTGTGATGGTTTGAACATTTGCTTTTCTTTTCAGCTTCTGCACAGGTAGTTGCAAAACCCTTGCAAAACAGGCCTGCTTTTTTTGGCGGGGGGAGAAGGGCTTTGCTGTGGGATGATTTGATCTAGGACTTTCTTCACTTGATGGCTTCGATTCTTAGCCATCATGTTATCATCAGGGTCACGGCTGCCCCATGCAATATGTATTATTATTATTATTGTTGTTGTTATTGTTGTTATTATACAGAAAAATGACAGTATACACAGCAAACGAGATAACCATGCTGGGTTTCGTATCACAAATCGCTAGTTGAACACTTCCCAAGTGTTTAGGACTGCGTGATGTATCAGCGGATTATGCGAGCAGATCCCAGTAAGGTGGCCTTCTGCAGCTGACCAAGGGTGATCTTGTCAGCGCCAACTGTTTTTAAGTGCTTGCCTAGGTCTTTAGACACAGCACCCGAGTACCATTGGAACTACCTGCATTGGTTTATGCCAGAGTCTCTGCGGTTCAGTTCTCAAGTCCTGATATCTGGTGACTTTTTCAAGTTGTTTCTCGTCGATTCTGCTGTCACCAGAGATGGTAATGTTGATGATCCACACTTTTTTCTTCTCCACAATCGTGATATCCGGGGTATTGTGTTTGTCAGTCTGTATTCGGAAGTCGCACAGTAGTTTTGCATGCTCATTTTCGATCATTTTTTCAGGCTTATGATCCCACCAGTTCTTTTCTACAGGCAGATGGTAGTTGTGACACAAGTTCCAGTGGATCATCTGAGCGATTGTGTTGTGACGTTGTTTGTAGTCAGTCTGAGCTATTGTCTTGCAACAGTTCAGTATGTGATCAATGGTCTCATCCGCTTCTTTGCAGAGTATTATATTATTATTATTATTATTATTATTGTTGTTGTTGTTGTTGTTATTGTTATTATTATTGTTATTATTATCATCTCTTGTATTAGATTGGGTGCAACCGGGATTGTTCTGGAAAGGAAAAGAAATGCTGAAAAAGAAGAATTTCTGAGGCATTTTATGGAGAAATCAGGAGGACAAGGAGCCTTAGACCTGATGAAATGGGAATGGCAAGGAAGCTTTGCAGGTTCTCTTAAGTTTTCTTCGTCCTTTAGAAAGGAAATCAAACCTACTATGCAGTGGTGGGATTCAATTTTTTTTTACTACTGGTTCTGTGGGCGTGGCTTGGTGGGCGTGGCATGACTTGGTATGGCTTGGGTATGGCTTGGTGGGCATGGCAGGGGAAGGTTGCTGCAAAATCGTCATTCCCTCCCCAGCCCATTAACCTGCTTTCCAGCTCCCTTCTCCTGTGCAGGGCAACCAAAGAAGACCCAGCCGATCAGTTGGGACTCAATGGGAAGCAGAGAAGAGATGGGGTTGGTGGGGCCAGTCAGAGGTGGGACTGGCCAGTTCTCTGAACTATTCAAAGTTTCCGCTATCGCTTCTGCAGAACTGGTCAGAACCTGCTGAATATCACCTCTGCTTCTATGCCATTCAATCTTCCTTTGTTCCTCATGCTCCAACTTTATACCCATTTCCAGGGCAAAAGGTGAAAAATTACAAACTTGATAAGGAGATTAAAATTAGTTAAAGGCAGCAACCCATTCAGGTAAACATTACTCTCTGGATGCCAGAGATTTGACCCATTCATAAACAAAATTCAGCACTGATGATGTTACCTAGTTGGATAATGAAACGCCTGCAAGAAAACAGCCAAACTCAGAGAGCACCAAGGATTTCACAATAAACAAAAGATCCTTTCCTCCATGAGACTGCTACTTAAAACTATCATGTTAAGCGAGCAGGAAATAAGTGGGAAGCTGCAATTTGGCAGGGCATCTGACTTAGCTTTTGCCTGCCTAGCAGTTCCAAAGCTTGGTGGAGGGAGAAAGCCCCGGATAGTTTGGTTCTGCAACCCTGTTAACAGGACAGACACAGACTTCAGAGGATAATTAGGACTGCAGAAAAAACAATTACTACCCATCTGCCTTCCATGGAGGACCTGTATACTGCACGAGTCAAAAAGAGGGCTGTGAAAATATTTACAGATCCCTCACATCCCAGACATAAACTGTTTCAACTCCTTCCCTTAAAACGACACTATAGAGCACTGCACACCAGAACAACTAGACACAAGAACAGTTTTTCCCCCGAAAGCCATCACTCTGCTAAACAAATAATTCCCTCAGCACTGTTCAACTATTACAAAGTCTGCACTACTATTACTGCTAATCTTCTCATCACTCCTTATCACCCAACCCCTCCCACTTGTGATTGTAGGACTGTAACTTTGTTGCTTGTGTCCTTACGATTTATATGGGCTATTTCTTAGTATGGTTTGATTGCTTATTGTACTCTATGACTATTATTAAGATTCTTGACGAATGTATCTTTTCTTTATGTATACTGAGAATATTTGCACCAAGACAAATTCCTTGTGTGTCCAATCACACTTGACCAATAAAGTATTCTCTTCTCTTCTCTTCTCTTCTCTTCTCTTCTCTTCTCTTCTCTTCTCTTCTCTTCTCTTCTCTTCTCTTCTCTTCTCTTCTCTTCTATGACTCTGCAGGATGCTGTTTGTCTTTCTTTCTGGTGTGCAGCTAGCTTGCCTCCTGTGATGCACCTTGGAAAGTGTGTATGTGTGTGTTTATGTGAACCAAATGGGCTAGCAGTCCACGTAGCCAAACTCTTACTCTGTATTAGCATTGTAGTCTCTCAGTTAATGTAACATCATCTTATGCCAAACAAAGAAACACATAACCTGACTCTAGAGTGCCCCCTTTTGGGGAGGCAGTCAATTACACTTTTTAAGGATGTTTAAGGAGAGAGGTCTTTCTGCCGACTACAGAGAACAAAGGCAAGGTTCTCCTATCTAAGGCAACTGCTCCCAATCTTTTGGGCACCAGAGACTGGTTCCGTGGAGAGAAAATTTCCATGCACCTGAGGTGGTGTGGCTTCATGTGCTGCCTGCATCCCACATATGGGACTTTGCTTGTTTGCGCAGCCTGGTTTCCAGCATGCTTCAGACAAGTGCCAGTCCATGGAGTGGATGTTGGGGACCCCTGATCTAAGGGGCTTGTGGTAATGGGGGGGGGGGGAAACTCAGGGTGATCACTTCCAACAGCTGACCTGGTACTCTGCCTGTATTGTGGTCTAGGAGATAAACTTCACCTCTGTTTGAAGCAACTGCATTCTTTTTCTTCTCCTGGCTCAGAAAGAACTGGATTTCCTTCTAACACTCCATAAAAGAGGCATCTGTTTTTTAGCCTCACTTTCCAGCTGTGATTGCTCACTGTGATTGCTCTTTCCTGAAGTTTTATGTGCCTACAATGAATGTACAGAAAGGGAAGGAGTCAGGCAGTCTGATTCAATAACCTACATCGATTTTTTTTTAGGATGCTTGGAGAGTTTATACAGTTGCATGCCTAAAATCTTTACACTGAACACAAAAGGATTCTGTTAGATATTGTAATGGTTGAATCTGGTTCTGTCAATTTTTTTTCTGTGTAAACATAGCATACAAAAAATTGCAGTGATTAGAAGATGATGTTTTATTTAAATATATCTTTCCTTTTTGGTAAGAAATAACTACATATATTAACTGAGATTTATCTCAGCTGCATGGGAGCTGATTTTTGGGCAGAGAAAACAAATGTATAACCAACATACTTATTGTTCAGTTTTGCAAACACAAATATCTGGCTCCAACTATTTAGCAGTTAGCATAATTAATTAATATAAGCTGGTGTTTCTCAATCTCAGGAAGTTTTAAAATGTATGAATGTCAACCTCCAGAATTCCCAGCCACCCAACATGCCTGGGCAATTCTGAAGTTCACGAATCTTAAAGTTGCTGAGGTTGAGAAACACAGATAAAAGCAAGGCTTGTGAATGATATTAACTGTGATATCCCCAGAGCCTGGGTTAATGGGAGCTTGTCCTAAAGCCATATCTTAAGGCAGAATTGGCCCACCCCCAGCAAATCCACCCAAAATTTCTCACTTTGGGCCAGGAAGAGAAGTGGTATGTTCTTTTTGGGATCTTGAAATTGGCTGGCGGGGAGATAATGGAAATGTCTGACCTGATAGTCCTAGAAGAGGAGCTTGGGAGGTCCAAAGAAGGCCATATGTAGAGCTTGATCTTCTGCCTGGGATTTGCTCTTAGTGGGAACATTCACTTGTGGCTTCAGAAGCTGCTTTGGACAGGACTGGCCCCAGAGATTTCCTTGTTTGGAGATGAGCCCTCCTCCTCATTTCTTGGAGATCTTCTGATTGAAGAAATTGCTTATACAGCAAATGTAACAACTGGTTTTAAAGAACAGGTCAAAGAAACACCAGAAAAGGAAGTCTGGAGCAGCTTTCCATGTGTGGGAAGCCCCCTCCCTAAAAATTAAATATTTTGGAGGATATTTAAAAAGGCAGAATATTATATTTTCCCTAAAGGAGAAGAGGAGAAAGGTAGAAAGCATCCCTAGTCCTCCAGCCATAGGAAAACAGCCTCAAGCAGAAGCTTGAAGAGGCTGGTCTTTTGGAATGGAGATTTTATATCCGTTCAGAAAGACTGAGCCAATCTATTCATAAGCAAAAAGACTCTAAATAAACAACACAGTTAGACAAGCCAAAGCTGACAAGATTAGCATCAGCGTTCCAGAAAAACAAACTCCAACACCACAACTCTGAGACAGGCATTTTCTCAAAGTTTCATTTTGTTAGAGTAGTCATACTGGCACATCTGGGAAAACCTGAATTGGAGAGTTCCAGGTTTTCCCTCAATAATTGAAAGTGAAAGACACATCCCTGGCACCCCTCAGTCCATCACATGGTCTAATCACCATCCGTCCCACCTGCAGACAATCCTCTAACCACTCCTCAACCAGGTGCAGGATGACATGACCTTGACTGAAAAGAAGAATGCTATTATATCTAACTACATATACTCTATGAAATCCCCCCTCCCAATTTCCCAGGCACCGGAATGTGGCAGCGTGGAAGCTTCTGGTGCTAATATGGCTTCCAAGGCTGACAATTAGCTCAGACAAACACCTAGGCTTTGCTTGTCCCCTTCTGTCTGAAGAGCCAGTCATGACTCCTGGCAAGAGGAATCTGGCAACAGTCAGGCAGAATTATCGCTACCGGTTCTCATGAACCAGTCAGAACCAGCTGAATCCCACCATTGCAAGTTGTATATTCAGGGTGTGTGTGTGTATGTATGTGTGTGTAGGGGGGGAGATCCTTCCATAGAAAAAGCACATTGCCTGAGTATCATGATAGCAAGATTTAAAACATGGAGATTCGCTTCCTGTGTGGGTATCTGTTGTTCTTGAGAGAAGCTTGGCCCTATGCCAAAGGTAATAACCAGACCTTGAATTGCACTTAGAAGCAAATGCAGCTTGCAAAGTAGAGGCATTACATGTGTCAACTGGGAGATATGCCCATAACTAACCACACTGCTGCATTCTGAAACGTTGCAATACTTCAGTTGGAAGGTGACCAACGTGTGAGTGACCACAAGCAGCTACATAAATGGGTGGAACTGACACATGAGGAACAGTTGTGAAAAGGCTCCACTGCTGACAGCTGCCATGTGTTCTTTGAGCAAAACGGAGTCAAGAAGAACCTCCAGATTGTGCACCAAATCTGAATGGAATGGTGCTACTCCAGTTAGAACCCAAAATGGAAACTCTGCAAACCCCAAATCTGGTGGATCCAGAACCCATAGCCACTCAACCTTGGCCCATTCTCTCCCATCTAGACCCTCACAATGTCCAAACACTAGAAAGAACCTTCACAGTTTCATTTAGTTAGAGACCTGTATCTTCTGCATATTGAATGTACAGTAGCTCAGCCTGAACTGATAAATGATTTCCCACAGAAGCTTCATGGAAGGTGGGGAGATGGCATAGCCCTGAGGAAACTCCCAAGTAGGGCCCTGGGGCTCAGCCATTCCTCCCCCAGCAACACTGACTGGAACTGACCTGGAAGAAGGAGAAGAACTACCTTAGAAGGAAAACATGAAAGTTCTCAGGCAAATTTGAGAATCAGTTTTGTATTTTACTGTAGTCCCACCTGTTCAGAAATGGTCAACTGAATGTAGTATTTTCATCTCCAGAATTATAATAAAGATTTATTACAGTTATTGTTATTATTTATGAAATGTATATGCTGCCTGGCTCCTAATGTCTCTGGTAGCATATAAACTTAAATCCTTGTTGTATTAATCCAAATCACTGGAATGTTTCTTTGGTAGTTTTTGTGGAGGAGCCAGTTCTGGCTAGTGTTTCTTTCCTCCTTAAATAAGGGGTCTTTTATTATTATTATTTAATTATTTTTAATAAACATTTATATGACATACGTTTAAAAATAGACAAATCAACACACACACACACACACATATATATACATATATAAATTTTACAGCATATGTTGAGCAATGGTTTCTCTTTTCTTTATCATTATCATTGACGTGATCTACCTTGTTAAAGTGGTCCTTCGTTCTTTTGATATTACATTTTCTCTTCATCCTTTTTAATTAAACGCACTTGGATAAACTTTCAATTGTTTATCCAAGTATCCAATATTACCTTTTTCTTAACCACTCATACCAAATATTCCATATTTCATAGTATACACTATTTTGTTTGTTTTTCAGCAATTTAGTTAAGCTATCCATCTCAGCACATTCATATATTTTTTTAATTACCATATCATCTGAGGGGGTGAGGGATGCCTTCCAATTTTGTGCATACGTTATTCTAGCCGCAGTTATAATATGTAAAATTAAATATTGATATTTTTTCTCCATGTTTGTATCTATGATGCTTAGTAGAAAGATTTCGGGTTCAAATTTTAATCTTTGTTTTGTTATATCTAAAATCCATTTTCTAATGTTTTTCCAAAATTTCTGAGCATATGAGCAGGTCCACCACATGTGGAAGTATGTTCCTTGTACGTGATTACATTTCCAACAATTGGGTGGTAGATTAGGAAACATCTTAGCCAGTCTCGCTGGAAGTAGATGCCAACGATAAACCATCTTATATAGATTCTCTTTATACGAGACTGACATAGTTAATTTATAATTTGTTTGCCAGATGTGTTCCCATTTATCTAAATCAATACTTTCTTTTAATTCATTCATTGATTGATTATATTTTATATATTTTACTTGAAAAAAATATATGGCCATCTATATTACATAAAGCACCACTAGGTGACTAATAAATGAGCACAAATAATAAATATTGTTTCACTGTGTCCAGTGGACTTTAGGAAGACAATCCTATCACACCTGGATTCAGGTGAGGCTTTTCATGGTCCAGGTCCTAATAAGTGGTGCTTGTCCTGAGTGTGCTCTGTGACCACCCTCCTGCCAGCTCCTGTCCTGTGTTCTCCAAATATGGCTGCTCTGGCTGTTTAATCTTGACTAATTGGACTTACAGGGAGTGCTGTACTCAATTATACCATCCTAATTAAAGGACCAAAGTTACAAGTGTGACGCATCTTGCTTTCAGCAATTATGATTAATTATGCCAAAAGACATACACAGATGTTTACTGAAGAATTCTATGGGCAAAACGGGAGTTGAATATTGATAATTGAGTCATCCTTTTTGGATGGAGGAGAAAATCTGGGGGCCATGATAGCATTTCTGTCTCAGTATTCTTTTGGAGGAGCATGGAGAGAGAGAGAAAGAAAGAACATTTTTGTTTTTCTGGGCAGTCAGCATGGATAGCCCAGGAAGAAATTATGGAATCCTAAGACTGAAGGGCCCTCAGAAGTCTTCTCCACTCCAAGCTCTTGCCCAGAAGAGGAATCCTTAGACCATCCCAACACAGGTTTTTCTTCAGTACTTCCACTGATGGGGCCTCCATGCTTTCAAGAGACTTCCACTGTTGGTTCTTTTTAGCCTCATATGCTCAGGAGAATAAAACAATTATTTTTTCCTTTGATGACTTTGGGGAACAAGGTAAATAGATGCTTCCTAGGAAATAATCAGACAAAAGAGGGAGGAATCTCCAATGGATTAACAGTCAGAGGAAGAAACCTAGGAAGGGCCTGCGCTAATGGATCAGGAGTTAAAAGTGGCAGTGAGACATTTGTACCTCTAGATTTACAAGAGTTTGTTAATGCAGCCTAATAGTAAAGGAGAATTAACTCATCTATTCGTGTTTCCAGTCTGGTTTACTTGTGACAGCTGACCTTGAAGACTGCTATAGAGAGAGAATTGTAATGGGATTGACAGGTGTCATTCTGGGAAATGGTTATTTCGTGTAACTGTTGAAGTTCCCAAGGCAGCCATGGGGAAAATTGCCAAGTCCCATTACTCAGCATCCATATTGCAAAAATCCCCACAATATACTCCCCATTCCAGATGTGCCCTCCTGCTCAGAAAATTGGAGATGCCTATGCCAAGCTAGGATTTGATTAAGCATGTTCTGTTGAATATACTAATCATTGGCTGGGTGTCAGCATTCCAGCAACCCTCTACTCCAATCAATAACTCTGAGACAGACATTGCTCAAAAGTTCTTTTTTATTTGGATAGTAACTGGCACAACTGAGGAATCCCAAATCTGAAAATTCTGGGCTCCCTTGCAATAATCAAAACTACAAATCCAATCCCCTACACCCATCATCACATCTCATGCCCCAATCATCGTCCATCCCAAGTTAATACTTCTCCTCACGTATGCACACACTAGCATGACCTTGAACTACAAAAAGAATGTTATTTTGTTTAACTATACATGCCCCAAGAACTTCCACCCTCCCACTTTCCCAGGCTCAAAACGTGGCAGCGTGGGAGCATCTGTTTTCAATATGGCTTCCAAAGCTGACATTGGGTTTTTAAAACATGAAAAGCTGTTTCAATTTACAAACTTCAGTCAATAGATTT
Organism: Bungarus multicinctus; assembly: GCA_023653725.1. NCBI lineage: Eukaryota > Metazoa > Chordata > Lepidosauria > Squamata > Elapidae > Bungarus > Bungarus multicinctus. Next base: position 25,632,343 of record CM042835.1, on the reverse strand, counting down.
GTGGACTATATTAAGCTAAAAGCTAATCAACTTCATTAAGAGCACAATATGTGAATCAGATAATCTTTCTTGCCAGCTTAAGAGAAACATACCATATAGACAGAATGCACAGCAATTCTTCATTCTTGATATGAAGATAGTTTCCCCCCCAATTTGCATGGGTGAAACAGACATCAGCATCTTGCTTCTTGCCGTGAGCTTCAGGAAAACTCCCTTCCTTTAAAAAATGACATTGGAGCTGCCACAGTAGGCGCACACAGCACCTTTAATGTATAAGAGAGCTTAGAAAATTCAGAGATCCAGGAAGGATAACTCACAATTGGGTTAAGGGCAAATGGAGTTTTGTAGACTAAGGTAGGGATCTCCAAACCTGGCAATTTTAAGACTTGTGGATTTTAATTCCATAATTCCTTAGCCAACCATGCTGGCTAGGAGATTCTGGAAGCTGAAGTCTACAAGTCTTAAATGTCTATGGAAATTCTCAGTCTGTTATGCTCCTGTTGGAGCCTGAATCTATGGAGGAGGAGCCAGAGCTGGACCCAACAGAGATCGAGGGGGTAGCTTCATTGGTTTCAGAGGAATGTGGGGAAGAGCAGGCCGAGGCAGCCCAGGGCCCCTCAGGATTGGAACGGCTTGTTAACAGGGAGAACGGGGGCAGGATGACTGAGAGAGGGCAAGCAGTGGAAATAAGGAGCAATGGAGCTCAGGTGATAAACAAGGACGGCCCCCTCCTGATTCCTGAGCATGGAGTGTGGAGAGAAGGCAGGAACAGTGCAGGCCGACCTGACAACTGGAGAGGAGAGCGCCTCACCGCTCTTCACAAGGCACACCTGGGGATTGAGATTTAAGGAGATGCTGTGGGAAGGGGCGTTTGTCAGGAACAAACACTGAATTTGTAGAACTTGGTGTGTGCCACTGAAGATATTTGGAGTTTGCAGGACTGCTTGTTTCTTCCTTGCTTCATGGACTCAGAGCCTTGTTCCTTACTTCGTGGACTCATTGTTTGTTCTTTGCTTTGTGGACTCATTTCCCTGTTCCTTTGCTTTGCTGGACTGCACACTTTGCTCTGGGACTTGCCAAGAATGTGGGAGCATTTGAGGAATTTTGAAGCATTGAACGGGAGTTTGAATAACTGGCTGTGTGGCCTTTGTGCCTTGTCCCAGGTCATCACACAGTCATCCACATCATGGTTGTCCCAAAGATGCTTATTTAGAGGCAAGTGGATTTTTTTTTTGCTGAAGGCGTTTTGCTTCTCATCCAAGAAGGTTCTCCAGCTGAAGAAGCTTCTTGGATGGGAAGCAAAACGTCTTCAAAAGAAAAAAACCAGAAAGTCCAGTTGCCTCTTGAAAAAGCACTTTTGGGATATTAGTCTTAAAGTTGCCAAGTTTGGAGACCCTGGGCTAAGGGAAGCCAATCCATTCAGAAGGATCTCGAAGTCCAACCCAGAAGAAGACAACAAGAAACCACCCCCACTCTGCTGCCAAGGAAAGTTTGGGTTCTGGAGACATAATGAGAATCATTTCAGTTTGTAGTGTCGAACTCCAATAGATTTGGAGATGACCAAATCTACAAAGACATCCAATCACCAGTGGTGCCAGTACTGAAAGAGGAGAACTTCATTTTACAAAGGAACATACAGTTTGAATCAACATGCTTATCGAAGCCTGAAATGATTTGAATGTGTACAAAATATATCCAACTATCTAGAAAAAAAAAAAGCTTAAGTGGACCAGAATGAATAGATGATTTCTTCAGGGCATGGTCCTCGTGAAGGAATGGAATGGCAAAGATCTTCTAATGGGACTTATGACCAGTTGTGTAGAGTAGTTACCATTCAAAGTTATGACCGATCTCCCAAAAGGTACTTACAATCTGGTTCTCAGATTCTGATGGCCATCCCTCTCAGTCACATGACTGCATTATGGGTGATCAGCAACCATTTACAGCTGCTTGTAGTGTCCCTTGGTCACGTGGCTGGGATTTTTGCTGAAAATGTTAATATATATTTTGCTAGTCCATGTATGATATATGCTAAATAAATGCATACATTTGCTGAAAAGACATATTTATTCCCACTTTTTGGCAAAAAATTTCCTTCTTCTGTATGTATGTATGTATGTATGTATGGTCCAGCACAACTCTGGAATGCCTTGAGCAATTTCAACCGAACTTGGTACCAGATGACTTATCCTTTGGAAACAAATACTGTGGGGGTAGGACACCCCAACACTCCTCGGGATGTGTGGATGCCTTAAAATGTCTTCTTCCATGGTAACAGCTGCACAGGGCTCTCTCTTGTGAAGGAATAGAAGAATTGCATGACAGACAGTACAACAGCATGAGTCCTGACTACAGTATTTTCCTGTCTAATACAGGACTGGGATAAATAAATACCTGGGCAACGCCAGATTATCGGCTAGTGCCCTATAAAAAACAATCGATTTGCTTAACAACCAGAGCATTTGCTTAACCACCACAGATACACTTATTAACAACCATGGTGATTGGCTTAAAGACTGCCATAATAAAGATTGTCAGAGTTTGCAGCACATCCAACCAGCACACAATTAAATAATTCTGCAGGATTCATCTACATAAGAAACTTCTTTATATACAATACCATACAGCAGAAGTCAGCATACAAAATCAGGAACACAGAAGCAATATTCACAGAAGCAACTCATTACAGAGTAGAGAGATACAGAGGTGAGAGTTACAGAGGGCAGAATTATAGAGGCAAAGATTCCAGGGCAAACTAAGCCTTATATACAGTCCGGCAAGTCTAAGCCATGTCCAGACTCTGGGTGTCTCTTATGGCCCCATAGAAACAAATACTATGTTTCAGTTTCCAAACAGTCCTTATTGGCTGACTTGTTGCCATGTCTATTCCAGCTCATAATTACTTATATACTGAAAAATGTCATAAGATTGAGCCAATCAGTGATGACCTCTTTATTACCATAGAACTATGGTGGTGCAGTGGTTAGAATGCAATACTGCAGGCTAACTCTTCACTCCAGGAGTTTGATTCTGACCCATTCAAGGTTGACTGGCCTTCCATCCTTCCAAGGTCTCAAATGGGAACCCAAATTGTTGGGAGCAATAGACTGACTCTGTAAACCGCTTAGAGAGGGCTGCAAAGCACTGTGAAGTGACATGCAAGTCTAAGTGCTATTGCTATTGCTATCATGACTTGCAACTATAACAGGCAGGTTCCATTACAATCATAAGATGAGGATTGCTCTTATGGGTGTTCTTTCATCAAAATAAGCTTTTGCCTCCTTATGCTTGTAAAAATCAAAATAATGAAAGCATCATTGAATCATTGGGCTGTAATCATGACTCTTTCTGAGCACATTTCTGATATGGCCTCACACATGTACAAAATGGGCTGTAATCCACCTGTAAAGATTCTTGGAAGAAGAGCATCAAACATTTCAACTGTCAAGCCTGAAATTGACGTATGTGTAGCCATTTTAGTTAGGCTTAGTATATATTCTTTTTCTTACTTTCTCTTTGGCGATCATGGGGGAAGGGATTCGGGCTTGCCACATTCCTAAGGGGAGAGGAGTGGAGATAGAGAGAGCTGTTTAGACTAAGTGATTCTTCTTCCTGTGGGAAAATGAGGTGACCGTGTTCAGGCCCCTTGAGGTACAGATTTATGACATCAAGCAACGTTGAATTACTTTTTTGGAGAATGTGACTTTTGGGGGTTGTTTCTACCTTTTGATATTGTGGGGTAATTCCGGGTTGTGTCAGATCCAGAATTACCATGGACTTTGCCAATTTGATGCTTTCCTAAATAAAAGAAAGATGGACTTTGCTCTTTTCTTTTAAAATGAATTTCATCACTTGGAAACCTGACATCAACAATTCTCTGCCTTAATGAGTTCTTTATTAAAAGAGGTCTGGAAGATTCTCAGAATTCTGTACTTGAATCCCAATGTCTTGGCATTACAACTCATTGAAACAAAAGCTGGGCTTCCTTGATCAGGCTCTCTAGTTAAAAGGTTGAGAATATTGCTAAGAGGGTGCTCAGTTTTAACCCAATAAATGACAGATCAAAAATTATTTGAACGAGTGACTATCAGATGAACCCAAATATTACACAGGTATGTGCCCCTTCTACATGTGTGATGGTGGAAGACATTTAAGAATTCTATAGCAAAATGAAAGAACTGCTAAAAGCAACATTTAAAAGAATTTAGTATGACTAATAAGTGATTGGAATGCAAATGTTGGTGGAATGGAGGTGCCTGGAATAATAATAAGATTGGATAGAAGCAATATAAGAGATAGGTTAATAGAGTTTTGCAAAGATAATTCTTTGTTTATTACCAATACCTGTTACTAGCGACATACATATAGACTCTATACCTGGACATTAGCAAATGGACCATATTGGAATCAAAATGACTATATCATAGGAAACCAAAGACAGCAAAGTGAAATCAAATCAGCTAAGACATTCCAAGTGCAAATTAAGGAATGGACTATAAATTATTGATTTGAAGTATAAGGGTTAAAATTAAGGAAAGAAGGTATGCCAGAAATAATTGACTGAGAAGATGTATGATCAGTAAATAAGATCAGCATAAGAAGTCAATTCCATATGCAAAAGAGAAGGAGAGCTGTGGGAAGGTTTGTAAGAACTGAAACAGAAAAAAATATTAATTTCAAAATAGAAAAAAACCCGAGGGCTTTTCACAATAAGCAATCCTGATAGTCAGAGAAAAATCCAGAACAAACTCCCCAGCCAACCACAAGCACTTACAATGACTGAGCCCAGATTTTCAATGTCAATCAAGGAAGGACACGCAAAGAATGTCAACAGGCAAAGAACAAAAAGACATGAGAAATCTTTAGAAGATCAGAGAAATCACAGGAAATTTTATTGCTTAATGTAACATTACACTAGAGTAATCATGGAAAAGATTTCACACAGCTAAATCAGGTGCAAAGACAATGAGAAGCCAATGCCAAAACCTTTTAGAAAGTGATTGTAGAACAATGGAAACATTTCTGGGGAGAGAATGTACTTGGGAACTAATAAGTGAGATAGGAGACTTGTCAAAGAGGAAAGAGACAGCAATAAAATGTCCACTGACCTGTTAAGGATGCAGGAGAATAGCACTGTCCTTGGTGGCAGGAGGCCAGCAGCTCAAGATACCATGGAAAAAGACTGTAGATCTAAAGATTAGAATTATATATGGCTGGTTATATATACTGGTAGCAAAAGAAGGGCCGAAAGAATACATAGATTATGGAACATGGCCTGGATCCTTCATTCAAGCAAAATTTTATTTATTTATTAAATTTACATGCCACTCATCTCATTATCTTGCTTAATATTTATTTATCTAACAAACATATGCTGCCCATTTCTCCCACGGGTGGCTCCAGGTGGCTTAGAATTATAAGAACAAGTAGATAAAATTTTAACACAATTAATATAAAAACTGATTTAAAATTGACAAAATGGGAAGGAAGGGATTAAAGTGTACATTGGGAAGAGGTGGGATCTTGTCTTCATCAATTAACTATATCCAGAATGACATTGGGGGCCTCAGCGGTTTCAGAGCAAAGTCTTCAGGCCCTTTTGGAAGGCCCAAAGGGTAGGTATGGATCCTGGCATGAGGTTCCAGAGGAGAGGAGCCATAGCAGAAGAGGCCCTTGCCAGACCTGCCCCAGGGAGGTCCCTTAGGAAAGAAAAACCCTTGACTCCATCTGGTTGAAATGATAGCTTCTTTTACGAAACGATACTGGCTGCAGCAAAATCAGGCTGGAACTAAGATTCCATGTCAAAACAATACAAAATGTTTCCCCTCATCCCAGATCACCCCTCCCCCATGACCATTTTGTCTTCAGCCAATGAAGAATTGCCATGGGGTTTTGAGAACGCAGAGATGTTTGGGATAAGCCATATGGTTATAGGGTGCATGGCCCTGAGTGCTGCCACAAACTGGTTCGGAGCTTGTCTGTTTTTTTCAAGCTGTCATTCCCCCCTCGCTATTTCCCATCATATAATAATGCAGGTTTATTCCACCCATGTCCACCCCCTCTCCAGGGGTGGGATTCAAATTTTTTAACAACCGGTTCTGTGGGCGTGGCTTAGGTGGTGGGCATGGCTTGGTGGTCATGTGACTGGGTGGACATGGCTTGGTGGTCATGTTATTGGCTGGGCGTGGCCAACTCAATATCACTCACATCGAGGCACGCATCTCCTCGCTTGGCTTCTCATGATTGTGGGGATGCTGCAACAGTCGTAAGTGTGAAAAATGGTCATAAGTCACTTTTTTCAGTGCCATTGTAACTTTGAATGGTCACTCCACACAAGCAAAGTACCAGCAAAGGAGGGAAAAAAAAAATACCAGAGAGATTCCTGAGACAGGAAGTCTAGTCCTGCCAAGAATGTAATCAGGGTTAACGGAGAGGCAGTTTCTGTAAGCAACACCAGAATGTTTCCTTCCTGCCTTCCTTACAGGATTAGGACAGGAATTTCTTCTAACGACCGTTCTCCGAACTGCTTAGAATGTTAACAATCGGTTCTCGCGAATAGGTGCGAACTGGTAGAATCCCACCCCTACCCCTCTCCCCTAGTTTTTAATGGCAGGAGGCCAATGAGGTGCCAGGCTGAAAATGGCAGACCTGATAGTCCTTTTCCTGGACCCTGCCAGCCAGAATTCCTTGGCCAATTGTGGGGTGGGTGGGATCTGAGCATGCCGTTCTGTCAACCTGAATGGGGTGGACCAATCCCAGCGGGGTGAGATAATTCCTCAGAAACCATGCCATGAAGGAACCAATAACATAAGAACCAATAACTTGAATTGAACCTGGATTCAAGATATTGGTAATCAAAATAACTCATGGAACAGTGTAAGATGGGCCACCTGAAAGGCCCCAAAAACTGTTTGTGCAGCTGCATCATGCAAAGAAGAATAGAACTATTCATGCTGAGAGACTCCAGGACAAATAAGCAGGCAGGCTCCAGAAAGCTCGGAAGTTTGTAAGATCAGATCAGCCACAGGAAGAGAGTTGGAGAGAGTATGAGGATTTAAGGAAGTGGCTTGCTTATTCTTAGATGACTACACCAATGTTTTAATTGCGTATCAGGTTGAGATTTGGAATACATTAAGGCTAATAGATGTGCCAGAACATCCTAATTATTACTCTATGGAATCTTTACAAAGAACAAGAAGTGATTAAAGGAACTGAATCTGAAGAAACAGTGTTGGTCTGAATAGAGAAAGCATGTGTATTATCCCCAAATCTGTTTCACTTATACAGAAAATATATTATAATTATGTTCGGACTGAAAAAGATGACAGCTGGAATCAAAATGGGAAGTCAAAACACAAACAATTTGAGCTACGTACATGACACCACCGGGTGAATTGAAATAGAAGAGCTCATTAGGAGGATGAAAATGCCAGCAAAAAAATCTGGGCTACATTTAAATAAAGCTGGCTGCTCTTCCTTTAACCCTGAATGGATCTGCTAACCTGGCCTGTTTCACAGAGACCACCTGGCTAAGGGTGGGGGTGGGGGAAAGGAGGGATCATGTGATTTCAGTTCTGTCTAGTTGGACACTGCCTTGCAGCAAGAATACTTTGGAGGGTGGAGACCTGTGTGGGTGTCATTAACAAGAACTCCATTTCACTATTCAACAGTCTGGCAATTTCGACTGTTTGCTTCTGCGTTTGACAGGCCAGGAGAAGGGAGGGACCTAGGACTGCCTCAAAATAAAACCCAGGTGCAACGATGCCATGAAGCAAATTCAGGTCTTATGAACTTAGGTCCTGATATCGGATCATGGGTTTCGCATCTTGACATCGTGATTTAGATTTCATCATTTGTTCACCCTTTTTGTTCTTCTTGTTCAATCACTGTGTTTTGTCAGACTCTTCACAACCCCATGGAACACAGCACACAAGTGACCACCTTTCTCGCTTAGCAACAAAAATTTTGGGCTCAGTTGTGATTGTAAGTTGAGGACTAACCGTAATTGCCCTCTGCTCTTCCCCAGTAGCATATTGGACTTTTTGCAACCTGAAGGCTCACCTTTCAATGTTATAACTTGTAGCCTTTTAATACTGTCCAGGGGGATTTTTTGGCAAGAATATTGGTGTGGTTTGCCATTTCCTTCTCCATGGACTAATGTTTGCTCAGAACTCTTCACTATGAATTCTCTGTCTTGGGTTGCCCTGCACAGTTTTATTTAGTTCTGCAAATCCCTTCATCATGATAAGGCAGTGATCCATGAAGAGGTTGTTCACTCTACAGCCCAATATTATCTCTTTCTGAGCTAGTTATAGTGATCTCTCTTGGCTTTGAGATAAATTCTTGTTTTGTTGTCAGTGCTGAATTTTCATGGCAACTTAGAAGTCTACATCCACTTCGATGACCAAAGACATCTAGACCCGACCACACAATAAGGCACATCCTGGTGGCACCAGTGAGCTGAATGAGGAAGAACTTGGTTGTCCTGGATACACCACTTTCGGGTCATTCTTAGATTGGGAACTAATTGCTTCAGAGATAGAATACCAATTACAATGGTCTGAACCTCAGCCTACTGGATCTGGAATGTTTTCTGAATATGCTTGAAGTATTTCCTGTTTCATTCATTGGTGATACTATTGAAGTCTTGTCTAAAATGGAGTCAATGAAAATGGTCCATCTGGTTGATGTTTTTTGCTCTTAAGTGCTCTCTTCTCTTCCACAGGGCTTAGTTAAAACTTTGTCTTACCAGTAAATTTAGAATAATGAAGCAGATAAGTAAATGCTGAGAGTGCAAATGGAGAAAGTCTTGGTTATTGTATCCCCAAAGTGGAAAGACAGACTCTGAAATGACCACAACTGAGGAATAACCGGTGAAGATGACAGAATTAGCAGAGATGGCAAAATTGACTTTTCTGCTTAGAGAAAGGATAATAAACACATTTATCAAGACTGAAGATCCCTTGCTGAAAAAGAACAAAATGAATGTGATTTATGGTTTTGATAGTTAGAAAGGTTAGATTATGGAAAGAAGGAAATTAAAATGTAAACTTAGATAAAGAGGACAAAATACCAGTGTATTTGTAATTGCTGTTAAGAAAATAGGAAGATGCTTCTTCCTTTCCTTTCCTTTCCTTTCCTTTCCTTTCCTTTCCTTTCCTTTCCTTTCCTTTCCTTTCCTTTCCTTTCCTTTCCTTCCTTTTCCTTCCCTTCCCTCTCCCTTCCCTTTCCTTTCCCTCTCCCTTCCCTCTCCCTTCCTCTCCCCTCCCCATTTAACAATTGCCTCACTTAGCAATGGAAGTTGTGGTTTCAATTGTGGTTGTAAATTGAGGACTACTTTTATGGCTAATGTATGGATTACAAGCTTTCTTCAGCTGGTTACAACTTGTAACAATAATTGATATCTTGGTTGCAACTGATTTCAATTACAGCGATGCATTTTAAGTTGGCATGTAAAATGAAAAGTGTCCAGAAATTGCAATACAAATTCAGCAGTTGATCAGTGCAAGATTCAGGAGTTAAATGAGGTTTCTGCTAAAGATCTGCACTTATATCAACTGCCTATCTATAGTACTTTTAACATCTTTGGGCTTCATATTTCCTAGAAATATGATTCCTGTTAAGAAGCTACCTGGTTAAATTATATCAGCAGAGAAGCATTTTTCAAGAACCTTCTGCCACCAAAATGTTGACTATTGGAGGTAGGGAATGGGGACTTGTCCTGTGGTAATCCCAGGTTGTGATAGCAACAACAATATCAATAGCACTTAGACTTATACTGCTCTACAGCCCTCTCCAAGTGGTTTACAGAGTCAACATATTGCCCCCAATTATCTGGGTCCTCATTTTACCAACCTTGGAAGGATGGGGGGGAGGGAGGCGGGGGGGGGGGGCAGGGGGTGGGGCTGAGCCAATCTTGAAGATCGAACTGCTGGCAGTCAGTAGAATTAGCCTGCAATTCTGCATTCTAATCACTGCACCATCACAGCTCTGTGATCCATACTAAGGGCACATTTGTTCTCAAGCAAGATGATATTGAACCTGCACTTTTCCCCAGCTTTTAACTGTTGATGATTTAGGCTTTAGTTTTGCATTGCATTAAATTTTGTTGCTTTATAATTGGTATTTTTAATTATTGTAAGCCACCTTGAATGCTGGAAAGGCAGCTAATATTGCCTTTGAGTCAGCTGTTGGTAACTGCTTGGACAAGTCCCTAATATTTTCTTGGCAAAGCTTTTTAAAAGTTGCTTGCCATTGCTTAATTCCTAGGGCTGAGAAAGAGCAACCAGCTAATGTCATCCAGCTGGGTTTGTGCCTAAAGCAGGACTAGAACTCACTGTCTTCTGGTTTTTAGCCTGGTGCCTTCACCACTACACGGTGTATGTGTGTATGCATGTATGGTTGAATAAGACAAAAGTAAAGTTAATCAGTATGTTTGACAAACTCTCTGCTGACAGTGAAGAAGTGAAGTGATTGACAGTTTCATGTTCCTGAGCTCAAGGATAGATGATGAATGTTCTGGAGAAAGAAAGAGAAGATTAATCCCAGGAAGGAAGGCAGTAAGAAAATTTTGAGACACTCCTAAAAGATAGGGATATTTCTTGATAACTAATATAGAAAGCAATGCATTCACCAGTGGAAAGTTATGGCTGTGAAAGTTGGACATTGAGAGTTAGAGATAAGATGGGCACATTGAATGATGGAGCTGGAGATGATGATTAAGTGCATTTCTCCATTAACAATGAACCATGGACGAAACATGCTCTGACAATATATTTTTCCTATGAATCTCCATGAAATTGCTTCCATCTAACTCCAGCACATGAGTGAGATGGTTAAAATAATATTTCCCTCCTTATTGTTCAAGGGTATCTAAAATTATAGAATGTGTAGGCTTTGTCCTTCCTTCTTTCTTTTCTTCCTCTTTCCTTCTCACCCTCCCTCCCTCCTTCCTCATTCCCTTCCTCCCTTCACCATCTATAAGATTCTGGGTGGTTACAAGCAATAACATATGCAACAAAATGATTTCTTACTAAACATAGTAATCAAAGACCACCCATTAAATCCATGGCATACATTTCTTCCTAATAGGTTTTAAAATCACTATTCATTACTAGGAGGAGAAGCAGATGATCTGAAATGACCGGGAACCCTGACCATTAAGACAGCAGAGATATTAGCACTAGGAACACAAAGTGGTATAGTTTTCTGCCAATGCAAGAATGGCTGGAGAACTGTTCGATACAATAGTGGAATAGTAATGGAAACCCTAAGAATATTCCAATAATAGGCATTGATGTGAGCAGATGATGCACTAGGAAAACTGACTATGGCTAAGGCAAGGCTAAGACAAGTTGAAAAAAGGAGAAGATAAGAAATAAAATACACGGATGAGAATTGAGGGAGATCATTGAAATTTATTTTTATTTATTTTATTTATTTTATTTTATTTGTCAATAACTTACAAGATAATAGGTATAAGTATAAACATAGTTATGAATACCTGAAATGGATACAAATAAGAAAAATAAAAAGAAAAAATAGGACAGGGACGGTAGGCCCGTTGGTGTACTTATGCACGCCCCCTACAGACCTCTTAGGAAAGGGGTGAGGTCAATAGTAGACAGTCTAAGGTTAAAGTTTCAATCACCAGAAGTTGACCTAACTAACTCGTACTTGTATTTTCAAGCACTTACCATTTTTGTCTTATTCTAAATTAAAATAGCAAAAACTGGATCTCCCTCCCCTCCTCTCTCTCTGACAGACAGTCTGACTAATATGGTTGGTGACTGTCAGTCACAGCTGTTCCCCCTCCATCCATATCCATGTAAAGCTGTCTTCTCAGAAACACTCTAGATTTGAACAGGACATGATGAAAATACCACTTTAAAAACACCACATTTGTCACAACTCCCTGTGGCACCCCTGCTTTTCATCACCACAGTGTCCCCAGACATTTTTACAAGTCCATTTCTCAGACTTCTCAAGCCAAGGTTGTGTTGACCGAGAATCCTGGAGATTTCATCCCAACACGTCTGCAAAAGATCAGGTGGCAGGAAGTTGATGTGTAAATGGAGTCATCCTTTTTCTCGTACCCAGTGTTTTTCATGGCATGTGCCTGAGTGCCTTTACAATCCTGACTCTAATGACATGAATTTTTATTTTGGGAACAGCTGGCTCCTGAAACTGGAGGCAGGTCTTGCAACATCTCAAACAATAATGTTTTCCAAAGCTCTGTGGCCCAGACAGCATCTTCGTAGAGAACGAGTCCTGGGTATTCTATGATCTTGGCAGAAAAATTACAAGTGAAATGGGTTACTGAGGGATTTATGTGCTGGAGGAAGAAAAGAGGCTACATATGCTGTCTGCCTAGATGAATTTGTTTAGAGGAGTGGAAGAGAACAGCACAGGAAGTTTTCCTTTTTTTTGGCCAATGTCTCAATAATGAATAAAAAACCGTCAGGGAGGGAGATACAAAACTCTCGGCTGCTTCCCTCCTCCCTGCTTTTTCTCTGAAAGAGACAATTTGATGGAAACAAATGAGCAGAGGAATGTCTTGCAGGCCGGCAGGTAATTACGGCCCTTGCCTAATGTGATTTTTTTTAGGAAGGCTGCCTTGCTGCCAAGAAGGCAACAGAGGGTGGAGGGTGAGGGTGGGGGAAGAAGATGAAGGTGAGGGAGGGGAGGGAAGGCAATGGAGGAGAGGAGGGGTGAGATCTTTTGTCCTATGATACCATCTTGTGGAGGGACTCTAGGGCTTTTCCCGGAAGACAAAAAAAATCAAAAATAAACATTAGAAAGGAAAGAAGAAAAGGGTCCTCCAGAGCATGCATGGAGAGCTTGGACAGGAGGCAGGGAGGCAGGAGGACTTTCTGGAAGTTTTCTGATGCAAAAAGGTGGGAGTGGGTTCTGGAGGCTCAGAAAGTATAGTGATTAGTACTACTATTCTGGGATCATCTAGAGTGTCAGATCCGTGTATCTGTCATTTCCACAATGGAAGAAGAAGAAAAAAAAAGTGGGCGGCGGGGAGGCTGATAAAGAAATCCTTCTTGATGTAACCTGAATATATTTAACCTTATATCGAATTTGTACAACCCACATATGATACAATGGAGAGATGAAACCCAGATGGCCGGAACCTATCACCTCTGGGAGAGACAGCCAGGAGATGAAGAGACCATAAAAATTCCACAGTGAGATGTGTCCTGGGAAACTCAGAAAAAGATCTTTTTAGAAAGATCTAGAAAGGGGGTGGGGGGGAATTAACATATTGGCTCTTTGTTTTACTAAATACACATCAAGATAAGGGGAGGGGTTTTAAACTCCTTTATCTATCTCTGCATGCCTGAGAGTCCTTAGATGCTGCTTTTGATCCCTACATGAATTGTCTCATCTCAATAAAGGATTCCTTTTTGATACGTTTTGATACGTTTTCAGAAGTTCATTCTAGTTGATTGAATGGGAAAAATTCTGTAGCCTGACATAGAGATACCTGGATGAAAACATGCTGGGTTAAGACTAGAAAGACCTCAGTGACCCATGAAGCTGGATGTGGACAAACTGTAGCCTAGCCTAACTCAGGCAGTTATGATGAGGAGGGGAGAGGGCAGTGGTGGGATTCAGCTGGTTTGGGCTGGTTTGAGCAAACTGGTGATAAAAATTCTTGCTGGCCCCTGACCCAGCCTGCCCAGCCCTCCCCTCCTCTCCCTATATATCTTGCCTTTGCAATGCGGCCCAGCTAATGTCGGTGCCTCCCCGCTCTGCTCACCAAAGGTAAGCATGCCACCCACTTGCCCACCTCGGGTCAGGGCCTGGGGACCATTCCTGGTTCCAGCCTTGCCTTGGAGCCTCCGCCCACTTACTGTTTGCCTTGGCTGGGTCAGGGGACATGCCAGTTCCTAGTTCTGGCCTTCCCAGGGCCTCTTCCCGCATCCCACCTACTCTCCCTTCACCATGCATCACCCCGTTTCCCCTTCTTCAGAGGCCCCGGCCCTTACTCAATCTCCCTGCTTCATCCTGCAACCTTATCTTCCCTCCGTGGCTGGTGGCAGAGGGGAAGACAAGCCAGGGCTGAGCCGTCACTGCTGGGCTCCCCACCAGCTTGCATCTCACCCCCCCTTGTTGCAAAGTGTCTGCAGCCTCCGCCTCTCTGCCAGCACTCTTAGCTTGGTTCTGGCCGGCAAAGAGGTGGCAGCTGCAGTCACATGTAGACCAGACAAGGAATAATGGATGGAAACTGAACAAAGAGAGATTCAACCTGGAAATAAGGAGAAATTTTCTGACAGTGAGAACGATCAACTAATGGAACAGAAGTTGCCTTCAGAAGTTGTGGGAGCTTCATCACTGGAGGCTTTCAAGAAGAGACTGGACTGCCATTGGTCAGAAATGCTTGGGTGGGGCTTGGACTAGATGACCTACAAGGTCCCTTCCAACTCTGATTATCTGTAAAGAAAAGTGGTGCAAGAATCCTGCAGCTACCACCTCTTTGCCAGCATGAGAAGCCTGCAGCTTTGTTTATTAATCAGCTAATTGTTTATTAGCTGAGTCTTGGACCCATAGGCATATATGCTGCACACACCTGTACACATACTCCCCTCCCTATGAAGTATTGATTTCACTGGAGATCCCAGACAGTGCTCAGCAATGAAGGAAGGTATATTTTCTCCACCTGGGAGAACTCCTTCTGCTTTTGACAATGCAGACATTTCTCCAAGGAGCCTGATGGCTCTTTCCCAAACTAGCTAGAGAGAGTCTTCAAACATTATAAATTGGATTATGGCTAGGGTTAGGCAGAACCACAGATAATCCTCCACTTACAACCATAATTGAGCCCAACATTTATATTGCTAAGTGAAACACTTCAGTGATGTTGGCCCCATTTTGTGACCTTTCTTGCCACAGTGGTCAAACACAGCAGTTGTCAAGTTAGTCACACAGGTGTTAAATGAATTTGGTTCCCCCACTGACTTTGTCAGAAAGTTGCAAAAGGGGATCCCATGATTCCAACCCACCATGAATATGAGACAGTTGACAAAAATTTGAATTGCGTAGATCTGAATGGTCATAAGTGTGAAAAGTGTCTATGGGCCGCTTATATCGGTGCTTTTGTAACTTGAAACGGTCACTAAATCAAGGATCACCTGTAAATCAAGGATCACCTGTATTTGGAAGCTCCTGGAATCAGATTGACACCCAAAATTGAGATGGGGTCACTAGTTTTGATCCAGATCTGGAATGAACTTTCTCGACTAGCTCCTGACCTAAACTATAGAGAGCTCTTCCCCAACCTGATACCCCCTTAGATCAGGTTTAGTCATTTTAAGATGTGTGGACTTCACATTTTAAAATGGCTAAGGTTAGAAAACACTGCCCAGGTCCCTTAAAAAAAGGTCAGGATTTTTTCTCAGGAAATTATAGATGCTCTTGTCATTTTTTAAACCTCCGTTCTTGAATTGATCCCCCTGCATTTTTGTGCTTTGGAAGAGATGGAAGAGGGAAGAGATGATGATAATTTCTGTTTTGAGTTTCTTTTATTATTGTTGTCAGTGATGCTCTGGAGCAGATCTTTTAATGTAATTAGAATTCTTGATTTTGCAAATTCTACTTTGAAATTTCAGTCAGGGAAACAATTTGTATGTGTCAACGAAAGCATGAGCAAGCTAGAGAAGGGGGGAAAAACAGGAAGACAGTTTTTATAGCGTTCCCGGGGTGGTGCTGTTATGCTTGATAGATTAGAAAATCAAGCAGCGTCATCCCAAAATTAACAATACAACTCTAATCACAGCCTCTGACTTATTCCAAGCCTCTGGAAATTGAGAGTAAACAGAATGGCTGGTAATACTTTTAAAAGCTGGCTGCTTGCCCCCAGTCTTTAAGATCCCCTTTTTCCTAGTCACCTATGGTGAATAAGGGGAACTTCTAGACAAAGAGCTGGATGTTTGTCAAAACTAACCTATCCCCTTTAAAATGACAAATAGCTAGGAAACGTGAGCTTGTCTGTTAGGTACGCCTGCCAATTTATATAAATGATCGGTTCTGCTGTTTAACTCACCCAAATTCTGCTTTTGAATGATTCTTGTTTTTCTTCTCTTGTTTTATTCTGTTTGAAGGGAATGGATAGATGTCAGTGTTCACGCTCACAGTAAGAGTGCCAGTGTTGCTTTTTGCATAAGATTACTAATTACCTCCATTTCTCAGGAAAGCTCGATATTTTACTGCTCGTACACCCCCCTCTGGGAGAGAAGAGCAATGTGTTTGGCTTCTGCATATTTTATGCTATAGGCTTACAATTATACAAATGCCTCCACTTTCTGGAAGTTCAAAGAATAGCAGTGGGTGGAGAGGTGTGAGAGAAAACTCTTGAGTTAGTGTTTCCACTTTCTTATTTAGACAACAATTGTTGCATGACATCAGGTGAGTGCAACCATGAATCAGGGTCAGGTTACTTGTGAGACCTCTTTTAAGATATCTGTCCATCTAGAGCCTGGTTGACATAGCTTCTTGGGCAAATATCACATCCTCATCTATGAATTACATAGTTGTAGTAGAAATGGATTGAAAAAGTACATTACAGGCAATTTTGTTTCCCTGCCACTCAGCCTATATGTGAATGCTGGACTGCCTCTCCCTGACTAGGTTTTTGCAATTTATTTAAATTGTTGCTCAGGCATCTTTTTGCTGAACACAGTTTTCAGCAAAAGAAATAAAAGGAGAGAGAAAGAAGGTTGAAGGGGAATGAAATCTACAAATGTTGGGAAGGAAGGGAGGGAATCAATGCTGGACTGGCTTTGGCTAATTAAAGGGGCACTTGAGATAATTAAGCTAGCTTTTCTCTTTTGACTTTGACCTTTAACTCTTTCTGGCTAATTAGCCTCTAGGATGACCAGGCTTGACAAGGCTTATTGTCTTTCTCATCTCTTCTTGAAATTACAAATTGATGGCTGCTGAAATGAGCCAACGCTGAAGGACAGAAGATGGTGGAATGGACTTCCTTTGGGTGTCCCTAAAGCTTTCCCACTCCTGGCAATGTTGAAGGCTTTCATTCTCTCTGATATGCTGTTGGCAGTCTGTCTGACCCCTGTCAACCCTGGTCCTTTAGTGTATTGTTTGAACCTGCATCAGATAGGAAAAATGTGGAAGAAACCAGCATGCACATCATATGGGAGGATAAATGTTTTTTTGGAGAAGCTGTTTTATTTGTGCCTCCAGGGCAAATGTACAGTCACATTCCAGTAACACCTTGGATAGATATTGGGTGGGCAACTTGATGCCCATCAGGGGATTTGGATGATGACTCTCATAAACTTCATTCAGCATAGTCAAGGATGAAGAACGGTAGGCACAATAGTTCAAATAGTTTGGATAGTGTCCCTATCCAACTATTGGAAGCTCTTGCCTTTGTGTATAAAAGGAGCACAACACAAGAAGCTGATAGGAACTTAGTTCTTGTCACTTAAAATGTAGATGTCTCATTATTTGGTGACAAAATAGTTCTGGCAGCTATTTACTTTTTACTTATTATTGTTTGTTGCACAGTCAGCCAGATCTGGCATTTTTATCCACCTATTGAATCCTTTCCAAAGACCTGGAATGGGCAGATGTGGCTGCTTGATGGTGTTAAAGGTATGGAAGCTGTTCTGAGTAAAGACGTCTTTTGTAATTGAAAATCCAGCCAAAGGATGTGATTTTTGTCTTCCTTACCCTGTTTATGGTCCCCAAATTGTTTGAACCAGCTTCTGTGTTTTGCAAACCAGATCCAGAACTGAAGAGAACTCCACAAAAAACAGCTGACAACTGCAGCAGAATGAGGAGCCAGTGAGTAGACCAGTAATTCTTCTCTGGACAAGGAGAGGGCTTGAGATCATCCACAGTGCTCCAGACAGTCATTCCCCATGAGAAGATCATAAGGCAGTGGTCTCTGGTGGATTTAGAAGTAGGGGAGATGAGGTAACACCATTTTGCTTAAACTGTGGTCAGTGGCAAGGACACCAGTTACAACTGATTAAATGTCTAGATGAAATTGAAACAAGATTTTGGAATTCATTATAAAGAACCCTTCCAATGAAAAGAATTCATTGTTGTGCATTCTTATTAAAAAAGCATAAGACTTCAAAAATTAGGCACTAGAAGAAACTAAAGATCATAATTAAAGTAGAACATTAAACTCAACTTACTAATACAGAATGAAGCAAAATATAATGGACATGACGAAGGATATTTTTGAACAATAGACACAGAACTTAATTTTAAGAGAGCCGGCCTCTTTAGATAGGCTATGTTAAAAGATGCTATGGAAGAGGAACAGGCTTTATCTGATATGACAGACCAATATGAAAGTGAAAAATGATAGGCTATAAGAATGACATGGAGGAAAATATGGATCATACAAAAGAAACTGACTTGATGTCTTAATAATACAAGTAACAAACCAACAAACCAAACCTGGGTAATTTTCCTAGATTAGATTCACAAAATAAGCTTGCATAGCTTTGAAGAATTTTGTGAGAAGGGTTAAAGAAAAAAAAATGAAAGGAAATAATTTTGTAAGAAATCATTTGAAGGGACTGAAGATCAAGATGGATAGAAGTAAAAGGAATTGGTTTATTTGATTAAGGTCAAAATAAATAAGTTGTTCTCTCTGGTAACCATTAATGGACATTCATTGTCATCAGGATTAAACTATGAGATTTTATGAAATTGTTTATAGATAACAAGATATAGAAAGAAGAGATCATGTGTCATTCTTCAAGAGAAGATGATACATTAAAATTGTTTATAGTAGTGAGGAAGGGGATAGTCACTTCTTTATATATTTCATTTTTTCTTGCCTATGTTATTTTTGTTTCTATTTTCCTTTCCCTTTTTTTCCTTCACCTTCTTTTGTTTTTTCTTTCTATTTTGCTATTTCTTTTTGTAGTTTGTATTGTTGTAAATTGTAATCTTTAATACAATTAAAGATTACAATTTATAATAGTTGTGTATGTGTATATGTGTGTGTGTGTGCGCGTGCGTGTGTGTATGAATAAAAGATGCAACCTACTTAATCTATCACAAGTTCATTGAAGAGGAGACACATCTCTGGTGTTGCTCGGCAACTGTCTTCGTACCAGTACACCAACATATGACTATACTGTAATTGCCATTATCAAAACTGAATTTCAAAAGCTCTTATTCTCATGTTATGAAAACAGCCATACATCTTGTTTCCATTTTCATTGCCTGAAATCTTACTGAAGGAGGCTTATTATGGGGATGGGGTTGTGAGAACTAACCTAGTGCCTTGAACAAAACTATCCTGAATATGGTGCTGCTTCAGACAAATTGTGTTTTTAAAAAATCTTAGTTAGTTCTTCCTATAGGCCACCCGTGGCTGCATTGTTTGAGTTGGATAGGCATAAATATTCTTTAAATAAGTAAGTAAATACATAAGGGTAAATCAGATCATTACATTAAGCCATCACAGAAATTGGAGGGGGTGAATGTGAACACATCGCAGTCATTGTTAATCTGGGTTTAGGATTATTAGGTTGTGTGCTCCAGTTTGTTCCCCTGTTTGTCCACCTGTGTTTGCATATGTGAAGCAGAAGCTCATTCTTCATTCATAAAAACAAAACAAAGAATATAATATGCTTTAGCCTTTATGAGAGTAGATACTAGTAGGTGAGTTTTCAAAAAAAGCAACCAGAGGAATCAGTCTTCCACTGCTGTGATTTGCTCTCCTCCTCGCTATCAGAAAGCATTTCACTTTGTGCTGGGTAAATGTGGTGTAATTCTAGAGGTTGTTCACCTAGCTGGGAGATTGAAGTTCTTCTCCCCACTTCCAAGTACCCTTAGTCTCTCTGTCTCCGCCTCCATCTGTCTCCCTCCTCGCTTACTTCACTGGATTGTGTTGAGGAAAATAAGAGGAAATGATATAGACCTGCTAACAGAGAAGCAAGCGATCACATAGGATTTATTTCTTTTTTAATTTAATAAATAAACTGAAACAAAGAATCAAAATGTTTTTTGCAGCCTTTAGGTGATGATAGTTTCCCTCGTGCATAGCATCAGCTAGCATACAATTTCTTATAAATCAAATTATACAGAATTTAATTCTTAGCATATGAAACACACTACAGAGGTGAGCATTTTAAAATTAGGAAAATGAAAATGGGACATAATGGTGGAGCATGCAGAGAAGATCATGGTTCTGGGAACTGGAAAATCTTGTCAGATCTTACTGTATCTCTGAATTTGCTAAAATATGAATATTGAATCCTGTACCCTTTGGCTTTGAATGTTCATGTGTTAGGCTTCCAGGGAAGCCTTCCCAGCCTCCCCTCCCACTGCAATGCTGATCTGATGAAATGCTTTGCTAAGCCACCAGCCGCCTTTGTGGGAGCATCATGAAAGCTGCCTGTTTCTGGTGATTTGGGTTCTGGATCCCTCTCATGCATCAGACAAAAGCAATTGCAGAAGGTCTAGGGACCTTTTTTTTATCTGAGTGGAGGGGAGTTATTATTATTATTATTATTATTATTATTATTGTTGTTGTTGTTGTTGTTGTTGTTATTTTATTTGTCAATTGCTTACAAGATAACAGGTATAAGTATAAACATGGTTATGAATACATGAAATGTATACAAATAAGAAAAATAAAAGAAACAATAGGACAGGGATGATAGGCACTTATGCACGCCCCCTACAGATCTCTTAGGAAAGGGGTGAGGTCAATAGTAGACAGTCTAAGGTTAAAGTTTTTGGGGTTTGAGTTAATCAGCAGCTGAGACTAATAGGAACCTGGCTGAGTGAGAAAGCTCAAAGTCATTGCTCTTACACTTGGATAAAGCCAGGGTTAGACTATGCACCTGCTCTTCAATAGCTGATCTGCTATTTCAGGATAGACCAGTGTTTCTCAAGGTCTACCACACAGAAGAGAAGGTCAACCTATTCTCCAAAGCACCTGAAAGCAGGAGAAGAAGCCACAGATGGAAACTAATCAAGGAGAGACCCAACGGAGAACTAAGGAGAAATTCCTGATAGCTAGAACAATTAATCAGTGGAACGACTTACCTCCAGAGGTTATGGGGGCTCCAAAACTGGAGGCTTTTAAGAAGAGATTGGACAACCATTTTCTGAAATGGTATCAGGTTTCCTGCTTGAGGAGAGGGTTGTAGTAGAAAACGTCCACAACCCCTTCCAACTCTATTATTCTGCTATTCTGGCAAAGCTGGGAGTTGAAATTCTGGGAGTTGAAATCCACACATCTTAAAGTTAGCAAGGTTGAGAAACAGTGGAGTGATATCCTCTTGTCTTTAGAGCTGCAGGGCCTTCAAATCCTTCTTCGCAGCTCCAAAAGCCTACTCTTATATTGGTTCTTGAAACTATAGTCCATTGTCCAGCTCTTGGATGCTGACAAATCTTAAGGATGCCTCTCAGCCAGCAAAGGCTGGCCCATCCTTCTGCTTCCGTAGCTGATCGTTAAGATTGAAGATTTTTAAAGCCTTCAATCAGAGATTTATTGATCCAATATTTAGATTCTGCCTCACTAGATAGTGAGATCTTGATAGGCCTAGTGGAATGTGGATCATTGTGAACCATCAACTTAACATAGAACAGTGTTTGTCAACCAGTCAGAATGGTTTAAAAAAAAAAATCTGGGAAGTCCAGCGGTTGTTTGTTTGTTTGTTGATTTGATTTTTATATTTCTATTTTGAAATTCTATCTCAACTTCATAATATTCATTTGAGACACCTCCAACTCCTTTTTGCTGCATCCTTACTGATGTCATTCCCTAAGGTATTCATGGCTTGGGTATGTGTGTGTGTATCTATCTATCTATCTATCTATCTATCTATCTATCTATCTATCTATCTCTCTCTCTCTCTCTCTCTCTCTCTCTCTCTCTCTCTCTCTCTCTCTCTCTCTCTCTCTCTCTCTCTCTCTCTCTATCTATCTAACTATGCATCTATCTATCTATCTATCTATCTATCTATCTATCTATCTATCTATCTATCTCTCTCTCTCTCTCTCTCTCTATCTATCTATCTATCTATCTATCTATCTATCTATCTATCTATCTATCTATCTATCTATCTATCTATCTATGCATCTATCTATCTATCTATCTATCTATCTATGCATCTATCTATCTATCTATCTATCTATCTATCTATCTATCTATCTATCTATCTATCTATCTATCTATCTATCTATCTATCTATCTATCTATCTATCTATCTATCTATCTATCTATCTAGAATATGGTAACAGTTGCATGATCTAAGCCCCACATGCATGTGCTGCATTTAAAAAGAAAGCTTAGATAGATAGATAGATAGATAGATAGATAGATAGATAGATAGATAGAAAGAAAGAAAGAAAGAAAGAAAGAAAGAAAGAAAGAAAGAAAGAAAGAAAGAAAGAAAGAAAGAAAGAAAGAAAGAAAGAAAGAAAGAATTTAGCCATGGCCATCATCTTGATTTTTTTGACTTGTGCCTGCAACTGGTAGGACTCAGAAATGGGATGCAGGTTAGGTAATTGAAATTTAAATGAAATTGTTACAACTTACTGTAAGTGATTAGTGTTACAACAGAATGCTTATCAACTCATAAACATCTTTTTTAAGAAAAATGAACATTTGGTTTCCATGACAGTGAGTCCTGGATGAAGTGATAAGTGACACATAAGGAAATAACAAAGTCACTGATCTATTCTGAGCTATTGTTCTTAGAGTAAGTTCCCTGGGAAAGTATATGCCCAGCCTGTCAAGGAAGAAATGAAGCTAATTATAGATCATTCATCAGTGGAAGGTTGTAGTTTCTGGTTCCTCTTGAAAAGGCCAAGAGGTGCAGAGTAAGGCATGACTTGGCACGCTGGAGGCTCATTACATCTGACAACAATTCATGGCTGCTTTTCTGGGTCATTGATGGCTGCAGAGAAGTGCTTGCTATCTCAGGGAGGCAAGTAACCTGTCTTAAATTCCAGCAGTGCTTTCAGAGATGAAAAGCAAAGAGAAAGGTGAGCATCCTGTTCTCTCACTCGCCTATCTGGCTGACCCAACCACTTCCCTGGATTGATCCGTTTCTAGGACTGTCCAGAACCTGGAATCACAAAGAATCTGAATCTGGGTTTCACACACACAAAATGAATTGAGAAGTGCCTTAACCAAATTAAGGTTTTTATGTGAGCGCAATTATGAGGCTCATAAGGAAACGGATTATGTTGTGCAAAAACAGCCAAACACAAGTATGACTGCTTTATATTGCTTCATGATCCTTCTTGAAAAGGCAGGATTCTCATATCTGGGAATATGAGACACTTGTAGTTTATTTTGGTCCTAGGATGCCCCGGTGGACCTCTTATTTCCCCTTGCACATTGCACTGATATCAATAGAAGATAATTTTTGTAGCTCAGGGTTGAACTGTGGGGGTTCTTGGTGCTCTCTGAGCTTGGTTGCTTTCTTGCAGACATTTCATTACCCAACTGGGTAATATCATCAGTGCTAGAAGGGAGTGAAGTTTGTGCTTTCCCTTCCAGCACTGTTGATGTTAACTAGTGGTGGAATAAAACATCGGTAAGAAAACAACCAAGCTCAGAGAACACCACACACCTCACATAACACTGGTCTTATTTCAATTCTAGCCAAGGACTGATTGATCCATTTACTTTATTTTCCATCTTTACTTAGTAGAGATATAGTATTAAGACATAGAACATAAAATAATAGGGTTGGAAGGGACCTTGAAGGTCTTCTAGTCCAACTCCCTATACCATGCCAACCCCTATATCATACCAGACAAATGGTTGTTCAGTCTCTTTTTGAAAACCTCCTGTGATGGAATACCCAGAACTTCTGGAGTCAAGCCATATCAATGATTAATTGTTCTTACTGTCAGGAAATGTCTCCTTAGTTCTAGGTTGGCTTTCCCATTGATAAGTTTCCACTTGTTACTTTTTGTTATGGATGTTTTGGTCAACCCCTTGTTCTTGGTGAGTTTTTCGAGACTTTTTGTCTTGACCTGTTGGATTGGAAAGAAGAAAAGAGTTCCGTGAAAATCTTCTAAGTATGATAAACAACTAATTTTTCTTGATTAAGCCAACACAAAGCCTTGATATATTAACTTTAGGGAGGCACACTGATGTGTCCACAGAGTTCTGAAGAGTCATTGATAGATTCTTGGGAAGTGCCAACCAGAATGACACTGGGTATCATAAGCCAACCTCAACGTAGCCTTCCCCTGCCCAATGATGCCAATCAGGACAGCCAATAAATAGAATAGAATACTTTATTGGCCAAGTGTGATTGGACACACAAGGAATTTGTCTTGGTGTATCCAAGTCAATCCAGGTCAACATATCATTATTCTGTGCTTCTTAATGTTTTCCAAGTCCAATTGTTTTCTAGCAGAGGGAGAGTGGCCTACAAGAACCCAACAGTTTAGTCCCAAACTAGAGAAAATATTTTTCCTTCTGCTGACATCACCCCCCTAGTAAACCATTTTACCTCTAACATAAACACTGAATTATGCTCAGGATCCTTAATAAGGAAAGTCTCACATCACTATTGGGACAACCATTATGTGAACCCCATGGTGACATAAAAAGGCCCTTTCCATTTTCTTAAATGGAAGAGTGGGGAGGCAAATTCTTTCTGGTCTACCTTAAGCTGCATTTGTCCCTGGCAGAGAAGCAGAACTCATGAAGCCATGAGTCAAAATTCTGGGTACAAATTCATATTATGATGCAAAGAATTTTAAAGATGAATGTTGCTAAGAAAGCAGAACTTTTCTTGTTAGGACTTATGGATAATGAATTAGAAAAGACTCATGATAATTTGATATTGTCTATACTAACTGCAGCAAGACTATTGCATGCACAATGATGAACTATGAAATTCTCACAGAGGAAGAAGGGATGGTGAAAATATCAGAATTTATAGAAATAGTGAAACTGACCAGTTTGGTTGGAGAACAAACTTTTTTGAAAGACTGGAAGGCTAATATGAATGTTTTACTGAATAAAGAAAAGAATACATTGATGATTTATGGGTTTGAAGACCAAGAAAGATGAGGACTAAGTGAAGGGACTTGTAAAGTAATTAAGAGGGAGAAGGGACAATAAGAACCTAATTATCTGTTGAAAAGAAGGCCAGAAGTCATCCATCTGTCTTAACTTTGGTTTTCTTTTTCTTTTCTGTTTTTTTTTCTGTATGGTTGCTATTATTATATTTAGATTTTTAATATTAATAAATTAGAAAGAAAAATAAAAAAGAAAGAAAAAGAAAGAGAGGGAGGGAAGGAGGGTGGGAATAGAATAAAATAGAATAGACTACTTTATTGGCCAAGTGTGATTGGACACACAAGGAATTTGTCTTGGTGTAAATACTCTCAGTATACATAAGGAAAAGATATATTAGTTAAGAATCAAGAATCATAACGTACAACACTTAATGATAGTCATAGGGTACAATCAACAATCAAATCATACTAGGAAACAGTCAATATAAATTGTAAGGATACAAGCGACAAAGTTACAGTCCTACAGTCACAAGCGGGAGGGGATCGGTGATTAGGAGTGATGAGAAGATTAGCAGTAATAGTAGTGCAGACTTTGTAAATAGTTGAACAGTATTGAGGGAATTATTTGTTTAGCAGAGTGATGGCTTTTGGGAAAAAACTGTTCTTGTGTCTAGCTGTTCTGGTGTGCAGTGCTCTATAGCGTCGTTTTGAGGGAAGGAGTTGAAACAGTTTATGTCCAGGATGTGAGGGGTCTGTGAATATTTTCACAGTAAAATATTAAATAATATTAAAATAATACTAAAATAAATAGTAAAATATTAAATAATAGTAAAATAATAGTAAAGAATAAATAGCAATAGCACTTAGACTTATATACTATTTCATAGCACTTTACAGCCCTCTCTAAGTGGTTTACAGAATGAACATATTTCATATTGGGTCTTCATTTTATTGACAATGACCTTGAGCTGGTCAGGATCGAACTGCTAGCAGTTGGCAAAATTAGTCTGCAATACCACATTCTAATCACTGAGCCACTGTAAGAAAGAAAGAAAAGAAGCCATGAATCAGATTGGCTGATTGATAGATTGGCTGACTCAGCTAAAGATAGTCTGTTTTAAAGTTGGAAAGAATGCCATGCCTGCTGTCACAAAACGACTGCCATGGGTTGGGCATAAGCAGTACCACAAGTTCCTTTGACCAGGGATAGACTGGCAAGATGCTCCTGCCATCTCAACTAACACTGGGATGCTCCTACCACCCAATTTACTGTATCTTTTCCTTTGGGTAAATGAGCATTCACCCAAGAAGCCTTTGGTTGTGGTCATCTGGTGGCCCTTTCATTTTCTAGGAAGATCTGTAGAAGTAACATAGACCATTTGAGAATGGAACTGATGCTGAAGGCTAGTATTTTGTATTCCAGTTTCCCTGTTGGCATTTTTAATATTTCTAATTAAAGAAGCTTTAGAAAATGTTAAGTCAAGTAGAACCAAGCTCCTGGTGGAATCAATAAGAGTGATGGGCACTCTGGCACCTTTAGGAACCACATTCTGGTTCCCTCATCTATCCCAATTAATGTTGACTACTTGCAGGTCTTCCAGAACCCAATGGGGCCTGACTGGGTCCTTTCTTAAACCAAAGATGGCTTATCCTTTTGCTGCTCTTCAAGAGGCCATGGAAGAAACTGGTACAGAGCTTGAAGAAACAATCAATTAGAAAGAATAAAAGTTCCCAGGAGACTATCTGCC
This sequence comes from Bungarus multicinctus, assembly GCA_023653725.1. Classification (NCBI taxonomy): domain Eukaryota; kingdom Metazoa; phylum Chordata; class Lepidosauria; order Squamata; family Elapidae; genus Bungarus; species Bungarus multicinctus. The sequence continues at coordinate 25,605,596 of CM042835.1, read as the reverse complement.
CAAAGATAATTTTTCTCCCCCTTGCCCCCATTTTTTTCTTCTAAATAGCCTCACTTGTACACAAACGTCATGACATGCTTGCAGTTCAGCTCCCAGCCTATTAGCACATGTACATTTCTGGTGTAAGCCTCAGCATATGGATTTTAACCTCAGCAAAATGGCTCAGTAGTGAATATTTCCCAATATGTTACTGTTTTTTTGGCCATGACCCATCTCTATGATAAGCTGAGAGCAATGACTCCTGCAGGCCCTTAAAATGCAAATATTTTTAGAAAATGGTAGTTCTGGGTTTTCCAGACTTACAGCATTGTTGGATGGATTGCACAGTAGGTACAATAAGATTGCAAACATGTTTAAACCAATAGAAGAGAATATTTGTAGCTCAGTGTTGAACTGTGATTGACTTAGCACTGGTGATATTATCTAGTTGGGTAATGAAATGTCTGCAAGAAAGCAACCACACTCAAAGAGTACCAAAGACTCCACATATCCTTTCCAGCAGCCAACATCCAGATAAGCAGGGATTAACACCAGACCAACAATCAAACAGAAAACAATACCCAAATCAAGGAACTATCAAGAAGAAAACCATACCCCATCGATTCTGTCCAGGCCAGCTACCATATATAAATGTGAAGCAAACCCCATACCCATTAACACTGATGTTGCTACCTGGTTGGCTAATGAAATGTCTGCAAGAAAGCAACCAAGCTCAGAGAGCACCAAGGACAACACAATTTCTGCACTTCCCTCTTTTTCTTTCTTGTTGAGCTCTAATTGGTTTCCTTGTTTCTGCACTCAGAATGCATGAGCTCTTTTTGTAGTAGACACTTAGAAGCTACAAAAGGCAGCCTGTTTTGAATGCCAAGTATTATTTTTGCCTTACAAGCTTCCAAAATAATGGTCTGAAGTTCTAAGAACACTCAAACTTCAGAGATAGTTTTGGTGGTAGGGCATTCAAAAAACCAAGAAGAAGCCTTTGATTAAATGTTCATGACAGGCATATTGACTTTTTTGGAGGCCCTTTGTGGACACTCCATCTGGAATGGGCTAACTTGGGCCATGGCCAACTCATTATAGGATGATCCACGATGGGGCACCTCAACACGATAAATGTTATCTGCCAGTGTTTCCACATTATTATTTTCATTGACAAATTTGGGCAGACTCAGGATAGGAAGCAGGGGGGGGGGGTGTGCCCTATGGAGTCACAAACAATTGGACATGACTTAGTGACTGAACAACAACAATTTTTGTCTTGGAGAGTGCATGAACATGGTCTGCCCTATGTAGTAGCTTGGTCCAGGGAGGAAATGCAATTTCTCACCCTGCCAAGTCTTGTAATCTTTGCTTTTTTGTGTGTCTAAGTGTTGACCTTGGATGATGGCTTTGGAATTGGGGAAATCCTATTTGCATGTGAAGGATTTCCATATTTTGAGGGGATTTTCTTTGATTTTAATTATGTTGCCGATATTTGCCAATTTCCTAGCAAAAAACTCCCTTAATCAATTTTGGCTTAGGGATGAAATTTGGTGGAAAGGCGACTATTGTTTTGTTGCCTAGGGTTCAACTGACAGGGCAGGGCTGGTCAGGGACAGAGACTGGCATGGATGGCAAAGGAGGTATGTAGGTTTTTCTTCTTACAACTGGATCCCTAGTGGTGCGGTGGTTAAAGTACAGTATTGTAGGCAAACTCTGTCCATAGCCATGGAGTTCAATCTTGATGGGGCTCAAAGCTGACTTAGCTTTCCGTCTTTTCAAGGTTGGCAAAATGAAGACCCAGATTGTTGGGGGCAATATGCAAATCATGCCTCTACATTGTAAACCACCTAGGGAGCTATGGGATAGTTTATAAGCCTAAATGCTATTGCTACTGCTGTCACAGGAGATTCAAAACCCCAAACCACTCCATCTAACTAGGATTGACCAGGTCACCAATATAAATTATATAGCTCCAGGGCATCAACTATTTTGCCCATCTTCATCCAGGTTGGATGTCTGCCACCTGATTGCTGGAACAATTGCTAAATTGGATTGCTAAACAAGTTATGGAAGGCTTGTGCTGGGCCCTTAGTAAGACGTGGTTCACTCCTTGAGTTTAATTAGCAATTCAGCTAACGGTCTGTAATTCAGGCACGACCCTGATTGCATCCGAAAGCTACTTTATTTCTTTGCTTGCATTCTGAGCACTAATTATGCTTCTCTGCCTGCTAATTGCTTTCTAGGCTTCCACTGCTATCTCTTTCCAGTAACATTTATTTTTCGTGCCTCTCTGTGTTTAAAGGTATCAGACAGGAGGAGATGAAAAGGGAGGGGGCAGGCAAGGAGGCAGAGGCAGCCCTGATAGAGCTGGGCTGAAGCTAAGGTGAAAGGAAATGCATGGGTGTGTGTGTGTGTGTGTGTGTGTGTGTGCATGCTTCGGTGGGGTGGGAAAGTCTCTATTTTGCCTTGCTCCTCCTTTCCCAGCCTCTTCCTAGCTTTGTTTCCCACTCCAGATGTCTGACAGAGGGGAGCGGAGTGATGTTTAGCTGTCAAGATATTGGACTTTTCTAACCACGTCTATGAACATTTGGGATTTATTTTTTTCTCATTAAAAAAAGTGATAGATTTGAACATTCTCTGGTCCAGAACAGACAGCTGGATATTTGGAAACTCTAACATAGGCTCATTAAATCTTTGTGTTTTGATGGCATTTAATTCGAACAAAAGATGTTTGCGGAACCCTCCTTTTCACTTCCATTGGGGGACCCCCCTCATGCAGGGGGGCGATTCCTCTCCTTTGCACCCGAAGAAGACTAGACTGAACAGAACCACCTTGGAGTTCCCACAAAGTAATGATGGATTGTGTCATGCTTTGCAACATATGGCATTAGTGTTCAGTGAACTCGATTTCTCCCTGAGTGAAACTAAAGGAGCTTCAGAAGATCAGTTTTGTTGGAGGCTTTGAAAAAACTTGAGGCAAAGAGTCTTGAGCAAAGCCTCCTACACAGAGCCTGTTCCTTTGCATAGTGGTGTATTAACCATTAAGCAGACTAAGCCCATTCTTAGGGCACCAGGACCAAAGGGGGCACCACAAAAAATTTTTATGTAGCCTAAGCTTGGCTTCGTTTGTATGGTATGTACAAAGGAGGGGGGGCGGGCACCAAGATTCATCAGTGCTTATTTTATTTATTTATTTATTTGATTTGATTTGTCAATCGCTTACAAGATACAGGTATAAGAATAAACATAGGTTTGAATACATGAGATAGATACTTATAAGAAAAATAAAAAGAAACAATAGGACAGGGATGATAGGCACATTGGTGCACTTATGCACACCCCCTACAGACCTCTTAGGAAAGGGGTGAGGTCAATAGTAGACAGTCTAAGGTTAAAGTTTTTGGGGTTTGGGGAAGAGACCAAAGAGTCAGGTAGAGTATTCCAGACATTGACCGCTCTGTTGCTGAAGTCGTATTTCCTGCAATCAAGTTTGGTGCGGTTAACCTTGAGTTTGTATCTATTGTTTGCTCTTGTATTGTTATGGTTGAAGCTGAAGTATTCATTGACAAGTAGGACATTGCAATGTATGATTTTATATACTATACTTAGAATCGGACCGGAGGCGGTGTAGTTCTAGGTTTTCTAGGTCTAAAATTTCGAGTCTGGTGGCATAAGGTATTCTGCAACGAGTAGAGGAATGGAGAGCTCTTCTTGTGAAATATTTCTGGACTTTCTCAACTGTGTTAATATCAGATACGTAATGTGGGTTCCAGACTGATGAGCTGTATTCGAGTATTGGTCTAGCAAATGTTTTGTATGCTCTAGTTAGTAGTGTGATATTACCAGAGAAGAAGCTACGTAGGATTAGGTTAACAACTCTTAATGCCTTTTTGGCTATGTAAGTACAGTGGGCTCTAGCACTTAGATCATTAAAGATGAGTACTCCAAGATCCTTGACAGAGTTTGGATCATCAACAAGGTCTTGACTATTCAGTCTGCATTTTATTTTCTGATTTTTTTGCCAATATGTAAGACAGAGCATTTGTTTATTGAGATTTGAAGTTACCATTTGTTTGACCATTCTGATACATAGTCAAGGTCTTTCTGAAGGATAGCAGTATTGTTTGTGGTGTTGAATAGCTTTATATCATCAGTGAAGAGGACGCAGTTGCTCTTAATATGATCACAGAGGTCATTTATGTAGAGTATGAAAAGAGTTGGTCCTAGAACACTGCCTTGGGGATACCACTATTGACAGGTACAGAATTTGATAGGATGCTTCCAATTTTGACCATTTGTTGTCTGTTTGATAGGAATGCTTCTATCCAGTTATGCAGGTGTCCAGAGAGACCATAAGATTTTATGCTTAGGGCACCAGTGAGCCTTAATCTGCCACTGCCTTTGCATTGTAACTTCTGGACAGTATGCTAAACTTGCAGGCTAAATTTCCTTTTTTTGAGATTTTCCTTGTATTAGAAAGAGACTTGGAACTCTATCCAGAAGGACCCTAGTCAGCAACAGCTGCCAATGGAGAGTTGGTGGCAATTCATCATCTTGTCTCTCCACTCTCCTGATATGAGCACTTCCTTGTCCCAAACTTGTGCCCGAAGAAAAGACAAGGAAGTGAAAACATTTATCTATTTTTTCTGAGTCTGGTTTATTGGCCGCATGAAAGCCTGCTGGGATGGTTGGTATACTTTGGTCACTGCTGCTGGAGATTTTCTAAGCTCATGAGTCTAAGATATGGACGCTTTCAAATCTCATTCTGCCCTGAGCTCACTTGGTGGCAGCTGGTGAGCTATGAGCCTCTTTCTCCCCTATGCAATAGACAGAATTTTGCTTCTTCTTGGATGGAAAGGTCCCAGTAAGGTCATTTGAAGAGAAGGCTTAGGATGGTCTCAAAGCTAGGTGAGCATGAAGGGCTACTTTTCAGCAACATCTCCATGCAAATAGGTTTCTTCTTAATCTTGACTGAGATGGTTTCAGTTTGGAGCAAGGGAGGCTGACAGAGAAGGGACCACCTTCAGAGTAAAGGCAATTGAATTCCTTCCCTTCTTCCAGGAAGATATAGCCGTGGACAGATGGCAGAAAATGATTTTGCATTGCATAGCAACAGATTGGAAAATATAATTACAGCGTGGAACAATGGCTCTGGCAGCTGGACCCCCTCCCTTTGAAATTCCAGAGAGTGGTTTGCAGGAGGAAAAAGGAAGCAAATCATATCACTCAAGCTGAATGGAAAAAGGAATTAGAAAGAGGGAAAGGCAGCTCTACGCATGGATTTTCCATGGTCTATCCTATAAGAGGTTGGGGAAAAGAGGGAGGAAAAACAGACGTTGATTAAATATCGATCTAAGGTTCATGTCCCAAGAAGAGTCTCCAAGAAAGCACAACAGAAATTATTGCAGAAGATACTATGGACTGCACATCTCATGACAACTACTAGAGGGCAATAAAGAGATGGAGAGCACTCTAACTTGGTTACTATCTAGTGGTTATCTGGATCTTTGCAGCCTTACTCAGGTGAAAAGGAAAGAAATTGGGTTGCAGCCAGACTGATGTTATAATGGATGAGATAGAACTATCTTCCCTGACATGGTCCTCCCAATTGAATTGGGACAACAGTGGCCCTGCTGGCTAGGCAATCAGAAAACATTGACAAATCATCTCTCACTCAACATTGGCTTCATACATTACATTATGGTGGTTTGTTTCTTTTGGTTCAGCAGATTGTATAGAAGTAAACCTTGTAGCTTGCTTAGTGGGATGTTTTAATGCAACCCATTTGGGATTATTCAACAAATCATAGGTTAGCACAAAGTGTGAACCTTGTTTTCATAATAACAGGGCTAGGTCAGTGTAGGGTGACCAAGAAGAAACCCAGATTAGAGGTGATGTTGGTTGGCTGCTCCCTTCCCCCCTCATATTCATGGTCCTTTGGATAAGTTCAGTCATGGGGTTAGCCCCCTTCAAGAGAGCACTAGATGCATGTCCCCAAAGAGTTTGATTGACACATCAAAGGCTGGAAGCAGTAGGTGCCAATAGACTGTCATTCATGTACAGTGGTACCTCTACTTACGAAAGGCTCTAGTTACGAAAGTTTCAGGTTACGAAGTGCATCGTCGAGAAAATATCATCTCTAGTTACGAAATATGTTTCAAGAGACGAAAGGCCAAAAATTTCAATTTGCGCAGTTTGATCTTGGTTTGAAAATGGTGTGTCTGAGCTGCTCTGCCATTGGTTATCTCCCAGCATCTTCCTGGCATTCCATTGGCTAGGAGGGATTTTGTATATGGGATGAGAGTAACACACCGCACCGTGTTCTCAGTCTCACGCTAGCGAAATCCAGCAAAGCACGAAGTGCTTTCATGATTGTTTTTTGCTTAAGTGTGTGTATTAACTTTTATTCACTATGGCCCCCAAGAAAATTGATGAGAAGAAGAAGAGAGTTCTCTTGTCCCTAGAAACCAAGCAAGAGATAATAGAAAAGTATGAAAAAGGGATGCGCTTGGTTGATCTCGCGAAAGAATATGGCCGTAACCCATCCACGATCGGTACGATTCTGAAGCATAAGGAAGCCCTAAAAGCTATGACTCCTTCTAAAGGCCTCTCTGTTATTTCGAAGAGGAGGTCGCCAGTGAACAATGAAATGGAGAGGTTGTTACTCCTATGGATAAAGGAGAAAGAGATAGCTGGAGACACAGTGACCGAAACGATAATTTGCAAAAAGGCAATGGCCATCTTTAATGACCTCATGAAGAAGGATGCAGGCGAAGGAACTTCGGAACCACAACTACACCCGGAGTTTAAGGCATCGCTTGGGTGGTTCGAGAAATTTAAGAGGAGGACTGGAATTCACTCTGTTGTTCGGCATGGCGAGGCAGCTAGCGCCGACCAGAAATCGGCCGACGAATTTGTACGAAAATTCGAGGAATTGGTGGCTGAGGAAGGTTATGTCCCACAGCAAGTTTTTAATTGTGACGAGACGGACCTCTTCTGGAAAAAGATGCCTCGCCGTACGTTCATCACTGTTGAGGAGAAGAAATTGCCAGGCCACAAGCCCATGAAGGACCGCCTTACGCTTGCCCTTTGTGGCAATGCCAGTGGGGATTGTAAAATTAAGCCCCTGCTGATCTACCACTCCGAGAACCCAAGAGCATTCCAGGCTCATAAAATAATCAGAGAAAACCTTCAGATGGTATGGAGGTCCAATGCCAAGGCCTGGGTCACACGACAATTTTTTGTTGAGTGAGTCAATGTGGTTTTTGGCCCTGCTATGAAGAAATACCTCAAGGAGAACAATCTCCCCCTCAAGTGCCTCCTCATTCTTGACAATACCTCTGCCCACCCGCCCGGCCTCGAAGATGATATCCTGGTGCAGTTCTCCTTCATTAAAGTGCCGTTCCTCCCACCAAACACCACCCCCATCCTCCAGCCCATGGACCAACAAGTGATTTCGAACTTCAAGAAACTCTACACGAAACCCTTGTTCAAGAGGTGTTTCGACATCACAGAAAATACCCAGCTGACCCTTCATGAGTTTTGGAAACAGCATTTCGATATTGTTGTTTGCCTCAAGATTATCGACTTGGCTTGGCAGGAGGTGAGCAGATGTACCCTTAATTCGGCTTGGAGAAAGCTGTGGCCCGATGCTGTTTCCGCACGAGATTTTGAAGGGTTAGAGGCCGTGGGTGATGTTGAGCCTGAAGTTAACGAAATTATTTCACTGGGAAAGTGCATGGGACTTGAGGTGGATGACGAGGACATCGACGAGTTGATTCAGGAGCACAACGAGGAGCTTTCGACGGAGGAGCTGAAGGAGTCGGAGGCGATGCAACACACGGCAGTGCAGGAGGGGTTCAGTAACGAGGAGGAGGAGGAGGAGGAGGAGGAGGCAGCCATTCCGACATCCGAAATCAAAGAAATTTTACAACAATACCATAGAGTTGTGGAATTCATTGAAAAGAAACACCCAGAAAAAGTGTTCACTGGTCGGGCTATCGCTCACTTTGATGATGTTTGCCTTGCACATTTTAGACAAATTGTTAAAAGCCGACAAAAGCAGTCGTCCTTAGATCAGTTCTTTACGAAACGTCAGGCAAACACTAAGGCCGCGAGTGAACCTGAACCGAAGAAGGCGAAAGGTGACGTCGAAAGCAGTTAAAACAAAAGAAAAATGAAATGCAAAAAATAAAAAATAAAATTAAAATAACAGAAATGTAAAAAAAAATGTTAAACGTTAAACGTCACCGTTGTCATTGCATAGCCAGCCGACCCGAAAGGTAAATGAAACTCATTTTTATTCTTTACATTAGTCCTACAATACAGTATTATAATTTATAAAAAATTATTGTCTGAATTTGGGGGGCTTGGAACGGATTAGAGCATTTATAGGTAAAATGCGTCTCTACTTACGGAATTTTCGCGTTACGAAACGGCTTCCGGAATGAATTAATTTCGTAAGTAGAGGTACCACTGTAACTTGAACCTGATAATGCCTAGAGAGTGCCATCTTCATCCCCACCTTTAAGGTATCATAGGATGTGGCCACAATTCAAGGTTTGGCAAGATACTTTTCTTTTGTCTCTAGGAAAATTTGAGGAGGAAATTTGCTCTTTTCACCATAATTTGACTGTAAGGAAGAACTTCAAGGGTATGGAAAATCAGCCTCATTCCAATTGATTCTAGCTGTCTTGAAAATCCACAGATTTTTGAAAACAATCAGTGCCTTGGGAAGGTCTCTTACAAGCAGTAAAAGGGGGTCTGTTGTTCCCATTCTTGCAAATTTGCAGTGAGGTTTACTTAATGTCCTGCCATGGAACACTTTGCAAGCTGGTTAACTGAATGCATTTTTAATTGCAACATATATTTGCAAACAGGTGTCTTGCTCAAGGCTAAATCTCTGCTAGAGTTTGCAATCAGAAAGCAAAACCAACACAAGGCAACTCTTAATTAATCTGAATCAAAGCTGGGCAGTCACCATCACAACAGATGACACTGAAAGTGTATTGCTTAAATTAAGAGTGGACAAATGTGTGCAGCCTAGGGTCACCCCTTATTTTATTTATTTTATTATTATTTATTATTATTTCAGCATTGGAGAAGCAATTATCCAATGATTTAATTGGAGTAGTGGGGAGGATTCTAAATGTTTGTAGGCAATATACAGTAATAAGATGTCCTACAGTCTGCAAATGCATCCATTTCCATTTAGCCCTTATTTTAGGGGGGGGGGGGGAACCAGGGGAAAATTGGAGAAAACTATTGTTTATCTCACCACCGTTTGGCAACCCACAGATTGCCCTCTCCTTTCATAAGTCAAGAAGGCCAACTAGAGTCATAGAAACAAGAATCGAGTTGCAAACAAACAGCGGCGAAGTGACACAAAGCTGTCTGAAATTCTAAACACTGAGAAAGGTAAGATACCATGAAAATGTTATTTTTCAGCACTGAATGCATCTTGAGCAGAGATGTGTAAAAATCAATATCACAATGATCTCTCCTCCACTCCTGTTTTTCAACTCTAACTTTGAATTTTCCAGGCATTTCCTTCTGTTTTGCTCAGTGAACAAAGCATGCCTTCACTGTGTGCTGCTCTTTGATTTGCATGCATGTCTGTCTATCTATCATCTATCATATTATATTATATCCTATCTCTTTCTCTCTCCTACTTAGCTAGTTAGCTAGCACTTACCTTATCTGTCTGTCGGTCTGTCTGCCTACTTTATCCTCTCTCTCTCTCTCTCCTTCCCTCTCTTCCTATCTCTATCTTTTCAATTTGCATGGCTGCCAACAGAAAGTTAAGAATTTTTTTTAAAAAAATCCAATAGAAATCATTAAAACACATTGCACCAGATTTGGGTATTCAGTTTTTTTCTTCTGATTCTAGGCAACCTGCCTTCAATCGAGGACGTGTATACTGCATGAGTCAAAAAGAGGGCTGTGAAAATATCTACAGACCCCTCACATCCTGGACATAAACTGTTTCAACTTCTACCCTCAAAACGATGCTATAGAGCACTCCACACCAGAACAACTAGACACAAGGACAGTTTTTCCTTGAACGCCATCACTCTGCTAAACAAATAATTCCCTCAACACTATCCAGCTATTTACAAAGTCTGCACTACTATTACGATTAACCTTCTCATCACTCCTGATCACCCATCCCCCTCCCACTTGTGTCTGTATGACTGTAACTTGTTGCTTGTATCCTTACGATTTATATTGACTGTTTCCTTGTATGATTCGATCGCTTATTGTACCAAAAGGCTATTATTAAGTGTTGGACCTGATGATTCTTGACTCTTGATGAATGTATCCTTCCTTTTATGTACACTGAGAGCATTTGCACCAAGACAAATTCCTTGTGTGTCCAATCATACTTGGCCAATAAAAGAATTCTAATTCTAATTACAATGTATGAGATAAAACATTTATCACTTCAAAGAATCCATCCATAAAACCAGGAAATATTAAAGCAAGGTAAGCAAATGAATCTGGATGGTCTCTTAAGGGCATGGGTGTCAAACTTGCGATGTTATGTTGTCATCACTTCCCCCCCTTCACTATATCGGGGTGAGTGCGTGATGCATCTGGCCCATGGGCTGCAAGTTTGACACCCTTGCTAAGCGACTCTGCTTTTTGTCATCTTCTGGAATGTCACCATGGGGCCTAATCTCAGAGGAAGGAAGAGAGGAGGTGATTGCTGGGAAAACCAACCACTTCTTGGATTTCCTTTCCCTGCTAGATTAGGTGCCTTGTATGTAATGATGTGTTCCTCAACCTTCCCCCCCCACATACTTACCTATTGTCAGGGTTCCAGTTAACACCCCCAACAGAATCAAAATTCCAAGGCAGGAATATTCCTCAAAATATAGATAGAATAGAATAGATTTTTTTATTGGCCAAGTATGATTGGACACACAAGGAATTTGTCTTGGTGCAAGTGCTCTCAGTGTACATAAAAGAAAAGATACACTTGTCAAGAGTCAAGAATCATAAGGTGCAACAATAATAGTCATAGGGTACAATAAACAATCAAATCATACTAGGAAACAGTCAATATAGATCGCAAGAATACAAGCGACCAAGTTACAGTCATACAGTGGGAAGGGATGGGTGATAAGGAGTGATGAGAAGATTAACAATAATAGTAGTGCAGACTTTGTAAATAGTTGGACAGTGTTGAGGGAATTATTTGTTTAGCAGATTTATTAGGCATGTCATATTGGCAAATCTGGGGAAAACCCGACGCTGAAGTACCCGAAGTTTTCCCCACCCAAATCAACTCCAAAGTTCATCCCATCCCCAGGTCACACATCCATCACGTGGGCCAACCAGGTTGCTGCCTCCATCCTGGCTGGCTTTGGTCTCTCCAACACCTGACAGAGTGTATTTGGCTCCCAAAGAATGTTGTTTTGGCTACACATCCCCAGCTATCGCTATCTCCCCCCTCATGTTATCACAACTCCAGCCGGCCTTGCTGTGGCAGCTCTGAAGATGCTCTTAAAATGGTTTCATCTCAAAATGGCTTCAGGGCTGACCACCTATATTTTCAGAATTTGTGGGCAAGAAGCTGACTGTTCTGCTTTGCTTAAGTTTAGGAACAGTGGCCTAATTTATGTCCTACAAAGTCATAGTTGTTATCAAGGGGCTCTGTTTGAACCTTTCCAATCATTCCAATTTTTTGAAGTGGAGATATATAGATTTCAGTGCACTATGCTGGACCTCTTCTAGTAAGCTATTGCTTCAACCCCCACAACTTATTTATTTAATGTATGACATGACATACATAAACTTACAACACATATTAAAATTTCACTTAAATTAAAAACACAGTAAAATATGAATATTAAAATGATCTATACCAATATTTGGGCCATCTAACCATTGAAGCACAGCATTGTTTATCTGAAAGAAACCAGATACTGGATTAGAATTTGCCCTCAGCTTACAGGTGGTCATGATGTGATCCACAGTTTGACCTGGAACCCCACATACTGTGATGACCCGGAGTGTGGCACAAAGGCAACACAGTCAGATAATCAGTAGGAGTCCTTTTATTAGCTCGACTTTGTCCCCAATGTCCTGGTTACCTTCTGGCTGGAGAACAACTCTCTCAGGAACAGCCTTTGGCTGCAGAGAATCCAGTCCAAAATGTGGTCAACAAAAACTGTAACTAAAAGTCCAAACAAGGCAAAACGAAGTAATTAATCTGGCAGTGCAAGAGAAGGAATTCCAGACATGAAGGAATGGCAGGAAATCATCCCGGTTGGGAAGATGCCAGGAACACAGATAATCAAAGTCAACACAAGATAAACTCATGTTTGTTGCCTGGGTCTTCTGCTGAACTCCCTCTCCCTTATTCTCCCTCCTCCCTGCTCTGCCCAGCTGGACTTTGCCCTTCCCCAATTTCCTCCACAGCCAATGGAGCCACACTCCCACTCCCTGTCAGCTGTTCAGATTCAGACTCCAACAGGGGCATGACACATACTGAGGGAAGATGCTATGCCCCATTTGCACAATGAACCCCGGTAGATACCCTGTGAAGTGTGGATCCTATTCAGGATTGTCCATTGCTGGTGAGGTAATTCAGAGCTTGTTGCGTAAAATATTCTATACATCTTTCTATCTTACCTGTTGCATAGGATCATCAACATATGATTTATATGATCCTATATTCCTTGAGTTTGGGCATTCAGCAACCCATTTGGCTTTCCATGTTGGAGAATTCTGGGAGTTGAAGTTCACATGTTTTAAAGTGGCCAAGGCTGAGAAACACGCTATAGTGGGAACTGGGTCATATGGTTAGTGTAGGATTTTGTGTTTTAGGCAAACCAGAAAACAGGTTAGGTGTCTGTAGAATGCATCCCTTAGTACTAGGAGCCTTGCCATAAGCTGAAGAAGCTCGGCTTCTTCTGACGGGCTTTTGCCCTTTGGTTGTCATAATGTGCAGGGAGAGGTCTTCACTGTTCGGGAGCAGTGTTCACCTCTGGGTGAATTGCAAACTGCTGAGCCCAGAAGCAGCCTTGTGGAGGTAGGTAGGTAACCCCACTGCTGCAGATTTGGAAGCATATCTTTTGTTTTATTGCACACCTGCTGTGCCGGAATCAAGGTAAATAAAATATTTTGAAAATGCATTTGCCTCCAGTCGAATGTATTCTTAAAGAATCTGCAGGTGAGTGGAGAATTTCTTGCCTAGGGCTTTTCCAGCCTCAGAGAGGCTGGGCACAGCCAGCAAATTGGAAGAACAGCAGGTGCTCTTTTTTGAACAATCTCCACTCAAGTTTCCCAGGAAATGTTTACGAGTTTCAGATTTCTTAGTTCTGAAAAAAAAATGCAAACAATAAACACAATGTAGTCAATCCTAATTTTTTTAGAAAGTTTGCTACAGGCCTCTATGTCTTTCAGGTGGGCACCTGAGAAACTCTGAGTGGAAGAGAGGGGGGCAGGACCTGGTTGTGTAATCTGGAGGTCCTTTTATAACTCCTTCAGATAGTAGTCATGGCTCAACTTGAGGCTGACTTGGAAAGAAGGACTCTGTTTATTGGTGAGCAGAACCAACAATAGCCTGTAGTTCTGGGACAGCTGAAAAATTGGGGTTGGGATAGGTTTTCTTTGTGTTTGAAATCCTCCAAGATGTTGCGCAATGTAGTGAGCCTTGTGTCTTTTGCTATTCTAATGATGATGGGTTACTCCTATTATGCAGTGGTGGGATTCAATTTGTTTTTACTACCAATTCTGAGGGTGTGGCTTGGTGGGTGTGACTTGGTGGGTGTGGCAGGGGAAGGCTACTGCAAAATCCCCATTCCCTTCCCACCCCACTAACCTGCTTTCCAGCTCCGTTCTCCTGTGCAGGGCAACCAAAGAAGACCCAGCCAATCAGCTGGGACTCAGGAGGCGGAGAATAGATGGGGGTGGGGCCAGTCAGAGGTGGGATTTGCCAGTTCTCCGAACTACTCAAAATTTTCTCTACCGGTTCTCCAGAACTGGTCAGAACCTGCTGAATCCCACCTCTGCTATTATGTCCTAAAAGTCATGTTCTATCCTTAATCCCATCAATTGGAGCTGCGTTTGTTTTGTTTGTGAACAAATTGGCCCAGTCTTTCTTAATGGGCACAAAAACCATCTCTAAAGACTCCAGGCATTTGCTGGAGGCTGTTGGAGCTGCTTTCTGCCTTTGTTAAGATTTTTCTCCATTTCTCTTTTGGGGAAATATAATATTCTGCCTCTTTTAATATCCCTCAAAATATTTCATTCTCTTGGGGGCGCTTCCTATAAATTCCAGGGCATCCATGGCGGTTTTAGGGAACACATGGGAAGAGGTGTTCCTTCACATATTACAGTTTGAGATGGTGAAGACTGTGTACTGGGCTACAAAAGAGGGACTGAGCGCATTCCGGGGACAAGCGACTGTCATTTATGATCTTCCCAGTTGGCTTCCACTAACCAAAGTTGTGAACTTTCACAAACTGAGATGGAGATCATTGAAAGATCCAAAGATATGATGGATACATTTTTATACCTCCAGACCCACACACCAAGTTATAGCACATCTGGGCTGAAAAATCCCAGGGGTCCTCTAGATCAGTGGTTGCCAACGGGTGGGCCACGGCCGACTGGTGGGCCGTGAGAAAATTTTGGTGTGTCGCAGAGAAATCTCACCCCCATAGCACCCCCCTAAGCAATTAATCCAGGCTGTGCAGAAACACAAGGGCCGCGGGAGCCCTCACCACCCACTCACTCCTTATCTGGCAAACTTGCCTGCTAAGTTGCTATTTTTCCTTTTTTTCCTTCCAACCATCATCTGTTCTGCTGTGCACAGAGATTTAGATTAGCTAGAAAGCAGGAAATGGTTGGATTTTTTGCTTTCTAGCTAGTCTTTAGATCTTCGGCTCTGCTTTTAAGCACAGCCGAACCTCCCTTAGGACTGAAGGTTTCCTTGCAAGCAAATTCAGTGCAGACTCACGGCAAGCAAATTTGAGAGACTGAGTTAGCCGATGGCAGATAGATAGATCACTGAATGATTCTTGGAGCAACTCAATCTGCCTGCCTGCTTTGCCTGATTTTGGGTAAAAGTTGCTCTTTTTTATAAAAAATTCAATATTTACATATGTGGTGTGGTGTGAATTAATTTTGTGAGTTTGCTTGCAAGCAAATTTTATGTGACAGACTGAGCTAGCCGATGGCAGATAGATAAATCTCTGAATGAATCTGTGATTCTGTGAGCAACTCAATTTGCCTGCCTGCTTTTCCTGATTTTGGGTAAAAGTTGCTTTTTTAAAATAAAAAATTCAATATTTATATAAATATTTATAATATTTACAAACAAGCCATGCCCAGCCAGTCACATGACCACCAAGCCACATCCACAAATTAGGCCACACCCACAGAACTGGTTAGTGGTTCTTGGGATTTAAAATTATGAGTTTGGTGGTCCCTGAGGTCCAAAAGGTTGGCGACCCCTGCTCTAGATGGCAGCAAAGAGAGACAATATGCCTACACTTAAGGTTGACTCAACCAGGATGTATTTAATTAACTAAAGCTTCCAGATCAGGCTACATAATTCTGAATGATAGCTAGGTAGCTACAAATTTTTTCTCTCCCTCTCTTTGCCGCCATCTAATCTAATTAAACCTTTATTCAATCATAAACTAGCAGATCAAACATTTAAAAAATCACAATTAAAAAAAATTAATATATTTCCCAGGCTCACCCAATAGTAAGATGAGCAGCATATAAATTAAATAAACAAATAAAGATGGAAAAATATAATTGTTCTAATCTAAAGTATCTACAAAGGAAAGTAACGGCTAAGGAGTAACATACAGTTTGCACAAGGTGCTGCAATATTTTTTCTAATCCTTTTTAAGTATTTTGGAACAATGATATATTTTTTTCTTTATTCTAATTAATTGTGAATATTTTGCTATGCCATCTATTAATTTCTCAAGTTTCTGCGGCTCAGATTTGGAGCCCTAAATTAATCGAATAAACTGAGTCATCCTGCAAACTTTAAATCCTGTAAAATGCAAAAGTTGAGTTCATCCAACATTCTAGTTAAACTTTGGTTCTAGGTGCCCTGAAAAGCTCGACTAAATGACAGCCTACCTGGCAAGTTTAAAGTTTGCTAAATTCTAAAACATTCTGCCTGGTGGGATTCTGAAAAGTAAGAACAGAGGAAGTTACCATAAAAGTAAAACGAGGAAATCCTTTTCTTAAAAGCATTTGGACCAAAGAGGCTCTTGATGTTTGCCTCTATTTAAGGTGCGCTCTTTTCTCTTTTTTTGAGAAGCAGGTCTGAAGCTCAAAAGGGAGACAGTGTACACCTTATGATGCACCCTGGAGCTTAAAGCTGCACCAGTTCCTTGCTCCGATCATTGTACTTTGCTCTCAGTTGGAAGACAACGGATCAATCCAGACATCCATTTCCCTGGCTTTTTCTCTCCTGATAGGCTCTAAAATAGACCGATTTCTCTGCCTGATTGTTCTTTCTTCCTTTCCCTTCCAATATGCCTCCTGATCTGCATAAAATATTGTTATGAGAAAATCTGGATCTGTTTCAAGACAACTGCTGGAAGCAGAGGGAGAGTTTATGTGACAGCCTAGCAATCGAAGGGGGAACAAGTCAAAAGAAAAAGTTGCTTACATTTATGGAAAGACCTGTACTTAGGAAGGTCACAAATATGGTAGGGAAGAAATCAGTGGTGGGATTCAAAATGTTTTACCACCAGTTCAGTGGGTGTGACTTGGTGGGCACTCTTTGCGCATGTGCACACACTTTCCACACGCACATCTGCCAAACACGCGCTTTGCGCAGGCGCAGAGGCATTCCAACTCACCTCCTGCAACTGCACTCTCCCGGTCACTTCAGCAGCTGCCGCGTGGCACTTTTCTGTGCCACACAAAGCAGTTGTGCTTCAAAAGCAGAGAATAAAGGTGAGTATGGGAGCCTGGGCAGGTGGGTGGGCCCAACAGCAGAGCAGTGGAGAGAACAGGTTCAGAAATGCAGTTTCTTACCCTGCAGAATTTTGTAATCCTTATGCTTTGTGAGCCCAAGTGTTGACCCTGGGTGACGGTTCAGAGTTGGAGGAATCCTATTGTGTGTGTGAAGGATTTCCATATCTTGAGGAGATTTTCCTTAATTTTAATTGAGTTATGGGTATTCGTCAATTTTCTTTTAGTGAAAGGTATCCTTAATCAGTTTCAGCCTTGGTATGAAATTTAGCAGAAAGGTTTAAGCAGTCTTTTGCTTTATTATCTGGTGTTCACTGAGAAATCAGGAATGGCCAGGGTCAGAGAGTGGCGTGGATGGTAAGGATGGCATGAAAGTTTTTCTTCTTACAGTAGAAAAGTTTGGCAAACTGTTCTGTGATTGCATTTTTCCATTCATACCACCTCCCAGAGGCTAAGATGATGGGAATGGAGAGGCCAGCCTCTTGAATGAGAGGCTGCATTGAATTCCTCAGAAGCTTCTGGTCACCTCCATACATTCATGTCCTGGGAGTTTTCTTCTGCGTTGTCCATCTGTCCATCCCTCCGCTGGTCCATCATCAGCACTCCTGCAACAGGTCTGAAATGATGAAGAGATTCAAGCAGTTAGTAGGCCAGGCAATTAAAGGAAATAAAAGGGGCGGGAGGTGTCAGCTGCAAAGGCACAGATTAATTTGGCAGCAGACGTATATTGAAGATTACAGCTGGGCTAAGAAGTCTTTAATCCATTAATTGTATGAGTTGGTGTTGATTTAATTAAACCGGCCTATATTTGCTTGGGTAAAAACAGTGTTTCTGAATACCTAATTGTAGAGCAATGCAAGCATATGATACAGTAGAAAGTATTTTAGCAGTGGGGTTTCTCGTACTGTCTACGGATATTGATCAAGGACATGATGATTCTGTGCACACAATATATTTTGTCCAATGACTGAGGTAACCCACACTCCAGTCATGTCCAGGGCAAGACCCAGAAGACAAACCAAGTAGCTGGATTCGTGCAATGCAGTAAACCATGGAGAAGCTAACAAAAGTTAAACTTTAGATCAGTAAAGGTGAGCTTATGACAGGCATGTCAAAGGTGACACATCCCAATGTTTTGGATAACCAGACCTGACAATAATTATTCTCAAAAGCAGGCTCCATTCTTGCATGATTTTCAGAGGTCA
Source organism: Bungarus multicinctus (assembly GCA_023653725.1). NCBI lineage: Eukaryota > Metazoa > Chordata > Lepidosauria > Squamata > Elapidae > Bungarus > Bungarus multicinctus. Next base: position 25,587,450 of record CM042835.1, on the reverse strand, counting down.
CATGTCAGATCCCTAGCATGATAGTGCCATTCTGCTGGGGAAGAGGGGGATGGACCCTGAAAGGTTTACTTAATTTACTACCTTGCTACAATTGCCATTTTATAACCTTTATCCTGGCGCCTAAGTGTTCTGGGATTTTCTCACCTTTTGGGGAATGTATAGGGGGGAGAGCCATGTGGGTTGTTTCATTCTGAAAAGCAGTGGAAGATGACCCTGGGAATGCTGGCTTATCTGTTTCTCAGTACGGCCATTACAATAATATCTCCACACCTGCAGATTGGCTGAAATCACATCGGATGGAAGGGAGGGGTCTCTAATGTCTTGTTTCTAACTGTATCCTCTGAGATAAATTCAGAGTCTGCCTTCCTTTGTCAGTCCTGTTCAATAAAAGGATACTTTTGGAATGCAAAAGGTTTCAAGAGTCTTTACTTTCTTAGAATAGAATAGAATTATTTATTGACCAAGTGTGATTGGACACACAAGGAATTTGTCTTCGGGATAAATGCTCTCAGTGTACATAAAAGAAAAGATACATTTGTTAAGAATCATCAGGTACATCACTTAATGATAGTCATAGGGTACAATAAGCAATCAAATCATACTAGGAAACAGTCCATATAAATCGTAAGGATGCAAGCGACAAAGTTACAGTCATACAGTCACAAGTGGGAGGGGATGGATGATAAGGAGTGATGAGAAGATTAACATTAATAGTAGTGAAGACTTTGTAAATAGTTTGACAATATTGAGGGAATTATTTGTTTAGCAGAGTGATGGCTTTTGGGAAAAAACTGTTCTTGTATCTAGTTGTTTTGGTGTGCAGTGCTCTATAGTGTCGTTTTGAGGGAAGGAGTTGAAATAGTTTATGTCTAGGATGTGAGGAAAATATCTACCCCTCTTCTTGACTCATGCAGTATACAGATGCTTGATGGAAGGCAGGTTGGTAGCCATTGTTTTTTCTGCAGTCTTAATTACTCTCTGAAGTCTGTGTCTGTCTTGTTGGGTTGCAGAACCAAACCAGACAGTTATAGAGGTGCAGATGACTGACTCAATATTTCCTCGGTAAAACTGGATCAGCAGCTCCTTGGGCAGTTTGAGCTTTCTTGGGCACAGAGGAGAGGCTGGACCTTACAGATATGTGCTTTCACATGTGAGAGGGTTCTAAAGCCAAGCTGGCTGGGGAATTCAAAGTTGCCAAGGTTGAACATTCCTGCTGTAGAACTTTAAAGCCCTCAAAGTTGGCCTAAAACAATAAAGGTTTTGCTGAATGAAAAAATGTCAAGCCCAGGACTGTCAAACTCATGGCCTGGAGGCCAGATGTGTTAGGCGCTTTAGCAAAGGGGAAAAAAGTTGTGATACATCACGTGATGATGCCATGATGACGTGAGTTTGATGCCCCTGGGTCTGGCCAAAGTCTGCAATCATAGGAACTGCAATTAAATTAATATCTTGCAACTGAAAAATGGATGGCATTTTGCCCTCCCCCTTCTTTCTCCTGGTTCCACCTCTCTTTGGAACACAGCTCTTTGCTACTACTAAAGGACAAGAGAGGCCTCCCTGTTTGAGGACACTGGGCAAAGCAAGTAGTTGCATCTGACTCAACAAACCACATACCATACTCCAATGGCACCTCTGGGGGTGCAATAAGGGGGTCAGCAAAGAAAGATATGGCAGCTGCCAAGTTCTCTCTATTTTGCGTCTTGCAACATACAAAAAAGTTGGCATAGGACTTTCATTTCACAGCCACAGCTGCCATTTTAATTGTGTTGATTCTCCTGCAGACCTTCTCCCCTCAACATAATGCATGAATTCAGCATGTGTAAAAGAGAAGGGAGCTTCCTTTCACAATGGCGTAAAGATCAGCTGCAGTTTTTTAAACTATATTTTCCTTTATTTCCTTTGTCATACTGGCAAAAAAATTCTAAATTAATTTGCAAATCTTGAAATATTGTATTTCTAATAGAATCCCAGAGGCCTTCATCCTTCCTGCTGTCAGAAGTTCTGGTCTGTAAAAATCTAAACAACCACTAGATGGCAGCAAAGACTTAGACTTTTCAGCAGCTTGATTCCAGGGTACAGAAAGAGGTGTGTCTTCTATCACATGATTGCACCTGCCATTTTGACTTTTTTGACCTTACTGAGGGCACCGTCCAATTGTGGTAAGGCTTGGGGACCCACACCCTCAGTTTTGGCCCCTCTGACTTGGGATTGTAGTTCTACAAATGGGGGCGTCCCCAGGCCCAGAGCTGCTCTGACTGAGATGCTAACAAAATTAGCCTTAATACATCAGCTTGACTGCTTTGGGCAGGAATCATCTCTGCTTGCAGGTGTACTTTTTCTTCAGATCAAATGATTCCTTTCAAGCTACCACTTTTCAAATATGTTTGTTAGGATTCCCTCCACCCCCTGCAGATAATTAAATTGAAATTACTTCACAAATAACCCTAACCAAGCAATTAGATGAAGCAAGATGAGGGAGATGCTCGCAGCTCTTGTCACAAACGGAGGGCCTGGCTGCATTTTGGCGCTTGATGGGAGACAGCAGGAAGAGCCCTTGAGGACTAAACATAAAATGAAAACATGACAACACTGTACAGGTAGTCCTCCAGATATGACTGCAAGGGAGCCTGCCCATGACAGACATAAGTTTGTTACAGTCATAAAATGGATTGGTCATGTGAATGGCCCAATTGTATGAGTTTCTTTCTTGAGGTCATTAAGCAAATTACGACAATTGTTAAGTGAATCCATTGTTGAGCAAACTCTGCAATTGTTAAGTAACAGCCAGACGTAATTGCTGTCCAGCGATTGCATCTTACATTCCTCTTTTCTAGATCTCCCAACAGTGTCCATATTGCCACTAAGTGCTTTTCTGCTAGTCTTTTTATCTTCCCTTCCACCTTTCCCGGCATTAGAGCCTTCCCAGAGAGCTGGTCTTCCCACTATGTGTCTGTGAGATTAGGCGGTGGCTGCCATAACTAACCAGCCCCTATTTGGAGAATCCAGCTAGAATGCAAGAGGGGCTTTCAAGAGCCACATGCCTCAACAGGCTGCGAGTGTGTGAGTGACCGGATCATGTATAATTTATCCAAAGTAAGATCATTTAAGCCTGATCATCTATGAGCCTGAATCAATGTACAGGTAGTCCTTGACTTATAACAGTTCATTTAGTGATCGTTCAAAAAGTGACTTATGACCATTTTTCACTCTTATGACCATCCCTATGGTCACATGATCAAAATTCAACTGCTTGGCAACTGGTTCTTATTTATGATGGCTGCAATGTCTCAGGGTCATGGGATCTGCTTTTGCGGCCTTCTGACAAGTAAAATCAATGGAGAATCCAGATTCACTTAACAACCGTGTTACTAACTTAACAAATGCAATGATTCACTTAAACAATGGTGGCAAGAAAAGTCATAAAATGGGGCAAACTCACTTAACAAATGTTTCATTTAGCAACATAAATTTTGGACTCAATTGTGATCATAACTTGAGGACTATCTGTATAAAAAATATATTAGTAAAGATAAAGGTTCCCCTCCTTGCAAATACGTGCTTGTCATTTCCAGCTCTAGGGGGCGTTGCTCATCTCCGTTACAAAGCCAAAGAAGAGCCAGCGCTGTCCGAAGACATCTCCGTGGTCATGTGGCCGGCATGACTAAACACCGAAGGCGCACAGAACGCTGTTACTTTCCCACCAAAGGTGGTCCCTATTTTTCTACTTGCATTTTTACATCCTTTCGAATTGCTAGGTTGGCAGAAGCTGGGACCAGTAATGGGAGCTCACTCTATTACGTGGCGCTAGGGGTTATATTAGAAAACAAGTAAATAGGCTCACAATCCATTAGGTTGGGAGGACTGCTGGAACAAATTGTTGTGAGAGGCAAGGGATTCCTCCCCCCCCTCCTCCTCAGGGATGACAGGCAAAGGCATGTTCTCTTCCTCCTCATCTGCTGTCCTCCATGACTTTCATTAAAGAGACCTGAGCTATTCTTTATTCTTTAGTCTTGGCAGTTCCCAGGACGGACTGTCTTCAATGTTTAACTTTCCTTTTGTGGTTAACATCCTGGAATTGATTTCGTCTAATATTGTGTCAGGCAGAGGAGACTTGGCATGTTTTGACCTTTTTCTTTATAAAAGTGTTTTGTTTGTCAAGTAGCAAGAGGGGAAAGCAATAAAATAAAACCTAACAGAGCCAAAACCTTGGGAAAACCTGCTGAAGGAGAGGTCTGCCACAGTTATACAGGTGTTTAACAAAACTGACACGAAAGCCCATGTGGGCATATGTTAACCTGGTATTGCTGGAAACTGTCTACTCCTATTATTTTCCTGATATGGTGTATTGGCATCAACAACCGAGCATCTCCAGGCTTTCTGGCAAAAAGTCTGAACTCGTAAGGTCCTGCCCAAGAAAGCAGGACTCTTGAAACTGCAGTTGTTCCAAAAGGAGCTTTTATTGAAAGGCTTGCGATAACAAGAGATCTAGGCAAGAACTGAAGCTTCTCAATTAAAACCAGCTATTTAAGGCAATGCTAACCAAACCCCTCCCACCCTACATCACTGCAGGGAAACAGAAACTTCATATAGAGATTAGCACAGTAATGCAGGAAACAAAAACAGAAACTTCATATACAAACTTGATTGCAGGAAATACGACTTCAGCCACAGGGTGGTCAATGTCTGGAATACTCTACCTGACTCTGTGGTTTCTTCCCCAAACCCCAAAAACTTTAACCTTAGACTGTCTACTATTGACCTCACCTCTTTCCTAAGAGGTCTGTAGGGGGCGTGCATAAGTGCACCAATGTGCCTACAGTCCCTGTCCTATTGTTTCTTTTATTTTTCTTATTCATATCCATTTCATGTATTCATAACAATGTATATACTTATACCTATTATCTTGTAAGCGATTGACAAATCAAATAAATAAATAAAAATAAAATATAAATATACAGATCACCCCATTCCTCCCCCCTTCCTCCCACCAAAATGCCAGCTTCCCTGTAAAAATATCTGGGACCTGACAGAACTGCCAAGGACTGGACCTGGAGGAAAGCAAGGCCTGTGTGACTGAGTTACTAGCTATAAATGCAAATGGACCCATAGGCAATTGAGCCCCATAAAAAGATACTACAGTCAGTAAATGGTTGGCTAATCACCTGAAGACAAGAGCTGTTGCTTCACTTTGTCTGTCTTCTCCTGGTAAGCTGGACTGGAAATAGTAACACAGGCATTCAAGGCTTTAAAAGCTTCTGCTAGCAGGTTTATTTTAGAAAGGTTAATAAACCATAACAAAAGAATTCCAGGGCTGCCATGTATTAAACGCAAGCTGTAGTTATTGTGAAAGCCAACCTTCAGTCCTTTGTCTCTCTCTCTCTCTCTCTTTCCAGTCCATGTGATGGGCTAGAAGCTGATTTCTTGATGGTGGAGAAAGAAGGACAGTTTTCATCTTTCTTTTGTTTTGGTAAAAGATGCAGAATCTGGTTCTTTGTTTATGGTTTATGAGGTAGACCAGATCTGAGAACCAATTCTACAGGAAGGGTAGAAGTAAGCATTAAAGGATCCTGGGATCCTGAGCGATGGTGGGGCTGGAGAAACCGGAAAAAGCGTGGGAAACCCAGAGTTGTTAATTTTTTAATGGGTTTTTTTAAGAGGTTAGATGTATCCAGGGCGGGTGCGGGAGACAGCCCGCATGGATTTGGGGGCAGCCGGGCCAACCCGCGCACCTGGGGGGGCTCGGGGGTTTCTGTGTTGGGGTGGCAGATGGGGGGTGGGATGCCGGGGGCCAATTTCATCAGCACGGTGACTGGGAGAGGTAGATATGCTGGGGATAGAGGGCCGTATCCAGTAAGGGGATCACGCTCCCGATGTTTGCAAGCGGTAGCGCGCTCCGACCCGCCTCACCCATCCTGCAGCCCTGGCTGTCTGGAGCCTCAGGCCCTGAATACCCGGCTGCTGTTGTGCAATGCCAGGTCCGTGGTTAATAAGGCTCCCCTGATTTATGATCTGGTCCAGGAGGAGGCCGCGGACCTGGTAGGTATCACCGAAACCTGGTTGGGCCCAGAGGGTGGTGTCCCTCTGGTTGAGATGTGCCCACCAGGTTTCCTTGCATTCCACCAGCCTAGGTCTCAGGGAAGGGGTGGCGGGGTGGCGGTGCTTATTAAAGAGGTCCTTTGCCCTAGGGAGGCCACTGCTCCTCAGACGGCTGGCTGTGAATCTCTTTTTGTGAAGTGGGGGCAAGGGGTTCAGATGGGTCTTTTGATGGCGTACCTGGCTCCCTGCCACGTCTCATCGGCCCTGCCCGGACTCCTAGAGGTAATAGCCGGGCTGGCGGTTGAGACCACTAGACTTTTGGTCATGGGGGATTTCAACCTGCCATCGCCCGGTGAAACCTCGAGGTTGGTCCGGGAGTTCTTGGCTTCCATGACGGCCATGGACCTGACCTAATTAGTTTCTGCTTCCACTCACATAGGAGGACACATTCTGGACCTGATTTTTGTCTCTGGGCAGTGGTTGAATGACTGTAATTTCGGGGATTTAGTAATTATACCCTTGTCATGGACGGATCATTCCCTCCTTAGACTGGACTTCTGTTCAAGCCACATAGATTGTTCCGCCCCAGGCGCCTGATGGACCCGGAGCGGTTCCAGAGGGAGCTTGGGCCATTTCCTGAGTCTCTGGCTCACAGCTCGCCTGGAGACCTGTTGGCCACCTGGGATGGGCTGGCCGCCGGGGCTCTAGATCGAGTTGTGCCTCTGCGACCTCTGACCCGGCACAGATCCCACTTGGTTCCGTGGTATACGGAGGAGCTACGGGAGATGAAGTGCCGGAAAAGACGTCTAGAGAGCATTTGGAGGGTGAGCCGTTCTGAGTCTGACCGAACACAGGTGAGATCTCATATTAAGACTTACCTTGTGGCGATAGGGGCGGCGAAATCTTCGTATTTCTCCGCCCTTATTGCGTCGGCAGAAAACCGGCCTGCCGCCCTGTTTAGAGTGACCCGCTCTCTACTTGAACCGAGAGCGCGGGATGACCTCTTGCAGGGCAGGGCAGAGGAGTTTTCCCGATTTCTGCACGACAAAATCGCTCAGATTCAGGAGGGGCTGGACTCCAATTGGATGGTCTTGGGGGAGATGTCCGGGGCAGGTCTTGTGAATGTTATCTGGGGGGAGTTTGACCCTGTGACCGCTGAGGGCGTGGACAGACTGCTGGGGGGTCTGAATGCCATCACCTGTTTATTAGACCCGTGCCCTTCCTGGCTGGTTTTGGCCGCCAGGGAGATGACACGAGGCTGGCTTCAGGGGATTATCAACGCTTCTTTGAGAGAGGGGTCGCTTCCTACCGCCTTGAAGATGGCGGTGGTGCGGCCCCTCCTCAAGGAACCTTCCCTGGACCCAGCTGTTTTAAACAACTATCGTCCAGTCTCCAACTTTCCCTTTACAGCGAAGGTTGTTGAGAGCGTGGTGACACGTCAGCTCCCTCAGTACCTGGAGGAAACGACTTACCTCGATCCATTCCAATCGGGTTTCAGGCCTGGGCATAGTACCGAAACAGCATTGGTCGCGTTGGTTGATGATCTCTGGAGGGCCCGTGACAGAGGGTTCTCCTCTGTCCTGGTCCTATTAGATCTCTCGGCGGCTTTTGATACTATCGACCATAGTATCCTATTGCGACGGTTGGAGGGGTTGGGGATTGGGGGAACTGTCCTTCGATGGTTCTCCTCCTTCCTCTCTGACCGTTCGCAATTTGTGTTGGCGGGAGGGGAGAGGTCCACCTCTAGGCCCCTGGTTTGTGGGGTGCCTCAGGGGTCGGTCCTCTCCCCTCTCTTGTTCAACATTTATGTGAAGCCGCTGGGCGAGATCATCCGTGGTCTTGGGGTGTGGTGTCATCTGTACGCAGATGACACCCAACTGTACATCTCCACCCCGGACCACCCCAATGATGCTGTGGAGGCTATGTCCCAGTGCCTGGAGGCCGTGCGGGATTGGATGGGCGGGAACAGGCTCCGGCTCAACCCATCCAAGACCGAGTGGCTGTGGTTCCTGGCGTCCCGATATAGCCAGCTGACACCTTCGCTGGCTATTGGGGGGGAAATTTTGCCCCCCACAGAGAGGGCTCGCAATCTGGGCGTCCTCCTGGATGTACGGCTGTCACTTGAACATCATATTGCGGCCGTCTCCAGGGGGGCGTTTTATCAGATCCGTCGGATCTACCGGTTGTGGCCCTTTCTGGATCGGGGCACCCTGTGCATGGTCACTCAGGCCCTTGTCACTTCTCGCCTGGACTATTGTAATGCTCTCTACATGGGGCTCCCTGCGGGGAGCACTCGGAGACTCCAACTGGTGCAAAATGCGGCCGCGCGGGTGATCATGGGGGCGTCACGTAGCTCCCATGTGATGCCTCTCCTGCACGAGCTGCATTGGCTGCCGGTGGCTCTCCGGATTCGCTTTAAGGTTCTAGTTTTGACCTTTAGGGCGATCCATGGCATTGGGCCAGGTTATCTGTAGGACCGCATTCTGCCGGTGATCTCCAGCAGGCCGGTGCGTTCTCACAGGGAGGGCCTTCTCCGGGTGCTGTCGGCCGCTATGTGTCATCTGGCGGCCCCGAGGAGTAGGGCCTTCTCTGTGGGGGCCCCTGCCCTCTGGAATACTCTGCCACCTGAAGTTCATACCAGCACGGACCTGAGGGCCTTCAGGCGCGCGCTGAAGACCTGGCTCTTTGAGCAGGCTGGCCTGGGCCCCTGTGGAGGTGCTGCAATGGTTTTAAGTGCAAGGAACAATTGTCAATCACGTTTTTCTGTACCACTGTAAACTGTACAGAGTCAGGATTCCAGCAGTTGCCCCAATTAAATCATGAGTCTCGAGTCAAGCTTCCAAAGCTAAATAGGATTTATTGGGAGTTAACATGTCAGCACGACCTGGGTGTAAGCTGACTCTGAGACACATAATTCACTGTCACCCTTGACCCTGGTTTCCCCCCACCTCTCTGGGTGTATCATTATTCATATTCTCAAATGAAACACATTCATAGCCAAGATCAATCATGTTATCCAGTTAGATTTTTTTTCCAAGACAGAAACTTCCATCCCCTAATTACAATCTCTGAAAAACAATGCATGGAATGCACTTATGCTTCCAAGCTGCCGCACTGCTTTTTCAAACCCCTTTTCCCCCTCCCTTTCTGTTGGCAACCATAAAACAACCATAGAAATGATTTATGAGTTGACATACAGTTGCTGAATGAATGGTTGGAAGGCAAAGACTATCCCAAAACACCTGAAAGCAGGACGGGATACAGTGGGTGGAAACCAATCAAGGAGATTAATTAGAAGTAAGGAGCAATTTCCTAACACTTAGAATAATCTATCAATGGAAGGATTTGCCTCCAGAAGTTGTGGGTTTTTAAGAAGAGATTGGACAATCCTTTATTTGAAATGGTACAGGGTCTCCTGCTTGATCAGGGGGTTAGAGTAGAAGACCTCCAAGGTCCCTTCTGTTATTCTGTTATTCCAGGGGTCCCCAACCCCTCTGCCACTGATCAGCACTAGCATGCCAGAAACTGGGCTGCCCAAGCAAGTGAAGCCCCATCTTGCACATGTGGGATGCAGGCAGAATGTGAAACCATGCCTCCTCCGTTCCACAAAACAATCTCTCTCCACAGAGCTCGTCCCTGGTCCCTCAAAGAGTTGGGGGCCGCTGTGTAATTCTATTATTCTGTTACTCTGTATGTGCTGCTCCAAATGGCACAACAACTATCAGCAAACCATCCCAAAACCATGCTGAAAATCTCCAATTTTCCGCAAGAAATCAAATAAAACAGGAGTCTTCTGTTTTGAATAAATTTTATTAAAAGTTTTAAAGAACATAAATCTAACACAAACTAATATAAAATGAAGAATAGGAGTCTTAATCCTCTAATAGGCTTAACATCGCTAATATTAAAACCAAAACAAAACGTACAGAAAAGGAGAAAATGACCTTAACATTTTTCCTAGTCCCTCCAGTAATGTCATCACATCACCACTTTACTTCTTGTAGCCTTTGGATACTAAAACATTAATTAAAACTTGATTTCTTTGGCTGAAAAAACATTACCTTTTTCTGCTTTATATATGCTCTTTGTTTAATCTCTCCCAAAGCACCAGCTGTGGTCAAAATCCCCTATTTCCCTTCAGCTGTTCAGCTAGTCATATTTTATATCCAGGAAGGGTCTTGGAAAAAACACTGAAGATAATCAAATTATTTCGTTCATACAAAAAGAAACAAAGTGACTTTCCCAAACTCATTCAAAATTCAGAATCTTTACAGTTATGAAGCTCCTTGTGCCTGGAGCAGTTTTCATCCCTGGGCTTCAGCAATGATGTGGTTAGACCTCTTCTGCACCTTTCTCCAAGCCACTCATAATTCTTTGCATTAGCTGAAAATCTCCTGGCTCTCTGGTTGGCCCTGCATGCCCAGTTAAGACCTGAGGGTTTTATCCCTGTGACCTCACTGCCTAGCAAGCCATGATGATTGCAGAAACAGAGAACTCCCTGGGAAGATTTTGATTTGTCTGAGTGATGATGGACCGATTGTGAGAGTCACCCAGAGCTCAGGAAGGACCTGTCAACCACTGAACCCAACTCTTCTCCTTCCTGTTTTACCTAACTATATCTTCTCATCAAGCAAGCACCGAACAGAACCAAATATCTGTGGAGGTTCTCAGTCATCCAGGTCATGGTTGTCTCAAAGATGCTTTTTCAAAAGGCAACTGGACTGTTTTCCTTGAAGATGTTTTGCTTCTCATCCAAGAAGCTTCTTCAGTTCTGTTCAGCAGAACCAAAGAAGCTTCTTGGATGAGAAATGAAATGTCTTCAAGGAAAAACAAAGTCCAGGTGCCTTTTGAAAAAGCACCCTTGGGATACTGAACACAACCAATAAAGACCAGAATTTTCAGAGGGTTATAAATCAGAACAACATTATCTAAATACCCCTTGGATTTTTATCAGTCTGTTCAATTACTCCCATACATCCTGAGATTAATTCAGTATCAGGATCTAGGGAAAGTAATGGCAGATCTATTACATGCATGTCACACAACATGACATTCTGAGTGACATGCCAGCATATCCCAACACTGGCAACAATTATTCTCGAAAGCATGCTCCATTCTTGTGTGATTTTCAGAGGCTGTAGAGACTGCACAAGAATGGGGTGTGCTCTCATGTAGCCTCTGGAGCTTCTGAAAAACATTTGAGAATCAGGTGTGTGTCAAGATTGAGTTGCTTTGCTTCTTTCGAACCTTATTGCTATTCAACTTGCCGATGAACTGCAGGGAGGAAAGGGTGGAATGGAGTGCTGAGAAATTGTGTACAGATCACAAGAGTTTGGAAACCATCAAGATCGCCACGGCAGGTGCTTGAGAAGGAGGTGGATTGTTCCCTGTAACAAAAGGACATCTCTTAATTGGACAATGTAATCACCCAGGGATGGGGAGAAAGGGAAGCTATTGTTTAACCATGCAAGCATTTGCACAGGAAAACTAGAGCTGGTTCTGATTTTTCAGTATCAAAAAGGTATATCCAATAAAGTTTTCCTTTTGGGAATTCAAAGCTTTCGAGAGTGTTTACTTATTTTGAGCTTGCTAGTTGGACAGTTGACATTGTGCTTTTGTGCAGTTTTTGGAGATTGCACAAAAAATAATGGCCTGGTGATTACACAGAATAGCCTCCAGTAAGCTGCAGGGATCTGAAGAGGACATTGCCAGAAAGTAAGCAGTGTGCCATTGATCCTGGGGAGCACTGGGAAGTTGAGTAACTGCACCATTCCTCAAGGCTTGTGCACCTTAGGGAATGGCACAAGGCACCCTTTTTCAGCGGCAGTATTAGTGCTAGTTCTAAAATAAAGATTGGGGCTCTATTTCGGGCCCAACCTTGGCGCTGCTGGAGAATGCGCTATTCAGGCTGGCCTAGATGCGGTGGTGGGTTGTGGTGGGGAGAGATAATTCTTTCTCTTTTGTTGGGTGTGTGTGTGTGTTACGTGGGTCATACCAGCAATGTCAAGTTTTTCAAATTTTTGACAACCAAACCCACCAAATTTGCCATCACTTTTCTACAATGTATAACAGCTAAAAGACTCCAAAGCAAAATGATGCCTATTGGCCAAAGCTCCAGTCACAATGGGGACTTTTCCCCAGCCTTGATTCTTCAGCAGATCAAATAGCAGAACCGCTGTGTGCTAACTGTGCATCTCAGCATGCTGGAGAAATAGCATTCTTCCATGGACACTTGGCCCAGGTTTTATGTCCTCCCCCGTGGAGAGAAGAGAGTTGCAAGTGTCAAAACTCAACAACAGGTGACTAGCTTGTTCTCGACACCAGGGGAGCAGCTGTCACTCCATTGCAGCTTCCCATGGGCATCCTGTGGCTCAACACACTGGAAGAAGCTTTTTTTGGTTGCTTAATAATTAAACCCTCCAGATCGGCTGAACGGCTGTAGCAAGAACCTGTTACCTGCAGAGCATGCTAAATATGGATTTAGAAACTCTTTGTGCATGTCTCTGTGGTTAATGTGTGTGTATGAGATGATAACTAGCTAGATCTTTCTTATAAGCACCTTACCTGCTTTGCAGTAAATTCAAAGTTTTCCCTGCCTCATTTTGAGCTAGGAAGATACAAATACCCCCATACATTTTTGATTTTAAAAAATGCCACTGAATCATAGCAAAGACAGTTGGCTTTAAGCGTAGTACACAACATTATCTGCTACAATGACCTATCAGTCAATGATTACTTCAGCTTCAACCGCAACAATGCAAGAGCACACAACAGATACAAACTCAATGTTAATCACTCCAAACTTGATTGCAGAAAGTACGATTTCAGCAAATAGAGAGGTCAATGCCTGGAATGCACTACCTGACTCTGTTGTTACATCCTCTAACCCCCAAAACTTTAATCTCAAACTATCCACTATTGACCTCACCCCATTCCTAAGAGTCCTGTAAGGGGCATGCATAAGTGCACCATTGTGCCTACTGTCCCTGTCCTATTGTCCCCATTTATTCATACCTATTTCCTGTATTCTTACTCATGTTTATCCTTATACCTATTATCTTGTAAGCGAATGACAAATCAAATAAATAAATAAAAAATAAAAATAAATAATAAAGACCAAGCAAATACAGCCCTCTTTTTAGTCTACTCACCAACAAGGGTTGCATCTATGAAACTCTTCTTTTGGGCCCTTATGGAAATATCCCAAGCATATTACAGAACTGCAGAATTGTGGAACTTGGAGTCCTGGAGTTAAAAGGCACATTCCTGAGTTCAGCCACCTGCTCAGAGAAGGAATCCAAAATGAAGCAGTCCTGACAGATGGCAGTCTTGTCTCTGCCGAAAGACATCCAGTGAAGGGGAAACAAGCAGTTCACTTGGTAATTGGTTCCAGCGAGAACTTGGTCTAACTGTTAGGAATTCTTTATTTGGGCACTCAATTGGTCTCAGGTCTCTAGTAGCTCAGATTCATTGTTCTGTCTCCTTCACTCTGGAACAACAAAGAGCAGGCCCTGACTGTCTTCTGTGAGACTTTCTCAAGATCAAATGAATTCAGGTTCTCCAATCTTTGTTTCTCTGATTTAATTTTCACTTCTCTGATCAACATGACAACCTTCTCTGAACTACTCTCAGGGGCGCTTGAATGTTCTCAGAATTTATTCCCAGAGCCAGACATAGATTTCAAAGTGGAACAATTATACCCCATGATTTGAAAACCGCAAACTTCTCTCAATGTTATTATTTGCTCTTTTTTCTGCAGCCATTCTAGACCACATTGTCTCCAACTGCAATCTGTGGGTCTGACAAGGATTAAAGCCACAATGGAGGTCACTGAGAGATAAAGAAAATGGATGAACATATTCAAGTGAACCCCAAAACAATGAATCAATTGAAAAAAAGTCTATGAAAAGAGAGATATTTGAGTAGCAATAGCAATAGCACTTAGACATATATATCACTTCACAATGTTTTAAAGCCCTCTCTATAAGCAGTTTAAGGAGTCAGCCTACACTCCCAACAACCTGAGTCCTCCTTTTACTGACTTCAGAAGGATGGGAGGCTGAGTCAACCTGGAGGCCATGAGGATTCAATTGCCAAACTGCAGGAAGCTGGCAACCATCAGAAGTAGCCTGCAGTACTGCATTCTAACCACTGAGCCACCACATCTCATGAAAGTAGAATGAAACCTATCCCAAATTAGTCCAAGGAGAACAGAGCAAAATCAGTTTAGTAACTGTTTGGAAAAAGAGAAGAACAACAGAAAGCTAAAGAGGTTGAATGGAATAGAATATAGCTGGTCTTCAACTTATGACCAGTTGCTAAGCTATTTTTGAGATGACGTTGGATATTATTTGTATGATGCAGGATTCTCACATTCAAGCTCTGGATTCAAATGTTGCTCTGAAACATAATGTAATTTCCTTGGACCAGTCACTGTGTCTTAGGGTTTAATGTGTATCTGGATAGTGCCATAAATGCCTTTGGCTTTTAATTAACTTTTAACAGTGTTTTGAGCAACCTAGCCTCTTTTGAAATTTCACTTTAATGTAATGTAATGTTTTTATGCTTTTATTTTATGTTTTATTTTATTTTATTTTTACTATATGCTCAGATGTCATCTAGAGTTTCAAAATGATCAAGTTTTAAATAAATAAATAAATAATAAATAAATAAATGTTAAATATAAAGGTTAAATAAAGGTTAAAGATAAATACAAAAATAAATAGTGTAAGAATCAAGGTGTGACAATTTCCAGAAAGCATGTTGGTTTTTTTAAAGGATGCCTTAACACAACCTTGAAATGTTGGAGCTACGATTTGGCTTCCCCACTGCATCTCTTTGAGGCAAACTTTGGAATGCACAAATCAATGCTCCATTTTCAAAATGGTTCAAAATCAATGTGTCGCAATAATATTTGTGCTAGAAATATTTAAGGAAGGATGAAAGTTGTTTTAGAGGCATTTTCATTGCCACTTATATTTACATCTACCCCAGCTTCCCTCCGCTTACACCCTCCAGCTACATAGATCCTGCTGCTGGCTTTGAAATCTGCAAGCAGGCATGGCAAGAAGCATTTAGCAAAGAAGAAGCTCAGACTGAAATGTGAGCACCCACATTTGATTCTTAGATCCTGTGGAGGTTCCCTAGCAATTGGTATCCCTGGAGGCAAATGCAGGAGATCTTTATAAGGACCTTGCTTGCAGAGTTGAGGATACTGAGTTCTAACCTTCTGCCTGGCTTTGCTCTGCAGCCTTGCAAAATCTCTATAGCAACGGTGGAAGCTTCTTCTTCCACATGATGCACAGAGAACTCTCGCTTTGGAGAGAGGAAGAAAGAGGCAGGGAAGGAGGGAGGGAGAAATCCTCTTTCTGCTTAACATCCTGGGGAATAAGATCCTTCCTGTCTGTAGTCCCAGAGGAGATACGGCTGAATTTAAATAGCAGGGACTGAGATGGTCAGTTTCAACTGATCAGGGTTGGAAGTAGAGTTTCTGGATAGAAAGGGACATTTGACTGGGTCAAACTGAGTAAATGTTGTTAATAAAATAGAATAGAATTCTTTATTGACAAAGTGTGATTGGACACACAAGGAATTTGTCTTGGTGTAAATACTCTCAGTATACATAAAGAAAAGATACATTCATTAAGAATCAAGTATCATGATGTACAACACTTAATGATAGTCATAGGGTACAATCAACAATCAAATCATACTAGGAAACAGTCAGTATAAATTGTAAGGATACAAGGGACAAAGTTACAGTCCTACAATCACAAGTGGGAGGGGATGGGTGATAAGGAGTGATGAGAAGATTAGCAGTAATAGTAATGCAGACTTTGTAATAGTTGAACAACGTTGAGGGAATTATTTATTTAGCAGAGTGATGGCTTTCTGGAAAAAACTGTTCTTGTGTCTAGCTGTTCTGGAGTGCAGTGCTCTATAGTGTTGTTTTGAGGGAAGGAGTTGAAACGGTTTATGTCCGGGATGTGAGGGGTCTGTAAATATTTTCACAGCCTTCTTTTTGACTCGTGCTATATACAGGTCCTCGATTGAAGGCAGTTTGCCTAGAATCAGAAGAAAATAGTGGGTAGTAATTGTTTTTTCTGCAGTCCTAATTATCCTCTGAAGTCTGTGTCTGTCCTGTTGGGTTACAGAACCAAACCAGAAAGTTATAGAGCAGCAGATAATAGATTCAATAATTCCTCTGTAGAACTGGAGGGAAACAGGTTGGTTTTAGAGCGCATGAGCTTTGGAAATTTGGCTCGAAACTACGATTTAAATGGGGTTAAGTGCCGGAATCCTGACATCTTGCATTTGGTGATGAAGACTCTGTGGAATGATCTCCCCCCGGAGATACGAGCCATGACAGATATCCTGACCTTCCGGCGTGCAGTTAAGACCCTATTTTTTAAACAGGCCGGCCTGGCCCAGTAAGGGTTCATGGGGTTTTAAGTTAATAGGGGTTTTAAATTTTAATCTTATTTTTAAACTTTATATTTCCCAGTTTTAAATGAATTATTGTCGGACGGGATGCAGCCAATTTGTATTTAATTTGGTTTTAAATTCTATTTAACTTTGTATTTTTATGTATTTATTAGGCTGTACACCGCCCCGAGTCCCTTTTGGGAGAGGGAGCGGTATAGAAATACGATTAAATAAATAAATAAATAAATAAGAAATCAAAGAGACATTCAATGATTGACATTCAATCAAGAGTGTGAAGTGGGTGGTTATGAACAATTCCTTCCTTCCTTCCTTCCTTCCTTCCTTCCTTCCTTCCTTCCTTCCTTCCTTCCTTCCTTCCTTCCTCCCCTGCCCTCCCCTGCCCTCCCCACTGTTTCTCTTCTGCATTTGATGGCAAATTGGAGATGGGGGAGGGAATAGTTTAAGCATCTCCTTCCTGAGCCACTATTCACTCCTATTCAACCAACCTTCTTTCTTGCATTGCTTGGAAAACAGCACAGGGAGGGAGAGAGTCTATGAAGGCCCCAGTTCCCTGTCTCTCTCTCTCTCCTGTATCTCAGACCATTTAGAAGCCCTTCATAAGCTTTTCTTTCCAAAATTCACATTTTGAAAAGGTCTCCCTCTGGGAACGCATAAGAGAACAGCCTCCTTCAGGGACTCCCCGTGCTTTGCAGATGCGAGGAATGATGGAAGGGTCCAACTGTCTGTCTGATGCTGATAGCAGCGAAGCAAGGCTTGAGCAGTGACTCATGCAGAATACCAGTGGATGGAAAGGATGGAAAGTGCTGCTGAACAGCTGAGTGATCAGATGCAGAGACACTAGGCTAGTGGCCTATTCTCCACTAGCCTAGGGGGGGAGAAGGAATGCCCTGAACCAGTTATGCAGAGTCACAGCAGGCTCCCTACAATTCCACTCTGGCATTTCAAGCTAGCATTTCTGGTGACAGGCTGGCGGTTCTACTGTGTAAAGAAATGAAGGGATCCACCTCTCCAGTCTGGGTCAGGCATTGCTATTCACCCAGGCAGACTGTCAGGGCTTCCCTTAACCGTACAGGCGAACCCATTTCTCCTTTGATCCCATCTGTCTTGTGCCCACCGGCCCCATCCATGCACCTGAAAACTCAGAAGACCCTGAACCGTTGTGATACGTTGAATCCATTTCCCTTAAGAGGTCAGGAAGGAGATGAGTTTTATTTACAGGGAGGGTAATTAGGGAGAAGGAGACACAAAAGGTCTAGAGTGCTAGGAGGAAGGCGGAAGGTCGAAACAGGGATGATATTAGAGAACGGTGAGATTTGCAACTACTGACTTCTCTGGAGCAACAGTAGTGGAGGGGAATTTTTCTCTCTCACTCCATCTAAACTAAGACCTGAAGGGGCTATAAATCCCCCTTCCGAATGGAGTCTATTGGAACAGAATTCCTCAATCTTTCCAGCTTTGCAGACTGACATGGGGGGTGTGGGGTGGGGAAGGGTACAGAGGTGATATTCAGCAGGTTCTGACCAGTTCTGGAGAACCGGTAGCGGAAATTTTGAGTAGTTTGGAGAACTGCCAAATCCCACCTCTGACTGGCCCCACCAACCCCCTCTATTCTCTGCCTCCCATTGAGTCCCAGCTGATTGGTGGGTCTTCTTTGGTTGCCCTGCACAAGAGAACGGAGCTGGAAAAGCAGGTAGTGGAGTGGGGAGGGAATGGGGATTTTGCAGTATATCCTTCCCCTGCCACGCCTACCAAGCCACGCCCACAGAACCAGCAGTAAAAAAATCTGAATCCCACCACTGGGGGATAGAGTGGGATAGTTCCGTATGAGTGATGGGCAAGTGGGTGCGTATGCATGCACTCCATTTATGCAAGTAGTGGGCACTCTTGCAAATGGAGTGTGCATGTGTGTGTGCTTGCCTGCTGCTCACATAAGTGAGGATGCACACATACATGCTTGCCCACCATTTCCACAGCCCCGTTTTGAATGGCTCAAGGTCTGGGTTGAGGATTCCTGCATTGTCAGGGCTTTTCCTATCTGTGGCACAAATGTATTCCAGCATCCAATTTGATGTGTTGTGTTGACACTCTCGTTGGTCACCAGCCCATGTCACCATCATTCGTAACTTGCTGTTCGTGATTCTTGTTTTCAAGTAGAGTTTTATCCTGATGTCATTTTTGCCATAGGTACCACTGGCTTGCTTCCAGGTGCAGACATGGCTGGGAGTGGCTCAGCTCCTCTTGATCCCTTTAGGCTCATGTACCTTCTCCCTTCAGGCCCCAGCCCCCTCTTCTGCAGCCCCATTGGGACACATAAGGCGGCCCTGCCCCAGGTTTTCCTTATGTAGTGCAAGCTTTCTGAGTCCCAGCTCTGAGTTTTCAAAGGCCTCAACCAGCAATGAATATGAAGGGGCTGTAGTGTAAAATGGAACAGGGAAAGGGTGGGGGAGAGGGAGAAGGAGGGGGGAGGAGGAGGGAGAGAGGGGAGGGGAGGAGGAGGAGGAGAGGGAAAGGTATAGAGGAAGAGGGAGAGAAAAAGAGGGTGGGGTAGTGGGAGATGAGGCATGAGAGGAAAAGGGAGAAAGAGAGGGTAGGATAGAGGGATTCAAAGCTCAAATTCTCTGCACCTGTCAGCTTTTTTGGAATTTTTACACTCTGCTTAAATAGTAGTATCTGTATACGTTTACTTTTGAATATAGTTACTATATCTGTATACGTTTACTTTTGAATATAGTTCAGTACATTTCTGGAATATAGGTAGTCCTTGACTTATGACCACAAAAAACACTGGAGCTTTAAAAATGGGATGGAAGTAGCTCTGGGAAGGTCTGTCCTAAGTCTGAACGGTGCTAAGCGACTGGTTGTTAAGTGAGGACCACCTGTACATAGCCTTTCTTCCTTAACTCCAATCATTGGGCAAGGAATATATTTTACATTTTTCTGTGTGCTCAAGAAGAACATAGAAATAATCTATAGTTTGGGGTCCACTGGATATTTCTCTTAATTTTCAGGCATAGCTTGCTGCCTGGGGAAGATGAAAATGAAGCCTCAAAACATCTGGAAGGCATTTTATAAATTGAATAGACACAATACATTTAATCTTAATTGAAGATTAACAAATATAATGGAAGTGTTCTCAGAAGATTTGATGTTGACTTGAATAAAACCTGTCCTGATTCAAAGGGACAGAGCTGTCCATAAACATGTTAAAGCAAGGCTGAGTTCCCACAGCACTTTAAACCAGTATTTTCCAGCTTTGGCAACTTTTAAGTTATGGGGGCTTGTTTAACTCCCATCATGCTGCCTGGGGAATTCTGGGAGTTGAAGTCCACACATCTTAAAGTTGCCAAGGTTGGAAAACAGTAACTTAAATGAGTCAAAATGATTTGAGCATAGCCTGTGACTAAATCCAGTCAGAGAAAGCAGGAAGATGATTTCTAAAAATAAATAAATGGTGGCATTAGATTCAATACAATTCTGTAATTAAGATGGAATCTGTAGGTATATTTCTTCCAATCAGACCAGCATTTTTTTCTTATCTGTGACTTTCCTCCCCCTAGAACGATGATTATTGTTTTTTAAGGCTTGTTTTGAGCATAGAAACCATTGTAATTTTTAAAAAGTAGGGTAGATGGTGCTGGTATTCCCTTCAAAACTGCCTGGAAAAAGCTTTCAGTAGTTCTCTTAATTTAGTGTCTTTTTTCACAACCACAATCATGATGAGCATGAAGCCTATAGGTTCTCTGTGTGACCAATAAGGTTCTTTTCATACAGAGATGGCATTCAACAGGTTCTGACCAGTTCTGGAGAACCGGAAGCGGAACCTTTGAGTAGTTCAGAGAACCGGAAAATACCACCTCTGGCTAGCCCTGCCCCCATCTACTCTCTGCCTCCCTTTGAGTCCCAGCTGATCATCTGGATCTTCTTTTGTTGCCTTGCATAGGAGAACGGAGCTGGAAAGCAGGTTAGTGGGGTGGGGAGGGAAGGGGGATCTTCCCCTGCCACGCCCACCAATCCATGCCCACAGAACCCTAGTAAAAAAATTTGAACCCCACCACTGATTTCATACCTTCCTTCTTCAGAAAAGGGACAGCATCATTGTCATCAGCCATTCAGTCGTATCTGACCCTTGACTGCCCCATGGATCAGGAGTCTCCATGCCTCTCTGGCTCATATCATCTCCTTCAGATCTGCCATGGTGATCTCGGTGTCTTCCTTTATAGTAGGGGTCGCCAACCTTTTGGACCTCAGGGACCATCAAACTCATAATTTTAAATCCCAGGGACTACTAACCAGTTCTGTAGGCATGGCCTAATTTGTGGGTGTGGCTTGGTGGTCACGTGACTGGCTGGGCATGGCTTGCATGTAAATATTATAAACATTTATATAAATATTAAATGTTTTATAAAAAAAGAGCACGTTTTACCCAAAAGCAGGCAAAGCAGGCAGGCAGATTGTGTTGCTCACAGAATCACAGATTCATTCAAAGATCTATCTATCTGCCTTCAGCTAGCTCAGTCTGTCACGTAAAATTTGCTTGCAAGTAAACTCATAAAATTTGCTAGCAAGCAAATTCACAAGATTAACTCAACACACCATGTATGTAAATATTGATTTTTTTTTAAATTAAAAAAGAGCAACTTTTACCTAAAATCAGGCAAAGTAGGCAGGCAGATTGAGTTGCTTACAGAATCATTCAGTGATCTATCTATCTGCCATTGGTTAGCTCAGTCTGTCACATAAAATTTGCTTGCCGTGAGTTTGCACTGAATAATAGAACCTTCAGTCCTAAGGGAGGTTCGGCTGTGCTTAAAAGCAGAACCAAGGATCTAAAGACTAGCTAGAAAGCAAGAAATCCAACCATTTCCTGCTTCCTAGCTAATCTAAATCTCCCGGCACAACAGAACAGATGATACTCAGAAAAAAGAAAAATAGCAACTTAGCAGGCAAGATTGCCGGGTAAGAAGTGAGTGGGCGGGGAGGGTCCCTGCCGGCCATGTGGGCGGTGCAGCCTTGTGTTTCTGTGCAGCCTGGATTAATTGCTTTTGGTGTGGGGTGCTCTGGGGGTGAGATTTCTCTGCGGCCCACCAACATTTTCTCATGGCCCACCACTGGGCCATGGTCCACCGGTTGGTGATTGCTGCTTTATAGTGTTCAGCCAGTGGGTACTAGGGTGACCCTTCTCCTTTTCCTGCTAATTTCTCCCAGCATGATTGACATTTTGAGTGAGCCAGCTTGCCTGACGTGACCAAAGGATGCTAATGTAAGACTGACTCGAACCTTCTCCTATATACCACTTTCCTCGGGATGAGGTGGGTTGGAATGCAAGGATGGGGGGAATGGCCCCTAGGCATTGATTCCCATGAGATACATAACTCCCTCCTCAAGGACACTGTTCTGACCCAAACCCTTTTCCAATAAAACAAACATGAACCAAAGGGAACAGAAACCTTTTAATGATTCTTATGAATCTCTGGTTAAAAGACTGCTGCAAACTAATTAACTTTGATAAGCACAAACCTCACCAAAATTGTGCGAGGCTGCCAAGAATCACAGATAAGAAAAATTTCACAACACAAGAGTCTTCAAATACCAACTAAGATACTGTAATATCCATGAGGCTGAGTTTCAAAATGTTTTTGCTTCCTACAAAGAACATCTGATTCACAGCTGGCTTTTATCTTCTTGAAGGAGGGACCATTACCTTGCAGCCTTATTCATGAGTCGCCCGTGCTGCTGCAGCTGCTCTTTACTATGAGCAACCCTGCGCACACACGTACTTGGCACAGGATCCTCGGGAACCTCGTCATCTGCTGCTGCCAGCCCCCACAATCTCTGAAGGCAGCAGTCTACTCCCTGATGGTCCTAGCCCCTCATCTGAGTCCTCCCTCTCCTCAGCCATCCGCACCTGCTGCTGGCTAACCACAACAGACACCCGGAGTAGATGCCACAGTGTGATCAGCTGGTTCTCAAAAACCAAAATGAACAGAAGTGATTGGTGGACGTAATGGACTGTTGGCTGCCTGTGGGGAAGAAGAAATGAACTATTTGTGCATTTGTGTGGGGAGCTCAGAGCTGGTTGTGCTTCTTCTGTGCCAATGTGGATTTATTCAGTAAAGTTTATACTCTTGGTAAAAGAATAGAATAGAATAGAATAGAATAGAATAGAATAGAATAGAATAGAATAGAATACTTTATTGGCCAAGTGTGATTGGACACACAAGGAATTTGTCTTGGTGTAAATACTCTCAGTATACATAAAGAAGGAACATTCGTTAAGAATCAAGAATCATAATGTACAACACTTAATGATAGTCTTAGGGTACAATCAACATCAAATCATACTAGGAAACAGAGCATACAAGCAACAAAGTTACAGTCCCAAGTGGGAGGGGATGGGTGATAAGGAGTGATGAGAAGATTAACAGTAATAGTAGTGTACACTTTATAAATAGTTGAACAGTGTTGAGGGAATTATTTGTTTAGCAGAGTGATGGCTTTCGGGAAAAAACTGTCCTTGTGTCTAGTTGTTCTGGTGTGCAGTGCTCTGTAGCGTCGTTTTGAGGGAAGGAGTTGAAACAGTTTATGTCCGGGATGTGAGGAGTGTGTAAATATTTTCACAGCCCTCTTTTTGACTCGTGCAGTATACAGGTCCTCGATTGAAGGCAGGTGGGTGGTAATTGTCCCACGAATTCCTTTTTCCAGATTTGCCAACTGGATAGTTGACAGCTAATCTTTGTTTGGGTTTCTTGGCTTTGAGTGAGGTTTTGGGTGAGGTTCAGTCTAGGACTTTGTGAATTTTACAGTCCATGGGATGCATAATAGTCATTTCCAGCACCACAGTGGAAGTGCGAAGGCATCCACCCTTCTCCTATCTACCTTTTTCAGAGTCCAACTTTCACAGCCATAAATAGTAATTGGATAAATTATTACCTTGACTAACCTGCATTTGGTTGGGAGGCCGATATTTTTACTCTTCCAAATGTTATTCATGCAGGACATTGCAGGTCTTCTAAATGCTGTGCCTTCTGATCTCAGGACTGCAATCACCCCATTGGTCAATTTCAGAGCCCAAGAAGATGAATTCCTTCCCTGTTTTGAAAGGGACCGCTTTAATCTCCAAGCAGAGCTGGTTGGGAAGCAGGGCTCTTTAAATCAGCTCCTTTGATGTTAATAGGACTGTTTGCTGCTCTGCTGGTGGCTTGATCCAAGAAAGCAATGGCTTCAATGCAAGGAAGGAGCTCACCTTTTCCTTCCCACCTGCAAAAGAGGCATCAACACAGGAGACTTTCATCGTTTCCACGATGGGCAATTTTAAGAGAATTAATTGCTGGGGAAGAAAGTTTCACTTTTCAGTGCTCCCTTCTGAAATAACATACTAAAACCATGTTTTATCTGATCTCCATAGGCGATCATGTGGAAGCGTATGGATAGTCTTCGACTTTTAACTGTAATTGAGTCTGCAGTTTCAGTCACAAACAGCAGGTCACTTTGGGGGCTGTGTTTAATTTTACATCTTTTTTGCAGCACTCACTAAGTGGATGCCATGGTTGTTAAGTAAACCTGCTGTTTGTTATGGGCCTTTTTGGGGGGCTAGAAATTGGAAAATGAAGACCGGCTTCCAGCAAAAAATGCTGTAAATTGCTGTACGCTGCAAATGGCCCTAAATGCAGGTCGATTCTAAGCTTGACGCTTGACAGCTACATCTATAGTTAGTCCTTGACTTCTGACCATTCACTTAACAAGTGTTCAAAATTACAACAGCACTGAAAAAAGTGACTTATAACCAGTCCTTACCCTTACGACCATGTAATAAGGGTGAGGACTGGTCATAAGTTCTTACTTGTGTCCTTGTAGTCACATGATCAAAATTTGGGCACTTGGCAACCCAATATATTTGCAAAAGTTGCAGCCATTTGAAACCCTTTGCGAGGGCTTCTGACAAATAAAGTTAACTGAGAAAGCCAGATTCACTTAATGACCATGTCATTTGTTTTAATGCACATGGCAAAAAGGTCACAAAAGATCAGGCACATGGATTAGCAGTGGAAATTCTGGTCCCTGTTATGATCGTGTCAAGAGTGATTTTCTTGGCAAGAATAAGGAAGGATTTGCCACTCTTTTCTTCTGCGATGTATTTTGACTTCCATGTCCATTCTACAATTCTGGAGTTCAATCCCCAGCCAGGTTCTGACCAAGATGAGCCTTATTTCATTTCCCAGTAAGCTGGCAAAGCTCAATCATAGGCACTAACAATTGGTTAAGCCCTTCTAGGTTTTATTGTTTTTAATGACGGAATTAAACTGGTGCTTGAGTATCTCCACTGCCTCATTTGCCTGAATGGATCCAATAAAACTTAATGGGGGCTTCCAGACAGAAGGCTCGAAATGCCATGGATCAAAAGACATTCTCCTACTTTTCCCTTTTCTTCCTTAAAAGAAAGAGGGTGCACAAAATGGAAGAAAATTGATTGCCTCAAAATAACTGTGTTCCAAACCCCAATTTGGTATACTTGCAGTTTACATAGTTCTTTTCAATCTAATTTTTAAACCCACTTTATTGACTGTTAATATTACTGCTAATATTCATAAAAATAGCAGCAATTATCTGCTTATTGCAATGTGGGACCCGGCCATGATAGTTTGTGAATCATGATTTCATCATTATGAACATGATTTATCTCAAAAAATTATCTGCATCTCAAAAGATCCCTCTTTTAAAGTACTGAAGTTTGCAGATGATATAACAGTGATTGATCTCATTTGAGACAACATTAAATCTGCATATAGATGAGAGGTTGAACAATTAGCCTTTTGGTGCAATTTTAGGAGAAACTCTTCTATACTACTGCCTCTTACAATACTAGACAACAAAGTAGAGACCTTCAAGTTTCTAGGTTCTATCATATCTCAAGATTTAAAACGAACACCTAACATCAAAAACGTCATCAAAAAAGCACAACAAAGAATGTTCTTTCTGCGCCAACTCAGGAAGCTCAAACTCCCCAAGGAGCCGCTGATCCAGTTCTACAGAGGAATTATTGAGTCTATCATCTGCTGTTCTATAACTGTCTGGTTTGGCTCTGCAACCAAACAGTGAGTTTTGTTTTGTTAAGTGAGTCTTCTCCATTTTACAATCTTTTTTGCCATAGTTTTTAAGTAAATCACTGCATCTGTTAAAATAGTAACATGATTAAGTGAATCTGGCTTCCCATTGACTTTGCTTGTCAGAAAGTCACACAAGTTGGTCCCATGGGCCTGGGACAATACAACCGTCATAAATATGAACCAGTTGCCAAGCATCTGAACATGACCCTGGGGATGCTGTAATGTTTGTAAGTGTGACCTTTTTCATTGTAACTCCGAATGGTGACTAAATAAATGACTGTGTGTCAATGATTACCTATATGTCAAATGGCCCTTCCATTACTATGCAACAGAAATGCAGGGAACATTTGTGGTGGTGTTTGCTTTGTGCTTGCATTGGCCAGGATGAAGATGCTGCACGCAACTGGAGCACTGGGGAATATACGGGGGGCTGGAGACAACATAGGGCTGAAAGGTAACTGGAGCCTCATTTTCAGGACATTTTTTTCTTTTTAAATACAGTTTTCAATAGAGAAGTAAAAGAGTGCGTTAAACCCAACTCTAATGGCTTAATGGAATTTGCCACCTCTCAGCCTTTGGATTAGTTTTGTATTGATGAAGAGACAAGACTGGGCAGGGTGATTTTGTATGCTCTAGTTTCAAGGCATTGTTTAAAAATTGAATCACAACTTGAAAAAAATGGAAATTGAAGACATGTAATCTTAGTAGTTTGATCTCTCTCTCTCTGTCTCCCTCATCTCTCTCTCTCTCTATGTCTCAATGAGTTTTTATATGCATACATTTAGAAACAGCTTAGTTAGATAATTGTTTTGCCTAATCTTTTATTTTTTTGATTAACACTGTTCATCTTTTTCTTTTTTGATAGTTTAAAATGGAGTTTCATTTTTTATCACTATGACAGATTAGATATCTATTCTAAACTACACAGTTTTATTATAAACAGTAATATTATATTGCTACTTAGTTTTTATCTAATATCATAATTAGCCTTTTAAAGAAGAAATGTCAATTGCAATGTTTTTTTGAAGTTAAAATTAGAACTAATAATAAAATGAATGAATTAAAATAACCTGAATGCTTGCAATGGCTATGTTTACACAAGGCACCTTATGGCTAGTGTAATGTGTAAATTGTTTTCTGAAGACTGGCATCAAAGATTGAAAGGCAAGATAAAGAAGGTGTGGCACATTGTAAACCTCCTGAAAGTTTTTTAGCAGTCAATCCCTGATCCAGACCAAGGAGAAGATCTTCACTGCCTGCCTTTCCTTCCCTTTCACACTTGGAGATGTTTGCAGATAAAGTACACAGAAAGGTCAAGAATTGTAATTATTTACAGAGTTCCTAATATGCTTTTTTTGCATTTGTTTGCTCAGTTCAGGCTGTTTTTCCAGTCTCAATTTGCATAGCATTTACAAAAAGCACAAAGGCAGAAAACGAGGACTTAGATAGAGTCTCTTTTGAAGGCTACTACTTTGCCAATTACCAACTCCAAGTTTAGCCTTGTCTAACATATTGTTCACACCCAGATAATAATAGAATAACAGAGTTGGAAGGGACCTTAGAGGTCTTCTAGTCCAACCCCCAGCTCAAGCAGGAGACCCTATACCATTTCAAATGGATTTTCAGGAATGAGGCAACAGTCCATTAGAGTGTTGTTATAAACAACAGCTTAATCAAGGAACTTCCAAGGAGAAAATCACATCTTGACCAACATTGGCAGGGCTGTATAGAACACTGTATATAAAAAGGGGAAAGCCCCATAGTCACTACCACTGAAGATGTTATCTAGTCAAGTAATGGAACATCTACAAACGAACAACCAAGCTTAGAGAACACCAAGGATTCCACATATCCTCTACAGCAGCCAACACCCAGATAACAGGGATTAACACCGGACAAACAATTAAACAGAAAACAATATCTGAATGAAGGAACTACCAAAGGAGAAAATCATATCCCCACCCACACTGGCAGGATAAGCAACTATATATATAAAAAAGGAGTAGACTCCACACTCACTAGCAATGAAGATATTACCTAGTTGGGCAAGCAAATGTCTGCAAGGAAATGCCCAAACAGAGTACCAATACATCCTCTTCAGTAGCCAACACCCATATAAGCAGGGATTAACACCAGACAAACAAATCAAAAAACAATATCCCAATTAAGGAACCACCAAGAAGAAAGCCACATTCCCACCAACATTGGCAGGATAGCCTACAGTACTATTAACCCATATTTACTAACATTGATGTTGTTAGCTAGTCAGGTAATTACATGTCTATAAATAAACAACTGGGGTCAAAGAGCACCAAGGACTCTAACACCCAATTTCCCAAATGAGCTGTTTTTCACTTTTCACCATAATTTATCAGGCTAATACACAGGAAGGAAGGAAGGAAGGAAAGAAGGAAGGAAGGAAGGAAGGAAGGAAGGAAGGAAGGAAGGAAGGAAGGAAGGAAGGAAGGAAGGAAGGAAGGAAGGAAGGAAGAAAGGACTTACTTATCAACATCACAAAGGGTGATCCGTTTTCAACTATTCTGTTTGTAATGTATTCTAATTATACAAAAAAACAGGATTTAATTCAAGAGCATACTAAGTAACTAGCTGGATGACTGTATTGCTTTTTATTTGGAATAAAACTAGCATTGTCTTTTCTTGGTTTTCCTAAATTGTTCTTCTCCCAACAATCTCCCTTTTATATCAAAAGATTTGGCTTTTTTTTTTTAATAAGGGAGTTTCTCATTAAGGACTTCCCTGCGTATAAGGCTGCATGATTACACAGCCACTCTTCTGTTTCAGAATTAGCACAAGGTTTATTAAGTTTGGTATCTCTGGGCTTTAGGCAGAAAAATCCAATGTATCTTCCTTTCTATTTTCCTTGAGCTCAGCCAAAGGGAGGTGCAGTTGGCAGAAAGGACTAAGGAAATGCTAGTTGAATACCCTAGAAAATTAAGGAGATTCAGTCCGACTGGAAGCAACTGATTGCAATTGTTTTTTTTTTTTTGCTGGGGGGACAGGGTTGTAAGGAAGGGCCTGTCAGAGAGGTTTGAAATGAACCCTCTTCTCAGTTGGTAGCACTTTGCAAATAATGCCATTAGGAATATGGGATGCCTCAATTTCATTACAATTTGCTGTTGTGTTTCATTTCCTTTGCAACCCCCTCCCCCTATTTTCATGCATGTGAAAGAGATGGTTTTTCTTATGAATGCTGGGAGCAAGTGAGAAAGGGGGGTAGGTAGGAGGCACGTGGGAAGAATAGGGCCACGCAGCTGACAGGTTCCTTTTATCACCCCTGTTAAATGATTGTTTCACTAACGGATGCTTAATTATCTCTCAGAGGCTGGTTAATGGAATCTCGGTGCCCTTCGGTGGCTGGCAATTCAAAGCTTTTTCAAAGCATGTGGTGTTTGATCATGTCTGCCTGGGTAAAGAGTATATAGCTGCTTCTCTCTGGTATGGCTGTGTTGCCAAAACAGCTATCTGGACAGGCTGAGTGGAAATAGCAAGTCCAGGAGAGAAGGGAGTTTGAGGGCTGTCTCCTTAGTGTTTGTTGCAAAATGATATTCCCAAAGTACAAAAGTGAGGACTAAACTAGAGATGGGCCTATCCATTGAGTCCATCGATAGAGGCTTTTAAGAAGAGACTAGACAGCCACTTGTCTGAAATGTTTAGGGTCTCTTGCTTGAGCAGGGGGTTGGACTAGAAGACCTTCAAGGTCCCTTTCAACTCTGTTATTCTGTTCTTGTCATGCCCCTGTTGGATTTTGACTTGGAGGAGGAAGCTAAACAGCTGACAGGGGCTGGGAGTGTGGCTCCATTGGCTCTCGAGGAAACTGAGGAATGGCAAAGTCCAGCTGGGCAGAACAGGGGAGAGGTAGAACAAGGGAGAGGGTGTTCAGAGAAAGACCCAGGACCACCCCCTCTTCATCCTAGGAAGGAATGGAGAAGAGAGCAATGTGGGTTGCATGGTTTACGGGGGAGGAAAGGGCCCTGATTCCCTTCATTAGCTGCAGCTGGGAGCACAGTGTATAAAAAAGACAAGCTGCATGCAGGAAGCTGTTGGGAGCAAACATGAATTTATCTTGTATGGTTGTGGCTTATCTGTGTTCCTGGCATCTTCCCAACTGTGTGAGTTTTGCTGTGCTTTCAAGTCTGAAATTCCTTCTCCTGCCCTGTCAAGCTAATTACTTCAGTTTCGTTTGTTTAGATTTTAAGTTATAGTTTGTGTGTACCTTGTTTTGGATTGAATTTTCTCCAATTAAAGGCTGTTCCTGGGAGAGTTTTTCTCCAGCCGAAGGTAACCTGGACATTGGGGGCAAAGTTGGAGATAATCAAGGGACTCTTATTGCTTGTGTGACTGTGTTGTCTATGTGCCATGCCCCTTTGGGTCATCACAGTTCTGTTCTGTTCTCTTTTCAGGGAGCTGATTTCAGTTATAGTCCTTCCTCACTCAGATTTTTTTCCTTAAATATCTCAATAGAAACAAGTTGATTCAGACTATTAGGTGTTTAGTTTGGATTTACTTTACCTACTCCAAGAGGTGTTTTAGGTGTGTGGTTTCTGCTTTCTTTTAGCATTTTAATACTTCAGTGTTTGTAGGAGTGTGAGGGTTATGTGGTGCTCACATAGAGCAAGTTCAGTCCTGAGCTATAAATATTCTCTTCTATTGGTACAAATCAGCTAAAGTTCCGCAAAACATTTTAAATAAACCAAAAGATTCAGAAGTCCCAGAAAAAATACAACATATAGTGTAAGGACTGTAACAGCCACTATGGAGGACATACAGGCAGAAAGAGTAACAAACCACAGCTATCAGTCAGAAGACAGGATGAAACTTCTTAATTACATAACACATGGACAGACTTCACCATAGCTTCAACTGGGAAATTGTGAGCAGCCTAAACCAAGCTAAGTCTAAAAATGCTAAAGAATTCCTGGAACTTGGCACTCAGACAAATCAGCCATCAACAGGCACATAGAGTTAAACAACTTCTACATACCATTCAAAAGAGGCAATCAAAAAGTTAAAAGACTACAATACTTTTTTTTTGCCAGCCATCATCATCCAGATAAGCAGATAAGATTAATGCTAGATCAACAATCAAGCAGCAAACAATATCTCAATCAAAGGACTTACTTAGTCAGATAAACATAGAGATAAACCACATCTACATACCATTCAAAAGGGACAACCAAACAGCTATAAAAACAACAACACCTCCTTACCAATCAACACCCAGTTAAGCAGAAATTAACACCAAGATCAATACAAGACTGACAATTAAGCAGCAAACAATATCCTAATCAAGGAACTACAAATTCAGGCCAACAAGCTAACAGTAAATATCAGCCTAATTAAAGAACCACTAAGAATACATCTGCTGACAGCGTGCACCACTTGTATATAAACAGAGCCCAAACCCTTCTAGCACTGATGATGCTACCTAGCTGGGGAATGAAATGTCTGTAAGAAAATAACCAAGCTCAGAGAGCATCAAGGACCCCATAATTAAGATGTGTTACAACTTGCCACCAAAAAGGTTGCAATTTTTGTTATATTCAAGAGAAAACACTTCCAAATGCTTCTTGGATTAGAGAGAAGCTACCTGATTTTCTGTCTGATCTGCAAATCATGTTTTGGTTATTCTATTATTCTTTTAGGTATAGCAGCTTGGACTTTTAACAGCCATCCTGCACTGCCAGTCTCTACTACTACCTGTACAACTTACAATTTTATGCCTTGGCTCTGGAATGCCAATTGTTGCTGTTGTACCTTAAAGAGTATCCTATTTCTGGCAAAGAGACAGATTTACTCTATGCTATTAATTCTAGGGGAAGATGATAATTTATTCTCAGAGAGATTGTTCTTTGTTGGCTTCTGAAAACATGAGGGTGGTTTTTCAATGGTCTGGAACAAATTCTTGTTAATTTACTTTATTAACCCACTGGAAGGAAAGCTAGTTCAAATTTATTTTTCAGGGACATTCAGGAGAAGCAAAATAGACCAGAATTGAAAATGACGATGGGCTTTTCCAAAGAAGGGCTGCTTGGAGGTTAGGAAAAATGCTAGCTTGTGGTAGAAATGCTACTATTGCTTCAGATTCACCGAGTTTTAATCCATCCTTTATGCAACTGAGGGCTGACCCTTAGAATTATTACTAAAGTATACTCTCAAGAGATAACGCTTAATACAATCGCTCAGTATTTCTCAACCTAGGCTACTTTAAGTTGTGTGGTCTTCAGCTCCCAGAATTCCCCAGCCAGTCAAGACAACAACATAGTGCAAAGTCAGAATTTGCCTGTCGTTAAAGCCAATTTGAAAACAATGAAAGGTTTTTAGCCTGTCCATGTTGCATTTAGAGCATAGACTACTTGAGTTGCAAAAATCCCACTGATTGGCAGATGCCAGCAAAGAGAGGAAGGTTTTCTTCTGTTTCTTTTGTATTGCTGCCTAGTGGTCAGCTGAATTTCTGCAGCTGAGATAAGGTAGCCCCTAGCTGCCATTGGCTGAGTCACCTTCATCTTAATGCACACCTTAGTACTGCTCCTCTTCAGTTCCCTTTCACAACTGAAACAAGGACAACATTCACCTGCTTGTTACTCAGTTTGTCTCAGGGGAAACCCCCCTTCTGAAGAGGATTCTTTGCTGATTAGCCATAATTCTTTGTTTGCTTTTTCCCTTCTGAACTATTTAGAGGAGATTCTTTTCTAATAAATTCAAATAAAATATGTACAAATACAATTTCTAATAAACAAACAAACATTCAATTGTTTCATCATACTCTGTTTCCACTTGCAGAGAGAGGAAGACCTGAGAGTAGCTACTTGGCTACTGAGACTAATTCCAGTGTCTGGATGGAGGAGGAACCAAGTCTCAAATCTGAGCTTGTTTTTTTTCAGATGTACCTCTAGATTCTCGGGATCTTTGCTCACAGGAATGCTAGCAGCACAGCAGATTATTAGAAGGCTGAAATATGCAAAAATGAGAGGTGCTAATGAAGAGCCTTGCGGGAATAGTGGAATAAGTTGATGTAACTTTCAAGCAATTCTGCCCTTTGGGCAAGACTAATGAATGATGGTTGAATTGGGCTTTGCCGGAGGCTTGAACATCTTGGTTTAAGAAGTTATCTATTGAAGTTTTCTTCCAGAGAGGCCAACAGCCCACCGCCCACCCCCCATTGCAGCCTTCTTGCTTAGGCAAGAGACGGAGTTAGCATGTCCAACACTTGTTAAAGTATGTGAACATTGGCTCTATCTCACAATACAGGTAGTCCTCAACTTATGACTAGTTGCTTAGTGATCGTTTGAAGACTTTTCCCAAACTACTTATGACTCAATTCTGTCCAATGGTCACTCCCTCCCTGCAGTCACTTGACTGCATTTTGGTCGCTTGGCAAGCGGTCTACATTTTATGGCCATTTTCAGGGTCTGGCACTCATGTAACCACTATTTCTGACATTTTTGTCAGAAAGTGGTATTTACTTTCAGTTTTCAGAAAAAAAAAATGGCCCTCCAGTATTGCTATTTTAACACTGACCCTAGATTTTGACTGTCCATGCTCTGTCATGTCAAGTCATGTCATGACTTTGGACTATCTGATTGTGTTGCTTTACTTCAATCTTGTAGCCAGGTGCTTGTAAGGGCTAGTAGTGTGTATTCATACAGGTGCTCAGTTTTCTCAAACTACCTGGAGAAAGTTTGGACCCATCACTGATTTAGAAAGGGAACCTAATTCAGTGCCAGCTCCAT
Organism: Bungarus multicinctus; assembly: GCA_023653725.1. Classification (NCBI taxonomy): domain Eukaryota; kingdom Metazoa; phylum Chordata; class Lepidosauria; order Squamata; family Elapidae; genus Bungarus; species Bungarus multicinctus. The sequence continues at coordinate 25,554,113 of CM042835.1, read as the reverse complement.
TAGATAGACCAGACTAAGAAATCAATTCCATAGGAAGGCTGAAACTATTATTGAGAGTAACTATAATAATAGAATCTTGCAAGTCTGATTATATTATACCTATATTAATAGTTCAGTGAGTTGTGGGGGTGGGGGATCTGACTAAGATGCTTCTGAGTGTTTCTCAGCTCTTGTGAACTTAGAATATGTTTTACTCCTTGTCACTTTGTGGAGCTAGTGCATCTCCATCAAGATTGTTTTCCCACATCCAAGCAACTGCTGGATCCAAAGAAATCCAATGACATGATTAGTATAGTTATTTATTCCATAATTTTATTTTCGAGTACAGGTAGTTCTTGATTTATGATCATAATTGAGCCCAAAATTTCAGCTGTTAGGCCGGAAATTTGTTTTACCCATTTTACAACTTTTCTTGCCACCGTTGTTAAATGAATCACCATAGCTGTTATATTAGTAATCTGCTGGTCAAGTGAATCTGGCTTCCCCACTGACTTTACTTGCCAGAAGGTTGCAAAAGGGGATCATCTGAACCTGTGACACTGCAACTGTCATAAAGATGAACCAGTTGTTAAGCACCCAAATATAAATCACGTGACCATGGGGATGCTGCAATCGCCATGTGTGAAAAATGGTCATAAGTCACTTTTTCACTTTTGTAAATTGAGGACTACCTGTAGACAGATAGCAACATCCTGCAGGCAGGGTGGTCCTGAAAAAGACCTTGTCCTGCTACAGCTGAGATCTGCCCTGCATTTTCTGCAGGAGTATCCAAACCTTCTGAGCTTCTGAGCCAGGCAGTTACAGATACTGATCAGACACATGTGGTGGTGAAGAGGAAATGAAGGCCTTATTGGCTGCTAGACAAAAATATTTTGGGCAACAGCAGGAAGAATGGGGATGAGCCAAAGGACATCCTTGGGGAAACCCTTCAGATCCCATAATACATAGGAAGACCATTAGATAACAACATCCAACTTCAGCTTCAGTCAATGTAAGTACAGTATTAGGGCCATAAATGTCTTAGTAGAGCCAGTTTGGTCTAGTGATGAAAGCACCAGACTTGAAACCAGGAGATTGTGAGTTCTAATCCTGTTTTAGATATGAAAGCCAGCTGGATTACTTTGGACTATCCACTCTTTCTCAGAGCAATCTACCTACAGGATTGTTATTGGGGGGGAATAGGATGAAGGAGTATTAGGTATGTTCACTGCCTTGAGCTACAGTATTTATAAAAATAAATATAATTTATAAAAATAAATATAAAAATAAAAGCATATTTATTTATACATTAATGGATATATATGTATGTATGTATGTATATGTATGTATATGTGATTTGATTGCTTATTGTACCCTATGACTATCATTAAGTGTTGGATCTGATAATTCTTGACTCTTGATGAATGTATCTTTTCTTTTATGTGCACTGAGAGCATTTGCACCAAGACAAATTCCTTGTGTGTCCAATCACACTTGGCCAATAAAAGTATTCCATTCCATTCTATTCTATTCTATTCTATTCTATTCTATTCTATTCTATTCTATATATATTTGAGTCCAGAATTTTAAAAACTATCTTTACAAGTCCACCAAAGATGGTAAAGTCTCTTCTTCTTCATATTTTTATTTCCAGCACATATTTGAAATCCCATTATACATTTCTTCAGGGAGGGTGACAATTGAATTTTTTCTCCTTTGTGATTTAGTTAGACCGTGGAAAGCCAAGGAGGCTGCTGGAAAAAGGGATTATCCAATGAAAAACAGGATATTGGCTATCAGTGGTCAGCCCATCACTAAGTCAGTGCAGAAATGCTCCACAGAATCCCTGCATGTGACTTTTCATTTTTCTCAAAATGATCAGGGTTCTTTCTAGACATCTCCAATATTCTACAACAACGTGCCACTTAAATACCCATCTCCTTCTGTTTTTGTTCTTCTGCTATGATTTTAAAAAGGTAGAATGATAAGAAGGTTGTAATTATATTTATAAGATTTATGGCTGGTCTTAAAATTGACATATAAATCATGATCGAAGCTGTTGCGCCTTCATAAAAAGATATTTATTTAATTGCAGCTGCTTGATCTCTTACATGACTAAATTCTAGATCTCCTCCCACAAATAGGTTGAGGGTTTGAATCTCAGTAAGGCCTAATCCACATTATATTCAGCTTTATTCCAGCATCAAATGTAGGATGCGACTGCATCTTCGTTTCTCCCAATAGGAACGAGAGAGCCATAAGCAGCGGGAGAGAAGGGCTGGGGAAATGACAGAAAGCTTTGTGTTAGCTCTTCTCAACATCTGTGTCTGCCAGGATGTAATTGTCTGTGAAACGCTTGAAATCTCCACTTAATAAGCCAGCGATCCACCAAAGTAATTAGTATTTACACATTAGACTGATGTATTCCATGAATAGTTAATAGGCTGGGTGCCTGTCAAGAGACCTCCTCAAAAACCTCTGCATTTCTGACACAAACATATAAATATTCATCAGAAGGGGAGGAAGGGCCAGTCTCTCTTGGGTGCTGAAAAGCCCAGCACTCAACCAAACCTCACCAAAATTGGGTATGGCCAGATGTCTATGGAGATTCTCATTCGTCCAGGTCAATGGTCGCCAACCAGTGGACCAGGGACCACTTTTTGGTGGTCCACAGAGAAATATCACCCCCCAAACACCCCCCAAAACAATTAATCCAGGCTGTGCAGGAACACAAGGCTGCTCCGCCCACATAGTCTGTGGGAACACAAGGCTTGCGTCGCTTGCATTGTGAACAACCTGAGGTACTGAGGGGAGGGGGGAAAGGGCAGAGAGGAGGAACTTGCCCCACTCGCCCCACTTGCCTGGCCACCAGGCTGCTTCTTTCCACTTCTTCTTTTGGCTGCACGCAAGGAAAGCAGCCAAAGTCTTCCTTTCTCTCCCCCAAACTCTACCAGATTTGAGTCTTTGGGACTCTGCAAGGCATCCTGCTTCAAGAGGCTGTGCTGGTGCAACAAGTCTCACGAAGGCTCACTTTTGGTGGAGTTTGGGGGAGAGAAAGAAAGACTTCTGCACCTTCTGTTGCTTTCCTTGCACAAAGCCAAAAGTCTCTCTCTGTCTCCCCCTGAGAACGGAGCTGGAGACGGTATCCTGCGATCTCAAATAAAGAATGATCAATCAGTAGGAAAACGGGGTGGGGAATTTTCCTGCAGACTTTTTTTTTTATTTTCCCAGGGTCTCTGGTCTGCGGGATTTAAAATGATGAGTTTGGTGATCCCTGAGGTCCAAAAGGTTGGTGACCCCTGATGCAAGTCATGTTTGTCCCAAAAGTGCTTTTTCATTTTTCAAAGAAAAAACGGAAAGTCCAGTTGCCTCTTGAAAAAGCACCCTTGGGTTTGGCCACTTCTTAGCTCCTCCCTTATCTTCAGGGTGTTGGGGGGTTGTCATAGAAGAAGTGGTCATTTTTCTTAATTGATTTATTTTATTTGACTCAAAGTTATGTGCCTCACAACTCTACATAGGCACACACCCTATTCACCACATGCCCTACAACTACTGTGGGCAGGTAGTAGAAGTCAGGTCAGAATTCCAAAGTTTCTTACTGCTTCCTGCTGGCCATGCCCTTGGACCGGAAGGCCTTTTGGAATTTGGACTTATTTCCTACTGGCTTGGCCTCCTGTTCTTTCAGACATGAGTACAATTGAGGCAGTGTACTCTGTACCCTTTGGGATTTCTCTGCATTCCAGCTCTACTTACCTTCAATGGTGGCTTCTTCTCTGCTTGCATCTTGAAACATACTTCATCCTGATTTCATGAAAATCTCCTCCTCCTGCTCCTCCTCCTCCTTTTTGAGTGCAATCCCAAAACATCTGGAGTACCATTTGAAGATGATTGGCACTGACAAATCATCATTAGTCAATTGCAAAAGGCAGCTTTTATTGGAATAGATTACATCCTGCAACGACACCTTTAACACCAGCAACATCCACAACTGCATACCCCAAGTTCTTGGGAAGGACTTAATCGATGGACAAAAATGCCAGATCTAGTCTAAACATCTGGCTGACTGTACATCTGACCATAATAAGAGTCTGATTTATTGTCTTTGGGCCTGGATCTTCTCAAGGTTGGGGTAGCAGAGTTCCACCCTCAAATCTGGAGAAAACCCAGACTCATATCCTGCCCACTTCCACTGACCAGCCTCCTGAATGTAACACAGACACAGACACACATACACAGAGACACACAGACACAAGGAAAAAGTGTTTTAGAGCCTCTGGTGAAGGTTTCCCATCTGAGCAGAATCAGATTTTCGGGCTAAGACCCTAAGTTCTCTGACATCAAACAAATATGTTTCAGGTTTTTCAACCCTTGAAAATAGATGCCTTCCTTTGTCAACATTGAGGCCTATAAAATGTAGTGATTAAAAAGTTGGATGAAGACTAAAGAGGCCCAGGTTCCTGTCCACTCTCAGCCATGAAAGCTCCCGGATTTTGGGCCAGTTGCAATTCCTTTCATCCAGGCCTACCTCATAGGGTTGTTGTTCCAGGGATAAAATGAAGAAAGCCACTTGGAAAGCCTGAAGGAAAGGATGGATGTAAATAATAACTAAAAATAATTAAAAGGCAGTGTGGTGTAAAGGTTAAGGTTTGAGCCTGACACTGGGAAATCGAGGTTGAGGTTCACTCTTGGCCACAGAAGTTCCCTGAGGGACTTTGGGCCAATTCCCCTCAGCCCAACCAATGGTGGGCTGCTGGATGGTTGGCAAGATACGGGCGAGCCCCTAGCTGTGATCTCTGGCTGGGCCTGCCCTCCTGCCCTTGTGCTATGCTTTCCCTAAATAACTAACATTCCCCCTGCCCAGGTTGCCCAGGTGAGTTCGGCCCTGCCCTGCTGTACCCACTGGAGCTGCCTGAGTCGATTAGCTGCCTGTTTGAAGCTGGATTTCAGCCCCAAAGCAGCACACACGAGCGAAGCGAGGGCACATGCTTGACCAGCGAGCCCCTAGTCAACGAAAGTGCAGCCCACTTCTGAGCCCAACCTACCTCACAGGTTTGTTGTTTTAGAGAAAGATGGGAGGAGGGAACTCTTTGAGCTGCTAAAGAGAAGATGGGGCATAGTATAAAAAAATTATTTAAAAAATCAGGGTTAGTGTTAGGTCATAGAGAGCTGCAAGGAGCTGGGCCAGAGTTAAAGGGGAGGTCAGACTAGATGACCCCCTTCACCCATCATCAGTCCTGATTTGCTATGCTTTCTTACTCTATGTCTTCCTTTCCTAGTTGAGTATGTGAAGTCTGACAACATCTAGGAAATAAATGGGAAATTACAGGCCTATTGACTGCTCCTGTGATGGATGAGACAGCTCCTTTATTAAACCAAAGCTGGCTGATGGATTCCTCCACCTTGTATGGGAAGGGGTGGAGGGGGGGGGGGCAGCTGCTGTCCTCATGTACCTGATGACAGATCTCTGGAACAGGCTCAACATCAGGAGCCTCCCCCCCTTTCCCCATTTGGAGTGGGAATTATTGTCCATTGATTTTATTTTTGCTCTGTTTTCGTTGGATATTGATATCCAAGCTTGCAGGACAGCAGATTATTTACTGGAAGGAGGGGCTGCTCCTAGCCCTCTCCTGTCCTTTCAGGAAGCAGAGAAGTGTTTGTATTAGAAGGACAACTTACTGTAGTGATGAGATGGCCAGTCTGGAGAGAGAGAGAGCAGCTGGCCGGAGGGGTTTAAGGAGGAGCACCTGACCAACCCCTTTGTGCCCTGTAACTCCTAAGAGTAGGTATGTGACACAAGGAGAAAGCTCTAAAGAGCACCAAGTTTGGATGAACCACACCAGTTTAGGTGTTACAGAAGAACTGAGAGCGAGTGAAACATTAGGAGTCAGAGTGGAAGCTGCTCAAATTGGTCTTGTACCAGAAAAAGCCTTCTTACATATTTCCTACCTGCTTTCCCCCCATTTGCTTTTGAAATATTTTTCAAAGGAGAAGCACATTTTGGTCCAATTTTCCTAGCTGCGCAAGAAGTATTCACACACTTACGTAGCCACAGGGGCTGAGCATGCTGCCTTTCATGGGCACCATGAAAGGGGGAATAGTGTGAAGACTATTCTTTCCAACATTAACAGCTCTTGGCTGAAAGGGGGAATAGTGTGAAGACCTTTGTTCTCATCAGCTTCTTCAACTGCAGGCTCTATTAGGGAATCAAGGCCTAAGATCTCCCGGAGGTATTTAGGTCTAGTGGTTAAGGGTAGTCAAACTGGAGCAGTTAAGGCACCAGGCTAGAAAGCAGAAGACTGTGAGTTCAAGTCCCGTCTTAGCCATGAAAGCCAGCTGGGTGACTTTGAGTCAGTCACACTCTCTCAGCCCAATTCACTTCACAAGGCTGTTGTTGTAGGGAAAACAGGAGGAAGAAGATATACTGAATATCCTTGCTATCTTGAATTATTTGTAATTCAATTATTTGCCCTGTCTAAGCAACTTACAGAGTCAGCATATTTCCTACAATACTGCATTCTAATCATTGCACCACTGCAGATCTTAATTAAATAACAGTGGGATATAAATAAAAATAAATAAATAAATAAATAAATAAATAAATAAATAAATATTTAGATCAGTGCAGAGAAGCAGGTTGAGAAAAGGTGAAGCCTCTTTCAAGTTGAGTCAACTTCTGGGAATTTCATCAGGTCACTTCCTTGGCAATGTTATTTTGGTGGAATCTCTAGCTAGAGCAGGGGGAGGAGTCAAAAGGTTGGTGAGCTTGGAGTCCTTCCAGTGAAGGAAGTTGCAGAGACCATCTCTCCACCCCCACCCCCCAAAAAAAAAAAAATCCCAGAAGACTTTATCTGAGTGTTCCAAGAGAATGTAGTCAGTCTGGCAAGATTCTTGTAGATGGGTAAGCAACAATAAAGAAGCAAGTCTAACCTTTCACGATGTCATTTTGGTTCCTTTTGCCTGATAGTTATGACATAGTTCATCACTGCTGCTTCTTGAGGTACTTTCTTACCTTCCCTCTTTCAGTCTATAGTTCTGGGATTTTGCTCATGGCCTTACATCCAAGTATCATTGATCCATCTATATACATTTATTTCAACAATGTATATGACCAAAGCAACTTCCCAAATTGATCCTGCTTGGTTCCTGAGCCCAGACACGATCATCCAGACGTAGCTGTCTGTTGGGCTTCTTGAGCTCAATCCTGATATGTTCATGGTGAATCAACTTTGTGGCAAAATTACTTTGCACTTATATTAGACTTTCTTTTTCTTTTCGTTATATATTTTTATTATTTACATATATAAATAACTAACACAATGTGACCATCCTGGCCTTTCTTCCACCATACATACTGAAGTAAAAAAACAGACAATATACATGCTATTTATGCAGTACTAGTTTTGTACAGTTATTTTTGGCTAATATACTCATTGTGGTATATATACAATATCACATTCTGGGTCTTCTTATCCTATTTTATGTTCTGATTCCTACCTCTCAATTCCAACCATTTGTAAAATCTATTCCATGCATCATAGTATTCTGTCTCCCTTTTATTTATTTTTTTAGTTCTATTGTTAATTTATCCAATTCTGTGCAAACTAATATTTTCTTTATTATCTCCCTTTCTGAAGGTATATTTTCACTTTCCCACTGCAGGGCATATACACCGTGTTGCGGTGGTTCTCCTCCTTCCTCTCCGACCGTTCGCAATTTGTGTTGACAGGGGGGCAGAGATCGTCCCTAAGGCGCCTGCTTTGTGGGGTGCCTCAGGGGTCGGTGCTCTCGCCCCTGCTGTTCAACATTTATGTAAAGCCGCTGGGTGAGATCATCCGTGGCTTTGGGGTGGAGTTCCATCAGTACGCTGATGATACTCAGCTGTACATCTCCACCCCGGGCCACCCCAATGAAGCCGTCGAAGTGATGACCCGGTGCCTGGAGGCCGTGCGGGGTTGGATGGGTCGTAACAGGCTTCGTCTCAACCCGGCCAAAACCGAGTGGCTGTGGTTTCCTGCGCCCAGATACAGCCAGCTTATTCCTTCGCTGGCCGTGGGGGGAGAGGTATTGACCCCCGTGGAAAGGGCGCGCAACTTGGGTGTCCTCCTGGATGTGCGGCTGTCTTTGGAAGAACATATTGCAGCTGTCGCCAGGGGGGCTTTTTATCAGATTCGTCTGATTTACCAGTTGCGGCCCTTTCTGATCTGGGCGCACTTCGCACAGTCACTTCCGCCCTCGTTATCTCCCGCTTGGATTATTGCAATGCTCTCTACATGGGGCTCCCCTTGAAGAGTCTCCGGAGGTTGCAGTTAGTTCAGAATGCAGCCGCGCGGGTGATCATGGGCGCCCCTCGGGGCACCCACGTAACACCACTTCTCCGCAGGCTGCACTGGCTCCCTGTGGCTTTCCGGATTCGATTCAAGTTGGTACTGATGGTATTTAAAGTGCTCCATGGCTCGGGACCTGGGTAGTTACGGGACCGCCTGCTGCCACCAACAACCTCCCGCCGCCCAGTACGCTCCCACAGGGTCGCCCTCCTTGGGGTACCGCCACCTGATCGTTGCCGGCTGGCGGCACCGAGGGTGCGTGCTTTCTCTGTGGGAGCCCCCTCCCTGTGGAATGATCTCCCCCCGGAGATACGAGCCATGACAGATATCCTCTCCTTCCGGCGCGCAGTTAAGACCCTATTTTTTAAACAGGCTGGCCTGGCCCAGTAAGGGTCTATGGGGTTTTAAGTTAACAGGGTTTTTTAAATTTTAATCTCATTTTTAAAATTTTTCAGGATGCAGCCACATCTATGTTTAATCTGGTTTTAAATTCTATTTAATTTTGTAACTTTGTATTTTATGTATTTATTAGGCTGTACACCGCCCCGAGTCCCTTTTGGGAGAGGGAGCGGTATAGAAATACGAACAATAAATAAATAAATAAATAAATAAATAAATAATTCTCGCTGCTTTCAGAATGTGTAATATTAAATATATAGCCCCTTTACTATAGCCCTATATAATTATTTCCTAGTAGAAATAGTTCTAGCTTAAATTCTAGGTATTGCATCAGACTTTCTTGAAGGCTCAGGGATTGTAGCTTCTTGTCAGACCTGCCATCTCACTACACCAGCCCAGATGCTAGGCGGTCATGAGTAATGGGGGGAGGGAGCTGCTGGGTGGGATGAAGACAGGAAGTAGGGGAAAGAAAAACTGAAAGCTATCGCAACATCCCATAGGAGCCACAGATCTTGCAAAGTCACCCAATGGCATGCAACAGCTCCGAGCCCACATGGCTGGGCATTGTTACCAAAACAATTCATCTGAATACAATTGTCCTCAGAGGTGGTATTCAGCAGGTTCTGACCAGTTCTGGAGAACCGGCAGGGGAAATTTTGAGTAGTTTGGAATACCACCTCTGACTGGCCCCACCCTCATCTATTTCCCACCTCCCATTGAGTCCCAGCTGATCGGCTGGGGCTTCTTTCATTGCCCTGCACAGGAGAACGGAGCTGGAAAGCAGGTTAATGGGGGTGGGGAGGGAATGGGGATTTTATAGTATCCTTCCCCTGCCGTGCCCACCAAGCCAAACCCACCAAGCCACGCCCATAGAACTGGTAGTAAAAAAGATTGAATCCCACCACTGGATTGGACACTCTCTGATAACTGTGGGGGAAGGGGAAGGTTAACTGCCTGATTTGGGTGTAAAACATTAGATTCAGCTGTGCTACACGGTCACCACTTGGCTTTAGTAAAGTGTACTTCCAATAGTTATGACTTAAGGAGCTTTTTCTTTCTATGGACCAAGTTGGGATGACTGATGCTTCCTCTTGGTGAAGAAACTGAAATGCTGGGGAAGTTGTTTATTTATTTTATTTTATTTGATTTGTCAATTGCTTACAAGATAATAGGTATAAGTAAAAACATAGTTATGAATACATGAATACATATAAGAAAAATAAAAAAAATATATAAAAGAAACATTAGGACAGGATGGTAGGCACGTTGATGCGCTTATGCACGCCCCCTACAGACCTCTTAGGAAAGGGATGAGGTCAATAGTAGACAGTCTAAGGTTAGAGTTTTTGGGGTTTGGGGAAGAAACCACAGAGTCAGGTAGAGTATTCCAGACATTGACCACTCTGTTGCTGAAGTTGTATTTCCTGCAATCAAGTTCGGTGCGATTAACCTTGAGTTTGTATCTATTGTTTGCTCTTGTGTTGTTATGGTTGAAGCTGAAGTATTCATTGACAGGTAGGACATTGCAATGTATGATTTTATATACTATACTTAGATTGGACCGAAGACGGCGTAGTTCTAGGTTTTCTAGGTTTGTTCCCACTAAACAAGAGAAGAGAAGAGAAGAAAATATTTTTTTCTTCCTGGATTTGACACCAGAGATACACACCGCTGCCCGGCTATTGCCTTCTAGCCTAACAGCCCCCTCAGCTTGGCAGGAATTATCTGTGCTGGATCAATGCTGTAGTGAGGAGCAAGAGGTGTATTGATTCTTGAGGATAATCTTCCCTTAGAATGCAGCCAATTAAGGCCTCCTAATTAAAACAAATGACCTAGTATGTTTCCCTGGTACAGCTCCCACGAGGAGGAGGAGACATCAGGAAAATGAGAGCAAGTTGTTTTGGCCAATTGGGAGCTACCGGTGATGAGATACTTTGCTGCCTGAAGCCAGGAGCTAGATACCCCCTTGGCTTCCTCTCCCAGGTCAAGCCAAGTTATTTAGTCAGCTGGAATGAACATTTTCAAGAGTAGTTATCTCTCTTTCCAACAACTATATTCCTATTTGCAGCTTTGCCATGGAACCTAAATCAAAGGGGCAAGGTGATAACTTGCAGGAGTGAAACTAAAACCTTCGATATTGATGACTGTTCCCCCGAACATAGAGATTGTTGATCTGACTTTAGGATTCACAGAATTAACAGATTAACAGAATTGGAAGGGATCTTGTACTGTAGGTAATCTAGTCCAATCCCTACTCAAACAGGAAACCCTACATCCATTATGGCGAACCTATGCTACATGTGCCGGAAATGGTACACAGAGCCATCTCTCTGGGCATGCCAGCGATCACCCGTTGCTCTTCCAGGTTCCAATGTGTGTATGGATGCTGGCCAGATGGTCTTCATGTGTATGGGAGTGCCAGAAACCAGAAGAGCAGCTCCTCAGAGCACATGTGTGTGCTGGCCAGTTGGTCTTTGCATGCGCAGGAGTGCCGGAAACAGGAAGAGCAGCTCCCCGGAGCACATGGACGTGCTGGCCAGCTGGTCTTCATGCACTCATGCCCGTTAGAAACCAAAAGACCACTTAAGCTTCCAGTTTTCGGCACTCCCATGTGCGCATCGGGAAGCTGCTCTTCTGGTTTCTGGTGCACGCGCGTGTGTGCTCCTGTTTCGACACTCGGTGCCAAAAAGGTTAGCCATCACTGCCCTACACCATCTCTGACAAATGGCAGTCCAATTTCTTCTTAAAAGCCTCCAGTGATGAAGCTCCCACAATTTCCGAAAACAAGCTGTTGATTGTTCTCATTGTCAGAAAATTTCTTCTTATTTCTAGGTTGAATCTCTCCTTGATCAGTTTCCATCTATCATGCTTATCTCGGAATTAATTGGTTTGGAGTTGATTAGTTGAACGCTGACATATTCCTTGTCTGGCCTTCGGGTGCCTTGGAGAATAGCTTGACCCCTTCCTCTCTGTAGCAGCCCCTCAAATATTGGAACATTGCTATCATGTCTCCCCTGGTCCTTCTCTTCACTAAATTAGCCATGCCCAGTTCCTGTAACTGTTCTTCATGTGTTTTAGCCTCCAGTCCCCGCATCGTCCTAGCTGCTCTTCTCTGCACTCTTTCTAGAGTTTCAACCTCTTTTTTATAGTGTGGTGTCCAAAACTGGATGCAGGACTCTAGGTGTGGTCTTACTAAGGCTTTATAGAATGGCATTAGTACCTCACGTGACCTTGATTGTATCCCTCTGTTAATGCAATTTAGGATTGCATTGGCTTTTTTGGCTGCTGCTGCTGCACACTGCTGGCTCCTATTGAGCTGGTTGTCCGCTAAGATTCCAAGATCCCTCTCACAATTACCTCTTAAGCCTGGTTTCACCCAGTCTACATGTACACTTTCTTGCCTAAGTGTAAGACTTTACTTTTCTCTACATTGAATTACATTTTGCTAGATAGGACCCAGTGTTCAAGTCTGTCAAGATCCATCTGGATCTGGAGCCTATCATCTAGGGCAGGATCAGCAACCTTAAACACTCAAAGAGCCATTTGGACCTGTTTCCCACAGAAAATAAAACACTGGGAGCCTCAAAACCTGGGTGGGCGTGGCCAAGTCAATATCATTCACTCCCACCAGTCACATGACCTCCTCTGCCATGACCTTCTGGCCTTGCCTCACTTCCCACCTCAAAGTATCTATAGTTCTGTAAAAATGTTGTTCACCTCTTTCTCTCTCTTTCTCATCTAAGGCAAAAATATTCAGCAGGACCTAAAAGCCAATGCAGCTTCTACTGTATAAAAGCATTTGCAGGACTGAACTATTCCTATAAAACCTACATCACCTTACAAGATACTCAAATACCTGGGAAGGGAGTGGAGATAAAACCTCCAACGGCAAAGCCCATAAAAACCCTGATCTGGAGTGAGGCATAGAGCAACCTGTGAAAGTGATAAGCTGCAGCTTATCTCTTGCTGGGTCTCACGGGTGCTTCTTCCAGCCCTTGTTGGATACTGGACGTGCCTTGGTCACTCGTGGAGACATGCAACCTGCTCTCTGCCCCAAGACAGTGGCCTGAGCCACACCATGGCCGACGCTGCTGCTATTGCCAGGGGCAAGTGGGGAGGGTCGCATTGTTGTTTCACGTTGCAATGGGCTCCAGGAGGAGGAGGAGGCCTGTCTCCCCCATTGTGAAGCGCACTAAATTTCACTGTGCTGCGCAAGGCACTGTGAGAACAGAGGGCAGGCCATGGAGGCGGCAACAGCTCCAAGCCTAAAGGGGCTTACAGCTCTGAGCCTGAAGTGGTGGGAGGCGAGGGCTGCCTTGGGTGCAAATGTACTGTGATGAAGGAGACATGTTCCCGCTCTGGAATATGGAGCAATTCTCCATCCCCCGTTGTCGCCCTCACCTTTTCAGGCCAGGCAAGGAATGACAGTGAGGGGAGGGGCAGGGCCACCCAGTGGTGGGATCAGCCAACAGGGAACCGCAGCAGAGGGCCAAAAGTGTTGCATGAAGTTCCAGAGCCATGGGTTGCCAACCTCTGAACTATGGTGTTATCTATTCCTGCCAGCTTAGTATCATCTGCAAATTTGATGAGTTCCCCTTCTATTCCCTCATCTAAGTCATTAATGAAGATATTGAAGCGTACTGGGCCTAGGACAGACCCTTGTGATATCCCACTGCTTACTTCCCTCCATGTAGACATAGACCCATTAAGGACTACTCATTGAGTATGGTTTGTCAGCCAGTAATGAATCCATCTGGTGGTGATGTTATCTATCCCACTTTTTTCTAGCTAACCAAGAAGTAGGTTGTGGTCTACCTTGTTGAATGCCTTGCTGAAGTCTTAAGTATATTATATCCAGAGTATTTTGCTGATCTACTAATTTAATCACTATGTTGAAGAATGAAATAAGATAAGAATCTTAGCCCCAAAAACTTCCAAGCCACCTCTGAGAGATTCCAGGGCTCCATAAAAAGCACTGAGCTAAATTTTTACAAACAAATATTTCTGGCAGTGATTATGTCCCCTCACTTTCATTTTTGAATGTTTGTCCAGGTGCTTGGATGGTCCCTTCTTGCTATACCTTCTGTTCCATTCTGAAACAATCTTTTCTATATGGTCCACCACCTCCAGTCCTTGTCTTATGATTGGTCACTTAGTGACCATTCAAAGTTATAACAGACCTTCCTAGAACTATTTACAATTCATTTTTAAAGTTATGATGCCTGTACTCCCCTCCCTGGTCACATGGTTGAATTTTGGGTGTTTGGTAACCAGTTCAGTTTGTGGGCTGTTTGCAGTTTCCCGTGGTCACATGACCCTGGTTTGTGGCTTTTTTGTTGCTGTCCAGCATTTACTTCCAGTTTCTAGCAAAAACCGCGTATCAGGGGAAATGGATTTGCTTAACAACCACTGTCTTTGCTCAATCACTACTGTAAAAAGATCATATCTGGTCACACAATTGCAAGAACTGGTCTCAGTTATGCTTGTAAACTGAGGACTACATGTATAAGCAATTCATTGGAGACCCTTGTCAGGACACTACCAAATTTCCAAACTAGTACATCTTGAAGAAAGGCACGGTGAAAACCCAGACTAGAAGGCATTACTAGACCTAGTTCCAGCTTTCTCTTTGGATATCAGGATTCCTATCACCCTCAGATATTTAGGACATTGTCTAGTGAAAGATGGGAGTTGTAATCCAATTGAAAGAGAGTCCTAGGGAAATCCACTTGCCGTGAAGCAGCATGCTCCTTTGAATGCAACATTTTTTGCAACGCATGAAATAATGCACTTGAGGCTTTCTGTAACTAGCTGCCACTTCTCTTTCCTTCCAAATGGCAGAGGAGGCCCCAAAGGGAGCATTTTACTACCCTGTGATAGAAACTCTGGGAGGGTCTTGCGGTCTAGCCTTTGAAAACATTTGGCAAGCTTCTGCAGAGATATTCCATAATCCTATTTGCATTGGATTCTGACTCGATTCCCCCATCACTTCAACAAGGGCCGGCCAATTAAATATCCATCAGCAGCTTGGAAAAACAAACTTGCAGAGCCCCTAATGCATTGCATTAAAAAGTTAATAATACCACCCGGCACCTGCGGCATGGCACACGTATTAAGAGCGAGCGGCAATGTAATCCGGCAGGCAGAAGAGTAGTGTAATTAACACTCATAAATTGACGGAGCAGCAGCTAGTTAGTATTTGTCTCTCTCTCTCTCTTTGTGTGTGTGTGTGTGTGTGTCTACAGACATGTGAATAGGTAGGGACCTTTAAAAAAAAAAAAACACACACACACACAGCATCAGCAACAGCTGTGTGGAATTTAATAGCATTTCAGCTGAGCTGCAAGAATAAGCAATTTTTCTTTTTAATATTGCAAGTTTTTTTTTCTGTAGATAGATTTTGGAATACTATGTAAAGTAAATAAGACAGGGACAGGATAGATTTATTGCTTCTTTGTGTCTGGGAGCGTGCAACGGTGTCATAGCAGGGAGAAACTTGAGTTGACAAATTAGGAGGGTGAGGTGGGATTTTGATGCCTTCTGTGAGGTTTCTGGGTGGAGAGAGAGAGAGAGAGACAGAGACTTGAACAAGGCTCTTCCCATGTTCTGCAAATATTTGTTTGTTTTGTTTATCTTTGTTTATCTATCTATCAACTTTAGAAACTGCCCATTTAGAGCCAGTTTGGTCTACTGGTTAAAGCACCAGGCTAAAAATAGCAGATGGAGAGTTCTAGACCCCCCTTAGCCTGAGAGTTGGCTGGGTGACTTTGGGACGATCACCAGGAGACAGTGAGTTCTAATCTGCCTTAGCCATGAAAGCTGGCTGAGTGACTTTGGGCCATTCACTCTCTCTCAGTCCCACCTAGTGTACAGGTTTGTTCTTGTGGGGAAAATAGGAGGAGGAACTAGTATTGTATGTGTTCAATTGCAAACTAACACAGGTGGAAAATTAAGTAAGTAAGTAAGTAAGTAAGTAAATAAGTAAGTCTCCCTCACAGAGATATGTTACCAAATATCACGATACCCTGACGATATATAGTGGATGTTTTTCTTACAAAACATGGCGCACTAAATATTTTTGATGTAATTCTTGGATAAAGTGAAGTGTTGGTGTTTGATGGACAACAGTGCATCCACTTGAAAAACAATAGTTGGCAGGAGGGCCACTGTTTCAAAGAATGTGGTATATAGCTGGCCATGGGTAGCAAAAGAGAGGACAAAGACAGAGGTGAAGCTTAGCACTCTTTTTCTGTTCAGCCTTGCAACATTCCCAGGGTTGTCAGCACACAAAGAGGCTTTGCCTGAGATGTGCAGAATCAGTGTGCAGAAAAGCACACTAAGAAAGAGTCTGAGAAACTGGAACAGGTTCAGAGACTGACAACCAATGATAGGGGACTAGAAAGGAAACCCTATGAAGCAACATTGAAACTGTTAGTTGTGTTTAACTTTGAGAAAAGATGACAAGAGGTTGGGAGTTGCCTGCACTTTTTAAGAACTTGATAGGATGTCATAGAGAAGAAGCTAACCTGTTATTTCCCATTCCAGAGTAACACTTTAAGCTACATGGAGACAGATTTTGATTGATGGTGAGGAAACACTTCCAAACTGCAAGAACAATTTGCAGGTGAAGTCAGTTGCAAAAGAAGTTGAGAATTTTCCTTCATTAAATGTATTCAAGCAGGGACTTGATAGATACCAGTTGGGCTTGCTTGAATTTGACATTCAGACTCCCCACAAAAAAGACTGGATTCAGTTACCCCAAGTCACCTCCAAATGTAGGCATTTACAACATGGTTGCTGGCTGAGAATGAAGTATCCCAAGAGCTATAAGCAAAGGATATGTGTGCCACAAATATGTGTGCTATGCATGGTTTTGGGTATATGTGTGTGTGTGTGCACAGGTGGATTCTGCAAAAGCTGGAAGGAAAGAGACTGTATTTCTTAGGAGGGACTACAGCTATGAGTAGAGATGAAAAGAGGAGAGTAGCAAAGTGACAGCAAGCTCAAGATACTTCAAAGTTATCCACAAAGGTGGGATTTTCTTTTTTTTTTGTAAGAAGATCTTGCCCTAAAACAGATGTCCTGCCTTTGATTACTGGGGGGAACAAGCAGCCAGGAGATCCAAAACTATGTCCAGCCTCCTTTGGTTAACAAAGAACTTTCAAGAAAGATCAGATTAGGTTCTTGGTACTCTCTGAGCAGTAGACATGCCATTGAAATGAGACAATCCAAAAGCTAAAAGACCACAGCACCTCCTCACCAGCAATCAATACCCAAATAAGCAGAGTTCAACACCAACATTCACACTGGAGCAACTTTCAGGTTGTAGACAATGTCAGCTTTGGAAGCCGTATTCCACGCTGCCACATAGCTTGAGGAGTTGAGAAGGGGGTGATTTCTATTGAGTAGTTCTAAGTAGACAAAATAAAATTCTTTTCTTAGTTCAAGGTTATTAAGTGTGGCGCAGCATAGAAAAAGGATCCTACACTGAGACAGATCATGATTGGTTCATGTGATGTGATGATGGGAAAAAAGGGGTTTGGATTATAATTTGAGACATCATGGAAAGTCCAGGAAACTTTAGTTTCAAGATTTCACAGATGTGCCAGGTGCTATTCTAATAAAGGTATTTTGAGGTTATGCTTGTCTCGGAGTTACTGATTGGAATGGAGGTTTGCTGGAACGCTGATAGACAACACCTGTAGCAAAGAACTATAAAGTCAGACAAACAATCAAACATTAAACAATGATTAATCTAGGAACCAGTAAGAATATTTCCTTTGAGGTGACAGGGCAAGTCACTTGTATATGAACAGAGAGAACACCCTATTCCCTTCTAGCACTGTTGATGTTACCTAGTTGGGTTATGAAAAAGACTTCAAGAAAGCAACCAAGAGAGAGTGAGAGAGAGAACACCAAGAACCATATAGTTCAACTGTGAGCTACACATATTCTTATCTATAAGAGCAGAAGAGCAATTGACATTATTATTGTGGTAGACTATAGTTCATAACCTCCAAAGAAGAGGCTTTCATCCTGTAGAGGCTGATAACAGCAGTAACAATAACAGTATACATGAACACATACACACACACGCACAGAGATTTATGGCTGAGAAATGTATTACAAACTGCACTTTTGGACAGATAGTCCTGGATAGATATTAATTAAATTAATAACAACCAATTAAAACTAACTGCCTGTAAAACGAAGCACCCAATGTGTGGAATTGATTGATCACCATCTGCATGTGTGCACACCCATAGATAAATAGCACACTCACAGGGCAACGTTAAAAAGAAGGAAAATTCAATAGGATGCATTGTGGGGCATAATTGGGCATGGACGGGGGGCAAAGCACTGCTTCTCCCCTCCGCCCCTCCTTGCAATGATATTAGAGGAACTCTGAAGCAGCTGCTGTTAGAAACAACATGGCTGGTCTCTTATGTGGGCTTCTTTTACAAAGTGCCTTGTTCAGGCTCCTGTCTGCATTTTTCTTTCTTTCTTTCTTTCTTTCTTTCTTTCTTTCTTTCTTTCTTTCTTTCTTTCTTTCTTTCTTTCTTTCTTTCTTTCTTTCTTTCTTTCTTTCTTTCTTTCTTTCTTTCTTTCCTTCCTTCCTTCCTTCCTTCCTTCCTTCCTTCTTTCTTTCTTTCTTTCTTTCTTTCTTTCTTTCTTTCTTTCTTTCTTTCTTTCTTTCTTTCTTTCTTTCTTTCTTTCTTTCTTTCTTAAGTTTCAGAAAAAAAATCACACCGTTGAGTAATCTCATGGGATGTAGAAGTGGGTCTGCCTTTTGAGTAATGCACGTCATCTTTCAATTTTTTCTCCCCCTCTCTGCCCCCACATTTTCCAAAAGGAAAGAGCAACAAAGAACTCACCATCCCACACGATTAATTTCCTTCCAACATTTGAGAAGCTCCGAAATGAGCAATTTTGAGAGCTTGCAGTCTAAATTAATCAGAGTGGAAAATTGCCCATTGTTTCACATGTCAGGGAAATCTCATTTTGAAGTTGAAAGAAAGACGGTGATTTCATACTTGTAATATTCAATTTGCACTTAGATTTCATATGGGGGGTGGTTTGAAAGTGAGCTTTGTGGACCACCTGCCAAGATCTCCACTTTTGCAAGCGCTTCCTTCTTGGATCTTGGCTTGTCTGCCCCGTTTTCCTGCTTGTTTAGCTGTCCCAACAGATGTCTATCTAGTCAAATCAAATCAAAATATCTTTATTACGGTCTTTGGCCAGCTTTTACAATAAAAGAGTACAGTAAAAAAGGAAATAGTTTAATACAGCAATTGGTTATTGGGGAAGGGAAAAAATAAAGGATAATAAACAGCATGTCTAATTAAAAGTCCTGTGCAATTGGTGAAAATATTTGGCCACCTGGTATGTGAATGTGGGGTTAGCATCCCTTAAAAATAATAAACACAGCATTTGTCAGGGTGATCCTCATTTTTGGAAATGATTGGGCAATCCAGGGGTGGTATTCAACAGGTTCTGACGTGTTCTGGAGAACCGATAGTGGAAATTTTGAGTAGTTTGGAGAACCAGCAAATTCCACCTTTGACTGGCCCCACCTCCATCTCTTCTCTACCTCCCATTGAGTCCCAGCTGATCAGCTGGGTCTTGTTTGGTTGCCCTGCACAGGAGAACGGAGCCGGAATGCAGGTTAGTGGGGTGGGGAGAGAATGGGATTTTGCAGTATCCTTCCCCTGCCATGCCCACCAAGCCACGCCCACTGAGCCACGCCCACAGAACCCATTTGAATCCCACCACTGCCTGGGACACTGCAATTGTCACAAGTATAAGTCAGTTGCCAAGCACCTGAACTTTGATCACATGACCCTGGGGATGCAGCAGCGATCATAAGTGTGGAAAAAGCATCATAAGTCACTTTTTTCAGTGTTCTTGTCACTTAAAACAGTCCCTAAATGATTTGTTGTACATTGAGGACTCCCAGTATTTATGCAGAGTTACCCTGAGATATCTGCGCAACCAATAATATAAACAAACAAACAAACAAATAAATATTTTTTCTTAAGGTTAAATTACATAGACGCACTGCTGATGACTTTCCAACATTTGGCGAAAGAATTCAGAGAACCGGTGCCATCATTTTGGTAATCAGTGTTTCTGATTCTCTCTCTTATATTGATTTGGCCTTCTCCAGGGTTGTCCATCTAGTCTTTATTTGAATGGATTTAATGAAGGCAATTCTCCACTTTCCTTTGCAACTGGTTTCCTGGGCAATTTGTTCTTGCAGTTTTGCTGCTTGTTTTCGCTGGTCTATAAGAGGGCACCCTGTGGTAAGAACTGGGTCGAGGGGCAGCAGGAATAACTGTTTGCCTTGTCTTCTCTTTCTGGACCCAGCAGGATTAGACTAAGAATCAAATAAATGAGAAATAAGGTAGAGTTGCAATGAAGATTACTGACGGCCCTCCAAAGCAGGGGTCCCAACCCCTGATCCATGGACCAGCACTGGGCTGCAGAATGCTGGAACCCCGGCCCTGCAAACAAGCAAATCCCAGTCTGTGGGGTGCAAGCAGCACACCCTCTCCTGTCCACAGAAAACCTCTCTCCATAGAACCAGTGCCTGGTGCCCAAATATTTGGGGGCCACTGCCCCAAAGTCTGAACCCAACTTTTCAAGCTTTTCAAGATAGGAACCAGGGCTGAAATTCAACCATCTCGGCTCACCCCCAGAGAGGTAGAAGGGTAAATTTGAATTGGTAAAAAATTGCCCCTGGTTGCTATTACTATTTTATTTTTTATATTTTTATTTGCATTTATATGCCGCCCTTCTCTGGAAACTCAGGGCGGCTTACAGTCTATGGAGCACCATGCTAAGTGCTCGGCAATAGCCTTCATTCCATTGTATATGCCTGCTTATTACTAGGGCTTTTTGGCCCCCCCAAGCGGCATTTTTTTACAAAGTCAGCTTATTGCCCCCAACAATCTTGGGTCCTCAATTTACCTACCCCGAGAGGATGGAAGGCTGAGTCAACCTTGAGCCTGGTGGGATTCGAGCCTGCACTAATTGCAGGCAGCTTGCACTAAGTGCTAGATGATTAACAGCCTGCACCACTAAGGCCCTTCCAAGTATTATACCAAGTATACCAAGCCACGCCCACAGCCATGTCCACAGAGCCAGTAGGGAAAAATTTTGAGTGTCACCCCTGATAGGAACCTTGTACCCTTTTTATGAACTTAGAGCAAGGAAGTTGTTAAGACTACAAGACACTAAGGGGACAATTCAGCCCACTTTGACTCATCTCCCTTAGGCATGGCTAGTTAAAACTAGATATTTTGTATCAAGGTAGGCAAATAGGAAAAAAGGTTCACATCATCCCTCTTGTCCAATTATAATTCGAGTTTTGCTGTTGAAAGAAACAGAGAAGAAAAATTGGTGAAGTGCAAACAAAAAGTCTATAACAAAAAATAAAATTCGGTGGCTTTATGTACTGAGATAACTCTTTTCTGTTACACTGACTCAAGGTTCATGATTCAATGTTGTATTGCTTTTAAATGGCTTGGAAATGTAGCTGGGGAGTCCAGAACAACCAGAAATAAAGAATAGAAGAGCATTGCTAAATGTCTGTGGAGATTCTCAGTCATCCAGGTAATGGTTGTCCCAAAGGTGCTTTTTCAAGAGGCAACTGGACTTTTTGGTTTTTGTTTGAAGACATTTTGCTTCTTCAGCTCTTGGATGTCCAGTTGCCTCTTGAAAAAGCACCTTTGGAGCAAAAGAATAGAAGAGTGTTTCCCATACTAGAGAATGTTTGTTACTCAGGGATGAACTGTAGGGTCCTTGGTGCTCTCTGAGCTTGGTTGCTTTCTTGCAGACATTTCTTTATCTGAATCGAGGAACTATAAACTCAGACAAGCAAGCCAAAAGTAAACAACACTTAACTGGGGAAGCACCAGGAACATTCCCACCAACCCGGACAGCATAAGTAACTAGTATATAAACCAAGATCAAATCCCATTCCCTTTCAGCACTGATGATGTTGCCTAATTGGGTAATGAAACATCTGCAAGAAAACAATCAAGCTCAGAGAGGACCAAGAGTACGATGGAAAAATATTTACTAGATATCATGCTATTCCACTGATCTGAGATGGATTGGCACCTCAGACCATAGAGCAATGCATATGTAAGCAGAAGCAGCTCCATTCAGTGGTGGGATCCAGCCAGTTCGCACCACTTTGGGAGAACCGGTTGTTAATTTTCTGAGCAGTTTGGTGAACTGGTTGTTGGAAGAAATCATTGTGGCAGAGAACCGGTTGTTAAATTATTTGAATCCCACCACTGGCTCCATTGTGGGAAATCCCTGGGGAGGGAGAGAGGGAGGGAGGGAGAGAGGGAGGGAGGGAGAGAGGGAAGGAGGGAGAGAGAGAGAGACTTCATTAAGAGTCAAGATGATGGCCACAACCACAACTGCCATTTTGATTTTTATGAACATGGACAATCAGCTGGAAGCAACTAACAAAATGTGCAGGTATTTCTATCCAATTTAGAAAAAATCTTAACCCTGGGAAATCAGGCAGAGCTTCATCAGTTTACATGAATTTCTGTGAGTGTTGGAACTGGATCCATTTTCTGTTATCTTCTTTTAGGGTTGTTCTTATTGAACATCCTCACAAGAGGGCCTTCTGGAGAGATTTGATGTCTGATGCAGTGTATCAAACTTTATTAATTTTTTTCCTTCCTCCAAGTTTACAGAGATACATCCAGCAGCATATTGATAACTGACACTCAAGCTGTGTTTGCCAATATAAGCAATTCCATTATATAGAATAGAATAGAATAATAGAATAGAATTCTTTATTGGCCAAGTGTGATTGGACGCACAAGGAATTTGTCTTTGGTGCAAAAGCTCTCAGTGTACATAAAGGAAAAAAAACACATTAATCAAGAATCATAAGATACAACATTTAGTGATAGTCATAGATTACTAATAAGCAATCAAATCATATTAGGGAACTAAATAAAACAATATAAATTGTAAAGATACAAGCAACATGATTATAGACATAAGGGAAGAGATAGGCACTGGGAAGGATGAAAGGAATAATAGTAATACAGTCTTAGTAAATAAGTTGACAGTGTTGTGGGAGTTAGTTATTTAGCAGAGGGATGGCATTCGGGGAAAACTGTCCTTGTATCTAGTTGTTCTGGTGTGCAGTGCCCTATAGCATCGATCTGAGGGTAGAAGTTGAAACAGTTTATGTCCAGGATGTGAGGGGGTCTGTAAATATTTTCACAGCCCTCAGGCATACAGGTCCTCGACTGAAGGCAGGTTGGTAGTAATTGTTTTTTCTGCAACCCTAATTATCCTCTGAAGTCTGTGTCTGTCCTGTTGGGTTGCAGAACCAAACCAGACAGTTACAGAGGTGCAGATGATAGACTCAATAATTATTCTGTAGAACTGTATTAGCAGCTCCTTGGACAGTTTGAGCTTTTTGAGTTGGCACAGAAAAAACATTCTTTGTTGTGCTTTTTTGATGACGTTTTTGATGTTACATGTCCATTTTAAGTCTTGAGATACGATAAGAACCCAGAAATCTGAAGGTCTCTACTGTTGATACTGTGTTGTCTAGTATTTTAAGAGATGGATGTATAGGAGGGTTTCTCCTTAAATCTATATTGAGATTAAAGTGAGTTGCTATGAAATTGAATCAGGCTGATTAGGAAAGTTCAGCCCAGATATATATTTTGGGTATCATATTCTTAATGGCCCATAAGAGATATTGCCAATATTTCTGTGGGAATTGTATAGAGAACCAAAGTGAGATATCTACACCAATATTAGACGGTATATTTATTGGTGGAATAGGAATTCTGTCTAGTTTTTAAAAATGTCATAAAAGGGCATTGGAAATTATTCTTTCTCTCCTAGCTTTATATCATAAGCCACGTGGGAAAACTGCTGTCTTCCTTTAAATGCCCAACAGCGTGCATTTCAACTCCGGGGGTTGAAAATACTGTGTGTTTTTCTACTGTTGTTTTGTACTGGTTTTTGATCTTAAAAGTTTTTAACTATTGTAAATTGCCTAGAGTTGCTGGGAGTCAAGTGGCATATAAAATTAACAGTTTATTATCATTCATTGCACACTCAGCCAGAAATTTAGACTGGATTTGGCATTTTTATCCACCTGTCGCAGAGTTCCTCAACCTTTTTAGCTTTGCAGATGGGGGGTGGGGGGTGAGGGGTGGGAGAGAGGGGATGGTTCCATGCACACAGCACATGCATGCAGCTCCATTTGTGCAAGGGGCAGGCATGCACGCCTGCCACTCATGCAAATGGAACATGCATGCACATGCTTACCCACTGCTCTTTTGAGTGGGGATGCACATGTGTACATGTGCTCACCTGCCACTTCCATGGCCCGGTTCCAAAGGCTCAAGGCCCAGTAGTGGGCCACAGCCTGGGGGTTGGGGACCCCTGACTTATCGGGTTCTCCCCAAAGACCTGGGATAGACAGATTGTTGTTTGATGATGTTAAAGTTATTGTTGCAGGATGTGTTAGGATATGTGCAGAGTAACCCTTGTATAAAAAGGATATGCACATGGAAACAGTTTAATGAATAAATAGACAGCCACACAGAGTTGAACAAGTTGTATTAATATTTACTTGAAGAAATAGCACAGTCCAATAAACAGTCCATGTCATACATGTTTTTATCAGTCCAGAAATATCCAGTTATAAAGTCTTCTTACCAGTTTCAAGTCTTTTACAGCAGTCAAATATCAAACCATAATATAACAGATACTCTTCGATATCAACAGAATATCAAAATAAACAGGGTTAGCCAGTATTGCTCCATAGTCAGTCAGTATCAGTATTAAGAGAGATCATCAGTGAAAAAGAGAGAGAGTTAAACCATGATCTATATCTCCCTCTTATGGCAACGTTGCATAATTAACCAACCAGAACACAACATAATACATTACAGTATTTTTCCTTAAAGCTACAAACATATATATTTGTAGTTTATATATTGTCAATCCAACTACGTTATTTACATCTACATAACATTCTCCCTTTTGGGTTGGTTAATATATAATACATTACGTCTTTAATTCATCATTTTTTACACAATTAATAACTCATACAATTTCATAGAGATTAGAAGATTCTTTATCTAACTCTACATACAATTCTTGTTTGACCTCTATATTAGATCTCTCTAATTGACCTTCTAGAAAACTCAGTTCATGTTGTTTATTTTCTTCCTCTACCTCCCCTATCGAATCTTTTGCAGTTATAGATGGTTCTTCTTTTACTGATTCATCAGTATTGCTATCATTTTTATTATCAGTGAACAATGGAGTTTTTACAATAATACTATGTTTTTTATTATTATATTCTTGTTTAAACTTTCGCCAGCCAACACGCTCCAGAAATTTAGCATTTGCACTCCAATATATATTAGTAGTACTTGGCTCCCAAAATTTAAATAATCTATGATTAGCTCCATAACATACAAAATACAATTTCTTATTTCTATATTGTCCCTTTTGCTTTACTTGTATGGGAATTTGAACCCATGCTGCAGTTCCAAATGTATGCAAATAACTAAGATCTGGTTTTCTTCTACGACAACGAGTAAATGGTAATTCACCAGTCATTAAATTTATTACATTATTCAAAACATGGTTAGCACACATTATTGCCTCATCCCACAGTTGTTCTGATATACTAGAATCAGACATTCCTAGCTATAACCTGTAATATTTGTCTTTTACATTCAATATATGAGTTATGTTGTAGTCTATAAGAATCAGAACACTCATGTTCAATTCCAGCTTTTTGTAACATAGTTTTAAATTTATTATTAGTAAATTCAGTATCATTATTCATAATTAATCTAATAATTTTCTGTTTCTGTTTTTTTTCAGTAAATTTTAGCCAGTTTACAAAATACTGGTATGTTTCTTGCTTTGTTTTCATTAAGTAACAGAAACCATATCTGGAAAAATGATATATATATTGTGTTACAACACCCTGGTAAGCCCCAATCAAGGGAGGAAGCATACTGCAGTCCTTTTCTATCTTTCGGCTCATCACCAGAGACCATCCAGACAGAAAGCTATTTGTTTCGTTGTCTTTTGTTTATATGTGTGTTAGGTTTTTGAGCTGAAAAATAATTAAACAAGGGAGACTAGGATAGATCTATTTCGAGCTACTTAGCTCTCGTCAGCTAGCCATACCCTTACTGGGATAAGTATTGATTGGGGCTTACCAGGGTGTTGTAACACAAGTATATATACTCATTCCCCTGAATCGCTGATCTGGATGAGAACCAGTGGCCTAATGGCAATTACAACTGCCTCACATGTAATACTTCCCTGGTTCGAATCCCAGTAAGGGTATGGCTAGCTGATGAGAGCTAAGTAGCTTGAAATAGATCTATCCTAGTCTCCCTTGTTTAATTATTTATCAGCTCGAAAACCTAACACACACACACACACACACACACACACATATTTACACCTTCTCTTAGTTCCAGAGTCATTGAAGAAGGGAAAGGACTGTGCATACATGCAGAGATATAAAGAACGTCAGTGGTGGGATCCAACATTTTTTTACTACTGGTTCTATGGGCGTGGCTTGGTGAGCATGGCAGGGGAAGGATACTGCAAAATCCCATTCCCTCCCCACCCCACTAACCTGCTTTCCAGCTCCATTCTCCTGTGCAGGGCAACCAAAGAAGACCCAGCCGATCAGTTGGGACTCAATGGGAGGCAGAGAACAGATGGGGTTGGTGGGGCCAATCAGAGGTGGGATTTGCTGGTTCTCCGAACTACTCAAAATTTCCGCTACAGGTTCTCCCGAACTGGTCAGAACCTGCTGAAGACCCACCTCTGCAGAACTTTGAATGAGTTAATTAGCACGAGGATCCTGTGCAAGTCCATTTAAAAGTAAATCACACTGGGGTTTTTTTCAGGGATGGGGGGGGGGGGGCAGCAAAGCAAGCAATCTCTCTTTGAGCAGTATCCACATTCTCCAGACCTGCAGAAGAATTGTTCTGACATATGTTCAACATCATTAACTCCATAAGTACTTCACAACGATCTTTCCAAAGGTGCTGGACCAAAATCCTCATAATTCACAGCCAGCATAATGGGAGTGGCACCGCAACATGTTTCAGAAGCCAGAGATTAAAGAAAGCCACTTAGCATTTCAATGGTAACTCTCCATCCTCCACCTGGTCTCCATGGAGAAATACTCTGCAGATATTCAACAGCAATTCTTTTTATTAGCACATTTCAGTGTAGAACAAGTTGTGTGTTTTCCATTTTTGGGTCAAGAACATTCTCTGCACTGGCTGCTCTATACCCATTTCCCTGATTCTCAGTCCAGTCCCAAAGGATGGAGAGTGGAGTTACAAAGCAGCCATGTGGGAGAAGAAAGGTTTCTGCTTGTGAGAGAGGAAGGCTCAGGAGAGAAAAACCAGTCAGTTCTTCCCAGATGGCCACATACAGCTGTGAAACTCCAGGGAGATCATGGGATGTATTAGCAGAGATCCTCTTGAGATTTTCCAGTCTCCTTTCTGCCTGTTGAAGGCTATTTCTCAAGAGTCTCTAACACTTAAAATCTAGCAAGCCAAGATGGATGGTCTACAGAGCACATTTTAGTGGATGGTCAACAGAGGACATTCCTAAACAGAGAAAGGTCCATTTCTTAATTGCTGCTGCTCTTTTTACTGTCTTTTCGTCATCATCATTACAATGCAGTATTGAGGGGCTGTCACAACGAAGAGTATCAACCTTTTCTTTAAAGTAGCAGAGGGCAGGACAAAGCATAACAGATGGAAGATCATTAAAGAGAGGACCAACCTAGAACTAAGGAGAAATTTCCTGACAGTGAGAGCAATCAATCAATGGAATGGCTTACCTCCAGAAGTTGCAGGTACTCCATCACTGGAGATTTTAAAGAAGAGATTGTCCGGAATGGTATGCAGTTTTCTGTTAAATAGGGATGTTAGACTAGAAGATCGCAAAGTTCCTGTCCAACCCTATTACTCTTTGTTCTATCATGTACGACCCTGCCAATTCTCCTTGTTGATCCAAAGATCAATGCAAAGCTATTTGGGAAGGCTGTGTGGATAGAACTTTTCCCCATGGCTCCAGTTGGGGTGTTTGTGGGGCTGTCTCAAGATCTTCAGCTCTTCATCATAGTAGAAGTCATTCCTACTACCAGACCTCAGATATTTTGAATTATTGTGTTAAACTCCCAGACAGAAATACAAGAAGGAGAAAATAGACAAATATGGGAAAAATGTCAAAAATTGTATCTTATCTTTTTGGAAGATTCCATTCTTTACTGGAAGAACCCCTCTTGCCTCCTGAAGTTTGGCAATATTATCAAACCATTTTTAAATTTTAGATTTCCTCACTTGGAGATGAGCACTTAGTAACAGCTTTTAATCTTTTATCAGCTTTTCAAAACGATGATATTCTTTTTGGAGTCATGCCTGCAATTTTCAAGATTTCATTTGCCATGATTTTACTGGCTTTGCTTTTAAGCAAAATGCTATAATAAAAGTTATATTATTCTTCATAAACTGATGAAATAAATGAATGATCAGGAGAGGCACACACAATGGCATGGTTTGCTTTGCTGTGGCTGAGTGGCCTTGCCCCAACAGAACTCCCAGTTGCTGGGTGATGTTACATTGATTTTCTGAGCGCCTATTTTTGGAATAAACTTATTGTTTCAAGATCCAGAAATTAGGCTGAGAAACTCCACAGCTCGAACAGCAAGGACAAATGGATGCCAAGGCTAAAGGGGATTGGCTGCAAAATCTTGGAATCGTGAACTAGAGAGACGAAAAGGGGCAGGGCCTGCAAAAGAGAGAAAAATTAAATTTTTGTAATTGGATGCATGAAGAAAGTTATGGGGGCAAAAATATGCTGCTTATATTGGAGGAAGCACAGCTATTTCTCATCTTTCCCAGCGGTCCCCTTAAATTACAGCGCTTCCCATCTCCCGGCTGTATATGCAGTCAAAGGGATGGTGGGAATTGTAGACTAACCCATACAGTAGGATACAATAGCATTTAACAGTTAGCAATAGCACTTAAACTTACATATTATTTAATATTGCTTTACATATTGCCCCTAACAATCTGGGTCCTCATTTTACTAACCTTGGAAGGATGAAAGGTGGAGTCAACCTTGTGACAGTCAGAATCGAACTGCTGGTAGTTAGCAGAGCAATGCTGCATTCTAACCACTGGAAAAGCTGTCTTAACACCACAATGATGATGTTGACATCCATATCATCCCCCAAATGACATCAATCATGCAATTTGCAAATCAGATAATTCACATCATTTTCATGGCAATGTCATGATCTGGAACATGCCCTCTTCCCCTCCTTGAGTTGCCTCTGGCTAGCCAATTTAAGAGGCAAGCAGATCTTCTCTAGTTGGCAGCCCACCAATTTTTCCTACCAATGGCTTACGAGCACTCCAACCATAAAAAGCTATCTGAGTTACCTTCTGCAAGGTTTGTACAGGTGAGTTGTAATAGATCAGCCAGAATGTCTACACAATATTAAATAAATGGCCACAAACAAAACATCAGCTTCCTTGGGGTAAGGTCAGCTTTGTATTAAATAGAAACTCTCAGGCTCAGCAACCATCCCCAGTAAAATCAGAAGCAAGTGTGTTAGTTGCCTTGGTCCAGGTCTCTGTGTCTCCCAGTGGGAGTGTTTTGTGCTATAAGCTCTAGCCAAGTGGAGCATTGTGTAGAAAGTCTGGGCAACAAACAAATTAAGGCAGTGCTGCTTAGCTACATTGCAATAGTTGAAGGGTTAGTTGAAGCTTTGAGAAAAAAAATCTGTATCTCTCCCTATCCTTTGCTATTGAGTGAACGAGAGAGAGAGATGGGGGGAAGGGGAAAGAAGGAAGGAGAGAGAAAGTTCAAGAAAAGAAGAATAGAATGCAGGTGGATGGAGA
This sequence comes from Bungarus multicinctus, assembly GCA_023653725.1. Taxonomy (NCBI): domain Eukaryota; kingdom Metazoa; phylum Chordata; class Lepidosauria; order Squamata; family Elapidae; genus Bungarus; species Bungarus multicinctus. Next base: position 25,524,445 of record CM042835.1, on the reverse strand, counting down.
TGTTTGGGTTAGAAAAAAGGGAAACAGGAAATAAAGGGTCTTCATCCCCTCTACCAATGGACTAGCTTTAAGAAAACATGGCTTTCAACAATCACAATATAAAGTTCCTCATCCCTCTTTGAAGACAACCTTCCTCGATCTGTTGCCTTCCAAACTATAATGCTCAAAATTTTTAACCAGCTTGCTCAGTGGACACGACAGTTTGGAACTGTAATGCCACAAGGTTGGCTCAAAACATTGCTACCAGTGTTAAGCTCTGGCACTCGGCTCTGTCCTCTCTCTTTGTGACTATTTGAAACAAGGGATGGCCCATGGTGAACTTTGGAATTGTTATTCTAAAAAAGGAAATTGGAACTCTCAAATTCTTGAACTGAAGACCAAAATCTGCAGGCTTTAGGCTTCAAACTTTGGCCTCTTACAGATTCTTAAAACCTGTACTTTGTCTATGCATGACTATGAAGGGAATGTATTAAAACAGGACTGGACAGTCACTTTCTTAACTACATTTAATTTTAAATCAATTTACATGGAAGAGGCATGCAACTTAAGGTTGTGTCTTGGTTACTGGAAATCAAGCATGACATCTGAAATAGGAACAGTGGTGCACTTGCACACTTTGGTCTTAGAATTTCATATTGCTTAGGAAATGATAGGAGGCTAAGAAGTCATGTTTCTAGGGGAGAATTGGGTATGCTAAAAAACCCCAAGATGACAACTGTACCCATATGATCAAAGCTCCACCCCCTTGGTACACATATCTGCTTATCTGTACAGAGTAAATCTTTCTGATCTTTTACTTGTACCTGTAAGTCTTAACAGATATCTTATAAATTCTTATAGGCAAATGCCCAAGCGATAATATACTTTACTCACTTGGCTGTTATCAAAATAGATTGGGTTTATACAGAGAGAAAGAGAAGTGCTTGCAAATTCCAGAAAAAAGTCTTTTGTTGCAAAAAGTGAGATGCAATTAGTGATAAAACTCCCTGAAATGCTGTATCCTTCAGCAGAGTCTGTGGACCTACTATGCCCAATGTATTTGTTAGGCTGTATGAAGTTATCATATATAATTGTGAATAAGCCAAGAACTTTAGGTTCCCAAATATACTTCAAAAATTGGATTTGGTTTACTCATAGATGGGTAGACCCTTAACTAAAAGATAATGAAAAATATGAGTTGGCTTGTCGATGGATGGTGTATTCTTCATGGTATTTTGGGTAAAGATCTGGGGGTTGGTTTGTTTTCAGATGGGATAAATAAATGAGTATTTATGGCAAGCTATTTTCTCTGCAACAGACTAACTGGAGATGACCCATTTAGGATCTGACACATGGGGGTAGCTTTCCAGATCTGTACTAGTAAATTTCTATTGAGAGGATAAACAATAGAGGTGACAATGGACACCCCTGTCTTACTCCCTTGGTTATGTTAAACCTTTCAGTAAAGTCACCATTTACTATCACTCTCATCTTCTACATGGAATAAATTGCTGCTATCATCCTTTCAAAATTTGGCCCAAATTTCATCTTTTTTTTTTGTTGTTGTATAAAGAAATCCCAATTCAGATTATCAAAGATCATCCAGATAAACTAGTAGCGTTGATTTTCTTGGATGTGCAGAAAGCTTTTGATAATCTGAATTGGGGGTAGTTTTCCAAACCACCCCCTTCATGGCCTTTTCCGGCCCTGGAACAGATCTTTTTCCCATACAAAATTTCCCCCATGCAAAACCCCTTTCCCTTATTTTGTATTGATTTGAAGTATTAAACTTTCAATTATTTTAATATATTGAGTTCAAGTCAATATCTCATATAGATACTTGCTGGAATGACCTTTTCTAGGACTAATCTTCTGAAGAGGAGAACTGCATTTCTATTGAACAGTAGCAACTTCAAATATCATTCTGGGATCCGTCTGCCTGACTTCTAAAAAAATTGGTGGAATAGAAGACACCCCACTGGTAATTTTGTGGAATCTCATCCCTGCCTCATTATTCAGGTGGGTATAAATGGAATGTGTAGACTACCTTAGGGGAGAGGGGTAAAGATGTTTGCCTCAGAAAGAATCAGAGAAGAGAGGTAGGAGCCCCCAGTGGCTTAACAGGCAGACTTAGAAAGGACTCGCCTTAATGGATAAAGCACTTAAAAATGGTAGTGGAAAGTTTATATTTTTAGACTTGCAAGATTTTGTTAATATAGCTTTAAAGTAGAATTAGTTCATGTAGCCATGTTTCCTGCCTGATTTAGCCGGGAGGGCTGATATTGGGCTACAGGCAGGGACTTCTTCAGAACAGGAAAAGGAGCTGACTCTGCACTCCAAATTTCTGTTATACATCCACAACTCCTTTTTGAAGTGTTGGAAGAAAAATCCATCTGGTTCAGTTCCAAACTGGGAGAAAGAAGTTGGAAACAACATGGAGGCAGATTGGAAAGTTGGTTTATTGAACAAATGGTTGAATGAGTGGATGGATCTGTATAGATTTCTGTGACTTTGAAGTTTGAACTGTTCTGGGGGTGGTGCAATGAAGGGGCTTGTGTTCTGAAAGGGTGTTGGGCAATTCCTATTGTGGCTAATGGCTTTCATTCTGAATTGGATCTTGGATGAGGGGCTGCTTTCTAATCCTTAATCATTCTGTCTTTGCTAGCTGTGCTGCAAGAAATTTAAAAATATCCTGTCTTGAATGGATTTCTGCCTGCAGTATTTGCTTTACTTATGAATAGAGCTATCTAGATACATGTGGGCTATTAAGAAAGAAGGGGCTGCTTTCTGTCTTTAAGAGCATATTTCTCCATTTCCCCTTTAGGGAAATATAATATTCTGCCTTTTTAGTATTTCCCAAAATATTTTATTGTTCTGGGGTGGGGATGGGGGCTTTGGACAGAAGCAAGCAAAGGTTGGTGGGAACCAAACCTCACTGAAACCTTGTCAAGTGCTTGATGGAGAACAAGGTTCAAATTGCTGCTGCTTGATATGTCTTGTTGGGAAATTGCCAGTAAGGAAGGAAGGAGAGGTCAAGCGGGGGCCTAGTTTGGAATCCTTGCACAGCTGCAAGACACATAAACCTGACCTCCCTTAAGGTCCATGAAACCTTATCTGTTTGTTCCCAGGAAAAGGCAAGCAGTCTGAGGAAATTCTTGTAACATAGGTAGAAGTCAATAAAGTTGCTGACTAAAGCTACAGGTGACTCTGATTGCTTGCACCTGACACATCTTCCTCAACCTTCTTCTTCAGTCCCAATAAACTGCTCCCAAAAAAGGCTGGTGTTTCCCTTTCATCACACAGTGGTTGGTCACTGTGGGGTACAACTGTATATTATTGCTACTTTTACAATAGATACTGTAGCTAACATTTTCCAGAATGCTAAACATTGTAATGCAAACCTTAACATGTTATAAAAAATGTTTCTCAAATGTTTACTGGCACCTCTGTTGATTTTTTTTGCCTTCAATTATATAGCATGATAAATTGCTGTTCTAAACACTTCTATGTCATGTCTGTTCAAATATTAAATGCCATTATAGGTCAGCTATTAGTCGTGCCAAATACTCCAGCTATTGACATAAAATAGCACTGAATATGAAATGCAAATACTTGGTGACTGCCTGGTGACTGTGCAGAGAATATCCAGTGATAAAGCTCTTCAGAACTTATAGACAGTTTCATTTTGAAATGGGCATATCAGGAAACAAAGTTACTGCTGTTCCATTCCAAATCATTAAGCCATTCTAAGGCCCAAGTCCATCAATCAATACAATGCCAAGAAAAGAAGCAAATAATTGAACAAATCAACTGATAATTCTCACTCAATCCACAAACAATCAAGTTCAAATTATTTTACTCCAGATACATTATGTGAAGACACAGTTCTCTGGAGAAGGATCTCTATGATGAGAAAGATATTAGGAAAGAGAAGAAGAGGACTAGCAGAAAGATGGAGATGGGGCAGTTAGAAAATCTGAAAGACCAAATTAGAGACAGATCCTCTTAGTGAAAATCTATTTATGTGATTTCAAAGAGTCAACAACACTTTGGTGGCATATAATCAAATCAATATAACTCTATGGAGAAGGATCTGATGCTGCAAAAGATGGAAGGAAAGAAAAGAAGAGACAACAAGCAGCAAGTGGATGGATTTAATTATAGTGGTGATGGATGCTCCATTAGAAACCCTGAAAGAGACAGATCATCATGAGGAAATCTTTATTGTTGCTAAGAATTGACACAGATTTGACAGGACACAATCAATCAATCAATCCTCTGTTTTGTAACCTGTTGTAATCAAACAAAGACTAATGGAAAAAAAGTGTGTGTCTCTAGTTGAAGGGTTCATTGTATCACCACAACCCCATCACTCTTACCTAGTGGTTCCCAAACTTTTTCAGTCCACCGCCCCCTTGATGCTACAAACTCATCCTCGGTGCCCCCTACTCAGGGGTAGGATTCAAATTTTTTGGGCGTGGCCTAATTTGAGGGCGTGGCTTGCTAGTCACGTGACTGGTCTAACCCTAAGTGCTTCTCTTTTGGTGGGTTGTTATTTGCCCTGCCTTGAGTTTTATTCTAGTGCATAGTCAAAATGAGACCTGCACTTCAACTGAAAAATTAGGAGCAATTTTTTAAGAAGTCTGTTCCTTTTGAGTTCTATCTGTGTTAATGAGAAAAGGGGAGAGAGGGAGAAAAAGAGTTTACAGAAGTTTTTGGGGTGGTGGTAGTTTTGGTCATAATTTAATACAGAGAAAAAAAAAACTATTGGATCTTTAAACTCCATCAATCAAACTGAACTCAAATATGGTCATGATTTCTCCCCTGAAAGAGCTGAAGATATTTTTCCCCCAGAATTTTAAAAATTGCAACCTTTAAGAATGCTGATAGATGCTTAGAAAGTTTTAGGCAATTTTCAAATTATAGAATTATGCAAATTGTAGAATGATAGAATGGTGGACTTTGGTGTTGCCATAGTCTTCTTTCCTTTAAATATTCCAAATTCCTTCACTTTGTCTTCATAGGCATGATCTTCTGTATTATTTTAATTGCCCTTTCATAGATTTGTTTCAACCTATCAATATCCTTCTGGAAAGATGGTGGCCAGAGTTACAACATAGTTCTCCAGATATGCTCCCACCAGTGCAATGCGATGAGGAACACCACTTTGAAATGTCTTTCATACAATGCTTCCTCTAATGCAGTCCTTTTGGCAGCTATCTCACATTGATAGCTGATGTTCAGTTTGTTATCAGTGACCACACTGATGTCATCCTCCCAATGTCATCCTCCCAAGCCATGAATTTTCCTTTTTGTATGCCCTTTGTTTCCTACTTAATCTTCAGTACATCCAATACTAAAAAAAGGAGACTTAACAGAGCGTGCAAATTATACACACCTTAATTTCTATGCCAGCAAAATAATGCTCAAGATAATCCAATGAATGTAGGATTAAAGACCTATAGGGAAAAGGAGATGCCAGGTATTCAAGCTGGCTTTTAGAAAAGACTGAGGAACACAGGACATTATTTCTGATACTTGCTGAATAATTGAGAAAGCCAAATAAAACCAAAAAGAAGTCAATATGTGCTTCATTTATTGTAGAAAGCCCTTTATTTTGCTTATCACCTCAAGCCATAGCAGAAACAAGTTAGGAACAGTACTGATAACTTCTGAGTTGTAGAAGATTGTTAAGAATACCACTGAACCAAAACCAGCCAGCCAGCAAGTCAGCCAACAACCAACCAACCAACCAACCAACCAACCAACCAACCAACCATCAAACGAATCAACTGAGGGTTTTTCCGCAGAAATGACCACTTTCAAATTATTCTACTTTGGACACCTACAAAGACCCAGCTCTCTGGAGAAATCTTTAATGCTAGCAAAGATCAAAGGAAAGAGAAGAGGAGGGGGACCAGAAACAAGATGGATGGACTTAGTTACAGTGGTAATTAATGCACTGACCTGAATGGTTAGGAATAGATCATCATGGAGAAAATCTATTTATGTGGTCACTAAAAATTGATAATGACTTGATGGCACATAATCAATCAATTCGCGGATACATATGGAAGTTCTACATAAGCATATTAATGAATGATATTTGTATTTTATAATCATTCAAGCAAAACTATGCCAAATAAGCGGTTTTTTGGTGAATTGCTAATCACATCTCCTCTGCAGGCTACTGATAGTTGAAACCATATGTTTATGTTTCAAGGGCTGAATAATAAATATTTTAGTTCCAAGCAGGGCACAGAGATGCCATTTCCTTTGTTCAGATGTTGACATCTATGCAGAAGGAGTATAGTTCAAAAGAATAAAAACACCAGGAAATACTACAACTTATCTTAGTGTTAATACCTGTAAAAACATCTTTCCAGAAAGAAAGCATTATACGGTACTGTACAAACATATGTTTAAGTGAAGCATATTCTCACTGCCTCTCCAGCAGCCTATCATCTTATTCAGACCTTTTCTTCAGAAACACAAAAGAGTTGATAAGTCTAAAATATTATGTTTGTTGAATATGGGGACTTAATCCAAGAATTTTGAGTGTTGGTGTTTAACTTTTTACCACTTGTTTAGGCAAATAATAATTTTCCTTATTAAATTTAACCATTATGTTTGCATATCAAATTGATTCATCGCCCACACAATTTTATGAAGAGTCATTCTAGGGTTTCTTTAAATGCATCTTGGAATTATATGGTGTCAGAATAAGAGGGAAAATATTTATTTAACATCCACCCAATAAGGACAACTTAAACCTCTCTTACTCTTGGGGTAAGCATAGAAATTATCCCAATCTTCACTTTTTAAATGTATTAAATATTTTAAACTATCCAATAGCTAAAAGTCTCTGGGCATCTTATGATAATGCACACACATACGCACACATATAATTTGAATAAAAAACTTAAATAATAAAATGCAAAATTAGACACGAGACTAGATAAAATTAGACAAACTAGACAGCTGTAGGATAATTATTCAAAAACAAATAATATGAATTAAAAGTGAAAAAGAATGAGAAAATAGACAGGCCTTCTATGGGCACTACTGAATAAAGCTTTCCCTCTGGTAGAGAGGGTTTGATGGCAGCCCTCAATAGATATCTGGGTACAGGTAAGCACACAAGAGAGAATGCTATTTCATTTGATCAATTATTAAGAAGTTTCAAATTTAAAGGAGTGAAAAGTGAAAATGAGAGTATTTAGTTACACCTATTCATCCTGACACCAGAATAAAGGGAAAAGTTTATTTATCACAGGCAATGCAAACAAAGGTTAAGAAGTCTGCCTCAAAGTAGTAGGAGTGGAAATTGGAAGTTGGAAGACTGCTTAAATTTCCAGAGCTGGTGATGGTGGTGGAGTTAAACACGTCATCAGTTTAGAGGCTTTGTGCTGCCACAAGTCCAGCCTTTCCTGAAGTCTGCTGACCATTATCTGCTGTCAATTTACTGCTCAGCATTAGTTGACCAAATTTATGTGTCTAGGTTTGAATACATTTTCCATGCTGAAACTTTATGAATGGCCCTGATTCTTTATGCTTGACAGTGGTTCTGCTGTAGAGATCCCTTTTGCACGATGAAGGTAGAAGAGGGCTGTGCTGAAGAAGCCAAAATAGTGGATATGACTTCAACTGTGAAGGCCTGCCCCTTTTTAGAGTGTTCACTCATTCATCATTCATTCGTTCAATTTAAACACCACCCATCTAGCCCATGTCACTCTGAAAAATGAATAGGAGCAGGTCTTCAATCACATATTGGTGGCTGCCATCTTGACTTCTGGAGACAATTTAATCAATGCAATGGCTTGCCTGCTGGGATTGTCCATCACTGCAGATGTTCAGAAATAGGCTGGTATGGTATAAGGTATCCTGCCTGAGCAGAAGGTTACACTAGAAGATCTCCAGCCCTATGATTTTATATTTTGTGTCATAAGTTGAGGACAACCTGTACCTGTTGAGCCAGCTGGAAATAGGCAAAAGCACTCCAGGCCATGACTTCTATCTGTTCTTCAAAGTAGGATCTTTGAGGATTCCAAATGTGGACCTTGATTCGCAGAATTTTAGGAATCAAAGTTGGACAAATCCAAGAATTAGCAAGCTTGGGTTGAATCAACAAGACTTAAAGGAGCCATTTCATCCCCTGAGTTATAACTATGGCCTATGGAAGGCAGAGGTGGTCTTCAGCAGGTTCTGACCTATTCTGGAGAACTGGTAGCGGAAATTTTGAGTAGTTCGGAGAACCGGCAAATCCCACTTCTGACTGGAGATTTTACAGTATCTTTCCCCTGCCACGCCCACCAAGCCACACCCACAGAACCGGTAGTAAAAAAATTAGAATCCTCACTGATTGAAGGGTACAGGCTGGGGCAAAACAAGCCAAAAAATATGATGCCTCTGGCTCAGCAGCATGAAAGGTTCTCCTGTGAACCTTTCAAATTAAAAACTCATTGAGAGTGTAAAGTCTGGCTGCTGTCGAGGGAGATGTGTTTCTATGGGCACTATCACACCTACCCCTCAAAGTAGCTTTACTCCCTGGAGTGCTGTTCCCTCGATTTTCAAAGAGCTTGGCAACAGGACTGTCTTATCTAGCCAAGCCTTTGAACTGGTGATTTCATGCTTAAAAATATTTTAAAAGGAAGGAAATCACCCAGAAACTTGTGGTCAACAAAAACAATGAATTGTCCTAGTACAAGACTCTTAAATTACCTACCCTCCATTTTATGTAAAATGGAATGAAGAAAAGAGGACCCAACTTTGCATAAAGAGATTGGTTAGGCCAAGGGCACCTGTGTGCTTGTGTGGCTATGTGATGATATCCATGGGAAAGATTAAAAGTCAAAATAGCAGCTGAGATGGTACACTGAATTTGTCCCTTCATTGACTTTATTGATCTCCCTGCAATTGTCTTTTTGTTGTCCACAGAAAGATCAGCAAAATGTTATTATGTTCAGTGACCAGAATTTACCAATAGATAGCAAAACCAGTGCTATATACAGCAAAAATAAAAGCAAGTTCATCAGTACTATCAGTGTAAACAAATCTCAGCCAATTGTACAAAGGCAGAATTTTACCTTGTTCAAAGAAATAAACTTTACCAGTCAGACAGAAGCAACTGTGTATAAATTAAAAAGAACTGTATTGCCTGGAAATCTTTATTTAAAAAAGGGATTATAAAATGTAATCATGCTTCTTTATACTGTAAAAGGAGAAATATACACGTGAAAGCCATAAAATGTATTAGCAGTAATGATTTCATTGGGAGTAGATCTTCCCAGAAATGGATTTCAATTAATCAGACGTGCTCTCCAAGAGCACAAGAATGGATCTAAATCTTATTGGTTTTGGAACTATATAAGTGGTAGTCCTCAACTTATGACTCTAATGGAGCCTGTCCATCATGGTTGTAACCCTTCACCCACTTGATTAACTAGATTTTACATTTTTTTCAGGGTTTAAGCAAACCCAGGGGTGGGCTGCTACAGGTTCAACCGTAACTATCATTGAGGGAAACTCAGCCAATCTCAACGCAGACATGTTGTACTCTGACAATAAAGGTTATAATAATAATTATGGCCAGTTTGGAGAATCTCCAAATCCCACCCCTGACTGCCCTGCCCCCTGCCCCTCCCAGGAGTCTCCATGCGGCCCATTTTGGGTGCAAGGTAAGTGCAGAGTCCACGCGGAGGCTCAAGGAGGATGAAAAACGACCCTCCCAGAAGTTCCGAAAGAGGCTGTTTTCCCCTTCCCAGAAGCTTGAGAAAGGCCTCTGGAGCCCTGGAAGGGTGAAAACACCCCCCCCACCGCCATGGTGCAGGAGGCTGACTAGGCCACGCCCACCATCCCCACACCCACCCAGCAACTGGGCAGAGAACCCGTAGCTGACATTTTTCAAGCCCACCCCTGAGCAAACCCATTGTTTTCCATAGGGTATTTTTGGCAAAAACCAGAAGTAAAGGCCAGTTTTGGGTGCAAAACATCACAAATCATGGTCAAAGGACCACGGAATGTTGCAAACAACTGTAAATATAGGCCAGTTGCTGAGGGCCCAAAATACAGTGACTTTAAGATGAGGACAGCCGTCAGAACTGTAAGTCGAGGACTACTTTTGTGGAGCACAGCTATCCCTGCCCCTATTCTCAACAATACTTCTCTGCTAATGCAATACAAAATTGAATGGGCTCTTTTGGCAGTTGCAGCATCTTCCTGGTTCATGCTCAATCTACAGCTTACCAGGATACCCATATCCTTGTAGAAAGTACTAATGGCAAGCCAAGTGCTATCAGACTTGTGTCTGTGCATGTGGTTTTTCCTACTTATATGGTAGATCTCCACCTTTTTTCATTGATGACAAACATTTTGAGAGATACATCTGTGGAGTAATGTAATCTAGAGTCATAGGCAGGAGGGGCTTTTTCCCAGGGAGCAAATAGACAAAGAAGTTTGGAATCTTTGGTATGCAGAAAAAGGGCCAAGGCGACCTCCTGCCCAGCAGTTTGCAGAGTACTTACATTTAGTAGTTATGTAGGTTAAATGCTTTAGTTTGGCAATATTCTGTCTGTTGGAAAGCAACAAAGACGCTACCCTAAAGTCTTTGTGTAATTCTTAGTTCTTTGTGTCTGGCATTAATCTTATAACACTTATCTTAGGGATGACACTTATCTTACTGGCTTTGTGGGCGTGGTTGTGGGCATGGCTTAGTATAATAGTAATAGCAACCAGGGGCAAATTGTCCCTAACAACACTCCCGAGCTGGGCCGAGGTGGTTGAATTTCACCCCTGACTTATCTGCATAACTATTAGATATATTTTGTGCTCATGGGGAGGAGGGGGGGCATTTTCCTGCATTTGAAGCTTCTTTGTCTCTTTGCTCCCTGGGAAACAGCCCCTCCCTCCTATGTCTCTGGACTACAGCCCACCATAACATCTCAGTGTTGAAATCTATCACTATTTATATCTTGTTTCAAATATTAGAAATGTGGCAATGCGACCAATATAGCTGCAACTCGATCTAAATGAAAATGGGTAGGATTTTACATCATGCTTTAATTTTTTTTCCTTCTCTGTTTTTTTACCCTTACAACTTCCCCCAAACTGACCTAACTGAGGACATTCAAACAGTCTCCAGGAAAACTTTGCTTTCTGTCCCAATGCAATTTGAAGATAGGATCGCTCTGTTACCAGCCTGTAGTCCATATTGTTGCACAGATAAAATGATCTACCTGTTTCCCACTTGCAGATTTGAGCTGAAGTTAAGAATCCTGCAGCTGCCTCTAAATCTTTTAGGATTAAACAGATCAGATAGCCAGTTGACAAAATACTTTCTCTGATATGTTTACTCAGCAACCTTAATTATATGTAATAACCATCATTTAATGAGCAGAACCAGCAAGTTCCTCCGGTAAAAGTATTTTAAAAGAAAATCTAAAAAACAAAATGGGAAATTTAAAGCCTTTTGCAAAGGCAAAATTAACAGCATACATTCATTAGAAATTTAACTTGACAGGTAGCCCTTGGACTATAACTATTCATTTAGCAACTGTTCGAAGTTTCAACAGCAATGAAAACAACCAGTGGTGGGATTCAAATAATTTAACAACCAGTTCTCTGCCCTAATGATTTTTTCCAAAATCAGTTCATCAAACTGCTCAGAAAGTTAACAACCAGTTCTCCCAAACTGGTGCAAACTGGCTGAATCCCAACACTGCTTACAACTGATCATCATATTTACAACTGTTGCAGCATTCCCATAGTCACATGATCAAAATTTGGACACTTGGCAAACATCATGTATTTATGACAATTGCAGCATCAAAAAAAAAAAAATCAAAATGGTGATTGCAATAGTGAGATCAGAGGTCCACCCCTTTTTTTGCATGCACATAAAATGGGCAGAGCATCGACCTCCAGTTTGAGGCTCTTTGGAGATGGACCGAAATCCGCGATTGTGTGTGGTTTCGATTCGTGCTCACCACCGGAGCGCCCCAATGCAGCTGGATTTGGGGCTAAGCCACCCCGTAGAGGTGGCGAAGAGGAGACTGCCAGCAATGTCAAGGAGAGCCACATCTCTCCTCCTCAGCCAGCCATAATTCCCTTTCCCAAAGGCAGCTGTAGCAGTTGTCAGAAATGGCCACCTCAAAGAAGAACCCGACCGGAAAAGAAAGTGCAGGAAGAAGATAAGAAGAGAAAGTTTTGGTTGACCGGGTTGAATTGGAAAAGTAAGAACGTAAGATACCCTGGAATTTTAATTATAAAAAAATTAACATTGTTCCCAGAGAAGATTTGGAAGCAGCGAAAAAGAGACGAAAGGGAAAAGATTTGGGATTTTTTCTCTCCCTCCTTTCCTTATATTGACAGTTAAGAGAAAGTGAAAAAAAATCTGCTTTGACATCAATAGACATTTAAGCTGGAAATAAAATGTCAAAGGGATAAATAAAGATAAAGTTTCTTGGATATTCAAATATTTAAAAGAAGGAAAGGAGAGAAAAAGCAAGAATAAGAGGGTGGGATCTGGAAAATGGAGGAGACTGCCTGGAATTAAAAAGAACTCACAGTGCAACTTTAACAAGATTCCTAAAAGATACATTTCAACTGGAACTTTGTAATAAAATAACAGAGCCCTCAGGAAGAGAAAGTGAAAAAAAGAAGCAAGAAGAAACAGCTTTGGATTATTTGGACTATTTGGTGATTTTTGGACTTTTGGCAATTGGATTTAAATGATTAAAATTAATCGGGTGGTTGTTTAAAAGTGTTTAAAATGGCAACACTTTTCTAAGTACTGAAAATGGAACTTAAAAAATACAAAGAAGTATTAGAAAGAGGGGTTTCTTTTGGCTTCGTATTTCAATTTTTAGAAATGGAGATCTGGAACCATGAGAAACAACAAGAAATACTTGTGGAACAAGAAGACCGGGACAAAGAAGCTATTTTTAATGATCAAGTAACTTTGGGTGAGAAAAAAAAAAGGGCAGACATCAATTTCTCTATTTGAGGCAACCATCTTGAATCTTTTGATCACGTTCTGCAGATTCCTCTGCTCTAGTCCCTGTACTTCCTTGACTGTCACTGGCATGCTGTTGGCATACAGTGATCTCTGTCTCACAGTTGGGGATTAACAGCAAAACATTTTGCACTTGCTGTTGGAAGAAATGTCCATCTGGGTTCAGTTCCAAGTGGGAAGAAAGACACTGGAAACATGGAGGCTATTTGGAAGGATGGTTTAATGGTGGACAGCAGGACCACATAGGTTTGAAGTCCTAGGTAGCTGACCACATGGAGAAAAGAGTGAGATATATTTATACCATCCCTTGGGCTTTGAACTTGCTTCCTGTTCCTGCGGCAAGAAATATATCCTGATTGGTTGTCAGACTCCCATGGGGCTATGCAGGGATAACTTTGTAGGATAACTTTATAGACTTGATTGAATCTTGCTGGGTGATGTAATCTTCCCAGGTGCCATGTGGTGAGATGGGTAGAGGGCTAATCCTATCATGTCCTGAGGGTCATGTCTTAATCCCACCACCCTGGAACTGAAGGGAGAGGGGTAGGGAGCTGCTTTGTCTTTAAAAACATGTTTCTCCTTTTCTCATCCAGGGAAATATAATATTCTGTCTTTTAATATTTCCTAGAATATTTCATTCTTCTAGGAGAGGGATGGGTGCTAACTTTCTACATTGTTTTGCTTACTCATACAGTATTTGACACAAAAGTTGTGTTTATATTTCTATATTTAATCTTGCTCTCTTTCATCTATCTATCTATCTATCTATCTATCTATCTATCTATCTATCTATCTATCTATCTATCTATCTATCTATCATCGTCTATCTATCTATCATCTATCTATCTATCTATCTATCTATCTATCTATCTATCTATCTATCTATCTATCTATCTATCTATCTATCTATCTATCTATCAATCCTCTCTCATTCTGCAGTTGTTTTATTGGAGAATATTAGATAGTGAAATGTTATAATCTGGCAAAAGAGCATCTTTGAAGCCCCTCCAGGTGATTGTAACTCCCCTGGCTTCCCAGGAATGTGGTCTCAGTTGTTGGATACACTCATCACTGTCACTGAGTGTCAAATCTGGTTCCAGCTAGAAGGTCTGACTCTTTCAGTGTGGCTCTTGGGAAGATGGAAAGGACTACGGCAACACAGAAGTGAGTGGAGCATATTCAATTGCTGTTTTTCTAGAACAATGAACAAAATGAAAACCAATAATTTTGAGTAGAAAGGAAGGATTTGGCACTCAGGTAGTATCATCCTTTCTGAGTTTGCTTGACATTTCCAGCATCTTAGCTTCCACACAGATATTCAATATTGGTGCCCAAAGAGCAAGTATAGCATAGGAAACCACAACAGAAATATGAGTTCCTTGTTATGCATGGCTTCAAGAATATAATTCAGCATATTGGAGCTGTTGCTTGCACATCAGCAACAACGATGGACCCCAATTTCCTCGTGATGAGATAGAAACACTTTAACATGTGAATTGTCTTTTATATCATCCCAAAATGGTTCTGCTGTCATGAGATTTGGGACATTTGCTTCAAATGATTTTCAAGAACCACATTTATTTAACTCTCTTTTCCCTTCACCCATAGAGAGAGAGAGAGAGAGAGAGAGAGAAAGAGGACTTAGTGCTTTTGGTATTAAATAATTTATAGCGGCAAAATGCTCGGGCTGTGGACAGGTCCTTAGGAAAAAACTACTGAAGGATGAGTTACATTCATCAAAGAATCTGCACACTTAGATTTTTATTGTTAAAGAAAATCATTTCAGGTCCTCACGGTTCATGGAAGAAAGTTTTTTTTACAGATGAAGATGGCATTTTCAAAAGCCTTAAATGGGAGCTTAGCTGCAAGGACAGGATTGCCCACGGAGGGTCAAAAAAGTCAAGATGGTAGCTGCATTTATGAATCAAGAGTCACTGATAGTGAGATGGCCAGCATATAAATAATAAATAACATACAATAAATAATAAAATAAAGTAATCAAAGCTCTTTTTTAAAATGAGTGGCTTTTTTTAAATGTGTGCATAGACCACAAGCGAAAATGGCAAGTTTTCAGTCAGGCAACTACAGCCACCTTCTTCATTTTTTGTACCCATCTGTGTGCACGCCATCTCAGCTGTGGTGGTTTCCCATAAATACGCAAAATGTTAGTTTGGAAAATAACAATTTACTAGTCCTCATGATTTGGGAGAAAAGCTAGAAAACGTGGAAATGGCTCATTGCAGGTAAATAAGAAAAAACATTCATGACGATTTTCTTCTTGGCCACTGGCCAAAACAGGCTCACCTTTAGGAATACCCATCAAGAACAGATCACTTTCGTCTTATTTACAGAGGTGACAGCCTCTCCCTGGATAGGGCTTGTCGAACATCTCAGACAGATGGTCTTTCAGGCAGGTCTGTGAAGAAATGCCAGTTTGGCTCCAAGACCTTCAGAGACTTGCCATCAACTGATAATTATGACAGAGTGACAGAAGTCCATGTCTAACCTGAATGGCAGAAGAGAGGAAAGGCCATAAAATACGAAGTTAATGGGGCCTGGAAACTACAGTCTTTTCCTTGATGAATTTCCTGACAAAGACTTAAATGCCCAATATTAGTTATGTCAGCTCAGAAATATACAGAGGAGTGAAGGGCTTGACCAACACGGATGGATGCTGAAGTTGCTGGAGGGTAGAGTCAAAGAAAGTCAAAGTGGCAAGCCATGATTTCATAATCAAAGCCCTTATCTTACCTTTTTGGACTCCTCCCGTAGAAGCCCTATTTGGATCTAAATCAGGGATTGGTCTGGAAAATGTGCTATGGGTGCCCCAGTTTGCTTATCTCCTTATCTCACAGAGTTTTTTTTTTTAATGCAGCAACTTAGGGAAGTTCAACATGATCTATCCATTATGAATTCATGGAAAGATGTAACAATAGACCAGTGGCAGGCAGAAGACAAAAGCTCCTAGCAAAGGGCTGACATCTAATCCCTAAACCTAAACCAAAAGACATAGTAGGTTGTGTCCCCTCCCCCGCAAAAAAGGTGCCCTTTTACAGTGTAAGGATTGTAAAAGCCACTAAGAAAAACAGTACATTTATGAACCTTATCAGAAAACATGATGAAAACTTCATTAAAAAACATATAGATACACTTTACCATCATTTCAACTGGGAAACTGGGAGCTTCTACACCAGGGGTCAGCAACCTTAAACACTCAAAGAGCCATTTGGACCACAGAAAAGAAAACCCTGGGAGACACCTAATCTGGATGGGGGTGGCCAACTCAATGTCACTGACTCCCACCCAGTCACATGAAACCCCCCCAGCCCCGCACAACCCCAACCCCCTCTCCCCTCTCAAGCACCTCTTGCCACACCTAGCCTCACCTGGCCTCCCACTTCAAAGACTTCAACGTATCTATAGTTCTGTATAAATGTTGTTCACCTCTCTCTCTCTCTCTCCCTCCCTCCCTCCCTGTCTCTGTTTCTGATTCTTCAGCACCTTATTGTTGCCCAACAGATTGCAGCAAACGGAGAGCAGCTACTTTATTAATATGGATTCTTATGTTTCTGTAGTTTTTATATAGTTTTATCTCATTGTTGTGTGCCCCCCAGAGTCACCTTTGATGAGCTGAATGGCTATTTGTATTTGATAAATAAATGCTTTCTAAAATCTAAGGCTAACTCTGGGAGTAAATCCTTTTCTGCAGCCAGTCTCATCTAAGGCAAAAATATTCAGCAGGACCTAAAAGCCAATGCAGCTTCTACTGTATAAAAGTATTTGCAGGACTGAACTATTCCTATAAAACCTGCATCACCTTACAAGATACTCAAATACCTGGGAAGGGAGTGGAGATAAAACCTCCAATGGCAAAGCCCATAAAAACCCTGATCTGGAGTGAGGCATAGAGCAACTTGTGAAAGTGATAAGCTGCAGCTTATCTCTTGCTGGGTCTCACGGTGCTTCTTCCAGCCCTTGTTGGATACTGGACGTGCCTTGGTCACTCGTGGAGACATGCAACCTGCTCTCTGCCCCAAGACAGTGGCCTGAGCCACACCATGGCCGACGCTGCTGCTATTGCCAGGGGCAAGTGGGGCAGGGTCGCATTGTGGTTCCACGTTGCAATGGACTCCAGGAGGAGGAGGAGGCCTGTCTCCCCCATTGTGAAGCACACTAAATTTCACTGTGCTGCACAAGGCACTGTGAGAGCAGAGGGTAGGCCATGGAGGCGGCAACAGCTCCAAGCCTAAAGAAGCTTACAGCTCTGAGCCTGAAGTGGTGGGAGGCGAGGGCTGCCTTGGGTGCAAATGTACTGTGATGAAGGCGGAATGCTGTTGCCATGCAAAGGCAAGTACAGGGATGTTACACTCCTGCTCTGGAATATGGAGTGAGTCTCCATCCCCCACTCTTGCCCTTACCTTCTCAGGCCAGGCCACGAGTGACTGGGAGGCAGGGGTGGGATTCTACCAGTTCGGCCTGGTTCGGGTGAACTGGTAGCTCTGAAGATCAGCTGAGAGTGAACCGATTCTCTCCGAAGATCAAGGTATTTCCTTCCCCCCCCCCTACCAATCAGCTATTTTCCAAAGATCAGCTGTGCCACACAATTTAGATTAGCTAGAAAGCAGGAAATCATTGGATTTCTTGTTTTCTGCTAAACTAAATCAGGGTGCACAGCTGATCCTCCCCCTTGCTCTTGTACTATTTTACCCCGGAGGCTTCCCTGAGGCCCAGGAGGCAAAAAATGGGGTCCAGGGGGGTGCTGTGTGTCTCCCCAGGCCCTGTTTTTGCTCCCAGGAGGCTTCCCTGAGGCCCAGTAGGCATTTTTTTTTAATTTTGAGATAAATGACATCTACATGCCATTCAAAAGAGACAATCAAAAAGCTAAAAGACTACAATACCTTTTTGCCAGCCATCATCATCCAGATAAGCAGATAAGATTTATTTATTTATTATTCAAATTTGTATACCGCCTCCCTAAGGACTCGGGGCGATGCACAGCCAGATAAAAAACATAAATACATATACAATAATTTAAAATACATTAAAAGAATTAAATAAATTGGCCATTAAGAATGAAAAAGTAGGGAATTAAGAAAATTAAAACCATTTAAAACCGAATTTAAAACCATTACACATAACTCTAGGCCAGACCGACTAGATAGAATAGGTGGGTTTTTAGTGCACGCCAGAAGGTCAATAGGTCAGGGATGGTCCTCATCCCTGGGGGCAGTTCATTCCAGAAGGAGGGTGCTCCCAAAGAGAAGGCCTGAACCCTCAGGGTTGCCAGCCATCCAGCCGGCAGCACCCCGAGGAGGCCCGCCCTATGGGAGCGCACTGGTCGGCAAGAGACCGACAGTGGCAGCAGGCGGTCCTGTAAATACCCAGGTCCCAAGCCATGGAGTGCTTTAAAGGTGGTCACCAACACCTTGAATCACATCTGGAAGGCTACCGGGAGCCAATGCAGCTCGCGCAAAAGTGGTGTAACATGGGAGCTCCGAGAAGCCCCCAAGGCCGCCCGCGCAGCTGCGTTTTGCACCAATTGGAGCCTCCGGGTGCTCTTCAAGAGGAGCCCCATGTAGAGAGCATTGGCATAATCCAGGCAGGAGATGACAAAGGTGGATGTGACCATGCGAAGTGCATCCCAATCCAGAAAGGGCCGCAATTGGTAGATCCTATGGACCTGACAAAAAGGCTGCTATATGATTTTCCAACGACAGCCGTACATCCAGGAGGACACCCAAATTGCGTGCCCTCTCCGTGGGGGCCAGAATTTCGCCCAACAATCAAGCAGCAAACAATATCTCAATCAAAGGACTTACTAAGTCAGACAAACAATCAAACAAACATTAAACAGCCTAATCTAGGAACCACTAAGAATATCTCCACCAACGCTGACAGGGCAAGTCACTTGTATACAAACAGAGAGCAAAACCCACTCCCTTCTAGCACAGATGATGTTACCTTTTTGGGTTATGAAAGAGAGCACCAAGGGCCTCATCTAATCCCTTGTCCTGCCACTATGATCTAGGATGGGGATTTTGAACTGTGTCTACAAAGCAGAGCGGTCCTGAAGGTTGAACTTCTCATGATACAAATATCATAAGCTATGACCATAATGGGCAGATTCCATTACGGTCATAACTTGGCCTGCACTTGGTAGTTGTCAAACCATCATCCTTTTGTCATCTACAACATCTACTACAAGACAACTGAAGATGCCTCTGAGACTTCAGGGATAATACAGGAGATTAAATGTTACACTTGTGGGAGAAATGTTTTGCCTGCTTCCAATTCTGCTGATGTTAATATGGTTGTGGCATCAAGTCATTTTGATCCCCAGTGATCATGTAGAAAAAGAGTCAGGTTCTGAATCATTTAAGGGGCTTGTTTATTTCAAATGAGCAGGACATTGTTTAAATTTCTTGAAGATGGTCTGAAGATGATCATAGTTCAAATACTTCCCGTTAAATCCCCTTAAAGTGATGTGAGATATGCTCAATAGATATGGGAAATTTAAGTGTTCTGAAAGTTTTGATAAGCAGCAATCCTTATCAGAGGATCAGTATGGGTCCCTCTGAGTTATTTTTCCCTTGTAGGTGTAGGCTGGGCATTTGAAGCAATTGATTTCCTTCCTACCTTTTCTATTTGGTGGCGGCACTGATTTCTGTGTCTCTCCAGCAGAGATTAGCTGCCCCCATCAACTGGAGCCCCTGGGGGAAAGAAAAGACTGTTTAAAAGCAATTCAAGGAAGCCAAAGTAATTTATGGGAAATTAGAGTTTTGTCACTTTCCAAGCATGGCGGGTTGGTTCTTTCCCTTGCTGCCTCATTTTCTTGAGACCAGAACCATAATAGCCAGCTCATTCTGCACTCTGGAGGTGTCTCGCAAGGTGATATTTTAAACAAATCTCTCGAGTCCGATAAGCAGAATCATTAATCCCTGATGAACGGGGCTGCGATTAAAGATGGGAGGAAAGGAGAGGGACCGGGTGGGCAGAGGGACAGATTCCTTTTGTTCAAGCCCAGTAGAGCTAGAAAACAATTTTAATGAAAAATTTAAATAGATACCATTCACCTGCTGCCTGCCTGCCTGATTTGATTGCGGTTTTAATATTGAATTTGATTAGCGTGTCTGTGTCTGCATGTGTGTATAAGGAGTTCAGACTTTCCCGAGCTCCTTTCTAATCTTCCTCTTAACTTTATTTTCATAGTGCAAAAGGAAAAGCAGTGGATCATTGATGGCTTGGAATTGGGGGAAACTATTACTCCTGGCATTGGAAGGGATTCAGGTTGGATTTGGAGAAGGGCAGCCATTCAGCATTTAACACCCAGCATCACTGCAACAGTGAGATGGGTAGCATAAAAATCAGGGGACCCTGCAGTGCTCATTCACTCCTGAACCCAGCTGATCATGGCTAAATCCTTGCTTCTCCCTACTCTGTTAGCTATGAAGGCCTAGTAAGGCTCTTACCATGGGCTTTAAGTAGTCTATTCAGGTTGTCTTCCACTTAGAACCACATTTGGGACCAGAATTTCCATTGCTAAGACAGTTGCACCCAATTTAATGTCATTTTTTGCCATGCTCACTGCAATTGTTAAAGGAATAACATTATCTATCTATCTATCTATCTATCTATCTATCTATCTATCTATCTATCTATCTATCTATCTATCTATCTATCTATCTATCTATCTATCTATCTATCCATCCATCCATCCATCCATCCATCCATCCATCCATCCATCCATCCATCCATCCATCCTATTAAATTCACAGAGTCCCTGACTTAGCATTCCCTAACTTGGTGGCCCCAGGCACAAGCTGTATCTCCTAGAATCCTACGGTGGGAAGGGACCTCTGAATGCTTCCAGACCAATCTTCTGCTCAGGAATCTGAAAACAAAGATCTCATACAAAGAGCTGTTTAGTATCCTCCTGAATATGTGCAGTGAAGTATGACCCTATGACCTTGGTCAGCTGCATTACATTATCAAACTTCTCTTCTTCTAGTTGGGGAGTTTTTCTAGCATTCATCCATTGGTTTTTATTCTGTACTCTCATAGTAACTGCTGAACCCAAAGAACTAAGAATGACATGTTGAGTTACTTCTGAGTAGTTATTTTATTGTTATTCACCTATAGACAGAATCCTGCCAGATAAAAGTAATTAACTGCAATAACTATAATATACTTTGTGAATTGCTAGGAAGGTCCTGGCCTTGCTCTTTTCTTGCTCACCAGACACTCCAAACTCCACTCTCTCTTTGCCTCCTAGGTGATTCCGATCTATGTTCATCCACAGAAACAGGAAGCAGACCTTGTCTTCTTGTGCCTCTCTTCTGGTCCTTCAAAACTATTTAGTTTCTGTCCCCTATCTTCTGTTCTCAAGGCTAAATGAATCTCATAATTCCATTTTTCTTGATATAACTTCTTAGTTCCGCTTCCCCTCCCCACCGTCAATCTTGTCCTTGATCTAATTTTTTTATTGAAATGTAGGCATTGGAAATGGACAAACTATTGAAATGTACTCTAAACAAGGAGGTAGATAATGGAACTATTATTTCACACAATTTGTAAGGTTTATTTCTAAGAATCTAGCCTTAACATGCTATTTGTTCTTTTTTTTTTAAACAGCCTTGGTGTCACATTGCTTCCTCATATTCAGGTTGTGATCAGTGATAGTTCCAGTTCATTTTCACAATTACTATGACCAAGACAACATTTCCAACATACTGCACATCTTGCGCGATGGTTTCTTGAAATTTCCTGAGGAGAGATAGATATCTCAACCTCAGCAACTTTAAGATGTGTGGACTTCCACTTTCAGAATTGCCCAATCAGCATGTTTGCTTGAGGAATTCTGGGAGTTGAAGTCCAAACATCTTAAAATTGCTAAAGTTGAGAATCAATGCTCTAACTTAAGAAAACAATTTAGAATTTTATTTCTGCTTACTAAATCAGCTATTCCACTCCGTTTACATTGTTCACACATCTAATAAGAATTCTTTCCAGTTCTTCCCTTTGCTTCTAAATCATTAATGAACATAATGATGAGCCCCAGCCTAAAACTAAACCTTGGGATGTTCAATCTAATATTTTCCCCAGGATGATAAAGCTTAAAAAAAAAACAGGAACCAAACGCATTTAGAGAAAAAAGAAGTTTGACAAAACCAGCCCTAAGCCCCCTCATGCCTTCCTCTTGTTTTATGAATGAGACGGTCACCCCTGCCTAAGAAATCAGTTAATTTTATCAATATTCTCAGATCTTCCCTCCAAAACCCCTCCAGATGGTGTATTCACAAAGGACTTTCTGAGTTCACCTTGAAATTCACATTAAATAAAAGAGACTCTCAATCTGAACCAGAATGTGAAGATCTCATACAAATTTTAAAGCTCTTTATCCAAGGTGCATAAAAATCAAACATAACTATGAAGATCAATAGGGGAGGGATGATGGGAAGGGAGAGAGGGAGAGAAAGAAGCCCAAATCCTCAGCTACATTGTTTGATTATGATCAAACAAAATACTACACTAAACAGTAATTCTTAACCTTGGCAATGTTAAGATGGGTGGACTTCAACTCTCAGATTTGGGGAATTCTGGGAATTGAAGTCCACCCATCTTAACTCTGCTAAGATTGAGACACACATCATTAGAGAGTCTACAATTTCTTCTTTAGGCAGGATGCTCTAAGAAAATGTTCTCCCTTACTTTGTGGGAATATCTTTCTAGAATCTGGCTGAAGGATTGTTAGAAAGTCACATTTGCAATCTCTTTTGTTTCTTTTTAATTGTGTCAGACTGTGGATTCTGGGTAAATTTTAAATGACTTTTTTGGTAAATTAAAAAGCCTTCCTTTGTTCTATTTCTTACAAATCAATCTTCTCCGGTAATACCAAGTTGATATGCTCCCTGGGGTCATAGTCTTCCCACAATTGGAGAACCCCATATTTGAACCTGAGAAGATTCATCACTACTAAGCTATGATCTCTTTGTGTAAGTAACTTGCATTCCTGAAGTGTGAACTTCTGATAAAATTTGGGGATCTATTCTCCAGGCCAAGAGCTGAAAGGATTTGGGGCCTGTTAGCTCAAGGATCAGCTTTGGTAGGACAATATATAGAGCAAGGTTAGGCTTCCTCTTTTTCTGAAGTTGCTTTCTCTGTGCTGTGTGCTAAGGGGGCTTTGGAGTCCTCTCCCAGTGGCGGTCTCTCCTGATTTGCAGCTAAGAATTGCCCAGTTGTGTATCTGCTTGAATGTGTGCCTATTTGACTGTGCTTTGTCAGTCTATGCATACTGCCCCCCACCCCCCAGTGGACGCTGGCTCTTGCACAAAAAGAGTGGGGATAGGAGGTGATCAGTGGAACGAGAACTTCTTTGGAAAGTCACAAACACTGGTTCTTGGCAAGGGAATGAATAAAGCTGTTGAATTATGGATGGACTTTGAGAAAGTAAACACGTCCAGAGCCAGCTGGGAATGGCAATGCAATGTGGTGTTCCAGTACTTTGGCCCCTCTTTCTCTCAGCATGCTCCACTGTCTTCCATTCATAGTAAGCTCCTGGTAGCTTAGCAGGGCAGCTCCGAGCATTAGGGAGAGCAGAGGATAGTGGCAGCATTCACATAGAAATAATTTGAAACGGCAAATGCATTTCTGCTTTCTTGATTCAGCCCACATCTGAAAATCAAAGAGAAGGAGAGAGAAGAATCTTGTTTATTCATATTTTGTGATGAAATGTGCAAGTGGAGAAGGCATAGTGGTGGTGGCAGCAGAGTATCAAAGCAAAAGCACTGTGTTTTCCCAAGGAGGAGGCAGCATATTCCAAAGAAGGTCCTAAGACAAGAGGCTGTGTGGTCCTGATGGATGGGAAAGGGAGGAAGAGGTTCATTTAGCCACACTCTAGAATCTTCCAGGGCTATCTATCAGGTTAGAAGGTTATAGTTTTAGTCTGGCAAGATTATGTCTATTAAGTAAAAGTAAGTGAGCACAGTTAGTAAATTAGTAAATGATGGACTCATTTAGATGTAATCATAACTTTGGCCTTTGGTCTTGACATATTTGGACAACATTAAAGGTCCTCCCCCCTTCTTTAATTTCAAGAGAGAAAAAAGCAGGAGCATTTGCAGTGAGTTGGGGGTGAAAACATTTCAACATCTCAGCCATAAGGGTGCAACCAGAGCCCTGCTTCTTTTTATATAAAGAGTGCAAGTCTTCAATCACACAGTTGTGGCTGCTGTCTTGATTTTTTTTTTACCCTGCCCCCTTTCTGGGTGTCTCTGTGAAAAGGCATGTCTGTAGTTATCGTGGTTCTCTTCCCATTCTGGTCTTTGACAGAGATCCCCACTGCTTGGCCCATTCCAGAAGGCAATTCTGATAAAACAAGGAGAGATCATTTAGCCTTCTAGCCCTCAAATGTGTGAACTCACTGAATGATGTTAACACTATCCTTTTCAATGGTTACTTTATCGGCTTGTTTTGAAGATGCACGACAGCACTGCAGCCAATTTGTGCCGTGAAAAGTGTGCCAGAATTACTTAACTGGAACCTTTCTGGCCCTAGTAAGCCATCGCTGACACATGGGTTTTGACCAAATGACACTATAGATCTTCTTAAATACATTCCAGTTCCATTTTCAGCTTGTGAGCTTTTGGGTTTCTCTCTTTTGTTCCAGGTGCATCTGGATAGGTAGGCAGACAAACGTTTTCCCCAAGATTCTGGGTAGTTGCTGAATACTACCAAGTCTGCCCATTTTGTGCCCCAAATTAGCCAGCAACTCCACTTGAGGTTTTCAACCAAAATCTGTTCTTAACCCTGCTTGGTGAAGTCAGGGACTGGTTGAACCTTGCTAGTTACAATGGAGAAGGAAAATATATTGGCTGCTTTGGAAAATTATTGTGGGTTATTTCTAGTTTAGTTGCATCAAGGACACTCCTGGTCAATCCCAGATCCAGATCAAAGCAAGCCTACACCATTCAGTGGAGCTAGCAAAAAAATCTAGCTTTATGTTCATTTATTAAACATCAGCCAATATCAAAACCGTTTACCTGGCAAAAGGGGATAAAAGGCAGGGAAAAGCAAGGAGAGTGTAAAATATGAGTAACAGGCAAGAATGTACATTATCTGTCTGCATATTTATCAAAAGGAGGCAGAACTTTATAAAGCTACTTGGAAGAGTTGTATCATGTGTAATTAATACGGACAATTCCAAAGAGAGCAACGTTTGCTTAATTTTTTTTATAATTCTTTTATGTATATTATGGCAACAGAATAGAGATGGAAAGCAGGACACTAGATGATCCTTCTTTTCTGCACCATGAAGGAGACTGTTTGCTGGACAGGGGTAATGGAGCTTACAGACTGTTTATCAGTCAGCATATCATGGCCTGTTTTCAACAGGAGTTAACATGTAATAGGGAGAAGAAACTTGTAACAAGAGGAAGATACACAATCAATGCAATAGAGTTAAATAAAAGAAATCTGAGGCAAAATTACAGTTTGAAAAGGGATCTCAGACAAGCCCATCCCTAGTTTTTATGAAGATGGGAGGAGGGAAAGAGATGTGAATTTAGACTTGCAAGATTGTGTTACTAGAAACTTTATTAGCCAGCGTCACGACTCGATTTGCAAACCCAGCTCACAGCCAGACAAGAAACAAAGGGGGCAGGTTATGGGTTGGAATGCAAGGGAGGTGGTGATGGAATGCAAGAGCACAGACTCTGCAGAGACACATACCAGCAATTCAAGCTTACCAGCTGGGAAAGTTCGCCAGAGTCTGTTCCCCAAACAAACTGAACATAACTGATTGGATGGAGTAAAGTGACAGTAGGAGGGCCAAGGAAATGGCTTCACTACTTCTGTATCCATATCTTCACATTACATTATACTCTTGGAAACAAAGAATGGGCCAGGAGTCTTTATTTGTTATATGCATTGAGTGTGACGGCTGACAGCCAGTTTGGTGTATTAGTTAAAGTGCTGAACAAGAAGGCTGTATTCTAGCTCTACTTTCGACAAGAAAGCTGACTAGGTAACTTTTAGGCCATATACCAGAAGACAAGGAGTTCTAGCCCTGCCTTAGGCATGAAAACTGGCTGGTTGACTTGGGCCAGTTACTAGAAGGCTTGGAGTTCTAGTCCTGCCTTAGATATGAAAGGCAGCTGGAAGCCAATCATTCTCTCTCAGCTCAACCCACCTCATAGGGTGGTGGTTGTGGGGAAAATAGGAGGAAGGAATATTGTGTTCACTGTAATATGTTCACTGCCTTGAGCTATTTATAAAAAAAAAAACAATAAGGATGGGCTATACATGAATTAATAATAAAAATAGCTTTAGCTTACATGTCTTTGATTTCCAAGTTTGGTCTACCTTGGAGGGTTGACATCAGGAGAGTGGTGGGGACTGAGTATTTCAGTAGAGAAGTTCACCAAAGAAGGAAGTCAGATAGAGTTGAACTGGACGGGATGAATTCCATTCTCCCTTTAGCCACCTCCTTTCAAAGGCTTCTTTTGTCTTCTTCAATTATTCAGACCACAGTCCCGGCATGTTTGGATTCTGGGTTTCTGGGAGAGCCAGAAAACCACTGCTCCATAGCTCATCTTCTCTCTTCTATCCCAAGGATTTCCTCTTCCATGTTTTTTCCTTGTGATTACAGTTTCCAGGTACATTTTTTTTGTTATTCTGCTTTGGTGAGAATAGATGGTACAAAAGGATTCTTTCTATAGCATCAGACAAGTCCAATTACAATTTAATTGAAACCCCAAATTAAGACTACAGATTTGTCAGGATGGAGCTGCCAGTTCCTCAATGAAATTACATCTTATCTTGCAAAGAGAAATGAACTTGTTCTTCTGATTGTCCCACAGCCTGATGAAAAATCTTTGAGACCCTTGCAAAGTGGGGACTGCAATGCCAGGATGAAATTAAAGCAATAGGAGATTCTGAAGAGGGATATTTACATCTGGATTAACTGTGCATTTGTTTGCAATTTAACAGAGGAATAATAAATACAGAACAGAAAAACCATCTCTATCCAAAGAAACATTAAAAAGACTGCACAATGGACAGGAATTGTGGTAGAATCATTGGCTAAAGGGAAAGGGAGAGTTAAGAGATTTGGCAGTATGGAGTTGCCCCGAAAGAGGAAACATCATAAACAAGTCTAGCCTTATCTTCTGATTCCCAAGGGAATGTAGTCAGTCTGCGGCCAGTTTGGTGGGATTCTTGTATTATCAAGATCAACAATAAAGAGATTGCTTTGGCCCAACTTGATCTGGTTCTTTGCATCTGACATGAATAAAGGAAGGGTTGGTGAAAGGAAGCAAGGCTCTCCAGATCTTTTGGCTGACTGGGTTATTTGGAAGTTGGAGAACAGGCAATGGGCATTGGGATGCCCAAGTCTTGCTGTGGAGGGCATGGCCAATCACAAATGAGAAGGAGCTATAGTAAGGCTACTTAACCTGCCTTGCAAACGGTGGGAAGATCTTCTGGATTTTGCAGGTTAGGTGTCATGACCACCTTCTTTGTTCTGGAGCAGTATGTAGGATAGCTGGTGTGTTAATATTTATTCATCTGCACAATACGAGTTTCTCAAGCAAAGAGATGGAACTGCTTCCTTGGAGAAAATAAATGTGTGTGTGGGGGGGAGGGACTAAAATGTTTAAATGGGAGTTTGATCACTTGTGGCAACTAGCTATTTGCATCTCAACTGATGAGGTCAATCAGTGTGTTGAAATGGGTCATGTAGCAGGATTCATTCTTCTCTTGACTATTTTCATTGTCTAAAATCCTGATTTTTGGTGTCTAAATAAAAGTTCTGTCAACTCATAAAACATTCCTATGCCTGTTTTAGTAGTTGCCATAAAAAAAGGGGGGAGAAGGAAGGAAATCTGGAAGAGCAGTGCAGCAGTTTGAAAGCAAAAGTACATTCCAACTCTTATTTTTAAAAGATTGTAAGTAAATACCAGAGCTGTTGCCCGTGAATATATTTAATTGGAGAACATGAATGATGACACCCAGCCCATGAACATGCTCAATTGGAGAATTGGTTTATGAGACACCTGGGGGAGAAGGGGGAAACAGGGTCACAGGGGACTGTAAATTATCTATGCCAGAATTGTCTTCATCAGGGCAGTCCCAGTATGTCATCTCTAATAAATCTTTTGAAGTTTTTTGAAGTTTGGCTCAAGAATCATGATTTAATTAGGACGATTGCTGGAATCCTGACAGGTTCAGCATTCACCAAGGTATAAAAACTGTTTTCCTTAGAATGAGAAATAAGGAATGACTATATTTTCTCTGACTAAATAAACACTAAACAACACTAAACACTTAAACCAGGGGACCTCAAACCCCGGGACATGGCTCGTTACTGGCCCATGGCTTGTTCGGAACAGGACCGTGCAAGTGATGGTGAGTGTGTGCACAGCTGCATTTGCATAAGCGGTGGGCACTTGCACAAATGGAACTTCACAGGCATGTGTGAGTGCCCGCTGCATGCATGGATACACATACCTGCCCCTGCCAGTCTGCAAAGCTGGCAAGATTAGGGACCAGTGAGATCAATCAGAAAGCTGATTCTTGATGTTTTACATGTGCGGGTTAATAAGCATCTTCTTCTCTTTCTCAGGAAAATAAATGCATTATTTCTCCATCCTTATTGCAGCTACAGAGTGTTGCTCCATGGCCTATTTGGGACCACCTGGCTCCTCCCAAGACAGGAGGGCTCAAGTGATCATCTTCAAGGCCATGAAAGGACTCTGTGAAATAACTGATGGACCCGGATTATTCCAGTTGGAACTCACACATAGTGCAGATCTATTACAGATGCCCAGGGAAAGGTCTTGTCTGGTTAACTGGGAACAGCGTGATCCTCTTGGATCTGATGGTGTAGACAGAGTCCTGATGCTGTCAATACAATCACCTGTCAATTAGATGCACCTGAACACAAGTCTTATACTGACTACTTCAAAAAAAGGAGCAAAATATGCTGCACAATTAAAAACTGGTGATTTGGGTACTCTAAGAATTACAATAATGACATAAGGTAACAGAAAGGGGCTGCTGAAGGGGCTATGGAAAACAACAGGTAGCCCCTCCCTGTGGACAGATATGTGTGTGAGTTTGTGTGTGTGTGTGTGTGTGCTGTGTTTGAATGTCATGGATTGATGAAGTGAAGGTATCTCCAGATTCCTAAGTGCTTATTTATATATTTTTATGATTGATATTCTATTTTTCTGCCTACAGGCACTAAGGCAGCTAACAATTTTGAAAAAAGAAGAAGAAGAAAGGATACAGATGATGGTATAAAGCCAGGAGATTGATTTATTCATGGATGGTGCACAACAAGAGAGAACAACCTTTGGTGAGGAGCAGCTGCTTTTCTTGTCTGTTTTAACATCCCATTTGTGTTGCTATTGTTGACTGTGCTGGCATTTTAAATACCTCCTGTATTATTTAAAGATTTCAAAATGGGCTGCAGATATATTTAATATAATTGGTCCTTCTTGGCACATTGTCATTTGGAGGACAAACAGCAAAAGCTTAATTAACTTCTTTTGGAGTGAAGACTCTTTAGTGTTGTCTGCAATCAGAGAATGATGTGCTTTGGAGATGGGAGGTGAGGGGGATCAGGCGAAAAGTGCATCTTTTGCATTGTCTGAAGATGCACATAAAAGGCTCCCTGGTCATGGAAGACTACATTATTCTAGGAGGTTCTTCACTCTGGGGGAATCAAAGTATCATTTCCATAACAGTTTCTTCAACCAGCTGTGGACTGTGTTTGCTGGTGAAGCTGAAGTTTGAAAAAAGGATAAAGTTGTGCAGATCAACCCCCATCAGAATCATTAATTTTGATTCAGGAATTCAAACCAATTCTGAAAATCAAGTTGATTCGATATTTCCACTCAGAGCACTAAATAGGATTGATTCAATTTTCTAGATCAATGTGCATAACTGATTGTCAAATTAACTCAGGAGCCCTTGCTTAAGTCAACAATTCAGTTTGATTTCCCCAATTTGACTCAGCAAACTGATTCCATTTGGAGATTCAACTGAAACCACTTCAAGCTCTCCAATTAAACCATGAATGCTCCCAAAGGAGAATTGCTGAGCTCAGATATGCTGGCACCCCTTCTCATTCTCTTCCCCAAATTTTGTTTAACAGCAAATATCTTTGACCAGAGTTGCCAATTGTTTATAAACGTTTTTGCACTAAAGTTAAAATCCCTCCATGTTGTAGGACTAGTTCATGTATTTATTTGTTGGTTTGTTTATTTAATATTTTATAGTAATGAAATATATTAAACATTGTTATATTGTATTGTTAAATGCTAGACAAAATTTCTATGCCACTGCAATTAAGACAACTCTTGGAAGTTCACAGAGAAAAAAACAGCCCAAAAATAAAAACATAAGAACATTACAACCACACTGTCAGACCTGCCCCATTCTGATCTCCTAGAGAAAACTCTTATTTGGTTGAAGTGAAAATGCACTTTTACTAAGAGATGCTGATTTCAGTAAAGTCAAGCGGAATCTAAAATTCCCAGGTACCAATCCAGAACTAAATCCTGGTTCCCCCTAGCTGTGCCCCCCCCCCCCCCAGGTAGTCCACTCATGGGTAGCCAATCTGGCATCACCAAGACTTTTTGGGGGCAAAATGCTGAGGTATTTGGGCTGGTGAAAATCCACTCTCAGGGCAAGCTACGTTGAAGATGCTGGTGTGCCAGCCCGAATCAGATTCCAAAGTACTCTGTTCTTCCTCAACTGTCATTCCCTTCTCCCAATTTCCCATAATAAAGATATACAGCTATACTGCCCATTTGTTCCCCCTCTCTTCCCCGATTGATGACAGAACACCAGCAAGGTGCCAAGCCAAAGATGGTGAATCTGACACATACAGTCTAAGAAGATGGTTAAAATTGGGAGCGTCCTATCAAATCCTGTACCTGTCAACAATGGTGTCCCCCAAGGCAGTATTCTAGGACCAACTCTCTTCATACTCTACATAAATGACCTCTGTGATCATATTAAGAGCAACTGCGTTCTCTTCGCTGATGATGTAAAGCTATTCAACATCACTGACAATGCTGCTATCCTTCAAAAAGACCTCGACTTATGTGTCAGAATGGTCAAACAAATGGCAACTTCAGATCTCAACAAGTAAATGCTCCGTCTTGCATATTGGCAAAAAAATAAAAAATAAAATACAAGCTGAATAGTCAAGATCTTGTTGATGACACAAACTTTATCAAGGACCTTGGAGTACTCATCTCAAATGGTCTAAGTGCTAGAGCCCACTGTAACTATATAGCCAAAAAGGCATTAAGAGTTGTTAACCTAATTCTGTGTAGCTTTTTCTCCGGTAATATCACTCTACTAAATAGAGCATATAAAACATTTGCTAGACCAATACTTGAATACAGCTCATCAGTCTGGAATCCGCATTACATATCTGATATTAATACAATTGAGAAAGTCCAGAAATATTTTACGAGAAGAGTCCTCCACTCCTCTACTCATAGCAGAATACCTTATGCCACCAGACTTGAAATTTTAGACCTAGACAACCTAGAACTACTCTGCCTTTGGTTTGATCTAAGTATAGTACATAAAATTATATATTGCAATGTCTTACCTATCAATGAATACTTCAGCTTCAACCATAACAATACAAGAGCACAAAATAGATATAAACTAAAGATAAACTGCACCAAACTTGCTTCAGCAACAGAATGGTCAATGTCTGGAATACTCTACCTGACTCTTCCCCAAACCCCCAAATCTTCAACATTAGATTGTCTACTATTGACCTCATCCCTTTCCTAAGAGGTCTGTAGAGGGCGTGCATAAGCGCACCAAAACGTGCCTATTGTCCTGTCCTATTGTTTCTTTTTTTCCTTATTCTTATCCATTTCATGTATTTATAACCATGTTTATACTTATACCTGTTATCTAATAATTGTTTGACTAAATAAATAAATAAATATGACTATCTTATCAAATGGAACCAAACCAACAAAACCAAGCCTCCTGCACAATATTAGAGCTGCAAGACAAAAGCAATGCCTCATCACTTTGGTCCTCAAATGTCCACAAGGTATGGAATTTCTGATAGAGCTAATTATTTGGTCTGATACTGGCTAAAGAAGATGGTCCTGAAGTGCCAAGCCATGAAAGATTTTACACATTAAAACTGTGCTGAGTCTGCGAAGCCAGCTTTATGTCCTCTCAAGATCAGGAGTCCAAAAGTATGTGGACCTCTGCATTCTGAACCAACTGCAGCATCTAAATATTCAGCCACAAGCAGAGCACCTTGCAGTCCTGTAGTTGGGTGGGCATGAATTACTCTACTATTGACTTACCACATGCTTTGCCAACTATGACTCCTGTCCATTCCACTTCATACTAACTTCCCCTGGTAGTCAAGATGGAGGCAAAAAGTAAGAATACACAAAGACTATTCTACAGAGATAGAGCCTGGAGATTGTGAGGGATGTAAAATCACTTTGGGACTTCCCCATTTCTTACCTTCTCTGGTGGAATCCTTGGTATTCCCTGAGCTTGGTTGTTTTCTTGAAGACATTTCTTATCATCTGCTGTGATACATGTATGTTCATAATATCCTGTATGCATATTTTCAATGATATGTACTTTCCAACACTACCAATGCACTGAGATTTTGAAAATAATGTCCTTGAATATATTGCGTTTCTATATCTTTTAAAACATCATATCCATTCCTTGTTTGGTGGCATTTTTAAAATTGTGGAACTGCACTGCAGGTTTTGGGGAAATCGACAGTTAGAATGAGAGCTCAGTTTTAGTCTATATTACTTTCAGGAATATGAAATTTCATAAATTCATACAGAAATGGGAAACATGTCTTTCTCTTCCTGGGCTAATTGTCATTGCAGACTGGACACCATGAGTGAAAAAGGGACAGACAGATATTTTCTCCACATGAAAGCTGGAGAAGCTATCTTGAAAATAAATAGCAGATTTTTGGAATGGTTTCAAGAATCAATTGATCCATTATCCATCTATCCATCTTTCCATCCTCTCACATCCATCTATTTCTGTCCATCCATCATCCATCCATCCATCCACCCACCCACCCATCCATCCGTCCGTCCATCCGTCCGTCATATTTATACAGTTGCTGATTTCACCTAGTGGCTCCTACAGATACATATATTCATCTTTACTATTTAGCTTATTTACTTATTCACTAACTTAGAAATAGTTCGGTTCAATTTTGAAACAATTAGACACCATTGCATTGGATTCAATTCCTGGCAATTGCATAGACAAATGCTTGCCTTTCTGATCAACTGTCTTTAATTGCACTTTAGAGCTCTAACAATCTACTGTGCCACCATTTTGAGCTCTTATAATCAAACCCAATATTATTTCTTCATCCACTGCTAGGTTGCTTATAATTTTGCCACTCCCAGGCATTGCTACTTCTCAAGTCTGCGGCTTAGCTAAAATCTACAGCAGGGGTCCTAAACCATTTTTTAACAGGGGGCCAATTTACAGTCTTCAGACTGTTGGGGGCTGGACCAGCTGGGTGGGCATGGCTAGGTAATCATGTGACTTGGGTGGGCATGGCTAATTTAGCAGTCCAATACACACAAATTAAACTTTAATTCGTTTTATTTATTGGGTGTTTTATTTGCTTTTGTTTGCATGTTGCTCCTTTGGTTGACTGTTCTTTTTACTAAATCATTTTTTAAGTTGTTTAGGAGTTTAGTGATCCACTTCAGGAAACTCAGCTTTGTAGCAATTCTTCTCAGCCCCAAGAGCTTACAATTAACAAGTCCCTCCTCTCTCTTTCCCTCCCTCCCTCTCTCTCTTTCTGTTTGTCCCTCTCTGACTCTCTTTTCCTCCTGGGGAGGGAAGGAACCAGTGGTGGAATTCAAATATTTTTACTACCGGTTCTGTGGGCGTGGCATGGTGGGTATGGCTTGGCTTAGTGGGTGTGGTTTGGTGGGCATGGCAGAGGAAGAATACTGAAAAAAACCCATTCCCTCCTCACTCCAGGAGGAAGATTACTGCAAAATCCTCCCTCCCCACCCCAATAACCTGCTTTCCAGCTCTGTTCTCCTCTGCAGGGCAACAAAAGAAGACCCAGCTGATCAGCTGGGACTTGAGAAGCAGAGAAGAGATGGGGGTGGGGCCAGTCAGAGGTGGTATAACAAACTACTCAAAATTTCCGCTACCGGTTCTCCAGAACTGGTCAGAACCTGCTGAATCCCACCTCTGGAAGGAACCCCTGAACTGGCGGTGGGTGGTGGGAATCTGATGTCCGGAGGCTGATGAGCAGCGTGCTGAAGACCATTGGCCAGTGGGGAAGTGGGGCGATTCCGTGATCTCCCAAAAAGTAACAAATCTCTTGTTGCTTGAAACTTAGACTAGTCAGGCCGGTGGGTAGACGAGCCGCTGGTCCTCCTCCTCCAATCCAGTCCTCCTGCAGCCACACGGAGGCCTCTGCGTGGCCCATTTTTGGCCTCCCCTGCCTCCAGAAGCACTTTGACAGCCAAAACTGTTGGCCTTACCTGCCAGTTCCAGCCTGAAGGGTGGGGGCTGGTGGGTGAGTGGGGTGATGTGGGCGGGGCAGCCTCGTTGTTCTGCTGGCGGGCCAGATTAATGGCTTCAGCAATCCCGATCTACCCCAACCATTTTTTCTCATAGGAGGAAGAGTAGAAGGCAAAGGATTTATAGGAAGAGCCACTTAATTAGCTGCTAGGTTAATGAAATCCTCCCCCACACCACACACCTTTTTAAAACTCAACAAAGTCAGTCTGCAACAACCATTATTTCTTGCAATAACAACACATCACATCATTAAATTATGCATGGTGTGATAAACTTGTTTTTCCAAACTGCGACCGATTAGCAGTCAGCTTTATTGAATAAACCTTGTGTGGGTGTGCATGTGTGTTTTTGTGATGTGCGTATGAGAGTGTGAGAGAAAGAGAGATTGAGACGGACTGAGCAAGAGAGGGAAGTTGTATGCCTTCCTCCATTGCTCTTCTCATATGATTCTACCTGTTCAGATGTATAGCACAACTGCATAGAAGAGAGCTACTGGATTTATATTCTGATGCAAGGTAAGTGTCTCCACTTCTTCTTCTGCTTTGAATGTTAAATGATGCCTGTTTGTCATGATGTTGCCCACAAGATGTGGGATCCCTGCTCATTCACTTAGCTTCACAGACACGTATCTCCTGGAGGAGAAGCAGGGGAGACCTCAGCATTGACAAGTCCATCTATCATCCCTTCTTTTCCAGCCAGGTACCATCACAGGCCTCATCCATCAGGAGACTCCAGAACTGAGAAGACAAGGCTGCTTGGGGGAAGGGAGCTGCAACAGGCTTATGCTGCTCCCCCCATGCCTAGCCCAAATTCTGAAGAGTGATCTACCCAGTCTCAAAAGGGGAGACCTCCCTGCTCAGGGAAAGGGGGCTTATTTCATCAGGAAGGGACAACAAAATCATCTGAATGTGGGTGCTGTATTTTCATACAGGTGAACATTCGCTTGGCTATTCTTGTGAACTGTGAGGATGAGGATCAGTGGTGGGATTCAAATTTTTTTACTACCGGTTCTGTGGGCGTGGCTTGGTGGGCATGGCAGGGGAAGGATACTGCAAAATCTCCATTCCTGGGGGAAGGTTACCACCAGTTCTCCAAACTACTCAAAATTTCTGCTATCAGAAATGGTCAGAACCTGCAGAAACTCCAGAACTGGTTAGAACCTGCTGAATACCACCTCTGAGATGTCCATTTACATATTATTGCTTTAAATTTTGAATATGGTGATGGTGGGGTTTTAAGAAACGCGGGAGGGAGGGGTGTCTTACTAAATTTTTAGTTAGGTTTTTAAGGGGGTTAGGTAGGTCCGGGCGGGAGTTGGGGGACAACTCGCCAGAGGCTGGGACCAGGCCGGGGGTTGGGCGTGGCCGGGAGAGTCAGAATCCGGACAGGACTGTATTGAGGATGGGGGGGGTCATCGGGGAGGGTGGAATTAAATCTATTGATACGGTGAGTGGGAGGGGCAGATTTGGCGGTTGTAGGGGGCCATATTCTGTGCTGGGAGGCGCCCTTGCTGTTTGCTTGCTGTGGCGCCCTTGTCATCTCCCGTTCCCCAGGGGGTTTGAGCGATCGGGCCCTGGGCCTTCGGCTGATGTTATGTAACACCAGGTCCGTTGTTAATAAAGCCCCCCTCATCCATGATTTGATTTGTGAGGGGGGTGCGGACCTGGTGGGAGTTACCGAAACCTGGCTGGGCCAGGAGGGGGGAGTCCCTCTGGTGGAGATGTGCCCAGCCGGGTTTTGGGTCTTTCATCGGCCGAGGGCCCAGGGGGGGGGAGGGGGGGTTGCGGTAGTTATTAAGGAGGATCTGTGTCCGAGGGAAGCCACTGTATCTCAGACGACCGGGTGTGAGCTCCTTTTCGTGAAGTTCGGTTCCAAGGTTCAGGTGGGCTTGCTGGTCGCATACCTGGCTCCCTGCTATGCGGCAGCGGCCCTGCTTGAGCTCCTTGAGGTTATAGCTGGCGTGGCGGTTGGGACCCCCAGGCTTATGGTCATGGGGGATTTCAACCTGCCATCTGCCGGCGGTACCTCGGGGATTGCTCAAGAGTTCATGGCTTCCATGACGGCCATGGGCCTGACCCAGTTAATTCGGGACCCTACTCACGTGGGAGGTCACACCTTGGATCTGGTTTTTGTCTCTGATCAGTGGCAGAGTGATCTGGGTATGGGGGATATAGTTGTGGAACCCCTGTCATGGACGGATCACTCGCTCCTGAAGCTCGACTTCCGTTCTGCGCCCCCTGACCGCAGGGAGGCGGGACCATTAAAATGGTACCGCCCCAGGTGCCTGATGGACCCTGATAGGTTCCTGATGGAGCTTGGGCCATTTCCCGAAGCTCACACACACGACTCGGTTGAGGGCTTGGTTGCCACCTGGGATAGGGTGGCTGCTGGGGCCCTTGACCGAGTCGTGCCCTTGCGGCCTCTGACCCGGTGCCAATCCCATGTGGCTCCCTGGTTTTCTGAGGAGCTAAGGGAGATGAAGCGCCGGAAAAGACGCCTAGAGAGCAGTTGGAGGGCTAGCCGCTCTGGGTCTGACCGAACACTATTACGTTCTTATATTAAGACGTATTTAGTGGCAATAAGGATGGCGAGGAGATCTTACCTCTCCACCCTTATTGCGTCCGCGGAAAACCGCCCAGCCGCCCTGTTTAGGGTGACCCGCTCCCTCCTGGAGGTGGGAGCGCGGGAGGACCCCTTGCAGGGACGGGCTGAGGAGTTTTCCAGGTTTCTGCAGGACAAAATCGCTCAGATCCGGAGCGAACTAGACTCCGATTGGGCATCTCCGGGCGGGGGGATGGGGGTGGATATCGGTGAGGTCAATTGGGTTGAGTTCGACCCTGTTACTTTGGAGGACGTGGACAGGATACTGGGGGGGCTTAATGCCACCACCTGTTTGTTGGACCCGTGTCCCTCCTGGCTGGTTTTGGCCACTCGGGAGGTGACACGAGGCTGGTTCAGGGCATTATAAACGCTTCCTTGAGAGAGGGGCTGCTGCCTGCTGCCTTGAAAGAGGCGGTGGTGCGGCCCCTCCTCAAGAAACCGTCCCTGGACCCAGCATTGTTGTCTAATTATCGTCCTGTCTCCAACCTTCGTTTTGTCGCGAAGGTTGTTGAGAGTGTGATGGCACGTCAGCTCCCGCAGTACCTGGATGAAGCGAGTTATCTTGACCCCCTCCAATCGGGTTTCAGGCCCGGGCACAGCACGGAGACGGCTTTGGTCGCGTTGGTTGATGATCTCTGGAGGGCTCGGGACAGGGGTTGTTCCTCTGTCCTGGTCCTATTAGATCTCAGCGGCTTTTGATACTGTCGACCACAGTATCTTATTGCGGCGGTTGGAGGGGTTGGGAGTGGGGGGCACCGTGTTGCGGTGGTTCACCTCCTTCCTCTCCGACTGTTCACAATTTGTGTTGACAGGGGGGCAGAGGTCGGCCCCGAGGCCCCTACTGTGTGGGGTGCCTCAGGGGTCGGTGCTCTCGCCTCTGCTGTTCAACATTTATATGAAGCCGCTGGGCGAGATCATCCGTGGCTTCGGGGTGGAGTTCCATCAGTACGCTGATGATACTCAGCTGTACATCTCCACCCCGGGCCACCCCAATGAAGCCGTCGAAGTGATGTCCCGGTGCCTGGAGGCCGTGCGGAGTTGGATGGGTCGTAACAGGCTCCGTCTCAACCCGACCAAAACCGAGTGGCTGTGGTTTCCTGCGCCCAGATACAGCCAGCTGGTTCCTTCACTGGCCGTGGAGGGAGAGGTTTTGACCCCTGTGGAAAGGGCGCGCAATCTGGGCGTCCTCCTGGATGTACGGCTGTCTTTAGAAGAGCACATTGCAGCCGTCGCCAGGGGGGCTTTTTATCAGATACGTCTGATTTACCAGTTGCGGCCCTTTCTGGATCTGGGCGCACTTCGCACAGTCACGTCCGCCCTCGTTATTTCCCGCCTGGATTATTGCAATGCTCTCTACATGGGGCTCCCCTTGAAGAGTCTCCGGAGGTTACAGTTGGTCCAGAATGCAGCCGCGCGGGTGATTGTGGGTGCCCCTCGGAGCTCCCACGTTACACCGCTTCTCCGCAGGCTGCACAGGCTTCCTGTGGCCTACCGGATTCGATTCAAGGTGGTACTGATGGTATTTAAAGTGCTCCATGGCTCGGGACCTGGGTACTTACGGGACCGCCTACTGCTATCGTCAACCTCCCACCGCCCAGTATGCTCCCACAGGGTTGCCCTACTTGGGGTACCGCCGCCTGGCCGCTGTCGGCTGACGGCCCCGAGAGTTCGGGCTTTCTCTGTGGGAGCTCCCTCCCTATGGAATGATCTCCCCCCAGAGATACGGGCTATGACGGATATTCTGACCTTCCGGCGCGCAGTGAAAACCCTATTTTTTAAACAGGCTGGCCTGGCCCAGTAACTGTGTTTTTGGTTTTAATTAATTTTTATTGGGGTTTTATTAGCTTTTAATTTTTAATTGAATCTTGAATAGACAGCCGGATCTAATTATTTAATCTATTTTTAATCGTATTTATTATATATTTATTGTATGTTTTTTTTAGTAGGCTGTACACCGCCCCGAGTCCCTTTTTGGGAGAGGGAGCGGTATAAAAGTTTGATTAATAAATAAATAAATAAATAAATAAATATAGATAGGACCAGGCTAAATATGAATGCCTTTGTGGAATGATAGGAGACTTTCAGACAATTTTGGAAAGTCAGATTAAGAATGGTCCACATCAGTGTCTCTCAACCTTGGCCATTTGAACAGGTGTGGACCAGCTCCTAGAATTCTATGCTATGCTGGCTGGAGAATTCTGGGAGTTGAAGTCCACACCTCTTCAAAAGGCCAAGGTTGAGAAAGACTGATCTATGTAATCTTTTTTGACATTATAAAACACTTCTTGGGATAATAGTGGTACACTTTCAGGCACCTTGTATGAATATCTGATTATACGTAGAACTATCTCTTAAAACTAACATCCCTGCAATAAGCCATTTTGGCACATTAACATTTCAATCCTTAGAAATACAACCCTTTGAAGTGCTGAAACTCAGTACTGATGGACCACATTTGTAGAATTGTAATTCTAGTTTTTACAGGGAAAATCTCCACCAGTGTTCCTCCTCGGGCGATTCTCCTCTGACTTTTCTCTTCGGCTGACAAGCCCCCGCCCATTTGCCCTGGGCAATGGGCCATGGCCCCTCCATCCCACGCGCTTTGAGGGAAGCCAGATTCACTTAGCAACTTAAGCAACACTTAAGAGCTGCAACTTCTCGTTTAACAATGGTGGCAAGACCGTAAGATGGGAGAAAGCTCTTGCTTAGCAATAAAATTTTGGGCTCAATCGTTGTCGTAAGTCGAGGACTATCTCTGCCTTCCTGTGCATGGCAGCCTTGCCTAGTAAATTCCTTCCCTTTTCTGAGAATTTCTCCTCTGTGTTAAAGGTACCAAAATAGAGGTAATATTCAGCTGGTTCTGACCGCTTCTGGAGAACAGGTATTGGAAATTTTGAGTAGTTTGGAGAACTGGCAAATCCCACCGCTGACTGGCACTGCCCCATCTATTCTCTGCCTCCCGTTGAGTCCTGGCTGATCGGCTGGGTCTCCTTTGATTGCCCTGCACAGGAGAACAGAGTTGGAAAGCAGGTTAGTAGGGTGGGGAGGGAAGGGGAATTTTGCAGTAACCTTCCCCTGCCACGCCCATAAAGCCATGCCCACAAAGCCACGCCACGCCCACAGAACCGGTAGTAAAAATTTTTGAATCCCACCAATGTGTCAAAACAACCCAGTTGACATAAGGTCTCCTGCTGGAGCAGGGGATTGAACCTCTGAGGTCCCTTCCAGCTGGGCTGCTTCAAAGTATCCTCTGAAGCTGCTTGGTATTTGTGGTCCTTCCTTCCTCTCCTTTTTCCCTCCATCCCTCCTGCCCTCCATCCATCTCGTTCCCTTCCCTTCCCTTCCCTTCCCTTCCCTCCCTCCCTCCCTCCCTCCCTCCTTCCTTCCTTTTCTTTCTCCCCCCCTCCCCCCCTGGATGAAGCTAGCGTGCTTACCCCCTCCCGCTCTTCCCTTCCCTTCCCTTTCTTACTTACCCCCTCCCCTTCCTTCTCCTAAAAAGCATTTGGCTTTCCTAAAGCCATTTGG
This sequence comes from Bungarus multicinctus, assembly GCA_023653725.1. Classification (NCBI taxonomy): domain Eukaryota; kingdom Metazoa; phylum Chordata; class Lepidosauria; order Squamata; family Elapidae; genus Bungarus; species Bungarus multicinctus. The sequence goes on along the minus strand of CM042835.1, from coordinate 25,483,737 downwards.
CTGCAGCCCCTCCCCCAAACCCCACCACCAAGATTGCCCGGTGGCTTCTCGGCTGCCGGCATTGGCAGCTAGCCGATTGGTTGGCGGCTAACTGTCCCGGGCGGGCGAAAAACCCAGGACGAGCCCTGCTTGAATGAACCAGCGGTGCCAAAGCGGGTGGGACGGAGGGGCTGTGGCCCGTTGCCCAGGGCGAACGAGCAGGGGATGCCAGCCAAGGGGAAAAGTCAGAGGAGAATCGCCCGAGGAGGAACACTGGCGGAGAAGGAGGCGTGGCCAAGGGTAGGAGACGAAAAATCCCACGCCCTCCCTTTTTACCCAGGAGGCTGTCCTCCCTGCTCTGGGTTGCCTTCTAATGGACGCTAGTTTTTCCAGATAATTTTATAGTGTTTACACTTGCTGAAGAACAATGTAATTTTAAGAGGGATGTTAGGAAGATTTCCTGAAAGCAAAATTTGAGGCCAACTTGGCAAATCAGGAACATTTAGGGGCTATGACGAAGATCATTATCAAGTTGGTTTCTCCATATAATATTAAGTGGATTCAAGCAGAAGATTTGCTTGACAGTGAGATGGAGGGGGGGGGTCATATAAATTAAACGAAGAAACAATAGTGTGGATGGTAGATTCAGCCATCTTCAGACTACTCCTTATGAGGAAAGAACCATTATCTTCCTTGTGGTGTCTTATTAGAATATTACTAGCACTGCATGTCCAAGAGAGGACCGGGAAAGGAAATACAATTTTATAGCATTTTAGATATAAAGCACTAAAGTCAGTTAGGGTAACAATTATTGAAAATACATATCAGAAGACATATACATTGAAAGAGTGTGATTACAATCATTGAATTAACCTGGTAGGTTGTATTGCTATTATCTTTCACATCTTTTCATCTTTCTCACTTCTCTTTCCTGCTAACTTCTTCTATTGGTATATTGCGTTATGATTTATCAATTGTTGTCATATCTTATGATTTGTGGTACTATCTTGTGATTTCTGATCTTTGTTGTTTGTGTATATACTGACAGCTTATGCACCAGAGACAAATTCCTTGTGTGTCCAATCACACCTGGCCAATAAAAAATTTAATTCCTATTCTATTCTGTTCTGTTCTTTTCTATTTTCTATTTTAAAGATGCTTTTCAAGAGGCAACTGGACTTTTTGGATTTTCTTTGAAGATGTTCCACTTCTCATCCTAGAAGCTTCCTTAACTCTTCAGCAGATAAACAGAAAGTCTAATTGCCTCTTGAAAATGCATCTTTGGGACAACCATGACCTGGATGACTGAGAATCTCCATAGACATTCTGTTCTGTTCCGTTCTGTTCTATTCATTAAAAGCACATTATTGTGCAACGTGCAAGTTAAGATGCAAGCGATGCAAGTCCCACTCATTTTACATTTGATTGTCAACTTGCTGTTAGGTTGGACAAATTATATCCTTTTCAAAGGATTGTATAATTTGGGACATTATTTATTTCACAGATAAATGGTATATAGTGTTCTTGTCATTGTTCCCCTTGGTCAGGGCTGGGCTGCTGGGGGTTTGTAGGGGTTCGGGAGAATCCCTAGCTAAGATTCTGTGCAGTTCAGAGAACCCCCAACTCTGAGTCCTGGCTGGCCCCGCCAACCCCCCCCGCCCCTCCCAGGAGTCTCCATGGGGCCCGTTTTGAATGCAGGTAAGCACAGGGTGCATGCGGAGGCTCGGGGAGGGCAAGAAACGGGTCTCCCAGAAGTTTGGGAAGGCCGGAAATGGCCTTTCAGCTTCCAGAGAGCCTCCAGAGCCTAGGGAGGCTATTTTCGCTCTCCCGGAGGCTTGAGGAAAGCCTCTGGAACTGGGGAGGGCAAAAACGCCCCCTGCCCTGCCGTGGTGCAGGAGGCTGACTAGGCCACGCCCACCATGGCCACGCCCACCCAGAAAACGGGTAGAGAACCCTTTGCTAAATTTTTTGAAGCCCACCCCTGACCATGGTTATTTTAGGTTGTAGATGTTTTCAAGGTTGATTGTTTCATGTTGTTCAATGGACTACGGATGTTTTAATTTTTCTAAGCTGCGATGAGTTCAGATTAAATTGGCAACAGCTTGATAGTTAAATAAAGAAGCAAAATGGTGTCTTTCTAGTAATATGCAAGAAGTAAGACGGGGTCTCCTGGGTGTCCCAATATTTTTTTTAGTTTTTAAATAAGGATCTAAGTAAATGGTGCTTTCTGCAGAATGTAGTTTGCAACCAAGTAGGATTTCTGCAATGTTTTCAATGGATGGTATACCATAGATTCAGAATCTTTCTTCGAATAGAACTCTACTTGCTGCCAGTTTTGACCTGCTCAAAGCTGACGCAGCCTTCCAGCCTTCCGATGTTGGTAAAATGGGGATCCAGATAGTTTTTTTTTTGGGGGGGGGGGGGGGGGCGGGCAATGTGCTGACATTGTAAACAGCCAGAGAGTACTGTAGACCACTGTGCGGTGATCTATAATGCTATAATCTAGATTCTATAGCACTATAGAATCTAGATTATAGCATTATAGACCACCGCACAGTGGTCTACAGTACTCTCTTGCTATTTTAGCTAATATGAATATATCGAATGCCAGGCATTTCATGTTTCATGAATATACAGTAAATATTTGAATATTCAGAGAACATCCAACTGCAGTGATTAATCACTGGAGAGGAGGTTTAGAACATGTCTGTGATCTTTTTTTTTAGCAGGGGGAGTAAGACAGGGCTTCCAATAAAATAAAACTAGTCTAAATTGACCTTCTCTTTGTGACTGGCAACCTTCTGCAGCAATTAATTTGCAAAAGTGACAAGTTTGGGAGCAGAGAGAAAGAAAATAATTAATAACAGAGGGAAGCCAAGATCTCAGAGAACTTGCAGAGTTACTGCATGTTAGGAGTCACATTTTTATGAGGGTGGTTCCTTATAATTTTTTATTCTGTCAGTAAAGTTTCCCATTTTTAATAGTATTTAGATTTTACATCTCCACATTTTAAAGGTCATAAGAAGCACAATTACACTGGATGCTCTTTTGATGTAGATAATGAAAAAAAATATATGGGGAAACTGCCAGAATCTGAAGCTGACACATCAGCTACTCAAATACCCCATTGAACATATCATCCAGAGGGGTGAGGTGAAAGGGAGTTTCAAGAAGCTTCAAGGATGTGTGAAGAATGAGATGACTAAGGGACTGGGCATGAGGACAATCGAGACCCCATTGAAGAAATAGGAGCGCTGGGGCTGGGCTGATTTTCTGCTTCTTTTCCTACAGACCACAATTCTGTGGAGACCAAGCAGATGTTGTTTTCTTCACACAAGCTCTAATTTATAGTTGCACCATGGAAAGTGGGAAATCACAGTAGGGGAGAAAAACATTTCAGCAAAGAATCTGCATCCATGCAGTTTTGTACTCCTCTCAGAAGTTGATATGTTAATTTGTCTCCTAATTATTTCCGTTGAAAAGTGGGCTGCAAAAGATTGTGTGATACCAAGGAAAATCTCAAACTTTCTGAATTGGACCAGTCTAGTCTTCAAATCTGTTCAATCCTTAATATAGGAATGGAAATGTTCGAATTCAATAAACTGTAGGCAGCCTGTTTCCCCTGAATATACTTCTTAGTGTGTAGCTGGACTGATACATTAATTACATTTTGCCTTTTCTGAGTTTGTAAAACTAGGGGGAAAATGAAATTTCAATATACATAGATGAATGTTATTTTTAAATATGAATTTTTCTTTTTTAATGAACTCAGACTTTGCAAATATTGTTCCCTATTATAATGCTTTTTGTAATTATTTCCATGACTACAAGCATTGGTTGTACAGGCTTTCCTTTAATATACATTTTTAAATAATGGATGGTAAATGGCATCACAAAATTCAAGAGAAGGTCATATTTTGCCTGATAATTCAGTTTTAATATGAAGGATTACAAAGTGTGAAACCAGATCACTCAAATATGAATGAAATTAATTTCTTTCCTATCTTTACCACAGTTTCTATTACTGGATAGTGGCAAATACCTCTTCATGTATTCTTCCATTAAACCAGTCCATCTGTCTGTTCATCTATCTGCCCATCCTCCCACTTTCAACTAGGCAGTTGTTAGGGGCTTCGGAAAGAGGAAGTGTCCCAAAAATTAAGATGGAGTTTATGGCTGTGTGATTGAAGCCATACACTTTGTAAGAAAAGGGGGTAGTTTTGACCACATTATTCCAATCACCATTTTGCCGCTCTTTTAATGGCCATTGCCTTGTCCTCTAGTAGTAAATCTCACTGAATTATCTGACTCACAAACCTCATTCATTGTCTCACTGAAATAGCAGATGAAGTAAAGAAAATAAAAAAGCTACTTTAGAAAAATGCTTACATATGAACTTTTGGACTTTGCGCTGAATGATTCTATGATCTTCAAGTTTTCAGGATGGTTGCAGACAGAAATATTTTCTTTGTACTAGGGAGTCCTATCAATGACTGATTCTGTTATGTATGTCTGGAAGAGTTCCCATATAATTTTACTGGTGACAGTCCATAAAACAATGTCACTGCTATAAACCAGGTATGGACAACTTTTTGTGCCAGGAGCTACATTTTTTTTGGAAAAAAGAATATACTTTCTTGGCTCTGGACTGCAGGGAACACTACAGAGATGTAACTATGACATTAAAACTAGGATTTTTAGCTTTCTTTCTCTCATATTTTGTGATTTTACAGGAATAGGTTTAACACAAGCATTAAGCATACTGGAAGTTTAGATCTCCATTTATTTTTAGGGTTTCATTCAGAATTGCCAGGAAAGTTCAACATTAATATTTAGTGCTGTCAAATTTGACTTGTCTAACCTTGAGAGAATTTGGGTCACAAAACGAACAAGCAAACACACAAACAATAACAAAAAATTCAAGATGGCAGCATGATTGCATGATTGAAGCCTTGTCTTCTTTTTTTTGATTTGTGCCCATCCTAAAGAATCTGAAAGAAGAATTAGCGGAACACAATTCAATGCTGCAGAACTTGGGGGCGCAAGGCAAACAAATATGTGAAACGTTCCTGGTGATTTCAGAATTTTTCATTTCAGGAAGAAGGGGAAAGAGATGTTGGAGAACTGGGTGAGAATCCCTTACCTATAGATTCAATGCACTTAATAACTTTGAGATGTTAAATGAAGAAGTTGTATCTATGATAAAAATTACAGCAAAAAACTGCAAACAAAAAATTTACTTAGGTCTTCATGTGTATGAAATTACTTCTTTTAGCATCAGAAAGATTGATTTTTCAGTCACAATATGATTCTAACAATTCTAACAATATTTATTTTCAACAATACATGCTAGCAATAATACAGAATCAAAGCTATGCTTTCCAAAATTCACCCTAGAAATATATAACTAGTTTTGATCTAAAGACTTCCAGTGATCATAGATCTGAAGGAGTTGGATTGAAATCAATGTCTGAAATCAGGAAATTAATTAAATAACATAAATTGAGTCTGTGAACAGACAAGGAAAAGAATAATTTATAAGGTCACAATAAACAAAACTTTGAATAACCACTGTTATGAAACAGTCTGAAATAAAAAAATAAACACAAGATACTCAGAATTATTTCTTCTTCTTCTTCTTCTTCTTCTTCTTCTTCTTCTTCTTCTTCTTCTTCTTCTTCTTCTTCTTCTTCTTCTTCTTCTTCTTCTTCTTCTTCTTCTTCTTCTTCTTCTTCTTCTTCTTCTTCTTCTTCTTCTTTTTATTTTCCCTCTTCTTCTTCCTCCTCCTCCTTTTCCTCCTCCACATGGTTGCATTGGAAAAGGAGTTATAAAACACCATCTTCAACATATTCAAAGATTTATCAATATTCAATATCTGTTTTCTGATTCTCTTGTTTTGCAAACCCTGGGCATGTATGTCGAACTCTCTAAATGTATTATTCTGAATTCCTTGACATAAAAATCAAGATGGCTTACATACAAGGCAAAAAACAACTGGGCCTGCTTGAAGAACCTGAAAGTGTTGAGGGCAGAATACTCATTTTGAACCTCCTGTTCCTTTTCATTGCCTTCTATGTAAAAATCATCTTTCTTTTCCCATTATTTTTGCTCTTTGAAACCAGTGGTCCAGCAAACAGGAATGAGTGGAGAAACTGAAGATGCTCTTGGGATTAAATCTGAATCCATTTATTGTCCCAGATGAAAAGCATTGGTCCATCTGATTGCTCCAAATATTAATTGCATGCTGGATAGAGCTCCCTTGATCTGTGGGACTCAAACTAGCCATCCTTAAAGCTACCTCTAATAAAACTTTTGTCTACTGCTGTTGAATTCACTTAGAAAGAGGCAGCTACTCCAGAGATGGTATTCAGCAGGTTCTGACCAGTTCTGGAGAACCAATAGTGGAATTTTGAGTAGTTCAGAGAACCGGCAAATATGACCTCTGATTGGAGATTTTATTTTTTATCTATTTATTTTATTTTGTCAAGTGATTATAAGATAACAGGTATAAGTATAAACATAGTTATGAATACATGAAATGGATACATATAAGAAAAATAAAAAGAAACAATAGAACAGGGACGGTAGGCACGTTGGTGCGCTTATGCATGCCCCCTACAGACCTCTTAGGAAAATGGTGAGGTCAATAGTAGACAGTCTAGGGTTAAAGTTTTTGGGGTTTGGGGAAGAAACCACAGAGTCAGGTAGAGTATTCCAGACATTGATCACTCTGTTGCTGAAGTCGTATTTCCTGCAATCAAGTTTGGTGCAATCAAGTTTTGGTGAGTTTGTATATATTGTGTGCTTTTGTATTGTTATGGTTGAAGCTGAAATATTCATTGACAGGTAGGATATTGCAATGTATGATTTTATATAGCATACTTAGATTGGACCGAAGGTGGCATAGTTCTAGGTTTTCTAGGTCTAAACTTTCAAGTCTGGTGGTATAAAGTATTCTGCAACGAGTAGAGGAGTGGAGAATTCTTCTTGTGAAATATTTCTGGACTTTCTCAACTGTATTAATATCACGTAATGCGGATTCCAGACTGATGAGCTGTATTCGAGTATTGTTCTAGCAAATGTTTTGTATGCTTTAGTTAGTAGTGTGATATTACCAGAGAAAAATAACAACAACAACAACAACAATAATAATAATATTTATTTATATACCGCTCCTCTCCCGAAGGACTTGGACCGGTGCACAGCCATATAATTAAAAACATTAAATATATAAAAGTTAAAACTAAATTAAAGACCCTGGCTGAAAACAATTAAAACCCCTCCCTTAAACCCTAAAATTTGGTATAAAAATTAAAATACTCAAATCTAAAATCAGCCCAAGCCGGCCTGGTCAAAGAGCCAGGTTTTCAAGGCACACCTGAAGGTCCCCAGGTCCATGGCTGTACATAACTCCAGAGGCAACCCATTCCAGAGGGCAGACGCCCCCACAGAGAAGGCCCTATTCCTCGGGGTCACCAGCCAGCACATAGATGCCGACGGGACCCGCAGGAGACCCTCCCTGTGGGAGCGCACCGGACGGTGAGAGGAAAATGGCAAAATGGCATTTACGTAGGATTAGGTTAACAACTCTTAATGCCTTTTTGGCTATGTAGTTACAGTGGGCCCTAGCACTTAGATCATTAGAGATGAGTACTCCAAGGTCCTTGACAGAGTTTGGACCATCAACAAGGTCTTGACTATTCAGCCTGTATTTTATTTTCTGATTTTTTTTGCCAATATGTAGGACAGAGGATTTATTTGTTGAGATTTGAAGTTGCCATTTGTTTGACCATTCTGATATATAGTCAAGGTCTTCTTGAAGGGTAGCAGTATTGTCTGTGATATTGACTAGCTTTACATCATCAGTGAAGAGAACACAGTTGCTCTTGATATGATCACAGAGGTCATTTATGTAGAGTATGAAAAGAGCTGGTCCTAGAACACTGCCTTGGGGGACACCACTGTTGACAGGTATAGAATTTGATAGGACTTTCCCAATTTTGACCATTTGTTGCCTGTTTGATAGGAATGCCTCTATCCAGTTATGCAGGTGTCCAGAGATACCATAAGATTTTAGTTTTAGGCATAGTTTGTCATGTACCACTGAATCAAAGGCTTTGCAGAAGTCTATGTAAATTGAGTCTATTGCTTTGTCCTGATCGAGTTGTGTAGTCCATATGTTTTTGCAGTGTAAGAGTTGCAGATTACAGGATAGTTTTTTTCTGAAACCAAATTGTTTATTAGAGAGTAGGTTGTTTGTCTCTAAGTGGAGGATAATGGATTGGTTAATAATTGATTCCATGACTTTACAGGTGACGCAGCATGAAGAGATTGGTCTGTAATTTTCAACTAGGCTGGGGTCTCCCTTTTTGAAGATGGGGATGACTGTGGCTTGTGACCATAGTTTTGGCAAGGAGCTGGTCCTGAAAGATTTTTCAAAGATTATGCTTAGAGGTTCAGCTATGGCAGTGGATAGCTTTTTTAAAAAGTAGGCACATATTCCATCCGGTCCAATTGATAGAGATGGTTTTAGATTGCGTAGTGCTTTTTCAACATTGCCTTCTGTAAAATCGATATGTATTAGAATTAGATCATTGTAGTTGTCTGTGGTTCGACTAGGACGTACTGGGCTTGATCCATTTTACGGTATCCTTCTGCTGCACGCCCACCAAGCCACGCCCACAGAATCAGTAGTAAAAAAAATTCGAATCTCATCACTGAGCTCCCTTTCACCCACACTTTGATGTTCCCTTTCCTTAAGGCTATTTCTGGAAGAGATCCAGCTTGTGAATTGGGTTGATTCCTTCTGAGAAGCCACAGCCCTAGAGCTCCTCGGGAGAACAGATTTACTCCAGCAGAGTTTGGTGCTGGGAGACCTGAGCAGGAAGCTGAATCAGCATTAAAACTAATGGCTCCTAGAGAGTTGTGCATAGTTGGATATTTTGCTCAGCAGGTATCTCTCTTTCTGGAGTAATTTATTTCGATTGTACAAAACAGCTGGACTTCACACAGCTTATTTGCCTGTGTTTTTCTAGTGTGGTTTCCCTAACCACCCAAGAAATCAATCACCAATTTCCGTGGAGAGATTTGCAGGGTGAAAACTATCACTCATAAAAAGCAAATAGAAGCAATGACAGGAACCATGTAAGAAGGGGGAAAAATTAAAAACAAATCACTCCTCTTACAATGAAAATTGCCAAAACAGCAGAGAAAACATTGATTCTTTGAACTCTTCTCATATTATTCTAACCACCTCTCCCTTTCTCTCTCCTTTCCCCTCCCCTCCCTCATTTTTTTTCTCTTTCTTTCATTGCAAAATGTGTATTTTGACTGTTAAAAATGGAAACTAACTTCAGTTCTGATGCTTAAGTCAGTTTGTCCTTGAAGATTTAGAGGAAGTAAATTGGACCACAATTGTTTAATACAGAAGGACAGTTTGTCTATTGCATTCATAGTAGTTTATTCTATCCTGGAAATCCTGATTTAACAACCATAATCTCTATCCAATTTGGGGAGTCAGTTTGCCTTCCCAACCCAGAGCTCACCAGTCACTTTGAGTAGACTGAATATGAGGATGAATAGCCAAGCTGGAGAAGAAGGTTGCATTAAATATTTTGTGTTTTTGGGAATTTCTTCGGACATTTTATGCTAAGATCAGCTGTCTGAAAAATCCATGATGCTGAGAAAGGTGGAAGGAAGGAGAAAAAGAGGATGGACCAGCAAGAAGGTAGATGGATTCAGTTACAGCAGCAATTTAAGATCAGCTGGGGAAAACTGTCCTGGAGAAAACCTGTTTATGTGGTCACTAAGAGATGGCACTAATGTGATGACACCTATTTGAACAATCAGTTGCACTTTTGAGCTGGACAGAATGTGTTATCAAGCTGTAACCCTGGATAACAGCAGGCCCTGAAATTTAGAGAGCTCCTTTTCCATCATTATCCTTAGAGCCAATTGCAAGTAAGCATCCACCTGGAGTCTTAGGAATAGATTTCAATTGTTTATATTTTATTTTTTAATATAAGTTTTATTTGGGTTTTCACAAAAACATACAAATAAGACGTCTTTTTTTGAGAATAGTATGATCCCGGGTTATCACTTCATCATACAGACACAAACTCAATTTCATATTCATCTTTGTGCTCTATTCCATATCTCATTACTATTTTAGCATTTTCTCTATAATTTCCCCTCCCTAGTTTTCTCAACTTTATTTTTAATTACCTCTTATCTAAGTTCAATTATATATCTTTTTAAAGTATCAATATTTTTCTAATCATTATATTTATACTTTTGTCTGTCCTGTTTCAATTTCATATTATCTTTTCTCATTAAACAAAATTTCCCCTGTAGTTACTAATTGGAGTATGAAATCTTTATATCTTTTAATTTTATCCATTTAACTTTTATTTAAGCTTCAATTTATGTCTTTAGAATTATAACATTCAATATAATACATAATTTCCAATCAAATTCTGCTTGGTACATTCTTAAAATACGCACTATGTTCTTTAGACTATATATCCTGTTAGATCTCTCAGCGGCTTTTGATACTGTCGACCACAGTATCCTATTGCGACGGTTGGGGGGGTTGGGAATGGGAGGCAACCGTGGTTCTCCTCCTTCCTCTCTGACCGTTCGCAATTTGTGTTGACAGGGGGGCAGAGGTCAACCCCGAGGCCCCTATTATGTGGGGTGCCCCAAGGGCCTGTGCTCTCTCCCCTGCTGTTCAACATTTATGTGAAACCGCTGGGTGAGATCATCCGTGGTTTCGGGGTGGAGTTCCATCAGTACGCTGATGATACTCAGCTGTACATCTCTACCCCGGGTCACCACAATGAAGCCGTTGAAGTGATGACCCGGTGCCTGGAGGCCGTGTGGAGTTGGATGGGTCTTAACAGGCTTCGTCTCAACCCGACCAAAACCGAGTGGCTGTGGTTTCCTGCGCCCAGATACAGCCAGCTTGTTCCGTCGCTGGCCATGGGGGGAGAAATTTTGACCCCCATGGAAAGGGCTCGCAATCTAGGTGTCCTCCTGGATGTACGGCTGTCTTTAGAAGATCACATTACGGCTGTCGCCAGGGGGGCCTTTTGTCAGATTCGTCTGATTTACCAGTTGCGGCCCTTTCTGGATCTGGACGCACTTCGCACAGTCACTTCCACCCTCGTCATCTCCCGCTTGGACTATTGCAACGCTCTCTACATGGGGCTCCCCTTGAAGAGTGTCCGGAGGCTGCAGTTGGTCCAGAATGTGGCTGCGCGGGTGATCTTGGGAGCCCCTCGGAGCTCCCATGTAACACCGCTTCTCCGCAGGCTGCATTGGCTTCCTGTGGCCTTCCGGATCCGATTCAAGGTGGTATTGATCATTTTCAAAGCGCTCCATGGCTTGGGATCTGGGTACTTACGGGACCGCCTGCTGCCATCAACAGCCTCCCGCCACCCAGTGCGCTGCCAAAGGGTTGGCCTCCTCGGGGTTCTGCCACCTGATCGTTGCCGATTGGCGGCCCCGAGGGTGCGGGCCTTCTCTTTGGGGGCCCCCTCCCTGTGGAATGATTTGCCCCCGGAGATACGGGCCATTACCGACATTCAGACCTTCCGGCGCGCAGTAAAGACCCTGTTCTTTCAACAGGCCGGCCTGGCCCAGTAACAGTTTTCTGGGGTTTTAATTAACTAGGTTTTTAAATTTTAAAAAAAAATTTCTAAATTTTAAATCTATTAGTTTTATATTTTAAATTATATTTCGGCCTTGATTTAATTGTTTAATCTGTTTTTAATTGTATATATTGTCTGCTTTTAGTTGGCTGTGCACCGCCCCGAGTCCCTTTTTGGGAGAGGGGGCGGTATAGAAATTCAATATATATATATAATGTTTTCGGAGGTTTTTGCGGGTATTTGTATGTGGATCTTTGGTTCTTCGGGTTTTCTCCCACGTAGAATCGGAAGTATCTAGGCGACGTTTCGATGAAGTCTCATTCATCATCTTCAGCCTTGTGTCTTCGGCCCTGTGCTTCTCGGAGTAATGTGAGCTTGCAGCTGCTTCTTCCTTTTAACTGCTAATGAGGGTGTGACCTTTTAACTGCTTATGGGGGTGTGACCTTTTAACTGCTAACGGGGGCTTGGCTGTGTTCTGATTGGGTGGGGGTGTGTTCTCATTGGTTGGGGGGTTGGCTGTGTTCTGATTGGCTGGGGGTGTGTTCTGTTCCGTTATATATATATATATATATAACAGTAGTAAATAAAACACTCATTCCATTCCAATACAATTCTATCATTGATATTAATTACAATCTTAATTTCTTTAACATTTCTTTTCAGTTAAAATTTCATACTTCCTTGAGAACACTTATAAACTTTCCATAATTAATTCTTTTTTTCCATATCTCTCTTCACTTATATTTTTATAAATCATTAATAATAATTAACATGTTCCTATCCTTTCCTAATTTCATTCTCTCATTCTCTTTATTTCATTTATTTATTAATAAACATTCCATTCCATTCCAGTAAGTGTTTTATCCATCATTTTAATCATACTTTATTTCATATTTTCTAAAATTATTTCTATTACTAATATAACAATGCTATCTTATGTACCTTTGCAGAATCCCTTTTTCAATTAAATTTTCACCCATTATTTCTAAATAGGCATATACTTTCAATCCTTGTACATTTTCCCTGTTTCTCTATATCTTGTTTTTGTCTTTTATAACTTCTTTTCTTTTCCCTCTTCCCCCTCTTCTTCTCCCTCCCCCTTTTGCCCCCTTATCTCTCTACTTCTAATTCTCTCTTCTGTAATCCACTCTTATTTATTTATTTAGGTTTTATATACCACCCTTCTCCCGAAGGACTCAGGGCGGTGAACAGCCAACTAAAATATATGTAGACAAATATAAATAGTTAAAAAAGAATTAAACCCTAGGCTGTCCCTATAAAAATCTAAAAAACCCCAATTAAAATAAATTAAAACTTTGTACACCCATCCCAACCAATCTAAAAACCCCATTTAAAAATCCCATTTGAGTCAGCTCAGGCCGGCCTGCTCGAAGAGCCAAGTCTTCAGGTCACGTCTGAAGGCCCTCAGGTCACTGGTCGTTCGTAGTCCAGGGGGCATCCCGTTCCAGAGGGCGGGTGCCCCCACAGAGAAGGCCCTGTTCCTCGGGGTCACCAGGCGACACATAGAAGGCGTCGGGACCCGGAGGAGACCCTCTCTGTGGGAGCGCACCAGTCGGTGGGAGACTACTGGCAGAATGCGGTCTTGTAAGTATCCTGGTCCGATGCCATGGAGCGCTTTAAAGACCAAAACCAGTACTTTAAAGCGAACCCGGAAGGCCACCGGCAACCAATGCAGCTCGCGCAGGAGGGGCGTCACGTGGGAGTATCTCGACGCCCCCATAACTACCCGCGCGGCTGCATTTTGTACCAGTTGAAGCCTCCGGGTGCTCCCTGCAGGGAGCCCCATGTAGAGGGCATTACAGTAGTCCAGACGGGAGGTGACCAGGGCGTGAGTGACTGTGCGTAAGGCGTCCCGATCAAGAAAGGGCCGCATCTGGCGTATCAGGCGAACCTGATAAAAAGCCCCCCAGGAGACGGCCGTAATATGATCTTCCAAAGACAGCCGTACATCCAGGAGGACACCAAGATTGCGAGCCCCTTCTGTGGGGGTCAAGATCTCATCCCCAATAGCCAGCGACGGAGTCAGCTGACTATATCGGGCCGCCGGAAACCACAGCCACTCGGTCTTAGAAGGGTTGAGTTGAAGCCTGTTCTCGCCCATCCAGTTCCGCACAGCCTCCAGGCAACGGGCCATAGCCTCCACAGCATCGTTGGGGTGGCTTGGGGTGGAGATGTAAAGCTGAGTGTCATCAGCATAAAGATGCCATTTCACCCCAAAACCATGTATGATCTCTCCCAGCGGCTTCACATAGATGTTGAACAGAAGAGGGGAGAGGACCGACCCCTGAGGCACCCCACACATGAGGGGCCTAGGGGTGGACCTCTCCCCCCCCGTCAACACAAATTGCGAGCGGTCCGAGAGGAAGGACGAGAACCACCGCAAAACGGTGCCCCCAATTCCCAACCCCTCCAACCGCCGCAATAGGATACTATGGTCGATAGTATCAAAAGCCGCTGACAGATCTAAGAGGACCAGGACAGAGGAATAACCTCTGTCACGGGCCCTCCAGAGATCATCTACCAACGCGACCAATGCTGTTTCGGTACTGTGCCCGGGCCTGAAGCCCGATTGGAACGGATCTAAATAGAATGCTTCCTCCAGATACTGAGGGAGCTGACGCGCCACCACACTCTCAACAACCTTCGCCACGAAGGGAAGGTTGGAGACAGGACGATAGTTATTCAAAAGAGCCGGGTCCAGAGAAGGCTTCTTGAGGAGGGGCCGCACCACCGCCGTTTTCAGGGTGGTCGGAAGCGCCCCCTTTGTCAACTAAGCGTTGACAATCCCCTGGAGCCAGCCTCGTGTCACCTCTCTGGAGGTAGAAACCAACCAGGAAGGGCACGGGTCCAATAAACCTGTGGTGGCATTCAGCCTCCCCAGTAATCTGTCCACACCCTCAGCGGTCACAGGATCAAACTCCTCCCAGATAACCGTCTCAAGACCTGCTCCGGACACCTCCCCCGGGACCACCCAACTGGAGTCCAGCCCATCCCGAATCTGAGCGATTTTATCATGCAGAAATTGGGAAAACTCTTCTGCCCTACCCTGCAAGAGGTCCTCCCGCGCTCTCGGCTCAAGCAGGGAGCGGGTCACTCTAAACAGGGCAGCAGGCCGATTTTCTGCCGACGCAATAAGGGCGGAGAGGTGTGAACGCTTCGCCGCCTCTATCGCCACTAGGTAGGTCCTAATATAGGACCTCACCTGTGTCCGGTCAGACTCAGCACGACTGGCCCTCCAGATGCCCTCCAGACGTCTTTTCCGGCATTTCATCCCCCTCAGCTCCCCCGTAAACCACGGAGCCAGGTGGGATCTATGTCGAGTCAGAGGTCGCAAAGGCACAACTCGGTCCAGAGCCTCAGCGGCCAACCTATTCCAGGTGGCCACCAAGTCTGTGGCCGAGTTATGAGCCAGAGTTTCAGGAAATGGCCCAAGTTCCATCTGAAACCGTTCAGGATCCATCAGGTGCCTGGGGCGGAACCATCTCCTCGGCTCCGCCTCCCTGAGATGGGGGGTGGCGGCACCGAAGTCCAGTCTAAGAAGAGAATGATCGGACCATGACAAGGGTTTTATAACTAAGTCCCCAGCACGATCATTCAACCACTGACCAGAGGTGAAAATCAGGTCCAGTGTGTGTCCCCCCGTGTGAGTGGGGCCAGAAACTAATTGGGTCAGATCCATGGCTGTCATGGAAGCCAGGAACTCCCGGGCCACCCCAGAGGTTTCCCCGAGCGAAGGCAGGTTGAAATCACCCATGACTAAAAGCCTGGGGGTTTCAACCGCCAGCCCGGCTATCACCTCGAGGAGCCCGGGCAGGGCCGATGACACGTGGCAGGGAGCCAGGTACGTTATCAACAGGCCCATCTGAACCCCCCGACCCCACTTCACAAAGAGAGACTCACAACCAGCCGTCTGAGGAACAGTGGCCTCCTAGGACAAAGGACTTCTCTAATAATCGCCGCCACCCCACCACCCCTTCCCTGAGACCTCGGTCGATGGAATGCTTGGAAACCTGGTGGGCACATCTCTACCAGAGGGACGCCACCCTCTGGGCCCAACCAGGTTTCGGTGACCCCCGCCAGGTCCGCACCCTCCTCCTGAATAAGATCGCAAATCAGGGGGGCCTTGTTAACGACGGACCTGGCATTACAGAACATCAGCTGGGTACTCAGGGCCTGAGACTCTGCACAACCAGGCCTGCCAGATGGGTCGGGAGGGTCGGAGCGCGCCACCGCTTGGAGACAGCGGGCACGCGATCCCCTAACCTGATATGGCCCTCTACCCCCGTCATATCTGCCCCTCCCACTTATGGTGCCAATGAGACCCGCCCCCTGCTGTCCGAATTGTGTTTGCCCCCACGACTCACGACCCTCTGGGCCCTCCCAGACGTGCACTCCAGCCTGGCTGACTCCAAACCCCCCCGGGTTATCCCCCAAACCCGGACCGGGTATCCTCCCTAACCCCAATAAGTTACCATCCCCCAACCCTCTCTTCGTCACCCTCCCCAACCTCGATAAAACCCCGAATAAAAATTTAAAAAGTTTAAAACCCCCTCTAAAAATCCTTTTTTGATGGCCATGCCACCTCTCCGGATCCCAGGAACCGTCCTTGACGTAGGCCATCGATAGACCGGAGGGCCACTCCAGGGAGTGGGGGACCCTCCCGAGAGCCCGTAGTTCCGCCGAGGAGTATGATCTTCTAACCCTCGCCGTCGCCGGATCGGGGACCACCACCGAGGACATCGGCGTCCTTCGGGCCGGCCAGTCCCGCTGTTGCCCCTGCCATTTGCGTCCCTGGGGGGGGCCTCCAGCCGCAGAATGGCCGCAGCAAAGTCTCCCCCCCCCCCCGCGGCTGCTGCGGTACCGTCCACTATCACCGACCGCGGCAGCCACAATGGCATGTAGACCATCTTCGGGGCCGCCGACATCCAGGCAGGGGACCTCCAAGGAGCCCCCGACCCTGGGGCAGCCCCAACAGCATCGCTGCCGCCGCCGCCGCCACCCCAAAAGATCACCCGGGCGGCCTCCCGGTGGCTCTTCCAAGGCCTGGAACACCTCCAAACCCCTCGAAGCCCCCTCAATGGATGGGGGCCGAGAGGGGGGCCCGGGTCCACGCCCGCCATCGCTGCGCCGCGGCCTCCGCGGCCTCCGCGGCCTCCGCAAAATCGCCGCCGCCGCCCCAAAGGATCACCCGGGCGGCCTCCCGGAGGCTCTTGTAACGCCCCGGACGCCTCCGAATCCCTCGATACCCCCTCCATACATGGGGGCCGAGGGGGGAGGCCGGCTCCATGCCCGGCATCTCGGCCGCCGCGGCCTCCCCGCCCGGCATCTCGGCCGCCGCGGCCTCCGCGGCCTCCACCAAATCGCCGCCGCCGCCGCCGCCGCCCCAAGAAGTCACCTGGGCGGCCTCCCGGCGGCTCTTCTGGCGGCTCTTCTGTCGCCCCAAATGGGGCGAAACCCCTCGATACCCCCCCAGTACATGGGGGTCGAGGGGGGAGGGCCGGCTCAACCGGCAAAAGCGGGCGCTCGGCAGAGTTCCCCTCGAACGGAGCTGCCGGTCGCCATCTTAAAATGAAAGATTTCTTCTGTTGCTTCCTAGTATTGTAATTATTTTTCAAACTATTCTTTTTTTTGGTTGTCTTTTCAAATCTTTCCACTCTCTTTCCCCCCTTTCCTTTCTTTTCCCCAGATAAAATTACTTGATCATTAAAGATGGCTTCTTCTTTGTCCTGATCTTCTTGTTCTACAAGTGTATCTTGTAGTTTCTCATAGTTCCAGATCTCCATTTCTAAAAATTGAAATACGAAGCCAAAAGAATCTCTTCCTTCTTGTGCTTCTTTTTTGTATTTTTTAAGTTCCATTTTCAGTTCTTCCAAAAGTGATGCCATTTTAATCCCTTTTAAACAACCACCCAATTGATTTTAATCATTTAAATCCAATAGCCAGAAATCCAAAAATCACCAAGAAATCCAAATAATCCAAAGCTGTTTCTTCTTGCTTCTTTTTTCCCTCCACTTTCTCTTCCTGGGGTTCTGTTACTTTGTTAAAAAGTTTCAGTTAGAATGTATCTTTAGAAATCTTGTTAAAGTTTCACTGTAAGTTCCTTTTAATTCCAGGTAGTCTCCTCCATTTTTCCAGATCCCGCCCTTTTGTTCTTTGTTCTTATTCTTCCCCTTTCTCTCCTTTTCTTCTTTAAAATTTTTTTGAGTATCCAAAAGTCTTATTATCACTTTGACGTTTTATTTTCAGCTTAAACGCCTATTATTTTCAAAGTGAATTTTTGTCAATTTCTTATTTAAATTTCTTAGCTGTCAGTATAAGGAAGGGAAGCAAAAAGAAAAGCCAAATCCTTTCCCTTCCCTCTCTCCTTTGCTGCTTCAAAGTCTTCTTTGGGAACAATGTTATTTTTTTATATTTCAAATTCCAGGGTACCCTGTGTTGTTGCTTTGCAGTTCGACCCGGTCAACCAAAACTTTCTCTTCTTATCTTCCTCCTGCACATTGTTTTCCAGCTGAGTTCTTCTTTGAGGTGGCCATTTCTGACCACCGCTACAATCGCCTTCGGGAAAGGGAGTAAAGATCAGCTGGGGAGGGGAGATGTGGCTCTCCTCGACCCTGCTGGCAGTCTCCCCCTTCTTCATCACCTCTACGGGGTGGCTTAACCCCGAAACCAGCCGGCTCGGGGTGCTCCAGTGGCGAGCACAGACAGAAACCACGCACGATTGCAGATTTCTGACCGTCTCCGAAGAAACTCAAACAGGAAGTCAGATTCCACTTGTTTATTGATTAAAATATCATTATGGATTCTTGATTCAGGATGTAAATAGGGCATTGCCTGATGAATTGATCTTCGTATATTGGTTTGTAAAGCATCCCTGGTTGTCATAAATAGTCATGCTTCCCCTTCTGTGATCCCATGATCACATGTTGGATGGGTCATCTTTATAGTTATGGCATAGTGACCATGATTTGTGATGTTTTTGTTGGTTTCCAGCCCTTTTTTTTTGGCAGTTTCTGGCAAAAAAAAAACACCACTCAAATGGATGGGTTTGCTTAATGACTGTAAAAAAGGCTGGAGTTTTGGTCATGTGACTTCTAATCACATGGCTGCTCAGCTTATCACTGTAACAACTTATGACCAGATTTCCAGTCCAATTATGGTCATAAGTTGAGGACTATTCATACTTAAAGATTCAATTGATTTTCTTGCGTTCTTTAATTCTGTACTTTCCTTGGCAATGTAAATTATTGCAAGTCTGTCTCTTCAATTTTAATGAAGCCCCAGCTTCTTCACCTGTCCTCTCCCACCCCAATTACCCCCTTTTTAACAAATGCCGAGGAGGATGGCAGTCAAAAGCTAAGCTCTTCTTTGTTGCAAAGTATTATAGTCCCCATCTATCTATAGCACCCTTTCTTTAAGTTCTATATATAGATCAATGTATCTTCCAGCTAATCTCTTTACAATTGTAAAGCTATTAAATTAATTAATGCAAGTGAAAATGACAATGTAAGTTGGTCCCTGAAGGGCGTGCAATCATTTTACTTTTCTTTGGAAAGGAAATCTGCTGGTGCAAGCAATTCTTACTAATTATTTATTCTGAAGACTGCTAGTTTTGATAAGTTTGTTCATTCAGGTCTAGTGGGCCTTTGTCTAGGCCGAGCATTGTGCAGACAATCTGGAATCTTAGGTACTTCTCTGAGGCATCAAAGTTGCTTGTAAGAACATATTTGATTTTATTTGTATGCTTTACATTCTATGCTTCTGCTCAACAAACTCTTGAGGCAGCCTACTGGAGAGAGACATCTAGGAAGAAAGAGAGTAAAAATGGCAAAATGAAGGTGTAACCGCAGAATCCTTTGTGTTCTCTGCTCTTATTTTTTTCTTATAACATCAGCCTGTGAAATATGCTAGGCCAAGCAGGAGAGAGAAAGAGACTGGCCTATGTTCTCCTGATGAGCATCCATTTAGATAAGGATGGGTTTGGATCCGAGTGTCCCAGTAGTGGGATTTAAATTTTTATACTACCGGTTCTGTGGGCGTGGCTTGGTGGGCGTGGCAGGGGAAGGATACTGTAAAATCTCCAGTCAGAGGTGGGATTTGCTGGTTCTCCAAACTACTCAAAATTTCCACTACTGGTTCTCCAGAACTGACCAGAACCTGCTGAATGCCACCTCTGGAGTGTCCCCATCCTCAATCCAACTCTTTAATCACTCTACTACACTGGCCCTAATTAGAAATATTGTCCATGCATGCAATAGTTTCCCACACTTGCCCTATTACAAATGAGAGCTGCTGGCAAGCTGAGTGGAAGGTTTTTCAGGGCTGAAGTCAGCCCTTCAGGATGGGATGCAACTGACTCATTTCTGTGATCAGACCTTGTGTCCATGTGCCCCACTGTGCTTGGGCTGATGGGAACATCTCTCCCAGCACCAGGCAGCAGGTTCTTTTCTAAGCAGCCTTTCCCCATAAGTTTTGAGGAAGAGCTTTTCTTGCTGTCTTTTCTTAAAGAAATCAGGTCAAACCTATACAGGTAGTCCTTGACTTACAACCATTTCTGTTGCTGAGTGAGACAGTTGTTATGTAAATTTTCCCCACTTTATGACCTTTCTTGCCACTGTTAAGTGAATCACTGCCCTTGCTAAGTTAGTTAACACAGTTAAATTAATCTGGCTTCTCCATTGACTTTGCTTGTTAGAAAGTCACAAAAAGTGATCATGTGACCCTGGGACACTGCAACTGTCATATATATGAGTCAGTTGCCAAGTATCTGAATTTTGATTATGTAACGATGGGATGATGCAATGATCATAAGTGCGAAAAACATTCATAAGTTTTACTCTTATTTTACTCTTGATGTAACCTTGAATAGTCACTAAATGAACTGTGGTAAGTTGAGGTCTGCCTGCATTGGGATTTGAAATACACAGTGTGTTTTATGTGTTTTACTCTCAAATGGCAGGAAAACATGACGCCACTTTTTGGCAGTCAGAGTCAGAGTCGTGGCAGCAATAGACATGAATCCAGGGGCTGTTGCTTCATCTTGCCAGAAGGGCTACCCGTAGGCAGGGATAGAATTTCTAATTCTTCTTTGCAAAAGGAAGTTTTTGTTTCAGATAGTTGTGCTGGCACTCCAAAACTAAGGTTACAATGAAGTGCTGCTGAATCACAACTCAGCAGTCTCCAACTTTGAGGACCAGGGGCATCGGTGTTGGTGGGGGGGGGGAGGGGATGGTTCTGTACGAGCACCGGGCGAGCACAAATGGAGCTATGCACTTGGTTGCAAGTGCCTGCTGATCATGGAAGTAGAACTGCATGCGGACACTCGCCCGCTGCTTGCACTGCCTGGTTTCAAATAAACTGCACCATGAGCCAAGGGTTGAGGACCTCTGTCATAACTGATTCCCGGTGTTTCTATAGATAAAGGCTGTCGCGGCTGTCCTGTCTCTTACTGCAAAGCTCAAGACTACTACGATGCCTTTCCAGCATGGCCACCTGTGCCACAGCAACTATGGATACTCACAAGTAAAGAAAGGAGACAAGAAGGGGCAGAAGAATGAGGAGTGGGTAGTATTTAAAATCAGAAGAAAGAAGACTAAGGATGTACACGTCAATCCTGAAATTGACATATGCATAGCCATTTTATTTAACCTTTTTAATATATTCCTTTTCTTTCTTTCTCTTTGCTGGTTACGGGGAGGAGGGGAAGGGTTTCAGGCTTGCCACATTCCTAAGGTGGGAGGAGTGGAGATAGTTGTTTAGGCTAGATGGATCTTCTTCTCGTGGGAACGAAAGTTGACCTTGCTGAGACCTGGAGGTGGGAATTGATGACACCAGGCCTGTGACTTTTGGGGGCTGTTTCTAATTTCCAATATTATGTGGTGTAATTCCGGGTTGTGTCAGATCTGGAATTGCAACAGACTTTGCCAATTTGATGCTTTCCTAAATAAAAGAAATCGTTTTGGAAGATGGACTTTGTTCTTTTCTTTTTAAATGGATTTCATCACTTGGAAACCAGACAGTACAGATGGATGCCGTGATCTCAGAATCCCTTCTGGGCAACTCCTCCAGAAGAACTGTCGGTCAACTGTCGGTTGACGGCCCCGAGGGTTCGGGCTTTCTCTGTGGGAGCCCCCTCCCTTTGGAATGATCTCCCCCCGGAGATACGGGCTATGACGGATATTCTGACCTTCCAGCGCGCAGTGAAAACCCTATTTTTTAAACAGGCTGGCCTGGCCCAGTAACTGTATTTTAGTTTTTTAACTTAATTTTAATCGGGGTTTTATTAGTTTTTAATTTTTAACTCTATTTTTGGGTTAGACAGCCGGATCAATTTGGTTTAATTTATTTTAATTGTATTTATTGAGTATTTATTATGTGTTTTTAGTAGGCTGTACACCGCCCCGAGTCCCTTTTTGGGAGAGGGAGCGGTATAAAAGTTTAATTAAAAAAAAAAAAAAAAGAACTGTACTAGTCAAATAAAGACACTCAACATTTTCAAGAGCTTTTGACTGAACAGGACTTTCCAAATTCACCTTGTATTTCCCCTTAAGAAATATGCTGCTGCTAACTTGCCTAGAAGGCACCATGTCTGTGGAGATTTTCAGTCATTGAGGTCATGGTTGTTCCAAAGGTGCTTTTTCAAAAGGCAACTAGATGTTTTGCTTCTCTAAGAAGCTTCTTGGATAAGAAGCGAAATTCCTTCAAGGAAAAACAAAGTCCAGTTGCCTTTTGAAAAAGCACTTTTGGGACTAGAAGGCAACCGAGCTCCTTTGTCACTTCCCATCTCCCTTCAGGGAGACACCCCCCCCCCCCTTTTAGTGTTGACAAGGCACCATTTTCTCCTACAGTTCTTTCAAAAGGAGAGATAAATTCCTGGCTGTTAAACGAGCCTGTTGGGAGATATTATTGTCTTGAGGATTTCTCATTTTCCCCAACTCAGCTTGGTGGGACCTGGCAGCTATTTTTGGCAAGGATGAGCTCATCAAAAATGAATGTTGGTGTCTTCTGATAAGATAATAAACCTAAAGAGCTGATTAGGTGCAACGGAAACTGTGTCAATTTCATGTCAGCAAAGAGAATGTGGCCGAGTTGTGGATTAATCTTTGACTGACAGTTTGGGATTGCAGGCTGACAGCTGATCAATCACTAGAGGTGATGGGAGAGGGGAAATCTTCCCTTATCACAGTCCAACACTGTTATTGAGGGAACCTTATATATGGGGGAGGAAGAGAAGAAAATGATTGCTAGCAGATAAGTGAATGGCATATAGACTCCAAAAAGGTGCAAAAAATCTGAAGAAATATAGAAAGTCCACCTTAAGAAAGTGGGATGACCAGGCTGTGATTGATGGTGGCCATATGTTCCTGGTTTGCATTTGTGGTACATGTTTAGACTGTTGTAGCTTATTTGCTAATGGGGACACTGAGGAAAGTGTTACAATTTGGGCCAAAGAGGATGGGCCACTAATTAGAGACATGTTGTCCTCCAACTTCACGGTTGCTGGAGTTGTAGAATAAGATTTACCTGGAGTGCCTGTTCTCTTGTGGTTGCTTCCATGCAGAGATAGTATTCAGCAGGTTCTGACCAGTTCTGGAGAACCGGTAGTGGAAATTTTGAGTAGTTTGGAGAACCAGTAGCAGAATTTTTGAGTAATTTGTAATACTACCTCTGACTGGCCCCGCCCCCATCTATTCTCCACCTCCTAAGTCCCAGCTAATCGGCTGGGTCTTCTTTTGTTGCCCTGCACAGGAGAACAGAGCTGGAAAGAAGGTTAGTGGGGTGGGGAGGGAATGGGATTTTGCAGTATCCTTCCCCTGCCACGCCCATAAAGCCATGCAACCAAGCCATACCACACCCACCAGGCCATGCCCACAGAACTGGTAGTAAAAAAAATTGAATCCCACCACTGCTTCCATGATATTGGAGCAAGAATTTGAAATACAGGAAAGTTGTATGTATTGACTAGGTAACGGGAGAAGGCCAGGCTTTTAACTGCATTTATAGAATTGAATGGCTTCATATTAAGAACCAGTGGTGAAGATTAATGTTGGCTATTGTACGGCTTTACACTAGATACTGCAATAAACTTCAATTCTTTAAGAATTTAGCCCTGTTCAGTAGCTGGCTATCAGCACAAACACAGTTTAGAGAAATTACTTTAGTGCAGGCAAAAGAGAAGTCACATATACACAAAACCTCTGCCTAGAACAACACAGGAGCCATATGATTCACTTAACAACTCTGGCAAAAAAGGTCACAAATTTGGGCATGACACACTGAACAATCATATTTTAGCAACTGAAATTTATTATATCTATCTATCTATCTATCTATCTATCTATCTATCTATCTATCTATCTATCTATCTATCTATCTATCTATCTATCTATCAATCATCTATAGATGATCATCTATCTAATCTATGGTGAATGGGTAAGTCCTGACCACAAACTGGAAAGTTTTTCAAATAAAGAGAGACCTAATATCAGGATAAATGGTAACTAGAACAGATTCCTTTGTGATTATTTCTGTAAAAAGAATTCCAGCCCACTCTATCATGTATTCCCCTGGGAACTGGGGAGGTGCAGGTGGAAAGAAAGATGACACTCTTCCCTGGAGCATAAGAAAATTGTGTTTCCACTGCAGTTTTTTAGATAATATTTCTATTCTACTTTTCTGCTTATTCAGATTATTGGGGAAGTAGACACAGGTAAAAACTTAATATGCTGATAACCATAGTTCTCTTAAAAGCTATCAGGAAAAAGGTAACAATAGAAGGTGTTCATTAATTAATCTCAATTCAATTTTATTTTATCTTCATCTCTGCACATGTGTTGGATAATAGTTCCCAGAAATTCCAATTACGAAGACTATCATGCCACATATCTAGAGAGTTGGGGCTATAGAAAACTACTTAGATGCTAGAACCTGTACTGGTATGAATGTGCAACTGAAAGCTTCCATAATATTGTATTTATTTTATTTACTTCCATAATATTGTATTTATTTTTATTATTTTTATTTAAGGTAAAGGTAAAGGTTACCCTTCTTGCACATACATGCTAGTTGTTTCTGGCTCTAGGGCATTTCAACCTGCCATCGTCCGGTGAAACCTCGGGGTTGGTTCAGGAGTTCTTGGCTTCCATGACGGCCATGGACCTGACCCAGTTAGTTTCTGCCCCCACTCACATTGGAGGACACATGCTGGACCTGATTTTTGTCTCTGGGCAGTGGTTGAATGACTGTAATTTTGGGGAGTTAGTTATTACGCCCTTGTCATGGACAGATCATTCCCTCCTTAGGTTGGACTTCTGTTCCGCCACCCCCCACCGTAGGGAGGCGGAACCACTTAGATTGTTCCGCCCCAGACGCCTGATGGACCCGGAGCGGTTCCAGAGGGAGCTTGGGCCGTTTCCTGAGTCTCTGGCTCACAGCTCGTCTGGAGACCTGGTGGCGACCTGGGATGGGTTGGCCACCAGGGCTCTAGATCGAGTTGTGCCCCTGCGACCTCTGACCCAGCACAGATCCCATGTGGCTCCGTGGTATACGGAGGAGCTACGGGAGATGAAGTGCCGGAAAAGACGTCTAGAGGGCATTTGGAGGGCGAGCCGTTCTGAGTCTGACCGAACACAGGTGAGATCTCATATTAAGACTTACCTTGTGGCGATAGGGGCGGCGAAATCTTCGTATTTCTCCGCCCTTATTGCATCAGCAGAAAATCGGCCTGCCGCCCTGTTTAGAGTGACCCGCTCTCTACTTGAACTGAGAGCGCGGGATGACCTCTTGCAGGGTAGGGCGGAGGAGTTTTTCCGATTTCTGCATGATAAAATCGCTCAGATTCAGGAGGGGCTCGACTCCAATTGGATGGTCCCGGGGGAGGTGTCCGGGGCAGGTCTTGTGAGTGTTATCTGGGGGGAGTTCGACCCTGTGACCGCCGAGGGTGTGGACAGGTTGCTGGGGGGTCTGAATGCCACCACCTGTTTATTGGACCCGTGCCCTTCCTGGCTGGTTTCGGCCGCCAGGGAGACGACACGAGGCTGGCTCCAGGGGATTGTCAACGCTTCCTTGAGAGAGGGGGTGCTCCCTACCGCCCTGAAGGCGGCGGTGGTGCGCCCCCTCCTCAAGAAGCCTTCCCTGGACCCAGCTATTTTAAACAACTATCGTCCAGTCTCCAACCTTCCCTTCGTGGCGAAGGTTGTTGAGAGTGTGGTGGCACGTCAGCTCCCCCGGTACCTGGAGGAAGCTACTTACCTCGATCCGTTCCAATCGGGCTTCAGGCCTGGACATAGCACTGAGACGGCATTGGTCGCGTTGGTTGATGATCTCTGGAGGGTTCGTGACAGAGGGTTCTCCTCTGTCCTGGTCCTATTAGATCTCTCGGCGGCTTTCGATACTATCGACCATAGTATCTTGTTGCGACGGTTGGGGGGATTGGGGATTGGTGGAACCGTCCTTCGATGGTTCTCCTCCTTCCTCTCCGACCGTTCGCAATTCGTGTTGGCGGGGGGGGAGAGGTCCACCTCTAGGCCCCTGGTTTGTGGGGTGCCTCAGGGGTCGGTCCTCTCTCCCCTCTTGTTCAACATTTACATGAAGCCGCTGGGTGAGATCATCCGTGGTCTTGGAGTGAGGTGTCATCTGTATGCAGATGACACCCAGTTGTACATCTCCACTCCGGACCACCCCAACGATGCTGTGGGGGCTATGTCTAGGTGCCTGGAGGCCATGCGGGACTGGATGGGCGGGAACAGGTTTCGGCTCAACCCATCCAAGACCGAGTGGCTGTGGTTTCCGGCGCCCTGATATAGCCAGCTGACACCTTCGCTGGCTATCGGGGGGGAAGTTCTGCCCCCCACAGAGAGGGCTCGCAACCTGGGAGTCCTCCTGGATGTACGGCTGTCATTTGAACATCACATCGCGGCCGTCTCCAGGGGGGCGTTTCATCAGGTCCGTCGGATCTACCGGTTGCGGCCCTTCCTGGATCGGGACGCCTTGCGCACGGTCACTCAGGCCCTTGTCACCTCTCGCCTGGACTATTGTAATGCCCTCTACATGGGGCTCCCTGCGGGGAGCATCCGGAGACTCCAGCTGGTGCAAAATGCAGCCGCGCGGGTGATTATGGGGCGTCACGTAGCGCCCATGTGACGCCTCTCCTGCGCGAGCTGCATTGGTTGCCGGTGGCTCTCCGGGTTCGCTTTAAGGTTCTAGTTTTGACCTTTAGGGCGACCCATGGCATGGGACCAGATTACCTTCAGGACCGCATTCTGCCAGCGTTCTCCAAGAGGCCGGTGCGTTCCCACAGAGAGGGTCTGCTCCGGGTGCCGTCGGCCGCTATGTGCCGTCTGGCGGCGCCGAGGAGTAGGGCCTTCTCTGTGGGTGCCCCCGCCCTCTGGAATACTCTGCCACCGGAGCTCCGTACCGGCACGGACCTGAGGGCCTTTAGGCGCGCATTGAAGACCTGGCTCTTTGAGCAGGCCGGCCTTGGCTGAGATGGTTTTAATTTGGTCTCCATTTTATTAATTCTAAATTGGGTTTTAAGGGGTGGGGTGGGGTTTTGTTAGTTTTATCAAGCAGCCGATTGAAATTTAATATTTTTTAACTTTTGTATTCTTTGTGGGGTTTTTAGATGAGCTGTTCACCGCCCTGAGTCCCTCGGGAGAAGGGCGGTATATAAATGGAATAAATAAATAAATAAAATAAATAAATGGTGCTCATCTCCATTAGAAAGCCGAAGAGCCAGCGCTGTCTGAAGACGTCTTCGTAGTCATGTGGCTGGCATGACTAAATGCTGAAATTGCACAGAACACTGTTACCTTCCCTATTTTTCTACTTGCATTTTTACGTGCTTTCGAAGTGCTAGGTTGGCAAAAGCTGGGACAAGTAATAGGAGCTCATTTCATTACGCGGTGCTAGGGATTCAAACCACTGAACTGCTGACCTTTCTAATCGACAAGCTCAGCATCTTAGCCACTGAGCCAGAGTTTATTATTTTTATATCTCTTTATTATTTTTATAAATAACTCAAGGTGGCAAACATATTAACACTCAGAAGAGGAACTTATTAAATTTGCACTTAATACCAAGCTGGCAGGAATAGCCCAAAAGATACAGAAGGATCTTGACAAAATTGAACACAGTGGTGAAAAAAGAGGTTCACTCACCCAGATCAAGCAGGATGGTAGAAGGCAGGCAGCTGCTGCTGCTGCTGGTGGGAGTAATGGCAGCGGGCATGAAAATGTGGGAAGCACAGTGCACATGTGCTATAAGTAGTGACTGGGCAGGGTAGGTGGGGGAGAATGCCGTTAGGAATTGTTGTGCATGCATGCGATGTTGCGCATGTGCAATAATGGCTGACTGGGCCAGGAACTGAGGAGCAGGCAGAGTGGGGATAGCAGCAGGGGATAATGCCATTCCTGATTGTCACACATGCGCAGTAATGAATAACTGGCCCAGGAACTGAGAGGTAGGCAGGGGAGAATGAGTCCCTGATTGTTGTGCATGCATGCAATGTTGCGCATGTGCAATAATGAAAAACTGGTCTGGGAACAGAGGAGTGGGCAGAGAGGGGCGAGGACAGCCAGGGGACCGTTTTAACAGTTCTCCGAACTACCGGGAACGTTAATAACCAGTTCTACCAAACTGGTGCGAACCGGTAAAATCCCACCACTGCTTATATCTTACAATTTTTTCCCATATTAATCACATTCGGATGTATCAGTGCCGCCACTGTAGAAAGCTAGACTGGTATTTGCATATAATGTCTTTCTTTGATTTCCCCCCATATTAGCAACAGTATTTCATTTTTTAAAGATAAGGCTCAGGGTTCAAGTCTATCAAGATCCTTCTGTATCTTTATATTTTGGGATGTTGGCTATTCCCACCAGCTTAGTATCATCTGCAAATTTGATGAGTTTCCCTTCTATCACCTCATCTAAATCAGGGGTCTCCAACCTTGGCCACTTTAAGATTTGTGGACTTCAACTCCGAGTTCCTCCGCCAGCAAAGGCGGAGGAACTCTGGGAGTTGAAGTCCACAAGTCTTAAAGTGGCCAAGGTTGAAGACCCCTGATTTAAATCATTTATGAAGATATTGCCGAGTACTGAGCCTAAGACAGAACCTTATGGTACTCCCACTGCATACTTCCCTCCATGTACGTGTAATTCCACTGAGGACTGTACTTTGAGCTTATTATAATTGAAATTCTGAGGCACTGCTTGGTGCAATCTTTGGTTGTAGATTGCACTCATTTCTATGAGTTAATTTCTGCAGTTTTGCTTATACCAATATCTTCCTGTTCTCCAATCATGGGTTAAAACTGGTATAGAAGCAAGGTGAGGCACTGTTGCCCTGGAAAATCCAGAGGTTTACCATTATTTACTAGAAGACCAAGGCAATGGCTATTGTATTTTAAGTGGTATATGACAGTTTCAGATCAGATCCAGATCACAATACTAGTTAGGAGAAATATGGGATATGCATTTTTAAATACACATTTTCTTTTATATGCAATTTTACGCCTTTCCCTTTCCCTCCCTCCCTCCCTTCCTCCTTGCCTGCCTGCTTGCTTCTATCTCTTACTGTTTCTCTCTCTCTCATCTTTATGCTCTTTCCCTTAATATATAAATATTTTGTGCTATTATTGAAATCAAGATATAACTTTCAGGTGGATTTTCACTCAGTTTGGCTTTAATTTAGAGCTAGATTTGAAAAGTACAACATGGGCAAGTTTGCATGAAAATTTCCATTGAGAATCTGACTGTATCTCCACAGGCAATCACTGAAATATTCCCAGTTGTTCTAATTTTTGTTTTTCCCCTAATCTTTTTTGTTCCATTTCTGTAAACAAAACCTACAAGGCTGTTCAGCACCCTCTTGCAACACAGCCCTGCTCTCTAGAGCTCAGGAAAGCTGTGGAACATTTGTTTTCCCTCTACCCTTTTATGTGCCCTCTTACACTGACAAATCTTTTATATCGATAATGAGCATTTCCTGTGCAAAGGATACTATGGAGCAGGAAATAGGGAATTTGAGGGTTGGTGCCAATTGCTGTAATCCAGAGGGGAAAGAATTAGATAATAGAGTGTGGTGGCGAGGATAGGCACCAAAGCACAAAAGAGATTGTTTTCCAGAATGCCATCTTCTCTCAAAAATGCAACATTAAGACAATATTGCACAGGTGGTCCTTGAATTATGGCCACAGTTAGGACTGAAACATTGGTTGCTAAGTGAGGTAATTATTAATCGAGTTGCACCCAGTTTTACAGCTTGTTTTACTGTGGTTAAGTGAATCACTGTGGTTGTTAACTGAATCATACAGTGGTTGAGCAAATCTGGCTTCCTCCATTGACTTTGTTTGTTGGAAGCTGGCTAGGAAACTCTCACATGGCCTCATTTATATCTGTTATAAATACATGCCAGTTTCCAAGTGCCTGGATTTTGGTCATGTGACCCTAGTGATGCTGCAGTGGTCATAAGTATGAGGACCATTCATAAGTAGCTTTTTTCAGTGTCTTTGCAATTTCAAATTGTCAGTAAATGAATGGATGGTTATAAGGTGAGAACTACCTGTAAAGTATTGTATGGCAGGGACAGTTTTGACTAGCCGGTCAACCACAGATTCTCCAACATGGTGCCCTCAAGCACTCCAGCACTGACAAGGAGCCTTTTATGAGGTTGACTGGATCTGGGGTCATAGAATAGAATAAAATAGAATAGAATGAGTAAGAATGGAATAGAATAGAATAGAATAGAATAGAATAGAATAGAATAGAATAGAATAGAATAGAATGAGGAAGAATGGAATGGAATGGAATGGAATGGCATAGCATAGCATAGCATAGCATAGCATAGAATAGAATGAGGAAGAATGGAATGGAATAGAATAGAATAGAGAATGGAAGGGAAGGGAAGGGAAGAGAAGAGAAGAGAAGAGAAGAGAAGAGAAGAGAAGAGAAGAGAAGAGAAGAGAAGAGAAGAGAAGAGAAGAGGAAGGGACTTGGAGGTCTTCTAGTCCATTCCTCTGCTCATGTAGAAGAACATTTATCATTTCAGATAAATGAATGTCTACTCTCTTCTTAAAAACTTCCAGTGATGGTGTGCCCACGATTTCTGGAGGCAAGCCATCCACTGATTAATTGTCCTCACTGTTGGGAAGTTTCTCCTTAATTCCAGGTTGCTTCTCCCTTTGATAAAGCAGACCCTCTTTCTTCTTGGTTTCCTGTGTATGGCCTCTATTATTGTTGATGGAATATTTTTGCTCTTTGCATTCTGTTTAGGAAGGGAGGGAGAAAAAGGGAAAAGGAATGAGCCAAATCAAGTGCTGGGGGCAGGGAAAGCATCTAAAGAAAGCCATTCAACTGTTTTCCAGTATGGTGAGGAAAAAAGAATGAGGCTAACCATTTTCTGATGTGGCCTTTGTATACATTCATGGAATGATATTACTATGTTAGAGTTGGAAAGAGTAATGAGGCAATAGACTCCAATCTCTGGCTCTGTAAAGGAATACAAATTAAAGCAGAAATTTCCCTCCCCCTCCGCATTCTCAAACATTTATCCAACTTCAGCTTGAAACAGGAAGAGTGTTGACCCAGCATGCCCAAAAGGTGGCCACAACGATGGAAAGGAATTCTGCAGATTAACAAAAAAATGGAGAGACCTTCCATTGTCTTGTGACCCTCACCTTGACTTCTTTGACCATATTGTGTGAATTTTCTTGCATCACATTAAGACACAATGTAGTTTTGTTTTGGCTTGTGATTATGTCTGAATCAAGAGGATGCCATGACTTGGTTGAATGTGCAAATGGGGTCAGTGAGTCTGCCATCAAACAAAGGGTGATGAGATTGCTATCTTGACTTTTTGACCATACCCTATGGACATACCTGGTTTGTAGACTCCCAAGGAAGGTGAATTTAATGCTGTCCATTGCCCTACCAAACACCTCTTATCATCAAACTCTTTGTGTGTGTTTATGTTCAATCAGAATCACCCAGAACTGAAGAAGCTTCTTGGATGAGAAGCAAAACATCTTCAAAGAAAAAACAAAATTCAGTTGCACCTTTGGGACAATCAGAATCAGTATTTTCTGTAGTTTATTTTTGTGTTTTGTACACTGGCTAACATATTTTTCCTCCTTCTTCTCCTAAGATGAAAGCTTTCTAGTTACCTCAATCTTTTTTCACAGGACTAATTCCTAGTTCCTGGGCATTCTTGATTGCTTTCTTCATCCACTCCAGTTTGTCAAAGTTCTAGAAATTGCATTTGCACAGCTCAGGAAGGATTTATATTTGCATCATATCCCATGTGTGGCTCATGTTGAAGCTAGTTGGTCTTCTGTGCCCTAGCATGTTTTGGGAACCCATTCCATTTGATTTGATTATTTTGGAATTCAATGTGTTGTATGAACCTTGATAATCAGTTAAATTCAGGAACCACTTCTCTTTATTTGTATGCATGTGCATGTATGTTTGTGTATGTATGTATGTGTGTGTTATATATAGATATAGACATAGAATCATACTGGTAGGTCTGGAAGGGATCTCAGAGGTCTTCTAGTCCAACCCCCATGCCCAAGGCAGAAGACCTTATACCATTTTTGGATAAACAGTTGTCCAATAATAAACAATAATAAAACTTATGCAAACTAAACTAAACTTAGGGAGAGAAAGAAAAGTAAAAAGAGGGAGTTATAAAAAATATAGAAGAAAAATGAAAAAGGGAAATAAAGGGGAAAAACCCAGAAATGAATCAATGTTATTTTCCTTCCTTTTACCTCTGAAAATCTTATAATTCAGTTAAATATTGTAGGATTTGATCTTTCTTCAGTTCTTCTTTGTACTGTTGCACAGGCTTTTTCAAGGCTTTAACAAGCTTCTTGTAAATCTAATACAGTATAACTATCAAAGGAGAAAATGACATCCCCACCATCACACTGGCAGGGCGAACTACTGTATATAAACAGGAAGCAAATACCACACACTCTTACCCTGATGATATTACCTAGCTGGGTAATGAAACATCCACAAGGAAAAAATCAAGTTCAGAAAGCACCAAGGACTCCAATCAGGTTTCATTTGTTTGGTGTTTCTCTGCTTAGCTCAGTAATTGTTTACAAAATTGAGTATTGATAGTGACTACAAAGTTCAGCACCCTAATGTAAGAGAAGGAGGAATGGAAATAGGGGAGGGAAGAGAAGGAAACAGGTTGAGGAAAATGTTTTTCCTGATCTTCCTGATATGTGCAATCTGTAATTCTTACCATCCTTTACAAAGTCTCTTTGTATTGATCGCTCAGAGACAGAAACTGGAGGAGGGAAACCATTGGCACTGAATAATGCAGGAAACATTTTTCTAGTCCAACCTGAGAAATAAAACCCAGAATCCTTTTCCTCTCCATTTAATTGGTATCTCACTTTTTAAAGACTTAGGTTCAGAATAGAAGAGAGCTTGAAGGGACTTTGGAGGTCTTCTAGTCCAGCCCCCTGCTCAAGCAGGAGATCCTATACCCGTGGTGGCGAACCTATGCCACGCGTGCCGGAAGTGGCATGCAGAGCCATCACTCCAGGCATGCCAGCCATTGCCGGTTGCTCTCCGGGGTTCTGGCGCACACATGCATGGTAGCCATCTGGTCTTCTCATGCATGGGAACATCCAGGGGTGGGATTCAAATTTTTTAACCGGTTCTGTGGGCGTGACTTAGGTGGTGAGCATGGCTTGGTGGTCATGTGACTGGGTGGACATGGCTTGGTGGTCATGTTATTGGCCAACTCAATATCACTCATATTGAGGCACGCATTTCCTCGCCTGGCCTCTCATGACTGTGGGGATGCTGCAACAGTCGTAAGTGTGAAAAACGGTCATAAGTCACTTTTTTCAGTGCCATTGTAACTTTGAATGGTCACTCCACACAAGCAAACTACCAGCAAAGGAGGGGAAAAAAACTCCAGAGAAGTTCCTGAGACAGGAAGTCTAGTCCTGCCAAGAATGTAATAAGGGTTAATGGAGAGGCAGTTTCTGTAAGCAACACCAGAATGTTTCCTTCCTGCCTTCCTTACAGGATTAGGCCAGTAATTTCTTCTAACAACCGGTTCTCCAAACTGCTTAGAATGTTAACAACCAG
Source organism: Bungarus multicinctus (assembly GCA_023653725.1). Lineage (NCBI taxonomy): Eukaryota > Metazoa > Chordata > Lepidosauria > Squamata > Elapidae > Bungarus > Bungarus multicinctus. The sequence goes on along the minus strand of CM042835.1, from coordinate 25,449,977 downwards.
TTCTAGCGAAGAGGTGCAAACTGGTAGCATCCCACCCCTGGGAACACCAGAAACTGGAAGAGCAGCTCCCCGGAGTGCATGTGCATGCTGGCCAGCTGGTCTTCGCACATGCATGCGCATTAGAAACTGGAAAACAAGGTTACCGGTGCTCCCACCTGCATGTGTCAGGGAACTGCTCTTCCAGTTTCTGGCACATACGTTCCCATTTGTCGAAAAGGTTAGCCACCACTATCCTATACCATTCCAGACAAGAGTACTACACTCCTCTGTTTGCAACAGAATACCCTACATTACCAGGCTTGAGATTTTGAACTTGGACAATCTAGAACTATGCTGCCTACAGTTTGACTTAAGCATAGTATACAAAATTATCTGCTATAATGTACTACGAGTCAGTGACTTTTTCAGCTTCAACCGCAACAATACAAGAGCACACAACAGATATAAACTTAATGTAAACCACTCCAAACTTGATTGCAGAAAGTATGATTTCAGCAAATAGAGAGGTCAATGCCTGGAACACACTACCTGACTCTGTTGTTACATCCTCAAACCCCCACTCCTTTTCCCTCAAACTAACCACTATTGACCTCACCCCATTCCTAAGAGGTTTGTAAGGGGCATGCATAAGCATACAATCGTGCCTACTGTCCCTGTCCTATTGTCCCCAATTATTAGTTCCTATTTCCTGTATTCATACTTAAGTTTATTTTATCTCTATTATTTTGTAAGCGATTGACAAATTAAATCAAATCAAATCAATAAATAAAAAACATTATAGCAGTGTTCCAGTATTTGAGGGCTAGTCATAAAGAAGACAGGGTCAAGCTATTCTACAAAGCATCCGAGAGCAGGACATGAAATAATAGATGGAAACTTATCAAGGAGAGGTCCAACCTAGAACTAATTTCATAACAGTGAGAACAGTTAATCAGACATTTGTCTGAAATGGTCTCATGCAGTGGGTTGGACTAGAAGACCTCCAAGACCCCTTCCAATTCTATTATTCTGTATTCTATATCCGAGTTACCGGGGAACTTGTCTTTTCCCATTATTTTTGACAATAAATAAGACAAGAGCCTTAAGGAAAAGTAAGGTAATGTGATATCCCACAAAATGGTGGAGATCACTGGAGGGTGAGGTTCATTTCATTTCTTTATATGTTTTGCCACTTTATTTGCCTTTAAGTATATCCAGAGATTTAACACACCTTATGACCTTTATTTCCTTTTGGAAATTAGAAAGAAAGCACACAGTGATTTGCCGCTGCATTTCAGCAACACAGACTCATGCTTTGATGAATTTTACAACCCACAAATAAAAAGCTTGGGGACAGCAAGAATCCCACAGGTCATGGGTTAAAACTCCTTACATTAGCCTAGCGCAGTCAAACGTTGCCTTCTGCAACTTGGTGTTTTTCAGGTGTGTTGCAAAATTTATTTCCAGCTTGGTACCAGCTCATCTGAAGGATGGCAGAGATGAGGAAATTTGACCTAATAGGACTTCTATTAAAATACTACTATTACTAATAAATAAAACATTACTAATAACTAAAATATAGAGTTGGGTCTGCAATTTGAGTTTTGCAGCAACAAAGGCTCAAATTTATACCATCAAAGTCTGCACCATATTCCAATTTTTGGTTTTGTAAATTTTTTTAAAAGGGATTTGTAGGAGGAGAGAGTATAATGAATGCATTGAGCTTCTTAAAACTTGATGTATCCATTTTACTTTAAAAAAAAAATATTAAGTGGCAGGTTCCAAACACCAAAAAAAGACATACCGAGTTACTTAAAAATAGTTTCCTTTCTTGTTCCTCACCTATAGATAGAAATCTTGCCAAATTAAAGCAGGCTACTTACAGCTTTAAAAATAGATTCTGAGAACTCCCAAGGAGGAGCCTTCTTAACTCTCTTCCTCCCAACCAAACTGTCTAAACCTTGCCGTCTTTTGCTACCCTGGAATGCAGCCCCTCCCTTCTGGAAATCCAGACTATATTCCACCACACCAAATTCCTCAAAACATTTTGGCTCACTGTTGTCACCATGTCTTTGGTCTGAGGTACTGAAACATTTAGGTACTGATTTTAAAAAAATACAAAACAGTTCCTTGGGGAACCAAGTTTGTTTATTTATAACAAGAGTTGCTTCCTCAGCTACTGATGTGTCCTGCATTTAGAGCTCATGACTTGCCAATCTTCTATTTTACCAGAATTAAGAGTAATCGTTTTGCAAGAAGTAAAATAGGAGAATTGTGACAGACATAGATGCATTTCTGGATAGCCGTCCATCTCTGAGCCCAGCAGCTTATAGGGAAGAATTGAAACTTGCTTCTCTAAAGCTTGACAGCTGGTGCAGTCCTGAAGTATCCTTAGCTTAAGAAAGACTTAAGGACCATCTAGGTCCTGATCTCTAGTGCTAGGAGAATCTTCACTTATTTACTTCTCCAAGGCGTGTCCTTCATAAGGCTGAATCTGCCAGGCGCAGTGGGTGGGCTCCCTCGGGGTGAGTTGTCCCAAGTAGGTCTGGCTTGAAGCCAGGAAAGCCCCCGCCCTCAAACCAGACCTGCTCTGAAGCTGCATCTGAGACAGGGTCCCTTCCCTGCCCCCCGCCCCCCAAACAGCCCTACTTCTACAAGCTGATGAAACAGAAATGGCTCAGCAACCCCGAGGCCTTCTCCACCATCATGGCTCTCCTGGCAAACATGCTCAGAAGCTGAGAAGGATGAAGTTGAGGCCCTGCCAGGTGAGAACAGGAGACTGTCCCCTTGAGCAGCCAACCCTTCTCTCAGAGACTTTGATTACTTTCTTAACAGATAACAGATAATCAGAGTTGGAAGGGACCTTGTAGGTCATCTAGTCCAACCCCCCATCGTCCAAGCGGGAGACCATACACCATTTCTGACAAATGGCAGTCCAGTCTCTTCTTGAAAGTCTCAAGTGATAATGCTCCCACAATGTCCAAAAGTAGCTTCTGTTCCATTGGTTGATTGTTCTCACTGTCAGAAAGTTTCTCCTTATTTCCAGGTTAAATCTCTCCTTGTTCAGTTTCCATCCATTATTCCTTGTCTGGCCTACAGGCGCTTTAGAAAATAGCTTGACCCCTTCCTCCCTGTGGCAGCCCCTCAAATATTGGAAGACCACTATCATGTCTCCCCTGGTCCTTCTCTTTACTAGACTAGCCAAGCCCAGTTCCTGCAACCGTTCGTTGTATGTTTTAGCTTCCAGTCCCCTTAATCATCCTGGTTGCTCTTCTCTGCACTTTTTCTAGAGTCTCAATCTTCTTCAATCTTCTCTTCAGACCACCTAAACCCTCTCTCATCTTTAGGCTTTTTAAGTGGATTCCATACCACAGCTATCCTTCAAGCTAATTCTTTCCTTGGAGTTTTCAAGAATTTAGCCTGGGAAAGTCGCTAGGGTTTTATTATTCCTGTTTCTTCTGTTCTTTCTTTTAGCCGTTATCACCTCTCTCTGTGTTCAGCGATTCTCCTTCTTTTTCATTTCATTTCTTACATTTTCACACGGCTGCATTTTGTACCAGCTCACTCCACTGAAGGCCTCAAGTGGATTGTGGAATACCCTATACAGCAGCTAAGTCGCTGATCCTCAAGAGCTTATTTTTTTGAAGCTAAACATTTGAATGTACCCATGTACCACTTTTGGGATGCATGTCAGGGATGAAGCTGGTTCAGAAAAAGAAACTACCTGGAGCTCACTCTGATTGGCAGCTGGTGTGGGCAGATTCCACTAATGCCTCCCCTCCAGTTTGCAATGTGCATGTGCACAGCCTACTTTGGGGTGGTTGCATTTAAACCGGTCCAGGGCAGATTCCAGCTAAGCAGACAAGGCCCTTTTTAGTTCGTGTGAAAGTAAAGGGAGGGAGGGGTGAAGTGCGTTAAGCCTTGCAAGAACTTTATAATAAAGGTGGTGCAGGTAGTCCTCAACTTAAACCTAAACAATTTGTTTAGTAAGTGTTCAAAGTTAGAATAGCACTGAAAAAAATGTGACTTATGACCATTTTCCATAGTGACCACCTTTGCAGTATTGCCATGATCCTGTGATCAAAACTCACATGCTTGGCAACTGTTTCATATTTATGAACTTTGCTATGTCCCAAGGTTCAGTGATCACCTTTCTGACAAACAAAGTCAACAGGGAAGGCAGATTCACTTAACAACCAGGTTGCTAACCCATCAACTGCAGTGATTCACTTAACAACTGTGGCAAGAAAAGTTGTAAAATGGGACAAAACTCAAATAACAAATGTCTCACTTAACAACATAAATTTTGGGCTCAATTGTGACCACAAGTAAAGGACTACCTGTATTGACCTGCATAGTTTTGGATTTCTAGTCTGGTATGCTTTGGCGGTGGGGAGCAGGGCAGTGTCTGACATTTATGTCGTTTATGATGAGGCTGGATTAAAACCAAAGGACTTTGTAGCAACTGACATGACCAAAAATGAAGAGAAAATGTGTATTTTCTCTCTCTCTCTTTCTCTCCCTCCCTCCCTCCATCTCTCCCCTCCCTCCCTTCCCCTCCCTCTCTCTCTCTCACACACACCCCATTGTATCTTAGAATCATGAACCAAGACAAATTTCAGATGGTAGAACAGAAATATCAAGATCAACCATTAACATTAACCTGAAGGCGGCAGTGGTGCGCCCCCTCCTCAAGAAGCCTTCCCTGGACCCAGCTATTTTAAACAACTATCGTCCAGTCTCCAACCTTCCCTTTGTGGCAAAGGTTGTTGAGAGTGTGGTGGCACGTCAGCTCCCCCAGTACCTGGAGGAAGCTACTTACCTCGATCCGTCCCAATCGGGCTTCAGGCCTGGACATAGCACTGAGACGGCATTGGTCGCGTTGGTCGATGATCTCTGGAGGGCTCGTGACAGAGGGTTCTCCTCTGTCCTGGTCCTATTAGACCTCTCGGCGGCTTTCGATACTATCGACCATAGTATCTTGTTGCGACAGTTGGAGGGGTTGGGGATTGGTGGAACCGTCCTTCGATGGTTCTCCTCCTTCCTCTCCGACCGTTCGCAATTTGTGTTGGGGGGGAGAGGTCCATCTCTAGGCCCCTGCTTTGTGGGGTGCCTCAGGGGTCGGTCCTCTCTCCCCTCTTGTTCAACATTTATATGAAGCCGCTGGGCGAGATCATCCATGGTCTTGGAGTGAGGTGTCATCTATATGCAGATGACACCCAGTTGTACATCTCTACTCCAGACCACCCCAACGATGCTGTGGGGACTATGTCCAGGTGCTTGGAGGCCGTGCAGGGATTGGATAGGCGGGAACAGGCTTCGGCTCAACCCATAGCCAGCTGACACCTTCGCTGGCTATCGGGGGGGAAGTTCTGCCCCCCGCAGAGAGGGCTCGCAACCTGGGTGTCCTCCTGGATGTACGGCTGTCACTTGAACATCACATCGCGGCTGTCTCCAGGGGGGCGTTTCATCAGATCCGTCGGATCTACCGGTTGCGGCCCTTCCTGGATCGGGACGCCTTGCGCACGGTCACTCAGGCCCTTGTCACCTCTCGCCTGGACTATTGTAATGCCCTCTACATGGGGCTCCCCACGGGGAGCATCCGGAGACTCCAGCTGGTGCAAAATGCAGCCGCGCGGGTGATTATGGGGGCGTCGTGTAGCGCCCATGTGACGCCTCTCCTGCGCGAGCTGCATTGGCTGCCTGGTGGCTCTCCGGGTTCGCTTTAAGGTTCTAGTTTTGACCTTTAGGGCGACCCATGGCATGGGACCAGGTTACCTCCAGGACCGCATTCTGCCAGTGATCTCCAACAGGCCGGTGCGTTCCCACAGAGAGGGTCTGCTCAGGGTGCCATCGGCCGCTATGTGTCGTCTGGCGGCGCCGAGGGGTAGGGCCTTCTCTATGGGTGCCCCCGCCCTCTGGAATACTCTGCCACCGGAGCTCCGTACCGGCACGGACCTGAGGGCCTTCAGGCGCGCGTTGAAGACCTGGCTCTTTGAGCAGGCCGGCCTGGGCTGAGATAATGGTTTTAATTTGGTCTCCATAGCATTTAATTTTAAATTGGGGTTTTAAGGGGGGGGGGGCGGGGTCTTTTTAGTCTCATTTATCAGCCGATTAATTTAATACTTTTTTAATTTTTGTATATTTGTGGGTTTTAGATGGGCTGTACACTGCCCTGAGTCCCCTGGGAGAAGGGCGGTATATAAATTTAAATATTAAATTAAATTAAATTAAATTTCAGAAGTCAATACTGTGGCCTACAGTAGATCATTTCAATCAAAAGAGCTTCTACTGTGGGCAAGAAAATCCTGGAAGAAGTTATAAGGTGCCAAAAACAGTACTTACATCAACTAAAATAAAAGAAGGTTCCCATTTTGAGTCCAATAAAAACCAATCAAATAATACTGATCCATGTCCATGCTCCAACCTCAGATGCAAAGGAATTGGAAGATAAATAGTCCAGTTATGATATTCAACACCTTGTTAGACCTGAATGCTAAAGTTGGAAGTAAAATAGAATATGGAATAATGAAAAATATTGGCCTTCACCTTCCAAACAAAGCAGGAGAAAGAGACAAATACATTTCTACCAAGGAAACTATAGTATGTTCATCCAACAACCATGCATGAATGACTCCATGCATGGTCATGGCCAGATGGACCATACCAAAGTCAGATTGTCTATACCAGGGGTCACCAACCTTTTGGACCTCAGGGACCACCAAACTCCTAATTTTAGACCCCAGGGACCACTAACCGGTTCTGTGGGTATGGCCTAATTTGTGGGTGTGACTTGGTGATCATGTGACTGGCTGGGCATGGCTTGTATGTAAATATTATAAATATTTACATAAATATTGATTTTTTTATAAAAAAAGAGTAACTTTTACCCAAAATCAGGCAAAGCAGGCAGGCAGATTGAGTTGCTCACAGAATCACAGATTCATTCAGAAATCTATCTATCTGCCATTGGCTAGCTCAGTCTGTCACAAAAAATTTGCTTGCAAGCAAACTCACAAAATTTGCTAGCAAGCAAACTCACAAAATTAACTCACAACATACGATGTATGTAAACATTGAAATTTTTATAAAAAAGCAACTTTTACCCAAAATCAGGCAAAGCAGGCAGATTGAGTTGCTCACAGAATCATTCAGTGATCTATCTATCTGCCATCGGCTAGCTCAGTCTCTCAAATTTGCTTGCTGTGAGTCTGCACTGAATTTGCTTGCAAGCAAACCTTCAGTCCTAAGGGACATTCGGCTGTGCTCAAAAGCAGAGCCAAAGATCTAAAGACTAGCTAGAAAGCAAGAAATCCAACCATTTCCTGCATCCTAGCTGATCTAAATCTCCCAGTGCAGCAGAACAGATGATGGTCGGAAAAAGGAAAAATAGAAATTTAGCAGGCAAGTTTACCGGGTAAGGAGTGAGTGGGCAGGGAGGGTTCCTGCGGGCCATGTGGGCTGAGCAGCCTTGTGTTTCCACGCAGCCTGGATTAATTGCTTTGGAGGAGTGCTCTGGGGGTGAGATTTCTCTGCGGCCCACCAAAATTTTCTCATGGCCCACCAGTTGGCGACCACTGGTCTATACACTCTGCAGGCAACAATGGAGAAGTTCTATTCTCCCAAAGCTGCCTGCAGTTCAGATCATGAACTTGCAAAATTACAACTTAACTAAGGAAAACAAATACAATCATCAACATCTGACCTCAGCAATATTCCACATGATTGTGCAGTGAAAATAAAGATAGATTTAATGGATTAGATTTGACAAATAGAGTGCCTGAAGAACTCCAAAGAGTGTATAACATCATTAAAGATGAAGCAAACAAAAATGTCCAGAAATGCAAGAAGCCAAAGGCAGCTAAATGATCCTCTGCTGTTATACTGAAAATAGCTGAAGAAAAGCAGAAAGCAAAAGGCAGTAAAAAGAGGGCGACTGGCCTAACTGAATGCTGAGTTATGGAGAAGGTCCAGAAGAGACAGAAATAAGCACTGCAAAGAACTGCTTGTTTTGTTGTGCTCTGCCCAGAATCACTTGCTTGTGGGATGAGAAGGAGGGAGGGAGAAGGGAGGAAGGAACAAAGGAAGAAATTGAAAATAACAAACAAACAGGAATAACAAAAGACTGATTTAAGAAAATTGCAGACATCAAGGGAAGTTTTTATTTTTCAAAGTTACGTAATGATAAAAGAGGCAAAAATCTGCCAGAGAAAATTTTATCACTAAATTGGAGCCAGGCATTCTAGACAATGAAATTAAATGGGGCCTGGGATATATTGTTACAGACAAAGTTGCAGGAGATGATCAAATTTGAATTAAACTGTTTAGAATTCTAAAAAATATGATGTAATTAAAGTGCTACATGTGGTTTGGAAAACATAGCACAGTCTGGAAAAGATTTGTTTCAGGATCAAAAAAGGATGGTGTTAAAAGAATGGTCAACTTATTGAACTAATTGAACTGATCTGATGCTAGTAAAATGATGCTCAAGATTGTGTTGTCCAGATTTCAACAAAACGTGGAAACAGAATGGCCAGATATACAAGCTAGACTCAAAAGAGCAGAGACACTTGAGATCAAATTTCTAATATTCAATGAAGAACATAAAAAGGCAACAGAGTTTAAAAAATACTTGCATTTCTGATGATATAAAGACTTTGGCTTTATTCACAATTGTGGACAGCTTTTAAAAATATGGGTGTACCAGACCACCTCCTTGGCCTATTGAATAAATTTTGAAGAACCAAGAGTTAGAATAGAATATGCAGCAACTGAATAATTCAAAATTGGAAAGGGAGAATATCAGGCTTGTATATTATTACCTAATTTATTTAAATAAATAAATAAATAAATAAATAAATAAATAAATAAATAAATAAATAAATAAATAAATAAATAAATAAATATATCATGAGAAATATTGAATAAGGAGAAGTAGAGATTGCTGGGATAAAGGTCAACGTTCTCAGATAATACTGATGATACTATTTTGTCAGACTCTAAAAACCAAGACAGACACATGGAATTACTTCTGAAAAATATCCTTTATAGTTCCTTACCTATAAACAGAAATCTTGCCAAACTAAAGCAATTACTTGCCTTGTTAAACATACTCTCTGACCATTGCTAAAGAAAAGGATCTTCTTATTCCAAACCAAACTATCTAAATTTTGCTGTCCCTTGGTCCTCTGGAATGCAGCCCCTCCCTCCTGGGAATCTGGTCTACTTTCCCCCTCATTGGCTGGTAGTAAGAAAAGGGAATCCCTTTTTGGGTAGGTGATAAAAGAATGAAAAAAAAAACCCTGATCTTTTGCTCTGCAGCAGCGGTCCCCAACTTTTCTGGCTTTGCGGAGTGGCAAGGGAAGGCAAAAGGTGACAGTTCTGTGCAAGTGATGGGCGAGCATGGGGGCCCATGCAGCTCCATTTGTGTGAGCAGTGGTCACTTGCACCAACTGCTCACACAAATGGAGCTGCACCCATGCTTGCTTACTGCTTATGCAAGTGGAACTGTGCTTGCAAGTGTGCTCGACCATCACTTCTATGGCCCACTTCCAAATGGGGCGTGGCCCAGTATGGGGTCATGGCCTGGGGATTGGGGACCCCTGTTCTACAGTAATGCCCATCCCTCAAATTAAGATTATGTCAATAATCTTAATATTTAAAATTATTATAACATCTACGCTATTTACATTGGTGGGGTACCAGCCCAATGTCAATAGACAAAACAGAAGCTGAAGTAAGTTTTATCTTCTTAGACTGAACAATTTAGAGGGTGGTTGATGATGACTGTAGCCATAAAATCAATAGATACCCGCTATTGGAGAGGAAGACTATGATAGAGGTAAACAAGATATCGAAGAACGGAGACTTCATACTGATAAATAACATTGCTATTGTCATGGTGGTAGATTTCCCAGTTGTAATGTAATCCTGTGAAAACCAGACACAAAGGCTGAATGAAGACAAATCCTCAGAATTGTGAGGCTGGGAAAATTTCTGAGAATACCTTGGACAGGATGAAGAACAGGTGAAATAAAACCAGATAGCTCCCAGGAAGCATTAATGATGAAACTATAGCTCAGATATTGTAGCAGAAGGAGTGGCAGAGCCTGGAGGGAGGTTCAAAAGTGGGATCAGCCCAAAGTCTCTATGTAGTCACGAATGTACTAAGTCCAACCTTCTGTGAATTCCTTTGACCCTAATCTGACTTCTAGAAGATGCTAAACACTAGTTGAGAATATTCCTGTGCATAGGCTTGAACAATAAACCTGTTTAATTGAAACTTCATGTGTGGCCCTGGTCTTTTGTGCCTGACAGATATTTTGGAAATATAACAAAAAGGAAAGAATCGTTGGAGGAAGTTCTGATACATGGAAAAATTGAAGGCCATCAAAGAGGAGGCCAGCAGAAGACAAGATCTGTGTGTACACTGTCTCTCTGTGTAAATATTATTACTGATGGCACAAGAAGAAACTTCAAGAGCACATCGCCCCCGCCCCCCACATAAAACTATTCCTAACAGACAGTCCTCATGCAGTGAAGTTCATCAAGCCATGAAGACTCAGAAGTGATGGAATAGCTTAAAAAGTGTGCAGAACCTGATTTTTGGCCATACAGCAACTAAAAATTGTGGCAGAAGTCTCAAATTTTCAGCTCAGGGAGCAGCACATGGTCCTCCAATAGTCTGTGACCTGTGGAAGACCAAATATGACTGAGAGGAGAGTGATCTGTAGGGCTTGCTGGAACCTAAGGAACATCCTGCCACTGTAGGATGATCTTGTCCTTCCTATGTTTGTCCTTCCTATGTATATTTATATCAACCCTTCATGGCCCTGGAGGGTTCAATCAGCTGAAATAATTAGAAAAGGAGCAGTACTGTTAACTTGGAAGAATCAAACCTGATAGGGCTACATGTATTTTCAGCCAAATGATCAAGATGAAGCTCTCAGATCAACACATGAAGTGGATGGACAGGAAGAAACTCCTATTTCAGATGCTACTATGAAGGCCTACAAGCTGTTATATTTCAGGATATTTTCATCTCTAATTCTGGAACACCAAGAGAGGCAGCCTGCAGGATGAGTGAGAGAAAGATTGCAGCCCAGATATACGACCTTCTTGATTTCCTCTTTGCATTCTGGCCACCTCTCTGCAAGGATGGTGAAGGACACAGCCAAGTCTTTTCTGCTAAAGAAAGGAAAGAAGACAGAGGATGATCTCTCTGCCAGTCAAGGAAAGAGAAAGGAAGGAAAGGCAAAGAGGAAAAATGAAGGATAGAAAGATCTCCCTGCTCAGCTAAGGCAGATCTTAATGGTTGATAATAGTCCAGAGCAGAGGTGGTATTCAGCAGGTTCTGACCAGTCTGGAGAACTGGTAGCAGAAATTTTGAGTAGTCCGGAGAACCGGCAAATACCATCTCTGACTGGCCCTGCCCCCATCTATTCTCCACCTTCCAAGTCCCAACTGATTGGCTGGGTCTCCTTTTGTTGCCCTGCATAGGAGAATGGAGATGGAAAGCAGGTTAGTGGGGTGGGGAGGTAATGGGATTTTGCAGTAACCTTCCCCCAAGACTGGGGAGGGAATGTAGATTTTACAGTATCCTTTCCCCTGCCACGCCCACCAAGCCAAGCTATGCCCATCAAGCCACACCCACAGAACCGGCAGTAAAAAAAATTGAATCCCACCACTGGTCTAGAGTTTCTAGACAGCTAGATATGTTCCTGAAAACACATTAGATATCAACCAGTTGATAAAATCAGATATATAAACATATCTAAAGGTTTCAGACATTGTGATCATTTGGGTTTGGACCCCTATTCTAAATTATAATAAGGGCATAAGTGGAGGAGAACTTGAATGAATTGGTTTTGAGTGTTGTAGCCACAAATCCCATAAAATCTGTATTACAACCCCTGCAATGTAAAAAGCCCATTATTCAGAATGTTACGATTTATCCAAAATGGCCACATACTGTATAAAGCGTTTTGCTGTTTCTTTATAGTCATTCTTGAATGCTGTTATAAGCTTTCAACTGACTGATGAACAACTCTTCCAAAGATACTTTATTTCCAAAATGTAGGTTTAGATATTTCGGAAAAGCTGATGAGCCGTAGCGCAACTCTCATCCCATCAACTGCATGCTGCATAATAGACCTATTTACTATAAGATATTGATTCTATCTTAGGTAATGCTTTACTTTTTATGTTAATTGGCACAACAAAATTCAACAAAATTGAAGCTGCGAAAATATGGGGTTCTACACAATTTGTGATGTTGACTCAAGATACGTCTGCCTGCTGGTTAATAGGGCTAAGCAGCCTCCTTCTGTTCTTTGACCCAGCTTCTCTAAATGGCACATGAGAATGATCTTGGGAGATAGGAAGCCCCTTTAGTGGTAATTGGATACTCCTTACACGCTATTTGCCTAAAAATGGGGAAAAAATGTCATTGTGATTTATGGCTTTGATGGCTTGGCGGTTAAGGGTGCTGAGCTTGTCAGCTGATGACAGCCTGGGTTTGAGACCTAAGCGCAATGTGATGGGGTGAGCTCCTGTTTTTGCTCCAGCTCCTGCCCACCTAGCAGCATTCAAATGCAAGTAGATAAATAGGTACTACTTCATTGGGAAGGTAACAGTGTTCTATGCACCTTGGTGTATAGTCATGCCGGTCAAATGTCTTCAGACAATGTTGGCTTCCTCAACTAGGAAACAGAGATGAGCCCCTCCTGCTAGAGTCAGGCAAAGCTGGACAGGGGAAATATTACCTTTACCTTTAGGATTGATTTCAGAGTCATGTTTTAACTTAAATAGACAGATTAAAATATAATTATACAGGTAGCCTTCAACTTACAACCACAATGGAGCCCACCATTTCTGTTGCTATGAAAGACATTTGTTAAGTAAATTTTGCCCCATTCTATGGCCTTTTTTGCCACAGTTGCTAAGTGAATCACTGTGGGTACTAAGTTAGTAACAAGATTGTTAAGTGAATCCAGCTTCCCCATTGACTTTGCTGGTCAGAAGTTTGCAAAATGGGATCACATGACCCCAGATGTGATGACCCGAAGGGGCGTGGCACAAAAGCAACAAAATCACAAAAGTAGGTAAAGTCCCTTTAATTCCTCCAATTTGGCCTCCAATGTCCAGTTATCTTCGGCTGGAGAAAAAACTCTCCCAAGAACAGTTTTTAAAGGGAAAAAATTCAGTCCAAACCCAAAGTACATTTAGATTATAAATAAAAACCAACATAAACCACGCTGCAGCAATTAATGGGACAGTACATGATAAGGAATTGAAGACTTTAAAAGATAACGAAACACACACAGTTGGGAGGACGCCAGAACCCAGGTAAGACTTGACAAACAAAGATAATTCACACTTTGCTTCCAGTTAGGTGCTGTGCGCAAACACCCTTTTAAAATCCTGTTTCTCAGCTGCAGCTAATGAAGGGAATCAGGGCCTTTTTCTCCCCTGTAACCCACGTTGCTCCCTTATCCATTCCTCTGTGCGTGCCCTAGGATGAAGAGTGGGTGGGCCTGGGTCTTCCTCTGAATGCCCAGCCGGACTTTGCCCTTCCCCAGTTTCCTCCATAGTCACCGGAGCCATATTCCCACTCCCTGTCAGTTGTTCGACCTCCTCCTTGGAATCAGATTCCAACAGGGGCATGACACCAGGACACTGCAATGGTCATAAATATGAATCCATTGCCAAGCATCTGAATTTTGATCATGTGACCATGAGAAGTTGCAATGGTCATAGGTATGAAAAATGGTCACAAGTCACTTTTTTTCCAGTGTCGTTATAACTTTGAATGGTCACTAAATGAACTGTGGTAAGTTGAGTATTACCTGTACTTATAACTGCTATGTAGAATAGCAGAAGCCACTCTTTTATATTTTTCTTTTTTCCTACCCTTTTTCTTATTGTACTTTTAGCTTTTCTTTCTTTTCTCCTTCCTGTTCAATGTTCTCTGTTTATTTTAGTTTGCATTAGTACTTACTATTGCTGTTAAAGCTTTCAGTAAAAATTATATTAAAAAAGAGCATAGGGTAAGTGCCTTACTGGCTAAAACAGGTAAATCCACAAAGCCTTTAAAACTGAATCATAGTTTAACACTCCTCAGGGGTGCTATTGCATCAGCTTGTTACAGAAGAGAACTGGGGGAAGCAGAGTGAAAACTTGTGTTTCCTTTATGTGCAGTCAACAACTGGGCTTTATCTTTTGCACAAAGCAGATCTCTTGCTGTATAAATGATTTCTGCAACAGAGAAGTTATTACACCAAGAGAGACATCAGAGGAAATCACTTTATCAAAAATCAGTGGTAAGCACATGACCCCCCCAGTTATGTGCAAAGCAAATAAATAATCCAGTGGGTAGGGAAAGTGAACAGACCTTAAAGAGGAAGAAGAACCCACGACAAGAGTTAATAGAAGCTTAACAGAATAATAGAGTGGGAAGGGTTCTTGGAGGTCTTCTAGTCCAGCCCCATGCTCAGGAAGAAAACCCCATACCAGTGATGGCTAACCTTTTGGTTGTTGTGTGTCAAAAGTGCACGCATGCGTGCGCACACGTGCCTACACCCATAATGCAATGTGCACATGACGAGGGGTGGGATTCAAATTTTTAACAACTGTTTGTGGGCATGGCTTAGGTGGTGGGTGTGGCTTGGTGATCATATGACTGGGTGGACATGGCTTGGTGGTCATGTGACTGGGTGGACATGGCTTGGTGGTCATGTTATTGGCTGGGCGTGGCCAACTCAATATCACTCACATCGAGGCACACATCTCCTCGCCTGGCCTCTGATGACTGTGGGGATGCTGCAACAGTTGTAAGTGTGAAAAATGGTCATAAGTCACTTTTTTCAGTGCCATTATAACTTTGAATGGTTACTCCACACAAGCAAAGTACCAGCAAAGGAAGGAAAAAAAAACTCCAGAGAAGTTCCCGAAACAAGAAGTCTCGTCCTGCCAAGAATGTAATAAGAGTTAACAGAGAGGCAGTTTCTGTAAGCAACACCAGAATGTTTCCTTCCTGCCTTCCTTACAGGATTAGGCCAGTAATTTCTTCTAACAACCAGTTCTCTGAACTGCTTAGAATGTTAACAACTGGTTCTAGCAAATAGGTGCGAACTGGTAGAACCCCTACACATGACCCCCTCTGTGCTTGCCCATGTGGCCTCCCAGGGTGTGCCCCGCCCCCTGTGCATGCGGAGCAGATACCCGACAATCAGCTGGCTGGCGGGGGGCATGAACACACGTGCAGTGGATCAGTTCCAGGCGCGTATGCCATAGGTTCGCCATCACAGCCCCATACCATTTCAGACAAGTGGCTGTCCAATCCCTTCTAAAAAACTTCCAGTATTGGAGCATTCACATTCTGGAGGCAACTTGTTCCACTGATTAATTGTTCTGTCAGGAAATTTCTCCTTAGTTCTAGGTTGCTTTTCTTCTTGATTAATTTATTTTATTTTTTCTCCTTGATTATTAACCCATTGCTTCTTGTCCTGCCTTCAGGTGCTTTGACTCCCTGTTCTTTGGGGCAATCCCTGAGATATTGGAACACTGCTATCATGTCACCCCTAATCCTTCTTTTCATCAGACTAGGCATACCCAATTCCTGCAACCATCCCTTATATGTTTTAGCCTCGAATCCCCTAATCATCTTTGTTGCTCTTCTCTGCACTTTTTTTAGAGTCTCAACAGGTGTAAATAAAGAGAGTTTTTTTCTTTGCAAGGAATCTGTTTCTTGCTTCTGTGGAAACTGATAAAGATAAAAAAGTGAACAAACATATCCCTACTTAACTGGCATTAGAGATGATCAGAGGATAAATGGTAGGAAGGTGGGCAGGAAGTTCCCTTGTCAAAAAGGACCAATTTGCAATTCAGAGGTTTTATTAATTTATTTCATCTCTGGATCAAATCTTAAACTGCCAGAATGAGACCACCTTTTTGGTTTTATCATTGGCCAGAAACAAATCAACTTCAGATACATGTTACTGGTAGTAATTGACAGACCAACAAATGGCCTGGGCTCTGCATCTCCTCACATTCACACTGCATGTTGTTAAAGGTAAAGGTTCCTCTCGCACATATGTGCTAGTTGTTTCTGGCTCTACGGGACGGTGTTCATCTCCATTACAAAGCCAAAGAGCCAACGATGTGTCTCTATGGTCATGTGGCTGGCATGACAAAATGCTAAAGGTACACAGAACGCTGTTACCTTCCCACCAAAGGTGGTCCCTATTTTTCTACTTGCATTTTTACGTGCTTTCGAATTGCTAGATTGGCAGAAGCTGGGACAAGAATGGGAACTCAGTCAGTTACGCGGCGCTAGGGATTCAAACCACCCAACTGCCAACCTTTCTCATCGACAAGCTCAGCAGTGAGCCACTGCCTCTCTTCATGTTGTTATCTGCCAACAAACTCCACTTGAACATGTTGGTCTTACCCTTAGGCACTCCCATCCTCAACCTGAAGTAACGTAGGGGAGATCAAATCCCTCAGCCATGTTCTCTTCTGGGATTATTTCTTGTTCTGTAGTTTCTCTTTCTGTAATTTTCTGTAATAATTCTTTAATAATTTAATAATTGTAATTCTGTAATAATTTTTCTGTAATTCTGTAATTTTCATTTCAATGAGGTGTCTGTACGGTTGTGTGCAGAGCAGATCTCAGCCAACTGTTCCCAAAGCAACACTTCCATTTAGACTCCTCTTCTCTTGAGGATCTTCACCATTTTCCTTCAAAGTCTGGTAATTCTTCAAGATCAGATATGGCACTTTGCTTCCCCAAGACAGAAATGCAAAGAAATCCCTGTAACAGAAAGATGAAATGTATCCATTTCATGTATTCATAACCATGCTTATACAGGTGTATTATCTTATAATTGCTTGACAAAATAAAATAAATAAAAATAAATAAATAAATAAAAAGCAAGGCCTGGGTTTTGAAAACACAACTAACTTCAGAAGGTAAAGCCACTTATTTCCCTTCAATTGTTGGATTTGATTTTGTCTTGAGACCGAGTCTGACAGGGTCCCTTGAAGTATCAGAATGGCTGTGGTTGGCAAAACACAACAACAACAACAACAACAATCTTTTGCTTATCACAGTTAAGCTGTTGCTCCATAAGTCAGTAAATGACATGAGGCCTATAATAGAAAGATCCTTTTCAATCATGGTTCCCTATTTTTGAAAATTGTTTGTAAGATAACACATAGAATATAGAATAATAGGTTGTTTGGTACCCATGTGAGCATCTTTGCAACACCGGATGAAGATTTTAATTTTTGTATTGTACTGTATTGCATTGCATCACATTGCATCATTTTATTTTTTATTTTATTTTATTTTATTATTTTATGAAAACTTTGAGAAGATACTGATCACTGTTTAGCGATTATCTCTATTGCAAGTTTATCTGCAGCCTTTATTAATATCAGTATTCTTCTGTGATGCTGCTGATTTTTATTGTTTTACATCACTGTGATTTCTTTATTGCACATTTTTAGCAGACACGCCACTCTGAGCAGGAAACTGTGGTTGATGGACCATTTTGGAAGAAAATAAGTAAACAAATAAATATCTGGGTATCCTTGACTGGTGGTGAGAACTTAACAGCATTTATATGAGAGACACCAGATACTTTTGGGGGAAAAAATCCATCATAAAGAAAAAATTTCCAGCTTGGGGTGGACTCTCTGTAGTGTGCAGAACGGTTATAGAAGATAGTATCACATGAAAATCTGCAGGTAGTGATCTTGATTGTGTCATTGAGGATTAAAAGTTCACCTGGAAATTAGTCGAAATGTCATCATTGGCACTGAAAAATGGCTGCTAATTCCAGGGGGATTGGAAGTGGTCTCTTCAAATGTCTCCTGCACAAAGAATGAATAGCTTATCATAAACTCTGCATGCGTAAGACAGATAATCATGTCTTGTAGACGGTGATTGAAAATGAAGCCAGGTGTTAGGTATGCAGCCTTAGAATGTTTAAACTAACAAAATCTTATCAAAGATTGTATCGGGTACTGAAACTCTTTCACAGACTCCTTTTCCTCTTATTTAAAACATGTCTATATTCTTGGGTGCTTCACCCATCGGGGAATGTAAGGAGTTCTTTCCCTGGCTCCTTACACACTGTAGAGGCAGGGGTGGGATTCTACCAGTTCACACCTATTTGCTAGAACCAGTTGTTAACATTCTAAGCAGTTCAGAGAACTGGTTGTTAGAAGAAATTACTGGCCTAATCCTGTAAGGAAGGCAGGAAGGAAACATTCTGGTGTCGCTTACAGAAACTGCCTCTCCATTAACCCTTATTACATTCTTGGCAGGGCTAGATTTCCTGTCTCTGGAACTTCTCTGGAGTTTTTTTCTCTCTCCTTTGCTGGTACTTTGCTTGTGTGGAGTGACCATTCAAAGTTACAATAGCACTGAAAAAAGCGATTAATGACCATTTTTCACACTTAAGACAGTTGCAGCATCCCCACAGTCATGAGAGGCCAGGCGAGTAGATGTGTGCCTTGATGTGAGTGATTTTGAGTTGGCCACGCCTAGCCAATAACATGACCACCAAGCCACGCCCACCACCTAATCCATGCCCACTGAACCAGTTGTTAAAAAATTTGAATCCTACCCCTGTGTAGAGGTCATGCAACATCGTCAGCAATGGTGCTCTAGTTTTAGCTAGCTAAATATTATAGATAAATGATGATAGACAGACAGACGGACAGAAATAGAGATAGAGAGAAAGACGATGAATAGTCGATGGATCTAATTTTGTGTAGCCTATGAAAGAGAAAGATTAGTGGGGACATGATACCAGTACTTGGAGAGCTATTACAGAGAAGCGGGGATTGACTTGTTCTGCAAAGCATTTGAGGGCAAGCTAAGAAATAATGGGTGGAAGATTGTAAAGGAGACATCCAATCTAGAAGTAGGGAGAAGCTTTCTGAGAGTGGGAACTATTAATCAACGGAATAGCTTACCAGCTATACTGGACTTAATTCTTATTAACAAGGATGAAATGACAGAAGGAGGGTTGACGATGCAGAAGAGTGACCATGTCATACTGGAATTCAACATAATGCAGACACAAATAATTAAATAAAGTCTAACTACGGTCTTAGATTTTGAGATGACTTCAGCAAACAAAGAGAGAGTTTAGGAAAGTTTCCATGAATGGAAATTCTAGAAAAGAAAACAACTCAGGATGCTTGAGAAACTCAGAAAAATGAGATTACAAAAGTCCAATTTAACAACATACCACAGAGAAAGAAAAACAAGAGACCTCAGATAAAGGTTGCAGTTTTTCAGTACTTGATGGGCTATTACAGGGAAGAGAGGGGCAAGCTATTCTCCAAACTATCTGAAGGGACAGGAAATAACAGGTAGAGATCATTAAAGAGAGATCCAACCTAGAACAAAGGAGAAATTTCCTGAGAGTGTCTATGGAGAATCTCAGTCATCCAGGTCATGGTTGTCCCAAAGGTGCCTTTTCTCCCCTTTCAACTGAACCATCTATGGAGGCCATCTAGGTCAAATTGAACAGCCCTCTCTCAACAGAGGAGGAGGGAGAACTTCTGAGCAGTTTCTTTATTGTTGTTTGCCTACCATCTATCTCCAATCTACATACAACACAGTCCTTTTCAACAGTTCCAAGAAGGCTCCACATCAATTTGCACCACTCAGATGACCCTGATGACACAGATAAACCTCCAGGTGACCTTAATGACCAGCTAAAAGAAGGCAAATGACCAGCTGTCTGCAAGGAATATCAATCCTTCCATTCCCTACCATCCAGTCAGAGCTAAAGAAGCTTCTTGGATGAGAAATGAAATGTCTTCAAACAAAAACCAGGAAGTCCAGTTGCCTTTTGAAGGGGAAAAAAAAAAAAGCACCTATGGGACTTCCTGAGAGTGAGAACATTAAATCAATGGAACAGAAGAGAGCAGACAGCCATTTGTCTGGAATGGTACAGGATCTCCTGCCATGAACCAGTGGTTGGACTAAAAGACCTCCAAGGTCCCTTTCAACCCTATTATTCTATGTTCTATGTCCGCGCTGGCTAATCTTTTTGGCACCAAGCATGCTGGAAACTGGAAGAGCAGCTACCTGTGCACATGGGAGAGCATCGGAAATTGGAAGCTAGCCTTAGCTTCCCGGCATGCACATGCACAACTGGTCTTCCGGTTTCTAACGTGTATGCATGTGCAAAGACCAGCTGCCTGGCACACACATGTGCTTCAGGGAGCTGCTCTTCTGGTTTCTGGTACTCCCATGTGCGCAAAGACCATCTGGCTGGCTGGCGTTCATGCACATACGAAGACCAGCTGGCCGGTGTGCGCATGCATGCATGCCAGGGGAGATGATCTTACGGTTTCCGGCACTCCCGCATGCATGAAGACCAACTCGGAAGAGCAACGAGTGATGACTGATATGCCAGAGAAACGGCTCTGCATGCTACTTCCAGCATGTGTGGCATTGGTTTGCCATCACGGTTCTAGGTGCTAAGAACCTGAGAATGGAGTTACTTCTGAGTAATTTCTTTATTGTTGTTTGCCTATAGATAAAATCTTGCCAGCCTAAAGAAACTATTGTGGTGGAACCAGGGGTAGGATTCTACAGGTTTGCACCTATTCGCTAGAACCAGTTGTTAACATTCTAAGCAGTTCGGAGAACCGGTTGTTAGAAGAAATTACAGGCCTAATCCTGTAAGGAGGCAGGAAGGAAACATTCTGGTGTTGCTCACAGAAACTGCCTCTCTGTTAACTCTTATTACATTCTTGGCAGGACGAGACTTCTTGTCTCGGGAACTTCTCTGGAGTTTTTTTTTCCTTCCTTTGCTGGTACTTTGCTTGTGTGGAGTGACCATTCAAAGTTACAATGGCACTGAAAAAAGTGACTTATGACCATTTTTCACACTTACGACAGTTGCAGCACCCCCACAGTCATGAGAGGCCAGGCGAGGAGATGCGTGCCTCGATGTGAGTGATATTGAGTTGGCCACGCCCAGCCAATAACATGACCACCAAGCCATGTCCACCCAGTCACATGACCAGCAAGCCACGCCCACCACCTAAACCACACCCACAGAACCGGTTGTTAAAAATTTGAATCCCACCCAGTGTGGAACTACTGCCTGAAGGGAGAGAGCCCCACCAGTGGGAGTAAAGAGACATCCCAGCTTCAAATTCATTCAAGGGAAGAAATGTCTGAGGTATAGGATAGGATAGGATAGGATAGAATACTTTATTCTAGTGCCAAGTGTTGTTGGACACACAAGGAATTTGTCTTGGTGTAAATACTCTCAGTATACATAAAGAAAAGATACATTCGTTAAGAATCAAGAATCATAACATACAACACTTAATGATAGGGTGCAATCAACAATCAAATCATAGTAGGAAACAGTCAATATAAATTGTAAGGATACAAGGGACAAAGTTACAGTCCTACAATCACAAGTGGGAGGGGATGGGTGATAAGGTGTGATGAGGTTACAGCCTTAGGTCTATATCTGCCATTTCCCAAAGGAAGGTAGATCATCTGACAAGATTCTCCTAATATAGATGATCAGCAATAAAATATCTGCTTGGGCCAATGAACAGTTCCAGTTGATTGCACTTGACAATTATCTGCAAAACTTATAGACATTCTGCTGAATTTCTAGGAAGTGTCTTTCCTTGCTCTCTCAGACATTCTAAGCTAAACAGTCTCTTTGTCTTTTGGAAAGAAATCCTCCCTCCTGCAATTGGAAGCTACATTTCATCAAATCTGTAGACATAATAATTGTGTTTTGCTTAACCTGGATTGGTCCACATTTGATATACATTTTTTATCAGGCTTCAATGAACATCTGATAAAAAGATTAGACTGGAAAGCCAAAGAAACATTCCAGAAGAACCATTTCAGTATGATTGCTAAGAAAACCACAGATGCTTATGAAGTTTCAGGAAGCCAACCTCAGGTTAAAGATGCTCAGGTTTAGCATTACTGAGATCAGAAAAGGATTTAAGAGCCAGGGACAGCTATGGGATGTTGCTGTAGAGAAGCCTGGAGGCTGTGCGGAACTGGATGGGCGGGAACAGGCTTCGACTCAACCCTTCCAAGACTGAGTGGCTGTGGTTTCCGGCGGCCCGATATAGTCAGCTGACTCCGTCGCTGGCTATTGGGGATGAGATCTTGACCCCCACAGAAGGGGCTCGCAATCTTGGTGTCCTCCTGGATGTACGGCTGTCTTTGGAAGATCATATTACGGCCGTCTCCAGGGGGGCTTTTTATCAGGTTCGCCTGATACGCCAGATGCGGCCCTTTCTTGATTGGGACGCCTTACGCACGGTCACCCATGCCCTGGTCACCTCCCGCCTGGACTACTGTAATGCCCTCTACATGGGGCTCCCTGCAGGGAGCACCCGGAGGCTCCAACTGGTGCAAAATGCAGCCACGCGGGTGGTTATGGAGGGTATCAAGATATTCCCATGTGACGCCTCTCCTGCGCGAGCTGCATTGGTTACCGGTAGCCTTCCGGGTTCGCTTTAAAGTATTAGTTTTGGCCTTTAAAGCGCTCCATGGCATCAGACCAGGATATTTACAAGACCGCATTCTGCCAGTAGTCTCCCACCGATCGGTGCGCTCCCACAGAGAGTCCCGAGGGCATCTATGTGCCGCCTAGTGACCCCAAGGAATAGGGCCTTCTCTGTGGGGGCACCTACCCTTTGGAATGGGCTGCCCCCGGGGCTACGGACAACCACTGACCTGAGGGCATTCAGACGTGATCTGAAAACCTGGCTCTTTGAGCAGGCCGGCCTGAGCTGACTTCAAATGGGATTTTAAATAAGGGGTTTTAGAATTGATTGGTTGGGGTATGAAAATTTTAGCTTATTTTTAATCGGGGGTTTTAAATTTTAAATGGCAGCCTATAATTTAATTCTCTTTTAATTGTATTTGTATTTGTAATTTATATATATTTTAGTTGGCTGTTCACCGCTCTGAGTCCTTCGGAAGAAGGGCGATATATAAAACCATTTAATAAATAAATAAATAATAATAATAAATACGGAAAAGGAACTTGTTGGAGATATGAAGAAGTCATTACCTAGGCCAGAGGTCTCCAAACTTGGCAACTTTAAGACTTGTGGACTTCAATTCCCAGAATGTTGAAGTCGACAAGTCTTCAAGTTGCCAAATTTGGGGATCCCTGACCTAGGCAAAGGAGGTTGAAATCTTTTCTAAGTCCAGAACTATGTGATAGCATTCAAAAGCAAGATAACTTCCCTACGGATAAGAACTATAAGACGGGGGCAAAAATACAAAGCAATCAGACTTGCAAGATACTGTTATTACAATCTCAATAAAAATATGTTTAGTCTTCCTCCTGAGTTAATTTCCTGATCTGGTGGGGCTGACAGTTGCTGATCAGTAATTTACTAAATGCAATGTATTCTCTTTCCTTCTACAAAAGTAAGTTAGAAACTGTGGGGTGACAAGAAGCAAGGATGCCAATATCATGGCTGGCTGGAAAATTCTGGAGTTGAAGTCCATAGGGCTTAAAGTTGTCAGGGTGGGACACCTCTGATATAGACTTTTTAAGTTGAGAAAGGGGGAAATGCTCTTTTTAAAAGAATCTAGGAATCACTGGTGCTGGTGATGGGTTTCCCCTCCTTCTTTCCCTACTGATATCACTTTGATCTGTCCTCCTTTTCTTCTCTTTTCATCATCCCTCAAACTGCATGAAATCAGGGAGCAGAAATCAAACTGCCATCATTAACTGGACCTTTCTTGCTTTCTTTTTCTAATCCTTCCCAATGGGGATAAGCACTAAAAAATGCTCTTCAACTTTCACAAAGTTGGAGAAAGCTTACATTTATTTTCTGACCTATTAAAAATGCACAAGAGCATCCAAAGGGAGCCAGAATAGTTATTTAGCCAAGTGAAATGTCCAAGTACATCAAATATTCTGCAGCTTTCACTGCTGTACAGAATGCATAGGATGGGCTTTGCTACAAGACAATAAAATGAAACTCACTGAAAATCTCATTAGTCCAAGATGGAGCAACAACTATTCTCTTACTTCCATTTTTTTGGTGACTACTTAGAGTTTGCATCACAAAAATGCCCGTTCTCCATGTTATGTAAAAGTAAGAAGTAAACAAGTGTGTTTTATCTCCAGTAGACATCGAACATCTAGTTACTGAAAATCCCTCCGATTCCTAATAAAAGGCCAGAACATTCACTGCAAAGATACAGGTAGTCCTCGAGATATGACCACAATTGAGCCCAAAATTTATGTTGCTAAGTGAAACATTGGTTAACTGAGTTTGTCCCATTTTACGACTTTTCTTGCCAGAGTTGTTAAGTGAATCAATGCATTTGTTAACTTAGTGGCATGGCTGTTAGGTGCATCTGGATTCCCCATTGATACTTTGTCCGAAGGTCACAAAAAGTGAACACATGATCCCAGGACCCTGCAACTGTCATAGATATGAGTCATTTGCCAAGCATCTGAATTTTGATCATGTGAGCAGGGGGAGGTTGTAATGGTTGCAAGTGTGAAAAACAGTCATAAGTCACATTTTTCAGTGCATTGTTATTTTGAACAGTCTCTAAATGAACTATTGTAAGTTGAGGACTACCTGTATGTCACTGCAATATTTCCTGTAGTCTTCAAAAACAGAACAATATTGGAAAGCGTGGAGCTTGACCAGGGGTGGGATTCAAATTTTTAACAACCGGTTCTGTGGGCGTGGCTTAGATTGTGGGGGTGGCTTGGTGGTCATGTGACTGGGTGGACATGGCTTGGGGGTCATGTTATTGGCTGGGCATGGCCAACTCAATATCACTCACATCAAGGCACACATCTCCTCACCTGGCCTCTCATGACTGTGGGGATGCTGCAACAGTCGTAACTGTGAAAAATGGTCATAAGTCACTTTTTTCAGTGCCATTGTAACTTTGAATGGTCACTCCACACAAGCAAAGTACCACCAAAGGAGGAAAAAAAACTCCAGAGAAGCTCCGGAGACAGGGAGTCTAGTCCTGCCAAGAATGTAATAAGGGTTAACGGAGAGGCAGTTTCTGTAAGCGACACCAGAATGTTTCCTTCCTGCCTTCTTGACAGGATTAGGCCAGTAATTTCTTCTAACAACTGGTTCTCCGAACTGCTTAGAATGTTAACATCAGGTTCTAGCAAATAGGTGCGAACTGGTAGAATCCCACCCCTGCCTCCTCAGTGTGTAAGGAGCCAGAGAAAGGGCTCCTTACATTCCATTGGAGTATATCTAGTTAGACATAATAACATTCTTTTTCTGATTCAAGGTCAGGTCGTGTTGCGCATAGTGAAAAGAAAGTCTTACTTTGGGATGGATGGTGATTGGGCCATGTGATGTGATGATGGGTGCAGGAGATGGATTTGTAGTTTTTACTTATTGCAAGGAAGCCCAGAACTTTCAGATTCGGGATTCCGCAGTCGTGCCAGTTACTATCCAAATAAAAGGAACTTTTGAGCGATGTCTGTCTCGGAGTTATTGGTTGGCGTGGAGGTTTTCTGGAACAATAACCACATTTGACAGTAACCACACTGCTATTCTAACTGCCACCTCCAACCATTTCATTATCCTGTAGAAGCCATTGGAACTGGAAAAAAATATAGGTTCAATGGTCTCCAACATTTACCAGAAATATCAAGAGTCTTCTGTCTGTCTTGCAAGATTATTTCAAAACCTCTTCTTTGAATTACCAAAATAAATGATGAGGAGATGACAAATATCCAAATTCATTGTAGTAAATTCTTATTATATTTTTCTATTTGTATCCTGCCTTTAAATAGCTCAAGGCAGTGAACATATCTATCACACCTTCTTCCTCCTATTTCTACAACAACAATAGCCCTGTGAGGTAGGTTTGGTGGAGAGAGAATGACCAGCTTAATGTCACCCAGGATTAGAGGGTAAGGCAGGATTAGAACTCATAGTCTCCTGGTGATTGGCCCAAAGTCACTCATCCATCTTTCATGCCTAAGGCAGGACTAGATTAATCATCTCCTGGTTCTGGCCTGCTGAATTCGCCAGTAAACCGAACTGGCTCAAACAACCAAAATAAATATGTCACTCCCACAATAGGAAATTAAACCCCGATTTATAACTTAACATGATCATAAAAAACATTAAATTTAAAATCTGAATTTGAATCTTTTTTGGATTTGCTTTTTTCAGAGCAAATCCACATATGGTCAGTTGTATTCACCAAGCTATCCCAAAGGTACCTTTTCAGGTGGCAACTGCACTTTCTTGTTTTTTCTTTGAAGAAGTTTCACTCCTCTTCCAAGCTAGTCATTTGCATTCTTTTAGAGAGTCCTTGAGGCCACTTGGGGGTATATCTGTGTCCTCAGGGTCACCTGAGTAGTGCTAAAGGTTCCTGTAGTCTGCAATTTGATGAGAAGCAAAAAGTCTTCAAAGAAAAAACAAAGTCCAGTTGAATCCTGAAAAAGCACCTTTGGGATAACCATTACCTGCATGACTGAGAATCTCTACAGACTATTCACCAAGCTCTTGTTCAGAAACCCAGAAACAAAGTTCTCTTTCCAGTTTGGATCCAGTAGGTATAGATGATGGACATTAACATAGGATTTATTTGCCCTTCTAATACATGTTTCACATTTTTTGCCAGTTTTTTGTTTTTTTGTAGAATTCAGGGATGTTGTTATGACCTGGGGCGTGGCACAAAGGTAACATAATCAGATAATCAGTAGGAGTCCCTTTATTAGCTCCACCTTTGCCCCCAATGTCCTGGTTACCTTCTGGCTGGAGAAAAACTCTCCCAGAAGCAGCCTTTGGCTGCAGAGAATCAAGTCCAAAACATGGTCAACCAAAACTGTAACTATAAGTTCAATCAAGGCAAAATGTGGTAATTGGTCCAGCAGGGCAGGAGCAAGACTTCCAGACCTGAAGGCATGACAATAACTCAACATGGTTGGGAAAATGCCAGGAACATAGATAATCAAAGTCAACACAAGATAAACTCACGTTTGCTCCAAGCAGCTGCCGCACTCAGCATGAATTTCTTTTAAACTCTTTTCCCAACTGTGGCTAATGAAGGGAATCAGGGCCCTTTCCTCCCCTGTAAGCCACGCAATCCATGTTGCTCTCTTCTCTGTTCCTCCCTGCATGCCCGAGGATGAACAGTATAGGTGAAGATACTCTTGTAAGCCACTTTGAGTTGCCATGTGCGAGTAGGTAACAATAAATTATTTTCTAAATAAATAAACAAAATAAGAGGATGAGATGTCAAAGATGGAAGATTCTGTTACTGCAGAAAAAAGGTAGCTTTAGTATTCAAGAACTGCTAGGACTGACACATACTTTTTAAGTGCATGACAAAAACCCAGGAAATGTGGACTTCTGGATATTAAACAAATTAATTTGTTCATTCCTACAGTGTTCTTCTTTGCTTACTCTGAAGGCAACGTGCAACAATAAAACATCAAAAATACCCAAGTCTCTACAGGCAATGCATAATGCAGACTCCTACCAGCTGCATTTTCTCTATAGAGTTTTCACCCACAGCTCTCTAGTGATTGCCAGCACAATCTCAAGCCCCATATCTATTTTAAGGGGAGGTGTGCCACCAAGCCCCCTGTGCAACATCCTCAAATTATAGCCTTGAGTTCAGATGGAGGCCCCACATCTCACTTGACCCAGCCCCCTAATTACCTTCACTTGCTGCAGCCTTCAGGCCTTTCAAATACACACTAAAATGATGTTCTTTCTCCGACAGGATGGAATTAAGTTTTCTAGGGCCTACTTCATCCTGTAGGAATGCAGAAGGGATATCGTCCATTTTCGTTGGAAAAGGGCTTATTATTCTGCAAAGCAGCGTTCCCTATATTTTTCTGTAGAGCCATTTTTATTTCTCAGCATTTCAACCACACAGTTTAGTTTTCTTGGGTTGTCACTTGTGAATGTTGATCCACTTAATTCTGTATGCTTGAACAAACATTGAGGTAGCTGTTGTTTTTTTCCTCTTTCAGCTCCCCCCAAATTGGAAATAGCCTTAATAAAACTCCTGATGTTTTAGTACAAATGAAGGAAGAATTTGGGCTTAGCATGGCGACTGTCCAAGATTTCCTTGGCTAATGTGCTTCATATAAGTTGGATTTCATCGGGCAGTTTCTTTTCATAGCCAGGGATAATGGCAGTCAGATATCTATTCTCCTAAGCAAGCCAATTCCAAACCCTGATTTGTTTAGTTGGCTTTTAAAACCAACTATGGCCTGTCTTAAATAACAATTCCTAACTTGCACAGAATATTATAAATCAGTTCCTGTTGGCAAGATGGCAGTTTACTTTCCAAAAGCTTCTGCCAGAAAACCCATCAGGTTTTACTGAAGATTTTTGTGTGTAAAGCTATAAGGACATCCATGAAACCTTCCAACTCATTTTAGGAGTTAGCAGCTTTCATAGTAGTGTGGGGGTGAAAGCAGCAAGGCAGTTTTTCTAACCTCAAACAAGAACGCTTGGGTTTCACTGAAGCCAAATCAAGCTTTATGTCTGTCTACTTCCCCAACCTCTTTTGAAATGCATAAAGCTAAACTCCCTACCAGCAACTGCCACAAGCATTAAAAAAAGGAAAAAGCCCATATACAAAGAGAAGAAAAGCTAAACAAAAAGAGAGGAGAAAGAAAAAAAGAAAATAAAAAACTGCACTTTGGGAAATGAAATGGAGGGGATGATGCATATGTATCATTTTGCAAGTGATGAAAGAGAAAGAGAAGGGGAAGGAGAAAGGGAAGGGGCAGAGACAGAGGAAGGGAAAGATGGGGGAAAGAAGGAAAGGAAGGAAAGAAGAAGGGGGGGGGGCAGGAAAAACCCATTTTGGAAGGTGGTTGAAAGAAAGAAAGGGATATTATATTCAGCAAATATGAAAATCATAAAGGACAAAGAATCCAGAATTAGCTCCCCATGTCATGAAAAAATAGTTTTGGAAAGAATTTTCATGCTTGTGCTTCAGTGCCATGAAATTAACATTTCATTCAGATGGATGTGCCCATTCCGTGGCATTCGTTCTGTAACTGCCATTTTCCAAGATCACTGACCTGTAAATAAGAATGAATGCCTGTAGAAAGATTGTTCCGAAGCCCCCACAGAGTGGTTCATTACAGTCTAGTCTTATCAGAAGAATGATTGAGTAGCACCATCTATAAATAATGGTCTTTCAGGTCTGTAGAGCAAAATGCTCATAAGAAAGTCTAGACGTTGTCTATGGTTTGAATGTGCAGGAATCATAGTATTAGTGAATCTGTAAGGAATAAACTGGAGTGAGACTGATTAGTGGAGGGAAACTGGGTTGGAGGTTGGTGATTTGGTTTGGAGCCTGTCAGCTTCCTGTTTGGTACTTTAAATAGAGCTTTTCAAAATATGAAGCAGGATGGAGCAGATAACTTTATGGAGCCAAGAATGACGCAGACGGGAATCCTACTATCCACACTACTCTGAATGTCTTAAAGCAGTAGTTCACGGGTATATTTCTATAATATGAATTGAAATTAGGCATGATGTTCAAAGTGGCACATTCATATTGGAATGTGATTTAAGACACATATGTAGACATAGTTTTACAGGTGCATAATATAGGATATGGTAGCTCAGTGGCTAAGACGCTGAGCTTGTCAATCAGAAAGATTGACAGTTTGGTGGTTCGAATCCCTAGCGCCGTGTAATGGAGTGAGCTCCCATTACTTGTCCCAGCTTCTGCCAACCTAGCAATTCGAAAGGATGTAAAAATGCAAGTAGAAAAATAGGGACCACCTTTGGTGGGAAAGTAACAGCGTTCTGTGCGCCTTCGGTGTTTAGTCATGCCGGCCACATGACCACGGAGATGTCTTCGGACAGCGCTGGCTCTTCTTTGGCTTTGTAACGGTGATGAACACTGCCCCCTAGAGCCGGAAATGACAAGCACATATTTGCAAGGAGGGGAACCTTTACCTTAATATAGGGTTGTTTGGAGAAGATGCAACCTCTTACATTTTCATGTTTGTGTCAGAACTGTTTGTACTCCGGCAGATCTAGCTTTCTCCTAAGAAAGTATAAAGTCTTTGGATTTGGGATAGGAAACTAAGATAAATCCATAGGAAGCATCTCCAAGTTTTTTGCTTTCAGACATGATGGCTTTCAAAGAGAGATTCCAAATTTCCTTAGTCTTTCTAATCATGTTATGCCTTCTTAATGGCTTCAATTACAGCATTTATTGGCTTCCCACTCAACATGTTGGGAAACTAAAGTTTTTGGCTAGAGAGTATCCCATTAAAAGGGGGCTTCACACCACCCAGCTTGACTTCTATGCTTGAAAGCCCCCATTCCCTTCTGAAGATGAAGTTTTTTAGAAGTAAGGTGGAGATGGGATTGGACAGCGGACTGAAATTTGGTAAAGCTGTGGCTACTTGAGACTGCGTTTCAAAATGTGTTTCAAAATGGCAGCTGGAGGACGCGTCCAAGAGGAGCTTCGTCACAGCGGCCGAATTTCGAGGTAAGCTTCCCTCCCTGGGTCCCCACCGGTGGCAGAGGTGGCTAAAGGACTGGGGGGGGGGGGGTTTGGCGATCCCGGAAAGGCTGCGTGGAGACATCGAAGCTGGAGCCGGAGCCGCCCAGGCGATCTTCGAGTGGTGGAGGCCCTACCGTGGCCGAGTTTCAGTTTCCGCAGCCGAAGTTGGGCGGCGATGGCCTTGGAGAGGTAGCGGGAGTGATGATGGAGCTTTTGGTGGGGTTGCCGGTGGAGCCGCTGTTCGTGGCCGCCCGGGTTGTTGCTCGGGTGGGATTCGGGCAACGGAGGCCCTGCCATGGTCGGCTTTTGACCACCGCGGCTGGAGTCGGGCGGCAGTGGTCTTGCCGCGGCCAGGCTTGGGAGAGGCTGATAGCCACGGAGTTCGGAGAGGCAGGCCTGGAAAGACTGTGGGCTGCGGGGTCGACAGTGGGGCCGCTGTTGAATGGCCGCCCAGGCCGCCCCGGTGGTTACCCGGGCGGTCTCTGGGCGGCGGTGATGTGGATGGCCCTGCCGCGGCTGGACTTCGCGATGGCGGCTGTCGCGGGTGGCGCCGCGACGGCCATGAGGGGCATTGTGACAGCCGAAGATGGTGCGGCGGTGGCTGCGGAGGAGAGGACTTGGCAGCCATGGGTGACATCTTACCCCGAACGAGTTTTGGCCACGGGATGGGCTTTGCCTGCTGTGACTATCGTGAGTGGCACCGCAGTGGTCGCACGGGGGAGAGCCCGCCCCTGGCTACCGGGGCGGCTGCGGGTGGCGCCGTGGTGGCTGTGGATGAGAGCTTGGAATCCCCGACGACGGTGGCGACGGTGCCCTCAGCGGTTGGGACTTCCTGATCCGACGGCGGTGGCGGTGGTTCCAGTGGCAGCGGTTGTGGCTTCGGTGGCCCCGATGACGGAGGTGACCAGGTGGCCACGGGGATGATGATGTTTGATGCTCTCCCCTCGTTGTCAACGGCAGAGGCGAGGACGGTGGCCGGGTGGGACACGGATGTTACCTGAACGTTTTCAAACCTGGCCCCAGTCCCGGCCAGTGGGGCCCCTACATTGCCAGCGTCGGTCAGTGGAGGACCAGCTGAGGGTGCCGTTGAGATACTCCTCTGAAGATCTATGGGCCTTGAGAAATGTCCCCCTTTCTCTTAAGTGGCCCTCTAGACTTTCGAAGACATTTCTTGAAGACGGATCCTGGGATCCAGAGAGATGGTGCGGCTGCAAGAAACGCTTGGGGGAGGGTTCCTGTTTATATAAATTTTTATCTAGATTTTTATTGGGGTTAGGGAGGATGGCCGGGCGGGGGTTGGGGGACAACCCGCCTGAGGCTGGGGCCAGGCCGCGGGTCAAGTGTTGCCGGGAGGTGCTGGGGTCGGATGGAGTCATATCGAGGATGGGGGGTTGTTCCGGGGAGGGCGGAACACAGTCTATTGGTACGGTGAGCGGGAGAGGCAGATTTGGCGGTTATTGGGGGCCATATCCTATATTGGGAGCATGCCCCTGCTGTTTGCAACCCTCTAGTCATGTCCCGTTATCCAGGTGGTCTGAGTCATCGAGTCCTGGGCCTTCAGCTGATGTTGTGTAATGCCAGGTCCGTCGTTAACAAGGCCCCCCTCATCTATGATTTCATTTGTGAGGGGGAGTGGACCTGGCGGATGTTACCGAAACCTGGTTGGGCCAAGAGGGAGGAGTTCCCCTGGTGGAGATGTCCCCACCCGGGTTTCGGGTCTTTCATCGGCCGAGGGCTCAGGGGAGGGGTGGGGGGGTTGTGGTGGTTATTAAGGAAGATCTGTGTCCTAGGAAATCCACTGTTTCTCAGGCAACCGGATGTGAGTCCCTTTTCATGAAGTTTGGTTCCAGGGTTCAGGTGGGCCTGCTGATTGCATACCTGGCTCCCTGCTATGTGACATCGGCCCTGCCTGAACTCCTTGAGGTTATAGCCGGCTTGGCGATTGGGACCCCCAGGCTTATGGTCATGGGGGATTTCAACCTGCCTTCTGCCGGCGGAGCCTCGGGGACTGCTCAGGAGTTCATGGCTTCCATGATAGCCATGGGCCTGACCCAATTAATTCGGGACCCCACTCACTTGGGGGGGGTCACATCCTGGATTTGGTTTTTGTCTCTGATCAGTGGCAGAATGATCTCGGTATAGGGGATGTTGTTGTTGTTGTTGCTGTAGAACCCCTGTCATAGACTGATCATTCACTTCTTAGACTCGATTTCTATTCTGCACCCCCCCGCAGAAGGGAGGCGGGGCCAATAAAATGGTACTGCCCCAGACGCCTGATGGACCCAGATAGGTTCCTGATGGAGCTTGGGCCATTTCCCAAGACTCACACACAACTCGGTCGAGGGCTTAGTGGCTACCTGGGAGAGGGTGGCGGCTGAGGCCCTTGACCAGGGTCGTGCCCTTGCGGCCTCTGACCCAGTGCCAATCCCGAGTGGCTCCTTGGTTTTCCGAGGAGCTGAGGGAGATGAAGCACCAGAAAAGATGCCTAGAGGGTGGTTGGAGGGCCAGCCGCTCCGGATCTGACCGAACACTATTACGATCCTATATTAAGGTGTATTTAGTGGCGATAAGGACGGCAAGGCGGTCTTACCTCTTTGCCCTTATTGCATCCGCGGAAAATCACCCGGCCACCCTGTTTAGGATGACCTGCTCCCTTTTGGAAGTGGAGGTGTGGGAGGATCCCTTGCAGGGACGGGCCGAGGATTTTTCTAGGTTTCTGCAGGACAAAATCACTCAGATCTGGGATGAGCTGGACTCTGACTGGGCATCTCCGGGCAGGGGGGTAGGGGCGGATTTCGGTGAGGTCATTTGGGATGAGTTCGATCCTGTTACCCTGGAGGACGTGGACTGGGGGGGGCTTAATGCCACCACCTGTTTATTGGACCCATGCCCCTCCTGGCTGGTCTTGGTCACTCGGGAGGTGACACGAGGCTGGTTCCAAGGGATCATTAACACTTCCTTGAGAGAGGGCTTTTACCCGCCACCTTGAAAGAGGCGGTGGTGTGGCCCCTCCTCAAGAAACCGTCCCTGGATCAAGCATTATTGTCGAATTATCGTCTGGTCTCCAACCTTCACTTTGTGGCGAAGGTTGTTGAGAGTGTGGTGGCACGTCAGCTCCCTCAGTACCTGGATGAAGCGGTATATCTAGACCCCCTCCAATTGGGTTTCAGGCCCAGGCACAGCACGGAGACAGCGTTGGTCATGTTGGTGGATGATCTCTGGAAGGCCCGAGACAGGGGTTGTTCCTCTGTCTTGGTCCTGTAAGATCTCTCGGCGGCTTTTGATACTGTCGACCACAGTATCTTATTGCGGCTGTTGGGGGGGTTGGGAGTAGGAGGCACCATTTTATGGTGGTTCTCCTTCCTCTCTGACCGCTCACAATTTGTATTGACAGGGGGGCAGAGGTCGACCCCGAGGCCCCTATTATGTGGGGTGCCCCAAGGGTCTGTGCTCTCTCCCCTGCTGTTCAACATTTATGTGAAGCCGCTGGGTGAGATCATCCATGGTTTCGGGGTGGAGTTCCATCAGTACGCTGATGATACTCAGCTGTACATCTCTACCCCGGGCCACCCCAACGAAGCCGTCGAAGTGATGACCCAGTGCCTGGAGGCCCTGTGGAGTTGGATGGGTCTTAACAGGTTTCGTCTCAACCCGACCAAAACTGAGTGGCGGTGGTTTCCTGCGCCCAGATACAGCCAGCTTATTCCGTAGCTGGCCGTGGGGGGAGAAATTTTGCCCCCCATGGAAAGGGCTCGCAATCTGGGTGTCCTCCTGGACGTATGGCTGTCTTTAGAAGACCACATTACGCCCGTCGCCAGGGGACCCTTTTGTCAGATTTGTCTGATTTACCAGTTGCGGCCCTTTCTGGATCTGGACACACTTCGCACAGTCACTTCTGCCCTCGTCATCTCCCGCTTGGACTATTGCAATGCTCTCTACATGGGACTCTCCTTGAAGAGTGTCTGGAGACTGCAGTTGGTCCAGAATGCGGCCACACGGGTGATCTTACACCGCTCCTGTGCGTGCTGCATTGGCTTCCTGTGACCTTCCGGATCCGATTCAAGGTGTTAGTGATTGTCTTTAAAACACTCCATGGCTCAGGACCTGGGTACTTACGGGACCACCTGCTGCCACCAACAGCCTCCCGCCGCCCAGTGCGCTCCCACAGGGCTGGCCTCCTCGGGGTTCCGCTGGCTGGGCGTTGCCGGTTGGTGGCCCCGAGGGTGTGGGCCTTCTCTGCGGGGGCTCCCTCCCTTTGGAACGATTTGCCCCTGGAGAATACGGGCCATTACCGACATTCAGACCTTCCAGCGCACAGTAAAGACCCTGTTTTTTCAACAGGTCGGCCTGGCCCAGTAATGATTTGGGGGGTTTTAAATTTGGTATTTTAAAATTTTTTATCAGTTTTATATCTGTTAATTTTATATTCGGCCTCCAATTTAATTATTTTAAATTGTTTTAAATTGTATATACTGTTTCTGTTTTAGCTGGCTGTACACCGCCCCGAGTCCCTTTTTTGGGAGAGCGGGCGGTATAGAAATCTAATAAACATAAACATTAATAAAGGAAAATTTAATTTTCTACTCTTATCAACCCTCAGCTTGTCAGTACTATCAATTCTTGCAAATCTTGATCATACTCTCAGCAGAAATCTTTCAGCATTCCCTGGCTTTTTGTCCTGAGAGAGCATCTGCCTCTTAAGAGCAGTGTTTCTCAACCTTGGCATCTTTAAGATGTGTGGATTTCAACTCCCAGAATTCCCCAGGCAACAACCTAACTGGGGAATTGTGGGAATTGGAGTCCATACATCTTAAAGCTGCCAAGGTGGAGAAACAGTGCTCCAAAGAGTGACAGATTGCACTATCATTACAAACTACCATTCCTGCTCCAATAAAAATGTGAGCTGTTACTCTAACAATACACAATTCAATTGTAAACTTGCACCAGAGGCAAAGGACAAAAATGAAGCATCTTTATATCTCATTTCCACATCAAGCCATATCTCATTCCCGCACACAGATTTTAAGATCCACTGGTGCACGCATGCCTCCCACATGCACGCACACACGCCCCCTGACTAAGAGGGATCTAGAGAAGATCGACAACTAATAAGATTCTCTTGTTATTTTAATTGCTTCTCATAAATCAAGAGTCAGGCAGCCGAGTGAGTGGGAATCAATGTAGTTTTCAGGTCCAGTTTTTTGCTTTCTGCTACAAGTTCAGGACTAATTATATATAAGGGCTCTCATTTCTTTGCATATGAAGCTGAGTGCAGCTACTTGAAATCTGCTTGTGAAGGTACTTGGCAGGAATCAAGGCTTTTCATGAACTTGAGGAATCATACGGGCTCAGGTGTTTTGACTGCTTTTTCTTCTTCTTTGATATTTCTGTAAACTGCTTAGAGAGGACTGTAAAGCCTGTGAAGTGGTATATAAGTCTACTCTAAGTGTGAATTCTATATTTATATATCTATAGATAGATGTATAGAAGGAAAAGCAGTCTATATATATACAAATATATATTTACAAATATAAATATATTTGTAAAATGGGAGGAGAATTTATTGCTTTTTCTTTTCTTTCAGCACCCAGCCAGGGTGGATCCTACATGCTAAATGTTAAATTTAATTGATAACTTTTCCTTGGAAAAGGAAAGCCACTTACAGATTTTGTCATGCTCCTTCCAGGACTATATATTGTAGTTAATATAGCAAATCCAGTTGTTAAAGGTGATGGAGATTGTAAAGCAGAGTCAGGAGTTTAGGTTCAGCACTTAATTGGGTTTTTTTCCTCAGCTTTTTTTCTCTTTTTGGCTTTTTTCTCTTTTCTTTATTGAACAATTGTGGGTTTTTGAGAGAAGGAGGGAGTGAAGCAAGGGAAAGGTTTTGGGAAGCTGGTCCCAGAGCTGCCAGCTTTCCATACAAAGGTCTGGCTTCCTGTATGCACAAAAGATCTGAAGCATACATTAAGTTGCAGTTCAAAAAAGGATTTATTGCCCAACCCTATATATATATATAAGAATCTAGTCATTAATTAAAGTTCAATGCTAAATTGATGCAGGTAAGGACCAATGGAATTCAAGAGGGGTTGGGCTTAGAACATTTGTGACAATGTTGTGACTACGTAATGACTCTAAGCTGATGATGCACTTAACTCCACCCACAGCAATGCCCTGCTCTTTTCCTATACTTCCCCAAAGCCTAGCAAGAGTCAGGAGATGCGTGCAATCTCCTGGCTGCCATCTGGAGAGGGCAGAGGCCTAGGTCACAAATGTGGCTTAATTTCTTTGCAAGAAACTAGTGATCAGATCACTAAGCTTCCTCCCTGCTCTGCACTAGTGTCTCTCCCTGTTCTGGCTTCATGGGGCTGAAAAGTTGGTCTCCTCCCAGTTTCAGTATGTGTTCTGACCAGGGGTGGGATTCTACCAGTTCACACCTATTTGCTAGAACGGTTATTAACATTCTAAGCAGTTCAGAGAACCGGTTCTTAGAAGAAATTACTGGCCTAATCCTGTAAGGAAGACAGGAAGGAAACATTCTGGTGTTGCTTATAGAAACTGCCTCTCCATTAACCCTTATTACATTCTTGGCAGGACTAGACTTCCTGTCTCAGGAACTTCTCTGGAGTTTTTTTTCCCCTCCTTTGCTGGTACTTTGCTTGTGTGGAGTGACCATTTAAAGTTACAATGGCAATGAAAAAAGTGACTTATGACCATTTTTCACACGACTGTTGCAGCATCCCCATAGTCATGAGAGGCCAGACGAGGAGATGCGTGCCTCGATGTGAGTGATATTGAATTGGCCACGCCCAGCCAGTCACATGACCACCAAGCCATGACCACTCAGTCACATGACCACCAAGCCACACCCAACAACTAAGCCACACCCACAGAACCAATTGTTAAAAAATTTGAATCCCACCCCTGTTTCTGACCCAAACCTTGTTCCAAAGAAACAAAGAGAGGCAACAGTGTTAGGTTTCTTTAAGAACCTGAACTTTATTGGTTTACCATATATGGATGCTAGTCATAATGACTAAGCACTTTAACTGAAGCCAGGATATTGTTTGGCTACAGGAAGCAGGATTACTATATAGCAAGAAGCCAGAGAGCACATTGTTGCTGCTGCTGCTGTTGCTAGTTGGTTGCCTGTTGTTGCTTACGGTTACTATGGCTGCTACTGGATGCTACTCTGCTACTATGCTGCTTCTAATCTGCTAGGCTACTCAGCAAGTATCTTCATCACTTTGCAACTATATTTCTCCATTGCTGCATTGATGTATTGAAGTTGCTGTATTGCCTGCTGACTATGATGATTAGTTGAATATTCTGTAGAATGATGAACTGTGTATGAACATTGGACTGATTGTGCTTATACCCCTGTATATAAAACCTTTACCCTTCAACTTCTGTGCCTGTGTGACTCTATGCTCACTGCTACAAATTTGCACACTACTTCCATTTGCTACATACTCCTTGATAGACAAGGAAACTCTGCTAAATATTTATCAAACAGCAAAACCTTTTAATGATTCTTTACGCATTCTGTTCCTTCATGGTTAAAAGGCTGTTTCAAACTAATTGTCTCTGATAAGAACGAGCCTTGCCAAGGTTTTGCAAGGCTGCCAAGAATACTAGATAAAGTTACTAAGCAATAACTCCAACTCAAAGAGTCTCCAAACACCAACTATATTCCTAACGTCCACCAGGCTGGAGTGCAAAACTTCTTTGCCTTCTGCAAAGAACTGCAGTTTCTCAGCTGGCTTTTATCTCCTCAGGGAGAGGCCATTATCTTGCAGCCTTACTCCCGAGTCACCTGTGCTGCTGCAGCTGCTCTTTCCTTTGAGCAGCCCTGCGTGCATGCGCACAAGCTCCTCGGGGACCTCTTCATTGCTGTTGCCAGCCTCCACAACCTCCGAAGGCAGCACTCCACTCCCTGATGGTCCTGGCCCCATCCCTGCCTCACAGGCAGGCCCCTCATCTGAATCCTCACTCTCCGAGACCTCAGCTGTCTGCACTTGCTGCCGGCAAACCACAACAGTAAGCCAGTTTTTCCCTTTTGATCCTTGGTTGCTTGCATGACTCTCAGTTTCTCCTGCCACTATTTGCAGCATGTGGGCTAAAGTTTTGGGCTTGCTTGCTGCCCAGCAAGGTAGCATAGCGGGCCTTAAAAAGGCATAGCTAGGGGAGGGAAAAAGCTGAGTGGGGAGGACTTGCAGCACCCTCTGAGGTGGTAAATGTGGGCAGGAACCAAGCAGTCAAATTTGGATCATGTGACTGCAAGGCGGCTGCAATGGCTGCCAACGGTTGCTGAACGAATGGTCATAAGTCAAGGACTATCTGAAATAACAAATCATGTTGTTTTCTTATTATTAACTCTGTTATTCTTACAAGTATCCATGGACTTCGCCACGTTACCTAACTCCTTGTTTATACATTCGGGAAAACAGAATTATTTTGTTCCCCTGGGTTGCAGAATTTCATGCTGGGAGTAATGGGAACATGTATTTTCTCCTATGTGAGCAGAATGTCCTACGTCTAGTAAATCAGCATGTGGAGGAGGAGAATTTTGACCTTGTTTATTTCCCTGACAAACTAGTTTTGAATGCTCAGGCGGCTTGTCTTTTGTTTCCTTTTTAAAATACAAGCAGGGTATTTAGATGAATCTGGGAAGATTTCAGCTTTTCAGCCTAAAGGAATTGAGTCTGGGAAAGCTTAACACTCAATTTTGCTGATTGCTTCTTTAATTTAATTTAACTAGTTAAAGTTGTCAAAGGACTGTGCAAAATAAAAATCACTGGATCCATTTCAAGGGTCAGCTATGAAGCTCTGAAAAACCTTAAGTCCTGCCTCGAAGGAGCGTTTTTGGAAGAGTAAAAAAAATCACAATAAAGGCTGCAACAACGCAACTGAAACATTTTCTTAGCTCTGTTACAGATACATTCAATGTAAAAAAGGGGATGGATTTTCATAGTCACCATGTTGGCTTTTTTTACTTTCTTTGCAGATGCCTCTTTTGTCCCAAATTGGTCCAGAAGTAGTTGGTTCTTCCTCTCCCTCCCTCCCTCTCCCTCCCTCTCTCCCTCCCTCTCTCTCTTTTTGCTGTTCTGTGCTTGATTTCAAACCAATTAAGTTTGATTTTGGAGTCCAATCCCAACATTCTTTTCAAAACCTTCCCCCAAATTTCTGTCCTTTGACTGAGAAAATAGTCCCTGAATCTGGCATCTATGATACAGTCCCATCTACTCTTTTAAGTCTGTCCTTCCTAGACATTCTGCACTGAACACATTTACACATCGGATTTCATGTAGTTTCTGAATTAACACATCCTGAAGTCTCAGTAGATTTGAACCATCAAGCAAATTAACCACTGGGATTTACCCAATAGGCTAAGCCATAGACTCACTTTGTAACTAAGATTAGCCTAAGCAAGCTTGACAGAGAATAGAATAGGATAGAACAACAGAACAGAACAGAATAGAATAGAATTCTTAATTGGCAAAGTGTGACTGAATACACAAGGAATTTGTTTTTGATGCATATGCTCCCAGTGTACATAATGAAAAATAAAATACATTCATCAAGAATCATAAGATACAACATTTAGTGATAGTCATAGGTTACTAATAAGCAATCAATCAGTGCAACAACTCGCCTCCATAAGTTGTGAATGCTGGAGGTTTTTAAGAAGAGATTGGACAACCATTTGTCTGAAATGGTATAGGCTTTCCTGCTTGAGCAGGGGGATGGACTAGAAGATCTCCAAGGTCCCTTCCGACTCTGTTATTCAGTTATTCTGCAAGCTTAATACATTCTATGCAGATGGAATCTAGGGCACTGCTGCAGTTATTGAATACTCTCTTTATTGCCAAGACGTCAGGGTTCCAACAAATCCACCCTCATTCAAAGCAAAAGTCTCTAGCCGCGTCTCAGAAAAAGTAAATTGGTTTATTAGAAATTGCCATGTTGGCGCGTGGCTGGATGCAGCCGATACTAAATCACACCATACATTTTCCCCT
Source organism: Bungarus multicinctus (assembly GCA_023653725.1). Classification (NCBI taxonomy): domain Eukaryota; kingdom Metazoa; phylum Chordata; class Lepidosauria; order Squamata; family Elapidae; genus Bungarus; species Bungarus multicinctus. The sequence goes on along the minus strand of CM042835.1, from coordinate 25,409,447 downwards.
TGTCCCTGGTCTTTCCCCCACCCCCTGGATAGGACTTCTCCAATCAGTCTCCAAGAGTCATCCATCATGCTCTCCAATAACTTTCTTATGCTCCGACAACTTTGGGCTGCCAAGTTGATTATCTAGGCATTTCAAGAATGTTTCCCCCGCTCCCTTTTTCTGGCAGCTAAAAAGACTAAAGAGAGATTTCCTTGCATTTGCCCCTGCAAGAGTATGCAGCTCTCTCTCTCTCTGTGTGTCTCCTAGAAAGTGGGAGGAGGAAGATTCCTCATTTTGAGACAGGTTAAGTCTACTCATCTTAGATGGCTAAGGTTGAAAAACACTGATATATTCTGGCTAAGGTTGAAAAACACTGGTGTGGAGCATGGATATATATTCTGAAAAGAGCAACTTAATAGTGGAACCAGTGGTGGGATTCAATTTTTTTACTAGCGGTTCTGTGGGCGTGGCTTGATGGGCGTGACTTGGTGGGCATGGCAGGGGAAGGATTCTGTGAAATCTCCACTCCCACCCCACTCCAGGGGAAGAATATTGTAAAATCCCCATTCTCTCTCCACCCCACTAACCTGCTTTCCAGCTCTATTCTCCTGTGCAGGGCAATAAAGATCCAGCCAATCAACTGGGACTCGGGAGGCAGAGAATAGATGGGGACGGGGCCAGTCAGAGGTGGTATTCCAAACTACTCAAAATTTCCACTACCGGTTCTCCAGAACTGATAGAACCTGCTGAATACCACCTCTGAGTGGAACTCATTCTGAGTGGAGATTGGCTTCCACTAGACTTCAGAGGTCTGTTCTCAACCATATTTTAGTTTGGATTCTTACACTTTAAACTTTGGACTTTAGTGATTTCTGCATCCAGGGCAGATGTCCTTCTCCATTTCCCACTGTGCCATTTTCACTACTTTTATTCCATCTCCTTCTCCCTCCTCCTTTTGGCACAGTTGTTCTGGGTTTCACTTAGCCAACTCTTGAGACCAACAGATTGGGAATACAACTTTGCAAAGGGTTTTGATTTGCACCAACCCTGCCAAGAAGATCCATAGTATCTCATGTACATGGCAATCTGTTCCTAATTATCCTGAACCATCTTGAGCTTTGAATTTGGAATGCAAACCATATTTCATAACCTTCCCTAATTGAGTGTTGGGAAGGGATCAGAGCCCAAACTAAATCTAGTCCTGCTAGATTTACAGAGAGTTTCTCTCACCATTTCCAGAGTTTTAAGATTGGAGGCTGTTCTGATGTGGCCCAAACGGGACACAGGTTTGGCCTAAGTGTCCAGAAGAATGGGCAAATCTATTATTTTGATTTGCACCTGTTTCTCATTTTTCTGAGTGACAATTTCCAGCCTTTTATTTTTCTGTTCATCAGTTCATCTCATTTGTGTACAGGTAGTCTTCAACATGACCAAAATTGAGACCAACATTTCCATTGCTAAGCAAGATGGTTGTTAAGTGGATCATGCCTCTTTTTACCACCTTTTTTTTGCCATCGTTGTTAAGCTGCAGTTCATTGCAGCTATTAAATGAATCTGCTTTCCCCACTGACTTAGCTTGTCAGAATCTGGCTGGGAAGGTTGCAGATGGTGATTACATGACCCTAAAACACCAGAACTGTCATAAATATAGGCAGTCCTTGACTTATGACCAGAATTGATCCCAACATTTCTATTGCTAAGTGAGATATTTGTTAAGTTGAGTTTTTCTCTGTGTTACAGTGTTTCTTGCCAGCATTCTTAAGTGAATCACTGCAGTTGTTAGGTTAGTAATACAATTATTAAGTGAAACCGGCTTCTCTGTTGACTTTGCTTGTCAGAAGGTCACAGAAAGTGATCACTTGACCCCAGGACACTGCAATCATTATAAATATAAGTCAGTTGTCAACAGGGGTGGGATTCAAATTTTTTTACTACCGGTTCTCTGGACGTGGCTTGATGGGCATGGCAGGGGAAGGATACTGCAAAATCCCCATTCCCTCCCACTAACCTGCTTTTCAGCTCCGTTCTCCAGTGCAGGGCAACCAAAGGAGACCCAGCCAATCAGCTGGGACTCAATGGGAGGCAGAGAATAGATGGGGGCAAGGCCAGTCAGATGGGTGGGGATTGGCCGGTTCTCCGAACTACTCAACATTTCCACTACCGGTTCTCCAGAACTGGTCAGAACCTGCTGAATCCCACCTCTGGTTGCCAAGTGTCGAAATTTTGATCACATGACCTTGGGGATATTGCAACAGTCGTAAGAGTGAAAAACAGACATAAGTCACTTTTTCAGAGCTGTTATAATTTTGAACAGTCACTAAAGACACTATTGTGGGGCATCTACTATAGTTGTAAATGCAAGGACCAGTCATAAGTCATATTTTTCAGTGCTCTTGTAACTTCAGTTGGTTCCCAAACAAATGGACTCTATATTAACTAAGTCTAAGTGCTATTGCTATTGCTAAGTCCAAACTACAATTTGTATTTTTGTTATGATGCACTTTCATTTACAATTTTGCCTAAATACATCTTTTTTGTAAAGGGTTTTCAATGCTCGAATGCTTTTTCAAAACATTACTTCCAAGAATAAATGCTTCTTTCTGCAGACATTCCTCTAATGTTGTATTTTTGACTAGTTAAAGTATATTGTGAAATAGAGAAAACATAAATCAAGTTCAAGGGATCATTGAATTTCACTTTTTACAAAAAGTTTAAAAGTTGCATAATATCACATTCAAGATAATTAAGAAAATGAATTTTTCCTGCATTTTTTTGGTATGTGTCTTTGGTTAGGCAGTTCCATGGCTGGGAACCTAATGCCCATCACTATTTTTCTACTTTGCTATCTCAAATTTACCTTGAGGAAGATCAGCCAGAGCCATGGAGGACCATAGTTCATAGAATCATTGAAACATAGGGGTGGAAGGGACTTGGAGGTCTTCTAGTCCAAACCCCTGTCCAAGTCAGGAGTTCTTATATCACCCCAGACAAATGGTTGTCCAATCCTTCCTTGAATACCTTCAGCAATAGAGTACCCACAACTCCATGAGGCAAGCTCCCCATAGATTAATCATTCTTACTGTCAGGAAATTCTTTCTGATTGTTGGGGGTAAGAGGCTGACTCTGTAAACTGCTTAGAGAGGGCTGTAAAGCACTGTGAAGTAGTATATAAGTCTTAAGTGTTATTACTATTGCTTAAACATACCCTTAGTTCCCTTTGCCATTCATCATATGATGTAGTCTCCAGTTCCTTTATCATCTTTCCCTGTACTCTTTCTAGGGGCTCAACACCGTTTTTTGTATTGTAGTGACCAGAAGTGGACACTAGTATTCCAAATGTGGCTTCACTAGTGAAGTATAGAGTAGGGATCACCAACCTTTTGGACCTCAGGGACCACCAAATGCATAATTTTAAATCCTGGGGACCACTAATATGGATTTTGACTGACGATAGTTTGCTGACGTTGGTGGGAGAGAGTGAGAGATGTGTTCCTCTCTCTCTCTCTCTCTCTCTCTCTCACACACACAGAGATCCCTCACACATCCCACCCCTTCCAAAGTAGCCACATTCCTGCTTTTGAGCTTTGTTCGGGAGGGGGAGAGAGAGATCTGATCTAACACAAAGATCCCCCCCCTCTCTCTCTCACACACACACACTCCAAGGCAGCCACATTCCTAACCTGCTTAGAGGAAGAAAGAAGCAGAAAAAAGCAGCACAGTAGCCAGGCAAGTTCCCCCCCTCCACCCTTTCTCCCCCTCCCTTCACTACCTCTTGTTTCGACGTAAGTCTTGTATTCCCCCGGGCCGGCCACATGGGCGGCACAGCCTTATGTTCCCACGCAGCCTGGGTTAATTGCTTTGGGGAGTGACATTTCTCTGTAGACCACCAAAAATTTTTCACGGACCAGCAGTGGGCCGCAGCCCACCAGTTGGCGACCACTGGTAGAGTATTTAACCCTTAAGACAAAAGAAAACTACTTGGTCAACAAATAAATAAGCAAAATGTGTTTTCAGCATTGGCACTAGTTGAAAACAAAATCACCTGTGCATTCAAGCTTTGCATATGTAACATGAACTGATTTAAGTGCAAATGGATTAAACCTTCAAAAGAGATTGTCTCTATCCAAACAGACGATCTTTTCTGTTCCTGATGCATTTTAGGCAAGTCGTCCGCTATGTATCTCCTTCTCCTCATGACCTGGCTTAGAATTTACCCAGAAACTCTTTAACTGTTAGCTACACATTCTTCGATGCTCCCAGCTCCCTGTTAGAAATGTCATTCTTCAACCTGTTTGATGAGTCCAAGACCTTGGGATCAATGAAAGAGCGTCAACAAAGGCAGTGAGGAGATAGAAAAAGAACAGGCTGTGATCAAAGTGCCAGTTACACTCTCCATCCTTCACAGTGACAGTAATTTTAAGCAGAACAAATAGAGTGATCATGTTTCCCTGATGGGGGAGGGGAGAGGTAGGGTATTGCAAGAATGGACATCTAAAGGGACTTGAGAAAAAAAGAGGAAGCATAAGAAAAAGCCTATTGAGACGAGTGAGGATTCGTGTTTAAGTGAAAGGCATTTTTTTTAGTGCTCCACAACCGCCCTGCTGCATTTGCAACCAAATCTTGCCAGATCTTTCAGTTAATTGCAGCAATAATTCATGCTCTAATCACCAGCAAATGCACGAACAAAGCATCAACAGGCAAAACAACCTCATCTCCCATCAACAAAGCATCTGTCAGATTCTCATCAATGGCTTAGTGATGAATTGATGCCTCAGAATGGAAGAACCGTGTGGTGAACACTGTCCTTCTGTGATGACCAGAGGCAAGTCCCAGCTGAGGGTCAGGATGGTGGGCTAGGGGGCAGAGAGGATGGTTACCTTCTTAGATTAGAATGGATTTCAAATGGCTTGGAAAAGGGTCACTTTATGCAACACACACATGTGGGCATTGTGGCTGCCTTTTTGAAATGCATTTTGCCTGCTTATGGAATTTTCTGAATTGGCGCAATGCTCTCATCGATCATAACGGTACCAAGCGGGAGGAATTCACACCACATGCTAAGGTTCTGAAAAACCCTAAACAAATTTAAAACTAACCAAGCATTGCATTTGGATGAATGAGAGAGCTGAATTTGATCTGCCTTGAGAAATTATGATGTCTAAGCACAGCTAGTAGGGGAAGAGTGCAGGATTCATTAGGTGGCAGTATCTGCTCAGCTTTGCTGGGACCATAGAGTCAGAGATGGTTAATGTATAGATGGGAGCCAACCAGGCAGTCTCAGGACTGTCAGTTAGATTATGACATTAAAATAAAATTTAATAAAAAGAAGAGAATGACAATTCATTTCCGTGCTGTTCCTAGGAAAACCAGAAAGATGTATCCATTACCAGGAATTGAATCTGACCCAGGAGATCTTGTAGCCTGGAGGATCTATTTTGATGGCAGTGAGAAGATTGAGAAGGATGCTGACCAGCAGCCAGATTAATTAGAAAATGGACTAAAATCAGGAGATGGAACCCCTCACATTAAAATGGCTATAGAACCTCCAAATCTGAGCTAGAACATCGTGGCAAGGAAGGAAATGCATTGAAACAAAAAACAAACTAGAACTATGCTGCCTTCGGTCTGATCTAAGTATAGTATATAAAATCATACATTGCAATGTCCTACCTGTCAATGAATACTTCAGCTTCGACCATAACAACACAAGAGCATACAATAGATACAAACTCAAGGTTAACCACACCAAACTTGATTTCAGGAAATATGACTTCAGTAACAGAGTGGTCAATGTCTGGAATACTCTACCCGACTGTGGTTTCTTCCCCAAACTCAAAAACTTTAATCTTAGACTGTCTACTATTGACCCCACCCTTTTCCTAAGAGGTCTGTAGGAGGCGTGCATAAGTGCACCAACGTGCCTACCGTCCCTGTCCTATTGTTTCTTTTATTTTTCTTATTCATATCCATTTCATGTATTCATAAATATGTATATACTTATACCTATTATCTTGTAAGCGATTGACAAATCAAAATAAATAAAATAAATAAAAATAAAAACAAACCGATCTGGAAATGTTGTTGAAGACTGCTTGGGCTCTTCTTTTTGTGTGACTGAAACTGCTTCAAGTAGCCTATATCAAAAGCTGGCTTTGATCCACATATTTCTTGGTGCTTCTGGATTTTGTGATATTAGGTAGGCAGATGAGCTGGTGGTCTGGAAGCTATAAGAGCAAAAATGTGTAAAGGAGTAAAGCTCTGAGGAGGATTATGCAGGTAAGGCTGGTGCAGAGAAGTAAGGGGATATGAAGTGGCCAAGGAGAAAATGCTCCCAGGAATGTGGGTGGAATGTGGGTGGGGTTACTAAGCAAAATCATGTCTTGGTAATAAGCCTTTCTTTAGACAAGAAACTCATATGTGAGTGCCTTATGGATACTTCTCATACAGTAATCCTTGACTTATGATCACAGTTGGGTCAGGAACTTCTATTGCTAAATCTCTGAGATTAGTTAGAATCTCGTTCCACCTTGCTCTTTTTGGTATACCATAAAGTGTTTTGATAGCAACTCTATTTCCAAGTCATCATTTTCTGATAACATGTGCATCTATAGCAGTATTTCCCAACCTTGAGGGTTTGAAGATGCGTGAACTTCAACTCCCTGAATTCCCCAGTCAGCTTGCTGGCTGTGGAATCATGGAACTTGAAGTCCACATGTCTTCAAGCTCTCAAGATCGAGAAACAGTGCTATAGATGTATATGTGATCAGAAAATGGTGATATTGACCATGTTGTAAGCCAATCATTCCCAACTCTCCTCCATAGAACTTAGAATACAGAATAAGAATAGGGATGGAAGAGACCTTGAAGGTCTTCTAATCCAACCTCTTGCTCAAGCTGGAGATGTTATACCATTTGGACCATTCAACCCAGTCTCTTCTTGAAAGTCTCCAGTAAGGGAAGCACCCACAAGGAGGTAAGCCACCTTTGTTAGATTTCAACACCTACAGAAAATGAGAAACTGAAGGGATTGCTTGAATGAATGTTCTTCATCTGCATGGAAAGTGGCCTCAAGCCCACAAAACATAGAACACAGAACAACAGAGTTGGAAGGTACTTTGGAGGTCTTCTAGTCCACCCCCTGCTTGAGCAAGAGACCTTACACCATTCTGTACAAATGGTTGTCCAATCTCCTCTTGAAAATCTCCACTGATGGATAGGGCATACTCTATCCAAGTGGTTACTCCCCAAAGCATTATGTTTGTCCTTCAAGCATCAGGCAGCAATGCTTTTGTGAAGACCGGTTGGGTGGAGTGTCAGAATTCCGTTCTCCCCTCACATCCCAATGCATCCAGTTCTAATGGCTTGACATTTTGAACATGACAAGCCGTGAGAACATTTTAACAGGAAGTCATTTATAAATTCCCCCAAGATTTCTGGCATACAATTGCTTTAAAAAAAGAAGGAGAGAAAAAAAAAGCACCTGTCTCATACATATGCATTTTTCTGAGTTTCTCTCTCTTTCCCTCTCCCCTCCCTTCCCCCTATTTCCAACAAATCTATTATTGTTTTTAGCAGCAATGGGAGATCATGAGTTGCATTTTTAAGAGTAACATAATTTATCACGAACATTGTAATTTATAATGTATGCAACCGGTTGTAATAGTTGTAATGAAAACCTGGAATTGGGTGATAGATGGCTTATGGGGAGCTGTGTTTAAAAGGTATCTTGTTTATATTCTTCTAAGTATATAGCCAAAAAGGAGCACACAATTGTTTGAATAGAATTACCACTCTATCTTCAATTACCTTTTTCTTCACATACTCTTCTCATCTCAGCCTTCGTGTTTTCAGAGCCTGGGGAAGAGAGAAGAATAACCTATTGATTCTACTTTCTGCATATTAATAACCCTCTAAACGCCTCTTCTTAGAAATTTGGTTCAACTGGGGGCAAGCATGCAAGCGTACAAGCCTGTTTAATATAGGTTCAGTGTGGTATCTGAATAGTAAATCCAGGAAATTATTTTGCTGGGGATGGCATGACCGTTCTCCAATTCTTCCAAGTCAGTTCAAAGCAGGTTCAGCTAAAAGAATATCTTTTGAAAAAACAACAACAGAGCAATAGACTGCCCTACCATTATTCTTGATATAGTATCACCTGCCTTGAGTTTTTTGGCCAAACTCTTTCTGTCTCCAGGGTTTATCATTTCTCTTAAGAATTTATTTCTCAATGAATCCATTGTCTGTCATGTCTACAGAAGGACCCTCAGCATTATCCCTTATTGCCATAGGGGACCCATGCAAAATAGAATGGTCTTAGGTACCAAGTATGTGGACAGAGAGCCCTGTTTCAAAGAATGGCTGTTCCAAAGGCACTTTTTTCAAAAGGGAACTGGATTTTGTTAAAGACATTTTGCTTCTCATCCAAGAGGCTTTTTGAATTCTGAACTGAAGAAGCTTCTTGGATGAGAAGCAAAACACCTAAGTCCAGCTTCCTTTTCAAAAAAAGGACCTTTGGGACAACCATGACCTGAATGACTGAGCATCTCTATAGACACGAAGAATGGCTGGGTTCAACTACTAATAGACAAGCATTTATGGGTAGGTGGTTTTGAAGGAACCCAACCTTTGCTGCCATTAGTAATGATGATCCAGCACTGCCTGAGCGTATTGTGTAAATGGTCTCCTCCTTAATCTTCTTCTCACCTGGCATGAGAATTTGATGAGTCTTCATAAAGATGGCAAAAACAGTGAACATTCGTAAGGAAATGTCTCATGCTTTGGGAAATGTTAAATATGCATGACGTCACATTTACATGAGCCTACGTTATATGCAAAGTGGAGTCTGAGGTAAGACTCCACTTATTGGTTCAGCCGCTAGCGGGAATATTGAGTTCCCGTCAGTGGCTGAAGTGTCGGACAGCGCTAGTGTTTCTCTGCTTTTGAATCCAGTTTGTAAATAAAGAGTTTCTCGCATTCCTGAGTCCTGCTCCTTCCTCATCCTTCCTCATCCATGCCCATTTAACACTGGTGATGAGGGTGGGATACTGAGGAAGACAAAAGACATCATGGGGCATCGCGGCCATTTTCCAGCTGATTCATGAACTCGACCGTTCAGACCAACAGCGAAACAATATGGCCCATCAACCCCTATCAATTCCATTTGAGCCATCCAAAGAGAAGTGGTCCTCATACATGGGAAGATTTAACTTGAATCTGGTAGTGAATGGAATGCAAGCAGAACCCGATGCGAAGAAGAAGGCTTACTTCTTGACCTATTGCGATTCGGAACTATATGAATTAACTGAAGCCCTCGTTGCAGATAACCTAGAGAATGTCTCCTGGGATGAACTGCAACAAGCATTGAATGGACATTTCGACCCTACCCCATTGTACATGGAAAACTGGAATGGCTTCTATCTCTGGAGCCAAAAAGAGGGGGAGAACATAAGTGATTTCGTGGCCACACTGAGGAAACTTTCAAAAAACTGCAAATTCCCAAATGCCAAAGAAATGATCCAGGATTGGCTAGTATTCAGCATTAAGGACCTAATCCTGCAGAAGACACTGTTCACAAGAGAGGACGTCTCGTTCAAGGAAGCTCTGGAAGAAGCAAAAGCCGCAGAAGCCTCCGACTCTTCTGCAGCCCGAGTCAAAAGAGAGAAGAAGAAGAGAAGAAGAACTTTATTGTCATTGTACAAGTACAACGAAACTGTGGATGCACCCCAGCAACTGTTTGCAATACAATAAAACCAAAGCACTTAAAAATAAAGATAAGAAAAATAGAATACCCACATCTCCATTTGCAATTTGAGAGTGCAATATCTATGAATATACACAAAATATACATCCAACACTGACTGTGACGCTTTGCCAAGTGTAATACATAAGAGATGGATTGTACTGTAATATGTTATTATACATCTGAATCAGTGGTGGGATTCAATTTTTTTTACTACCGGTTCTGTGGCCGTGTCTTTGTGGGGAAGGATACTGTAAAATCTCCAGTCAGAGGGGGTATTTGCCAGTTTTCTGAACTACTCAAAATTTCTACTACCAGTTCTCCAGAACTGGTCAGAACCTGCTGAATACCACCTCTGATCTGAATGAGATATTGCAGTTTCACATCTTTTCACATCTTAATATGGTAGTAACTTATATTTATTTGCAGTTCTGATGGAGCAGCAGCAAGATCCACACCACCCAGTCCATGAGGGGAACACCATTTAGCCCATTCAGCTCCGAAAGCAGCAACAGTGAGAAGGATCAAGCTTTGCGGAAGCTGCAGAGGGAATCATCCTCAGTCCACCTGCCATTTTAAGGAGGTGATCTGCAGGCGATGCTAGCAGAAGGGCCACATTGCAGAAGCCTGCAGAGCCAGCCAACCAGTGGACAAACCGAGCCGCAGAACATACTCCCCAACCAGACAATACAAGGGTCAGAAGACATTTGGTGCAAAATTCAAAAAACAAAATGGCGGCCAGGAAGAATAAACCCATCATACAATCAGAGGCTACACTCACACCTGTGTGGGACACACAAACACCATTGAATCCAACAAGTTTCTCACCAAGGTGAGGATTGATGGAACCCTATGGTCGATGAAGTAGACTCAGAGTCATATATATATCAATGATATCCTGGACGGCCCTCCAGAAAATCAACCCCAACATCTGCTAAGTGAGCTCCAGCCACAAAGAATAATATTAAAGGACTACCAAAGCTACAAAATACCAGTCCTGGGAAAGAAAATCTGCCACGTGGAATACGGAGATTTTCACGGACACCTACCACTGACTATTGTAGACCGAGACTTGCCCAGCCTTCTAGGGAGAGAGTGGTTCACATCACTGTAAATCAGCCTTACTGGCATCTATGCAACAGTGGTGACCAGAGCAAACACCGGAGACAATCTAGATGTCTTGGAGAGGGAATTCCGGGACATTTTCAGCAGCAAACTGGGCAAGTGTAAGGGGACCCCAATAGGTTTTAACCTAGACCCCAATATAGCCCCTGTCAGACTGAAGTCCCAGAGAGTCCCTTTTGCTCTGCGACCCAAGGTTGAAGAGCAGTTAAACAAGCTGGTAGCCCAAGGCATCCTTGAGCCAGTAGTCCATATGAAGTGGAACACCCCTATAGTGACCCCTGTAAAGCCCGATGGGTCAGTCAGAATCTGTGGAGACTACAAGAGTATCCTGAATCTCGTGCTACAACAGAGAACATATCTGGTGCCTGTGGTACAGCACCTACTATTTATTTATTTATTTATTTATTTTATCATATTTTTATACCGCTCCCTCTCCCAAAAAAGGGACTCGGGGCGGTGTACAGCCTACTAAAAACATATAAATACATTATAAATACAATTAAAAATATATTAAACGCGATTTTCCGGCTGTATCCCATCAGAACCAAATACAACAATATAAAATCAGGGATCATAGATAAAAATTAAAAGTTAATTACTAAAACCCAATTTAAAACCAGAACCCATTCATTCGGCCAGGCCAGCCTGCCTAAAAAGTAGGGTTTTAACTGCGTGCCGGAAGGTCAAGATATCCGTCATAGCTCGTATCTCCGGGGGGAGATCATTCCATAGGGAGGGAGCTCCCACAGAGAAAGCCCGAACTCTCAGGGCCGACAGCGGCCGGGCAGCGGTACCCCAAGGAGGGCAACCCTGTGGGAGCGTACTGGGCGGCGGGAGGTTGATGATGGCAGCAGGCGGTCCCGTAAGTACCCAGGTCCCGAGCCATGGAGCACTTTAAATACCATCAGTACCATCTTGAATCGAATCCGGAAGGCCACAGGAAGCCAGTGCAGCCTGCGGAGAAGCGGTGTAACGTGGGAGCTCCGAGGAGCGCCCACAATCACCCGCGCGGCTGCATTCTGGACTAACTGCAACCTCCGGAGACTCTTCAAGGGGAGCCCCATGTAGAGAGCATTGCAATAATCCAGGCGGGAGATAACGAGGGAGGAAGTGACTGTGCTACATTAGTTGGGCCGGGGCAAGATTTTTGCTAAGTTGGACCTAGCACAGGCATATGAATAATTGCCTGTGGACGCAGCCACCTCCAAAGCCCAAACGATCGTAACCCACAAGGGTGCATTCAAGTGCAACTGGCTGCAATTTGGGGTTAGCATAGCCCCCGGCCTTTTCCAAAGTATAATGGAAAGGCTGCTACAAGGTCTGCCAGGAGTAGTTCCTTACTTCGACGACATAATAGTCTCAGCCGAAGACAAGCCCCAACTAATGAAAAGGGTCCAAACATTATTAGAAAGATTCCAAAAAGTGGGGCTCAAGTTAAAAAGGGACAAATGCCACATTGCCATACCTAGTGTAGAATTCTTGGGCTTCCAAATCCATGTGTTAGGTATCCGACCCACAAACAGCAAGCTGAAAGCAATTAAGGATGCCACATTTACATGAGCCTATGTTATATGCAAAGTGGAGTCTGATGCAGGGATGGGATTCAAATTTTTTAACAACTGGTTTTGTGGGCATGGCTTGGTGATCATGTGACTGGGTGGACATGGCTTGGTGGTCATGTTATTGGCTAGGTGTGGCCAACTCAACATCACTCACATCGAGGCACGCATCTCCTCGCCTGGCCTCTCATGACTGTGGGGAAGCTGCAACAGTCGTAAGTGTGAAAAACGGCCATAAGTCACTTTTTTCAGTGCCATTGTAACTTTGAATGGTCACTCCACACAAGCAAAGTACCAGCAAAGGAGGGAAAAAAAACTCCAGAGAAGTTCCTGAGACAGGAAGTCTAGTCCTGCCAAGAATGTAATGAGGATTAACGGAGAGGCAGTTTCTGTAAGCAACCCCAGAATGTTTCCTTCCTGCCTTCCTTACAGGATTAGGCCAGTAATTTCTTCTAACAACCGGTTCTCTGAACTGCTTAGAATGTTAACAACTGGTTCTAGCGAATAGGTGCGAACCAGTAGAATCCCACCCCTGATCTGATGTAAGACTCCACTTATTGGTTCAGCTGCTGGCGGGATGATTGAGTCCCTGTCAGTGGCTGATGTGTCAGACAGTGCTGGCTATAAAAAGCTGGTGCTGGCCGCATTTCTCTGCTTTTGAATCCGGTTTGTAAATAAAGAGTTCCTCACATTCCTGAGTCCTCCTCCTTCCTCATCTGTGTCCATTTAACAGGAAACATCTTCTCCATCCTGTTATTACAATGGGGTACCCACTATCTCCTAGATGTGTTTGATTCTGAGACCCTGAGCATCTGGAGGATAAAGGAATGGAGTAGTGCAGAATTATGGAAGAACAAAGATACTGATGTGAGTAGAATTGGATTGAAGTTGGGTGGAGGTTGGTGAGAATTGCATTCCTTATATGACTGATGCAAGGCATGTGGATGGAGTGAGACCCCTCACTTCAGTTCAGTTGCCATCTTTTATCTTTATCTTTGTTCTTACTTTAGCAGTTTGCTCCTTACCACCTCAAAGAGGCAATAGAAGAACACCAACAGTCTCCTGTGTTCGATGAAACAGTTCATAATAGAGGTCCAAACTTGGATACTCTCTCTCTCTCCCTCCCTCCCTCTCTTTCTCTCTCTCTCTCACACACACGATCTTCCCTTATCCCCTCACAACTTTATAAGAGTCTTAAGAAAAAAAATTGTCCAGGGTGAAAGGGAGTGAATGAGTAAAAACAGTAGAAAAAATAAAGCAAGTTTTGTTCAGAAGCTTTTAGGCTGATAAAGCCAGTCTCACAAAGTGCCAGCTTAGGTACTCTATTCCTTAGCCAATATGGCAATTTGTATGTGATTACCCATCATTCTCTCTGATTGCCTCTAACTGGAGAGAACATTGTAATTGGCAAAGTCTCAGAGAAAAGGAGGTGCTTATTGCTGCTTTTGACAGGTGTAAAACAGGCTATCTGCATGATCTTCATGATTTTCCAAGATTATTTTCCATACTTTCATGTTTAGGAGTTGAGGCCACATCAACCAGAAAAAAAATAATTTGTCATTTAAAAATATCTTGTTAGATCATTGGTGTAGCAACCCTATATGCAGTTATACATAAGCATTGCAGAAGCCTGTAATTGAAATTTATTTCTGAGAAACACAGAAAATGATGAGGTTAAAATATTGGTTTTTTTTAAAGTGGGCAGAATGTTTAAGTGGGTGGAATATTTTCATTTCTCAGGCACAAAATTCTTATATTGTAGACAGCAAAGCTGAATTTCCCATCCTCAACCACATTCAGATGGAAGTGCGACACATAAAAGGGGTGGGACTTCCATTCGTTATAAAATTAGCTTATTAATCCTCATCTACTCTGATTCCATCTTTTCTTCATCAAATGCCCTCCAGATGTATGATTGTCCAACTCCCAAAATTCCCAGCCAGCATCCTGAACATTGATGCCCAGCATTCACAGAGTACATGAGCCTGAGAAGATTGTCATGTTCCTTGACTGATGATAGAAGTTTCACTTTATGTTAATTCACCCATAAATCTTAAATTCATATCTTCCTGGATATTTTTCATTTGTCAACTTCATTCTGCTTTTCCTTTCAGATAACTAGCCCTTAAATATTAAAAGTAGAAAGAAATATTGCTTCCAGGCACCTGGTTGCCAACATTTAGAGTGCAAATTATATCACCATTGATTTTGGGGGCAAGAAATGAGAAGAAGGGAGCAGAGACGCACTAAAACTTCAGGTATGTGTGCGTATTGGGCAGAACAATAGTCCAAGGTTATGAGTTTCCCACTCATGAGCTGAAGCAGATGTGAGCCATCTTGCTTCTGTTGATGACTGTATTTCACCACAATTAATTAGGTGGGAGGGGAGAGATGGTAGATGGGGTTGAAATCAATATTTTCTCTGTTTTTCCCCTCTTCCTCATGTAGTAAGTTAAAGGAATCTGATCAAGAGTTTTCACAAAAGTTTTTTTCTGACTTGTTATGTGCTGAAATTGAATCATATGCATCCCTATTCCAGTCTCTGAATAAAACTTGAAAACATCATCCAAAAACAGCAACAGAAGGATGTAGCTTAATACAATAGAAATCAGTTGCTGGTTCAAATCAAATAATTAGATTGGGGCAACTTCAATGCAATCTTTAAAATTGTTTCAGCCATACAACAATGTTTTCTTTTCCTACCTGCTTCCCAGCTATTCATGTCAATCTTTAGCTGGACACATAGAAAGACCTGGTTCCTGTTCATGTGACCTAAGGTATATATTTAATTTAAACATCTCTATTTTGTTTTTATTAAAAGCATTCTCAAAATGATTTACAATTAACAATTAAATAAGGCAGGAGATTAAAACACTTAATGATATGTTATAAAAATATGGTATGAACATGCAAAATATAATTAGCAGATTAACATAAAATAATAGCAAACATTTTAATAATTTTAGAATCACTGCAAGATTTAACCCATTATTAAGTGAAAGAAGGTCTGAGAGAAGTTAAAATGCAGATGGCCTTAAGGCAGTGTTTCTCAACCTTGGCAAACTTGAAGATGTGTATGGTTCAATTCCCCAAATTCCCCAGCCAGCATGAATTCTGGGAGTTGAAGTCCATGCATCTTTAAGTTGCCATGGTCTTATGGTATTAGTAGAATTACAAGACTTAAAATGTTGGGATAATTATATGAAACAGAATGATCCAAATTTTCTCCTAGAGAAGAAGCCAGATATGTTCAGCAATGCAGCCAGTTGAAGAAATAAGGATGTCAACTTTGATATTTGACACAGACTGGATGCCACTACACATGCAACAAATCACATTTGACCTAATGAACAAAAGGACAGCTGAGGTGATGCATAAAAAAATGCATGATGGGATGCAATTGGCAAATGCTAAAAAATATACAGTAGATGGACAGGGTATTAGGCAGAAGTCGTCCACCCCACAGCTATGGTCTAAAAAGTGCTTCTGAAATGAAACCAGACATTCAGAACAGCTTTGGGAAAATGGGCAGGGCGCAGAAAGCGTTGAAATAAAGTATGTGGAATTCTAGTCTCTCAGTAGCACTCTGAAATTGGGGAGAGGATAGAGAGACAATTAATTGAATATCATTTCTCAACCCCCATCTACCCTTCTCCAGTCTTGCTTTCCTTAATAAATAGGGCTTGCCTTTGATACATAGCAGTCCCTGGGATTCTTTTATAATAGCTTCATTAATTTAGTTCTTGAAGTACACTCACTTATTTTACGTATGCATCCTTGAGTTCCTGCTTGTGATTCATTATAATGGGTTTGTGGCCTAGCTGGTTGGGAAAGAGGAAGGTTGCAGTCCATAGGTCTGGAAGGTGAACAATTGTGACACAATTCTCTTTCTGATTTGCAACTTTAAAAAAAAACTTCCCCTTCCATAGATTTAATATTTCTTGACCATTTCAAGATTGTCCTTGAAAACTTGATTTGTCACATATGCCTCTTTCCTGCCAGGACTTAGGAAGGTGCTTTTTTCAGACTACGATTATGACTTGGGAAAAGCTATGCCAACCCACTGTTGATTCTTTGTAATATTCTCACAAGCAATTTTAAACTAAGCAAGCAGAGATCACTGCTTAGTAAAATCAGTGTGACTGCGTCAGTAATGGATATTTTGAAAAAAGAGAAATGCTCAAATCTGTTTAAAATATACTCAATTTTTGTATCTGAATGTACCTTGTATTGTTCTGGGAAGGATACTTCATCTCTTTTCCAACTCCAATCTGTGTGCATTTTTCATAATGCCAACTAGAATCTGAAATGGTGCTTTGCATGCCCAAATCTGGAAAGCTGTATTCTGGGTGGGTTGTAAAATTAATGATATGGAAATTAGATGTGATCTACTATCTCACTCTTGTTTAAAATGTTTGTGATCCACGCTTCCAGGTAGTTGAACTCCAAAGTCCCTTCCAACTCTGTTATTCTGTTATTTTGTATATGCCTTAATTCTGAAGATAATTATTTGTCATTTGCATTTAATAGAGTGGTTGCAGCAAAACTAAAGCTAGATCTGAGTATTCCCATGCAGAGGTTACACTTTTCCCTTGACCAGTCCATCAGTGTCCAATAGTGTGCTTTTTTTGATGTTTTGGAAAATCTTGGGATGTTTGCCACCTCTCGATGCAGTTTCACATTCTTTTCCCAGGCCAGGTGTTCCTTGGCGACTGGCTTATTTTAGTTTGGCACCTCTGGTTCTTGTCAATGTGTCTCCCCTCTCACTGTTTGCCTTCTTCTTCCCATGCCCGAACTTTTCTACCCCAAATTTCTTTGTCCCTCCCCTGCATTTTATGGCAGGATGCCAGCAAAAGTGAAGAATGTGACAGCTTGCTTTAGTCTCTCAGAGTGTCACTGGCTAGTTTCCGAGAGGGGGTCAGTGGGCTGTCCTTAGTAATTTTCTTCCACCCAGATCCAAAGGGTGGAATCATTTTAATTTCTATTCCAATCAACCTCTTTCTTCAGCAGCTATACCAAAGGTGGCTAGGAGGAGCTGGCTTCTCCAGTTAACTCCAATTTGGTTTTAGTATTCAGTGAGAGTGTCTCCTGCTTTTGATATATTGTAATTCAAGCAGAGGCAAACCAGTCAAAACTTTCCATTTCCAGGTACCAGAGCAAAGAATACAAATATTTATAGGCAGAAAAGAAGACCTGAAAATGGGAGCTGTCACATCGCTGACAGCATCAAAGGACCATGCTTGAAAGACTGAAGGGGAGGGGGCAAAAGGGAAGCCAGGCAGCCAGACTGTGGATGCAGATAGGGAGGTACCGTGACAGGTCTGCCTTTTGTGGGACTCTTGAGTGAAGTTGGAGTCAGTGGAGCGTTGTCGGAGTGGAAAGAGATGTATTTCCTACATCAATTTGTGACTTGTGTAAAGAAAAAGGGGGAAAGCCACAGAAATACTTTGGTTGCACTTTACACTCCTTAACTCTCATTTTCCAGGAGCTGCCCACCCAAGGCAGCAATATTCTTTCTCGATCATATTCTACAAAATGTTTAGCTGACTTCTTTACCATATTGGAAGTCATTACTCAATGTTTTTCCAGCAGAAAAGAAACTCCCTCACCTCCAACTTCTTAGTATTTAGTATTTAATATTTATTTGATTTGTCAATCGCTTACAAGATACAGGTATAAGAATAAATATAGTTTTGAATACATGAGATAGATACTTATAAGAAAAATAAAAAGAAAAATAATAATAGGACAGGGATGGTAGGCACGTTGGTGAACTTATGCATGCCCCCTAAAGACCTAGTATTTAGTATTTAATATTTATTTGATTTGCAAACGCTTACAAGATACAGGTATAAGAATAAATATAGTTTTGAATACATGAGATAGATACTTATAAGAAAAATAAAAAGAAATAATAGGACAGGGATGGTAGGCACCTTAGTGCGCTTATGCACACCGCCTACAGACCTCTTAGGAAAGAGGTGAGGTCAATAGTAGATAGTCTAAGGTGAAAGTTTTTGGGGTTTGGGGAAGAAACCTCAGAGTCAGGTAGAATATTCCAGACATTGACCACTCTGTTGCTGAAGTCATATTTCCTGCAATCAAGTTTGGTGCGATTAACCTTGAGTTTGTATCGATTGTTTGCTCCTGTGTTGTTATAGTTGAAGCTGAAGTATTCATTGACAGGTAGGATATTGCAATGTATGATTTTATATACTATACTTAGATTGGACTTGTTATGGGCAGAAGAGTTTCTCCCTATTTGGAGGGATTTGGAAGTGGGCTTTTCCCTCCAATGTGCACAAAAGGGTTGTGGGACTTCCTAGCAATCTGGGAAGGAGGATGTCGAGTAGATATCACCTCATGTGAAGCCAATGTTTGATTCAAATAGTCAGAGCCAGAGATATGCTGAACCTTGGACAGCTCCTTAGAGTTCTGGACAGCTCTTCATCAGAGAAAATATTGCTGAGAAAGTCCAATAAATCTGTTGGCTTCAAACTACTCCAACTAAATTGCTCACGACAGTAAAGACAAAGAGATGGAAACAACCTGTGATCTGAATTGGGTGTGTTTATGCAACCATGGAATGCGCTTTTTACCTAAAAGCTTACAGATAAAAAGTCAGTGGAGAGTGGGCAGATCCACTTAGAAGGCCAACCAATTCCAGTTTAAGCTAAAACCACTGGATTCATGTATGACAGCTGGATACTTCGCTTTCATTGCATATGTCTCCATACGATAAGGTTATTCTGCTGGTTTTCTGTACCTAGCCCAATGCACACCCCTCATCTTTTCAGATCAGCACAGGTCAGGCAACTGCATAGTGGATGGGACCATAAATGGCAGCAGGGGATACTGTCATGGAATTTGCAGCCAGAAATGAGTGTCAGGGCTCAGTAATGCTTCAGCCAAAGCAGAGCCAGGCTTGATAAGCCCCCAAAGTCTTTTCTGACTCCAATTAAAATGAAGCGTTTCAGCTTTCTCCCACTCAGCCTGGCTCCAAATAGCCATTGGCAATGGATACTACTAACTCATGGCTAAAGACCTTTGGGAGCAGACTGGTGAGGTTGGGCCTGATGCAAATGACCTGGCCTGCATTCCATTAGCCAGCTTGCCCATTTTTGGTGCCCATTTTTCCTGCTCTAATTATTTTGCTCTCCTTTTAAGTGGAGCTCACTTTCTCCAGCAAACTCCACTGCAAGCACCATTGATCAACTTGTCAAAGGTTCCCCCACCCCACTGGAGAAAGCTGTTCTCCCTTTTCTGTTTCCCTATCTTTTCAGCAGAAGAGGGTAAAGAGGGGAGGGAAAGCCACCACAGAAGAGAGCAAAATGTAATTACTCTCTCTAAACAATCCCAAGATTTCCAAGGCTGGTGAATGATTAATTACAGTCACAGCACGGGAAGGAGCTTGAGCAAAAGGATGGATTTTCTGCCTGGTTTGGGGGTGTGGGGTGGGGGAGGGAGGGAGAGACAGTAGCCCTCTGCAGGATTCAGCAAGCAACTGGTAGGGAAACCTAAGATCAAGGAACTGGTTTAAGAAGAAAGGAAGAGCTTTACCCCGAAATAATCAATGCTCCACATAAATGTCCATGGGAAAGCTTTGCTGATTAATTCAACACTAATTCAAATTCTGGCTCAATGCATGCACTTATGCCCTTGTTTCCTACTTGATATTACGAAGGGTGCTAAAGTACGTAACTTAGATCAGAGGTCTCCAACCAATGATGGGATTCAAAATTTTTTTACTACCGGTTCTATGGGTGTGGCTTGGTGGGTGTGGCTTGGCTTGGTGGGCATGGCAAGGGAAAGGTTACTGCAAAATCCCCCTTCCCTCCCCACCCCGCTAACTTGCTTTCCAGCTCCATTCTCCTATGCAGGGCAACCAAAGGAGACCCAGCCAATCAGCTGGGACTCGATGGGAGGCAGAGAATAGAGGGGGTCGAGGTCAGTCAGAGGTGGGATTTGCTGCTTCTCCGAACCACTCAAAATTTCCACTACCGGTTCTCCAGAACCAGTCAGAACCTGCTGAATACTACCTCTGTCTCCAACCTTGGCAACTTTAAGTCTGGCAGATTTCAATTCCCAGCTTTGCTGGCTGGGGAATTCTGAGATTTGAAGTCCGCCAGGCTTAAAGTTGCCAAGGTTGGAGACCCCTGCCTTAGATGGTGCAGTCCAGCACCTTTAACTGGGAAAGGATGTCCTGGAGGGTACAGGAATGTGGCAACAGAAGTAGGATATAGAGAGGATCTTTACAGGCAGTCCTCTTATAATCACTGGACACTTAGGGGTCTGAAGGCCAAAACGAATGAAAATTGTTTGCAGGAATTGGATATGTCTAATCAAGTGAAAAGAAGGACTAGAAGCAACATGATAATAGTGTTCCAATATTTGAGGGCCTGCCACAAAGAAAAAAAAGAGAGGGGGGTCAACCTATTCTCCAAAGCACCTGCGGGCAGGACAAGAAGCAGTGGATGGAAACTAATAAAGGAGAGAAGCAACCCAGAACTAAGGAGAAATTTCCTGACACCGACAACAATTAACCAGTGGAACGACATGCCTCCAGAAGTTGTGGGTTTTAAAAAGAGACTGGGCAAGAAGATGTATAGGCATCCAGGGCTGGATTGACACTGGAATTGATTCGTTTTCTTTATCCTGCTTTGCAATACTGTTTTCTCACCGTAAAGGCTTCAGACTCATAGCAGATTAAAAAAAAGAGCTTTCACTGGAGTAGGCCACCTCTGGTACATCTGGGATCAACAGTGGTCTGGGGCTTTCCATCTGGAAAATGAAACAGGAAACTGACTTCTTTTCACCAGACCCAGCCTTTTCATTTTCAAGATAGCCTTCCATTAGGCACAACTCAAAAATAACAAGGATGGTTTGCACAGCCTAGTGATGTGCTTTTGTGTGTGTGTGTGTGTGTGTGTGTGTGTGTGTGTGTGTGTGTGTGAGGGAGGGAGGGAGGGAGGGAGGGAAACCTCTCCAGAAAAATAAAATCACAAAACAAGCTATGCTGTAGCAGACATGGTGGGAGTTGGAAGTGTTGGCAAGTATAATGAGACGTTTGGTAACCAAAAGAAATGTTTTATAAAAGTATCTGCAACATATTAAAGTAGCAAATTTCCCATTGGCTTTCCTTTTACCCCCTCTGCCCAGTTCATCATCCTATCTCACAGCACCTCCAACTCATGGAATCTGATAGTCTCAGAAGCAGGACCTGAAGACCACAACCTGACACCTGGGGTTATTCTGCCTTTGTAAATAGAGGCTTCATTTACATACAGCGCACAGAGTTAAAAATTCCACCTGATGTTCAGAGAAAAGGTGAGCTGTCGTTTATTTATTCAAACAAATAAGTTGTGTGAACCTGTGTTTTTACAGTCATAGTGGCTTGCAGGATGAGAGGGCAGCAGAACATGGAAACAAGAGGACATCTAGATGTGGTTTGGGGTCTGGAGTTTCTGGAGGGTTTTTTTCCTGAGGAGCAGAGACCACTTAGCTTGGAATTTGGGGTATGCAGGAAGAGAGAGAAGGTGGACCCTCTCTAGCAATTCGCAAGATATATCTAATAGTTATACAGATTTGCCCTTTCCTAATATTAACCTGCAAGACTGGTTATAGGCGAGTCATGATAAAGAAACTTCTTTGAGTAACCCCTTGAATTTAGTATTCTTTTTATTTGATTTGCCAATTGCTTACAAGATACAGGTATAAGAATAAATATAGTTTTGAATACATGAGATAGATACTTATAAGAAAAATAAAAAGAAACAATAGGACAGGTGCGCTTATGCACGCCCCCTACAGGCCTCTTAGGAAGGGATAAGGTCAATAGTAGACTAAGATTAAAGTTTTTGGGGTTTGGGGAAGAAACCACAGAGTCAG
The DNA here is from genome assembly GCA_023653725.1 of Bungarus multicinctus. Lineage (NCBI taxonomy): Eukaryota > Metazoa > Chordata > Lepidosauria > Squamata > Elapidae > Bungarus > Bungarus multicinctus. Next base: position 25,387,157 of record CM042835.1, on the reverse strand, counting down.
GTAGAGTATTCCAAACATTGACCACTCTGTTGTTGAAGTTGTATTTTCTGCAGTCAAGTTTGGTGAGGTTAACCTTGAGTTTGTATCTACTGTGTGCTCTTGTGTTGTTATGGTTGAAGCTGAAGTATTCATTTGCAGGTAGAACATTGCAATGTATGATTTTATATACTATATTTAGATCGGACTGGATGCGGTTGTAATTCTAGGTTTTCTAGGTCTAGAATCTCAAGTCTGGTGGCATAAGGTATTCTGCAATGAGTAGAGGAGCGGAGAACTCTTCTTGTGAAATATTTCTGGACTTTTTCAATTGTGTTAATATCAGATACATGATATGGGTTCCAGATCGATGAGCTGTATTCAAGTATAGGTCTAGCAAATGTTTTGTATGCTCTAGTTAGTAGGGTGATATTACCAGAGAAGCTACGTAGGATTAGATTAACAACTCTTAATGCCTTTTTGGCTATGTAGTTACAGTGGGCTCTAGCACTTAGATCATTTGAGATGAGTACTCCAAGGTCCTTGACAAAGTTTGGATCCTCAACAAGCTCTATTAGCTTGTATTTTTTTGTACTATTTAGCTTGTATTTTACTTTCTGATTTTTTTGCCAATATGTAGGACAGAGTGTTTATTTGTTGAGATTTGAAGTTGCCATTTGTTTGACCATTCTGATACATAGTCAAGGTCTTTTTGGAAGGTAGCAGTATTATCTGTGGTGTTGAATAGCTTTACATCATCAGCGAAGAGAACGCAGTTGCTCTTGATATGATCACAGAGGTCATTTATGTAGAGTATGAAAAGAGTTGGTCCTAGAACACTGCCTTGGGGGACATCACTGTTGACAGGTACAGAATTTGATAAGATGCTCCCAATTTTGACCATTTGTTGTCTGTTTGACAGGAATGCTTCTATCCAGTTATGTTGGTGTCCAGAGATACCATAAGATTTTAGTTTTAGTAGTAGTTTGTTGTGTACCACTGAATCAAAGGCTTTACAGAAGTCTATGTAGATGTGTTGTTCTTTGTGTCAGCTATGGAATTCATTGCTGCCACATAGTTGGAGAGGGGGGTGATGTTAATTGAATAGTTCTTAGTGGACAACATATATTATTTTGATAGTTCAAGGTTACAGAGTGTGGCACAGAAAGAATTAGAACTTACTTTGGGATTGGTTCATGTGATGTGGTGATGAGGGAAAAGGGAATGGTTTGTAGGCTGGGACTTTGTGGGGAAGCCGGGAAGATTTTAGTTCCAGATTTCCACAGAATGTGCCAGGTGCTATTCTAATAAAAGTACTTTGAGATGATGTGTGTCTTGGAGTTACTGTCAGGAACGCTGACAATATTGGAATGCTGACACTTTGGTTCCTTTGGCCTGACAAAGATGGAAGCTTCAACTGTATGATCAATGCCCTGCCCTTTTAAATGTATACACTTAAGTACACAATTTTAAAAAGACAAGTGTTTGATTGTACAGTCATGATCTCAAGCACCATCACCCACTACACTGAAATATATATGTTGTAGGATGTTATCTGAGCCCACCCCTTCTTCCTGGTTCTCAACAGCAAATTCCAACTTTGAAAGTTAGCCTGGCAAGTTTGATTCAACCAAAATGCTGATAATATAAAAATGTAATTGACTGGAGGTATTGGAGAAAGTTATCAATAAGAAAAAAAACTAAAAAGAATGTTCATTACCCCTAAATTGTAGCCCAATTTTAATTACTTCCCTTAACCTTGTAATTGGTTTTAAAATTCTCACTTCTGATTTTTAAAGAAAGAAGATGACCACTTGACTGTGTCAAAGTGATTTTAATCAAGATTACTTAGTGATATGAAAGTGGGATAACACTGAAGCTGCAGAGAACAAGTGCTGGCTGTGGGAAAGTAAGGGATAAGAGTGAGAGCTCTTTGCTTGCTCTTATGGTGAAGGTGAAGAGAGACTTGGCTATTAAGATGTTGAGCTTAGAAGATGTGTCCACCAGATTGAGAAAGACTACTCTTTCTATGTCTCTTATCTCTTAATACACCTGATAAACAGCATGGAAAAACTACTAGGAGGTTAGCTTCTTACTGACTTAAAATATTCATATATATTTGACCATTGACAGATTTTGAATGGCAGTTGAATATCTGATCACCAGAAGGATGTATGGATGTATTTCATGCTTGTTTTCTTCCATTCCTGAATTTAATCTCCAATACAGTTGTCCCATCTTGGAGTTACACTGTCTGGGTGTAAAACATCAGCCAACCAGTGGAGGATGGCAAAGAGTTGAAGATTGTGGTTTTCCATTGCTGCCATCTACTAGTCATGCATATGCTCTTGAAGACCATGTTTTGTAGTCCTAGTACTAATTTTTTAAAGTGTTTTTTAAAGGTTTTTTTAAAGAAAAAAATTGACATTAGCTCTAAAAGTTGACAATTTCTGCCTCAATCCCAAAAGACTGCTTTTTCAGCCTCATTATAAATGTAGGGAGAAGTAGATATTAGCCACCCAACTTTTTCTGACAACAACTTTAAGTTTCCAGAATGTTGGCAAACTCAGATGCCTTCTGCACTTCAAGAGCAAAATTAAAGCATGTCACACTCGTGCATTCATAAGAGGAAGGGTCCCAAGCTGATTCCAGCTGACATCCATTGCTTGCATTAATTCAAATGAGGGCTGAGTGGCCTTGGGTGACCCTTTGCAGATGCAGTAAAATATGTTACTCTCAGTCAATGAGGGGTTGGATTTCTTACATAGCTAGAAAAAAAGCTATGCCAAGCCAGACCTTCTTTGTGCCTGTTGTTCAGAATACTGCAATGTAAAGAAAAATATATATATCTCCCCAAATAAATAAGTGTACATGTCCAGGGGTGGTGTGGAAGGTAATGAAAGATCATAATTTCACATGAATTAGGTTTCTTGTTTTTGTAATTTTGAAAATAATAACAACAACAATCCACTGGAACTTGTGTCACAACTACCATCTGCCTGTAGCAAAGAACTGGTGGGATCATAAACCTGAAAAAGTGGTCGAAAATGAGCATGCAAAACTACTGTGGGACTTCTGGAACACAATACCTCGGATATCACGATTGTGGAGAATAAAAAAGTGTGGATCATTGACATTGCCATACTTGGTGACAGCAGAATCAATGAGAAACAACTTGAAAAAGTCACCAGATATCAGGACTGGAGAATCGAACTGCAGAGACTCTGGCATAAACCAGTGCAGGTGGTTCCAGTGGTACTCGGCACACTAAAGACCTAGGCAAGCACTTAAAAGCAGTTGGTACTGACAAGATCACCCTTGGTCATCTGCAGAAGGCCACCTTACTGGGATCTGCTCGCATAATCCGCCGATACATCATGCAGTCCTAAACACTTGGGAAGAGTTCGACTAGTGATTTGAGATATGAAACCCAGCATGGTTATCTCGTTTGCTGTGTATACTGTCATTTGTATGTATATAATAATAATAATAATAATAATAATAATAATAATAATAATAATAATAATAATAATAATAATAATAATAATAATAATAATAATAATAATAATAAATTGTTGATAAGAAAGACAAAAATGGGTAGTGGATGTGGCAGCTGGAGACAGCAGAATAGATGAAAAACTGAACAAAAAATCAAATACAAAGCCATGCAAATAGAAATAGAATGACTGTGGCAAAAGAAAGCAAAGGTAGTGCCAAAAATGATAGGTGCCTCAGGTGTGATCCCCAAGCAACTGAAGCATCACTGGAACACCATTAGTATTGACCAAATAGCACTAGCAATAGCACTTAGACTTATATACCACTTCACAGTACTTTACCGCCCTCTCTAAGTGGTTTACAGAGTCAGCCTACCACCCCCAACAATCTGGCTCCTTATTTTACCCACCTCAGAAGGATGGAAGGCTGAGTCAACCTTGAGCCTGGTGAGATTTGAACTGCAAAAACTGCTAATAATTGGCAGTCAGCAGAAGTATCCTGCAATGTTTCATTCTAACCGCTGCACCAATTAACTCTATCAGTTAATTACAAAAGGCAGTTTTACTTGGAACAGCTTACATCCTGTCACAATACCTTCAACACCACCACACATCAACTCTCCCAGGTCCTTGGGAAGGACTCAATAAGTGGATAAAAATGTCATTTTGATCTTTTTATTTCAGTCAATTAAAACAACACAGAAGTAAATCAAGCAGTGAAAGCAGTCTCCTTTAATCGTCTATTTTCCCTGCCACCTATACTTTATGAGCAAATACCTTTGCTATTTCCTTGAGATTTTGCTAATATTAACTTATCCAAATATATCTACCAAAGTGAGTTGGTTAATTGCTTCAGTACTTGTCTTGCAACACTAGTGACTTGGCCTTACTACTTAATAGTAACAATAGTGAGGGGTGGCTGGATTTGACCAGAGTCTTCCCAGTCCCAGTCCAGCACTTTTACAACTACACCATCCTGGTTGTAGATGGCTGGAAAAGATGCCAGAATTTTCCAAGCCAACCTTATTCTCCTGGACCTTCAGATGTCACACAGAGTCATCACAGGTAGCCTTGAAAAGCTTCTTTTTCCCATATATTTTTTCCTGGGCAGTGGTAAAAGTAAGGGTGGAAAGACCTCTGAATCTCTGAATTGAGAAATTTGGTTAGCATGCTTCCCCACAACATGATGCCTCCCCATTCCCACCCCTGTTGTCTATGGGGAGGAATGTCCTATTCCAAAAGTGCTGTGGGAAACCCCCTTGCAGCCCCAAGGATAAAAGGGCAGAGCCTCAAGTCAGACTCAACTCCAGGTGACTTCATAGACTCATTTGTGTCATTTTTATGGCACCACCACAGTTGGCTCTTGCTCTCTTCTGGCATGTTTCCTTTGAGACCCTCAGGCTAGTTTTCTGCCCAGAGATTTCTTGGGGGCAGGGATGTCCCATTCAAACATTAACCCAGGTCCAACTTATTCTACTTCTTTGAGATTAGCCACATTAGCTAAGTGTTTCCATCTAGTTGGGCAAAGGCAGGCTCTTCTCCAAGCTGAGCAAAATTGGAACTTGAGAGCAACTATGACGAAACACTGAATTATTTCTGAGAAGGGCCAAGTTCAATTATAACTTCAGTTCACTAGGTGACTTTGGGCTAATCATTCTCCATGATTAGCGGTGTTGCTCTGGACAAAAATGAGAGGAGAGAACATGATATATCCAGGGGAGGGATTCAACCAGTGTTATTACTGGTTTAGTGACTACGTTTTGCTACGCACGAGTGTAGAAAAACCTTAAGCTGTGCCTCCCAGACAGCTGAAAAGCACTGCGTGCAGGTGCGCAGCATTTGAAAAGTCTCTTTTTTCCTGCTTTTTCAACCTCAGCTGTGCGCACAAAGCAGCTGAGGTTGAAAAAGCAGGAAATAAAGGACAGGTAAGAGCCTGGGCGGGCGGGCAGGCCAAACAGCAGCAAACACAGAACCGGTTTGGTGTCTGCTGCTCTTCAGAGCTACCAGTTCTATAGAGCTGGGCAGAACCGGTAACATCCCACCCCTGGATATAACCTATCTTGAGCAAACAGACAGACAAATGAAAAAAGCTAGCAATTTTGTTACTATATCTGTAGCAATAGCAACAGCACTTAGACTTATATGCTGCTTCACAGTGCTTTACAGCCCTCGCTAAATGGTTTATAGAGTCAACAATCTGGGTCCTCATTTTACTGACCTTGGAAGGAGTCAACTTTGAGCCGATGAGAACCACCGAACTGCTGGTAGCCAGCAGAAGTAACCTGCAGTACTGCACTCTAATCACTGTGCCATTATGGATGTAATCTTTAGCTTAACAACCATTCAACTGTTCAATAGCAACATACAATAGCACTGAAAAAAGCGACTTACGATTGGTACTCACACTTACAATCTTTGCAGCATCCCCACAGTCAAGGGATCAAAATTCAAGCCTTTGGCAACTGGCAGGTACTGTTGTAGCATCCTGAGGTCATGTTACCACCATTTGTGACCTTCGCAGCCAGCTTCTGACAATCAAAGTCAGTGGGGGAAGCCAGGTTCATTTAAAACAACTATGTGATTCGCTTAACAATCATGGACAAAGATTGTAAAATTGTGTGTGACTCACTTAACAGCTGACTTACTTAACCACATAAATTCTGGTCCCAATTGTGGTCATGAGTCAAGAACTAGCTGTATAGTTTTCTTGCTAGCAATATGGAGATTAATTGTCATTGTCTTCTCCATTGCTTTGTTGGCTTCCTAATGTAGTCTTCAGTCCTCAATATTTCTAGTGGTGGCCTCCCATACAAATCCTAACCAGATCTGACAGACTTAAGCCTTTGGAGCTCATCCAAGATCAGCTGTGCTGCCACTTCTCTGGGCCGTCCTCTATAGAACTCCCCCAAAGTATTGTTACATTATGAGACAAAAAGTATTGTTACATCATGAGCTGTTGAAACTATTGGGCTTCCAGGTTACACCTCTCTTCCTCACCTCTTCAGATATTCCTATCCTAGCTGCCAAGAAAGAACCAAAGTCATTATGTGCTTCTGCTACATTTTTAGTTCAAGGCTGTGATTTCAGCACAAACCATTCCGAGAAAATCAGTTCAACTCAGTTCAGTGTAGTGCTTAAGGAGCTGGCCTAGAAAACAGGAGACTCTGAGTTCTAGTCCCATATCAGGCATGAAAGCTGGTTGGGTAACATTAACCCAATCACCAGGAGACTGTGATTTCTAATCCCACCTTATGCATGAAAGCCAGCTGATTGATTTGGCCAGTCACTTTACCAGCCTGACCTATCTCACATGGTTGTTGATGTGAGGAAAACAGGAGGAAGAAGAAGTATCTGGTATGTTCAATGACTTGAATGAGAAAAAAAGGTGAGATAAAAATCAGATATATAGATAGATAGCAGGTTCATTGTAATAATGCCACTAATGGTAACAACTGATAACTGCCTTCTTATTTTTTTAACCCATTACATTAGCAGAACTCCCTCACTTCTCTGACTGACTGTAATTGTATGACATGCTAAGCAGAGATGCACAGATATAGAGCTTCAAAAAAGCTAAAATGGAGGCTGTTACGGTGTGATTTAAGCCCTGCTCCTCCCAAGGGTTAAGGCTTCAATCATCCAGTTGTGGTTGTTGCCTTCATTTCTTTTTATCCCTCCCTACAGAAAGCCTAAGGTTAAGTTTAATTATCTGGAGGGCAATGAGTTTGCAAAGGTTGGCAGCTCAGTTGTGGTTTCAGATCCTTCCTTGGTCTTCTGCTGATTGTCTGCTTCACATAGCAGCAATTCCTTTAATGTTCTCCTTCTCTTGGCATCTCTCTCCGTTCTCTGCCTCCACTCCCCACCTCTCTGCATTCCTAGACTTTGCAATTGAATTTCTACTTTCTATATATGCTGTCCCAGATGGTATCTCTTTCTTCCTAATCTTACTATTTCTGCTCAGATGATTATCATGAGTTCAATATGCAGAGAGCAGGATGCATTGTTCTTCTAACAACCTTTCCACTGCTAAGACATTACTTTCTATCTCAATTGGCAACCTCGCTCTTCAGTATTCCTAGCCTTTTAAGAGCTTGGATATTATCATTGATCTTCCCCTCTCTTTTTCTTTGCTCACATTAATGATGGAGTTAAAGACTGGTAGTTTCTGTATGGTCTCCCTAAAATCCATCTTTTCTTATCTACTGATTCCACCAAACCCTTATTTAGACTCACATCATATCATTATTGCAAAGTTTTGCCTCCTGTAACTCAGTTGTATCCTATTATTATCTCTGTTTCTGACTTATTTTGCTTACTAGATTTTCTTCTTTCATGCTTTAATTGTATGTGCATCATTGTGCTTTGTTGCATTGTCCTTTTTTAAAAAAAAATACCCTTAATACATTTTAAATGTCTTTCTGTGAGCTCACTTCTTAGTTGATCATATTTTTTATCTCTTCTATCTGTCTTCATTGATTTCTCTCTGTACTCCTCCTGGCTCTCCTCATTCATTAAATACTGAGAGTTCTTTGGAAGTGTGAGAATAATTCTGACTTCGGTTGTAAGAAAATACTTTTCTATTCCAGAAACTCACCTGAAAGGCAGAAGAAATAGCCTCACAAGTCAGTGGGAAAAGATCTGCTCTGCATGCAAGAATATTTCCCATTGGGCATTGAACGCTGAACTGCCAGCATCCTTCTAGAAAATGTTGACCCCGATCAGAAAAACGCAACTTCTATTTTTCCCTGATCACAAAAGCCCTGTGAACGCACAAAAGCCACCCTGAGCCCTTCTCTTCCAAAGGAGCTTCAATCTGATGCAGTCCTGGGCTACATCAACAGAGGAATAGTATCAGGAGACAAGTGACAATATTACTTTGTACCAGACTACTGGGGCTACAATTGGAATATTGCATATTGTTCTGGTCATCTTGGTACAGAAAAGAGGTTGAGACCCTAGAAAGCCTGCAGAGAAGAGCATCAAAGATAATAAAGGGTCTGGAGGCTAAATCGTATCATGAATGGTTGAGGGATCTATATGTCTAACTTACCAAAGAGAGGGTTTGGGAGGGATAGGATAGTTGTCTTTTAGTACTTGAAGGGCTGTCACAGAGATTAGAGGATTGGCTTATTCTCCAAAGCACCAGTGGGCAGGACAAAGAATAATGGGGACAAACTTGTGAAAGAGAGATCCAACCTAGAAGTAAGGAGACATTTTCTGACAGTGAGAGAAATTAATCAATGGAATAGTTTGCCTCCTGGAATTGTAGGCTGGAGTTTTTCAAAGATAGGCTGGGCAATCATTTGGCTGGGATGATATAAAGCTTTTGCTTTGAACAGGAGGTTGGATTAGAAGACCTCTAAGGTCCCTTCCAGCCTAAGATTCCATGATTATTATAATTAAAACCTTGGAAGATATTTTGACAATATTGGGAAAACTGGAAAGTTAATAATTTAATATAACACAATAATTTTTAATAAATTTAAAGTAATTGGATTAAGGGTCTTTGATTCCATATAAACTACCCTAGATCAGAATTAGTTTCTATGTTAGCCTTAATGGTTATCCACAAGGGGGTCAAGGGGAGACAAAGGATGACATATGCTTCAGAACATAATTACAGCTGTGGATTGTAGGCTCAGCTGTAAATCATGATGAAAGTACCAGATTCTGCCTTTTGAGCCATTATGCCATCATGGCTTGCAATTGACACTACTGGTACTACCTAATTCTCACTCTTGTCCTAACCCGCCTTTTGCTGTTTGGTTCCAGTTTGTTGCCTGAAAAATAAAATTGAAATAATGAAAATACCCCAAAACATGTCTGTTTATTATAATTTCTAAAGGCCATCAATCTTCAGCTTATCATAGGAAGAGACATTTCTCCAAATTCAAATTTACCCATGAAGTTGGAACAATCCAGATTATTGGCAATATCTGTAGACGAAACTCCAAAAAGACAGAGCCAGGTTGATTTTCTAGAACAGAGGTCTCCAACCTTGGCCCCTTTAAGCCTGGAGGACTTCAACTCCCAGAATTCCCCAGCCAGCTTTGCTTGTATAGCTTGTATAGCTTTGCTGGCTGGGGAATTCTGGGAGTTGAAGTCCTCCAGGCTTAAAGGGGCCAAGGTTGGAGACCCCTGTTCTACAATGGTTAAGGCTACAGGATAGAAGCCAGGAGACTGAGAGTTCTAGTCCCCCCATAGTCATGAAAGCCAGCCAGGTGACTTTGAGCCAGCCAGTCTCTTTTAGCCCCATCCCACCTCACCTGGTTGTTGATGTGGGGAAAATAGGAGGAGAAAGGTGTGATGGATATGTTCCCTGCCTTGAGTTATTTGTAAAAATAATAAAGGTGGATACAAACAAACTAACTAAAAGGAAATTGTGATTATGGAGAAGGAGTTGTGCCCCATTACACTTATGGACATGCACAGATATTTTGCTACGATGTACAGGCAGTCCTCAACTTACAACAGTTCACTTAGTGACCATTCAAAGTTACAATGGCACTGAAAAAAGTGACTTATGACCATTTTTCACACTTATGATCGTTGCAACATCCCCATGGTCATGCGATCTATATTCGGATGCTTGACAACTGACTCATGTTTATGACGATAGCCATGTCCTGGAGTCGGGTGATCCCCTTTTGCAATCTTCAGACAAGCAAAATCAGTGGGGAAGCCAGATTCATTTAACATCTGTGTCACTAATTTGACAGCTGCAGCGATTCCCTTAACAAATGCAGCAAGAAAAGTCATAAAACGGGGCAAAATTCACTTAACAAATGTCTTACTTAGCAACATACATGTTCAGCTCAATTGTGGTCGTAAGTTGAAGACTACCTGTATAGCAACATTCTGAAGTCTCTAGTGGTGCTGCCAAGGCACACACTTACCTCCTTAGTAAGTTTTGGCTGCTCTAGATTTTGCTTAGAATGTCCACATGTTCTGACCCAAGCCTTGTTCAAATCAAACAAACACAAAGTATGTATAGAAGCAAACCTTTTTAATGTGGCGCTGTGAATTCTGTTCATTCACAGCCAAGAGTCATTCAAAACTAATTGTCCCAGATAAGAGCAAGCCCTTTCAAGTTTGCAAAAGGCTGCCAAGAACAAAAGACTAATTGCAGATAAATATCCAAAATCTGAAGTTTCAAAAAACAAACTGGAGTAAGCAGAGCTTCAACAAGGAATCTGAGTAGAAAGAACTTCTTTGCTTCCTGCAAAGAAGCCAACTCCGAAGGCTGGCTTTTATCCCTTATGGGAAGGGCCATCACCTTCCAGCCTTACTCCCGAGTCACCCGTGCTGCTTCAGCTGCTTTTTCCTTCGAGCAGCCCTGCGCACATGCACTGAGCACAGGCAGCACCCCACTCTCCGATAGTCCTGGCCCCATCCCTGCATCCCAAGTAGGCCCCTTGTCTGAGTCCTCACTGTCAGAGATTTCAGCTGTCCGCACCTGCTGCTGGAGAACCACAACACCACATTTGATTCAAATTATAAGGGAAATATCATTAAGGATAAACAGAAAAAGAAGCAGGGCTCTCTTAGTCATTAGGAAGCTGCATAGAGAGAGGTCTGCTCATTTCATTTGCATCCAGAGCAAGAGCAAGCAAAATCCTACCCTGAGAAGCGATGCAGAGTTATCTTTTTTATGGATTGTTTCTTTAATGAGATGTGCTGAGTTCAAACCTGTCTGGAAATTATTCTTTCTTCCACATCTTTTAATATTAATCTTCAATGCACGAAGTCTGTGGCTATTGACTATGGCAGGCAAATTTCTCCAGATTTGCTAAAAAGACCCTTTTTTGAAGGAGATACATTCATTCATTCATTCATTCATTTGTTGCATCACACAGACTTAAGGCAGGGAACAAATAGCAACTTTATTCTTAAAGATTTTTTTCCAAACCAAATTCTTTTGCCTGGTTCCTAAAAACAACTCTGGAAAATGCTTCTTCTGAGAGATGCTTTGCCGCATATTTTGGTGAGTATTCATGTGAAAGAATGCCATAGTGGAGAATTATCTCCATAGTTGTGATTTCTACAGTGGACAAATGATTGACTCCATAGAGTGCTAAAGGGAGCATCTTTGATAACCTTCTTTAAAAGATTAAAAAATAACATCTGAAGTTGGGTTGGTTGGTCTTGGAAAATCAGCCAAGGGCTTTTTCTGCTCTAAGGTAAGGACATGATGGAAGCTCTATAGGAGTATCCCTTCTGACTCAGCCTATCTTAATTGGCAGACATAAGAAAATCAGTGCAAACTTTTTGAGGATATGAGTTGCTTTCTGATGCAGTGTCAGGGCTCTGGCAATTACCCCCATTTAAATCATGAGTCTCAAGCCAAACTTCCAAAACTTAAAGATTTATTAGGAGTAAATATGCCAGCACCATCTGGGTGTAACCAACTCTGAGACACATCATTCATTGTCACCTTTGAGCCTGGTTTTCCCTCACCCCATTATGTATTGTAATTCATATTCTCCAGTGGGACACATCCATAGCCCAAAGTCATCCATCATGCTCTCTAGTTAGAATTTTGCTCAGAAGAAACTTCAGTCACCTAGAAATTATCTTTGAAAACATTTATGGAATGCAAGCTACCTATTGCTCGCCCTTGTCTTTCTGTTGGCAACTCTAAAAAAGACCATAGAAATATTTTATGAGTTGACATGCAGCTTCTTTCATCATCCAATGTTCTAAATGGACATCTTTTTAATCTAGGACTCCCAACAAATAAATCTAGGAAATACTAGCAGGACACTTCCCTTTCCTGGGACAACTCACCACACTCATCTCACTACAGCCATCTCACCACAAATTCATTGCAACCATCTTGCTACTGTCAACTTGCCATGGCCATCTTGCTGTGGCCAACTCACTGTGGGACAGTTGCCTGTGGGATAACTCAATGTGATAGATTCTATCTGCCACTATTTCTTTGATATTATTTCCATTGACAAAAATTGAAATAATGTAGAAGAAACAGTGCCAGATAAAATTTATCACGTTCAGCTATTCCACATGAATTTTCAACTTATTTCTAAGGTCTATACATCGCCCTGAGTCCCCCAAGGAGAGGGGGCGGTATATAAATCTTGAAAATAAATAAAATAAATAAATAAATGAATTGTTCCATGGTGAGTTGTCCTGCAGTGAGTTGGCCATGGCAAGATGGCCATGGCAAGTTGTCCTAGACCCTGGGAGGAGTAACTATGACTCTCTTAAAGGAGTCAATTTACATGACCTAAGTACCTCCTCATGGCAACTGGTGGAGAAGGCATGAGAGGAGTCTTTGCACCCCTCGTGTGAGCTAAGATCCAGGCCATTCCTGCTGGGTCAACCACCTTTCAGGGGGTAAACCTCTGGTTATGTCAAAATAGAAGAAAAAGCATCTTGGTCCCTCTGGATCCCAAGACCACAGAAGTAAAGACCGGAATACAAGAGGCATAGATGTTCCCTTAGATATTTCAGTCGGTTCCTGCGTTCTAAATGGATATCTTTCTTAAATTAGGACTTCAATCAGCCAACCTGGGAAATACAGTAGGGCACTCCTCTTTCCCACAGCAAGCCAAATCTAGCTAAGGTGGAATCTGTGCTGATAGTAGTCCCAAGCCCTAATAATTTTTCCTCCAAGTGAATCGAATTATTACCACACCAATCATTTTCAGCAACTTGGTCAGTTGCCATTCTGGAGGAGGAGTGGGTGGGAATTGTGTTCTGATCCATCTGAAAGGCAAAAAATTGTGTAAGCCTACTTAACATAAACCTGTTGTACAGTATTATATGGTAGCATGTTCTAACTTTAATGTTATTCAATAACATTACATTTATTGTTATTTCAAACTTACTCACTGTTTCCCATTGTTGTTTTCTTTGTTTAGGAAAGAAAACATGTAGCTTATTTCTGTCATGGAAAGTTCTTGGCCTCCTTTCAGAAGTTCTCAATAGATCTATTCCCTGACAATAACATGCGTAGAAACTTGTTTTTCATTTTTTTCAGAGGACAAAATGTACGAGCACAGTTAAGAGCAACAGTTTGGTATTATTTTTCATTTTAGTATTGTTGTAACCCACTCTAATCCAGAGACTCTTGGTGGTATACCACAAAAGAAACATATAAAAAAAAAACCCTATTAAAACTAATACCCTAAAATAAAAGTCCTTCGCAATTAAAAAGGGATCAAAGAATAATAGAATGAAATTGTTTTAACTACTGTACAGAAAGCCAACTGCGTGTTGTAAAGATACATGAAGTGATTGGGGACTGAGAAGGAATCTGCTAGCTTTCATTTTGTTTTCTGGTCAAATATAGTTGTAGAAAGTCTGGGGCTGTTGAAACTTTCAGGTTCTTTATGGTGCTTCAACCCTTCTGGGATGTTTTAGAAAGGCGAATTCTCTCCAGAGGCGTGTTCTGTGATTCTGGGAATACAAACCTATTTGTACCTGTGGTGCAAGGATATTTTGATCTGGACATTCTCAACCAGGTTATTTCCAGATATGCTAAAATGCAACTTCCATAATTCTGAACCAGCAATCCCGTGTACCTGGAGAATTTCAGCTAGGGTTGACAAAGAAACTAGGAACAAATCACATCACTTTAACTAAGTCAGCTCACAGATTTGATGTGAAGTTGAAATGGGCAAAAAAAAAAAAAAGAACCATCAATACATTTGGATGGAGGAAATGTCCGAGGGTACCTCTGCCAGTGAAAACGGGCTCTTGACCTCTGTTTTTGGCTGCGGTGGCCTCCTGCAACCTTCTGCCAGTGAAAGTGGAGCACACGCAGCGCCCCCAAGCTCTGTTTTCGCTGGCAGAGGCATCGCGGGCTGGTCCTTCACTGTTTTTAGGGTGGCTCCATGGGCCAAGTCTAAGCACCCCATGGCTGGATTTGGCCTGCGGGTCTTGAGTTTGACACCCCTGGACTACAGGAATGAGTGGAAATGAAACTGTTCAGTCTCCCATTATGTAAATGAACATTATGCTCTGGAAATGAACTGGCTAAACTTTCTCCCAACCCACCTCTCTCCCCCTCTCTCCCCCTCCCTCTTTCCCTCTCCCTTTCTCCCTCCCCTCCCACTCCCGCATATGAATGCTGCATATTTTTCTCTATAGATTGCATTATGCCTGCGATTATAGCAGGCTGAACATGCATGAATGATGTGCTGAGGTAGCCAAAGAGCATGCATAAGTGTCCTGCATTTGACTGCAGCATCACTTTACCCACAGTGCCCAGTCTCCCTGGCATCTCAGCCTTCCACTGGATAATCCCAAAGCATGATGATGATAACCCAAAATAAGGCCAGCGAGAGGAAATTTACAGTCCTGGAAATGCATGCAGCAAAAAGCAACAACATCAGCAGCTGCGTCTTCGGCCTCCTCCAACAATAAAAAAAAACAAAAACCTTTCAAGAGAAAACATTCATACATTTTCAAGCATGCTGAGATAGAGTAGAAAAACACTTGCCATGAATCAGAGGGAAGAGCACTTCTGAGAAATTGCCAGAGTGATTTCAGAATAGCATTAATCCTCCGTCTCTAGAAAACACTTGCTTCCAATTGTCACTACAGGACGGGCAGGATCCCAAAGCGAAGGGGAAGGCTGGAATTGACACTAGCTGTCAGCAGATTCCAGCCAAAGGGTCTCAAAGTTTTTGACTGCTACTTGCAGCTTGAACAGCTGTCACGCTATTGTTAGGAATGTTTAATGAATCCCCTAATGGCAAGATGGTTAAATTGAAGACTTTCTTCCTCATTTTTTTTTAAAAAGAAGAGTTTTATTAGGTTATTTACATTACTAAATTAGATTAATATTTTTAAATCAAGGCATTGGAGGATGGGAAATTTCGTTTATCACAGATGGGAAAAAAGCTGGAGTAAGTGTTGAAATCAACACCAACATTTCGTTAGGGTGGGCTGAAAGAAGTCAGGCAGAGATTTTCCCAGGACATGGTAGTATCAATAGAGTGTTCAAGGATCAAGATGGTGGGTAACTAACAATATGATTGAAGCCCCGTTATACAGCCCATGTATGAAAGGGGGCAGAGCCTTGTTTTTGTGGTCGTGTCTGCTATCTTCTTTAATGATATGCTCTATAGATGCTTCTGGATGACCCCAAAAATGCTTTAAATGACAATTCCTTTCCTCCAATCTTCCAAATGTGAAGGGGTGGCAAGAGACACAAATAATGTAATGTACATCATGGCATCACTAACACAAGTTTGGCCCTTATATACTTTTGTGCATGTTTGTGTTTGTGTGTGTGATGTTGCAGTGCACATACAAAAGGGTGGAATTTGGACCATGACGTCATAATGCCTGTTTTGTCATTTTGATGGCATTGAGGTAACAATGAATGCCTTTCCCCTCTACAAATCCCAGCAGCCTGTATTGAGAAGCTACTCTTAATATTAATGCAGAGGACTGAAAATTAAAAATATATCAATGTTGGCCAAAATTTAGATTCACTTATGTTTGAAGAGTTTACATTTATTTTATTTGTCAATCACTTACAAGATAATAGGTAGAAGGATAAACATAGTTATGAGTACATGAAATGGATACATATAAGAAAAATAAAAAAAACAATAGGACAGGGACGGTAGGCACGTTGGTGCGCTTATGCACGACCCCTACAGGCCTCTTAGGAAAGGGGTGAGGTCAATAGTAGACAATCTAAGATTAAAGTTTTTGGGGTTTGGGGAAGAAACTACATAGTCAAGTAGAGTATTCCAGACATTGACCACTCTGTTGCTGAAATCGTATTTCCTGCAATCAAGTTTGGTGATATAACCTTGAGTTTATATCTACTGTGTGCTCTTGTGTTGTTATGGTTGAAGCTGAAGTATTCATTTGCAGGTAGGACATTGTAATGTATGATTTTATATACTATATTTAGATCGGACTGGATGCGGTTGTAATTCTAGGTTTTCTAGGTCTAGAATCTCAAGTCTGGTGGCATAAGGTATTCTGCAATGAGTAGAGGAGTGGAGAACTCTTCTTGTGAAATATTTCTGGACTTTCTCAACCGTGTTAATATCAGATATGTAATGTGGGTTCCAGACTGATGAGCTGTATTCGAGTATTGGTCTAGCAAATGTTTTGTATGCTCTAGTTAATTGTGTGATATTACCAGAGAAAAAGCTACGTAGGATTAGGTTAACAACTCTTAATGCCTTTTTGGCTATGTAGTTACAATGGGCTCTAGCACTTAGATCATTAGAGATGAGAATTCCAAGGTCCTTGTCAGAGTTTGGATCATCAACAAGGTCTTGACTATTCAGCTTGTATTTTATTTTCTGATTTTTTTTTTGCCAATATGTAAGACAGAGCATTTATTTGTTGAGATTTGAAGTTGCCATTTGTTTGACCATTCTGATACATAGTCGAGGTCTTTTTGAAAGGTAGCAGTATTGTCTGTGGTATTGAACAGCTTTACATCATCAGCAAAGAGAACACAGTTGCTCTTAATATGATCACAGAGGTCATTTATGTAGAGTATGAAGAGAGTTGGTCCTAGAACACTGCCTTGGGGGACACCATTGTTGACAGGTACAGAATTTGATAGGGCTCTCCCAATTTTGACCACGTGTTTGACAGGAATGCTTCTATCCAGTTGTGCAAGTGTCCAGAGATACCATAGGATTTTAGTTTTAGTAGTAATTTGTTGTGTACCACTGAATCAAAGGCTTTACAAAAGTCTATGTAGATTGCGTCTGTTGCTTTGCCCTGATCAAGTTGTGTAGTCCATATGTTTTTGTAGTGTAAAAGTTGCAAATTACAGAACAGTTTTTTTCTGAAACCAAATTGTTTATTAGAGAGTAGGTTGTTTGTCTCTAAGTGGAGGATAATGGGTTGATTAATAATTGATCCCATGACTTTACAGGTGACTCAGCATAAAGAGATTGGTCTGTAATTTCAATTAGGCTGGGGTCTCCCTTTTTGAAGATGGGGATGACTGTGGCTTGTGATCATAGTTTTGGCAAGGAGCTGGTCCTGAAAGATTTTTCAAAGATTATGCTTAGAGGTTCAGCTATGGCAGTGGATAGCTTTTTTAAGAAGTAGGCACATATTCCATCCGATCCAATAGATAGAGATGGTTTTAGATTGCGTAGTACTTTTTCAACATTGTCTTCTGTAAAATCGATATGTATTAGATCATTGTAATTGTCTGTGGTTCGACTAGGAAATACTGGGCATGATCCATTGCTGTTTACAAATACTGAGCCAAAGAATGAGTTAAAGAGGTTGGCTTTAATGGTGTCATCATTGCAGTTTTTACCATTTGGTCCTTTCAGGGGTGGGAAGGACCTTGAGTCTTTTAGTTTGTTTACAAAATTGTAGAAAGTGCGGGTGGAATTGGTACGTAGAAATACATCAGCTAGTTTGGAAACTGTTTCAGAAGTTTGGTTTAAAGGGTATGTACTGTATGTATGTATGTATTATTTATTTAATTAATTATTTAATTTAGATGCTGCCCATCATATTCTGAAAATTATCTCTCTTCTGTTGGCTCTCATTTGTAAGTTAGGGCTTCTTGGACAGAATGCCAGAAACAATGAAGCCATGCCACAAAAAGACCTTGCATTTATTCCTTATGGTTCTTTTCAGTTATGCATTTCCTTTCAATATTCTTCCTAAAGGGAAGGAGAATTAGGAAAAACACTCCTTGCAAGTATGTGTGTCTCTTGTAATTCTTTACTTACTTAGTGATGAGCAGTGTGCCTGCATGCTTGTTCTGTCTTTCAAAGTGTCTCTGGAGTCTTGCAGTGTCCTCAACTTAACTTGTGCTAATTAAATCCCCAGGGAAGACCTCAAGAGTGAATTTGTCCCATGGCGCTCTTCAGATTGGATTGGAAGACTTACAAAGAATAAAGAATGCTGAGTAGAAAACAACTGGTGATGCGTGTGTGTGTGTGCGTGTGTGTGTGTGTATTCAGGGTTTTATTTTTTTTAAAAAAAAAAAGCTGAAGTGACAGCCATCACCATAGCAACACAGATCCAACCCAATCTTGACTTTTTGGACATCTCTGTAGATGCCCCCCTCCAACAATAAAGGAAGATAAAAAAAATACCCCCAGAGATAAAGAGTAGAAGAAATTCTCAGGCACCCAAAGAATCATATTAGAAAACATGAGAGTCTTTTGCAGGGGAAGAAGAGGTCTAAGAACCTGTGAGGTGAATTTTGGTACACTGTTAAATCAAGGAACCTTGTATTATAGAAATAATCTCCCTTGTCCCTTCTGACTCTTAGAAAAAAAACCTGATCTCATGAGGAAAGAAGCAGCCTTGCTTCCAGACCAGTGTTTCCCAACTTCAGAAACTTTAAAATGGGTGAATGTCTATGGCGATCATCCAAATCCTGGTTTTCTCAAAGGAGCTTTTTCTAAAGACTGGACTTCCTTGTTTTTTCCCTTGAACATGTTTCCCTTCTCATCCAAGAAATTTCTTCAGTTCTGATTGAATGGTGGGAAATAGAAGGACTTACATTCTTTGCAGTCATGCTGGTTGAGGAATTCCAGGATTTGAAATCCACATGTCCTGGTTGATGAATTCTGGGAATTGGAAGTTCACCCAGGTTAAAGTTGCTGGTTTAGACTGTTAAACTACTCAAGACTGGGAGGTTGAATATGTGCTTTGGGTCAAATCTCACCATTGCTTCTCCAGTCAGAGGTGAAGAAACTTATTGGATGAGAAGTGAAATGTCTTCAAAGAAAAAACAAGGAAGTCCAATTGCCTTCTGAAAAAGCAGCTTTGGGACCACCATGACCTGGATGACTAAGAATCTCCATATACTTTCACACCATTGCTTCATTCTGCCCAGTATTATCAACATCAGACTTGTCTTGCAAACATACTGTGATTGCAATCCCCAGGATCCTCCATGAATCTGATTAAAATACAAAGACAGTGTTAGAAATGCTACCGGTAAAACTCTCATCCTTCTATCATCCCTCCATCTCTTCCAAGATGCTATGATTGGGATGATGGAGGGTGGTTTGAACAAAATGATTCAAGGACAAAGTAATCCATTATAAATCCAATACTTTACCTTCCCTCCTTCCCTACCATAGCAATGTAATACATACATACATACATACATACATACATACATACATACATACATACAATAGCCAACTTGAATTTTTCACAAGTGGATTGGGTTGTTTGTGCCTGACAGATCCATAGCAATGGATAGCAAAGCAGAAGGAATTAAAATATGGGCTTCTCTGAACTGCATTTTAGTGCAACCATGTGCAAAGAAGACAACTAAGAGAAGAAGACTGGGTAAAACACAGAAAGACAGTTGTTCTGCATGTATCATTAAAGCTTTCAAAGCCAAACCACACTGTGCTAACAGAACTGGAATTTCCCATTAGTCAAACTAGCAGCTGTGAACATTAATAAGAGATGTGCTTAACAAAATCTCTATGCCCCTCTATCTCTCCATCCTTTTCCTTCCCTGCTACAGAACCTGTTGCAATTAAAGCCCTGTTCTTTCAATGTGACCGGAGAAGGGGAAAAACTGTGAAAAAAAAAAAACCTCCTGGCTTCCCTATAAGATTCACTTTAATGAGGTAAGCTTAATTGAACATTTTACAAGGGCATCCTTATTTCTCTTTTTAATTAGGTCCTCCTTCCCAAACAACATGGGACCAGATGATTGCATGCCGTTTATTAATGAAAGCGCCACCAATGAAAAGCAGCAAGGGGCTAAGGAAGCTCCAAAGAAGGATTTTATTAGAGATTTAGGAACCCATTAAAACTGAAGGGCAGGGCCAGGAAGGGTGGCCAGATGAAGAAGACCAAGGAAACCTGGAGGGTTCATTTGGGGAGAAAAAACAGAATCAGGCTGCGTTGAGGGATAGAATCAAGATCACGTGAAAGGTTAATACCACTTTATAATGCCTTGGTAAGGCCACACTTGAAATACCTCATCCAGTTTTGGTCGCCACGATGTAAAACAGAAGTTGAGACTTTAGAAAGTGTGCAGAGAAGAGCCACAGAGAAGATTAGGGGACTGGAGGCTAAAACATATAAAGAACAGTTGCTGGAATTGGGTATGTGTAGTTTAATGAAAAAAAGGAGAAGAGGTGACATGATAGCAGTCTTCCAATATCTCAGGGACTGCCACAAAGAAGAGGGAGTCAAGCCAAAGGTGGCATTCAGCAGGTTCTGGTCAGTTCTGCAGAACCGGTAGCAGAAATTTTGAGTAGTTGGGAGAACCAGCAAATACCCCCTCTGACTGGAGATTTTACAGTATCCTTCCCCTGCCACACCCACCAAGCCACGCCTACAGAACTGGTAGTAAAAATAATTGATTCCCACCATTGAGTCAAGCTATTCTCCAAAGCACCTGAAGGCAGGACAAGAAGCAATGAATGGAAACTAATCAAGGACGGAAGCAACCTAGAACTAAGGAGAAATTTCCTGACAATTAGAACAATTAATCAGTGGAACAACTGGCCTCCAGAAGTTGTGAGTTCTCAAACACTGGATTGGACAACCATTTGTCTGAAATGCAGTACTATAGGATTTCCTGCCTGAGCAGTAGGTTGGACTAGAAGACCTCCAAAGTCCCTTCCAACTCTGTTATTCTATCAGTAGCATAAGGACTGCAGAGATTGCTGAGAGGAATCAAGAAGGCGTTTGAAGCAGGAGAGGTGAAATTTTGTTATTTATTTATTATATTGCACAATTATTTATATTCACTCTTAGGGTAACAAGCTTTCCAAAAAGGCACCTAAAACAATGGAGACCACAAAACACAATCAATGATATTATTATGGGCATTTATGCATGGGATTAGGGATTAAGAAGACCAACATTTTAATCCACCCTCAGCTATCATCATTCCCGGGTGATGATAGCGTTCCCTAAGCTATATGGTCACTTTCTCTAAACTATATGGAGAAAGACCTTGAGAAATGAGACAAAGGGATGCTGCCCAGGGAGTGGTTAGATGAGACTAGACCAGTGATGGGTTTCAAATTTTTTTACTACTGGTTCTGTGGGTGTGGCTTGGTGGGCGTGGCAGGGAAAGGTTTCTGCAAAATCTCCCTTCCCTCCCCACCCCACTAACCTGCTTTCCAGCTCCATTCTCCTGTGCGGGGCAATCAAAGGAGACCCACCCAATCAGTCAGGACTCAATGGGAGGCAGGCAAGAGATGGGGGCAGGGCCAGTCAGAGGTGGGATTTGCCAGTTCTCCAGACTATTCTAAATTTCCGCAACTGATTCTCCAGAACAGGTCAGAACCTGCTGAATACCACCTCTGGACTGGACACAGGTCACAGCTGCATAATGTGTGGAGAAAGAGGCTCGGAAGGGACCCTCCTTAAGTTCTCAAGCTCTAAAGGTCAAGGTGGCAGGTTTGTACTTTCAGACTTGCAGGATTCTGTTAATTTAGCCTTACAATAGCAACTTGAAGATCTATGGACTTCAACTTTCAGAATTGCCCAGCCAGCATGTTGAGTTAAAGCATGGAAGTTAAAGTCCACACACCTTAAAGTTGTGAAGGTTGAGAAACACTCCCTTACAATAAAATAGAATTAGCTCATCTGGTGGTATTTCCTCTCTGGCCAACAAAATGCCATTTACCACATAGGTGGTAAAGCTGAAGCAATAAAATTTGTATTACCTACCACTACCTTGCAACTCTTGGTGGTGTACCACAAAGTGAAACAAAGTAAAACTAATACAAAAATAAAAGAAACAATGATACATTAGAAAGACCACAGAAATGCACATACAGTATATGCAGGATTAACCTCTGGGCCAATCAACTAGAATTGAAAGTTAATTGAAAACAAAGGGACAGCATCATCCAAACTTATTATTGGATTCCCTGGTGGTGCAGTGGTCAGAGTGCAGTATTGCAGGCAAACTCTGCCCGCAGCCTTGAGATCAATCCTGACCTTCTCAAGGTTGACTCAGCCTTCCATCCTTCCAAGGTTGGTAAAATGAGGACCTAGATTGTTGAGAGCAATATGCTGACATTGTAGTCCACCCAGAGAATGCTGTAAAGCACTATGAAGTGGTATATATGTCTAAGTGCCATTGCTATTGCTATTATTCCATAATAAGAATGAAGGCCTGCTACCTGCTACCCCATGAATATCTGAAGGAATTATTAGCAGACCTTCATGACCTGACTGAAGCAAATGGGCAGAGTTCATGGAATCATGGAATAAGAAGAGATTTCAAGCCTTATTTAATGCAACCCTCTGCAGTGTGTAGGAAAACCAACTGCCATAAAAGAGAGCTAGATGAAGGTGAAACTGGGTCAGGAGATGGTGGAACTCAGTGCTTCATTACTCTGAAGCGAGTCTACTCCTCATTCTGAGTGATCATTGGAAGGGCAGATTCTAATTGCTCAATAAATCAATCTCATTTTGGGATCTTTTCAGAGGGAAGTTGATGGTAATCCTGGTGAGAATGGGTAGAGAAAATCAACTAGAGCAGTGTTTCAACATGATTTTCTCCTGATTTTCTCCCTTGGTCCAACCTACATTGAGTTTATGATGTTGGCAAGTCAGAATTTCTTCTAGGGATCAGGACTGGAAGTAAATATTCAGGGGAAAAAATCTTGCAGAATTTTGATTAATAGGACATATTAAATAAGAGGTTGTTGAATTGCAACATTTACTTTCATTTTCAACAGTGAATCTTATATATAGGAAGTTCAAAGCCATGCTCTTTCTGTTTTCTTTCTGCCACCTTTTTTGGTGAGAACCAAACATCAAATTCTCATTGGAGAAGTGGAACGATCTGCACCTGGATATTGTTTACACAACAGCTGCTAGCCTCATTAACTGTATATGAATTTACTGTCATAAAACATAAATATTTGCAGATTTAGCTTCCTAAAATGAAACCTGCATGATTCCTAATGTGGGTGTATGTTTCTTCCAGGAGATAGTATGAGAAACAAAAATTAGAAAATTCTTTCCCAAACTGGTGGACTACAGTTTTCACCATCCTTTGCCAGCATGACCAAAGGCATAATAATTCAACACAGGAGGAGTGTGGGGCATGTCATGGCAGGGAGACTATATTTGAACTCCAGTAACAATGGGCATCAGTCTACACAATGGGATAGCAAGATGAGTAGTATAGAAATTTAGTTAATAAATAAATTCATAAATATTGCAATTGTCCAGGAAATGGAGGCAGAACATATGATTCTGGTTTACAGACTGCATTACAAAGTTGTATTATAACTTACATATATTTACATAAAAGCTTACATAAAGACACAAAGCTTATATGATTACATAAATTTTACGTAAGTATATTGTAGCTGGGTGGAAAACTGCACCTTTCCAAAACATATTGTCAGGCTACGGAACTTCTTCTCATTCAAACAATAAGAATGAACTTCTGAGAATCAAACGTATCAAAAGGAATTCTTTATTGGGATGAGAGAATCCTGTAGGAGTTCAAAGCAGCGTCTGAGGACCCTCAGGCACACAGTGATAGATAAAGGGGTTTAGAATCCCCCCCTCCTCCCAATGTTTACTTAGGGAAACAAAAGCCAATATGTTAATCCCCCTCCCAGCTCCTCTGGGAGGGGATCCTTCCCTTTTTGGAAGGTTTTTCCTCTTGTAACTTTCCCAAGACGTACCTAGCTTCCTCCCCCCACCCCCTTTTTAGAACGGACTGTTTTTTGAGATTTCCCAGAGCACTTCATTGTGGAGTTTTATGGGTCCCTCATCTCCTGGCTGTGCCTCCCAAAGGTGATAGGTTCCGGCCATCTGGTTTCCTTCCCCCCTCATTGTATCATGTATGGGTGTGCATATTCGATACAAGGTTAAATATATTCAGGTTACATCAAGCAAGGATTTCTTTATCAGTTCCCCCCCCCCTTTCCTCTTCCTCTGAAGAAATGACAGATACACGGATCTGACACATATCTTCTTTGGAGATATTTCCTGTGGAATATAGAAACTCTTGCTGTATCTGAAAATAGAAATATTTCAGATTCTCCTATTAGTTTACAGATGTTTGGTGGGACTATGTTAATAGGGTTATGTTTGTGATTTCTGATGTCAGCTTCAAGGTTTGCAACATCTACAAACCACAGAGAGCAAACCATGAAAATCCAGTGCCATTGGATGTGTCCACAAACACTAGTTGGATCCTAAGCAGATTGTGAGGAACAGTAAGTAAACACCTGTCAGCTTTAGAGATCATTTTTGGTACAATGCTATGAAAACTGGATGGGTTTTCCCCCCAGATTTTTGTAAATAGTCTGAAGCATTTATGTTCACACTACCTCTTAATATACAAAGCCTCGAGCCACATCTTAATTTATGTGGTTGTTAATGCATATCATATATGAATCATCTCTTTGATCTAGTCAAAGAACCCTGATTTGATTCATCATGATACGTATTCCCTATTGTATTCCCTGGTTGTTTTAGGAAATAATTTTGGAAATCAAACCTTTCATTCAGATGTTGATTAGTATTGAGGTGACACACATCAAAAAGAGTCAGGGACTCAATTCTGCAAATGCACAATTGTAAATTACAATTGTGCTATCTTGATGGTTTTTACCACATCCTGCAGAAAACTCCCTGAGCTAACTGGACATTCTAAAAAACTCCTAAGAAAAATATCCATATTTTCCAGTAGTGAAAACAAAGTGGAAATTGTTGAAGCCTGTTTTGTAATTCTACCTTAATTTTCTTTCTGATTCTGCTCTGACAGATACAGAAAGGACGGTTTGGAAAAGTGAAAGGTATTGCTTTATCCCATAAAAGGCAGAGGAGTTAAAATTTAAAATTCAGCCCCAGGAAAAGTTGGCTTGTGCTAATTTTCACAGAGATTCATTCCTAGCTATTTACATGTGATTCCCTAAGAGAAGAAGGCATCTGAGAATGGGTCCTGAAACTATTATCATCTTCTATGCTTTCATCTAAAGACTTGTCATATGATATTATAAACATTTATGAGATGGTTGACTAATGCAAGAAATTCAGCTCCATTCAAGGCGTGTATATTAATCACAGCAGAATGGAACGCTGTGCACAGTCACAACCAGGTGCTCTGCTATTCTCAATTGTCTTCCTATCTCCACTGACCTTTCAAGTACAGCTTTGGTCTGATCAGGCTACCAGCTGGAGAGCTTCCTACATTTTGGGGAATAATGTGGAAGCCTGGGATCTTCTTCAACTGTAATATCCAATGGGTATCAAAATTCACATCCCCTCTCTGGGTATTGTAAAGAGTAGGAAGTGGAAATTCATCATGGTGAAAAGAAGAAATATAAGGAAGGAGTTCATGCATACTTAGATTAGGCCAAAATACTAGTCTAATCCACAAAAGCCTTTAAAATATAAACAGTCCTCAATTTATGACTGATTGCTTAGTGAGTTTTTAAATTTACAGCAGACCGTCACAAAGCTACTTATCCCCTGTTTCAAAGTTTCTATGGTTTCCCCCTCCCCCTCTATGGTTACGTGATTGCATTTTAGGTGCTTGGTAATGTGCCAGCACATACAGCCATTTGGTGCATCCTGTGGTCATAATCCTGTTTTGTGATGTCTATATTTACTTCCAGTTTCCAGCAAAAAATGCCCATTGGTAGAATGAGTTCCCTGAACAACTACCATATTTGCTTAACAACCATGGCATTCAATTAACGACTATGCTGTTCACTTAACAACTACAGCAAAAAAAGTAAAATTGAGCATGGTCACATGGTGGCCCACTTAACAACTTACAACCATAATTCCCAACTCAATTACCATTGTAAGTTGAGAACTGCCTATAATTAAAATTTAGTGGTCTATTTCGCCTATCTTCAGATCCTTTCCAGCCCTATGATTCTATGTTCAATGTCCTACTCCTACTCCTACTCCTCTGCTTTTCACAATAACTTGACATGTACATAAATTAAATAAATGGAGATGTCCCATAACCTGCTAAGAAAACTTTCATCAGTAAAAATTCTCAATAATTAAGTTGATATTCAAAGTTCGAGAGGAGTTGAGTCAATAAGAAGACTTCTTAACATACTGAAGATTGGATTAAACTCTCATTTAAGGCGACTAAATGTGTATTCAGAAGAAGGGCAGGGAGATTTGCCCATAGAGCAAGGAAGAGCATATAACTGAATATTTGGTTAAGCAGAGTTCATGCATAGTACAAGTGTGGGGGGAAAAAAAACTTGTATAAGAGAGATATATTTGGAAAAAAGGGGGAAGGGAAGAGACAACAGCTACTAATTTCTATCTCCTTGCAGAGGTATAAACAGGCAGGGAATGCCTACAGCACCTGATTTCTGCCATTCTTTCTCCCCCTTTCTTTCTGTATCTGGCTATATCTACTTATTCTGCTGTCCTATGTGTCTCTGTGGACATGTGGGCACAAGAAAGCATAGGATGTTGGTTGGATACTTGGATATGCAAAGGCCAGCTGAACCAGAGAGAACTCATATTTAAGTGGAATATAACCTCTTTTCAGGTTTGCCCATCAAATGACTCTTCAAATGATCATAGTGGATAATGAGTTTAATGCAGGCATGTCAAAAGTCTGGCCTGGGGGCCAATTGCGGCCCGTTTTCAAATTTTGAGCAGCCTGGAGCCTCTTCTCCCCGCCAGCTCAGCCTGTCACTCATCCCCGCCGGCTAGCATTTTCCCCTTCACCGCACAGCAGTTCCTGTGAATGTCAGGCTGAATGGTCGGCCCCCACACATTTTCACTTCACCAAATCTGACCCTCCATGCAAAAAGTTTGGACACCCCTGGTTTAATGAATGATATACTCAGTCCATTGACGAATATGCTGTCCACATCAGCGCACAGATACATGAAAGGACAACAGCCCTCCAGGGTGGAGAAAACGATGTCTCCTAGACAAAGAGATGATTAGAGAGCCACTTTGGTCTAGTGCAGTGGTAGGGAACCTGGGCTCTTTTATCACTTATGGACTTCAACTCCCAGAATTCCTGAATGAGCTATAAAAAGTTCCCTATCCCTGGCCTACTGGTTTTTCAGTTGTGAGGGAAATCAATTTTTGATTTGAATGGGATTGTTCAATATACAAATGTCCTAATTTTTGACTTGAATGATCAATATTCTTTATATGTCCTACATTTGTATATTAAACAGTCCCATTCAAGTCAAAAATTGATTTCCCTCACAACTGAAAAACCACTAGGCCAGGGATGGGGAAACTTTTATGGCTCACTCAGGAATTCTGGGAGTTGAAGTCCATCAGTGATAAAAGAGCCAAGGTTCCCTACCGCTGGTCTAGTGGTAAAGGTGGTGGCTGGAAACCAGGTAACCATGAGTTCTAGTCCCACTTTAGGCATGAAAGTCAGCTGGGTGACTTTGGGCCAATCATCGGGTGACTGTGAATTCTAGTTCCACCTTAGACCTAAAAGCTAGCTGGGTGAATTTGGCCCAATCACCAAAAGATTCTGTTCTAATCCCAGTTTAGGCATAAAAGCCAGCTGGGTGACTTAGGAACACTTTCAGCCGAACTCACCTTATGGAGTTTCCTCAAAGGTGCTTTTTCAGGAGGCAACTGGACTTCCTTGTTTTTTCTTTGAAGACGCTTCACTTCTCATCCAAGAAGCTTCTTCAGCTCTGACAGGATAGTGGGGAATAGAAGGATCATATTCCTTGCAGAATGGTTGGTTATTTGTATCCTTTTAGAGGGCCAGACTCTTACAGGGTTGCTGTTCTCAGGAAAATAGGAGGAGGAAGCAATATTAGGTATGTCTTGTGTTATTTATATAAATAATAAAGGTGGGGTATTGTTGTGGTTCACCAGCAGCAGGTGCAGATGGCTGAGGTCTGGGAGAGAGAGGACTCAGATGAAGGGCCTGTCTGTGATGCAGGGATGGAGCCAGGACCATCAGGGAGTTGAGGGCTGCCTTCGGAGATTGGGGAGGCTGGCAGCAGTAATGAAGAGGTCCCAGAGGAGCCTGTGCCCAGTAAGTGTGCCCGCAGGGCTTTTCGAAGGTAAGAGCAGCTGCAGCAGCATGGGCGACTCAGGAGTAAGGCTGCAAGGTAATGGCCCCTCCCTTAAGAGATAAAAGCCAGCTGAGAAACCAGAGTTCTTTGCAGGAAGCAAAGAAGTTTTTGCACTCAAGTCTTGTGGACATTCGGAATATCTTGGTTGGTGTTTGGAGACTCTTTGTGTTTGAAATATTTCTTAGCAACTTTATCTAGTGTTCTTGGCAGCCTTGCACAACCTTGGCAAGATTCGTTCTTATCAGAGACAATTAGTTTGAAACAGCCTTTTAACCATGAAGGAATGGAATTTGTAAACAATCATTAAAAGGTTTTGCTGTTACATCTGTTTCATGTTTGTTTCCTTGGAACAAGGTTTGGGTCAGAACAGGTATAAATAAAAATAAATACATACATAAATAGACTGGTGGATAAAAATACAAAGAATCAGGTGATGAATTTCCATGATCAAGAAAAGCTAGACCAAGGGCCTTCAAACTTGGCAAATTTAAGACTTGTGGACTTCAACTCCCAGAATTCTTGAGCTAACATGACTGGAGGAGGGATTCTGAGAGTTGAAGTTCTCAAGTTTGAAGACCCCTGGGCTAGACCCTCTCCAAACTGTCTTCTAAAATAGAAAAATATTTCATGACAAAATTAATGCAAGTCAGCTGACCAGAATCCATCACTTTTAGGCTACAAAGGAGCAGATGAAGAAGAGTTCCATGTGTGACTTGAGAGAAGTGTGAGCATGTAACACATCAGAGTGTTTCTATTCCATAGAGTGTCTCTATTCTGCAGCTTGGCTGTTTATTTGCTGCTTTTGACCTACTACTTCTCTTTTCCATGCTGGAGTTTTTTTTCTAGACTCAAGGAACTACAGGACAACTTTTGGTAACTCTCTGATTACTGATTTAGGCAACCTCTCTGCTTCCATTACTTGTAATCAAATCATGTTGATCAGCGATGTGCACCTCTAATTAGTTGTGCTGGAATTGAGACATGTACTTAAGGGGCAACTGAATTCAAGTGCAGATTCAATAAACCTATGTGAGTATTTTTACCGAGTCCTGTTGCTTTTGTGCTGATTGTACCCACTGGGGACAATGATCCAGAGAGGGGAAGAAATAAATTCTCTAATTTTTTTTGGCCTCTCCAAATGGGATGAAAGGAGGAGAGCTGAGAGTGGAGGAATTAATGGTATTTTGAGTCAGTGTCCAGCTACTCTCCCTTTGGGGAGCTAGGGAAATTTATTTTCTTGATGGTTTTCCCCTTGTCATGATCCAGTCCATTTACCCGCTAAGCCTCTCTTTTGCCAGATTTTCCCTCCACACCAAATTGTTTTCTTCTGTTCGTTTTTTTTCAGAATTATCCTATTGACACAATTCCTTTCCCATGTTCCCATGAGTTGGAAAGCATAAAAAAATGTTCCATTTGTTTTTAGAAGCAGAATGCCACGGTTGTATTCAATCTATCCATTATCATGATAGTGTTTAGCATTTGCATTTTAGTGAAGGTTGTGCATAGATGTTCAGATCTATGGAAGAGTGACTAGAAACACATTGTGCTGGGGAAAGAGGAGAAATGAACTACTAAAATGCAGATTGATGGAACCTCTGTCTGGCAAGGAATCATTCTTATAGTTAAAAGCCTTTACAGTTTTAAAACAAATAAAATTACCCAAAAGGAGGAACATACAATAAAACTCTCTTTTTATAACCCTATAATCCCTTAATTCAGAGTAGTGTTGGGACAATTGGATGGAGCTGAGTGTTTACTGGCCAGATACCCTTCTTGACACTATGTGAGCAGCAGATATTATTTCTTTGTACCTGTCATGCCCCTGGTGGAGTCAGACTCTGAGGGAGAGGAGGAACAGCCGACAGGGAGTGGAAGTGTGGCTCCGGAGGTTGTGGAGGAGGTTGAGGAAGGGCAGAGGCCGGCTGAGCAGTCAGAGGAGGACCCAGGTCCATCCCCTCTCCATCCTAGGGCATGCAGGGGGGAGTGGATAAGGGAGAGACATGGTCTACTCAGGAGGAGAAGGCCTTGATCCTCTTCATGGGTTGCAGCTGTGACAACTGAATAAGAGATCGGACATGTATACAGGTGAATTCTGGAAACAAAACGTGGAAATATCTCTAGTTTATAGTTCCTCTCTGAGTTTGGCATCCTTCCCAGTGTGTATTATCTGTGGATGTCCTCCAGCCCTTATTTTGCCTGGTTTGTGTTGCTTTTTTCCTTCTTCTTGTAATTGTTTGTGTGGGAGTTTTTTGTCTTCTGTCAAGAATATTCAGAGCTTGGAAGCAAAGTGAAGAAATAAAAGGGGCTTCACCTGTTTTCTGTGACTGTGTTTGTTTTGTATCCCACCCTGGGTCATCACAGTACTTTAGAATAGAAACATCTGCCACTACCTAGCATAATTTACCAGCAGGAAAACCAGTATTGATAGCTGTCCTGAATGAGAAGTGGTATCAGGCCCAAGCCGAAAGATGACACAATGAGATCCAATTGAGTTCAATCCTTCATTTGTTTATACCTAATGGGCATAATTTTGCCAAACTAAAGCTATAACATTTTAACCTATTAGATATATCCTGAGAGATTCTACGGCCTTTTAATCTGGGTGTCTCTTTGGGGAAGCTCTTTGTTGATACAACTGCACTCCACACTGTTTCTCCAGATGCACATTCCATCACATGGGTGAGAGTTGGGCTCCAAAACTTAAATTACATGTATTTATGTGTGTATGTATTTACTTATTTAACTATAACTTGCTTACTTATTTACTTGGTGCTTTTTCTGACAGAACTCTTGGTCTTTTTGCATACTATGAACTATCTCCATCTAGAGGTTGTCCAGATTACTGCAAGATGGAAACCAAACTCATGTTCATTGACACCTGATGAAATTGTTTTCTAGGACTATCAGTCTGCTGGGAGATCAATAGGCAAAGAAAGAGAAGATCAATATATGTATTTCAACCCTCATACATCTTTTAAATCTGCCTGATTTGAAATACCTATGCCAGTCCTGCTAGGTCAATAGGAGTTGAGAAGATTGACAACCCTAACCACATCACCGCAAGGATCTTTCTTCATGAGCAACATTTGTCTCCTTGGGAAGATTTGTGTTGGGCTTGAGGGGAACCCTCCATCCCAAAGACATAGTGAATGTCCGACTGTCACAACATGAGCTATTAATAAGATAGAGAGGATATCATGAGAACATTCCTCTACTAATATTTAATGGGATATCTTCATTTCATAGCAAGCAAGAAGAATGGATGAGTTCATGATCAACAAAATATATTTTTACATATGGTATACAATTTAGGACATGTCAAAATTTTCAACTTTCAATTTCCAAACATTAAGGGTGCTCAAAAGTTGTGACATGCCTTGGGGATTGTAAAAGTATTTTGGTTACTTTAATATAATTTAGATATGCTTGGTAAGTAACTGCAGTATATAAACATCATAACTTTTTAAACATTGTGTTTGTTTCATTACATATATTTCACATAGAAAGGACAATGTGATGCTGTGATTAAAAATTTTGGACAAAGACAGTGGAGACCCAAATTCACGTCATGTAAGCTTACTGGGTCATTTTGGCAATTAGCATCTCTTAGCCCAACCATTATGAGGATATAAGGTGGAAATAGTATGCAGGGTAACTGTAGGATCTCCTGGAGGAAAGGCAGGATATAAATCTAAAAACCATGAATTTATTCAACAGAACTCTTCTTGCATTTTCTTCAAGCTGAGTATGATGTTTTAAGAGCTATCGATCTCTAAGCACAGCAAAAGGCCTGAATGGGTTAAGGGTTGGATGTGGCTTGCAGGTTATATGCTTCTCACCCTTCTAGAAATTTGGATGAGCAATATCTGGGACACACCTCTTCCTGCAGCATGTCTAGGAGACAACTCTTCTTTGACTCCAACCACTGCCTTGCAGTGGCAGGTTCATCAAGATCTTCTCTTAGGTGTCATTCACTATACTATTAAAAGAAGAGGGAGGAGAATATGAGACATGCCAAAGTTCCAATATAACTTTGAGATGTTCTGGTTTCCTAGGGAACCATGTCTTTCAGATCCTGGATGCCCCATCAAGTTATCTGCCATGACTTTGTTGTCTTGGTTATAATTTCTGTAAAGCTGATTTACCTTCTCTGAGATGGGTCATAGCACTAGTTTTTCCCTTTTTTCAACACATTATGGTTGCGTTGGTAAAGTATACTGAACCAAGACAATTAAAGCTCTAGGGCTGCATTCACACAATCTGCTAAGCTTGGCTACTATTATGCTCAGTAAGAATTCTTGGAGGCTTAGCAGGTTGTGTGAAGCCAGCATGATGGCTTCAAGATACTTGTTGGATAAACTCAGAAGATTGGTCAGTTCAGTAAGTTAGATAGACGTATTGTACAAAGCCAATATTTTTCTCATATTCTCTCCTCTCTCTCTCTCTCTCCCTCCCTCTCCTCCCTGCACACCTTTTTTGCCCCTACTTTCTCAGAACTGAAGCCAAATGAAACAGACTTGGAGGAAAGCAGAAGCAGGAAAGTGATCAAAACTTCAAAACTTGATTGGCTCTTTTCTTGCGTGGGATCAAGTGCCCTTGAAGCCATATTGGAATGAAGCAAAAATTGTCCTGGCAACAACATTTCCTTTTCCTCTCCTTTCTTTTTCTGTTTGATAAAAAAAAAATTCGCTTGTGAGCTACTTTTACAGAAAAAGATAATTTTGGAGCAAATATGAAGATCTTGCATTATCGGCAACAACTTCACCCAAACCACAATTCTTTCTAAACTGATTTTTTTTAAAAAAAAAAATCTAGCAATTTGCTATGCCTACATAACATGCTAACACTAAGTATTATGGCTTAAACTGGTGGTATGCATCATATGCCTTACCAAGACCAAGGGTGGGTTTCCAACAGTCAGCTGAATCCCAAGCCAACCACTCTCATGTTCATCTAACATGTTGTGTGGGTCCAGCCACTAGTAATGAGGTAGGAAGAGCTGTGTGAATTTAAACGTCCTATTTTTCAGGGAACACAGGTTTGGCTTAGGGCAGAATGAACAAAGTTTTGAAAATCAGAAGGTTGAGAAGGTTGAGAACTACAAGGGACAATGATCAAGAATGGACTAATGGGCAAGTATCCTTTTGTTTATTATCTTTTTTTTCCCTTTAAAGGGAATTCTATGTATTATTTTATGCTATGTATTCACCAGCACTGATTATGTTACCTAGTTAGGGTAATGTCTGCAAGAAAACAAGCAATCTCTGAGAGCACCAATGACTCCACAATTCTATGTATGTTTTGCATTGGACACAAGTTGATTTTTGACACTTTACTGTTTTCATGTACTCCTTTCCTCAGAATAGCAGGAATGGCACTAAAACAGAGATTCATTTGTTAGAAGACTTCTGGATATTGTCCACCTTTTAATTAGGGTGCTCTTCTCCAGCCTAAGCATCCTCTAGATAAAAGAGTGACTCCAAAAATTCACAATAGGAGTCAGACAGTCTACAAATTCTGGGAATTGATACCTGGAAACTGCTACATATGTACCCTATTTTCAT
Organism: Bungarus multicinctus; assembly: GCA_023653725.1. NCBI lineage: Eukaryota > Metazoa > Chordata > Lepidosauria > Squamata > Elapidae > Bungarus > Bungarus multicinctus. Next base: position 25,353,134 of record CM042835.1, on the reverse strand, counting down.
TTCATTTTGATAGTAGGATGATAAGGCTGGTTTCCATGGGAATGGGAAGGGACATTTGAAGTCCAAGCTCTGTCTCCAACCTCTGATCTAATGACTCATTTTAGAACCAGTTATAGCATTATTCATTTTTTTCTAGCCTTCCTAAAATACCAGCACACAATGCTTTGGAATTAGGGCATTCTAGAGTTTCCTAATGCCCAATTGGATCTCCAGGAGCTTTGAAATCAGTATCAAAGGGCCTATGATGACCTAAAATCTGATATGAAGGAACTAGGACAATAGCACCTCTTCCCCATGGAGAGGTGTATGATTCCAATGTATTCTTCTTTTTAAAGTATGAACTGAAAGCTTCCCTGCTTTACAAATCTTGTTTGAAAAGTAAAATATTCCTAGCCTAATTAACAGCCTTGGCTTTTGCTCATGACCTTCCTTCAACATATTAACCAGGTCAGCTAAGACTGGTTCTGTTTGTTAGGCAAACAGAACAGTAGGCTCCAGATATCTTGAAATTTCAAGCAATGGTATACTTAGCGAAGTCTAGATCTTGCCTATTCTTGATGACAACTTGGGAATTTCAGTTCTAAGGTGTCTGGATAACCACAAAGGAGTCCAATATTTTTATTGAGAAACAAGGCAGTTGCTAAATGAATGGCGCCTCATTTTGCAATCTTTTTTTGCCAATGTTAAGCAAATCACTGCAGTTGTTAAGTGAAACATGTGGTTGTTAAGTGGTTGGTTTCTAGCTTAAGGTTCCACTTTGGATGCCTGCTTCATCAGAATCAGCTCAGAAAGTAAAAGCAGGTATGCTGCATCCATTAAATAGCAGCATCCACCTAGCGAACCTTCCTTGGAATAGGATATTAAACAGGATCAGACCTCATAGGTACTTGAATTGGATTTATCCAAGGAATAACAGACCTGTCAGGTGAGAAAGAAGGGGAAAAGACCTTGAAGAAAGCCGTGGCAAATCAACCTTTTTACTTTTACATAATAGTATAGCCAATAGTATATTTTTCCTATTATTTGTTTTTATATTTTTGTATTTTATATTATAAACTAATAAAAAGGACAACCTGAATTTTAAAAAAGTAACTTACACTTCCAGCTGAACTCAGTGGAGGATTTATTTTGCATTTGACTTAATTGCTATAAAATGGCACATGTATGGGGAAAATCAGTTTCCAGATGATTGTTTAACAGACACATAAGGAATGTGGCCTTGCAGCTAATAGGGCCTGTGGTAAATTTTATAAGAACATTCCCATAGCAACCCCTGAATCTCAAGATGCAAATGTTTCTTCTAAGACCATTGTTCTTTGTAGATAACAGAAGGGCAAGAAGTAACCTGAGATCTATTATGTTATTACTTATGAATATGCATGCAGGCATCACTTTTATCTCCTTTCTGAAATGTATAAATATGAGTGTATCTCTTTGCCTGCAAGGGTGTTTCTCTTTCTCTTCTTTTGGAGCAGACCCTCTCCAGTATGTATTGTCTAATAAACATTGAAATGAGCCTTGATTATTTGATTTGCCCCCTTTTTGATTTCACAAATGCTAAGCCCAGGTTTTTGGAATGGAATAGAATGGAATAGTCATAGAGCTGGAAGGAACCTTGGAAGTCTTCTAGTCCATCCCCCTGTGCAAGATAGGAGTCTTCATACCATGCTGGACAAGCACAGCACAATTGCTGTGTTGGAATACTATGTGATGCTGAAGCAAGTAAACAATTTCTTCTGCTGAAATAATGGAGCACTTCATCCAATTCAACCTTCCACCCTGCTGAACCATTTTTGTCCAACCCCATTTTAGGCAACTCTTTTGTGTTGTGTGAGTCCAACCTACAAGGGAAGGTCTTTGATCTTGGACCCTTCTCCCTACTCTGTTCTTTTCTCTATCACATCTTCTATGTTTGTCACAAAGATGGTGCCATTGGTACCAACAGAAGCCCGGTTCCTTGGCTTCCCATGGAATATATCTGGAATAAAGTGGCTTGCAAAGAGCTGCATTCTATCTCAGTCCACCCTTTGAATGCTACGGTAGCAGATTGCGATGAATTGAGAAGGAAAGATACACTTTGGGGAAGGGGGGGAATTCTCACCTAGATAACATTTGAACAGATGGAAGCTGGTAAAAGCTGTTGGCAATGAAGAACATGACCAAAATGAGAATGTGGAAATGAAGTATTTCTCCCACTGAGAGAATAATAAAACAATGATGCCTATTCACTGACCCAGATCTGGGAAGCAATAAAATTTCCTCTGAATCTGTGGAAATAGTTCAAATGTCTTTTGAGGTTCATTAGGGCTCTGACAGCTGAACAGGAGGGCAAGAGGTCTTTCTGCTCCCCTCCCCACATTTATTTAGGGTTTTGCCTCCCTTGCAGAAAGACAAGTCTGACTGCTGCTTTTTTCTTTTTTTGAATAGTGAAGCTGAAGCACAAAGAAGGGATGTCCAGCGGTCAGGGCCATCTGTGGGTGAATGGAGGGGTCAAAGAAAGGTAAGAGGGTGGCTCTAATGGTGGGACTGAAGCCCTATCACTTTTTGATATCTGTCCTCTTTTCAAAAATATTTCCCACTTTTTCTGGGAAGCTGTGTGAATTTTAGCACCACATCACATAAAGCAGCTGTCTTATGCCGCTATTGGCCAGCCCTGCAAAAATATAGCCTTAATTTTTTAATTAGGGGAGAGGCAAATATTCCCCATGATGTGCTCACTGGTTTATTAGAATGATCTTTCAAAAAAAAATTCACATTATTAATGGGGCATCTGTTGGAAAGGCACGGTTGAGAGAGATGTTTCAGAACGGATGTAATTGGGGAACATTCGGGAAGGGCAGAGACAGCTTTGTGATAAGTATACCAAGTGTGTTGTAGGGATGATGGAAGGACAACATTGTGATGGGGCAAAAGACCTGCGTGAATTGGATTTAGTGATTTTTAAGCTGTAGTTATATGGTAGCTTTCACTGTTATTTTTTTTAATTTATTTTTTTAATTTGATGATTGTTTTGTGCCATGGAGAGTTTAGTGTAAATTGATAAGGTTGTAACTGGCCAAGTGTCTTTTGTCTGCAGTTGGAAGAAAGGAATATAAATAAGTAAATAAATTAGCAGAATACCAGTTAGCTTCATAGTTTTGTAACTGTCTGGAGCTTTTCAGCCCAGGTCTGGCAGAACTACTCCAGATGCTCTTCTTGAGGCCTCCTACAGTATATTCTAACTTGACTTCTCTTGCTTAATCTCTTAAATACCAAACATATTATTGTTTCCCTTTTTTCTGAGGTTCAATATTTACAGTCCTTTGTCTCTAGTTCAGACTTGGCTTTTAAAGGGTGTCTTTGTGCTATCTTAGAGTAGATTAATTGAATTATTTATTAAATGGTTAATTATTAACAATCGAAGGAGAGTAATGCACCTCATCAGGCACAATCTCTGAAGTCTGGCCTTGGTAGCTGGGTTCCTCAGACAAGCGTTCCACTCTCAAAATCAATATCATAGTTAAAATGTCCTCAGGCTTTCCTTTTATTCCTTTCCATTTTGTTTTTCTTTTCTATTTTTCTTTTTTACTAGGACAAGTTCTTGCAGAGGCTCTCTTGCCTCCCTGAAGCTCATTTCTTCTGTAAGTCCAACAGGGGCCTTCTTCATTGCTGATGCCCTCAGAGACTCGAAAGTGGGTTCTTTGATTTGTGATTCCTAACTTCATTGAAAAAGCATAGTTCTGCTCTAAAAGAGGTATTTTTAAGCAGCCCAGAAAGTTTCTGATAGGTATTCTTGCTCTCCAAACATATGTTCCTCTGCCTGGGAGACTCTGGTAAGAATATGATTTGAACAAAAGCTGGAAGGGGGAGGCTTAAGAAATAACTCCCTCTCCAAAAACAAAGGAATTGAAAGTCCAATCTACAAATACACTGCCTTACATATCATTCTGAGACCTTGATTTTCCCTCCAAATATGCTTTCTAGTAGCCATAATCCAGCATGGCATAGTGGTTAAGGCACCAAGGCTAGAAACTAGGAGATCATGAATTCTAGTTACTAGAATTCAGGGCCAGTCAATCTAGCTCAACCCTAGGAAAGAGGAAATGGCAAACCAATTCTGAAATCTTGCCAAGACAACCATAGGGACTGTCTAGAAAGTTGCCAGGGGCCAACATCAGGGGTGGGATTCTACCAGTTCGCACCTATTTGCTAGAACCAGTTGTTAACATTCTAAGCAGTTTGGAGAACCAGTTGTTAGAAGAAATTACTGGCCTAATCCTGTAAGGAAGGCAGGAAGGAAACATTCTGGTGTTGCTTACAGAAACTGCCTCTCCGTTAACCTTTATTACATTCTTGGCAGGACTAGACTTCCTGTCTCAGGAATGTCTCTGAAGTTTTTTCCCCTCCTTTGCTGGTACTTTACTTGTGTGGAGTGACCATTCAAAGTTACAATGGCACTGAAAAAAGTGACATGACCATTTTTCACACTTACGACTGTTGCAACATCCCCACAGTCATGAGAGTCCAGGTGAGGAGATGCATGCCTCGATGTGAGTGATATTGAGTTGGCCACACCCAGCCAGTCACATGAACACCAAGCCATGTCCACCCAGTCACATGACCACCAAGCCATGCCCACCACCTAAGCCATGCCTACCACCTAAGCCACACCCACAGAACTGGTTGTTAAAAATTTGAATCCCACCCCTGGCCAACATTGACTGTAACACATAATAAATGAATGAATGAATGAATAAACAAACAAATAAATAAATAAATAAGCAGTAAAGTTGTACATAGTTTACAGATTTAAAGGAGAAAATGTAATCCAGAAGGCAAGTGGGCAACACACATAGCATTAGTAGCACTTCTTTAAAGCTACAGTATGCTTTCTTGAGATGGTGTGATTGGTGTCCTGAAAGCCTAAGGTTCAGAGCTCAGAAGGGTTCACAAAAAAATTCAGCTTTCTTAAAAGCTACTAACAAGTGAGATGTGCACTATTCAACACTTAGAATCACTTTGCCTGATTCTGAGAAACTCAAGTAGGGTCCGACTTATTTAGGTAATGGATAAAGACTGATAAGAAATGTAAGAGCTGTAGGCTAACTGTAGTAGTTGAAAAAACATTCCAGAAGACAATGATGAATCACTTCTCTATTTGATCAAGACCACTAGATTTTTCTGAATGCATGTCACTACCATGGACAGCTCACCACAATGTTATGTTGTACTGTAACAAGAAAGTTGTCATTGAAAATCCCAGGAGCTCAACTGAAATAAACAGCAGTGACAGGAGCAAGGCTATTAAAAAGGATCCATAGAAGAAATTATTTGATAGTGTTGCAAGATCTTGGTAGCCAAAAAATGCTGCTGGATAAAAGAAGTTGGACAACAGTCATATCTCGTGCCCCCTTTGTAATTGCCAAGAACTCTAAGTTCACTCATGTATCCAAAGTCCTGTTTGCAGAATTTTGTTCTCTCCAAGGTGATCTTTCTTGAGAAAATTCTTTGTCTTCCAGACCTATCTCACCTGCCTCCTCATTTCCCCTTTCCCAGCCTCAGTAGGGAACTGGCACAAGGATAATCTCCAGTTAGGAGATCAGCCTCATGAAAAGTGACTTTTGTGCATACTCACCTCATGGAGGACATCATTGGGGTCCTTTGCTCAAATCTTGGTTGAATAAAAGCATTTCAACAATGGAACAGAAATGCAGAAGTACTGCTTTGTATCTTTTCTCCGGAATTCTGCACTGAACTCGTTATATAGGAATAAAAGCTAGAATTCAACTGTTATCTGCCGTCACATGTTCTTCATTTATCTTCAGGTGAGATGTTTTATCGTACAAAAGAAGCTGGCAAAGTAGCTGAAAGAACTTCTCTGGAGGACTCATATTCAGTGAGTGGATCACATGGGATGGGCCACAATTCCTGATCATTGCAGAAATAAAGACCAACAACTCCTTAAAACTCCTACTCCAAAGCTGGACCAGTTTCAGATATAACGCCTCTCCCTTGATTTGGAAGAAAGGGCATCAAATCCTCATTCTATCCTAGCGATGCAGAAATTAGCAGATTTTGGTCCAGAGATTGTGTCCATCTCTAAAGATTGAGATTTCTCAAAAGTAAAGGCACAAGCAGAAAAATAACTCAATTCTTATGGAGGCATTTTGAGAAAGATTGATGTACAGGCTTTCATGATGTGAAAGAAACTTAGGAAGCAAATTCTCTTTCATCAGGTTGAATGTGGAAGACTTGGGGGGAAATGCAGGAGAATTAAATGCATAGCGTTCAGCTATCCTTTTGGGTTTTCAAACATTTATTTATGCTGCTGTAAGCAGGCAGTAGTCTAATCCTGATTAAAAACATCATTCATGGGTGTTTTAAAAGAAGATTTGGCTTAAAGTGTTTCTGTCATTCATAGACCTTGTGCAGAGGCTTTATAAAAGGTGGGGGAGAACCTTCTCCATTTGGAAAAAAGAAAACTTTCTCTGATAACTATGTGTGTCAATGTGGGTGTGTATGTGGGTGTAAGAGAAATGATTCAAAGCAAATGATTGGGAAAAGGAAAACTTCAGCTTTCCCTTTCTGACTGCAGACTGAATCACCCCCTTTCTATGTTTATAATCATGTAAACAAAAAGCCAAAAACCAGCTTCCTTGTATACTTTTAATAGGGAGCTCTTAATGACCAGGGTGAGGTCAAATGTCTACATTTCTCCTGCTCTGCCACTCAATTTCTGCATAAAACTGTTCGGGTCTCTTTCTGAGAAAACCACAGTCCACCACTGAAAATGATTCACTTATTGCAGGATTTGGATAATCCTATAAACTGCATTTTAGAGGGCTGGACCTGAAGAGGGGCTGTGGGATCCCCATCCCTGCTAGAGTGCAAAAGAAAAAAAAAAGAGGCATCTAGCTGCTTCCAATATTCCTTTTCAAGGGCATGCATGACACACAGAAAAGGAGACACATGGCTGCATCTGTCATGGACATTTTTGAGCTCCTGGTCATCAGCCAGATGGAGCAACTGGGCAGACCTGGTTGGGGAACAGAGTTATAGTGGAATCTGGCAATGGAAGCCAACAAATAAACCAAAAAGACTTGGGGACTGTTAACTAAGGATGTACAATTACTCATAAGGAGGATATTTGGACATGAAGTGGTCTGCCTGGGGGAGGCATACATGGGATTTATCTAAGGCATCAAAGTGGGTTACAAAGTTATAAACTCCTTTGGATATAATTTTTACCTATTTACTATTATAACCCTTGGTGGCAAACTGGAAATTACTAGCCTGCATAGCTTTTAAATAGGACTACCTCAAAGACTTTTGGGGGACACTGCTTCTAGATCTTCTCTTATAGAATTGCACTTTTATTTAGGCACACATATTCAAGCATAAGCCACGATAGTTGATGTACTGTATGTGTGATACTCTTTAAATGTCATAAGGTCCAAATGTGTCACACAACACATCAATATGGTCATATGGGATCACTCCTCCTCCATCTCCATTAGGATTTGATATCTAATCTTGCATTTCGCTGTCTTCGGTCTGATCTAAGTATAGTATATAAAACCATACATTGCAATGACTTATCTGTCAATGAATACTTCAGCTTCAACCATAACAACACAAGAGCACACAATAGATACAAATTCAAGGTTAACTGCACCAAACTTGACTGCAGAAAATACGACTTCAGCAACAGAGAGGTCAATGTCTGGAATACTCTACCTGACTCTGTGGTTTCTTCCCCAAACCCCAAAAACTTTAACCTTAGACTGTCTACTATTGACCTCACCCCTTTCCTAAGAGGTCGGTAGGGGGCATGCATAAGTGCACCAACGTGCCTACCGTCCCTGTCCTATTGTTTCTTTTATATTTTACTTTTCTTATATGTATCCATGTATTCATAACTATGTGTTTTACTTATACCTATTATCTTGTAAGCAATTGACAAATCAAATAAATTGTAAAATTCTAAATTCTACTTTCCCCCTTTTTTGTTCTATATCTGTCTCTCCCCATTTATTGCATTCTCTCTCTCTCTCTCTCTCTCTCTCTCTCATTCTAGCCTTCAGCAAATTTACCACAGCATCCAAATGCCTGTTGACCATATTGCTTCAGCTTCAGCAAACTAGTCCCCATTTCCCAGCCTTCCACCAAATGGGAAAGCATCCATGAGATCATTCTCCATTCCTGTAAGCTCATTCCGGAGGTGTCTGGTGTTTCTCAGGAGCAGACACAAGTTCATCCTCCATCCTGGTGTCCTGCAACTGACTGCAGCTGTTCCAAGCTTGAGCAGGATTAGTTTTGATTTCTCCTGGTTGTCTCTGCACTGCTTTCCATCTGCTGTATTATTTCCACATTTAATTATTTACCATGGTCTGTGTGGGTGGCGGTACAGAGGCAATTATCCCTCTATTGAGCTACTTGACTCCAAAACTGACACGATTAAAAAGGGGAGGGGAGGGAGGAAATCCCTCAGATGACATCTGACTTGCCACTAGCAAAGCAGAGAGACTTCGAGGGTAAGGAGGGAAAGTTGAATTGGCAGAGTATTTTCCAGCAGGGCCAGCCCTACTAGTGGGCAAAATGAAGCAGCTGCTTATGTGAGTGTCTGTAGAGAGAACCAAAGACAGATAATTTGCATAATGACTGAATGTCTATGTTTGCTTTGAAAGGTAGATGAGGATAAGAAGTGAATTGGGCCATTACTCTCTTAATTCTGAATCTGCATGTGCAGTTTTTGTTATCCCATCAACTACTAGAAACCCCTTGCTTGGAGAATCATTTGTCCAGGATGGTATAAGGTCTCCTGCCTTGGGCAAGGGCTTTGATTAGGAGTCCTCCAAGGTCTGTTCCAGCTCTATGATTCTATGATTCAGTGGAGTTGTTGAAGAAATGCAAAAACACAAACAAAGATGCTTCCATCATCATTTTAATGATCTACCTATCTTATACTGGTTCCTACCAGCTCAAAGGCCTGCCAAGCATGGGAGCACAGCACATTGATGGCTATGTTTATATATCAGACAAGACCAGGCCCTGTACTTGGAGGGAGAGTCAGACGTTTTAAGGGTGAACAAGTTGTGCTTAGCATTTGAAAGACATGAACTATCCACTTTGCCTCTTAAAATTCTACTATATTGCTCTATGCAAAAACAGCTAAATGTTGGCTACTCTTTTTTTGAGGGCTCTGGAGGGCAGAAAAAGAGAAGCTACAGTTTTGGCATCCCTTTCCTACCTACTCAAATTGAAAAAATTTCCCCTGTTCTCTATAGAACTAGAAATCAGCTTATGGCTGGAGTGGGAAGACCAGAAGTTCAATGTGGATTGTTAATAAGATTTAAAAGAATGGGGCTACAACCACCAAATTCTCAGCTTTGACCCTCTTTGCTCCAGCAAACCTTTATCTGTTGATGCAGCAAGAGATGAGAGTTGGGGAAAATGTGAGTTCATTACCATGATGTCTGCCATTTTGGCTTTTTGAACCATACTCTGGTTCAAACAATGGCCTCATACAATGGCCAATGCAAGAACCACCTTTTCCCCACTCATCAGGAAATTGGGTGGTTGAGATGGTTACCAGGTTCTGGAGAACATCATGAGGATGTTATGATAGGCAGGAAGAAAGCCTTCTCTCAGCTGCACTCAAATGAGCATCAGTTTATTCATGGAACCATTTCCTTAGATCGTTGTCATGGCTTATTCATGCGCACCACCTAAGAGAAGTCTCCTCCTTAATCTATCACTCTGCTTCTTATTGCCTTGAATCTTCTCCTTGTTCAGTTATCAGATCTGGATGGAAGAGATTTATTGAGCTATTAGACTTTCTGGGCAGTGGATGCCTTAGGTAACAACTAAGGGTGTATAAAGAATGGCAGTCATAAATATAGTACTGGGATGTGATGACATGAGGATCTTTATCTTTATATTTGAGATCACTTACTTGACTCATGGGATCTGCTTGCCTCATCTACCTTGGGGCCCAGATGCTGTTTCATTCCAAAGGCTGCTTGTTTTGTACATTTCTCTGACTGCGCAGATACAGTCTCTTCCTTGTATCATAAACCACTTTTGGAAAAGATTGACTATTGTTCTACTCCTCATACAACCAGTGACTTGAGCACAGCACATGCCAGAGGCAGGGGAAGGTTGGTAGGTCTGGAGGCAGCTGAGAAATGTCCATCTCTTCCCCATCTCCATTTCTTGAGGTTTTTGTCAGCTCAGCAACTAAGGAGTGTTCAACTTGGCCAATACCATGTATAAAACATACTCCAGAGTGCAATCTATTTGTCCCAGTCTGCACCATGGGTAGCTTCCAATGTGCAAACCCACAGATGGCAAAAGCAGCAGTCTAGGCAAAATATTCAATGGGCCAGATAGTTTTCCACAGGCTTTGGCTCAGCTGGAAGACCAGCCAAAGGTGGGCAAATGGCATGCTACTTCTTTCAGAAGGAGTAACACTCAACCCTGCGTTAGGTTGTCTTCTGTCCATGAAAAGAACTGTTTTGTCCAGGGATGTTGCAGGGCATAGATCAAAAAAGTTAAAATAGCAGCCACAGTATTGCAATCACCCTTAAAAAATAGGAACAGTTTTTATTACATCTTTGAGTTCCCAGTGTGATTTTTGTCCACACCTTGTGGACATTAACTGGGTGGGAATTTGTTGAATACATCTAATCCATAAATGCATCCAAATGCAAGTTCTGTATTTTCTCATGCATCTTGGTGTAAGTCCAAAAAAAGGAGGCAGAGCAAAACTTTATTTCATGAATCTCACTCCCAAACACTTAAACAATCATTCTGGAAGATTCATGTAGTTATTAAAAAGGAAAAATGGTAGAATAGAGTAAAAGATGGCCAGAAAAGGTCTTGGCTGGGGTCAAGATATGGACTACATTTAAGATTTATGTCGAAATACAAATTAAATATAGTGAATATAATTACTTTCTAGTTATCTATACAATATTTTTTTCCCTTGGAAGCATTTGGGGGCCACAGGGAAAGCTTTTAGGAAGGGGTGTCTGTTGTGGGAACCCAGATTGTACCTCCCTGCCATAAAGCAATAGTCAACGATCTCATTATAAGTTCTGAGCATTGCTTTCTGGTTTGTTGAAGTCTTTTGATCATTGCATAGCACTATCAAATACACCTAGTGCTTAACAGGATAGAAAAGGATTATCAGTGCCAGAGATTTGATATCTGTGTCCCGTGTAACATGAGAAGTCTCTATTTTTATCTGGAGTAAAGCCATCCAAAGTTAAAATGGAGAGAGAAAGGAAAATATTAAAGGGTGAAATAAGTACGGACAAAAATAAATGTGACTGGGCAGGGAAGCTAATAAGCACCATTCTTATTTATCTTTGGTGTCATCTGCTGAATCTGACACTGAAGAAGCTCCAGATGAACCTGGGGTATGTCAGCTTCAGGAGAATTACATGAGGCTGATCAAACACAGGCAATACCTGAGCAGCTGGAAGACTCAAGGGAAGAGGGAAAACCTCCCAGCCCACATGCCTGACAAGTAATGAGGAGAGCAGAACAGAGAAGGTCTATTAGGCTCCTCGCCAAGCAGAGAAGTAACCCTTCTGATTAGGGGCAGCTGGCTGGAGCTTATAAAATGTTTGTGCTCTGCCACTGTTCTCTTTGCTGGAAACAATGTTTGACATCTCGCTTGTGTGTGACAATCATGTATGGATGCTGCATCTTGGACCACTGACCTTTGGACTGACCAATAACCTTGACCTGCTTTTGAAACCTTCAACTGATTCAGGATGATTCTTCAGCATGCTCAAGTTCTCAAAGCAAATCTTGCAGGCAAGCTTTGCTTCATTTACATTCCTTGTTTTACTATAAATTCCTCATCCCAGCAGTAAACAGATAATCTTTTGAGAAACTGTCTGCATACGTGTGGCTGATGTCTACACTAGGACACCTTGCAAGGAAAGTGATTATTACTTTGCTAGATTCTCTACATGCTCATTCCCCCAGGAACAACAACCTCACATTGAAAATAGTCACAGGGAGACTTTTGAAGTAGCCTAAGGGTTCTTTCTGAATCCACTGCTAACATCGAGTTATTTCACACACTTGTGCCCATTCTCAGTAACTCTCAAGTAACTTAAGAGTTAAATCTTCAAGTTGGGCTTGTCCAGGTTTTTTTCTTAGCAACAACATGGTAGGAGTTTAACCCACTCTTTTTTTAAGCAAAAAGATTATTCTCCTACTGGGCAAATCAGACCTCTATCAGTCAGTGAGGCTAGTTTGGCCTTCAAAAGATACTTTTTCCCTCCAGCTAAGGACATTGATTCTTCCTCCCAAAGGTTTAGATAGAAAACCAAAGTGAGAGGTTCCTGATGCTGCTGATTTGTGCAATGCCAACCATCCCTCTTCTCACCCAAACAAGGGTGCTTTTAATTTCCTGAAATTCAAGGAGAAACATTGGTATGTGTAAATTCTCCAATGATATGAAAGCACTAATCATCCTGAGTTTTCCTAATAGACACATTAACTGTTCACCACCCTCCCTTCCCATAATAGAAATCCTAAAGCAAAACCAAACCAAAATAGGAACATAGACATGTTTATTTTGTATAAATCATGTTTCCATACCCTGATTCCCCCTCCCCCCTTTTGTATAATGCTTGGTTACAAGCAGATCTTTGGGATGATCTGTGTTTAGTTGCTAAACACTAAACAACTCCTATAAAATAATGATTTTTTTTGTACTACATGTACTAATCCAGATATATCTTAAAGTTTTAGTAAGACCACACTTGGAATACTGTGTTTTGGTCACCATAATATAAAACAATGTTGAGATTCTAGAACAGTGCAAAGAAGAGCAGCAGAGATGAATAGGAGTCTGGAGCTTAAAACTTATGAAGAAAGGTTGAAGGAATTGTGTATGTTTAGTCTAAAAAGGACTAGGGATGACATGATAGCAGTCTTCCAATATTTAAGGGGATGCCACAAAGAGGAGGCGGGTGGGTTCAACATATTTTCCAAAGCATCAAAAGGCAAGACAAGAAACAATGGTTGGAAACTAACCAAGGAGAGAAGCAATGTAGAACTAAGGAGAAATATCCTAACAGTGAGAACAATTAACCAGTGGAATGGGTTCCCTCCAGAAATTGTGGGTGCTCCATCATTGGAGGTTTTTAAGATGAGATTGGACAGCTATTTATCTGAAATGGTATAGGATCTCCTGCTTGAGCAGGAGGTTGGGTTACATGATCTCCAAGGTCCCTTTCAACTCCATTATTCTGTTATCTTTCTGGCTTATGGCCAGTCTCTACTTGCTCCAAAGTACAGGTCAGAGGCTGTAACTGGAGATTTTCCTCTCTTGACATGGAAATGTTAAGCACTTGTCCATATAAACCATGAAGCGTTAATGACAGCATTTATGTTACACAAATATCAAGCAGTAACAGCTAAGCCTCCTCCTTCCGCAAGCTTCCTTTAAAAAGGTTGCATTGTCTAATTATCCAGCAGCTTTGGAAGTCCAATCCCTCCAAAGATTCTTGCTCTTTCTATTCAGTGGAACAGATGAGCCTCTCACTATGCTTTAATTGCTCCATATGTTGTCAAAAGCAAAGGTGGGGTGTGGAATTCAGCTTGGGCCTTTTCCAGCACAATTCCCATTGCCCAGAATTGGTAGAGTGAACAAAGGTTTATTTTCAAGGTCCTGCATTTGGTCATAAGCGATTAACTTGTAGAACATCTGTGGCACACACCTCTTCATTTGTTGCACCTTCTAGTGCCTCAGAGGGAGTGTTGAACCACACTCTTTCCAGGTTTGCTTTCAAAAATTATGCTGCAGGGGGTAATCCCCCAAAGTTTCCAGTTTGACTGTTTTGAGGGAGATAATAAGAATAGATATTTTACTGTTGCACTATTCTTTCATTCCCTCAATTGTTTCTTACCCAATGCCTTCTTTTATCATTCATACTTCCCATGGTTATTATTATTAAACAATTATGTGAAATTACAACTGTCAATTATTTAGCTGATATTGGCCTTCATATGCATCAAGTTCTTTTCAAGAAAATTTATTTTTAATTTATGAGAGTAGCCTATGTGCCAATCCAAGCAGTGTGGCCTTAGGTAATTGACCAATGGAAAAGCTGCCAATATGGAGATTTTCTAAGTTCCACCCATGATTTGTTGATATGGTATCTAGTATGTTGATAGTCACTGGACAACCATAGCCATTTTATGCAAAAATCTTTCAACTACAATTTTCAAATCTTGATACTTTGTGATCTTGTCCAATACTCTATTCTACTGTCACCTGGTATTTCCATGTCAATTACCCACACTTTCTTCTTTTCAACCAAAGGTAAATCTGTTGTGTTGTAAGCCTATTATTGTTGTTGTTGTTGTTGTTGTTATTGTTTCCCTATCTCTCAATCAATTGGCGATCACAGGATATCACAAGACTTAGCTGCTCCTCAACCTTCAGATGCTAGATCAGTTTGTGATCTTGGTTATGTTATTTTGGATTAAAATTTCACTTGGAAGTCAGTCCAAATCTCATTATTGGGAAGGAGAAATACACTAAATTCTGGAATGACTGATACTTAAATAATGAATGGCAGGCATAGAACTTATATATGGGAGAGTAATTATGTCTTGTAAAAAATTAATTGTAAAAGAGAAGCAAGGTGTTGGGTCACATCTCCTTATATGCTTAGCCTGCAACAGTGTTTCTCAGCTTCAAAATATTTAAAATTTATTCCTGACAGTTAGAACAATTAACCAATGGAACAACTTGCCTCCAGAAGTTCAGGGTGCTGCATTACTTAAGGTTTTTAAGAAAAGATTGGACAGCCATTTGTTTGAAATAGTATCGGGTTTCCTGCATGAGAAAGGGGTTGGACAAGAAGACCTCCAAGGTCCCTTGTTATTCTGTTACTCTGTTAAGACATGTGGACATCAACCTCCATAATTTTTGAACCAGCATGGTGACTTCTGGAAGCTGAAAGTTTAAACTTGATTGCAGGAAATACGACTTCAGCAACAGAGTGGTCAATGTCTGGAATACTCTACCTGACTCTGTGGTTTCTTCCCCAAATCCCCAAATCATCAACATTAGACTGTCTACCATTGACCTCACCCCTTTCCTAAGAGACCTGTAGGGGGCGTGCATAAGCGCACCAACGTGCCTACCGTCCCTGTCCTATTGTTTCTTTTATTCTTCTTATATGTACCCATTTCATGTATTTATAACCATGTTTATACTTATACCTGTTATCTAATAATTGTTTGACAAAATAAACAAACAAACAAACAAACAAACAAACAAACAAACAAACAAACAAATAAATAAATAAATAAATAAATAAATGTAAACTTAAAACTGGCCCACAAAAGCTTACACTTGGGATGTTATGACTTATAAATGGGGTCCAGAGTTGAGACCTATGCCCATGTTTTCCCTTTTGGCAAGGAGAAACATCTCTTTTGCAGAACAAGAAGAGAAGACTTTATGTGCAAAAATATCTACTTTTTCCTCTTATTTAGAAGTGTCTGAAATTTTGAAATTATCCAAACTGGGTGGATTCTGGACCTTGGTGACTGAGGCCCTTCTAATAGTTCAACAGCATTGGTTAGTTACACTTCGTAAGTTTCCCAGTGGTGCTTTAGTTCTTTCATGATAGTTGATGTGGCTTCCTTAAATTTTGATAGTTTTGCATGAAATCTCTTCAGAGTTTGCCAATCATCAATATTTTGAGGTAAGAGTTGGGAAACAGGGCTCTAATTCTAGAGTTTGCCATCAATCCATATCCATGGATAGTAATGGCTGACATTTGTCATATTTTTAATTTTGTGGCCTTGGCATCAGACAAACATTTTAGTCTTTTCTAGGCTAGATTGATAGCCAGAACATGAATTGGCCCAACCAAATGCTGAATTTGTTTTTCCCTGGTGTGAAGTAGCCAATTATCCCACAAGGTGGGAAATTGCGACCTGTTCATTCTGTACCAGCACGAAGAGAATTTAGAATATTAGAATTTATTTGATTTGTCAATTGCTTACAAGATAATAGGTATAAGTATATAATAGTTATGAATACATGAAATGGGTACATATAAGAAGAATAAAAGAAACAATAGGACAGGGACGGTAGGCACGTTGGTGCACTTATGCATGCCCCCTACAGACCTCTTAGGAAAGGGGTGAGATCAATAGTAGACAGTCTAAGGTTAAAGTTTTTGGAGTTTGGGGAAGAAACCACAGAGTCAGGTAGAGTATTCCAGACATTGACCTCAATGTTGCTGAAGTCGTATTTCCTGCAATCAAGTTTGGTGCAATTAACTTTGAGTTTGTATCTATTGTTTGCTCTTGTGTTGTTATGGTTGAAGCTGAAATATTCATTGGTAAGTCATTGCAATGTATGATTTTATATACCATACTTAGATCAGACCGAAGACAGTGTAATTCAAGGTTTTCTAGGTCTAGAATTTCAAGTCTGGTGGCATAAGATATTCTACAATGAGTAGAGGAGTGGAGAACTCTTCTTGTGAAATATTTCTGGACTTTCTCAACTGTGTTAATATCAGATACGTAATGCGGGTTCCAGACTGATGAGCTGTATTTGAGTACTGGTCTAGCAAATGTTTTGTATGTTCTAGTTATTACCAGAGAAAAAGCTACATAAGATTAGGTTAACAACTCTTAGCGCCTTTTTGGCTATATAGAGGTGTGCTCTTGGGACTGAATCATAAATTGAGAGTGCTCAATAAATAAATTGGTATAGCTTAGAATTTATACAATTTTATCAGCTTAGAATTTGTACAAAATTTGTACAATTTTGGAAAACAAAGATACATGTTTGTTAGCAAGCAATAGATAACAAGCAATAAAGTATTCCCACTCAAGTAGAAGCTGGCCCTCCCAGAAGGTGTGTTCCTTACAAAAACATTACAACCCTTGCCCTTCTGTCTCTCTAAGGCTGATCATCAAGTATGCAAAACTTTCCAGAGAATTTATCTGCAACAGGAAAGGAAGTCAGCCTTGAGTCAACTGCTGTTTCAAGTTCAACTTTTCAAGTTGAAAAGCTATCAAGGAATTTTAGGGCAAAGATGAGATGCCGAAAAGGAAACCAGAAGTGAGAAAAATGAAGGGTTTTTTCCCCCCCAACAATGTGGAGTTTCTCTGTCTAAAACTGTTTATAGGTAGTCTTCAACTTACAACCACAACTGAGCCCCAAATTTCTGTTGCAAGGCAAGGGAATTGTTAAGTGAGTTTTGGTCCATTTTATGACATTTTTTGTCTCAGTTGTTAAGCGATTTTGTTAAGTTGTTAAGCAGCTAAGTGAGTCACACAGTTTGTCAGACTGGCCTCAGCTTTGCTCCTAGGAAAGAATTACTTGACTGTTAAGAGAACAGTTACTTTTACTAGGGTGCAGCACAAACAAGGCAAGCTCTGAGGAAAAACTGTTCAAAAATCATATGTTGAAAGCAATCCCCAATTTTCGAATCCCCCCCTTTGGTAGCAGTTCAATCAGGTTCTGTTTCCATGTTTTGGGAACCAGATGCCTCTGGCAGGGTTGTAAATTCCTTTCCAAGGATCAGTTTTGTTGAAGGCAGGAAGATGGCTCAGTTTGGATCCTCTGGTTCCTATCCACATTCATGCCTACCACAGCATTCCTTCACACTTCCACCACTCTTCCACTCCCAAGTGCCCCCTCCTACAGGTGGTATTCAGCAGGTTCTGACCAGGGGTGGGATTCTACCAGTTTGCACCTATTCACTAGAACCAGTTGTTAACATTCTAAGCAGTTCAGAGAACCAGTTGTTAGAAGAAATTACTGGCCTGATCCTGTAAGAAAGGCAGGAAGGAAACATTCTGGTGTTGTTTACAGAAACTGCCTCTCCGTTAACCCTTATTACATTCTGGGTAGGACTAGACTTCCTGTCTCAGGAACTTCTCTGGAGTTTTTTTCCCCTCCTTTGCTGGTACTTTGCTTGCGTGGAGGGACTGTTCAAAGTTACAATGGCACTGAAAAAAGTGGCTTATGACCGTTTTTCACACTTACGACTGTTGCAGCATCCCCAGACATGAGAGGCCAGGCGAGGAGATGCGTGCCTCGATGTGAGTGATGTTGAGTTGGCCACGCCCAGCCAATAACATGACCACCAAGCCATGCCCACCAACTAAGCTATGCCCACAGAACCTGTTGTTAAAAATTTTGAATCCCACCCCTGGTTCTGACCAGTTCTGCAGAATTGGTAGCGGAAATAGTAGTTATACTACTATACTACTAATAGAAGTAGTTTGGAGAACCAGCAAATACCACCTCTGACTGGCCCCACCCCCATCTCAATGGGAGGCATCTCAATGCCTCCCATTGAGTCCAAGCTGATCGGCTGGGTCTTATTTTGTTGCCCTGCACAGGAGAAAGGAGCTGGAAAGCAGGGTAGTGGGGTGGAGGCAGAATGAGGATTTTGCAGTAACCTTCCCCCAGGAGTGGGGAAGGAATGGAGATTTTGTTGTATCCTTTCCCTGCCACACCCACCAAGCCACGCCCACAGAACTGGTAGTAAAAAAATTGGAATCCCACCACTGTCCCCTCGCCCGTGCTTATAGCAGTTGCTAAAGAGCTTTAAAGAAAGCAAAGATAGGCATCAGACATCGTTGTTAAGTGAATCCAGCTTTCTGGATGCTGAAAGCTGGTTGGGAAGGTTACAAATACCGTATTTTCCAGCGTATAAGACGACTTTTGAAACCAAAAAAAGACAACCGAAAATCCGGGGTCGTCTTATACGCCGGGTCGTCTTATACGCCGGAAAATATTACGGGCGTCGCCGGGAGACGCTCCTCCCCTTCCCAAAGAAAACAAGATGGCGGCCGCTCTGCCGGCCCATCATGCTCCGCGGGAGGCCTGGTCGTCTTCCGTGTGTGTGGGAGAGAGACCGAGAGAGCCGCCCTGGGGCCGGAGGAGGAAGGTTGTACGGTCGGCTGATGCGAGCGCGAAGGAAGGAGAAGCATTTACAAATCCTTGCAGCTTAATTTTGAATACCCGTATTTTCTGGTGTATAAGATGACTTTGAAAAAAGTCAACCAAAAATCGGGGGTCGTCTTATACGCCCGGTCGTCTTATACGCCGGAAAATACGGTAGTGATCACATGACCCCCATTGTCATAAATATGAGCCAGTTGCCAAGTGCCTGAATTTTGATCACGTGACTTTGGGGATATTGTCACAGTTGTAAGTGTGAAAAATGGTCATGTTACCTTTTTCAGTGTCGTTGTAACTTTAAATAGTCACTAAAATGGTTGTAAATTGAGGATTATCTGTTCTAGTCTTACAAGGTCCCTATATTGCCTTTGATATAGCATGGAAGCTTTTGACATATTGATTTGGATCAAGATTAATGTGGCTGCATTTCAGCCCCATCGAAAACAATGTTTTCACTTAGGATGCAAGGGCATGATGTAATTCTATCACTGAAGAAATGTGGATGAGGTTCTGGTTAATGCCTGAATGACAGACTGCTTTAAACTGTCCTCCTCCATCTTGACTTTCCTGGTGAGGAAAGGATTACTACCAGGTTATTAAATGAATGTATTCAATAAAAGAGAAAAGCAATCCAGATTAAATGAATCTTCCCAAGTTCAGATGAAGACCATCTCACAACACTAAGCAGAACTCCCAGTGAGATAAGAGTTCTAAATAGGATGGATACAAGGATGCTATCTTGAAAAAATATCTTTAAAAAAGAACTTTTAAGCAAGTTATTTTGCTTAAAAGTTTTTTTAACTAACTTTTTTTTCCTTTTAAAAACATTGTGGTGTGCTTATAGCAGCCCTGAGCTTTCAAATAAAAGAGCCAGGTTTCCTAGCACTTCTTGGGTTGAGTGTATCTTGGATTATTCATTGTCATGTGATCAGTCCTGGAAGCATTTGGGAGATGTCTCAATATTAAAACAAAGCAAAGAAAATGAAAGAAAATGAAACACAGCAAAGCCAAAAACAAAACAACCATGCTCCAGTCATTTTGAGCTTTATGGAAATGAAAAAATAAACAGCAAAATAAAATAAGGTTGTTAGCCATCCCATATTTTTTAAAAATGTAAGGGCAATATAAATTGTATATAAATATACATATTGGCATGCATGCTCTCATTTAGTTGTCATTTCTGACCCCTAGGACTCTGGGGAGTGAGGAACAGAACAAAAATATAAGAAAAAGGTAATATGAACAAATGAAGATATTCTTTTCATTTATTAGACTTTTTAATCTTGTCTTTATTACTTTTTATAAATAACTCAGTGGACATATCTAACGCTCCTTTCTCCTCCTATTTTCCCCACAACAATCACTCTGTGACATAAGTTGGGCTGAGAGAGACGGACTGGCCCAAAAGCATCATCCCATTTTTCATGCTTAAGGCAGGACTAATATTGACACTGTCCTGATTTCTGGGACAGCACCTTAACTGGGCCAAAGTTCTATTGGAATAAAACCACCTTCAAGGTCTTGCAGAAACAAGGAGAGTTGGGGCCAGGGGTGGGATGTTACCAATTCGGCCCGGTTCTGCTGAACCAGTAGCTGCAAGGAGCAGCTGATACCTAACCGGTTTGCTGGGACGATCTTCTGGTCTTCTATTTGGCCCATCTACCTGGACGGGCTCTAGGCCGATCTTTATTTCCTACTTTTTTCACCTCAGCTGCTTTGCTCAACACAGCTGAGTGCCAAGTGTCAGCAGGAGAAGGTGAATGCTTGCAGGAGCCAGTGATTTGTAAACAGTGCGCAAAGCTTTGCGCTCACTGAACCGGTTGTTAGGCCGGTAGGATTCCCATCGTTGGGGCGCAGTTCCAGAAGACACCAGCAGCTACCCCAGCTCCAAAGACCAAACTTTAAACAGAGGTTTTCACTTCTGCTTACCTACAGAGCAGACCCTCTAAGTTAACTTCGATGACTCACAGATAGCAGCCATCCCACCGCATCTGCCCTTCCCTAGGGTCTTGGCTGATGCCAAACCTGAAAATCATGTGGACACATTTCTGAGAGGGAATCTCCCACCTGGGCTGCCCCAGTTTGTTTTCAGAAGACTGAACAAAAGAGGTGTGTTAATCTTAGCAAAACAACACATTGCTTAGTATTTGTGGAAACCCACCTCCAAATTTGGTTTTATTTTGCTGCTAACTGTCGATGGACCAGTCTGGAGCACAATTATGGTGGATTGGCGGGAAGAAGTGGTCTTTGAGTTGCTCATCCATCCATGCTTCTCTACCAGAGGCCTTGATCATAGATACCAGGTTGGTACCCCCTAATCCACAATTAAATCATAGAGGAGGTAGAATTATTACACATTGACTTGGCATTCAAAAGCAGCAGATGGAAACTGGGGCCACCAAGAACTGATGTATCTAATCCTGAGGGTGAATGCTGAGAACCAGTTATTGGGGTTGCTTTCAATCAATGTTCCCAGCACCCCGTGATGACACTTCATCCTGATTAACAATACCTCACCCCAAACAGATAGATGAACTCTTCCTGTGGCTTCATATGAATGTTTGATAACCTTTGTCTTTGTCACTAACAAGTGTCTGTAGCCAGGCCATGTTTCAACTTGCAGTCGCCCACATGTGGATGGGTTTTATCCCAGGTGTGGCTCATGTTCAGCCTCTGAGGCAGTGGAACACCATTATGTTCTCCATTTTATAAAGCTTCCTCTTCTGCCAACTTCCTGTATCTAACACATGGTGGTTTCAGCATTGCTTGATCTCCCTGCCCAAAACTTCTCACCTGCTCATTTAATCCTACAAATTTAAGAGAAAAAACAGAATGAAAAAAAGTTGACAATTCTTTATGGCACAGCAGCAGAAACCAGAGGGTGTTACCAAGTGGGTTGCAAAGCCCTGCCCACCCCCGAGGATTGAAAACAGCTCCCATTTGACTTTCTTCTCACATCTTGTTCCTTACATTGTGGGCAGCCTGTGAAATGTACCTGGAAATGAAGTTTGTCATTCAATTTGGCATTACGGAGACCCTCGCTGTCTGCAGCAGACATCTTGTTCATGTTTCCGGAGTGGCTGAAGAAATAATATAATTTATTGATGCCTTTTATTTCCCTGCTGGTACTGCATAAACATAAATCTGCATGTGTCTGGTTTTCTCCCTTTCAATCTTTTTTTGTCTCTGCTCTGGATTGCCTCCCTCTTTCTTTTATTTGATTTCCTGTATCTCCCTGCCCACCCTCTCTCTCTCTCTCTCTCTCTCTCTCACACACACACACACACACACACAAACACACTGTTACAGAAAGAGAAATGCCACATGTGTGAGCCCTTTGTTTACAGATGAATTTTTCTTTTGTCGATTCAATGCTATGAAGGACAATTGCAATCTGAATCTTCCTCTTTATGGAGGCAACAGAGGAGAGGGAGGAAACTTACATTAGGTACATGAAAAGGCTTTGACTGAAGGCCCAGAAATGATTTTGATCAGCTCATGGTGATGGCGCATCCTTTATGAGAAAAAAACACCAAGGAGACCTCCTGGAGGAACAGAGAGAAAGCCTTAGTTCCCTCACCATCATGGAAGTCTCATTTCAACAGGTGCCCAGAAGAACTCAAAAGTGAAGGAAATAGATTCCTTCACATAAGCATCTGCTGGTGAAGGAGTCATAAAAGTAAAGATGGATGCTACCACCAAGTGATCAAAGCCTGACCTCTGTGATGTAGACTGTTTGCAAAACTCCCTGCTCTTCCTTCCTTCCTTCCTTCCTTCCTTCCTTCCTTCCTTCCTTCCTTCCTTCCTTCCTTCCTTCCTTCCTTTCTTCCTTTCTTCCTTCTTTCTTAACTTTGGGCAGCTCCCAATCCAAGGATATGCCTTTTCACATGCATTTCCCAGGATTATTCTCATGCTCATCCCTTCAGACCATTTATATAAGGTAAGCCATGTGGCAGCTTCTGGAAGAAGGAACAAGAACAAAGGAGGGGGGGAAATTACCTTCTGTTCTTGTGCAGAAGTCTGATTGACTACCATTAGGCATAAGTGATGACTAAGATGCGCAATGAGAAGCATCAAAGTGCACTGAAATGCATGATGCTATCATTTCTCTGGTTGTCACCAGAAGGGGTTATCACTGCAAAGCCAGAAAGAGATTATCTCTGAGGGGGACGATATGGGTAAAGAAAATAGAACTAATCTTCAGTTCAGGATTACAACTGGGACCTGAAATTCCATTCCTAAGCATGGTAGTTGTTAAGTGAGTCATGCCCAATTATAAGACTTTTTTTGCCATGGTTGTTAAGTAAATTACTGCAGATGTTAAGTGAACCCTGAGCTTGTTAAGTGAATCTAGCTTACCTTATTGACTTTGCTTGTGGGAAGCCAGCTGGGATGGTCACAAATGGCAACCACATGAGTCTGGGATGATGCAACCATCATAAATAAAAGTCAGTTACCAAGGCCCAAATTTTGATCATGTGACCGTGGGGATGCTAAGATGTTCATAAGTGTGAGGACCAGTCATAAGTCCTTTTTTCCCAGGGCTATTGTAAATCCGAATGGTTGCTAAAGGGATGGTTGCAAGTCAAAGATTCTCTGCAGAACCATGGAAGCAGTCATTGCATTCTGAGTAATTTCTATCTGCCTTTTCCTCTCTGAATAACTTCTTGGTCTTGATATGAGTGGTGAATTACTCTGAGTTTGCCTTTTCAAGATCACAGACAGGCTCACTCTCATTCTTAGCACCTCCTGCCAGCTAGCTTTCTATCTAAGCCTTGGCAGCTTTTCCTGGAGGACCAGTTTTGAGGGGAACCCAGGGGATTCTTCTCCTTGCTTTGGGCCTCTTTTTAGGCAGAAAGCCAACCTTGAAATAAAGTCAATAACCCAGCCAAGAGAAGCAAGTCCCAGATAAGTCCTTGGTCTCAGGAGAGGAGAATCTGGAATAATGACCCACCCAGGTAGGAAATGTGGAGCAGGTAACAGGGAAATGTTGCCCAGCACAACTATGGGTTGGAAACAGAACAGAATAACAGAGTTGGAAGGGACCTTGGAGGTCATCTAATCCAAACCCCTGTTCAAGCAAGAGACTCTATATCATTTTAGACAAATGGCTGTCCAATCTCTTCTTAAAAGCCTCCAGTGATGAAGCACCTACAATTTCTGAAGGCAAGCCATTCCACTGGTTGTTCTTACTGTCAGGAAATTCCTCCTTAATTCCAAGTTGCTTCTCTCCTTGATTAATTTCCATTCATTGCTTCTTGTCCTGCCTTCTGGTGCTTTGGAAAATAGACTGACCCTCTTTTCTTTGTGGCAGCCCCTCAAATATTGGAACATTGCTATCATGTCACCCTTTCTCTTCACTAGACTAGACATACTCAATTCCGGCAACTGTTTTTCACATGTCAGTAAGTATAATAAAGTAAGGAGTCCAGATTTAGCTCATTCTCAAATGGGAAGCCAGGATTCTAAGCTAGACCAATGCAGTGAATGAAGGTAATGGCAAACTTCTTCCTTCTGTTGTCAAGAAAATGTAGGAATGTATCCTGTTTTCACATAGGTAGCAGGATGGTGGCACTATTGTGTGATTGAAACCTTGACCCTTTTTATGCACAGTCACAGCTGCCATCTCATCTCCTTGCCATGGAAACATCCTCCCCACTTCACATATCCAGTTTTGTCCTGATCAATGGAGCGAGGCTTGAGGTTTGGTCCTGCCAGAATTGGATCAATTCCACAAGAGTGGTTGCACAACATGGAGAGAAGTGCATAACTTCAAGAAGTGCTCTAGAATTTGGTTTCATAAGTTACCAGCTGACCCCAGTTTCAACTACAAAGGAGGCATTGGGTCCTATCTGACAAATGGCAGGAAATTGAAACTTTTGCCCTTAGGTGGGAAAGAGCAGATGCAGAGGAACAAGGCAGGTGGCATCAGGATGGCATCAGCAGTCCTTGGAAAAAGGATTTGGGAACTCCGGTAGCGTACAGATTAAGCATGAACCAGCAGCATGTTGCTGCAGCAAAAAGAATAAATGTTATCCTGGGCTGAAACAAAGAGTTGTAAAATTTCACAGTCATGGGATGGATAGTTTTACCCGATACTGACTGCACTGAATAAAACCTTTGCACAGGTAGAACAAATTATGCAACAATTCTCAAAAGCAGATTCTCTTTCCCTCCCTCCCTCCCTTCCTCTCTCTCTCTCTCACACACACACACTTTCTTTTTCTCTCCAGTAGTACTGTGAGTGATAGAACCCCAGGGGATGAGGTTCCTCACTATTTAATACCATTAATTTAATTGGGATTAAACTAAGAGAGGCTGCCACCTGCTGAAGAGAGGATTATGAAAATAAGGACAGTTCATACATACCCCTTTGGCTACCATGTCTTTAAACAAGCAGAAGCAAGTCTGTTCCTTGAGAGAATTGGAGCAAAATGCTGCTTTTGCTGGGGAAAAAACTTCAGAAAAAAATATATAATTTTATGAAATCATAAGAGAACTTTTAGGGGGAAAAAAGCATAGCCCCTTTTTCTTTTTAACCAGGGATTGGTTTTAAAGATTTTTATTTTTAACCAGGGATCTGTCTTAAAGTTTTGAGCTTCTCTTTAAGAATCTGTTCATTAGACAGATGTCCTTGACTCAAGACGACAACCGGGACCAGAATTCCCACTGCTCATCAGGATAGTTGTTCAGTGAGTCTCACCTGATTTCATGACCATTTTTTGTCATGGTTGTTAAGCAAATCATTGTAGCTATTAAGGGAATCACACAGTCCTTACAAATAAGGTTTCCTCCACTGACTTTGTTTCTTGGAAGCTATCTATGAAGGCCACAAATTGCAATCAGAACCCAGGACACTGCAACTGTTGTAAATGCATGGGGTTGCCAAGTGCCTGAATGTTGATTATTTGACCATGGGGATGCCATGATGGTTGTAAGTGCAGATCTGGTCATGGGTCACTTTTTTCAGCACCACTGTAATTTTGAATGGTTACTAAATGAATGTTAAGTCGAAGAATACTTGTATCCACTACACACTATGGTTGCTTTTTCAGAAATTCAGCATCGTGCTTGTTCATGGTATGCAGGACTCTCCTTTTAATAAGGCACATTTCTTAAGGCCCCCTCTCCATTTTCCTCAGAAAGAAATGGGGTATTATTACATCTGGCGAATCAGCCCCTTGCAATCTCTTCTCCTTCTACCTGTCCCTGCCTTGTGAGTGCCTCTAATTCTGCTTTCTGCTGTAACCAAGAAGCGGGTTTATTTAGGCACCCCACGCAAAGAAGAATGCAATCAAAACGAACTCCTGGAGATCTCTGTTTAATATTGCGTGGTTCAGGGCAGGCAATCTCCTTGTTTTATCTGGAGGGAAATAAAAGGCACTGCCAGGAAGTTCATAAGAGAGGATTGATGGTGTCGTGACTTATTGTCTCAGATAAAGCTAAAACCCAGGCAGGCGAAGCAAGGATTTATAGGCAAGTGGTAACCGAGTTAAAAAAGGAAGGAAAAAAAAACACCAAAAAAATTTCCTGTCAGGGAAGAAGCTCTTGAGAGGTCCTCCAATGTGAAGATCCATCTGGACAGAGCACAATGGAGAATTCAGACATTTGAGTCTCCCCCACCTCTGGGATTTTTCAATAGTATTTTTTTTCTGAGTTACAACTGGGTTGCCCTTTGCCTTGAGCTGAAGAGAGTTGTTCCTTCATGAGCAGCTCCTAGAACAATGAACAGGTATCTCTCTGCAACCCCTGGAGAATTTAATTCACACCTAATAGAAGAGACTATCTGTAGTTCAGGGTTGAACTGTGGAATCCTTGGTGCTCTCTGAGCATGGCAATTGACAGATGTTTCACTATTAAAGTACCACCATAGAAACCATGAAAGCTGAAAGACTGACTTTGGGCCAATCATCAAAGGACCATGACTTCTACTCCCATCTTAGGTAGGACAACTAGTGGATTTGAGTCAAACACCAGGGGATGGTAGATGATATAAGGTGATAGGGTGGTGCAGTGGCTCAGTGGTTAAGATGCTGGGATTGTTGGCTGGAAAGCTGGCGGCCTAGGTTCAAGACCTGATTGCCACGTGATGGAATGAGCTCCTGTCCTCACCCCAGCTCCTGCCAATCTAGCAGTCTGAAAGTATGAAAAAGTAACAACTTCTAAATTAAAAGACTCCGAGACTGTCATCTTCTCAAATATCAATTTTATTAGAGATGTCATATTGGCACACCTGAGGAAAACTTGAACCTGAGATTTCTGGGTTTTCCCTAGCCCAAAGAGAATTCAAAATCCGACTCCTGCACCCAATAGTTCTTCACATGGTCCAATCATTACTTTGTCCCAACTGGGGACTATCCCCAGGCACTCCCTTCCAGGTGCAGAGTAACTTGTCCTTGACTCTCTGAGAAAGGACACTGCTCCTTGAAATCCTCCCCCCAAATTTCCAGGCACTGAATGTGGTAGCTCAGAAGCCTCAAAGAAAAATGGCTTTCAAGCTGATATTAAATGCAATTAGATAAATAGTATCACTTTGGTGGGAAGATAACAATGCTCCAGGACATCATGTTGGCCACATGACCATGGAAACATCTTCAGACAGCACTGGCTCAAAATGGAGATGAGCACCACTCCCTAAAGTCAGCAATGACTAGTGAAGTAAAATCCACAGGGACACTTTTACGAGGAGATGGTAGGTTCTAGTCCCACCTTAGATATGACTGGGTGACTTTGGGCTAGCCATTTTCTCTCAGCCCAAATAATTTCACAGGGTTGTTGTGGAGAAAATAGAAGGTGGAAGGTGTATGGTATGTATTCATCATCTTGAGTATATAAAATTAATAAAGTAGGATAAAGATAAAGAAATAAAAAATGCCTATTATTTCTTATCTATAAAATGCTTCTTGAGCTGATATCCAGGAAGGTGTTTTGGGACAGAAAATGGGTTTCTATCTGCTCCTTGAAATCCTCTTTCCCAATATGGTACATCTAACACAACAATTCCTAAAATCCATATTAACCTTGGCTTTGTCATAACATAGATACCCATTCCATTGCAAAATAGACCATTTTTGAAAAGCACTGCATTTGCAAAGACCTGAAATTTCTCTCTGCAATCCTAGAACAGGGACTGCTGATTTGTACACACAAGCCATCACTCATAATTTGGGTGTGAAAAATGTATTGGGGGAGGTCACTTTACCCAGTGGAAAGGTTGCATGTAGAGAGAAACAATAAAGTCAGGAAATTACACTTGTACAAACAATTCTAGAGCCTGGTGGCTGCTCAAAAGGAAGCAAAAATATATTCTTTATTCAGGAATGAATATTATGATAAGAAAGTCTAAGTAACCTAGTCTATCATAGTTTAGAGGTGGGATGCTGTAGCCTCCATTATGTGTGTGTGTGAGAGAGAGAGAGGAGGAGGAGAAGGAGGAGGAGGAGGAGGAGGAGGAGAAATAGGACCAGGAACTGGAAAATATCCCTAAGCTCTTCAGTTTAACTGGACTATTATGTAAAGCCTTGCCACATAAATGTTACTTAGACAAAGAAAGAAGACAAAAATGCAGATCTCTCTTGCCTTCATGGTGCAGGCAATTAATATGAGCAAAGCTGAATCTTGTAACAGTGAAGTATGTCAAGGACACATATGTCTAAGATAAATGCAAGCTGCATTATATATTAATGCAGGCTTTCACAGTCAGCGTCAATGCAATACTGCTGAGCTTCTGGGCTAATAGGACATGCTCTAATTATTTGGTATTCTGACATTTCGCTAGCAACCATGGCTGACATCTTCGGAGGTGAAAATTGTCTGCTCTGTAGCCCACTTCTTGGCAGATTATAGACAATACACAAAGGTTTGCTGGTGAAAAGTCAGGAAAAAAAATAATTAGATCATGACCTATCAGCTTGGATGTTCATTACCATTGAACTTCCTTTCTTCCTCCCTCCCCTCCCTCCCTCCTTCCCCTTCCATTATAAGAGAAAATAAAAGACCATAGATCAAAACCAAATAATTACACAATAATCAATCAATCTGATGGCATCGGTTCATTCTCCAAAATAACTCAGTTCCTAATGGCTCGCAAAAAGCCAGTAAAATGGGGGCAGGCTGTGTTTCTGAGAGGAGGCAATTCCAAACTGGGGATACCCCACCAAACAGGTGCATTTACAGGTATCCCTCCATTATTTTATTTCATGACAGTGATGGGGTCACAAGCAGATTCTTCTGACACCTTTCGGATATTAATATATTAGGAAAATGCTAAGATAGAACACAAATGTACTCCTACAGTCTTCTCAAGACAATTGAGCCCAACATTTATGTTGCTAAGTGAGACAATTGTTAAATGAGTTTTGCTCCAATTATACGACCTTTCCTGCCACAATTGTTAATTGAATCACTGCAGGTGTAAAGTTAGTAACACAATTGTTAACTGGAACTGGCTTCCCCATTGATCTTGCTGGTCAGAAAGTCATCAAAGATGATCACATGAACTTGGGACACTGCAATCATCATAGATATGAATCAGTTGCCAAGCATCTGAATTCTGATCATGTGACTATGGGGATGGTGCGACAGTGGTAAGTGTGAAAAATGGTCATATGTCGCTTTTTTTCAGTGTTGTTATAATTTTGATCAATCACTAAGTGAACTGTTGTAAGTTGAGGACTACCTGTAATAATGTTTGTACTGAATTCAAGCTTCATAGTGTCCTATGCCTCCAAAGGAATATTCCAGATTGCTTCAGATTTAGGGCTACTTGGCATTTACCTGTTGGTTCAGATAACAAGCCTCCAACTTGTTGCCTTCAAGATGCCTGGAGACCAAAACGTGAAGAATCCTCAAACAATGATAATACCAAGGCTGCTCTTGCTCACCTGACTCTGGTTGTGAGGATGTGGAATAATTAATATTACCTCCTTTGGCTGGAACCTTTGGGTGTGGGAAAGGTCTGAGAGTGAGGGCTGTGCAAAGCATTTGATGGAGATCCCAAAAGTGCTTTTTTCAAGAGACAACTGAACTTTTTTGTTTTGTTTTGAAGACATTTCAGTTCTCATCCAAGAAGCTTCTTCAGCCAGTTGTCTCTTGAAAAAAGCACTTTGGGACCACAATGACCTACCTGGATGACTGAGAATTTCCATATTTGATGGAGATATTTTGCAATTCGTGGCATGTAAGACAAGCATGTCATTTACATTTACATTTATATTGAGCCATGGTGGCATAGTGGTTAGAATGCAGTACTGCAGGCTATTCCTTCTGACTGCCCTCTGACTGCAGTTCGGCAGTTCAATTCTCATCAGCTCAAGATTATATTTCCACTTTTAACTGTCATCTCTGTTTTATAATACTGAAAGCCCCTCCCCCTTCATTTTTTTTACTAACTTTAATCTCTTGCCCCCTTTAAAATTTTTAACTTTTATATTTACTATTTCATATTTTAACATTATATTGTTAAAATATAATACACCACCCAGAGTCCCGCTTTGAGGAAGATGGCATTGTTCAAAAATACTAAATAAGTATAAATATAGCAATAGCACTTTGACTTATATACCACTTCCCAGTGCTTTACAGCCCTCTCTAAGTGGTTTTACAGAGTCAGCTCTCAACAGTTTAGGTCCCCAACCTCGGAAGGATGGAAGGCTGAGTCAACCTTGAGCCTGGTGAGATTTGAACTGCCAAATTGCAGGCAGTCCGGCAGTCAGCAGAAATAGCCTGCAGTACTGCACTCTAACCACTGCGCAACCATGGCTCATCTATTCATTTTTTTAAAAATGAGTTTAGACTCCATTTAAAAAAAAACTTTTGTTATTAAGACTTTCAGTAAAAAAAGATTTTAAAAGATGGACCTGCTTTAAGAATTGCAAAGAAAAATGATCCACTCACCTTAGCTAGCTTTTTAAAAGTGTTTTTCTTTGCACAGTCCTTAGGACCTAATTCCTCCTGGACTACAACATCATATGGTGACAATAGCATAGACCCAGGCCTGTGCATTTAGAAATACATTGATTAGATTGCTTGAACAAAAGTAGATTGGCAACCCTCACATATCTTGGCTAGGGACATGCCAATTTTCCTTGGATATCATTACTTTGACTGGATGGTTTTAATTAGATGTTTTTAATGCCAATTTTCTTGCTTTCCTTGGCCAACGAGATGAATTGTGAATATTTCAAGTGGTAAAATCTTCAGGTGGCTCCCTTGCCAATCTAATCTCTTCTATATTTTTGCTTGTTTATACTTTTTTTTAATTTGACTGCTTTTAATTTGCTTATTGTTTTCACTTTTTTTGCTATACAACATCTAGAATCACTTCTTGTAAAATGGGTGGCCATGTGAATTTGTTAAATCAATAGATAACTTGCTTTTTGTTGTAAGTCTCAATGAGAGGAAAAGTCATGTCCAACTTTAGGGGGTGGTGCTTATCTCCATTTCATGGACAATGTGAGCCAGCATTGTGCAATGGCCTTTGTGTTATCAGGTGGCCAACAAAACTATATGTCGAGGTGCATGGAACACTGTTAGTCTCAATTATTAATTATTCAATTATA
This sequence comes from Bungarus multicinctus, assembly GCA_023653725.1. Taxonomy (NCBI): domain Eukaryota; kingdom Metazoa; phylum Chordata; class Lepidosauria; order Squamata; family Elapidae; genus Bungarus; species Bungarus multicinctus. Next base: position 25,321,619 of record CM042835.1, on the reverse strand, counting down.
CTTGAAATTTGGAAGAATTCTTCTCTCATTTCCAATTCTCCTGCTTTGCTCTATTTTCTATCCATGTGCCAAAGCTGCTTGCCTGTCAGGGACAAGCAACCAGAATAGTTCCAAGAATAGTCAAGTACATTTCTTTGTGGGACAAATTCTGTGTGGGACAAGCAGGAAGGCAATTGAAAACAAGGGTTCAAGAACATCAACTAGCAGTTAAACAGCACAACCAAAAATCCCTGATATCAAACCACACCGATAATAAACACCAGTTTGATTGATAGTTATAGTGCAGATGTTTGCATAACAGTCATTAAGGCAACACAGGGAGATGTGATGAAAAGGAACATTTGATGGTGGGAAGAATGGGACTCAGGACAGTAAACAAGGACCTTCCACAAATGAGAGGATCAAAAAATGAAATTGGTGGCTGCGACTGCAATTGTGACTTTCTGGTGCCCTCAATTATTTGTGGATGCCCCTCTATCTGAATACAGCAGCATAAAATGCCTTTAGAAGTTGTGGGTATTTCATCAGGAGCTGTGGTGGCACAGTGCTTAAAATGCAGCATTGCAGGCTAACTCTGCTGATTGCCAACTGCCAGGGGTGAAATTCTAACAGTTCACACCTATTCGGTAGAACCGGTTGTTAACATTCTAAGCAGTTTGGAGAACTGGTTGTTAGAAGAAATTACTGGCCTGTAAGAAAGACAGGAAGGAAACATTCTGGTGCTGCTTACAGAAACTGCCTCTCCTTTAACCCTTATTACATTCTTGGCAAGACTAGACTTCCTGTCTCAGGAACTTCTCTGGAGGTTTTTTCCTTTCCTTTGCTGGTACTTTGCTTGTGTGGAGTGACCATTCAAAGTTACAATGGCACTGAAAAAAATGACTTATGACCGTTTTTCACACTTACAACTGTTGCAGCATCCCCACAGTCACCAGAGGCCAGGCGAGGAGATGGTGCCTTGATGTGAGTGATATTGAGTTGGCCACACCCAGCCAATAACATGACCACCAAGTCACATCCACTCAGTCATGACCACCAAGCCACGCCCACCAACTAAGCCACGCCCACAGAACCGGTTGTTAAAAAAATTGAATCCCACCCCTGCCAACTGCCAATAGTTTGGCAGTTCGAGTCTCATTGGCTCACGGTTGACTCAGCCTTCCATCCTCCAAGATTAGTAAAATGAGGATCCAGATTGTTAAGTTGACCCTGTAAAAGGTTTAGAGAGGGCTGTAAAGGACTGTGAAGCACTGTAAAGTGATATATAATGCTAAATATTACTGCTATTTCTATCACTGGAGGTTTTTAAGAATACACTGGATATTTGTCTGAAATAGTATAGGGCAACAGCCCTCAACCTTTTGGGCAGCAGGGACTGGTTCCATGGAAAGAGGTTTTTCCATGGACTGGAGGGGATGTGATTTTGTGTGCTGCTTGCACCCCACAGATGGTGCTTCAGCCTAGTTTCTGGCATACCATGGCCCAATGGCAGTCCACAGACAGAGACTTGAGGTCCCCTGGTATAGTGTCTCCTGCTTGAGCAGGGAGTTTGACTTAAAGACCTCCAGCTCAGAGGTGGGATTCAAATTTTTTAACAACCGGTTCTGTGGGTGTGGCTTGGGTGATGGGCATGGCTTGGTGGGCATGTTATTGGCTGGATGTGGCCAACTCAATATCACTCACATCAAGGCACCATCTCCTCGCCTGGCCTCTCATGATTGTGGGGATGCTGCAACTGTTGTAAGTGTGAAAAATGGTCATAAGTCACTTTTTTCAGTGCCATTGTAACTTTGAATGGCCACTCCACACAAGCAAAGTACCAGCAAAGGAGGGGGAAAAAAACTCCAGAGAAGTTGCTGAGACAGGAAGTCTAGTCCTGCCAAGAATGTAATGAGGGTTAATGGAGAGGCAGTTTCTGTAAGCAACCCCAGAATGTTTCCTTCCTGCCTTCCTTACAGGATTAGGCCAGTAATTTCTTCTAACAACCGGTTCTCTGAACTGCTTAGAATGTTAACAACCGGTTCTAGTGAATAGGTGTGAACCAGTAGAATCCCACCCCTGATCTGATGTAAGACTCCACTTATTGGTTCAGCTGCTGGCGGGAAGATTGAGTACCTGTCAGTGGCTGATGTGTCAGACAGTGCTGGCTATAAAAAGCCGGTGCTGGCCGCATTTCTCTGCTTTTGAATCCGGTTTGTAAATAAAGAGTTCCTCACATTCCTGAGTCCTGCTCCTTCCTCATCTGTGTCCATTTAACAGGAAACATCTTCTCCATCCTGTTATTACAATGGGGTACCCACTATCTCCTAGATGTGTTTGATTCTCAGAGACCCTGAGCATCTGGAGGATAAAGGAATGGAGTAGTGCAGAATTATGGAAGAACAAAGATACTGATGTGAGTAGAATTGGATTGAAGTTCGGTGGAGGTTGGTGAGAATTGCATTCCTTATATGACTGATGCAAGGCATGTGGATGGCAGTTTCTGTAAGCAACACCAGAATGTTTTCTTCCTGCCTTCCTTACAGGATTAGGCCTGTAATTTCTTCTAACAACCAGTTCTCCGAACTGCTTAGAATGTTAACAACCGGTTCTAGCAAATAGGTGCGAACTGGTACAATCCCACCCCTGCTCCAGCTCTATTCTGATTCCTGAAAAGGAGTCCCCCAAAAATCTGCAAACAAGGCAGTCAGTTTACAAGCACACTTTCCTAGGTCATGTCCTATTTTTTGACTGGGGATGAGAATGAGGTAACCAGGAATTTGTGCACCACCACAGTGCACAAATTCCTGTCTACCTCATTCTCATCCCCAGGCTGTGAGTGAGATAGGCATAGTCAACCTTAGATTTCCTGACATTGCAGTGTTGGTTGGTTTCCCTGTTTTTCCAGTACAGTCTAAAGGCAGCCTGTTTCACCTTCCAGGAAAGGTTAGGGGGCTGGTGGAGACTGAGACTAGGGGTGAGAGAAGGTCAGGAAAGGAGGCATCAAATGCCGAGCAGCTCTGGTCTCTGTTGGTTCAGGACTAAGCAGAGAGAACTTCAACTGAGGAATGGAGAAAGGCCTTTGGAGAATGTTGGGCTGGTGAGTTTCTAATTTGGCCTTGGTCTATATCAAGTTGTATGTTAGCTGATCTCTGGACACTGCAGAAGAGAACAAGGGATTCTAACTTCCATTTATTTCCTTTAATTTGGTTGCTGCATAATGGATGCACAAAGATTCAAAGATCACAGTATCCCTTTTCCTTTCCCACTCTGAAACCCTGCTCCTGAATTCTCTCTAGACTAAACCACCAATAGATTTATTTATTTTATTTTATTATTTTATTTTATTATTTATTTAATTTATTTGTCAAACGCTTACAATATAATAGAAATAAGAATAAACATGTTTAAATACATGAAGTAGGAACTAATAAATGGGGACAATAGGACAGGGACATTAGGCATGATTGTGCACTTATGCACACCCCTTACAGACCTCTTAGGAATGGGGTGAGGGCGATAGTTTGAGATTAAAGGAGTGGGGGTTAGAGGATGTAACAATAGAATCAGGTAATGCATTCCAGGCATTGACCACTCTGTTGCTGAAATCGTACTTCCTACAGTCAAGTTTGGAGTTGTTTACATTAAGTTTATATCTGTTGTGTGCTCTTGTGTTGTTGTAGTTAAAGCTGAAATATTCATTAACTGGTAAGACATTGTAACACATGATTTTATGTACTATGCTTAAGTCCAATCTTAGCTGGCATAGTTTAAGGTTGTCTAAGCCTAGAATCTCAAGTCTGGTGGTGTAGAGTATTCTGTTGCGAACAGAGGAGTGTAGTACTCTTCTTGTAAAATACTTCTGGATTTGCTCAATTGTGTTTATGTCTGATATACAGTGTGGATTCCAGACAACGGAGCTGTATTCAAGTATTGGTCTAGCAAAGGTTATGTATGCCCTAGTTTGCAAATCAGTATTTCCAGAGGAGAAGCTTCATAAGATCAGATTAACAAGTCTTAAATCCTTTTTTGCAATGTTGTTGCAGTGAGCTCTGGCGCTTAGGTCATTCGATATGAGAACTCCAAGGTCTTTGACAGAGTGAGGGTCATCAATCTGCCTAGCTTGTATTTGGTGTATTGATTTTTATCACCAATGTATAGGGCAGGGTGTTTGTTGGTCAAGGTTTGGACTTGCCAATTGTTTGACCATTCAGACACAAAATCAAGGTCACTTTGAAGGGTGTCTGTGATATTGAATAGTTAACCACAAAAGGAAGGAGTTTGGAGGTATGTTTTGAGATGGGCTTTTGCACAAATATTAAATTGTGTATTAAACCTCTGTTAAGCTTAATGCAATTCTTTTGCTCAGCCTTCTGAAAATATAACCTTCTAGAATGAAAATGAGGAACTGAAAGAAATGCTAACAATTGGCTTGTGTGATTCCCCAGGTCTCCTGCCTGCTTGGAACGCAATTACACATTTATTTGCTTGATGTAGCATCTGGTTGCAGAAAAGATTGTTCAGAGTAGACTATGGGAAGAGACTTAGACATCTTGGTTCAGGGGAATTCATATTTATTAATCAATTATTCAAATTTATATAGCCACTCATCTCACATCTAGGCACCTGGATAACAATCCATTATTTTTCCTAATTTCCAAATTCATAATTGATTGAGCCTTGGTTCATCCTCTATTTAACCAGATCGATTACAAAAATAGCATGGGCATTAGAACAACATGCAAAACATAGTTAATTTTAACTTTTGTTTAGTTTTCTTTGATTAGTTAATAATTTATTGCAGTGAATTTACCCAGGAAATGGATTAATTTAATAAGCAGGTTAAATGTGTTGTGAGAATGCAATCTATACTTCCTGTCTAAGAATGTATTTTGCAGTCAGCTCAATTTGCTGGTTCTTATCAGACTAGAAAATCAAAGAAAGAAAGAAATATTTTTATATAAAATGAAAATGAAAGTAAATTTAGTAGGGAAATGGGGAAGAAAAAGAAAGCAGAAAAGGTGTATGATGATGGGAAAAAGAAAAAAAGCATTGACTTCTAACTTTTTTCAGCTCAGTGAAATACAAAATAGAATTATAACTTCTACTTATTATTTTTACATATTTAGTAAATACTATTTCCATGACAACAAACTAATCTAGTCAGCAAAACCCAAAGTCTAATTTTTTTTCCTGTTTTGAGCATGAAGCCTAGAAAGAGATTCCAAGTAGAATTAAAACTAGATATATTGCCTATGGAGATTCTCAGTCATCCAGGTCATGGTTGTCCCAAAGGTGATTTTTTAAGAGGCAACTGGATTTTGACATCTCTGCTAGGTTCATCACTTTTTCCATCCATTCTTCCATTGTGGATATTGAAATAGAAAGAAATAGATCTTAGGTGGATCCAGGTAGTTTGCATCTGCTGCCTTCTGATTGACGTAAGCTCTCCAGGAAATTTTCATATGCCCTCCCTGGAGTCCGCAAGGGTTCCTCTTGAGATTTTGGTAGAGATCTTTGCGAAGCAAGACCTCTACTACCAGCCCTGCTCCAAATGTAATTTGCTTATGCATTTACCCCTCTGAATTGCAGCTCCCTGTTTGCTCCCAAGGTAAACTAACCAAACTGGAATGGCATTAAACAAGAACAGAATCCCTTTGCCAAACAGTGCAACTTGGAGCCTTTTGTTTTTAACTGCTAATTATTGATGCTAACTATTCATGCAGCACAATCGGGAGAGGTGCTGGATGAAGAATGACAGGGGAGAAATGCAGCACTGGCCAGAGGGAACTCTGTCCAGAAGATAGCAGTGGATTGCAATGAACAGAAACTTATTTATTTATTTGTTTATTTATTTAATTAATATGCTGCCCATAGGGACAACTCTAGGCAGCTTACAACCAAGTAAAGCCACACAACAAAACATTTAATATTGAAATAATAAATATTAACATCAAAATTTACTTAAAATTAACAAAGATAGCTGTGATGACCCAGGGTGCGATACGAAAGCAACAAAATCACAAAAAACAGGTGAAGTTCCTTTAATTCCTTCAACTTGGCTTCAAAGCTCCAGTCATTGACTGGAGAAAAAAACTCCTCCACAAACAGTTGCGAAAAGGAAGAAATGCCATTCAAACTCAAAATACATATAAATTATAAATAGAAAAAACAATACAAACCACACTAAAGCAATGAATGAGACAAGGCAAGATAAGGGCTTGAAAACGTCCACAGATATAGAAATAAACACAATGGGAAGGACGCCAGAACTCAGATAAGAACTGAAATACTCAAATTATTTCACGCTTTGCTTCCAGCACTGGACAATGCACAGTTTGTCCTTTTAAACAGTCCTCCCAGGGGCAGCCCATGAAGGGGATCAGGGCCCCTTCCTCCCCATAGACCACAACATTCACATTTCTCCCTTATCGTCTCCTCCGTGCGTGCTCTAGGATGGAGAAGGGATGGGCCTGGGTCTTCCTCTGACTGCCCAGCTGGCCTGTGCCCAGTTTCCTCCACAACCTCCAGAACCACACTCCCATTCCCTGTCGGCTGTTCCTCCTCTCCCTCGGAATCAGACTCCAACAGGGGCATGACAATAGCAAACAAGGGAGCAAGATGTCTGTGGAGATTGTCAGTTAGTAGAGGCCATTCTCTTGAAAACAGAAAAGTCCACATTTTGGGGAGAGAGGACTGCTAGTTTGAAAGAGGGATCAAAGAGGCCGTCTATATCAAAATTAAGCAGTCCTCTCTCAACAGAGGGGAAGGGATATGGCACGACCTATCTCCTGTTTACAACACAGTCTTTTCAGCAGTTCCAAGAAAGTTCCACACCCATTTGTATTATTCAGGTGACTCTGAGGACACAAATAAACCTCCAAGTGGCTTCAGTGACAATCAGAAAGAGTGCTAATGACCAGATGACTGCAAGGAATGCAAATCCTTCCATTCCTCACCATTCAGTCAAAACTACTTGCATGAGAAGGGAAAGGTTTTCAAGGGACAACAAAGGAAGTCCAGTTCCCTCTTGAAAAAAAAAGCACCTTTGGGATGGGGTTGTCTCAATCCATTAGCCACCTCCAATATGACATACCACAATTGGGGCCACAGGCCAATTGGCAGAGTCAAGTCTTCGGAGGGGGAGACCAAACAGCTGACAGGGAGTGGGAGTGTGGCTCCATTAGCTGTAGAAGAAACTGGGGAAGGGCAGAGCAGGGAAGAGGTAGAACAAGGGAGAGGGGATGCAAAGGAAGACCCAGGCCTACCCCCTCTTCATTCTAGGGCACTCAGGGAGGAACGAAGAAGGGAGCAATGTGAATTGTGTGGCTTATGGGGGAGGAAAGGGCCCTGATTCCCTTCATTAGCTGCAGCTGGGAACAGAGTGTTTAAAAAGGGAAGGTGCATGCAGCAAACTGTTGGGAGCAAATTGTGAACATCAAGGCTTATCTGTGTTTCTGGCATCATCCCAACTGTGTGTGTTTTGCTTTCAAGTCTTCAATTCCTTCTCCTACTCTGTCAAGTCAATTACTGCAGCATGGTTTGTTTGGATTTTTAGTTACAGTTTGCATGTATTTTGTTTTTGGAATGAATTTTCTACACTTAAAGGCTGTTCCTGGCAGAGTGTTTCTCCAGCCGAAGGTAACCTGGACTTTGGGGGCAAAGTTGGAGATAGTAAAGGGACTCTACTTGCTTATTTGACTGTGTTGCCTTTGTGCCATACCCTGTGTCATCACAGTGGATCTCACCTCGGCACTATGTTCAGAGGGTGGTAGCCACAACAGAAAAGGCTCTTCTTTTGTACCTTGCTAGCCAGAAGTCCTTGACTGATGGCTTCCACTGCATGTCCCTTCTGCCAGTGAGGGTGGGATGGATCAATCCCTTTATATGGTGAGTATTCATTTTTGCTGGGAATTGCAATATGGGCATTGCATGAAGGGACCCCCTCTGTGTTGCACCCTGGAAAAGGCACTTTTCCATGGTTTAAGAGTGGCCTAGTTTGCAATGAGGGGCCAGCTTTGGAATTCTCTCTCTCTCTCTCTCTTTTTTTGGGATCACCAGGTGGATGCTGATCTTTCAAGGGCAGGAGAAAATCTTTTCACAAATTTGCTCCGTTCTGGATTCAGCCCTTTGCTTCTCTGCAGTTTGCTTATTCTACGCTCCATTCTTTTCAGCTGTGCATTTAAAATTAAGGTGTTATTCATCTGATTTGGTTTTTATTAGTTTATGTTGTTTTTTTATAGATCATAACCCTCCATGAATTTTCTGGATGGTGGGCAGGCAAGAAATGTTTCCAATAAGCAAATTAATTAATACCCTGCATTCTTTGCTCCCTTAGAGTTGTAATTGTAGTAGTAACAATACTGGAAGTTGAGTTAGCCTAGCAAGAAAGCCTGATTTGTAACAGTCTATAGGCAGAGATTTCTTTTCCTCCAAAATTGATCCATGGATCATGAGTTTTAACTCTCAGTGGGCCTCGGTTGGAACAACATAATCAAAAGGATACATCAGCAAGAAATTTCTTAAACAGGGTCTTGTCTTAATTTGTCTGTGTTAATTCCTCTCCGCTCTTTGATTGGAAATATGGCTTTATGAAAAATGAAAAAGAAAAACCCCAATCAAAACAATAGCTCCAGCAACCGCTGGATATTTGTGCAAGAGAGAGAACAGAAACTTTGCAAATCCTGGCAATAGAAGTCTTGTGGAATTGGGATCCCATAACAAGAGCCGACCGTCAGGCGAATCCAATGCATTTCATATTTATGAAAAGATGATCTAAATGCAGAGCTATGTCTCCGGGCAAAATATTTCATTCTGCAATGATGACAAGACGCTTTTAAGGCAAGATGACACTGATGAATTCTGAGGAACTGGTGGATTTATAAGAAGGATAATTGCTCTCTGCATCTTTCTTTGGTGCATCAAACTCTCTGCCCGGGGAGGGCAGGGGGAGGGATATCAACGAAAAGATATGTTCTACTGATATTGACTTTTTTCAATACAACAGCCTGACAAATCCTAGCAAAGTGTAGCCCAACAAGATTATTTGCTGTTAGGTTAGAAGAAGCAAATCTGGCATTTTTCTCGCTTCTGTCAGGGCATCCTCGAGGCAAAGGGCCTCAAAAACTCCAAAATGGCCTCTGCAATTGCATGCTTGGTGGCCATCTTGACCTTTTTGACCTCCCTGCCATGTGGAAGTCTTTGTTCTTCCACATTCTACCTCCTAACCCTTCTTCCCCTAATTGGAAGCACCCCATAAGGTTGGATCTACAACTCTGAGAATTCTGAGCCACCCGGGGAAGGAATTTGAGATGACAGCACAACATCGATCGCCTTTTGCCTTTGACTTTTACTGACACAAAGTCCACTTTTAGCCTTCTTAACACTATATAGTAATGCTAGCTTATTTACTTAAGGCCTTTTTGTCTTGATTTGCAATCACAAAGCCTTTCTGAGCAGATTTATAGGTCACTAGAGCTCTGGTTCTCAGGTTTGCCATTGCAAAGAGAAGGAAAAGGGAAATAAAAGCAAACTCAAACACCACCAAGTGACAGTTCTGATTATATACAGTTGGGATGGGAGTAACTGGTGCAAAGTGAAGGAGGGAGGCTGAGGCAACAGGTAAATTCACCAATGCAATAGCCTTTCTCTTCCTCCGAACCAGTGAGCAAATGACTACTGTACATCTTTCATAAGGTTTGGGGTGCAGTGGAGATAAGGGGAGGAGGGTGATAACTCCCCCTTCGTCATACTAAGAGGATTCTTTCCGAGCGAAGCTTTGCATTCATCAGCAGGTTTGCAAAGGGACAGGAGAGGAAAGAAATTTGCAATTCCAGAAGACGAAGCTCTAAACTACAGCCCTAAATAGTGTGAATGATATGCATGGGTATTCCTCAAGCTACGGTCACAAAGGAGTCCAACATTTCTATTGCTAAGCAAGGCAGTTGTTAATAACTCAGTTCCTAATGGCTCGCAAAGAGCCAGTAAAATGGGGGCAGGCTGTGTTTCTGAGAGGAGGCAATTCCAAACTGGGGGTACCCCACCAAACAGGTGCACCTACAGGTATCCCTCCGTTATTTTATTTCATGACAGTGATGGGGTCACAAGCAGATTCTTCTGACACCTTTCGGATATTAATATATTAGGAAAATGCTAAGATAGGAACACAAATGTACTCCTACAGTCTTCTCAAGACAACTGAGCCCAACATTTATGTTGCTAAGTGAGACAGCTTTGCTAATGGGCCATTACTCTGGCCTAGGCCAGTTTATTTTACCCATTACCTTTGCTAATGGGCCATTACTCTGGCCTAGGCCAGTCTATTTTACATAACAAAGATCTACTCCAGGTAGAGCTATAATAGGAATTGCCCAAAGCCCTTTCATTACATCACCCAGCAAGACTCAACCAAGCCTGGGACTCAGGACAGCCTACAGAGTTGCCCCTGCATGGCCTCATGGGAGTCTGACAACCAATCAGAATACAAGCTCAAATCAAAATCCTGTTAGTGGTGTCATGGTTAAAACAATGGTAAAGCAACATATGGATTTAAAACCAGAAATATTTTGTTGGGTGTTCTATTTAATTTTACACATGTTAATTTGCTGCTAGAATTGTGTTTGCACAACAATGGAAAAACAATGATATGAAAATGAATAAAAATATTAGAACGTGCAGAAATTTAAATTTAAAGAATTTACAATCAAGGAGAAGGCTTAGAATACTTTTTAACATGGGATTTCTTTTGTCAATGGCTAGAAACAGAAGTTAGAAATGTAAAAGTATAAAAGAAAACACCAATTATATAAGGAAAGTTCAGTAAAAAGGATAAGCAAATATTATTAGTATTTGATCATTGTTAATGTATAGATAACTTTGAGAGCATACCTCCCAGCCCACCCCCCCCCAAAAAAAATACTGCAGATAAAAACCAATTTTTTACTTAACCCCCAGACAACGCCACTGCAATAAAAACTCTGGATTATTCCCCCAAGGACCCAAAACCTCACAACAGAAATCTCAGCCCTTCTGCCTTTAAGAAACCCCCAGGCAAACAAGCCAGACAACAAAAAGCAACACTAAAGTACAGTCATTATTGAGGTAATTCACCTGGAGGTCCCCTTTTCCTGATTCTGGGCAGAATTAACCACCATGATAGGAAAGACAAAAGATCCAGGCAAGAACAAAAGCAGGGCAATCATGAACACTGAAACCCATGACCCATCAATCAGGCTCAGTTAAAAAAACCAGCTTTAATAATGGCGAAGTGTTATATGTTTGGTTACTAATTTTCTCAGAACTGCACTTCACGTAAAATGTCCCCTGGCCTGCATGCTACAAGCATCAACATCAAAAAATGCTAGGACATGTTATGTGCCTATAAATTAAAGCAATATTTTTAGATTTTTCCAGCTGTATCTGCTTTGTGAGTGTGTGTAACAGCAGACCCACAAAACTACCCAACACACTCCCTACACAACTGAAAACTACACACATATACTCACAAAACAGATACAGCTGGAAAAATCTAATTTTTTAGAATAGACAATTCCTTGTGTGTCCAATCACAAATTCCTTGTGTGTCCAATCACACTTGGCCAATAAAGTATTCTATTCTATTCTATTCTATTCTATTCTATTCTATTCTATTCTATTCTATTCTATTCTATTTCTTTAATTTATAGGCACATAACATTTCACACAATTTAAAAGAACTTCCATACACACACAATGGCAACCTTACAAAGCAGCTGATTTCTAAAAATAGAAAAGCAGCTAAAATTTCCCAAATTTTATATGACTATTTTTTTAGGAAAAAAATTAACACACTTACTGTTTTTTTAAATCAGGGGTCTTCAAACTTGACAGCTTTAAAACTTGTGGACTTCAACTCCCAGAATTTCTTCTCCTAGTTTGAAGACCCTTGTTTTACATAAGGGGATTTCAAACTTGGCAAGCTTAAGACTTGTGAACTTCAACTCCCAGAATTCCTCCTCCAGTCATGTTAGTAATTCTGGGAGTTGAAGTCCACAAGTCTTAAGCTTGCCAAGTTTGAAGACCCCGGCCTGCCCTGATTTAAATGAGTAGGGAAAAAAACTACTTACCCAGTTGAAGAACGGCAGAATCAGAGCAAGAGATTGCAGCAGCAATTCAGGAATTGGGAGAAGACCTCTGAAAGAGGATAGGTGGGAGGGAAGTGGGTTATTTTAAAAGGGTTTCTTTCTTTTTTCTTTTTAGAAGCCTGGGGGGGGGGAGAGAATTGCGATGGCTAGGAAGGTTCGGAAGAGGGTGGGCAGCAGGAAGTAAGCATGGGGAGCCAGGCAGGAAGTCAGGAACCGGTTCGGGGTGTGGCCAGCCAGAATCGCTAATGGTTCTGCGAGCTATGCTAAATTCCTCCTAACGGTTCACGAGAACCTCCGCGAACCGGCTGAATAGCACCTCTGGTTAAGGTGTTTAGTGGGCACTGGGGAAAGCCCAGATCAGGTTTTCCAACTTAAAATGCAAGTTCCTTGGGGGTATTTGGAAACCGTTGGAATCCAACCTACATAATAGGATTGTTGTGGTTGGGGAAAAGTGGGGGGGGGGGAGAGGACTCCTGATCTCCTGAATTTGACGTACAGCATAAATCGAACAGAAAAGTAATCAGGCTGAGGAGTTTCTTGAATTTCTGTAAGGGAAGAAGAAATTCTCCAATCCTTTCTCCAAGATGAGTCTGCCTCTGGAGCCTTTCCATTATTTAATATTATTATTTAAATTACTTAAATAATTATTTAATAGTAAATGCAGGATATAAATCAATAAAATTTAATGGATGAGAAGTTGCTAGAGGTGTGGTGTACTGAAATGAACAGCATTTGCATATCCACTACGCACAAATACATATGTGTGCACCAGAGGTGGTATTCAGCAGGTTCTGACCAGTTCTGGAGAACCAGTAGCAGAAATTTTGAGTAGTTCAAAGAACTGGCAAATACCACTTCTGACTGGAGATTTAACAGTATCATTCTCCTGCTATGCCCACCAAGCCATGTCCACAGAACCAGTAGTAAAAAAAAATGAATCCCATCACTGGTGTGCACACAGGAGTGGGATTCTTAACAACCAGTTCTGTGGGCGTGGCTTAGTTGATGGGCATGGCTTGGTGGTCATGTTATTGGCTGGGCATGGCCAACTCAATATCACTCACATTGAGGCATGCATCTCCTCGCCTGGCCTCACATGACTGTGGGGAACCGCAACAGTCGTAAGTGTGAAAAATGTTCATAAGTCACTTTTTTCAGTGCCATTGTAACTTTGAATGGTCACTCCACACAAGCAAAGTACCAGCAAAGAAGGGAAAAAAAACGCCAGAGAAGTTTCTGAGACAGGAAGTCTAGTCCTGCCAAGAATGTAAAAAGGGTTAATGGAGAGGCAGTTTCTGTAAGCAATACCAGAATGTTTCCTTCCTGCCTTCCTTGCAGGATTAGGCCAGTAATTTCTTCTAACAACCAGTTCTCGAACTGATTAGAATGTTAACAACCGGTTCTAGCAAATAGGTGCAAACCTATAGAATCCCACCCCTGTCTGCATACCCATACCCATGCCCACCAAACTGGCCAAAATGCAAGACTTCCTCACACTTCCTCCAAAATTCTCCTCTCCATTGGAAGAAATCCCAAAGGCAAGTTCTGCTTCATTCAATTGAATGAGAATCAGTAAGCTGCGGTTGAGAATTTCAGAACTGGTTTTGCTTCCAGCAGCGATTCTCTAGTATAGATTGTAAACTCAATTTGAGAATTAGTCTTTATTTTTCGCCTATCCCACCCACTCATTTCTCTGCTTCAGGAAGTGCTTCCTCCTTCCTCTGCTGTTTTTTTTTTAAAACTTCTCTGTCTAAAATATAGGCTTATCTATCAACTGATATGATGTTTATTTATTCCTCCTCCCCTCCAAAGTTTCCTAAACCAGCATTCCAGTTCTTAGGGACTTTGGGAAAAGTTCACTCCCAGCATGGTTTCTAAAGTCCCCCAATTGTCAGACACCTTAAGTTGAGAACTTGATTTTGGTCTCTGTGTATTGTTCCCAATTTCCAATAGGAAGAGGAGAGGATCCTTGGTGCTCTTGGGTGTGATTGTTTTCTTGGAAGCATTTCATTACCATACTAGATAGCATCATCAGTTCTAGCACTGTTGGGTAATAAAACAGAATAACCAAGCTCAGAGATCACCAAGGACTCCACTGCCATTCCTTCCTTGCCTGTAGCAGCATAGAAGCAGGAACATATGGGTGGTGGAGACCACTCCAGAAAAGGCTCAAAAATATTAGGGGAAATCCAATACAATCCAATATTTTTTAGTCACTCTCCATTTATATATATATATATATATATATATATATATATATATATATATATATATATATATATATATATATATATATATATATATATATATATAAACAATTGTGTTCTGAGTCTGTCTCTGTGAGTTTATGCTACACAAATATGGGTTGAGTATAAGACTCACCTTCTTAATGTCACTGCTATTTGAAGTCCACAGTCATTCTCTTTTTGAAATATTTTAATATTGAAAATTTTATGACAAATATAAGAACACAAACTGATAAAGAGTAAAAGCAGGAGAGAGAGAAGAGAGAGAATCAGCAAAGTACAGAAAGAATAAAAGGAAATAGGTGCAATTCAAAGTGCTGGTTGTCACCTTTAAAGCCTTCATGGTTTGGGACTTGAGGAACTATCTCTTGCTGGTAACATCCACCCAGACACTAGAGCGGGATGGCAAAAAATGTTGCAGGTCCCCTAAGGAGATACACATACACTTGGTGGGACCCAGAAGAAGGGACTTCTTCATGGTGACTCCTCCCTCTTGGAACATTATCCCTCCAGAAATCAGACTGGCCCCTACTCTAACACTCTTTCAGGAGGCCCTGAAGACCTGGGGAACACAGAGTGAGATGGAGCCCATTAAATAGCTGGTATGAATGTGTGTTGTTGCTGGAGTGGGTGTGGGTGGGTTATTTTATTATTTTTATTTTTTACTATTTCTATTTGTTTAATATTGTGTTTTATGTCCTCTAAGCCTCCTTGAGTCAACATGTATGAGTAAGCAGCAACATAAAATTTCTAAATAAATAAATAAATAGATAGATTTGGATTTCCTTTGAAGAAAAAAATAAGGACAATTACAAAATTATCTCTTGCTCTATGATTACAAAAGAAAGCTCACTCTGTTCTATTATCTAGTGGTTTTTTGCTAATCATCAAATCCACAAATAAATGAATTGTTTCCATTTTATGCAAAAAAGAGTTTATATAGGAAACCAGTCAGGCGTAAATGTAGATATTGTTTTTTCTCTAATCAAAGAGGTTCATCAGCCCCTAGTCATTCTGCAGAGAAATGTAAAGTCCTACACTTAGGAAAGAAAAAACAAAAGTACACATATAGACTGGGTGAAACCAGGCTCCATAGCAGTAACTATGAGAGGGATCTTGGAGTCTTAGTGGACAACCAGCTAAATATGAGCCAGCCGTGTGCAGCAGCAGCCAAAAAAGCTAATGCATTCCTAAGTTGTATTAACAGAGGGATACAATCAAGACCAAGGGAAGTACTAATACCACTCTATAAAGCTTTAGTAAGACCACACCTAGAGTACTGCATCCAGTTTTGGTCACCATACTATAAAAAAGATGTTCAGATTCTAGAAAAAGTACAGAGAAGAGCAACCAGGATGATTAGGGGACTGGAGACTAAAGCATATGAAGAACGGTTACAGGAACTGGTCATGGCTAATCTAGTGAAGAGAAGGACCAGGGGAGACATGATAGCAGTCTTCCAATATTTGAGGGGCTGCCACAGAGAGGAAGAGGTCAATCTATTTTCTAAAGCACCTGTAGGGCAGACAAGGAATAATGGATGGAAACTGATCAAGCAGAGATTTAACCTGGAAATAAGGAGAAACTTTCTGACCGTGAGAACTATCAACCAATGGAGCAGCTTGCCCTCGGAAGTTGTGGGAGTGCTTATCACTTGAGACTTTCAAGAAGAGATTGGACTGCCATTTGTCAGAAATGGTGTAGGGTCTCCCGCTTGGGTGGGAGGTTGGTCTAGATGACCTATAAGGTCCCTTCCAACTCTGATTATCTGTTATCTGCAGTATTACAAAAGGCTAATGAACACATACACATGAGCTAATAACTAAAAGGCATAAGAGCCAGCAATGTCTATACAATTGAGAACTAGGCTTCATTTGGAGAAATTGAACTTAAGATGTGAAAAGGGGCGCTGCAGATAAAGTGGAAGATGTTTTAATCTTCAAAGTCATCATTTTTTCTCTGCATGGTGCTTGGAGCAAGCAATGAAAAGATTCCATTAAGCTGGGAAGATTCCCTACTGCGACTTTCCCAGCTATTATAGGACAGCTTTGGAACATCACACAGAAAAGTAGGCAGTTGGGTTTGTCCTCCAGAGTTTCCTGACAGCTTCCATCCTGGTTGTATCAGGGGAGCAAGCTGCTAAAGATCAGCTTGTGATGCTTCCATTTTCATTTCCTTGAAGACAAGTTAAATGAATTAATCGAGTCATACAAATGAAGGCAAATTACTCAAAAGATAGCAAATTTCATAACCTCAAACTGAGAACAGATGAGCCGAATTAAGGGAAATTGGATTATGAGGAAGAAGCAGGGATATTATTTTGGGTTTTAAACACCCGAGGTATGTCACAACTCATTAAGAAAAAAAGGCATCATAACCTCATGAGATTAACTAGCATAATTTGAACCTAAATCTAAGTATTTAGATGGCTCAAAGAAAAGGATTTTGAAAAATTCATGGAGGATCAAGTTGTCAGTGGATATTAGTCATGAGAATTAAATAGCACCTCCATTTTCAAAGGTCCTAACAAATGTAAGAGAGCTGCCATCCCCATTCTTCCACTCCTTCTGGTTTTCCTTGAACACATTTAACAAAGAAGAGATGATGACCTCCATGAATAATTGATTCCACTGTTAAAAGCAGCTACCTTGCTTCATTTCACCCACTTCAGATGCATCTCAGCTTCTTTGGCAGAGTTCATGCCTTAAGAGAAGGCTGAAAAAACTTTCTTGGAACTGGTTGGAGGAGGCTGGAATTTAAAGGAGATTCTGGTCTTGGTGCCTTCAACATATGCTGGAGTGAGGATCTCACAGTGTGTGCTGAAGGGGCTCCTGGATTTTTTCCATGGAGTGCTATTCACCCAATATGCAGGAGTTTTGGCCTCTCAGTTCTACATGCCACCTGAACCACAAGGGAGGATGGATGAATGGATAGATGGACGGATGGATTGAATTTCTAGACCACTCTAGTCCAACATGATTTGGGAGGGAGATACAGTGTAAAGAAATGCATTGTTTAAAAAACAACCACCATCCAAGTGATAACATAACATCTAACTACATTACCCCCAACTCAAAGTTGTCCTCCCAAGTCCCTAACTCAAAGCTTCAGGAGACCCCAAGTTTGTCTGAAGACTGACAAGCTGAAGGTTGTATGAATACTGCTGTCCCAAAGCACAAGTAGTGTAACAGAAGACGCCCCCTTCCTGAATCCCACTAGATTAGTGATGGGTGAACCTATGACACGGATGTCAAAGATGGCATGCCATGATGTTTTGGGTGACACATCAGCATTCACCAACAACTATTCTTGAAAGCATGTTCCATTTGTATATAATTTGAAATATCTTTCAGGACCAGCTCCTTGCCAAAACTATGGTCACAAGCCATGGTCACCCCCATCTTCAAAAAGGGAGACCCCAGCCTAGTTGAAAATTACAGACCAATCTCTTTATGCTGCATCATCTGTAAAGTCATGGAATCAATTATCAACCAATCCATCATCCTCCACTTAGAAACAAACAACCTACTCTCTATAAACAATTTGGTTTTAGGAAAAAACTATCATGTAACCTGCAACCCTTACATTGCAAAAACATATGGACTACACAATTCGATCAGGGCAAAGCAATAGATGCAATCTACATAGACTTCTGCAAAGCCTTTGATTCAGTGGTACATGACAAACTACTCCTAAAACTAAAATCTTATGGTATCTCTGGACACCTGCATAACTGGATAGAAGCATTCCTGTCAAACAGACAACAAATGGTCAAAATTGGGAGAGTCCTAGCCAATTCTATACCTGTCAACAGTGGTGTCCCCCAAGGCAGTGTTCTAGGACCAACTCTTTTCATACTCTACATAAATGACCTCTGTGATCATATCAAGAGCAAATGCGTTCTCTTCGCTGATGATGTAAAGCTATTCAACACCACAGAAAATACCGCTACCCTTCAAAAAGACCTTGACTACGTATCAGAATGGTCAAACAAATGGCAACTTCAGATCTCAACAAATAAATGCTCTGTCCTACATATTGGCAAAAAAAATCAGAAAATAAAATACAGGCTGAATAGTCAAGACCTTGTTGATGACCCAAACTCTATAAAGGATCTTGGAGTACTCATCTCAAATGACCTAAGTGCTAGAGCCCACTGTAA
The DNA here is from genome assembly GCA_023653725.1 of Bungarus multicinctus. Classification (NCBI taxonomy): domain Eukaryota; kingdom Metazoa; phylum Chordata; class Lepidosauria; order Squamata; family Elapidae; genus Bungarus; species Bungarus multicinctus. The sequence continues at coordinate 25,303,110 of CM042835.1, read as the reverse complement.
CTACATAGCCAAAAAGGCGCTAAGAGTTGTTAACCTAATCTTACGTAGCTTTTTCTCTGGTAATATTACACTAATAACTAGAGCATACAAAACATTTGCTAGACCAATACTCGAATACAGCTCAACAGTCTGGAACCCACATTACGTATCTGATATTAACACAGTTGAGAAAGTCCAGAAATATTTTACAAGAAGAGTTCTTCACTCCTCTACTCATTGCAGAATACCTTATGCCACCAGACTTGAAATTCTAGACCTAGAAAACCTTGAACTACACCGCCTTCGGTCTGATCTAAGTATAGTATATAAAATCATACATTGCAATGACCTACCTGTCAATGAATACTTCAGCTTCAACCATAACAACACAAGAGTAAACAATAGATACAAACTCAAGGTTAATCGCACCAAACTTGATTGCAGGAAATACGACTTCAGCAATAGAGTGGTCAATGTCTGGAATACTCTACCTGACTCTGTGGTTTCTTCCCCAAACCTCAAAAACTTTAACCTTAGACTGTCTACTATTGACCTCACCCCTTTCCTAAGAGGTCTGTAGGGGGCGTGCATAAGCACACCAATGTGCCTACTGTCCTTGTCCTATTGTTTCTTTTATATTTTATTTTTCTTATATGTATCCATGTATTCATAACTATGTTATACTTATACCTATTATCTTGTAAGCAATTGACAAATAAAATAAATAAATAAATTTTTGGATGCTGTGCTCACATGCCTAGGGAAATGGTGCAAGGTTGCCATTTTGAATGACAGTAGTTGCAATAGGGTTGAAATTGAGGTCCTGGGCTGTACATTGAGAGCAGACTCAGATCTGCTGCTGCGTGATGCTCTTCAGAGTGGACTAGATTGGGATGTGTGTGAGATAGAGACTTGTTTCTCTTTTGTTTAATGTGCATGCCTCTCTCTCTCTCTCTCTGTTTGTGTGTGTGTGTGTGTGTGTGTGTGTGTGTGTGTGTGTGTGTGAGAGAGAGAGAGAGAGAGAGAGAGAATGAATCCATTAATAATGCCCCATTAGCTTAAATTGGTACCATTCTTTCCATTCTGGTTCCAACAAAAACATACAAGTAAATACATCTTGTCCTTCTACAACCCTTGGGATCCTTATTTAGAACAGAAAAGGTCATATGAATATGGACTCCATGTGCCCAGAGTGAGCTGCCAAGAGCAGGGAGCAATATCATCTGTGCTTGAAGCTGCTGATATGAGCCAACCATGTGCACAGCTGCTGGTCTTATTAAGATGGCCTCCAGAGAGATGGAGCTGTCTTCGATTGGCTTTCAGAGATGGGCTTCAGGTGCCCTTTTCTGCCTGCCTGTCAGGACCTTTGATGGGGAAACATTCCACCCCCCATCTCCCTGGCGCGGGTCTGTAGAGTAACTCCCGGTTCAGCACCAAGGACAGTGCATAAAGGTGACCAAAGAAGGAGACCAGCTGAAGCCAAACTGATTGTCGTTCTCCAACATTATATCCAAAATATTTGGTTGTCTGACAGATATTCCAGCTGCAAATAGCTGGCAGCAGGAAAAGCAAAGAAAAATGTTTTAAAAGCATTGAATGATTCATCACAGGGATGGCTTTCGTGGAAGGTTTGACTTTGAAGCAAGGATGGCTTTGAAGCTTAGGCCTTCTGCAGAGCAGGAAAAAAAAAAGAAACCATTTTAAATTCATGAGTATAATTTCTGGTTAATTGCCATCCTCATGAAAATGAATGCCTAGCTTCATATCCAGCAACCCATGTGGAATTTTATTTCTTTCATTTGTTTGTGGCCATGCAGAATCTTTTACCAGGGTTTAAATTTCTCAATGGAGGAAGTCTTGGTTTGGCTTTTGCATTGCTCTTTGTGCTTTGTGAGCATTGTGGAAAAGAGAGACAGAAAATGAAATTTTTAAACAAGTTTCACCCCCATTAAAATGGAAATGTAATCAGTCAGCACTCAATCTGTTAAATTAATGCTGTGCCAGGTACCTAACCAGGACTATGAATAAACAAGCAAATCTCAGCTAGCAGAAGAGCATAAAGTTTCTAGAAATAGAAGGATGATATCTGCCAGTTCACTGGAAGAGCTAGAATATTTGGGCTGATTCATACAAGTTAATTCTTAAACCTGGATTAACAAAACATGGCCACCAGAAAATTCAGGCTAGGTAGCAACCCCTTAATTATCTTAATTTGAGAAAGAGTGAGACCATATTTCACAGTTAGGTAGGAGACCATGAGGAAACACTAGCCTTTAAGTGAGGCTAAGCAATTGAAAAACATCTCAGAAAAAAGGCAAATGTCAAAACACTTTTCTACCGTTGCTCAAAAAATGTCAAAGATGTATCCATGAAGTTATCAAGACTTGAATGAGACATTTGCTTTATTGGAATTCAGAGGAAGTTAATTTGAAGGGAGGAGATCTATCAAATACTTGAGAATCAAAGATACAACTCCTGGAACAGATTGACACCTGTGTTTATTTATCTGATGTTTATGCCAATTTATGACAGGTTCCAAAGACCAAAAATGACACATTGAGATTCTTCTAAGCCTTTATTTATTTCTCATCTATAGATAGGAAACTTGCTTTATAGCAGGAGTCGTCAACTTATTGGACCTCAGGGACCACCAAACTCATAATTTTAAATCCCACGGACCAGAGAACCTGGGAAAATTCCCAAAAGTCTACAGGAAAATCCCCCACTCCATTTTCCTATCAAGATCATTATTTATTTATTTATTTATTTGGGATTGCAGGATACTGTCTCCAGCTCCGTTCTCAGGTGTGTGTGTGTGTGGAGGGGAGAGAGAGAGACTTTTGGCTGCATGCAAGAAAAGCAGCAGAAGTATTTCTTTTTCTCCCCCAAACTCCACCAGAAATGAGTCTTTCTAAGACTTGCTGTGCCAGCGCAGCCTCTAGGAGCAGGATGCCTTGCAAGGTCCCAAAGACTCATTTCTGGCGAAGTTTGGGGGAGAGAAAGAAAGACTTCTGCTGCTTTCCTTGTGTGCAGCCAAAAGTAGAAGAAGAAAGAAGCAGAAAGAAGCAGCCCAGGAGCCAGGCAAGTTCACCCCTCTCTGCTCTTTCCCCCCATCCCCTCACTACCTCGTGTTGTTCGCAATGCAAGTGACACAGGCCTTGTGTTTCCGTGGGCCATATGTGTGGTGCAGCCTTGTGATCCATGCACCCTCTTTCTCTGTGTTGTCTCTTGCTTTCTGGAATGCATTCTCCTCTCTTCTTGTAATCCAGACAACATTCCATTGCAGTTTTGAATGCAAATGTTTTTCAATTTGATTTTTATTTTTCAAAAAAGCGAAACCCGCAAAGTCAACCAAAGACCATGAAAGTTATTCAGTTGCATGAGCATATCCTTGACATGGAACTCCACATCTTCAGATGATGAGCCTCAGTGGCTTTCTGTAGATATTAAAGAGTAGAAGAGAAAGTACCATGGAGCCATGGTTTTGTAGCTATGAACAGAACCATCGTTTAAATTACTTAATTTATTATTTCAATTTCAAGGCTGCCTGACTCCACAGCAACACTAGGTAGCTTACAATTAAAAAGTTAAAAAGAAAGCAACTGATATCAAGAAAACCAAATATAATTAATCAAAAAGAAGAACCAAAAACCAAAGAGACTCAACCATCATCCTAACTGCAGGCCTAGGAGAATCTCTGAGGGCAGGAGACATCCATGAGAAGGCATGCTTTATGGGTCCCACAAGATGCTACTGCTTAATTGATAGAAACTCAGACTTTTCCCACTCCAGGAAGGAGGATTGGAAGGATAGAAATATATGGAAACAGGCTGTCCTTCAGGTAGCCAGACTCCATGCTATGAAAGGCTTTATAGGTGATTACATCTACTTGTCTCACCAGAGTGGATAGACAGGTATGTGGCAGATCCCATCTATTAAGGAATGGGGTCTAGGCCCTAAAAGAAGAGCCTTAACTTTAGTGGCTTCCTCTCTTTAGACGAGGGGTGTCAAACTGAATTTCTTCAAGGGCCGGATCAGCACAGTACTTTTCCTCAGGCTGGCGGTGGGAGAGAGAGAGATGAGATGGAACCTCCTGCAGCATCCTGCTAGCCAAAATGGGGTATGGGAGGCCACATGTGGCTCTCTGCGGCTTGTTTTTGGCCTGGACTGCTTCCTGCAGTACTTTGCCAGCCAAAATGGGCTGGGGGGGGGGCACATGGCCTCCTGTGCCCCATTTTGGCTGGCAGAGTGATGCAGGAGGCAATCCAGGCTGAAAATGGGCTGTAGTGGAGGGGGGCCAAGCCCCCACTTGCCCCATTTTGTCTGCCAAAGGCATCAGGGGCTGGTCTTTTGCTATTTCCAGGCCAAATCCACAGGCCTTGAGTTTGACACCCCTGCTTTACAGCGGTTGCCAACCTTTTGGACTTCAGGGACCACCAAACTCATAATTTTAAATCCTGGGGACCACTAACATGATTTTTGACTGATGGTGACTTGCTGATGTTAGTGGGAGAGAGAGAGAGAGATCTGATTTGATCTAACTTCTCTCTCTCTCTCTCTCTCTCTCACACACACACACACACATACACACACAAACACAGGCAGGGGTGGGATTCAAATTTCTTAACAACCGGTTCTGTGGTCATGGCCTAATTTGTGAGTGTGGCTTGGTGATCATGTGACTGGCTGGGCATAGCTTGTATGTAAATATTATAAATATTCATGTAAATATTGAATTTTTTATTTAAAAAAGAGCAACTTTTACCCAAAATCAGGCAAAGCAGGCAGGCAGATTTAATTGCTCACAGAATCACAGATTCATTCAGAGATCTATCTTTCTGCCATCAGCTACCTGAGTCTGCACTGAATAATAGAAGCTTCAGTCCTAAGCAGAGCCTAAGATCTAAAGATTAACTAGAAAGCAAGAAATGCAACGATTTCCTGCTTTCTAGCTAATCTAAATCTCCCCGCACAGCAGAACAGCTGATTATCAGAGAAAAAAAAAAAAAAGGAAAAATAGCAACTTAGCAGGCACGTTTGCCAGGTAAGGAGTGAATAGGCGGGGAGGGTTCCCGTGGGCCATGTGGGTGGTGCAGCCTTGTATTCTCACGCAGCCTGGATTAATTGCTTTCGGGGGGTGCTGGGGGTGACATTTCTCTGTGGACCACCAAAAAATTTTCGTGGACCAGCAGTCGGCCACAGCCCACTGGTTGGCAACCACTTTAGACTACCATTCCTGGTGACACAGTGATTAGAATGCAGTACTGCAGTCTACTTCTGCTGTCTGCCGGCTGCCTGCAATTTGGCAGTTTGAATCTCACCAGGCTCAAGGTTGACACTGCCTTCCAACTTTCTGAGGTAGGTAAAATGAGAACCCAGGTTGTTAGGGGCAAGAGGCTGACTGTAAATCGCTTAGAGAGGCCTGTAAAGCAACTGTGAAGCAGGATGTAAGTCTGCTATTTTCTTGGAAATAAGATTGGGCTCTTCCTTGTTATTTTTCTGGAAGGCACTGAAGCCATAGTTCTGTCAGTGGGCCTGGAGATGATTCAGAGGTCACAGTGGCTTGTATGATTGTGTCATTGCCACGAGGATTTCAGGGGTTTTATATTACTGATTTTTAATCTGATTCCTGATAACCTTACCTATAAAGAACTTGATCTGGACCTGACATGTTGGAGTCCAATATTCATCACAGTATCCATGCAGATGATCCTGCAACCATCCTTTCCCAGAAGAGACTGGATCATCTGCAGTATGGCCCCAGGTAGCTATTGGCAGATGCCATGAAGTTGGGGAAATAATGTTATTTGGCTGTCCTTATTGCCACAAGGTAAACCTGCACTTTAAATTCCGGCTCACAAAGATATCCACGATCAATTACTGACTATTGAGAGATCCACCAGTTCCCAGGTCTCTTTCCTGGAAGAGATCATTGATCAGAGGAATGAAATCACCATCAACTTCACAGGAGGATTTTCTCTATGAGCTTGGAAATAGCAGACTTGGTCACTGACACAGAATTTCATCAAGAGTGAATTCACCAGCATTCCTAGCTATGAAATAATTCAGGATTCCACCCAGAAATATTTTCTCAAATAACTGATTCATCACAGTGAGCTAATCTTGTCTGAACTGGATACAAGCTCTTGATGCTGCATATAGATTTGAATAGATTCATTCAGACTTAATTTGGATTCACACTTCAATGCCCCCAACAATTTAGCCTTATGGCATTTTATACTTCCTTGTTTAAGTTATTTTATTCTCACCCCCTTTGCAAATTGAGATATTTTCACACTCCAATCACGCACTCAGTATTTTAGATAGTTCACATCTTACTTTGCTTTGCCCCTCCCAACAGAATTGGATTGCAAATTGCTTGTTTGCAATTATTGTTGAAGTGTCTTGTTTACTGAAACTAGTGTGGGCTTTTTTGTTGTTTTGTATCTCTTTTTAATTTTTGCAACTGACTGAAAATGCAGTTCAACATTTGATATGCAAAGTTTACCCTGAGGTTCCATGTTAAATATAACCCAAATAAGATGAAGTATTTTTAAGACAGCCTGAAAATGATATACCAGAAAATGACTTTTTCCTCTCTTTTGAGTGATAAAAGATGTTTGTTTGTTGCAGCTAAATTAAATGCAATTTGCCCATGTAATTGCATTTTAATTGTAATGGGGCTGCAGTTGGTTGTAATTCAATTAATGTCACACCTTCTTGGAACACAGGTAAGATGCCCTGGGAGAGCTTTCACCAGATGTCACATGTCTATAATCAGGGATAAATATCTGTTTATGAGTCCTAGCATCCTGTACTTTTGGGGTGACCTTAGTCTTAAAGAGTTAAAAGTCTTAGTCTTAAAAAATAATAGATAGTTAATTTATTAATTGATCAGTCATGGCTATATATAAAAAGAACAAAAATGAAATAGAGGATCTAATTACAGGATAAAATAGATAAAAGAAAATACAGTACTAAAATACATATGTGTTACATACAAAGACTCAAAGTCAGATAAATACACACCTTTACAGGATATCCTGATTTGTTTGATATACAGATAGTTCTCAACCTACAACCACAATTGAGTTCAAAATTTCTGTTGTTAAGTGAGACATTTGTTCAGTGAATTTTGCCCCATTTTATGACCTTTCTTACCACCATTATTAAGTGAATCACTGCAGCTGTTAAGTGACTCTAAGTTTCCTATTGACTTTGCTTGTTAGAAGGTCACAAAAAGTGATCACATGACCCCGTGACTTTGCAACCATAATAAATATGTCAGTTACAAGGCGTCTGGATTTTGATCACTTGACTATGGAAATATTGCAATGGTCATAAGTGTGAAAAACAGTCATAGGTCACTTTTTTCAGTGTCACTGTAACTTTGACTGGCCACTAAATGAACAGTTGTAAGTTGAGGACTACCTGTAGTATGTTCTTAGATCAACTGCCTTACCTATAAACTTCGCAGTTCTACTCATGATGTAGAGATTAGAGCCCAAGATGAAATAAGACAATTTGAGGTTCAGCTCCCAGTGATCTGTTCTTTCAAGTAGGGATGTTAAATGTTTAAGCCTAACAGGGGCATATAGTTGACAATCAAAGAACACATGAGCTCCGTGTGATGGAACTGCTCATATTTAGCCATAGAATCCAACAGCTCAGATCCTGCTTTAGAATGCTTTAGAATCGCCCTTCTTATTGTGAATCACCATTTGCAACCTTCCTAGTCAGCATTCAACTAAATCAATTCATTGACAGGTATTTTTCAAACTGGAAATAGGATCAATATTTAAACTCACATCACATACACATAAGTACATAAACATGTAAGAAATGTGGCTGACCACTAGAACCGAGTCAAAGTTTTGTATCTAGTACAGGTTGATAGTGTGGACACATTATTTGCTGAATTTGTTTCCCAGAAGAACTTCAAGATATTTCTCCGATTGTATAGTAACTCAGCAATGAAATGTACTTTGTATGCAAAAAATTCCAGATTTGATCCCTACCATCATCAATGGAAAGATCTCCAGATGTCCATGCAGGAAAGAAGCTCTACTAGAAGAGGTGTGCATTCTCTCCTGCCTCATTAGCGCTTCCACTAATGAGACATAATATCCATTGTCTGTTTTTTAAACCTCTAAATTATATATTAATACTACTAATATAGTTCTTACAGTGGGTGTAGTAGATCTCATGTTCACTTCAATGCGGAACACATCCAATTTAAAATAAGGAAAGCTAGACCTGTAGAAAATAAGGACATATACTTCAATAGCAAGTCGCATATTTTGCATGATCACAGTTTCAATTCTGTCCAAGACTTCTTGAGAGCATGTTAAGTTCATCATAAACCAGCCTTTATCATCCTGTTGCCCTCCACATGTATTGGATTTAATTTCTCATATTCATTAGCCAGATAAGCTGTTGGCTATGAATTTTAAGGTTCATAGTAGTTGTCCAATATATTTGGATCACATCAAGTTGGGTATTGGGTTGCTTCATAGAATCATAGATGGAATGGTCTTTAGAGGTCAACTACTAGTCCATTCCTCTTCTCAGTCTAGAACCTGACAGCAACTCTGATAGATGACCAAACAGTTTTGATCTGAAGATCTTCCATGAACATTCCACTTAATGCATCATCTATTCTTCTGGTTGAGTTCATACAGTCATACAGGCTTATGTTTAACATGTGGACAAAAGGACATCCAGGTTACTTTCATATATGCAATGCCAAGCTAGTTTTATGCTCCATTCTATAAAGGTGCCTTACATATTCTTTCTACCTAAACAAAGAACTTTACATTTCTTTCTCTTAAGAGATAATCCTATTCATTTCAGCTCAGTGTCCAAACCTTTGTAGATATTTTTGAACCTTCTCTCTCTTATCTCTTTTATCATTCCTCCCAGTTTGGAGTCATCTATCTTTGAGTGTTCCTTTAACTCCCTCATCTAAACCATTGATAAAAGTGTTGAGCAGTCAAGGCCCAAGACAAAAACTGCTGGCACTCCACTTGATCACTTTGTGATGGAACCATTAATGAGCACCATCCAATGCATGGTTCACTATTTCATCATGAGACTGTGTTGAAGACTTTTCTAAAGTCCAGCTGCACTATGTTCATGGGATTCCCCTGATCTACTCAGCTAGTAACTACCTATGTTTCTCCAAAAATAAAACTGGGTCTTATTTTCTTTTGACTCTCCCCAAAAACATCTAGGGCTTATTTTCAGGGAGTGTCTTAATTCCCCCCACATGTACCAGTATGAAACAGCTAGGGTGTGAAGTCATAAAACATTCCTATGCCTGTTTTAGTAGTTGCCATTAAAAAAAAAGGGGGGGGGGAGGGGGAAGGAAGGAAATCTGGAAGAGCAGGGCAGCGGTTTGAAAGCGAAAGTAATTCCAACTCTTATCTTTAAAAGATTGTAACTGAAATACCAGAGCTTTTGTCTGCAAATATTGGAGAATGTGAATGATGACACCCAGCCCATGAACATGCTTAATTGGAGAATCTGGTTTATGAGACACCCAGGGAGAGAGGGGGGGAAACAGGGTCACAGGAGACTGTAAATTATGTATGCCGGAGTAGGCTTCATACAGGGCAGTGCCAGTATGTTGCCTCTAATAAATCCTTTGAAGTTTTTTGAAGTTTGGCTTGAGACTCATGATTTAATTAGGATGATCACTGGAATCCTGACATGGGGCTTATTTTCAGAGGGTGTTTTAATCCTCCTCACATGTACTGGTATGAGGTGGGGTGGTAGCTAGTTTCCCCACAAATCAGCTTACCTAATGGTTGCACCATCCATCCATCCATATGGAACAGCCTCGTGGCAGCCACTCCAGCCACCCTGGCTACCAGGCCACTTCTGCTCTGGAGTTGCAGGTGCAGACAGGACGGGAGGCCGAGCAACATGCCCAATACACTTCATGCTGGCTGAACAAATGGTTGCACCAGCTGTCCATATTATTTTTACTGATGTTTTTTGTCCTGACCCACACAGCCCAGTGCAGCAAAGAAGAACTGCCTTTTATTTGCAAAAAAAGTCCCTCATTGCAGGAAGTTTTGGATCAGCAGGAAAATGGGGAGGGGGATTTTCCCTCCTGTCCTTTTCTCAAGTTCAGCACAGACTGAGAAAAGGAGGACAGGCAGGAAAATCCCACTCCCCATTTTCCTGCCAATCGCCAAAATGGCTTCATCCGGAGCCTTCAGCATTGCAATCCTGGGATACATTGAAGGTTTGGAGTGGAGCCTTTTCGGCGATCGGCAGGAAAATGGTGAGTCAGATTTTCCTGCCTGTCCACCTTTTCTCAAGCTCAGCACAGATGCACATCCCAAAAAGGCTCCATCCTGAGCCTTCAGTGTTGCAATCCTGGGATTTGCATCCTTTTCTCCAGCAACATTTGATCGCTTGAAAAGGACATACTGCACCTGGAGAGAAGAAACAAGAGGCAGTTTCCAGCCCTCGATGGCTCAGCTGATCCGCAGGCCCTGATTAAGGGGCCAAGCAACCAGGAGGTGACCAAGGAAGGGAAGGGCTGTCTCCTGTACTGGCCATGCCCAACCCCTTCACTAGGCTACTTTGGGGGGTATGGCTTATATTAGGTCTACCCCCAAAATATCAGGCTAGGACTTATTTTGAGAGTATGTCATATTTTCAGGAAAACACAGTATCAAACAAGAAGATAAATGCAGACTGATGTCATCTACTTGGGCTAACCCTTGTTAATTGGAATCTACTGTTCTGACCAAGGCTTCCAAACTGTAATTAAACACACACGTTTTTTTAAAAACAAGATTTATTTTATTGCAATGCTGGGAATTGTTTTCATTCCCAGCTGGAATTAATCTCAAACAGTCCTCTGAGATAAGCACACATCTTTCAGTTCTATGAAGTGCTACCAAAAACAGAAGTATCAAATGAACTAGAAAAGAAACCGACTGAAGTACAAAAAAAACCAACCGAACTACAAAGAGTTTCAAGAATGACTCCTGAACCGATCAAACTACTTTGCTCCCTGCAAAGGTATCATCATCTTGGCCCGACCTGGGAGGGGCAATCACCTCCCAGCCTTACTCCTGAGTAGTCCCTTTTGTTTCAGCTGCTCTCACCTTCTAGATGGTCCTGGCCCCATCTCTGCATCAGATGCAGGACCCTCATCCGAGTTCTCTCCAGACTCCCTGACTGGTCCCCGTTTTTCCCCACTGTCTGATTCCGCTGCTGTCAGCACTGGCTGCCAGCAAACCACAACACCTACCTACTCAAGCGCTCACAAAGAACTTTGTATGCAATGGGAAGATACTTGGATACATTGTCATGGAGCAGTATTTCCCAACCTTGGCAGTTTTAAGATGGGTGGACTTTGGTGGCTGGGGAACTCCGGGAGTTGAAGTCCACTCATCTTAAAGCTGATAAGGTTGGGAAACACAACCCAGGACACAGTATAGGAGAAGACCACTAAATGGTAGCAAAGGGTTTCCTGTAGGGGGTTGGATTACAAGACTTCCAAGGTTCCTTCTAATTCTGGTATTCTGATATTCTGTATTCTAAGGCATGGAGGGATCACTTGAACAATTCTTCTTGAACTCAGGGAAACAAGATGGCATTAGAGGGTTTGTGATTTCTCCAGCAGGGACTTAATGTAATTAGCAGTTCTCATCACCCAAAACATCCCCTGCATTTCCCCCTATCAATTTACAATTCAAATTGGTGAACAATAATTTAGTTTCAAACTATCTTTCAAATAAGAAGATGAGCAAAGTGTAATGTTCTTGCCCTTGGTTAATAATGAAAAGGCCAAGTATATTTGAAGGAACATGTATAAATGCTCTAATTTCTCCTGCATAAACACATCCCCCGGTCTTTGCAGCCTCCACTTCCCTCAAATTTTAGAAGAAGAACCTAGGAGGATATCTTCCGTGACCTTTTTCCAGTTGGGGAGGGGAGCAACTGCTGTCGGTAAGGAAACATTCTCCTTTTGAGAACTGAAAGAAGAGTCTTTCCTGAGGAACATTAAAGAAATGATACATCCAGTTTTCTGAATCCAAAGAAAATATTGGTGGAAACTTTTGAAAAACTATTTTTATCCAGCCATAGTTTTGAGCATCTGTTCATTTAGCAGCAGGATAGCAAAAAGTGTATTGTCATTTATTGTTCATAAAAGTAGAAAAGAGCCAGTTTGGTCTAGTGGTGAAGACACCAGGCAGGAAAGCAGGAGACCATGAGTTCATGTCCTGCTTTAGCCATGAAAGTCAGCTTGGAGACCTTAAGCCAGTTACTCTCCCTCAGCCTAACTCACCTCACAGGGTTGTTGTGTGGAAGATATGTATGCTGCCTTGAGTAAAAATAATAAAGTCAGGATACAAAGAAAATAATAAAATAAAATAGGCATAGCTTTATCGCATAGTCATACCTTCTGTCTTAACTTATTGACATCCTCTGCAGTCATGCCTACCATCTTGGCTTTTTCTCAGGGCCCCCCAAAGCCATGATCTTTCCAAACTAGGCAACATAATCCCTGGGGAATTCTGGGAATTGAAGTTCACATACTTTATCGTTGAAAATTTTGAAAAACTGCCTTAGAGCTTGCAATGATATGGGACCTGTCCAGAGGTGGTATTGAGCAGGTTCCAACCGGTTCTGGAGAACCAGTAGCAGAAATTTTAAGCAGTTTGGAGAACTGGCTAATCCCACCTCTGACTGGATATTTTACAGTATCCTTCCCCTGCCACGCCCATCAAGCCATGCCCACAGAACCGGTAGTAAAAAAAAAATGAATCCCACCACTGGACTTGTCCCATGCTATTTACTGCTAAACCATGTTCAAATCATTTGGCAAAACTGAAACAAGTTCTTTTTGCATCTTTCCAAGTTCCTTGTGTGTAATAGCTCTTTATTTCTAACATTGGAATTCTTCCTTTTGACTAAAAATGCTGCTTTGCATTTGTTGCATCCTGGTTTTGACTTGTCCACACAAGGTAGGGGACAGAGGCTTAAAAAAAGCTCCATGATGGGTCACGCGATGAGAAGAAAGAGGGAAAAAGGCTTAGAATAGAAGACTTGGAGACTTCCTAAGCCGCTGTCCAGCTTCAGTATCTCTCAGAAGGATGCGTTGGGGGGGAGGGGCTCATTCCCCCCCTCCCCCCGCTCTCATAGCTACATAGATAGAATTCTTTATAGAATAGAATGTATTCGGTGCATAAGCGCTCAGTGTACATAAAAGATATAAGCGATTAATCATGATCAGAGTCATCATAAATACATTCATCATGAATCATAAGATACAACACAGTGATAATCATAGAATACTAAATAAGCAATCAAAATCATACTAGGAAACTAAATAAAACAATATAAATTATAAGATACAAGCCACAAGGTTTTGAGATCCAATTCATTTATAAGTTCATTTATACATTCATTTATACATCCATCCAATCCAATTCATTTATACATTAAGATTTTCCCTTCCACCTCCACCTCCAATCCTATATTGGCCCTTCAACTGTTGATATTTTGGATAATTAACCTGCTGTTAGATAGATGGACAGGCTTGAGCATCTTTATGTGACTTTAGCCCAACTTTTTGGGGGGCTGGAAAACAAGGAAAAGCTTTAAGAAGACTACTACTACTGCAACAGCTTTCTGGTTTTATTTTGTTTTAATCTTTTAAATAATTTTTGTGCATTTTCTGAATGTTGCTTTGACTGAATTTAATTATGAATCCCTGACTTGAGCTACTTTGAAAGTGGTGTCTTTCTATTTTTATAAACTCAGCAGGTTTTAAATCATCCTTACTTAAGCCTTACACCCTGATGTAGAGTTAGACTGCAGCATTTTTACTGTCCACAGGGAAGGGAAAGATTGTTGCTATGCATCTCATGAAAGGGTAAATAATTTGTGTTTCTGACTCCCATTATAAATAGCACTTCTTCTTTGAAACCTTGTAATATTCAAAACTCCTGGGCATCTTCAGAGATTGCTACTAGGTTTGCATGATTGGAAATGTCAAGGAGAACATTTATAAATGAATGTATGGTCTCTAGAAATGCATTGTTCCTGTTCCTATAAAAAAAATAAAAATAAACACAACCCAAACATCTATTGAGGGGTAAAGACATGTCTGCAAAGGCAGCATTCATTCTCCATCTCCCCTCCCACCTTTTCCATCAATAAACTTTTACAGCAAATGATCTGTATTTTATTTTTATAGCTACTTTGGCTGGAAAGAGATATCGGATTAATGTGAGAACAAAGCAGAGAAGGGAAATGGGCTCAAAAAATGAAAGGGTCAGGTGTCATATAGAACCAGATGCTTGAGTCACCATTAACTGGGTAACCTCACTGGAATTGATGGATGGCTGAATTGATTCATCAGGCTTTTAGGAAATGTCAAAGAGGAAATGGAAATGGGATGAGAAGGTCCCTGGGTGTGGTGGAATGTAGTCTGGATTCCCAGGAGGGGCTGCATTCCTGAGGGCAAAGCGATAATGAAGCTTAGATAGTTTGGTTGGGAGAAAGAGAGTTAAGAAGGCTCCTCCCTAGCAATGCTCAGAGTATATCTATAATGATGCCAGTTATTGCTTTAATTTGGCAAGATACTGTCTATAGGTGTGGAACAATAAAGGAAAGTACTCAGAAGTAACTCTACTTGTCTTCCTTGGTTTTGGAGAACTGACACTAGGACTGACTCAGAAGCTTGGGACACCCTAGGCTCTATCCTTGCACTGTATAGCAAAGGCCCATCAAGCTTCTCAGCAGTGTCTCCTTAGCTGAGCCCGAAAACACCAGAGATTAAATCTGTGGTAGGTTTTCCCCTGGTGGGAAGGAGATACTTTGAAAAGCCCTTTTATTCATTTTTGTAGTCTCCAAAGGGGCTTAGAACAGCAGTGGAATGAAATAATTTTCCCCTTTCCCTTTTTTTTTTACTGCATTTGGGGAGTTGGGAAAATTAATCAACCAGGTGAGAGACCCATCAATGGATGTATTTTAAAGAAATAAGTAGAAAGGGCACTACTGTAATTTAGAGGATTCCTTCTGAGTTTCGGTGGCTTGACTTTGATAGAACAGTTTTCCCAAAAGAGGGTATAGCCATATATCAAAGTATTTGAAAATGTTTTTCAATATTTCACTGGCAATCCCAGTAGAAATGTTGTTTGGACACGCATGTACATGCACATGTGTGCGCACACACATACACACACACACACGCGGCAGGGAGCCGCTTTTGAAGCAGTTGCCTGTCAGCCTCCAAAAATGAAGAAAGACACACAGAATTACTACTAAATATTTCTTTTATTATTCCTCATCTATATACATAAACCTTGCCAAACTAAAGCTGTTACCTGTATTAAAAATAGGCTTGGAGAACTTCCAGGGAGGAGCTGTCTTGACCCTCTTCCTCCGAACCAAACCATCTGAACTTTGCTGATTCTTGGTCCTCTGGAATGCAGTGCCTCCCTCCTGGGAATCCAGACTACACTCCACCACACTGCCTGGTTCTGGAACAAATATGGCTACTTTGACAATTCAAAGAAAGATGTTCATTCACACTTTTGAGCATTGCTTTCAAGTCTTTTGCTCAGTCTTATAAAAACCCACCAAAGTTCAGTGGATGTAGTACATAGAATAATAGAGTTGGAAGGGACCTTGATGGTCATCTAGTCCAAACTCCTGCCCAAGCAGGAGACCCTACACCATTTCCGACAGGTGACAGTCCAGTCTCTTCTTGAAAGCCTCCAGTGGTGAAACTCCCAGTGGAAAGGTTTGTCCGTGTAGAACAGGGGTGTCAAACTCGATTTCATCAGGGTTGTGTTTGACCTTGGGGGAGGGCACAGTTGGCATAGCTAGGGTGGGTGTGGCCACCTCAATGTCACTTGTTTCGGGAGTGTCTGTGGTGGCCTGAGAACTCTGACAGCAAAAATGGATTCCTGAGGTCCGTTTTTGGTTGCAAAGGCCTACTGCAACCCTTTGCCAGTGAAAACTGAGCTCAGTCTCCAGCTTTCACTGGCAGAGGTACCGCAGGCTGGTCCTTTGCTGTTTCCAGGGCAGCCTGCGGGCCAGATGTAAGCACCCCATGAGCCAGATCCAGCTGCCAGGCCTTAAGTTTGACACCACTGATGTAGAAGAAAATGAGCATGGAAGAACTCTGATGTTCTAGTCAGCCTTCTCCAGTTTGGCATCATCCACAGCATTAGCAAGGAAGAGGGACAATAGCTTGCAAAGCTTCTACAGGGCATGGAGTGGAGAAGGAGGAGGGCATCAACCCATCAAGCCTTCCCCTGCTGGAAGGAAACTTCCTAAGCACAATCTAACTTCTCCCTAACCCAGAACTCGGATACCTTTGGAATAGAAAACACCTCAATTTTTAAGGAAACCCCTCCCTCCTCTCCAATGATTTTGACTGCACAATTCCTGAGTAATTCCTAGACCTTTGAGAACAAAAGGCCAGAACTTTGATGAAATTCAAGTCTTGAAAGAGAATTAAGAAGCTGAGAGGATTCAGTCTGCCTGCAGAGGCTGATTTAGTTGCCTTAATTGTACCAAGCACAATGACAGCAGATCAGAGAGAGGAAAAAGAACAGAGGAGAGAACAAAAGACATGGAGACAACTGAAGGAGATACGTAAAGAAATAATGAAGCCAATAATGAGGTAGAGACGCGGGACCAAGAGATCATAAACACCACTGTCTGCACAAGCCTTTTCTCTCCCAGGAGTTGAATTTGTGAAGGAGTATTGTCCAACTCCATCATAGTCAGCAAAGAAAAGGGAAAGAAAAATCATCAGAGTCCTTCCAGCTTTGGCCAAGTGTTTTCAAAGTTGAACTTCTCATCTGGGCATTGAGCAAACAACCTCCTCAACGTGATGGAGTAGAAACAATACACCAGTACTTAAAGCAAAGTGCTTGAATCAGACTAGGCAAGCATGAGTTCAGCCCTCCCTTTTAGTAATGGAAGTTTTCTTATAATTCTCAAAGATAGTTGGAAGATTAAAGCATTTATGAGCCATGTTCTGCATCTAGGCTGCTTTAGAAAAAGCATTATACCAAGGGTGCATATGTGTGTGTGTATCCATGTTTGTGTGTATGTACTGTATGCATTAAGATATGAGACCATGGCTGGAATCCTGCCTGCTCATATTTTTTTTTTCTTACCAACATTCTGATGGAAGTTTATGATTGGTACAGCACTGGAGCTATCTTGGAGTTGTCCATCTCTGAAGATTTTCAAGAACAGACTACATGATAATTTTTCATGAATGGTTTAATTGTTTTTTGTCAGGCCCCCAAACCAAGAAAGACACACAAAGTTTCTTCTAAGCAGTTTGCTTTATTGCACTATCTTCAGGCCTTGGGTGATTTGGGGACAATTCCTTTTTCTCAGCTTGGACTGAGGTTGAGAAGGAGAAAAATATGAGGCAGCACAATGTCTTGAATTCCGAAATGAGTTACCAAAATAAGAAATAAATAAGAAAAACAAGCCCTGGTTTGTCTGTTTCTATCATGAACTTAGCCTGAGAGTTATGTGGTCACATTCTTAGAAAGGTAAGAACTCTGCTTTTCTTTCAAACAATGACTAGCCATTCACATAATTTAGAGTGTCGCCCAACCAGTTTCCTCATTATTTCTTCTCTTTTAATTACTTCTTAGCATTACAGAAATGGTTTGCCATTATCTTTTTCAGAGATGTTTTTTCAACTTCCAAATTTGGCTCCAAACCCTGGGATTTCCTGATTGTCTTCCATCCAAGTACAAATCAGAAGAAACTCTATTTGGCTTTTCTGTGATCAGCCAGGGTGAACTTAGTGTGACCACCAAGCTGTGATCCCTTAGGTGGAATTTGAATCTTGGTGATGAAGTTTTCTTGGCAGTGTTGCAGACAGGGACTGCCTTTGCCTCCTTCTAAGATGGTTTTGGGTTTTCTTTTCTTTAAAAAATACCTTTCCAGTCTACCTAGCCAACAGTCCTGAAATATTAGAATTGAAGGGGCTGAAGGAGACCTTGGAGGTCTTCCAGTCTAACCTTTGGCCATGGCAGGAGATCTTCTATCATCCTGGACAAATAGCTGTCCAATCTTTTCTTGAAGACTTCCAGCAATTGGCACCTTTATCTCTGGGAGGCAATCTCCTCGACTCCCATCAAAGTATTAACCCAGAATAGTCCTGCTTGGTTTTTTGAACTCAACAAGGCCAGCTATGTGCTGCCACCTGCTGGGCCTTGTAAGTTTCCAAATCACTTCATTGTGTTTAACAAAGCTGAATAAAACAAAAGTACTTGGGCACCTGGGATGGGAGCATTGGGAACCAGATGAGCTCATTGTGATGTCATGGCAAATAGTTAATCACTTACACCATGAAGTCATGACCCTTGTTGTCATCATGGTTTCTAATGGATCCTTATGCCAAATCTGAACTAATGTACTGGTGGCTCGGGAATGTATGTTTCACTCCTGTTTAATATACGCCAATCTAATTTGCATCTCTTAAATAAGCAGACAAACCAGAATGCAATTTTCCTTCAGTTTTTATACTTGTTTGGTTCCGGAAAGTAGTTTTTCCAATCAGAAATTGTGTGTGAAAAAAAGGGAAATTGCTCGTAAAATATGAATGGTAGGAGGAATGTATTCAAAAATAAGTACTGTCAGAGAAATGCTAAAAAACGTAAATATCTGGAGAAATGAATAGGAAAAAAAGAATATAAATGTTCCAGAAGGTTTGTTACCTATCTCTATGCCAGTATAAACTAAGGATGAAATAAGATGGGATCATCTTTTTTAAGATGCTTTAAAAAACAATCATAGAAGAAAAAACAAGGTATCTAGGACATAGGTTCAACTGACATGTTAGTAGTCACGCAAAGGGCAAAACTAATGAACTGGCAGATTTAACTAAATGTTCATGACTTGGTGGGCTTTCATTCTGCAGGGCTTTGTTTGCAGATAGCTCCAAAACTATATAGCAGTCAGGTGCTATGGAGAAGAAGGTGGTTTAGATCAAACTAGAAACAAGGAGACTGTGAGTTCCAGCCCCACTTTAGGCAGCAAAGCTGGCTGGGTGACTTTGGGTCAAACATCAGGAGACTGTAAGTCTTAGTTCTGCCTGAGGGATGAAAGCCAACTGGGTGATTTTGGCCAGTGCTCCTTCTCCACCCAACTCATCTCAAAGGTTTCTTGTTGTGGGGAAAATATGAAGAGGGAGACATTTTTGTATGTTTCTGTTTTGTTGAGTTGCTTTTAAAAATAATACAGGCAGGATATAGATAAATAAAAATTAAAAAATAAGCATTTACTCCTTCCCTATGAAAAATGCTAGAAAGGGTAGGTCTCTTTTTGTGATTGAGATGAGACATGATCAATGGCATATATGGAGCCTCGGTGGCGCAGTGGTTAGAGTGCAGTACTGCAAGCTTCTCCTATATTGCAATTTGGCAGTTCAAATCCCACCAGGCTCAAGGCTGACTCAGCCTTCCATTCTTCCAAAGTGGGTAAAATGAGGACCCAAATTGTTGGGAGCAATATGCTGACTCTGTAAACCACTTTGAGAAGGCTGTAAAGCACTATAAAGCAGTACATAAGTCTAAGTGCTATTGCTATTGCTATATAAAATCATGCATGACAGAGATAAAATGGACAGGGATAAGTTTTCCCCTCTTGGGATCAGCTGTTGGGGAAGACTGAGAGGAGATTTCCAACAGAAAAAAAGGAAGTACTTCTTAACATAGCCCATAACGAACCTTTCAAATTTCATTACGGTGAGAGGTGTTGATGGCACGAACTAACTTGGATGTCTTAAATAAAACAGATGGACTGAATCAGTGGTGGGATTCAATTTTTTTTTTACTACCGGTTCTGTAAGCGTGGCTTGGTGGGCTTTGCTTGGTGGTTGTGGCTATGTGGACATGGCAGGGGAAGAAGACTGTAAAATCCCCATTCTCTCCCCATCCCACTAACCTGCTTTCCAGCTCTGTTCTCCTGTGCAGGGCAACAAAAGAAGACCCAGCCAATCAGCTGGGACTCAGGAGGCAGAGAATAGATGGGGGCGGGGCCAGCCAGAGGTGGGATTTGCCGGTTCTCTGAACTACTCAAAATTTCCACTACTGGTCAGTAGCGGATCTGATCAGAACCAGAGGTGGTATTCAGCAGGTTCCGACCAGTTCTGGAGAACTGCTAGCGGAAATTTTGAGTAGTTCGGAGAACTGGCAAATACCGCCTCTGACTGGAGATTTTACAGTCTCCTTCCCCTGCCAAGCCACGCCCACAGAACCGGTAGTAAAAAAAATTGAATCCCACCACTGGTCAGAACCTGTTGAATACCACCTCTGGGCTGAATTCACGGAAGTCGGGTGGATTAGGAATGGTTGTTCTTTAAAACGCTTGCTCTTGAAAAGGCAGCTCTTGCAGTCCTACCTCTGGATTGTGGAAGACATGCCAGCAAAGTTTGGTTGTGAAGGAACAACAGTAGGAAAATGATATGGATGGTCCTTGACTTACAATTGGAATTGAGCCCATAATTACAGTCAGAAATTGCGATAGTTAAATAGGTAATTATATGACTACGATTGATTTTAAAATCTTTTTTTGCTGCAATGGTTAAGAAAACGTGGTGGGTTGTAAAGTGAACTGTGATTGTTAAGCAAACCATAACTTGCTATGGGGCATTTTTTGCTGGAAATCAGATGTAAATGCCAGTTTCCCGCAAAATCACCATAAATTGCAATCATGTGACCACAGGATGCTGCAAACAGCTGTAAATGCAGCTGGGTCCCAAGCACCCAAACTGCAGTCACATGACTATGGGGAGGGGGAGGGGCTGGCCATTGGAACTTTGAATCTGGGTCTTAAGTAGCTTTTGGAGGGTCTATCTTAATTTCGAATGGCTGCTAAGCAACCAGTCATAATCAAGGACTGCCTGCATGCCTCTACTTCCTGCTTGCAAGCAACCCATAAATATCTGATGAAGAACTAAGGGATGGACTAATATAATCCTTGGGTGACTGAACAAGGCTATTTATAGGTTCCTAGATTTATTTTTTTTCTTTCTTTCTTGAACATAAGGTTAAAGAAGTACAGAAATATAAAAAGAAAACTGAAAAAGAAGAAATAGATATAAAAAAATAAAAAAGAACCAGTGAAGAATGTGGAAAGAAAGAGAAAACTATCTAAAGAAATCACTTCCAATCTTTATTGCAGCAGTTACAAACATCATAATTGGCAACTCCAATTACATATCATCTGCTTCCAATAAATAGAACTTTTAACTCGATAATCTTGAGATCACCAGTTCAATGTCATCCCTTCTCAGCAAAAAGTCCATAAAGGGTTTCCAATCTTTTATAAAGATAATTGTTGTTTCCTCCTTAATCAAATAAGTCAATTTAGCCATTTCTGCAAGCTCCACCATCTTCTTGATCCATCTCTCCACATTATGGGTATTTCTTTGCTCTTTTATATTTGCGCATATAATAACCTTACTGCAGTTACCATGTATAAAATCAAATGTCTGCAAGCCTTTTCTGACTGATTGCCCATTAGTTCTAATAAGAAAAATTCCATTTTTATCTGAAAATTAATCAGTCTAAGTATTTGTGCCCAGTGTCCTTAAATTTCTGCACAAGTCCACTGTGGATGATAAAAATGTCCCTTTGTGTTTTTCACATTTCCAATATTGATTAGAAGTACCTTTATCCATCTTAGACAAATCTGCTGGTGTCATATACGAACAGTACATCATTTTAAAGAGTTTTTAAAAACTCTTTTTAAATTATAGAACAAGGTGAATTTCAAATCTTTTAACCATATTCTCTCTATTGATCCATCTGGATACTATAGTCAAAATTCTTAGCCCATTTTACCATGTGTTCTTTAACTTGTTCTCCTCTGTTTTTTTTTCTGAGGGTGGAAATCCTATTACAGGAAGGAAGGAAGGAAGGAAGGAAGGAAGGAAGGAAGACTCTTGGGGTGACAACCATAAAGGGATTTTAGGAGAGGTTTTATGGACTCTGATATGTAATAACCAGCTGAAATCAATGTTTTCCTTAAAAACCACCATTAATAACAATTCCTATCTGGGTTTACAAGTGTCTCTTTAATGGTATCTGGTTTAACAATACAGTGAAAAAGGAGAAAGAGAGAAATCAACAACTAGAATAATCAAATGGTATTGCTGAAACAGTTTAAATACCAGAGGGCAATTTGGATGAATCCCATCATGAATAATGTCAACTAAGTTCTTGTTCTTGGCATGTTCTTGCTAAAGGGCAAAGCTGTGACTTGGAAGATGTAAGAGATGAGCAGGCAGAGCCTGAGGGAGGGGTTAAATGCGTCATCAGTTTGGAATCATTGTGCAGCCACAAGATCTCCAGCCCTCCCTGAATTCTGCTGACCCTGAACTAGAGCCAATTTAGCTTGGGCCATTATTAATTCCGTAGATTCATGGATACAGGTGGCAAGAATAAACTCAGTGCTTTGAACTCAATTCCTGTCCCTGTTTATTTGAGCCTGACAGAAGGAATCTGGCCATCTGTCTATCTCCACTTCAAGGCAAAAGATGAGAGGGAGGCTGTCTGTTTCAGCATGACTTTAATATCAGTGGTGGAGGCTGCTGAGTGAAACAGCCTTGTTATGAGAACACCCAACACAGGAGCAATACAGGTAATCCTCAATTTACAACCACAAAAGAGACCAGAGTTTCTGTTGCTAAGCAAGATGATTGTTAAATGAATCACACCCAGTTTTATGACTCTATTTTTTTTTTTTGCCATGACTGTTTAAGTAAGTCAGATTGGTCTATTGAGAGCCAGTTTAATGGTTAGGACACCAGATTAGAAACCAGAACCCTGTGAGTTCAAGTCCCACCTTAACCATGAAAACCTACTGGGTGACTCTGGTCCTTTCTCTCAGCCCAACTCACTTCACAGAGTTGTTATGGGGAAAATAGGAAAGGTGCACTGCCACCTTGAAAAATAAATTAATTAAATTAACTAATTATTAATTAAATAAATTATTGTAGAAATAAATAAAGACAAAGTACAAAGAAATCAGAAATATAATTTGTTAAGTGAATCACACTGTTATTAAGCAAACCCGGCTTCTCCCATTGACTTTGTTGGAAGCTGGTTGAGAAGGTTGCAAGTGATGTTCACGTTCACCTGACTTGGGGACAATGCAACAGCTGAAGATACATGCCAGTTGGCAAGTGCCAAAATTTTGATCACATGACCGTGGGGATGTGCAACAATCATACATGAAAGGACCAGTCATAGTCACTTTTTTCAGTGCTGACGTAACTTCATTAAATGAATGGTTGTAAGTCAAGGGCTGCCTTTGAGGGACGATTGGAGGCGACATGTGGCCAGATTAAGAGGTGAAATGGGATCTCTTGTAGACACTTAAGAGGCCCTTTTTTCTCTTAACCTTCTTCCTCAGTGAGAAGAAATGGCCTATTTGTTTTCACTCAGGAGGTATTTTGCCTTCTGCAAAACTTAAAAGTTGCCCTGCCAAAAAAAATCCACAAAAAAGCAAGTCCACATTCTGAAAAGCGTACTGAAGTGTATTAGAAAATTAGAAATGGTTGTATTAATAACATTTTATTAAAACCTTATGACAGACAGGATCATCACGCTTCTGCAATGGATAGTAAAATAGGGCAGTTTTGCAACAGTGGCAAATATCTGTAGCTCTGGTGTAGGATGGGAGTGAAGGTTTGTTCTCCAAGCTTGTGGGTTGGTTTCCGAATGTTTCATTTCCAGGTTAGGTACCATCTTCAGTGGAGTTTAGGGGGTGTCAGTCTTCTTCTGTTTAGTGGTCAGTAGGTCTTGTGATTGGTCAGGTCTGGGTGACTCAAGTGAGGGTCTTATTCAGCAGGTTCTGACCGGTTCTGGAGAACTGGTAGTGAAAATTTTGAGCAGTTCAGAGAACTGGCCAATCCTGCCTCTGACTGGCCCCTCCCCATCTATGCTCCACCTTCCATCAAGTCCCAGCTGATTGGCTGGGTCTTCTTTTGTTGCCCTGCACAGGAGAACGGACCTGGGAAGCAGGTCAGTGGGGTGGGGAGGGAAGGGTGATTTTGCAGTAACCTTCCCCTGCCACACCCACATAACCTTGCCCATATAACTGGTAGTAAAATATTTTGAATCCCACCACTGGTCTTGTGTCCCACAGACCACACAAGGCCTACAGACCACACCTGAAACCCTTATAAATAGAAGAACACTGACATCCCCTAAACGCTGCTGAAGACATTATCTAGTCTGGTAATGAAACATTTGGAACCAACCCACAAGCTCGGAGAACAAACTTACACCTTCATAGTGCAGTTTGCTACAGATTTCCATATCCTCGTCATGAGCCATTCATCCATCTTAAAGGTGCTTTTTCAAAAGGCAACTGGGCTGGTTTTTCCTTGAGGAAGGAAAAAAAAACTTTTTGCTTCTCTTCCACCAGTTCTGATGGTGGGATGGTGGGAGTTAGGGGTTGGAAGGATAAGTATTGACAGTTGAGACTGGATGCCGGGGGTGGGAGGAGATTGAAGGATTGATAGGATGATGGAGGTGGAATGGAAGGATTGGATTTCTTTGCAGTCATCTGGTTGTTAGCATTCTCTCTGAGAGCTGTTGAAGCCACTTGGTGCCACTTGGTGCCCTCAGGGTCACCTGAATCAGAGTGCAGTTGGTTATGGAATTGTGACTGACAATCTCCACAGGCATTGAGCCATTCATTGTTTCCAAGCTATTTCCCCCCTTATAACAGGCTCTGTCCCCAAATTTTCATTTCTTGGTGCAACTCTCCAGGTCATTGGCAATTTTAAAATATGCGGACTTCAACTCCCAGTACTCCCTAGGAACTAGTCAAACAATTTTTTGGAGTTGAAGTCCACTTGTCTTAAAAACCCCCAGGGTAAGAATCACTATGTAGGATGTCCAATAAATCACTCTCAATGTCCTCCAGACAGGAGAGGGCACTTCTCAAATTTCTGACATTGCCAGAATGACTTGGGTTTGGGTTTTGAACCTCCTGCTGGGACTTTTTCTACTATGTACTTCTATAAAATCCTCTAAGTCCATGGCATTTGATGGAAAGCAATTTAAACATTAATTAATTGTGAAGAAGGATTTATGTCCAAAATAGTGTGATAGTGGATTCCTGCATTGGGCAGGAAGTTAAACTCAATTATCTCCGTCTTATTTTATTCTTATCCTTTCCATCTCTTCCATTCAGTGATTCTAAACTGTCAATCTGATAAGGTGACCCCAGAAATATTGGTGAGGACAAAGGAAGACCAACAAGTCTCCACCTACAGTTTCCTTTCCTTGAACATTTTCTCCTGATTTTTTCTTTGCTGAGCATGGTGCTAACAGAAAAATAAAACTTCTGGAGATTTGCCCCTGCACTGAGGGGTTGCATGCTTAATTTCTTTTCTAGTTAAAACATAGTTCTCTGATGCTTCTTGGGACTTGCGTGACCCATCTCACTGCTCTGGAAAGCAGTGTGCTGGAATATAATACAACTGGGATTTTTTAAAACAATAACAACAATGAAACATTCTTGAGTTCACTGCATTCTGGTTTCCATAGAGATGGGATGCATCTCTGGGAAGATTTCAGGATTCCTTCTGCTTTTTTTCCCCTCTTCCCCAAACAGCAGTGACTCTGCTGAATGTAGGCAAAGAACTAGTGCACCATATGAAGTCTAACCAGTGTCATCTATTTGAATTAAGGATTGAATTCAATCTGGCATCTGAATTCCATTTGGAAAATTAATCCAGTTTTATTCAAGCATCCAAACAACATTGTCTGATCAACAGATTCAATTCAGACTTTCTAATCTATTTGAGATAGGTAGGTAGGTAGGTAGGTAGGTAGGTAGGTAGATAGATAGATAGATAGATAGATAGATAGATAGATAGATAGATAGATAGATAGATAGATAGATAGATAGATAGATAGATAGATAGATAGATAGATGTTTCTGTGTATGTTTGAGGAATTTCATAGTTGTCCAAATCAATTCAAAAACAGTGCAGGTTGATTCAATGATTTGAATTGAAATGCCAGTCTAGGCATTTGCTTGAGTTGCCTTCAGATGAAATCGAAGAAGTTGAATATTTGCAAAGCTCTAGTACCATCATTTTAGAATCTTACATAAAGTTATAGATTTCAGCTCTAAAACATTTTGCTGCTTGAAGGGGAATCTAATTAGTACCTCACCAGACTAGGTCCATTCAGACACATTCATATACTGTACCATCCTCTCTCAAACAATTGTTTTATTCTGCCGAGTAGCAGAGGAGTCCTGCCCTAGTGTTGCATGAAATGCAGGCACCCCAAGTTTGGCATCGAGATGATAAGATCTTGATCCCTGACTTTGAGAGATATACTTTTACCTTTGCAAAGGGGCTTCTTTGCCCACCCAAAAATACAAATCACCAATGAATAAATGAATTCTTTATTGGCCAAGTGTGATTAGACACACAAGGAATTTGTCTTGGTGCATGTGCTCTCAGTGTACATAAGTAATTGGCAAAGCAAAATGTTTTTTATAAAGGACAGCTAAGTCCTTTTATAGGGTACAGAAACAAATGATACATATATCCGTGTATGTAATATGTCAGAAAGCAAGTGATCAAACAATAAAAGACATTGATTACAAGTGAGACCTGAACAATAGGAAACAATGATTCTAGATAACATTCTACAAGCTGCAAATTTATGGGTTACATTACTCTTTCCCAACTGGGTTTGTATCTTAATGCTTGCATGTGTATTCAAGGTCTTTCGGAATACCTTCTCTATTGTTTAGTGCTGAAAAGACAAGTTCTTGCATACCAAATGAAGTGGCCAAGTAGGAAAAAAAAAATGTTTTCCTGAAGTTAAAAAAAGAAGCCTAGACTGCCATGTTAAAAATGCTAATATAAACCTTTTAAAAGGATGATGATGAAGCCTAAAATCCCAGACAATATTAGGATTGACTCTTGGTCTATTTTGGCTGGCTATTGTTTACTTTGATTTCTGGTGCCTCTTCAGGGTACCAGCAAAAAATGAGAAATCTTTCCTACTCAGGCTCTTTTCTGGAGATACCCTGGGTTTGTCACCCCACACACTAATCTAAGAATGCAATAACATAACCCTTCCTCCCCTCCCCTCTCATTTCCTTGTTAGAAGAGAGAAGTCTGAATTGGAAGACTCAGACAAGTGACTCAACCACCCTTCTACAAAACATCTCCTTCATTTCCAGAGTATCTCCTATGCCTCCTGCGAATATACTTTATTCCCTATAAGATTCCCTCTTTTGCAGTCATCAAATACTGAATTTCATTCCAGTCCAGATGCAATCATTCCTTTTTTTCCTGGGGTTAAACTGTTGTTCAGCTGGATTTCTAACCACTGGTAAAATATCACATCAGAAGAATCTGGCTACAGATCTCTACATGCAATTGTATCAACCTGGTCTCTCTGCAGCATACAGGACTAAATGCAACATTCAAAATGGACTATTGCATCAGTCCACCCTGGAAATAAAGAGGTCAAATAACTTGGAATGCCAACTTTGATGCCAAAAGACAGAGAGAGAGGGTGGGGAGAGGGAGGGAGGAGAGAATAACAATGTCAGAAATGTTCATATCTCATACCAATTTCATACCAATCTAGTTAAGGTTTTAGGTGACATCCACATTATTAGCATTAATATGAGAAAGACAAACAGGCCATGAGAAGTCCATGGAGAAAATTCTGGTAAAAATTTCTCACTTGGCCTGTGATGTATCTGAATTTTGAAGTTGCCATACCTAAAGATGAAGCAGGCATGTAAGCAGGGTGGATAAAAAGCAGGAATCTTGTCAAAAAGATCCTTTCAGGAGATTGATAGGAAGGAGTAAGTCATTAAGGAAAAATGTCATCTAAACCAGACAAAAGAAGTTGGATCTGAACAGATGGGAAACCCCTCTCCAAATCATAGAATCATAAACATCATAAAAACATATGGCTGGAAAGGATCTTGAAGTTTATGTAGTCAAACTGGCTGCCAAGCAGGTCCTTATACCATCACAGAAAAATGGATGCCCAATCTTTCCTGAAAACTCCATTGATGGAGCCCTCCAGGAGGTAAGCTATTCCATTGATTAATTGCTCTCACTGTCAGAAAATTTCTTCTTAGTTCCAGGTGGGACTTGTCTTTAAGGAGCTTCTATCCTGTGCTTCTTGTCTTCCCTCTGGAGAATAAGTTCACCTGTTCATCTCTGTGATTGCACCTCAAGTACAGGAAGACAGCTCTCATGTTACCCCATCAACCAGCTACCAGACCTGAAAATCAACAAGGCAAGAGTAGCTGCCAGTCCTGTCATCAACAAAGGAAAGTCTTTGGGGGACAAAAGGGGTCCTGAAGGCTGCTTTGAATTGTCTTTGGATCCAGTCTTGACAGCTTCTGTCCTGGATAGTGCCTGGAAGCTTAATTGAGAAAGATATGGGTAAGCATGGATGAGTGTATGTATGCATGTGAGAAAGAGCAAATATATCTATTTTTACCAGTAAAATTTTAAATTCACTGGCTCTCGTGTATTCTAAAGAACCAGTTGTACCTCGATGTTTGTTTGAAAGTGATTAGAGTGTGATTATTTTGCACAGTTGTGAGTGTGTGAGTGTTACACACCTGAGTGTGTGTGTAAACAACACTAGGCTGCAGTGCAAGAGGAATAATAGCAATGAAATAAGCATAATTAAATGTTCAAAAGAAAATGTCCCAAATATAGGCACACACATTCAGGCACAGTTAAAGGTGACAAGATCCTTTTTACTAGAGCTAAAAAGGCACTGTTTTTTCAAGATCGGCTTGTGCACATGAGATGCCCTGGAAGACTCTCACAACTGTTAATTAATCCTTCAGTAATTATTGTCATTTATTTAAATCTTTATGCCACTCATCTCACTCTGCAAAGTGTTCCATGGTAGCTTAGAATTAAAATAATATGTATTAAAATATTTTAAAAAACGATTAGATACAAAGACAATAAGCAAAAAGGCAAGATCAGTGCAAGGTAGCATTTTCTCATTAAGCCCACCAGCTACCACTCTGTTAGTCCTCTGTAGAGATTTATAGAGGATACCTACTGGAATGCCACTCCAAAATGCAAAGTCCTCAATTGCATGCCCTCACCCATGAATGCCTTGCTGAAGCAAAGGCCCCTGAAATCTAAAGAGACAGGTAGATCAGAGGTGGTATTCTAACCAGTTCTGGAGGACTGGTAGCAGAAATTTTGAGTAGTTTGGAGAACCGGCAAATCCCACTTCTGACTGGAGGTTTTACAGCATCCTTCCCCTGCCACGCCCACCAAGCCATGCCCACAGAACCGGTAGTAAAACAATTTAAATCCCACCACTGAGAAAAATCATTAGCTTAATAGAAGAAAGATGGATGGTTCAAGAGGAAAAGCCAGAAGAAAGCATTATATATACATGCACCATCAAGTTGCTGCCAAGTCTTAGTAACCACTTATATAAAGATTTTCCCCAGGATGATCTGTCTTAAGCCTGGTCCTTCAAATCTGCCAATAATATATTGCAGTGGTGGGATTCAGATTTTTTTATTATTGGTTCTGTGAGCGTGGCTTGGTGGGTGTGGTTTGGTGGGTGTGGCAGGGGAAGGATACTGCAAAATCCCATTCCCTTCCCACCCCACTAACCTGCTTTCCAGCTCCGTTCTCCTGTGCAGGGCAACCAAAGAAGACCC
This sequence comes from Bungarus multicinctus, assembly GCA_023653725.1. Classification (NCBI taxonomy): domain Eukaryota; kingdom Metazoa; phylum Chordata; class Lepidosauria; order Squamata; family Elapidae; genus Bungarus; species Bungarus multicinctus. The sequence goes on along the minus strand of CM042835.1, from coordinate 25,273,401 downwards.
AGCCGATCAGCTGGGACTCAATGGAAGGCAGAGAAGAGATGGGGGTGGGGCCAGTCAGAGATGGGATTTGCCAATTCTCCTAACTACTCAAAATTTCTGCTACCGGTTCTCCAGAACTGGTCAGAACCTGCTGAATACCACCTCTGGTACATTTTTATTTATTTTATTTATTTTATTTTATTTTTAATTACATTTATATGCCGCCCTTCTCTGGAGACTCAGGGTGGCTTACAGTCTATGGAGCACCATGCTAGGTGCTCAGCAATAGCCTTCATTCCATTGTATATGCCTGCTTATTACTAGGGCTTTTTGGCCCCCTCAAGCGGCATTTTTACAAAGTCAGCTTATTGCCCCCAACATTGATCAGGACTCTAACTGACTCCATCTACCTTGTGGATGTTTGTCCACTTCTTCTCTTTCCTTCCATGCCTTATCTGTAGGAGCTTCTTTCTCAATGGAACACCTTTTTCCTTCTTTCATAGAACATAGAATCATAGGGCTGGAAGGGACTTTGGATGTGTTCAACCCCTGCTCAAGGCAAGAGACCTTATACCATCCTCATCAAATGGTTGTCTGGTCTATTTTTGATTACCTTCATTAATGAGGCACCCACAACTTCAGGAGACAAGATATTCTGTTGATTAATTGTTCTCAAAAGTGTTTTTCTTTCTTTCTTCTAAATTGAAGTAAGCTTCCTTAATAAGTTTCCACCCAATGTTTCCTTTCCTGGTCTCTGGTGCTTTGGAAAATAAGTCCATCCCCTCTTCTATGTGACAGTTCCCCAATAACTGGAAGATAGTTATGATGTCCTATAATCCTTCAATAGCCTAGACAAACTTAGCTGCCTCAACCATTCACCATGCGTTTTAGCCTCCATAACCTTTATCATCTATGTTGTCTTCTCCACTCTTTCATAATACCATTTCCCTGAGTGTCATATAATCTGCTTGTACACCTTTCCATATAGGGGAACTCTTTACCTGAAAAGATGCACTCACATATCAGGATTCACTTGCTTTGTGTTCACATTTATTTAGGATTTGGGTGTATGGGAGAGAGCATGTAATTCAGTGTAATGTACACATTCAGTCTGTTTTGTTAGCTTATGGTTCATATTGTACAAACTTAGAAAACTGGTTAATTCAGTAAGAAGATTAAAGGAGTTGTAAAAACATCACCCCTTCTTATTATATGTGGATCTGGGGGGTCAGATTGCATATTGTTGGCTCTTGGGGATTTTTCCCTTCCAAGTTAAAACAGCCATTTTCAAAGATAAGAATGAGAAGGAGGTTAATTGATTCCTATTTCTGGCTGAAAGCAGTATGAATTTAGCTAAGAATTAGCCCCACTAAATGTAATTTGATTTATTTTACAACCCGTATGCATAGCATTTTACTTATTCTTATGAAAATGTGACTTACCATTGCCATATTTTGGGAATATCCTTCCTTATGTAACTAGCAACTAATTTGAATCTTTCCCTCTGTTTAAGAGTCAGAACAGCATTCAAGGCAAGGGTGTTGATTTGAAATCTGCATCCATTTGCTTCAAGGATCAGAGTAGAAAACAAATGTCATCTCCTCCCTCATTTTGTGTATGTCTTCATGACCTTCAATGAAGCATTATATTTCTAGTCATTTTTAGCAGTGCTGGAAGCAACATGGGATGGGGGAGGTATTAAACAAAATAGCAACAACAATGTACGGTAGCGGATTAGATTTACTCACTGAATTTTACTCTACAAGATCAAATCTCATCGATCCCTTGGGATTCTGGTTGTTTGTATGCACAATGTAATGATTATCAGTTCTTCAAAATAAGTTCTTCCTTTGCATTTTTGTTTCTGGAGAATATTTATGGAGAGAAATTGTCCTAGGAGGCAATAAGCTTGGATTAAAAGTCTAGAAATCCAGGTGTTTTATTTTGTGAAGGACAGTGTTGAATTTAAAATTCACTCTTGAAGAATCCCAGTATGATCTGATTGAATTATCCTAGAGAAACTCATTGTAAAACACTTCCTTAAAGATTCATTTTAAAATTTTATTTATATTCATTTCAAAAAATTACATGGAGTAAAAGATAAATCTAAAGAAAAGAAGAAGAAGAAAAGAGGAAAGAAAGATGCATGAAAAGAAAAAAGAAACAAAAGTTATGAAATATAACCACTTCTGACCTGTCCTTCAATGGATACAGTAATTAAAATCTTATAATCTTCTCTTCCTCTTAGGTACTATACAAATCCCTTCAACCCCTCACTTAGTCCACATCTTTTTAATCCTTTTTTAATCACATCAAGTCCATAAATCATCACATCAGTTTTTTTCTTCTTTCAGCAAAAAGCCCATCTAACATTTCCACACTTCCTGAGAATTCCAATGCAATTAAATTCCAATACAATTCAAAACTGAAGAAGGTTTCAAAAGAAATGAATGTAATTAAAACATTAATAAAATGCACGTTATAATTCAATCTCGAAACATGATATCAATGAATATAAATGAAACAACCAGATGAGACTAAAAATAATTGAACAAAGTGCATTTGGGAAAACACTCCATATTTAAATGAGTATTTTAACAACTACATACGTATCAATATTTGTGCTGACTTGTTAAACCTAGATGTACAGCTTCCAATTAATATAGGATGTAAAATATATACAAAAGGTTAAAAAAGAAGTATGGGTTGGAAGCATGTCAATTTGTTGATTGTTATTTTCACCAATTATTGTCCTTTTCCTGAGAATTTCAATTCTTTTGCATGCTTTATTCATAAAATTCTGGTTTTCTAAATATGATGCTGATCAGGACAAAATAAAAATGGCTAATAATAGTAGGCAATGCATGTGACTAGAATAGAATACAGTAGAGTGGAGTGGAGTGGAGTGGAATGGAATGGAATAGAATAGAATAGAATAGAATAGAATAGAATAGAACAGAACAGAACAGAATGAGAAAGAATGGAATAGAATAGAATAGAACTGAGCTGGAAGGGATCTTGGGGGTTTTCTAGTTTTTGTAATTTTCTCCAAGTCATTCTCCTTCAGTTGGATAGAAAGTGAATTGCTAGCATTCTTTGTTTTCAAAGAATAGGAATCTAATGAAACTCTCCTAGATGGAGTTTGATATCCATGCATTTACTTTAGTTATGAGTCAGCAAAGCAGAATATGTGTCTCCTCGGTCACCATATAATAAAGTTTGCCATGGTCTCCATCCTTCATCCCATTAACCTTGTAGGAACATCTCTCCTTGGACTTTTTCTGGTCAGAAAACAGAGACATTAGGAAGGTTACAAGTGGCAGAGACCCACAGAGCCCACCATCATCACCCTCCACATTTCTGCAGCAATGAAGCCGGCTCAAAAAAAGTATCTCCCCAATAACTTTGAAACTAATTCTAATGCACCCTTCTGCCAATGAAGCAGAAAAATTGAGCTTTTTTTTTCACAGAGAGAAACAGTTGGGAAATGGTATAAGTGGTCCTTGACTTACGACCACAATGAAGTGCAAAATTTCTGTTGCTAAGTGAGACAGTTCTTAAATGAATTTTGCACCATTTTACAACCTTTCTTGCCACAGTTGTTAAGTGAATCATTTCAGTTGTTAAGTTAGTAACATGGTTGTTAATTGAATCTAGCTTTTCCATTGCTTTGCTTGTCAGAAAGTTAAATAAGCTGATCACTGTGACATTGCAGCCATCATAAATATGCGTGAGTTGCCAAGGGCCTTGTTCTGACCCAAACCTTGTTCCAAATAAACGAACACCAAACAGATAAAAGCAAAACCTTTTAATGCTTCTCTGCGAATTCTGTTAATTCATGGTTAAAAGGCTATTAAAACTAATTGTCTCTGATAAGAACGAGCCTTGCCAAGGTTGTGCAAGGCTGCCAAGAATACTAGATTAAGTTGCCAAGAAATATTCCAAACAAAAAGTCTTCAAACACAAACCAAGATAGTCTGAACTTCCACAAGGCTTGAAGTGCAAGAACTTCTTTGCTTCCTGCAAAGAATACCGGTCTCTCAGGCTGGCTTTTATCTCTTAAGGGAGGGTCATTACCTTGCAGCCTTACTCCCGAGTCGCCCGTGCTGCTGCAGCTGCTCTTTCCTACAAGCAGCCCTATGTGCACATGCGCTGGGCACAGGTTCCTCGGGAACCTCCTCATTGCTGCTGCCAGCCTCCACAATCTCCGAAGGCAGTATTCCACTCCCTGTTGGTCCTGGCCCCATCTCTGCATCACACAAAGGCCCCTCATTTGAATCCTTGCTCTCCGAGACCTCAGCCATCCGCACCTGCTGCAGGTGAACCACAACAGACCTGTATTTTTTTATTACATGACCATGGGGATGTTGCAACAGCCGTAAGTGTGAATAATGGTCATAAGTCACTTTTTTCAGTGCTGTTGAAACTTCAAAGAGTCGTTAAATAAACTGTCGTAAATTGAGGACTACCTGTATTGTGCAGGATTTCAGTCCTGGTTTATCACTTTGCTTGCTTGCTCTGATCCTGCCAGTGTAGCAGTTCAAAAGCACGCAAATGCAAGTAGATAAATAGGTACCACTTCACTGGGAAGGTAACAGCGCTCCGTGACGTCAAACTGGTCACATGACCATGGAAACGTCTTTGGACAGTGCTGGCTCAGTGGCCTTGAAATGAAGATGAACTCTGCCTCCTAAAGTCAGCAACAACTAGTGGAGTAAAATATGCAGGGACTCCTTACTCTGAACATGATGCTCAGGGAGTTGGACTAGTTCTAGAGATGCCAGTGGAGGAACAAAGTTGATATTCTGCCTGAGATTCTGAATACAGACGATGCAGCAGTTTATCCATTATCTTTTATTGAAATCATTCATTATGTTATTTCTTCCTGCAGGCTAATGGATTCTAAATTTCAATCCAATGGAAAGTAGCTTAAGTATAAATGTACAAAATTACGCTGCATTTTTTTTCATTCCTCAATCAGGGTGGGGATAGGGAGTAAAAAAAACCTCATTCATGTCCCAGTTGTTCTCCTGGTACAATTTATCTGGTAAGTATGTTCTGTTACTGGAAAAGAAGGGTTAGATGGTGGCAATGATTGCAAAGGAGATGCAGTTCTTTTCCTGCTCTTTCTCTCAAGATCAACCTGTATCATTGTTTCTGTGGTTATTCCCAGCAGTGGTGGGATTCAATTTTTTTTTTACTACTGGTTCTGTGGGTGTGGCAGGGGAAGGTTACTGCAAAATCCCCATTTCCTCCCCACCCCACTAACCTGCTTTCCAGCTCCGTTCTCCAGTGCTGGGCAACAAAAGGAGACCCAGCTGATCAGCTGGGACTTGATGGGAGGCAGAGAATAGGTGAGAGGCAGGGCCAGTCAGAGGTGGTATTTGCCGGTTCTCCAAACTACTCCAAATTTCCGCCACCAGTTCTCCAGAACTGGTCAGAACCTGCTGAATACCACCTCTGATCCCCAGATATTCACTGTAGCAGCACCTCCAAAGGCTTAATTTCAGAGTCAACAGGGCACAGACTAATAAAGTCAATTGTCATATTTCTTATTTCCTTTTTACTGGGAACTCAGATTTATGTCACCATCCACAGTCCCACATAAATACATCATACATCCAAACTTCAATGAATTTGGGTTAAGGTAGATCAATTGGGGATCTTCATAAGAGAGGTAGTAGCTTGCTCTCCTCCAAAATGAAATGTAAAATTTCCATTCCCTTAATTCTGAGGGCCACACCAGACTCTTGAGTGTCAAGCTGCATCATGAATTTCAAAAAGGAGAGGAGAGGAACAAAAATAGTATTGATTTCATTTAAATGCCATGAACATTTCATTCTGCAGGCATTATATTGTCAGATTTGTTGTTTTATGGGTTGCATTGTTTTATGAATTGGATGTGGCCCTATATGGGGACAGTTTGCAAACTTTGTCAACAACATGGTAGTAAATATGATTACACTCCATGTCATTGTTTTCCCCCACATTCTATCACATTAGAGGTGATGATTTCACAGCAGTTTTATGGGCTTATTGCCAAGATTTGAAAGCCTCCAGGTTGTCAAGAAAAGAATTTTGCATCCATAGATTTAACACAAGCTTCCTTCCTTTCCTGCCCCAAATATACTTTCAGGCCCTGCTGAAGATCTCATGCTTGGTTTAATTTCTTGAAAATAAGGAATCATCCAAACTGATTATTCCTGGACTCGCTGATTGAAGAGAGAATTGTATTGATGCAGTGGTTAATTTCTAAGATTGAAACCTTTCACTGGTTTAATCGGCAGATTAACAAACTAAAGCCTTCGTTAATCAAATGGCAAAGGCAAATTTTATTCAGTGTATTTATGACTCATAATACCCACTTGCTTCTTTGTAGGATTGTTCTATCCCAGTATGCTAATATTGTAAAGAATAAAACAGAAAATGTTAAATATTGCTTTACTAAAAATGAGTGGTAGCTGTTACTGATCCCACGCTCCCACTGTCAGCTCAAAGAAAGCTGTTGACACTTTCACCACATTGAGATTTAGTGAAATGTGGGCATCTTTCCACCTACATTTTGGGAGGAACCCTCTGAAATTTGAGAAGAACAGATAGAAAAATGTGTTCGCAACCCCGAGAACACCATTCCCCAGCCTTCAGAACCCAAAATAAAAATTAGGGCACATAAAGTATCTCCCCCATCATTACTTGTGTAGGTTTAATCTGGAAATTAGAAAAGTTTTATTGTTGTTCATCCATGTCTGACCGTTTATGGCCTTCAGGGTCTTCATTTGGCAGGATGCTCTTTGGAAGGAGCTGTTTCTGGGTGTCCTTGTAATGTCACACTTGTATCACGAGTAAGAGCATCTAGTCACTTTGGTCTCTTTTTCAATAACCTTCTACAATGAAGGTTAGTCCAATGACCCTTTGCTTTCACACTATATGTCCTAAATTGTTAAGCTTTGGTTTTTGTCAGCCTGGTTTTCCTTCAACTCTGTTGAACGATCTGTTCTTCTTGCAGTCCAAATTATTCTCAATTATTTTCTCCAGCACCTCCAGATGTAGATATCACTTCATTCATCCTTTTTGATGGTTCAGCTTTATTTATTTATTTATTTATTTATTTGTTTGTTTGTTTGTTTGTTTGTCAATTGCTTACAGGATAATAGGTATAAGTAAAAACATAGTTATGAATACATGGATACATATAAGAAAAATAAAAGAAACAATAGGACAGGGATGGTAGGCACATTAGTGTGCTTATACACGCCCCCTACAGACCTCTTAGGATAAGGGTGAGGTCAATAATAGACAGTCTAAGGTTAAAGTTTTTGGGGTTTGGGGAAGAAACCACAGAGTCAGGTAGAGTATTCCAGACATTGACCACTCTGTTGCTGAAGTCGTATTTCCTGCAATCAAGTTTGGTGTGGTTAATCTTGAGTTTGTATCTATTGTTTGCTCTTGTGTTGTTATGGTTGAAGCTGAAGTATTCATTGAACATGCAATGTATGATTTTATATACTATACTTAGATCGGACCGGAGGCGGCATAGTTCTAGGTTTTCTAGGTCTCGAATTCTGAGTCTGGTGGCATAAGGTATTCTGCAATGAGTAGAGGAGTGGAGAACTCTTCTTGTGAAATATTTCTGGACTTTCTCAACTATATTAATATCGGATACATAATGTGGGTTACAGACTGATGAGCTGTATTTGAGTATTGGTCTAGCAAATGTTTTGTATGCTCTAGTTATTAGTGTAATATTACCAGAGAAAAAGCTACATAGGATTAGGTTAACAACTCTTAACGACTTTTTGGCTATGTAGTTACAGTGGGCTCTAGCACTTAGATCATTAGAGATGAGTACTCCAAGGTCCTTGACAGAGTTTGGATCATCAACAAGGTCTTGACTATTCAGCCTGTATTTTATTTTCTGATTTTTTTTGCCAATATGTAGGACAGAGCATTTATTTGTTGAGATTTGAAGTTGCCATTTGTTTGATCATTCTGATACATAGTCAAGGTCATTTTGAAGGATAGCAGCATTGTCTGTGGTGTTGAATAGCTTTACATCATCAGCAAAGCTTTCACAGGCATATTTTACAAGAGGGAAAGCCACCTCTTTCACATACCTTAGTTATCACTCTGATTTTATCTTTCAATCATTCATAGTTTTCCTTCCAGGAAGCAATCATCATTCCTATAATTTTCTGACCCTAAGAAGAGAAAGTCTGTTGCTGTTTCAGTTTCTTTATTGCCTATTTTAATTGGTCTGGCATTGTCTGTTAACAAACTTTTCTACATGTTTGCAATAAGGTAAAGCAGAAGTGTTGGCACTCTCTCCTCCCTCCATTCAACTAGACATTCTTTAAGTCTTCATCATTTCCAGGCTTCATAATATCAACATTATTTGAAATTCTTGCTTTTTCTTCCAGTGATGTTAATTTCAATCTGTTTCTTCTAGTCCAGCATTTCTCAGTATATATCCAGCAGTTAAATTAATACTACAATTAAATTAATTAGGTAGAATTACTCTGATTCCTGCCTTTCCAATTTTGAAACATTTTGTAGCTTCATCTTCCTATTCTAACTTTTGCTTCTTGGCCATTGTACAACTGTTTGATTGGCAGATGAGTTTGCCTACTATTTTTGTGTTTTTAAGAGCTATTCACAATTCACTGCAGTATACACAGCCAAAGCATTTATATAATCAGTAAAGTTTGCACACCTCTCATTTTCTTCTACATCTTCCTAATCAAAGCTTGTGCATCTACCAGTTTGCATGCCATCTGTTGTTGAAATATGGACCACAAAATTTCAACTGTTATCTTGCTAGAATGGGAAAGGAGTGCAAGTCAGCATAGTTTGAGCATTCTTTAATACTATACTTTTTTGGTCCTGAAATGTAAATTTCCCGATCTTGTGGCCACTCCCATGTTTCCCATACCACCTCACAAACCACATCATTTTGTAAAACTAAATCGTTCTGCAGGTTTGTTAGCAATATTTTCTAGGCCCCATTTATTTATTTATTTTTAAAAAACCACGTTATTCAGCTGCCCTTTTAAATACAAAATTCTGGGCAGCCAACAACCAGTTTGCAAAAAGCAACATAAAAAAAAAACCACTATGACCAGTCAAAATTAAAATATATGAAACAGAAAAAACAACAACCAGTACATAACAAACTTACACACACGTTCATTGTGTCTCTTTCTCTCCCTCCCTCTCCCTCTCTCTGTGTATGTGTGTGCATGGGTGCTTATATGTGAATTCCTGGCAACTGCCTGGACAAATCCCGGCAGTTTTCTTGGCAAAGTTTTCATGGTCGGCCATTGCTTTCTTCTTCCTAGGACTGAGAGAGAGGAGGGGGGACTGGCCCAAGGTCACCCAGCTGGCTTCATGCCTAAAGCAGGACTAGAACTCCCCGTCTCCTGCTTTCTAGTCTGGTGCCTTTACTAATATGCCACTTGGCTCTCTGCATTTGTAATCAGCTGAGTATTCCTTCAAGGGCAGCACTATAGAAAGCCTCATTTAGCTTTCCTTAACTCCAGTTCAGGGATCAAAACTATTGCCAGTTTGGGGATTTATTTTGTACAGCATTTCTATATATTTTCTTTATATCTTCTTTCTCTGGTAGCTCTGCCTTCTTTGTAGTGGGTGGTGTATAGCAGCCTAAACACACTGTTCAAAATGCTCAGACTGCTTGCAGCTGAGGAAAAAAAGATCTTGTTCTCTATAATTTTCCAGTTTGGGTCAGTGATGGGAGTGAAGATTGGACCCTTTTACTTCAAAACCTCTTCTTAAGAACTTTTGCACTCTCCTGGAATAGTCTCCTTTGAACATTAAGATTGTTTTATGGTTTGAAAAATCCACTTTCAGGATCTACTAGGCAGACTTTGGTACTTTGGGCCTTTCACTGATTGCCATGCATGGATCACCATCAAAATATTCTACAGTCCGTTATAAAGTCCTATCCACTAAGTCCTTAATGAGATCTTAAATGTCAGTCTTAAACCATTTAGACACTTTAACATCTACTAAATTGCAACAGTTACCCTATGGGCACCCTATGACTACCTTGGCATGACTCCCTTTATTCCCAAGGACAGGGGAACAGAGCTGTCAAAGAGTGGGCCTATTGTGAAGGGGTTTATGATGAAGACAGCATTTGAATCATCGACAGTTATGGACTTGTAGTTCGATCTTTTTACTACAATGGTCCCTAAACCTTGTTATGTTTAGATTCACTCTCTGCTTTTCAACCCTCACTTTTAATGAGATTGACTCTTTGGAAAGGGAGATTCATTGTGGATATTCTGACAAAAGTAATCCTGATTGGGAATTCTGGTATTGCAATTCCAATCCAGATTAGGTTGTACAAAACCCTGCATTTTTGTCTTGCTGGTTATGACTGAAATAAAATGGCTGACTGGTAGGTTCAGCAGCTTCTCATCATTCTATCACTTTCTCTCTCAAGTCTTTCCAAGTTCGATTAATCAGTGGAACAATTTGCCTTCAGAATGCTGAAGGCACATTGTGAATGCTCCAACACTAGAAGTTTTGAAGAAGAGATTGGGCAACCATTTGTCTGAGATGGTGTATAGAGTTTCCTGACTGGGCAGGGGGTTTGACTGGAGGACCTCCAATATCCCTTCCAAATCTGTCATTCTGTTCTGTTCTGTTCTGTTTGATCAAAGCTTCAAATTGAAGTAATAGGTGGTATATGAGGAAAGGGAAGAATTCTTAAACACAGAAGATGATTCATATTTAATAGTTGCATTAATTCAAAAGTAATCCATTGTTAGTTTCATAATGAATGTTGACAAACCAAAGGTGACTGGGGTGAACTCACAAAAACGTTGCAAGAGAAAAAAGTGTTGGAGAAAAAGCAAGACAAGCTTCAATCTAAACAAATAAGATAGACTGTAGAAGGATTGCTACTTCGTACACGGTGGAAAATATCTTGGGCTGAGTTGTAGTTACATGCATAGAAAGACTCAGAGCAGCAAAAGGATGGAAATGATGCTAGGAAGAGGCAGTTTTTACAGATTTCTGAGCAAGAAGACCCAGTCTGCATTATGACAGAAAAGAAGAAATGTTGTCCCTCAGCCCAATAGGGAAGCAAATAAGGGAATTTAGAGACTTATGCAGGTGAGAAAAACACCGAAAGGACATTTCTCAAATTCAGCTCAGCAGTACTCACTCCCCAGATATTACTGTGGCTTTTGATCAGTTATAATGCAATTAATTTTGAGAAGATTTCTTCCCCCAGCGCTTCTTTCTTAGAAATTGAATTTCTCCTTTTTTTCTAAAGAAAGCATATCAGAGATGATGCAGAAATGGCAGACAAAAATAGGATTTAGTTTTAAAAAAAAGGAAGCGGTAACTTCACCTACAGTGCACTACAAAAAAAGAAAGAAAGAAAAAGAACATCCAGGGACATTAAGCAGTTGCACGCACAGATAAAGCGAAGCGAAGGGAATGAAGAGCTATTTTCTAAAACACGATTCTACGTTCTTACACTTATCAGAGAATAAACTTCACTGATCCAATATTTTAAACCTAGATTGCAAATACAAGATCCAAACCTCTTTACTTTTAATAATTCTCTTTGGCTTCTCATACAAATGAGCACTGCTTGTAGGTTTTTTTATGGTATCATCTGAACCTGGGACTCTAGTTTGCATATCTTGGAATGAGCTAGAGTCAGAAAACAGTTTGCTCTTATACCAGAAATAAACCAGAGTGGTTCAAACATAGTGACAGACAAATTGCAGGTGGCATCATATTTGTTTATTAATTATTCCAAGAAAAATGAGGCAGAGACCAACATGAATGTACAGGCGGAAGGCACTACAGTGTTGAATGTTGTGATATGCTAAGCAAGTATTCTGTTTTCCCAGGGCTGTAGGCACAGTCAGGCTGATGCAGGCACTGATTACTATACACCCAAATTCAGGTTTGCTCAAATGTTGCTCATAGACCAAAAACTCCTTGCCGTAGCACATGGAGCTAGATTTTGTGCAGCAGCACCAAAGATCCATTAAACCCTGATGGGCCAAAATTCCACAATGCATCTTTTGTAAATATCATTCATTGAAATGTTAGAAATTATTACTTTGTTGATATTAATAATTTCAGATACTTTTACTTTGTTGTAATTTTAGATGTTATATTTAATATAATTGTAATGTTTACATTATAACTGTAGAAGAGGCTGATCTGGAAGGTGGGGTTAAATGTGTCATCAGTTTGAAGTCATTGCATTGTTACAAAATATCTAAATTCAGTCCCTCGTTAATTCCGTTGACCTTTATCAAGCACCCAATTTAGTTTTGACTGTTGGTTGACTAGATTCTTGGATTAACAACAATAAACTCTTTTGTGCTTTGAACTCAATAAATCCCCTGGTTATTTGCCCCTGACAATAATTTACTACAGGCTGAATCCTGGATTTCACTTAGAGATATTAGTTAGGTTGTTTAATAAATGTATTTTAATTCTGTTTAGACTAGCACTATGAACTTACCTAGATTGGGTAATGAAATGTCTGCAAGAAAAGACCCAAGCTTGGAGAGCACCAAGGGCTCCTCAATTCTGTCTTAATTTTAATTTTGTTTATTATTTGCAATGATCTATCTGATCACAGTGAGCACGCCTGGCATGGAGGTCCAGAAAACACTGGTTAGGAGTTAGAAATATATTTTCCTGTTGTGAAAAAAGAAATACCCTTGACCAGATGCAGATCCCACCATTTCTGGTAGGGCTGGGGAAGATACCAGGCACAGAAATGAAGCAAAAAACAGCTTCCCTATGATGGTTAACAAACCCAGGGACGCATTTCATCTGCTATGATTGTTTTGAATCATTAAGCAATTCTCAATGAGCAAAATGAAACTCTTGGATGAAATTGGCGTGATGATGAAATCTGCCTCTCCAGAGGCTCTCAGACAGGACATAAGGGTCTGGAAAGAGATGAGGCAGATTCTTAGAGCATTCTCTAAAATGATAAAGAGTGTCTAACAATCAATTTGCATGGTTCCAAGCGGCCCAAAGATGGTTGTCAAGCCCTAGCTGAGCCGATAAATTAGTAAAATATGTTAGATTCATAAACAAACGCTTGAATTCAGGCCTATTCAGAGGACAAAAAAATGAACTGCTCTCCAAGACACTGCACTAAAGGATGAGAAAAGTGGTTGGGAAAACAACAGCTACTTAGAAAGTTTATGCTGAAAATGCTGAGAGATCATAATAAAAGATCCCAAACTCGTATTCGACATTAATGGACCTAAATGACTCATATCTTTATCTCCTTTCATTGCAAACAGCTGATTTCCTCTTAAAATTCGATAGAACAAAAATTGCTTGGTTGGTGGAGGAATCTTGTCTGTCTTTCCTTACCTTTCAGAAAGGTTTTGCAACTTTGCTGTACTACCAAGGGTATTGAAAAGTAAGTTCACCTAACCATTCTAGAAAGCATCGAAAGAGAGACTGCTGCTCACTTTTTCTAGAGCTCTTCAGAGCTTCCAGTAAAGAAAATATCAGGAGGTGATTGATTAAAACCATTGATATACTAGGTTGCAATATACCTGGGCTTGCTGTTAGCATAGCAAAGCTCTGCTAATCAGGGGTTCTTGACAAGTGCTCCTCTGTGATGCAATTGCTTGTAAACACCCATTTGTAGCATTTGTTAAGGATTTGCATTGTGAAGTGGTCCTTCAATTGAAGAGGCTTATGTAAGTGTGGGCTGTTTCCTCAGAATGGTAGAGTTCAAGGTAACTAGGAGCAGTGTTGATGAAACGTGCCTATCTTAACCAGGGAAAGTGGCTGAGACTCCAAGAGCCAAAGGAAATATCCCTGGACTATCAGGGACAGAAAGTCGATTGTCCTCTGGTTACTTTTTGACAAGGATTTGCAATGATCTCAAAAGTAAACGGGGGTGTTAATTTACAGAAAGTCTAATCTGATTACTTAATACGCTGGTTTTTAAAAACATATTTAACATTTCAACTCTGCGTTATTTAATATTTTAAGGTTTTGTACCTTTCGGCTTATTTATTTACTGTTGCTTGACAGGAGGCATATATTTGTAATAATAAATAGATAAAACCCACAAGCTGCCATCATTGTTACTAAATGTAGACCATATCATATTAATCTGGGGTCCAGTCCCACCTCCAAAAACATGGACAAAGCAATTATGGGAACCACCATTCCACAGTGAAACAACTTTTATTGGTCTGTTAGGATGCACAAGAAGGAGAAAAGAGAAGACTTGAAATGTAACTGTCTTGAGTCTTATCCACATTGGCTGACTTTCTGTTTAGTTTATAGTTTTTTCTTCAACCCTTGAGCCATAGTGCTCCCATCTCAGTCTCAGGTAGTTGTGTGCTTTAAACAGACAACAGCAAAGGGCTCAGTTCCCCAGGTCAAAAAGATTAGCGTGGCTAAGAATCAGAACAAGAGATTCCAAGGAATAAGGTTCCTCAGCTGTGCATGGGGATGGTGGCTCAGTGTGGCCTATCTGTCCTTTCCTGCGAAAAAATGCGGAGAGTAACTTGTCAAGCTTCAGCTCTGCCCTATTTTCCTTGTGCTAATGTGCTGGGCTTTGAACTCCGAATCTCACCTACACCTTGTCTCTCATCTTTTCCCTCGGATTCATTGCTTGTTTACGCATTTCCTGGTCTAAGCCTGTGCCAAGCCCCGACTGTGTTAGAGATGCAGTCTTTAGCTCTAGATGAAAAGGATCCTTTACTTCTCAAGGTTCTGCTGAAGTCTGCATGTCTTTGGATTGTGGCAGCCAGCCAACAGTTGCCTGCTCAGAAAACGGGCTTTTGAAGCGATTCTGGAAATCTGAAATTTCACTTTTGAGTATGGAGAAAGCTGGGTTGAGGGTTGATTGGGGCGGGGTGGGGGTGAGTGGTGCGAATACTAACAGGGGCAGTAGCCAATGGGAGTTATTGCCTCATTCAGAGCTCTTTGGAGCTCTTTGGAGTGGTCTTCATCCCCTTCTCAAACAGAGGCCTTCTCTTTGCGCCCTCTTGTGCTTATGAACTTACTTATGCTCAATTGTTCTCTCTGCGATCTGACTAGAGCCCAAGGCAATCCTTGTGTTTGTATTCTGCATGATTGGGGCAGATTGAGGCGCTTGAAAATGAGTGTCACTCTAACACAGGGGTGCCAAACTGCATTTCTTGGAGGGCCAGATCAGCATTGTAGTTGTCCTCTGTGGGCCGACTGGGGTGGGGTGGGGGGAGGAGATGGAATGGACGACCTGCTGGTCAAAAAGGCATGTGGGGCAGTGGGGGTAGCTGTGCACACTGTTTTGGCCAGCAGAGTGTTGCAGAAGGCCGTCCAGGTGGAAAATTTAATTAATTTCCACATGCAACCCCTCCATGCCCCTGTTCTTTGCTATGTCCAGGCTGGTCACATGGGCCAGGTCTAAGCACGCCTTGAGTTTGATACCACAGCTCTAACATATACAGGTATTCCTCAATTTATAACCAATTACTTAATAACTGTTAAAAATTATATTGATGACCATTTCTCACCGTAATCTGATAATTTTTTAAATCTTTTTGCCATTTTCCGACAAAAATCACCTATTGGATAATGTAGATTTGGATTACAACCAAGCAATTTGCTTAAGACCTGCAGTGACTTGGTTAAAAAGTATGGCGACTCACTTAATAACCATCATAAAATGGTCATAAAAATAACCCCAGGCATGTGGTGATTTGACAGATGAGTGCAATGATTTACCACCAAAATTCCAGATATAAAGGAAGATAGAAAAGAAAAAAAAGTGACATCTGACTTTTTTCAGTGCTGTAGAATATTACAGCCTCAACCTTTTGCTTTACTTTTCTAAATATTTGAAGTCATTTCTATAACAACAAAATCAATTCCACAATCAAAGCGTAAAATTAGGCTCTTTAAGAGGCACTGCATCTCTGCACTATGGCTACCTGCATTCCTAGGATTCTTTGATGAAGTGAAACACCTCTTTGAAGTAGATAGTTTGTGATTGGCAGTCCTACATCACAAATGGTTTCAACAGGGAAGGGAATTTTGGAGAACTTCTTCTGGGGAGAATATAGAGTGTTCCCCTTTTATTTAAGGTCAAGGGTTTATTAGAGAAAATACCCATTGCATATCTATGTCCAGAGATATAGTTGACCTAATAGTGTGGAGAACTAAAAATACAGCTCTATTTTGTTGCATGCTTTTAATGCTGGAAGCTATCCAGATTTGTTTGCTATGAGATGGGCTGATTTTTTTAAAATTAATTTTGTTTATATTCTAAAACAGGAGCGTCAATCTCAATTTCATTGAGGGCCACATCAGGGTTGTGTTTGACCTCAGGGGTGGATAGGGTGGGTGGGAGTGGCCAGCTCAATGTCACTCATCGAGTTCCATTTTTGGCTACATCAGCCCTTTTGGGCTCTGTTTTTGGCTGTTGCAGTCTCCTGCCAGCAAAAATGGAGCTCAGGGAGGCTGTACACAGCCCACCTGGGCTCCGATTTTGGCCACGATGCCCTCCTGTAGTCCTCTGCCAGTGAAAATTGAGCTCAGGAGGGCCACGTGCGGCCTCCCTGAATCCTTTTTCACTGGCAGAGGCACTGCAGGATGTTCCTTTGCTGTTTCCAGGGTGGGCCCATGGGCCAGATCTAAGCACCCTGTGGTCTGGATCTGGCCCCTGAGTCTTGAGTTTGACACCCCTGTGCTAAAAAGTCCAACTGTGCACGTAAGAAAGTTTAGCTTCCTTTAATTTTTTTAAATGACTGATTGATTGAAGTCAATGTTGACTCTTAACAAAGACATGATAAGTTTTCTCCATGACAATCTATCTCTAGTTTGATCTTCCAACAGCATCTCTTCTATGTATCTATCTTGCTTGTTGCTGATTGTCCTCCTCTATTTTCCCAGTATTAGAGCCTTCTCCAGAGACCTGGGTCATCATATAACATGTCTGAAGTGGAATAATTTAAGCCTGATCATCTGTGCCTGGAATGAGAACTCTGAGTTGTTTGATAATCCATTTGTTTGTCTGCTTGTCTCTTTGTGGCATTCTCAGGGGCCTTCTCCAAAACTAGAGTCCTCCTTCTCTCATGCTTCTTCTGCAAACTATATTCAGCATTAATTATGCATCATTAGTAGATAAGGTCCACATCTGATAAAACAGAATTGATCAGAGTCTTTGAGAATTTACTTCCTGGCTGTAGCTTCACTTACCAATATTAGTTAATACTGAGCCATCTGTCGGGTAATAGACAATGTGCAGATGCTGGGATATGACACAAACACCAGATGCAATATATTGTAATAAAGACCATCTTCTGCCATAGAGACATTTATCATGTACATAAGCAGGCCAAAATCAATCCTTAATTCATTGAGAGGTGCATCATACAAAAACCAATTATAAATGCAATAACAATTTCACTACATATGTCACCAGCCTATAATAGATGACTGCCTGCATGCAGAGTCAAAAATAAATATAATGTTGCAATTGTAGTATCTCTGGTCCACTATAAAAGAAATGAATGTGAAAGAAAATAGGAACATGATGGAAATTCCGAGAACTTTCTGACTTTCAAACTTTCAAGATGAGGGATGAATTCTGCCTAGGATGAAAAACTGGAGGTGGAACTCAATTCCTTTTGATATTCATGGGCAAAAAATTAAAATAAAATGGAGTGGTGATTGCTCTGCCTTTTTTTCCCCAAGAAAAAAAGGAATTCACGAATAATTTCTCAAGGAGAGAACTTTTCCATAGTGAGGACAAATACACCGCTATAGGTAGCCTTCAGTTTACAATGATCCTTTTAACGATAGTTCAAAGTTACTATGGCCTCAGAAGAAATGACTTATGACCTTACTCACATTTACAACTGTTCCACCACCATCCCCTCATGTGATTACAATTTGGGTGCTTGGAAAATTGCTTGATTACAACCAGTTACGACAGTGATGGGATTAAAAATTTTTTACTACTGGTTCTTGGTGGGCTTGGCAGGTTTCAATCAGAGGTGGTATTTGCCAGTTCTCCTAATTACTCAAAATTTCCACTACTGGTTCTCTAGAACTGGTCAGAACCTGCTGAATATCATCTCTGAGTTATTTGCAACTTTTTTTGCCTATTTTTTGGCAAAATAATCCCACCTCTTGGGAATCCCAAAGGTACTTTTTCAAGAGGCAACTGGACTTTCTTTGTTGTTATTTGAAGATGTGTCATTTGTCATCCAAGACTGGTGAGTTGGTTATAATCTCTGTAAAAATTGTTGGAAAATCAGTTCTGATTCGACTTATGACTACAACAATTTACAATGCAAATTCCAGTTTTAATTGTAGTTGTAAGTGAATGGTCATCTGTATTGAAAATTCTCCCTGAAAGCATCTTTGCCATGATTTAATTTCAGTGAAGCAATTGTGATTATTTGACAGAAACAGGAAGCATCATACAAGTTGCATTCCACTGGAGAGAGGTTGTACTCAGAGGTGGTATTCAGCAGGTTCTGACCAGTTCTGAAGAACCGGTAGGGGAAATTTTCAGTAATTCAGAGAACCGGCAAATACCACCTCTGACTGGCCCCGCCTCCATCTCTTCTCTGCCTCCCATTGAGTCCCAGCTGATTGGCTAGGTTTTCTTTGGTTGCCCTGCACAGGGGAACGGAGCTGGAAAGCAGGTTAGTGGGGTGGGGAGGGAAGGGAAGGGAGATTTTGCAGTATCCTTCCACTGCCACACTCACAAGCCACTCCCACCAAGCCACACCCACAGAACAGGTGTTCTGATGATGAGCACTGATGATGTTACCTAGTTGGGTAATGAAACATTTGCAAGAAAGCAACCAAGGTCAGAAAGCACTAGGGACCACACATTCCAACCCTGAGCTAGAAATATTCTCATTTATTAGTTGTCATACTACTGTACATTGAATGCAAACCATCCATACAGGCTGAGTTTGCACAGCACACCAATCCATCTTCTACATCCCAGGTACGAATCACTAGGCAAGATGTTATGTAGTACAAACACAGCTAATTTTTTTTTCTGTTATGTGAACTGAGCTGTTAATTCCTTCTCGCAGTGGGCAAGCATGAATAATGATCCCACCTCCACATAGGTCGTGAGCAAGAATTTCAACTTGGATCTTCTACTTTCCAAAATCATGACTTAGCCAGATCCTGAGAAAGGGAAGTGGGGACGTGATGAATCACAATATCTCAGGGGGTAAAGAACAATGCGAAGGATGGGAGTGAAAAGAACTTTTAGACAAGAAGCAAAAACTAAAGATGTTCTCAACATGAAGAAAGCTACAGCTCTCACATGGTTTCACATGGAACAAGAGCCATGTATCTATTTCATGCCTGCCTGTCTACCTCTCCATCTGTCTCTACCTACCTACTATCCATCAATTTTGAACTAATCATTTGTTTTCTCCACTAGGAGATGTAAGATCCTCCTTTCTCTCTTTTTTCTTGTTTCATGACACACATATCAAAAATAAGAGGGGGATGTCTCAAAAAGGGAGATAATAAAAAGATACCAGCCAATAAATAAACTTAGGATTCAGGAAGCTAGGCTGAAACTGATGTTTGCAGCTGCAATTTAAAAATGAAAACTGGGCAAGCATGCAGAGAGGACAAAAGCCAGAAATTTGTCAAAGGATGCTTTTGGAAAAAGATGAGAAGGAACCAAATCATTAAGAGCCAAAGGAAATGCAAAAGAAATGCCATCAGAGGATAGAGAGAAATTGGGCACCAATCCAGAGAGTACCTTAATCCCATCAACAGCTGCTGAATTTAACCAATCGATGAAACAAGGTTTTTCAGAAATAAAAAAAAAAAGGATCTTGGAGCACATGCAGAAGGAGCATTAGCAGAATGGGGCTTGGTGGCTCCCATTCTGCTAATAAGTGCTTGGCCAGCTATATTGATGAGGCTTTGAGGAAAGTGGAGGAGTGAAGGAGAAATGAGTGCATACAAGAACATTTGCATTAAAAAAAAACAAATCTTTATTGGTGCTTTGAGTTAGCAGCTTCCTTATGCCCCTATGATATTTTCATAGCCTCAGTGTTTGGTTGAAAGTAATTTGCAAATGTCCTGAATCCTTTTTTGCTACTATTGGCCAGATTTTCAATAGTGATCAGAGGCACTAAGGGAGAAAATAAGGAGGATTGTGAGATTCATGTGCCTTGACAAGTCAAAATAAGGCAAGCCTGGGCGAAAGGGAATGGAGGGGAGGATGCAGTGGTGGTATTCAGTCAGTTCGCATCGGTTCACACGAACCGGTAGCAAAGATTTAGTGTGGATCACCGAATCGGTAATAAGTTCTGGCTGGCCACGCCCCTGCCCAGAAGGTCCCAAAATGGAGCAAGGGGGGTTTGCTATGCACCCCCTCCAGGCTCCATTTTTTTCTTCCTGAGCACCAGGGGAGCCTTCTGGAAGCAAAAATGCCCCCCAGGAGACTCCCCTGAGGCCCAGAAGGCCCCAAAAAGGGGTGGGGTGGTAAAAAAAGCCACACCACCCAGTCACATGGCCACGCCCACCAAGCCATGCCCATAGAACCGGTAGTAAAAAGTTTTGAATCCCACCACTGGGAGGAAAGAAGGAAGGAAGGACAGAAAAGAACAGAACAGAGCAGAATAGCTTATTTGGCCAAGTGTGATTAGATACACAAGGAATTTGTCTCTCAGTATACATTCAAAGCAACAGAGTAATGATCATAATAATGATACTAATAATAGGGGATAGTAGAGGAGATGAGAAGGATAATAATACTATTGCAGTTGTAAAACATGGGTGAATATATTTACACATGAGGCAGTACTGTGAGAATTAGGTGTTCAGATGGCACAAGTGGTAAAAATTGTCCTTGGGTCTAATTATTTAGGATTGTGATGCCCTATAGCATTGTCTCAAGGGGAGGAGTTGAAACAGTTTATATTCAGGATGGGAGGGGTCTGTAGATACCTTCTCAAACCTTCTTTTGACCCCTGCAATATATAGGTCTTCTAGGGAAGGCAGGCTGCTTGCAATTATTTTTTCTGCAGTCCTATCTATCTATTGGAGTTTATATCATGTAGTTTGAAGTTTTCAATTGCATACTTTGGTATTCGTGCCACTTCAATGCTATGTGAACATTGACATCCATTTTCTTGTTCATCTCTCATAATTTACATCTTTTATGCACATGCTTGTTTTAATAATTAAGTCTTCCAAGTTATAGGAATTTACTGTCCTCCATTGATTATTTTTAAGCATCTTCTTCATGAAAATATCTGTTTAATTTTGAAGCCAGAAGAGAGAAGCTTGACTTTATTTATTGATTTATTCTTGTATTTTTCTCATACTTTTAATAAGATGCTTATAGCCAAGTGATTTCTTATCCTTGTAATGCCTTATTTCATATCACTCTGTTGTTTATGTAGGCCTCCCATGGTTCTTGTTCCTTTTGAAGATGCAATCCAGCTATATTCAGTCTGTGAGGGATATCAAGCAGCTGGCCTCATAATATCTATCTGTCTGTCTGTCTGCCTGCCTGCCTGCCTGTCTGTCTGTCTATCTATCTATCTATCTATCTATCTATCTATCTATCTATCTATCTATCTATCTATCTATCTATCTATCTATCTATCATCTGCTGCTATCTTTCAAATGGTGTAGAGTCTCCTTGGGTTGGGGGTTGGACTAGATGACCTAAATGTCTCTTCCAACCAGTAGTGGGATTCAAATTTTTTACTACTGGTTTTGTGGGCATGGTTTGGTGGGCATGGCAGGGGAAGGATACTGTAAAATGTCCAGTCAGAAGTGGTATTTGCCAGTTCTCTGAACTATTCAAAATTTCCGCTACCGGTTCTCCAGAATTGGTCAGAACCTGCTGAATACCACCTCTGTTTCCAACTCTATTAATCTGTGTAATCAATCAATCAATCAATCAATCAATCAATCAATCAATCAATCAATCAAACTATCTATCTATCTATCTATCTATCTATCTATCTATCTATCTATCTATCTATCTATCTATCTATCTATCTATCTATCTATATCATCTCTATTTCTCCATCCATCATCTCTTTCTGTATCTCTCTTTCCTAAGACTAAATCACAGAATGTAAAAATACATACGGTACATATATAAAATGAAGAACCATGTAAAGATAACATTTAATAAAAGGCACAAAATGGTTTCTATAAGCAACAGCACCAAAACCAAGGAGTTTTGCTTTGAAACTCCCTGGGTATTGGTAATTTAATGAGAATACCTTGATCTGCTCATTATGAGTAGAGTTTATCACACTCAAGAGCAAGTGTGGTGGCTCTGATCCTCAGTGCAAGTACAGTGGCACTTTTCAAAAGTTCTGTGAAACAGATTCAACCTCCAAGTCCAAGAAAGTATATACTCAATCTTCATATGGAAGATTGGCCTATTAATCAGCTGCCATCCTAGTATGGAGAACATAGTAGAGTTTCAACCCCCTTTTTGTTTACATCATTTTTAATGATTGTTATTACTACCACTATTTTATCAACTTTACAAGTGTAATCAGAAAAGACAAAGGTAGTATTAAAACAGGGAAAAGAAAAGGCAAACAATAGAAACAAGATTTACAAAATTATAATATTGTAAAACTGCCCGTTGCAATGTCAAGACTCATGATTTAATTGGGGTAACTGCAGGAATCCTGACAATATCATTTTGAAGGTTGAAGCCAATGCTAAAATAAGTCAAAATTAAAGTTGGTGTCAGCCATCTTGAATCAGATTTGGGGCTGCCACAAGGGAGGATGGGCAAGATGTGGGAATGAGAGAGTAGTGAGAAGGGAGGATAGCCACAACAACATTCTTTCACCAGAGCTCATGGTCAAGTTGCTGACGTTTGGAGGGGAGTGACTGGACTTGGTGGAAATTCAGAATGGAGGTGGATTGGAGAGGTGAATTGAGGGTCATCATAAGGCGGCTGGGTGTGAGTTTTAGTATAGATTTATTAGACTTCTCTAATAAATTCTTACTTGGATGGAATTTGTTCTCTGAGTGCTGAATTTGGGATGGAGAGAGTGGTTGGAATGCTGACATTAACCTGAATCCCCTAAAAGAAAATTCCAGGAGCTGCTGCTGCCCAGGGCTCTGAGCCCCATAAAGACTCAGGGAAGATGGAGCAGGGACCAGAAACCATTGAAGGAGCCACAGGATCTGTGTCAGAGGAGACTTGGGAGACTCGCTGCTACCCATCAGTTGCAGAAGTGGCCTCAGCTGAAGCTGCGCAAGGTGAATTCCGGAGAGGTGCGAGACCACAGGAACTGACCCCTTGGCAGACCCCACCGATAGGACCAGCCATACAGCTTGAGCTAGAACCAGCGATTGGTGTCCCCATACCTCCTGGAGCATTGAGGCAACCTGGACCCAGAGCTTCCCATCAGTGGAGACCACTGAGGTCTCTAGAGGCTGGTGAGTTCCAAGAGTGGAGACTATAACTGGTCTCGAGGAGTCAGTCTTTAGCCAGGCTACCTGAAAAGTTTGAACTGCTGAGTATGGGCCCCATGGTCCAGACTTCCCCACATGCACTTCAGCCAGGATGGATATTGCCACAGCCCACTTTCCATTATCCAGGAGCTGAAGGCACTGTAATCCAGAGCGGAGCTTCTGCTTCATTCCACTTGGCACTGGCTGGCCCAAGGCCCGGTCTTCTACAGTGAATTCCCTCCACTGGGGCAATAGCCCAGTTGCCTGTTGTGGCAGGATGACCACCAGGGCCATTGGACCACTCGAGTCCTGGAACCAGAGGCAGGATGGGAGACTTACCCAGGCCTGTCCAACAAGCTCCACCAGCACATCCTGGGATGCCATCCGCAGACCAGGTTCTGCCCGGGTGGGCTTTCTATCCAGGACACAGATGGATCCAGTACCAGTGGATGCTAGGTCCCATTCCACCACCAATTCCTCCAGCTATAGCTGCACCACCTCCAGCCGCTGCCCTTCTGCAATTCCTGGTCACCTTTGATGGCACCCCAAGTAAATTATCCTACTTCCTTAACCGGATTTGGGCTCACATTTACCATTATGGGGCACAATATCAATCAGACCAGGACATGATTTCAGCCATCACAGGCAATATGAGAGAAGGGGAAGCAGCTGACTGGATTGCCCAGCTCCATGATGAAGGAGCCCCTGAATTAGAAGATGGGGACGAGTTCATGCGATCTTTGAGAGCCCATTTCAAAGACCCGGGAAACCGAAAGGAAGCTGAAGTGGAGATCAAAGGGCTAAAACAGTGCAGCTGACCATCTAAAGAGTTAGTGTGGGAGTTTAGAAGAGTAGCTGGGAGACTGTGAGGCTGGCCCGAACAACTTTTCATCCACTATTTTAAGGAAGCTTTGGATCTGGAACTTAGGAAGACTTGTGCAATCAGAGGAGTATCAGACCGAATCCAAGACTGGTACCTGATGGCAGTGGCAATGGACTTAGAAATTCACCCCCACCATAGGGCAATGCAAGAAAATACCCCTAAGCACCAATTGGATAGGCGACCAGCTGAGAATTAGCCCTATTGTTAAGTGCTACCAACAGGGCCACAGAGCTTCAGACTGCCTTGAGCCCGCTCTCATTCCCCATCCAACAGCACTGACTGCATCCAAGTCAAAGAGAACTCACCATAAACCACCTGACAAGGGGAAATTTGCTCGACAGGCCATGGAGATTCCCCCTCTCCTGTTTGAGGAGGGCAAAACTCTGGCCCCAGAAGTGGTCGACTCTGGCAGGAGCGGTGACGAAGACTCAATGGTAAATGGAGCCATCCGCCCTTTCTCCATAAAGACTCACATAAGGGTGCCCAGCACTGGAACCCATGAGGAGCTAGAAGCTATAGTAAACACTGGCTGCACCCGGTGCTTAATTAGCCTCCAGGTGGTTTTTAAATTAGGGATAAAGACCACAACCCTGAACCGTCCCATCTGCTTTGAGCAAATGGATGGTTCACTGATTGGGAGGGAGCCAGCGACTTTGGTCACTGAACCTGTAAGCCTGGAAAAAGGGCAGCATTGGGAATTGATACAATTTGTGGTTGTCCCAAAATTGATTGAGGCACTCGTCCTCAGGTTAGCTTGGCTGGACAAATGGGGTCCCACCATCACCTGGGAAGGCGGTTACCAGAAAATAAGAATAGGTATATGATTTCCATATTGAATTAAATTCTGTCAGATTTGGTTTTTTTTATATTAAGTTAGTTTTGACATCAATATGTACCCATAGCTTAACTGGTAACTTTTCTGTGAAAGAAATTGTTCAAATTTTTCAGTGAGAAGCATACACAATCTTTGCAGTTATTACCAAGTACAAAGCCAGTTGTGTATACTTAGTAGAAATCCAAGGCTTGGTAATATTTGAAAGTCAGCCTGATGTAGTAGTTAAAGACTCTAGGTTAGAAGCTGGAAGACTTAATGGAAACTGGTAATAATAATTAAAATGAAAAGAGAAATCTACTTTAAAATATGCTTCAGACATTAAATCATGTTTCCAAATTCCTGGGCTTTATAACATTGCCTATGATGGAATGCAGTAAGGAGGTGGATCCCCAGGAGGGAAGGGATGTATTCCAGAGGAGGAAGAGGCAACTCAGCCCAGATGTCAGGTACAAAAGAAAGAGGGTGAAGACAGCCCTTCTCTAAGTATATTCCCAGAGTATATTGTAGATGCAGATAGCGGTCTGGCAATATTTTGTCTATAGGTATGAAACAATAAAGCTTACAAGAATGACCATGTGCATTCTTAGTTTAGGGTCTAACATTGCTACCAAATATAAGAAATTATCCCATAATCCCTGTGTTGCAATGTAGTCTGAAATCACAGGAGGAAGGGTCTGCTTCTCAGAGGGCAAGGAGACAAGAGAGCTTGGAATGTCTGGTAGGTGGAAAGAAACCAAGGTTGGATCTGCCGTAGCAGTTCCCAGAGTATATCTCTAGTTATGCAGGTAATTGCTTTAGTCTGACAAGATTCTGCTTGTAGCCAGACAGCAATAAAGGAATTACTTAGAAGTAACTCCAGATGTCATTCTTCATTCTTTGAGTACCCTCCTTAATAGATCAAGCAGTTAAAAGTGGAGACGAAAAAGTTTGTGCCTTCAGATTCTTTAATATAAGGATTCTTTAATATAAGCTTACAATTAAGTAGTTCATCTACTTGTGTTTCCTGCCTTGTTTCCCTTGGAGAGCTGATAACATCTAGAAAGGAGTTTCTCATCACTCTTTAGCTTCACCAAATGCAAGTTATTACCTTAGTTAGTGATAGCTGCCCTTTTCTGTGAATGGCCTAAGAAACTAGAGAGATTTAGACAGGGGTGGGATTCAAACTTCTTAACAACTGGTTCTGTGGGTGTGGCCTAATTTGTGGGTGTGGCTTGGTGGTCATGTGACTGGATGGGCATGGCTTGCTGACTGGGTGTGGCTTGGTGGTCATGTGACTGTCTGGGCGAGGCTTGTATATAAATATTATAAATATTTATGTAAATATTGATTTTTTTTATAAAAGAGAGCAACTTTTAAACAATGGTTGCAATGGCTGGGAATTTTAGGAAGCTGCATTTTCATTTATTATAATATATATGCCACTTATTCATTGGATAGGCAATTTCACTTCACTGTTTTCTTAATTACTGCAAAAAACATATTCCAGGGCTCTTTATTCTGTAAAGCCATGTAATGCAAACTTTATCTTTTGTGTGTGCCTTCAAGTCAATCCTGACATCTTCCTGGAAACATCCCTGCAGTTTTCTTGGCAAGATTTCAGAAAGGATTTGCCACTGCCTTCTTCCTAGGGCTACTGAAACAGTGAGTGGCCCAAGGTCACCCAGCTGGCTTTGGGCCTAAGGTGGGACTAGGGTAAGGTGGGGCTACAATTCAGCCTCCTTGTTTCAAGCCTATGCCTTAACCACTACACCAAAATGGCTCCTAAGGAATGTATCTGGAGTTTAAACACACAGATAATTTCTTAATATAAAACAATCTGGGACATATGTTTCTAAAATCTACTTTACATTGGATTCCACAATCTGAAAGTCTCTCAACATCCATGGCAATGGTGTGGGGGGAAGGAAAAATAGAAAAAAAGAAACAAGATTTATATGACTCTCATATAAATATAAGATTACTTTAATGATAAACAGAAATAGTTTGTAAATTCTGAATTTATAAAACAAAGTTTAATCCCAAATTCTATATTTTGTGCCTGTCAGACAAGTCACACAGATGAACAAGTGTCTAAACACCAGGTTATAAAAACCATGACCAGACAATATAAGAGAGAAAGCATTAAAGAAATAATGAAGCTTGGAATTCATATACCAAGAGAACTCTTACATATGCTATCCTTTTATATCAACAATGCAGGATAGATGTTCTAGGAACAGACAACATGACTCCATTTAAAAAGAATACGAAATAAGAATAAAAAAATGAAACATAAACCTTGAGCAATATAACAAGCAAGCCATGCTTCTGCTCCTATGGTGAATATTCAACCTATATATTTTATATAATAACCATTAATGCCTGTCGGAAACATAAGGGCATCGTCAGCATGCTAACCCCGATGATGCTGTTCACAATGTTCATGATCAGGCCCCAGTTGGAACCTGGAGGCGCCGAAGAAGCCATCGCCAGGGCGTGGGGGGAAGAAAGGACGCGAGGGAGAGCGGGCAGGTGAAACAGGGAAGGGAAGCCTGGGAAGGAGGAGGGCAAGGATGGCTCTACGCCCACACGGAGCGCCAGACTATGGCGGAGGAGAGGGGTCAGCGGGCCGCTTCAAGCACCAGCATCCCACCAAAACAAACGCTTCTCCTGCAAGCCGGCTCCAACCGCACACATCCTCATTCCCCTGCTCTGTTGGCGCTTCCAGAATGCGATGCTCCACCTACGTGGAATTCTTAGCCTTCGCCTTGGTCTTCCCCTGCAACCCACTTGGAGCGATGGTCAGGTTGTTTTCCTGACCAACCTTCCTTCCATGGAGGACCTGTATCCTGCACGAGTCAAAAAGAGGGCTGTGAAAATATTTACAGACCCCTCACATCCCAGACATAAACTGTTTCAACTCTTTCCCTCAAAACGACGCTATAGAGTGTTGCATACCAGAACAACTGGATACAAGGACAGTTTTTCCCCGAATGCCATCACTCTGCTAAACAAATAATTCCCTCAACTCTGTTCAACTATTACAAAGTCTGCACTACTATTACTGTTAAATCTTCTCATCATTCCTTATCATCCATCCCCTCCCTCTTGTGACTGTATGACTGTAACTTTGTCGCTTGTATACTTACAATTTATATTGACTGTTTCCTAGTATGATTGATTGCTTATTGTACCCTATGACTATCATTAAGTGTCATACTTTATGATTCTTGACTCCTGATGAGTATATCTTTTCTTTTATGTATACTGAGAGTATTTACACCAAGACAAATTCCTTGTGTGTCCAATCACACTTGGCCAATAAAAGTATTCTATTCTATTCTATTCTATTCTATTCTATTCTATTCTATTCTATTCTGACCATCGCTAGCATCAGCATCAGCAAAAGAAAGTGGCTCTCTCACTCTGCCTGGTAGGCGGCAACTGCCAGCATTAAGAGGAGTTGCTATGGCAACTGATCTCCTCCCCCTCCCCCTCACTTGCCTCCTCCCTCTCAGCTTCAACCGCACACATCCTCATTCCCCTGCTCTGTTGGCACTTCCGGGATGCAAAACCATAGAGGGGGACTTTGCCTAGAGCGGTACGACTGCAACAAGCAGTTCCCGGAGGACTGAAGCCGAGAGGGAGGTGGCAAGTGAGGGGGGAGGAGGAGGAGGAGGAGGAGGGAAGTTGCCATAGCAATTCCTCTTAACGCTGGCAGTTGCTGCCTACCAGGCTCCGGCGGTGTGGGAGTGCCACTTTCTTTTGCGGGCTGCTGATGCTAGCAGTGGTCAGGAAAATGACCTGACCATTGCTCCGAGTGGTTCGTTGGGGAAGACCAAAGTGAAGGCTAAGAATTCCACGTAGGTGGAGTGACGCAAGGCGTGCAGCTGCAGTGGGGCCTTTAGCACCCCCCATCCCAGCCCTCCCAAAGCACCTCCACATGCAGCAATGGCTGGGATGGCGGGTGCTCATGGCCCTGCTGCTTTAAGCACCTCCACATGCTTAAAACAGGGCCATGAGCACACACCCCCCACCCCAGCCCTCCCAAAGCACCTCCACGGGCGGCGGAGGCAGTGGACCTGGCTGCCTCCCATTTGACAGTGCTGCTTATGGGCAGTGGCTAAGGAGAGCTGGGAGAGCACTGCGTGGTGACTTAGCCAGCCAGCTGAGCCCGGGGATGTTGGGGAGGGCAGCTAGGTAGGCTGGATAAGGCCCGGGGAGCCCCAGGGACAGTGGGGGAAGGGCAGGCTTCCCTGTGAGCAGGCAGTTTGGCTCTTTCACCTGCTCTTGCTGGGAGAGCCTCTCCCGGCAGAGTGAAAAGCTTACAAGGCCTCTCCCTTTGGGAAACGGCTCCTGGGCAGCAGAGAGAAACGGGATTCAACCAGGCTGCTTTTCTGCTGCCTAGGAGCGAAAGGCAGGCAGCAATGGCTGGCCTGGTGGGCAAAAGCAGGCTGCAGGCATGTCGCGCACACGCACGATGTTGTGCATGCGCAATAGGGACTGACTGGGCAGGGAGCGGAGAAGTGGGCGGAGAGGGGTGGGGCTAGCCAGGGGGCCATTTTACTTGGTTCTCTGAACTAACAGGAGCCCTAACATCTGGTTCTATAGAACTGGGCCGAACCGGTAGAATCCCACCCCTGGATTTAGAACTCAATCAATATCTTGCATTTTTCTATCTTTTATCCCTCAACAATTTGTGTGTGTGTGTGTATGTGTGTATAAATATGTATATGTACATGTATATGTACATATATATACTGTATATATATATATATATATATATATATATATATACAATACACACACATATACATACATACATACATACATACACAAATACACTTTTTTAAGCATTTGGGGAAATCGGTGCCACTGATTTTCCCACATTGCTAAAAAAAAGTATTAATGACATGTTTCAAGACAAAAATAACATCATTTGCATATAAATGTGTTTCATCTATGCAAAGTCTACTTTCTCTCTCACACTTTTGTTTAAGAAATTCACATAATACAGAAAATGAGCAGTGTAAGTTGAAAAAGTCTCCACAAGCAGGAGCGGGGTATCTGCCACCTCAGGAGCAGTTCAACATTCTTCCATTGTCCAAAGAAAAGTATAGGCAATCCTCAGTTAGGCCAATGAAAATGGAGTGAACTGGCTTTCTGGGACAAGAGACTGAAGTAAATGGAAATTTGAAATTGGCTTTCCCTTCCCAAAGTGGGCAAGGATAGAGCCTGGTTGGTAAGGACTCAAATAGTTTATGGAAGGTAGGACTTCAGCATCTACAAAGAATTAAGGTATCATTTTGCCCTTTAGCCTCCTCTCCCCTCTCCAAAAGATGGTGGAGTTATAGCTTGGTAAAATCAGCAGGCCCTGTCAACCCTTCTAAATAAACCAGATGGGAAATACTATTAGATGACCGAATTCTATTTTATTGTAAGGCTGCATTAACGGAAACCTGCAAATCTGAAAGTACAAACTTCCTTCCTCCACTTTTAACTGCTTGATCCATTAGGATGAATCCTTCTAAGTTTCTCCCTTTTGACCGTTAATCCCCTGGGGCTCCTGGCTCTGTTATCTGATTGCATCTCCCACCCCTCTTTATTTTTCCAAGGTTATTGACACATTCCATTATGATGCCCGGGATGTCTCCTTGACTTAGCTGTTGAAAAGTTTCCAGAGTTGGAAGGGACCTTGAGGTTATCTAGTCCAATCTCCCACCCCACCCAAGCAGGAGACTCTATACCATTTCTGACAAATGGCAGTCCAATCCCTTCTTGAAAGTCTCAAGGGATCAAGCTCCCATAACTTCCAAAGGCAAGCTATTCCATTAGTTGATTGTTCTCACTATCAGAAAATTTCTCCTCATGTCTAGGTTGAATCTCTCCTTGATCAGTTTCTATCCATTATTCCTTGTCTGGCCTACAGGTGCTTTAGAAAATAGCTTGACCCCCTTCCTATCTGTGGCAGCCCCTCAAATGTTGGAAGACTGCTATCCTGTCTCCCCTGGTCCTTCTATTCATTAGACTAGCCAAGCCCAGTTCCTGTAACCATTCATCATATGTTTTAGGCTCTAGTCCCCTAATCAACTTGATTGCTCTTCTCTGCACTCTTTCTAGAGTCTCAACATCTTTTTTATAGTGTGGTAACCAAAACTGGATGCAGTACTCTAGGTGTGGTCTTATTAAGACTTTATAGAGTGGTTTTAGTACCTAACTTGATCTGGAATGTATCACTCTGTTAATGCAATTTAGGATTGCATTGGCTTTTTTGGCTGCCACTGCACACTGATGGCTCACGTTTAGCTTGTTGTCCACTAAGACGCCAAGATCCCTCTCACAGTTACTGCTATTGAGCCTGGTTTCACCCAGTCTATATGGGTACTTTTAGTTTTTCTTGCCTAAGTATAAGACTCTACATCAATGGTCGCCAAGCAGTGGGCCGGGGACCATGAGTGGTGGTCCATGAGAAAATTTTGGTGGTCCGCAGAGAAATATCACCTCCAAGCACTCCCCCCCCAAAGCAATTAATCCAGGCTGCGCAGGAACACAAGGCTGCACCACCCACATGGCCCACAAGAACACAAGGCTTGTGTGGCTTGCATTGTGAACAACATGAGGTAGTGAGGGGACTGGGAAAGGGCAGAGGGGGGAACTTGCCCCACTAGCCCCATGCACCTTGCCTGGCCACTGGGCTGCTTCTTTGCACTTCTTTCTTCTTCTGTTTTTGGCTGCACGCAAGGAAAGCAACAAAAATCTTTCTTTCTCTTTCCCAAACTCTATCAGAAATGAGTCTTTGGGACCCTGCAAGGCATCTTGCTCCAAGAGGCTATGCCAGCATGACAACTCTCACATAGACTCATTGCTGGCGCAGTTTGGGGGAGAGAAAGAAAGACTTCTGATGCTTCTGCTGTTTTCCTTGCAAGAAGCCAAAAGTCTCTCTCTCTCCCCCTGAGAACGGAGCTGGAGAGAATATCCTGTGATCCCAAATAAAGAATGATTGATTGGTAGGAAAACGGGGTGGGGAATTTTCCTGCAGACTTTTTTGGAAGGGTTTTCCCAGGGTCTCTGGTCCGCGGGATTTAAAATTATGAGTTTGGTGGTCCCTGAGGTCCAAAAGATGCCAGCTCTACACTGAATTTCATTTTGTTGGATAGGGCCCAGTGTTCCAGTCTGTCAAGATCTATTTGGATCTTGAGCCCATCATCTAGTGTGTTAGCTATTCCTGCATAGTTGAGTATTATTAAGTTGTGTAATATCAGTAGGTATGACTCACAAACCTGGAGTTGGCATCCCTATCATTCATTTATATTCCCTAGCATTGATGAAGAAAGGAGTAACATGCCTGCAACATAAAATATTTCTCTGTATTGCCTGGGTTGATATACATAACCCATTTAGCCACATCAGCTAAAACCAATTCAAACAAGCTTGGTTCATTTTAACTTTGGGTATTTCTTCCTTTTGTAATTGGGTGAGCAAACTCAACACTTTGGGTTTGTTTATGGTTCAGGTATGGCATAAACCCTGAAAACCAATTAATTCCAGAACCAGGTTAAATGTCTTATGTGAATCTAGCCAACAAGTGCTTTATGTTCTTCTGGCTGTGGAGAGGCCTTATCCACAGGGACCCTGCTGTTTTTTAGATGTTTTAGATATGGCCTTGCAGAGAGCCATATCAGTCTTCTGCCACCGTCTATCATGATTACTTCCGTTATGGAGGTACTCTTGGAGAGTAGCTTCACTGAGATGAAACAAAGTGTGCAAAACTGGGCCCATTTATTCCAATTAAATGCATGCTTTTCCACATCCATGAATAGATTTTGACCTTGCAACTGCTCTTCATGGTTGACTGTAAGCCATTTTATGTAGCTTTTCCTCCAGACCGGCAAGAGAAAGAGATGGACTTCTGAAGAATGTTCTCACATGAAGCCATTTTAGGAGTGGCTCTTGGCTGTTTGCACAATATAGCTCTTTTGATCAACTACTCCAGCTTTGCCACAAGAGACTTTTTCTAAGGAGACTAGTTCTGGAGAAGCATGTGGACAGCTTTTAATTAGTGCTCCCCTAAAGGTCCCCATATATTTTTTGGTACTTAGCAGGCAAATTCTCTCCAAGAAGTTACAGTCTGCCTTCCTATTTTCCACTGAAGAGGTAAAGAAGTGGCTTGTTTAAAGGCATCAAATAGGAAGTGGGGGACAGCTGAGTGGTCAGCAGTATGAAAGCAAAGAGAGGTGACTGCCTATTAAATGAGACTCAATGACCAGTTTGAAACTCTCTGGTTTGTCTGTCCTGATTCCCTCAGCTGGGCTAGAAGGAAATAAGTTAGTGGTGTATGATTCACACCTTGTGAGAACGCATCTATTGTCCTGACAATAGGCAAAACAGATCAACACTTTCAGCCATGACATTGGGGGTTGAGAGTATTGTTTGAACATAGCATTCCTGGCAGAAGGAAAGTATTTGTTGTTCATTTGCTAAGTTGTTTCTAACTCTTCACAAGTATAGAATGCCAGGCTCCTTTGTCCTCCACTGTCTCCTGGAATTTGCCCAAATCCTTGTTCCTTGTGTCAGTGAACACTATCTAACCATCTCAGCTTCTGCCATCCCCTTCTCTGTTTGCCTTCCATCTTTCCCAGCATCATTGTCTTCTCCAAGGAGTCCTCTCTTCTCATTAGATGGCCAAAGTATTTCATCTTCAGCTTTAGTAACTGTCCTTCCAAAGAGCAGTCCGAGTTGATTTCTTTTAGGAAATCATTAAGGAAAGTACTATGATCATGGTAAAAACAATCTTAAGCAGGTTTCCCCATGTTGTCAGTCAAAAGGTAGAAGAGAAAGATTTCTTTAACGTTACTTTCAAAGGAGAAGAGTATTTAGAAGAAATTTTGAATTGAGTGTATATAGTGGCAATGCAGAAGACCATAGTTATTTCAAGGAATTTAATGATATTTCAATTTCTCCTTCATTTTAAGAAACATCTAGATGTTTACAGCTTATTCTTGTTTTTCACTCTTCTCTGCTGAGATAAAAAAAAGGGAGGGGTGATCTTCATACAGCTGAAACCCGAGAAAGGCTCAGATTTTTGGTTCCTACTGCAGAGTCCTGTGCCACCCAGTCAATGTCAGATTTGCAGTCTCAGTGTCAGATGGTGCTCCATTCAAAATCCAAGAAAGGCACTCTTATACTCCATTGTTATAGAGAAAAGAAACTTTTACTGGAAATCAAGTGGTAGCATTAAAAGAATTCTAGATCTGAGGATTTATATGCGAAAAACACATATACAAAGTTATAGCAATATTCCCACCCACAATAGTTAAAATGGTCCATCCAATTGAAGATGTGTATAATGTCATGTGGGGCATCTTTAGGTGGTGATGCAGACATCTGGCCATTGATCTTGGCCTAGTTTGATAAAGAGCTGCAGTTGCGCAGTAAGCAAGCAAATAAACATAAATAATAAAGTTTTCCCCAAGTTATACAGTTCATTCTCTAAAACCTCCAGCATATTTCCCATCCCACAAAGCCCAGTTGATTCACCCTCTCCCCGTTACTATGGCAGCCGAAAAGATAGTGAAAGAAAAGAAAGGAATCTTGAAAGCTGATACTCAGTTTGCTTGACTTAATAATAAAGGTTAAAATGAGGGTGAAGGTCTCTACCCACACTGACACCAAACAGCACCAGTTCGATTAGAGCAACACAAAAATCATTGGTCATGCTACCATCTGCCATACTGGTGAGTTTATCAAAGCCTGGCACTCCACAAGCAATTCCATCAACAGACACATTGACCTACAACCAGTCTACGGATCCCTCAGAATCCAAATCAACTGCACAGCCAACCAGAGACAGCACCAACCCACAAACAACCCCCCAGCAGTTCACCTCCCAATGACCCTGACCTGATGTAATCTCCTTATCACAAGACTCATCACAGGACTCACCAATGACTCATAGCTGACCCATCACAAGACTCTCTGTCAGCCTGATCTTCAGCATGGGTTTCCATAGCATGCTTGCTATAGGCTGCCATAGAAATGGGGAATGGGGGCAAGGGCATTTGGGATAGGGAAGCAAGCTGGTGTGTAGTAATCCCATGAGAACTGGAAGGGAGGTTTGCACTGATGAATTATGGGGCTGCTGAGTGGAGTTGTTTATACTCCGTCAAGGCCAACTGT